>CM055269.1:24192675-25517831 GCA_029237695.1 Conchocele bisecta | reverse complement strand
TGTGTAAGGCTATTTGTAAACTGCAGATGAATAACTTGTTTTGAACCCATTACCATACCAACGTTGCAGGGATATCACATAAACATGTTTCGCGACAGCAAACTTTGGTCAATTGATATGGATCCATAAATGATAATATTATAAGATTGTAATATCTTCGCTTAAACAGGGAGAAATGTTCATTTTTTGCTGAGTTTATATTATCTCCGTTTCATTCTCGGAATTGTTGCGTTAAGTTCGTTTCTTTGTTCAGCATTTACGTACACTGACGACGTCATATCTTAACATGTTTATATATCATATGCATTCACTGTATAATGAGAGTTTTATGCAATTGTATCAACTGGCAATGCATGTCAGGCGCTGAATTCTGTCGTATGTTTAAAAAATTAAAATGGTATATCGACACTTTAATCCGACAAAACTTAAAGTATAGCTATTGTTTGTCATAGAAACATGAAACTTAAATAAACCTACTGGAAGGATGTGCTATTGTATTGTTGTCACCAATTGCAACATAAATGTATAGATGTATCGTCCATTGGTACATGTTCAATTGTATTATATATGGGCCGCGCTCTGTGAAAACCGGCCTTAATGACAACGTCATGAAAGCCTGAAAATGACGTCGCAAAGTTACGCTTGAAACCAACGTCACGTCGGATTTTGACACTTGAAATAGTTGCGTCATTTCAATAAGTTGACGTTGTCCTATATATAACCGTACTGTACGTTTTACTATTTGTGGCTCACAAACATTTTAATGCTGGATACGCGTAGCAGAATTTTACAGTTGTTTCCATAGTGGTTCAGACAGTTGTCTGTTTTTTCGGTTTCCTTCAAGGAAACACGTAGTGATTTTGTAGAATTTGTTTTCATATATGGACATTTGAAACTAAATAACCATACAACCGGTACTTTTTAGATAACACAATCACAGAATCAGTATTATGTAACAAATAGAACTGGGCACAGGGCTTAATTCGTTTAATTTACTGTTTCGCCTGTCGAATATTTCAAAAGTCAACATAAAAATACGATTTGGAAATTTTCAGAAAAATAAGCGTATCACAGATGTATAATTATGGTAGTGCCAAAATATACACCGCTCCTGGCATATCGCATCATGGTGACACTGTGCCAAACATGTTTTAGTATTTAGTGTGTTGGTATTGTGTCACACGCATATTTACTGCGCCACAATAATCATGGTTATATCAGATTATTGTAATACATAAGTGTCGCCACCAAAGACATAGCCTACTGATTTCTATCTGTATCTTCTACCACTTACGTGTTTGGTGTCACGTAATATTTAGCGACTTTCAAAAATATCGCATTGAATCAGCCGTATGATTGCCGTTTGATAACAATGTAAATATTCTTTAAAATGACCACTTGTAAATATGGTTATATATATGAATGTATAGTATTTTTACTAGTATATTTGCAATCATTGCAGACAATGATCAGACTGCACAGATGCACAGGTCTCCAACATTTACACATTTAAGAAGTCCGACTTTGCCAGATTGTTGTTAATTGTCTTACATTGTACTACATTGTACTAAATAGTGCATGTCTGCGTGCTTTGTTTGTTATCAAAGGCCGTTCTAGTCGGAGGCGTGTAAATAATACATTGTGTATAATACAAAAGCACATGCACACCTTAAACGCGTCTACATTCAAATGAGCCGCCTCGAACAATAGTTGCAGGGTGTGGAGCGTCATTTCAACAAAATCAATGTTGTGATCGGGTCAAATTTAGTGTGTAAATCACTGACTGTGTTATAGTGTGCAGTTATGCAAAATACATGTACGTACAGTAGCTCCTTACCTATTTGTATACACTAATATCGTATACATATCGTAATCGTATAGTATTGGTATATTTAATGAGCATATCGTAAGATCATATAATATTGGTATGTTTGTACCGTATCATCGTATAGTACAAACTTACTATACGAATAGTATACGAACATACGATATCCATTCGTATATACGATATATCCGTACGGATATGGTATGAATATATCATACCCGAAGTGTGGCTTTTCATTCTACTGAAAACACCTCTCATTTTAAAGAAATTCTCGACTCCAAAGAGGACCAAATATTAGGGGCGTATTATGACATATCGTATTGGTATTGTATACGTATAGTATTGGTATAGTACGTATATATAGTTGACCTGCAGAAAAGCGCTACTGTATGTCAACATTTTAACCGTTTCATTGACGCAGTCCGATCATAATATACATGTAGCTGATAGCCATTCAGTCAGTGAATTATAGTGATTTTACTGCAGCCTATGAGAATATTGCAGAGTGGTCGGGAATCCCGATCATTAGTTGCAATTGTTATAAGGTTCTTTTTGTCAACCAGCTGCCAAGTGACCATTACTTTACTCGTGTAGGATAAACGTTATAATGCGGCGTATGGGCTCATACGTGCGTTTTGCGACCAGTGTAGATCAAGATCAGCCTGTGCATCAGTACAGTCTGTTCAAGATCTGCACTGATCTGCATTACATCAATTAAACACCCATCATGCTGCTATCAAGCATTATGTGTATTTTAATGCTATATGGGTGTGCTATTTGATCAAGATCTACACTAGTCACAAATGCCAGAAGCCCAATTTCTCCAGTCACAGCCAAATATTGATTATGGTAATTATAAAACTGACAGCATTTATGTTGCAATATGTGTTAATTCAAATGAAAACATATATATATTATAAATAAATTTAATTTAAATAATTGATAGGTTCCGTGAAATACGAATATTGTTTTTTGTTCATTAACACGGCATAACTCAGTTTACTGAATTCCAATTTGAGTACAATGGTGTGGCCCACAGGGGCGTATACAGTCATTAATTACCCAACTACAGTGTACAGTTTTTGTTATTTTACTACATGCTGATTCATTGCACATATTAAATCCGATGTGCCTGGGTTCGCACCTACTTACTAAAACCACCTACAGCGGCGGGAACAATAACTCGTCAGGTAAGTCCCGGGTAGTACCGGCCTTGTCCGGGAAGTACCGGCTTTTAGGGGTCGCCTGTGTCACAGGTGGAAGACTCGGACCTAGGACCCAATACTTGGCTCATTTGGAAAACGTTACCCCGCCCACCCATTTCCATACACTATATCTTACAGCCTTTAAAAAGTTGTACAATGATGTATAGTGTATGTAAATGGGTGGGTGGGGTAACGTTTTCCAAATGAGCCAAGTATCGAGTCCTAGGTCCGAGTCTTCCACCTGTGGCCTGTGTGTGAATCGATTTTCATAACGACTAAAATTTGTCTGAAAGCAGTAATTTTCATAGCGACTTCAATATGTGAGAGTGATAGAACGGTTTATGAAAATTTTCACAGTGAGAGGTATATTACATTTTATGAAATTTTTCATAGAAACAGTGATATTACGCTTTATGAAAATTTGCATAGCGAGAGGTATATTACATTTTATGAAAAATTTAATAGTGAGAGTGATATTGCGCTTTATTAAAATTTTCATAGCGAGAGGTACCGGTACATTACATTTTATGAACATTTTAATAGTGAGAGTGATATTACGCTTTATGAAAATTTTCATAGTCCGGTTTATGAAAATGTTCATAACAAAACTGGAGCCTGTTAATTGATGATTTAAAATGAGAATCATTCTGTTGACATAATTTAAGGTCGCGTATTGCAGATATTAGATATAATTTCCTTTGAAAATCTTCATACAATATAAAGCCTCATACACTTACGATGATTACATGTATCACAAGGACGGGGTTCGTTTATAGATATAATTATAGTACTTATAGGTTATTATGTTTTCTATATGTCGATATATGCACGAGCTACGTAGCATGTGATATTGTGCGACTTTAGTCGGAACGAGTAGCAATTATATCCACATACAAATCAAATAACATTTTTATAATATATGTAAATCACTCACAACTAAGATGCGCCTAAAAATATACAAACTAGCAATGAAGTAAACAAATTACTGATGATTTAGAAGGAACTATTATACAATGTGAAAAGTAATTCTGGCACTGATCAATATGGTAAAAGTATTGACAATTTACTTTCCATTGTGTTTTAAAGGTACATGCCCACGCAGCAGGTTACACTGTACTACTACTTTTAATTTTCTGTCATGCCTTATATGAGCCATTTGTCTACCCACTAACGAGTTATTTTTAATTACGGCGCGTGTTAATTGGTGTTAAATCACATTTTATATGCCGCGACCAGAAAGGGTATTTTCCGACCTCGTGCTATTTTTACCAACACGCGTCACATCAATCATATCACATCTTTGACATGCGCAATGAAGTATCGGAAGTTGAGAAGAAAAATCTCGAGTACAAATCTAAATATCTACGTAACTCTTTCCATTTGGTGATCTGGTCGCCAATATTAACCACTCTGTCTGTGTACTGCCTGTCCCTCAGACATTTCGCCTTTTTTTGGCCGACGCCGTTTTATACAATTTCCGTCCTGGACGTTTCGACATGTTGATATTCTGTTTACATATTGGGAAGCCTACTGGCGCGTGTAGTATACTGCGCATACGCACCGCAAGCCGTGATGTGAAAGTCGTCGTCCCTGCACATTATCAAAATAGACTGTTACCGCCGCGCGTCGCTAACAGTAAATTGATAATTAATAAATGATTATATTTGTATAGCGGGAACTCGTAATTTTTAGAACTGGTGGAATAGTGACATAATTATACACTTATTTAATTCCTATAAAGAACATGTTGTGCCTACTGCGTTGGCATGTACCTTTAATGTCAAACAAATGTACATACATGTATATAATAAACATATATGTTTTATTCTCTGATAAAATATCAAGACTATTTGTATTCCTTTCATGTGCTGGACGTACGGACGTCGGTAACACTATATGCCCTCCTCACCATTCGGTGGCGGGGGCATAACAATAAAAACATAAAATAATCCTGATCTGGTGCCAGGTCCTCGCCACACCAGAATCACTTGGTCCCCTCCAAAAAGCAGTAGGATCAGTAATAATCTTACTACTTTTATAATGGGCAATAATCCAATTCACCTCCCAGGTAACAAAAGAGCCAAAGATAAAAACGTACCGGAGACTTTGTTTGTGACCTTCACCTTGGGGTAAGGGTTGAGTGTTGGGACATGCATTTGCTACAGCACGATGGCGGGCCATCTTAGGAATGCATGTATGAAATAGCAAAATGCTCCATGAAAGGAAACAGAAGTTATAAGACATTTACCCCTACGTTAAGTTTGTGGACGCCGACGCCGACGCCGACGACGCCGGGGGTATGCCATAAGCTCTTCCGCACTTCGTGCAGGTGAAATATTCATCCGAATCTCCACAAAAAGCAGTCCTTCGATCTGGTTCACACGAACGAAACTATAACACAGGCTGTAAACATCCTAAGTAAAAAGAAACAAATGGACATAACTACAAAAGAGAAATCTCACATCTTTGACACGATATCTATGAATGAGTGAAGTTTTTTTTTAAATTTTCCATACGATATTCAACTTATGCTCTGGACAAGAAATAAAAAAAAGAAAAAAGAGCAATAACTAAAAAAATTATCCAAATTAGCGATGCTAGAATTATAGTCATTCTTGCGTACGACACACCTTTGACTCAATATCTTGTATGCGTGTGTGAAGTTTTATTAAAATATTGCACACGCTATTCAACTTAACCCTTACACCACTATCTTATTTTTTTGTCGTCTGTTGTTTATTTTCCAGTTTTATCACCATGCTTTAACAGCACTTTAGAATAATTTACAACATCATGCAAAGTGCTGTCAAAACATGTTTTTACTGAGAAATAAGGCAATATATAAGTAACAGCAGACGACAACTGTTGTGCGTAGCGGTCTAAGGGTTACGATGGTCTAGACAAGAAAATGTTTCCAGACGTGACTGCTTGACCACGTCAAATTCATAATATTTAGCGGTCTAAGGGTTACGATGGTCTAGACAAGAAAATGTTTCCAGACGTGACTGCTTGACCACGTCAAATTCATAATATTTACACTGTCCTTAAATTCATAATGGAAACGCCCATTCAACGTATTGCGTTTATATCCCATTTCATTACATTAGCCCCACGTGACGTCGCATCCGTGTTCTATGAACACATTTTCAATTTTACTATTATTGTTATAAAGCTGACAGATAATCCTTGTCTTATGTTATCTTGCATGCAAATAGTCTAAGTAATTACTTACAACAAATTTGGCTGCAACTAAGATTCAGGCGCGGATACAGAAGTGTTTAAATGCCAGATCGCCGCAGATGCGATTTCCTGACACCTAGGCCACGAATTCACACTTTAAAATGTCCCATTTTTTTGGGCCGGGGGCAGTGGGGGGGGGGGGGGGGGGGGGGAGCGTGACTCGAAACCTTGTGATCGAAAATCAAACTATTGCAGAAACTTTTTTGTTGTTGTTGTTGTTGTTGTAGAGATCTACATGTCTGTGTAAAACCCGCACTTATTTTTCGCGGCACCAACATACTTTCAGTAAACGCTTGCTCTCTTGTGTCAGTCTCTGCATAATAAAAAGAACTGTCGTACGAACTTAGGGTGAAATTATTCACAAACTCTAGCTTGACATTGTCTCATATATATATACTCAACAAAACTAGAAACGTCCCTGTTTTATAGCCGGTGTAGCTCTGTCTATGTATGTACCACATGTTCAAAGTACATGTATTTTAAACCGTGGCGATGTTCAGAATACGATCGTGTAGAGTTTAGCCGATACACACGGTTTACATAGCGGCCAGTGACCGGAACGTTGATTTCCACTTTTTGCACGTGCACGCTATACTTGTCATCGATAAGGTGATTCAGTTCATGTCGTACCATTCATGCGATAGGGGCTATTCGGAAAATTAAAAAACTATTTTTAATTTTTCACTGTTTTCGATATGCCACGGCTTTCCGAAAAACGAGCGAATCAGGCAATTGGGATGCTTGCGGGGGGATGGCCTGGCCGCCAGGGCGGTCGCGCCTCGGTTTGGTTGCTGTCGGAAGACGATTGATCGTCTTGCAGCCGGTACCAGCAGACTGGGGCTGTTCACGACCGGCAGCGACCTGGTAGGCCTCGTGTAACGACGGCTAGAGCCGATCGTTACATTACGTTGACGCACTTACGTCAACGTCGATTGGCAGCCACAGTCACTGCTAGGCGATACGGTGTCTCAGGGCAGACCATTCGCAACCGGTTACGTCGTAACGCCCAACCAATCCGGGCACGCCGCCCGTACACTGGTCAGATAATGACCCAACGTCACCGTGCTGCCAGACTGTTATGGGCGCGACGTCATCTGAACTGGAGAAGGGCTGACTGGAACCGAGTTTTGTTCACCGATGAATCTCGGTTCACAGTTAGTCATGCTGACGGAAGATTACGGGTATACAGGCGTAAAAATGAAAGATTCACCGATTGTTGCATTGTTGAGAAGAACAGGTTTGGGGGAGGGAGCGTAATGGGTCTGGGGTGGGATCATGGGAAACCGGAAGACAGATTTGGTTGTTGTACAGGGCAACATCAATGCACAACGTTATGTTGCAGATGTGCTAAATGCACATGCCTTACCATTTATCCGTCAGCATGGTCCTGGTGTGACATTGATGCACGACAATTCCCGCCCTCACGTAGCCAGGGTCACCACTCAATACTTACAGCAAAACAACGTCGACGTCATGCCATGGCCCGCGGTCTCCCCGGATCTCAATCCCATTGAGCACATATGGGATGAGCTGGGCCGCAAAGCACGAGCTAACCATCAGATTGACAATGTTCGCGATCTAACACGGGCGTTACAACGGGAATGGAGGAATTTGCCAACGCACTGGTATTGCGTTACGTCACGTCGATGCGGCGTAGGATCATTGCATGCATTCATGCAAATGGTGGCCACACTCGGTACTAACGAGATTTACTGAATTTGCCACATTACTTATTGAAATTCCATCTCTAAAACATCAAGTAACACATTTCTGAGTTTTTGTGATTTTTGATTTTGACCCCTACCGCCCTTGGCCGGTTATCTCTCGAATATTTAACAAGATATCCAAATGCAATTTATTGGCTTTGATACAGAAATGAATGAACTTGTTTTTCCATTTTGATTTTTAAAAGTAACCCTTTTGGTTTTTGATGAATCTTTCCTTAAACATGGAGGGACGTTTCTAGTTTTGCTCAGTATATATATGAACAGTATAAATGACGATACATGCACACAATTTCGTGCAATTATTGGAGGGGCCAAAACATACTCTGCCCCCCCCCCACACTCTCAATATTGGGGGGGGCTGCCCCCCACCCCCCCCCCCCTGCCCTGCTCCTACGCCTATGCTTATATACTCTTAACTTGCTTAATGATTCCCTCGTGTGCATGCAACTATATATGGCACAATATATCCATTTAGCAGCCATCTTGAATTTATGAAGATTTCTCAAAACTCGCAAGGATGACGTACAACTTATCGTCAGTCGGTTCCAAACTAGAAGGTCTAGAGAGGCAAACTCATTAATAAAAAACTATTTTATTCCAAACAAGGTTACGCACCAAATCTGCTTTTGACGGCCGAACTTCACAGGGCCTTTACAATAACAGCTACAGGCTACAGCAGCGGAAGGCTAATAATGTTAACCCTTAGATCTTATCTTTTTTTGTCGTCTGCTGTTTATTTTCTTTTTTCCATTTTTATCTTCAAAAACATGATTTGACAGCACTTTAGGATAATTTACAACCATGTTTTTATTGAGAAATAAGGCAAGATATAAAAGCAACAGCAGACGACAATTGTTGTGAGTAGCGGTGTAAGGGTTAACGCATTTCCAGCTCCGTCTGAACCCGACCCTAACCCTCTGATTGATGGCTATATTCTATAATTATCGTTTCTGAAATTCCTGCAATTCTGCAATTCCTGACGTATAATTATCCAATACTGGCAATAGCGCATTGTGACGTCAAATATGCCACAATGCCTAATCTATATATATAGAGTTCACATTTCTACTACTATGATCTCTAGATCTACTGATTAGACTAGACAGAAATTTGAAGTAGTCTAAATGATATAAAATAAAATAGAGCTACACTAACTTGACTAAAAGTAAAACTACAGTACAGTGCAGATATAGAGTAGATAATAGGGCAGGCATATATAGGTTTAGAACTACATGTTCTGTATTATTATATATTCTTGTAGGAATGAAGAAAAACTGGAAACCAGCTCTTTATCTGTATGTGCTTCTCGTGACACCGTTGTGCATAATATGCCTTTATATTTCATTATTAAACAACCCGTTTACTGTAATGCGTGGGTCAAAGAGAAAGATACATGATGTAAATCAACATCCGAGAGTTACGGATACTCCAATAAATCATGAATCAGGTAAGTAACGTTTTCCTCATTTTCACCGAGGAGTTAGACTAATAGTCCGGCAGCCGGGAGCTTAAAGGTACATGCCCACTCAGTAGGCACAGACTGTTCTTTATAGGAATTAAATAAGTGTATATGTGTGTCACCATTCCACCAGTTGTAAAAATTACAAGTGCCCGCTATACAGATATAATCATTTAGTAATAACTATTTTACTGATAGTGACGCGCGGTGGTATCAGGCTATTTGCTTGCATATGTAAATGAGGCATGCTATGAGTAGTAGTAAGGGAGTCAAAATGATACCACCTACCGTGGTATCATTTATAACCCTCTATAATACCCCCACCACCCCCGAAAATCAAAAATTGGTTATCGAGGAAAATTGGGTCTCCCGACAGCAAATTTATGAATTTTTGGAGAAAATAATTTTGAAAGAGGGTGTCCCAATTATATTGGTAATTGACTTTTGAAAAAAGTCGAAATCATTCATGCAAGTACAATAGTTTATATTCCTCATTTTTCTTCTCCGATATAGCTAATAATTTATTTCGCAGATCAGCAACTAATTCTACCAGCTCTAGTCTACCACGTTCACCTTTAGCCACCTGACAGCGTAGTTGCTTATGTCTACAAAGAGTTTGGGCACTAACGAATTTAAAAGGGCATCTAGGGCATTGAAATTGTGGGGGGACACAAGGAAACTTTCTACGTCTCGCTAGATGCCTTCGTAGATAGTCTTTACACGTAAACCTCTTACAACAAGTCACACACTCCATTATATATGTATATAAAAATTTATCTGTTCAATTGGATGTGAAAAAAAAACATTATGTAAATTTTTGACGTCCAATTGAACAGATAAATTTTATAGGTTATACAAAAGTATATATACAAAAGTATAATACAGAAAATATGATACGCCAGAAACTAGAGCAGAAATAGAAAGTTTGAGAAGAGAAGCCGAATCTCTAGGGATTACTTATAGTACACGGTTGAGAGTTAGGGGGTTGACAAAGCTGATAAATGCCACAAAGAATGAGGCGTTTATGAAGCGGTTTACCCGCGCCTATAAAAGAGGGGCATTTACAAACCTCTCACTAGCGGATGAAGTTGGTAACAGAATTCAAAAAGAAAGTATTGCGGAGTTAAGGGCTAGTGTAATAAAACCTTCAAGCACCAATAATTTGTCCCAAATTAGACACACAGGTGGCCCAATACAAAATAAAAGATCTCTCGTTCGCGCGATAGTGGAAAAAGGTGAAGAAATATTGGGGGCTCACGATGAAACATTGGAAAAGGTAGAAAATGGAAGACGGGTAGTTACATTATCCTTTCGTAAAAACATTAACATTAACGAGTCTGAACGCATGTTCGATAAACTCGCTCCGTATCTAACAACCAATTTTTATTTGAGATATTCATATTCTTACAAGCTAGAACATATGGAGGAAATTAAAATTTGGAAAACCTGTAACTATAATAATGCACAAAAATCTCGGTGGTAGCGAACCACTATCATCAATGAAAACCGTTAAAAAATGGCTGTCAGATAAGGAGCAAACACGAATAATGTCCGATAAAATAGACAGACCGAATACAAAGTGGAAGTTTGTAAGATGGGTAGAGGTTTTCGTAAAGCTAATACAGGGTAGTAGGGGAATAGATTTGGGACTACAATCCAAAGAGTCGGCAGGAGGAGAACTTCCAGAATGGCTGAAGAATAAAAAAGGTATGTATTCTTTAGATAAGTATAATGACGACATTTGTCTGTTCAGGTGTCTAGCTATGCATATGACAGATACAAGACCCGACAGATGTACAGAAAAGGCGAAAGAACTTAGTAAGCAATATTTTGGTAGTAATGTGGTTTCACCAATTCCTTTTTCAGATCTGAAAAAGGTTGAAGAGTTTTTTAAAATCGGTATAGAAGTATATCAACCACCGAATGTAATATATGGTGGTTGAAAAAAGGTACCAGCGCACTATAAGGCAATAGGTAATAAACCAATGACAATAGGACTGTTTAATAATCACGCATTTCTGATAAAAAACCTTAAAAACCTATCTAAAATTTACGCCTGCGATAATTGCAAGCAGAAATTCACGAAAGCGAGTAATATGAAGAGACACGGGCCAAAATGTATGAGAGGTGAGACAAAAGTAATATGTGATGGTAATTATTTAGAGCGCCCGCGTTCGTCGTTCGAGAAAGCGTTCTACCCAAAAAGTTCTAACAGTTATGGGACGATCGATTGGATGTACTCTGTGGAAAAGCGCGAGGGAATTCACATTCACCACGAACAGTGTGGACACGGGGGTGAAAGATGGATTTTAGGAGCTCCAGTAGATGGATACTGTCCAGATACCAATACCGAATATCAATATCACGGCTGTTACTGGCACGGGTGTGAGATTCATGTAAAGCATAGAAAAGAAGAACGCGCATCCACTATGAGAAGAGATACATTTATTAGAAAAAGCAAAGAATTCAACCTAGTAGTTATGTGGGAATGCGAATTTCAAAGAACTGGTAAAGACATAAACATCGGTTGCGACACTACTCTTTATCCATATCAGATAGTATACGATTTTGAGGCATATCTCAAAACCCAGAATTTGAAACTCTCGGTAATAATCTAGAGTACGAAGCCGAGCACGTTCCGGTAAGCGTTAGTATAGGAGATAATTTCTCAGGAACAGTAACTCATATTTGTGATAAAGATCCCGCAAAACTTATAGAAAAATTCGTAGAAGATTTGAAAGTCAGGGGAAATGCTATAAGAGAAGAAGTGTGGTCAAGATATGGGTTTAATACAGAACATTTACGTAAAAACCAAATCGCAAGATCGAACAGTGGATAGAGCAAGTACCGGTTATAGGTTTTAACAGCAGTAAGTACGATATAAACTTAATAAAGAAATACCTAGTAGGCGAACTGGCATCAACAACAAAGAAAGTAATGGTCGGAAAACGTGCAAACGCAAAAATATTTCTATTTACTCCAGAGTTTAGATTTCTTGATGTAATACTTTATCTAGGACCCGGTGTAAGTTACGATAGTTGGATAAAAGCCTACGAATGCAAAGGACAGAAATCTTTCTTTCCTTATGAGTGGTTCGATTCTCCAGACAAACTGGATTACCAGGACTACCGGATATAGAGAATTGGTATTCCAAACTATCTGGGAAAATGTTAATAGATGAAACAGAATTAGTAAATGTCGTAGAATTTTCGAAGAAAATAATATGAAAACTTTCAGAGATGGTTGAAATATTATAACGATTTAGATGTAGCACCGTTCCTAGAAGCGGTGGAAAAAATGTGTGAATTTTATAAACACAGAGGTGTGGATATTTTCAAAGATGCGGTAACACTACCTGGAGTAGCTATACAATATTTATTGAGAGGAACCATTAAAGAACAAAAATCTTCAAAGACGATTATACGGAGGATGCTCTATATGCACCAAAAGAAGAAACATACGAAATGATGAAGGACGCTCTAGTTGGCGGTCTATCAATAGTATTTACACGATATGCAGAAGCTGGTGTTTCAAATATTAGAGTGGGTTCCAAACCGTGCAAGGCTGTTTTGGGGTACGACGCAAACGCGTTATATTTATCTACGTTAAATAAAGAGATGCCGTGTGGGAGAGAAACTATACACCATATAGATACCCCACATAACCCTAAATTTATTAAAAAGTTTTGTAAAAGAGTTTTATCTGGAGACTGGTTTGGGTTTGCGGAGGTGGATATAGAAGTTCCACACAACTTAAAACATAAGTTTTCTGAAATGTCCCCAATATTTATAAACAGAGAAGTAGAGGTTGATGAAGTTCCCACACACATGATAAAATATTTGGAAGATACTGGAAGAACTAGAGGAAATGGAAGAAAATTGGTGGGATCTATGTCGGCCACCAAAGTATTGCTGTACGCGCCACTGTTGAAATGGTATTTAAAACACGGCCTAGAAATAACTGGAGTTCATCGTGTTATAGATTATATTAGCGGAAAACCATTCGAATGGTTCGCAAAAGAAGTTACAGCCGCAAGACGAACGGGCGATGTAGAACCAAATAAGAAACCAGTAGCCGACATAATGAAATTATTAGGAAACTCGTGTTGTGGAAAAATGATAGAGGCAACTGAGAGACATTTAAATACGACATATACACAAAACGAAACCTGTGTTGACAAAGCATTAAGATCTGCATTCTTTGACGATTTGGAAGAGATAGGAGATGCGTACGAAATATCTTCAAGAAAACCCAGGTGTGCGGTAAAGAGACCATTCCATTGTGGAATAGCGGTTTATCAACTAGCTAAATTGAGAATGTTGGAATTTTACTACGAATTTCTTGACAAATACGTAAAAAGAGAAGACTTTGAATTAATACAGATGGATACGGATAGTATGTATATAGGAGTTAGTGGGAAAAGACGATAGAGGAATTGATTAGACCTAACTTACTAGACGGGTTTGAGAAAGAAAAAAAAGAAATGGTTGGCTTGGGATAAATGGAGCGAAAGAGAGCCCGGACTTTTCAAAATGGAATTTAGCGGAGATAGGGCGATAGCGTTATCTAGTAAGTGTTATTTTGTAGAAAAATTTAATTCTATTAATAAAAACTCTGCGAAAGGAATGTCCAAGAGAACTAACAATTTAAATTGGGATAGATATAAACGAGTACTAAGTGAAACTACAGAAGATGGAAAACACATTATAGATGTAGCACAAAATAGGGGATTTAAAATGAAAGACGGCGTTATGAAAACGTACTGTCAACAAAAATTAGGACTCTCGGCATACTACGATAAAAGACGTGTGTTACCAGACGGAATACTACAGAACCTCTCTAATGATTTATTTAATAATTTTGAAAAAAATTAGAAAATTAGCAATCTAAAGACTCTGACGATCCGGGGGTTAGCTGGGTGTCAGAAGGCACCGCGAGAAGTTCTTCGCGAACAAACCTCGAGATGGCCCATCATCCAAATAGTAGAGCACGGGCTCATCGGGCTTGGTAATAGATCGATCTAGATGATATACATTGAGAGACCACACGGGATCAGTCGCGCGGCGGCTGCCACCTTCGAGCTCCCGGTTGATAGAGGTACCGGACGTCAATATCCGATGGAAGCCGTTGCTCCTCTAAACCAACGGGTCGCCCGCGCGAGACGGCAGAGGGCTCGCTCGTCACCCTTTTAAACTTGATGGCATCTACGGGCTTCTTACCTATCAATCTGGTCACCTCTCTCCGTTCAGTGCGGAGACCACGGCGGGCAGTCTGGCCACCCACTCGGTCGATCGCGAATGAGGGTCTACAAGTTCTTTAGCGTATTGGTGTCCGAACAGTCTCTCAGCCAGGGTTCGATTGAAGCGTTCCACGATCCCCTGGTCCGGTGGATGTTGACGCGGCCGCGTCTGATAGAAACTTCGTGCTTAGACAATAGATGAGAGACCGCGCCCATGAACTCGCGGCCGGGATCGACCTGGAGAAGATTCGGCCATTTGAGAGGACTCCTCTTATATATTCGGGAGAGAGCCTCGGCCACCTCCTTAGACTCTTTAGTGGCCAACGGCTCAGCCCCCTTATAACGACTCGCTACGTCAACGACTGTCAGCGCGTACTTGCACGTCTTACGACCGACGCGATCGTGAGGGAGAAACAGGAGATCCGCTTGGTGAACTTGGTTCGGTACCGGCACGTCGAATTTCGGGCGCGGAATATTGTGAGGCGCGGGTAAATAGATCTGCCAGATGGCCTGCTTCTTGAGCCATTCCTTGACAGCGTTTTCTGAAACCTTGGTCGCCGCCGCGAGGTTCTTGATGGCAGCGAGTCCCTTCCAGTAGCCGCGGGGGCTATAGTACGTGTTCGCTAGCTTGCGCGTTAGGCGAACCGATAGTTTGGTATTAAGTTTGCGCGTGTTCATCGTATGCGATGTATTCTAATATATCTGACAATCTCCAACATGCCCTCGCCAGATCGTCCGGTAACTGCGTCGATAATAATAAACCTTTGTTGGAAGTACAATCGCGATTGGGGGTTAAGTTCTGAAGGAAATTGGGAAAATCTAATCCCCCAGGATTGGTGGAGGAATCTAACATCCGCTTTGCGAAAAGGGTGGCCGCTTTTTCGTCCTCCCGCCACGTCTTTGCACCAGCTATGCGGTGTTTAAGGGCAGTGTAGCCTACATCAATCATAGCAAAATAAAGTTCGTCAACTGACATCGTTCTATATATATATATATTTATAAAAAAAGTTATTTAAAATAATTAATTTAAAATCTTGATTGAATATAGTAGCCGACGAGCCCCACCACACCCATTCCCACGACGATGAACGCGATCTCGCGGTCTTTTTGGGGCTCTGACTGTACATAGAAATCTGAAAGTTGGGGCTCGCGATCCAGCGGCGCGAGACTTGTCTGCGGATATGCCAGCGCGTACTCGCGGTTGGCTTCTTCAACGTTCTGAAAAGTTTGTGCGGCGTGATTTTCGCGGCGAAGCTCTTCATTGACCCAGTCAAGATGGGCGGTTTGTTTTGTTTTTCCGACCACGCTTCCTTTGCGCTATTGAATTGTTCTACAGCTAAATCGTGACGCGTACTCTCCTCATCCGCGTTCGAGTTTTGTAGTCTAGAGAATAGAAAGTTGCTACCGGTGAACGCAAATGCGTTTAAGAGCGCACCACCTATCATTATTGCGATTGAAGCCATTTATTTCCATATATTAACTGGTAGAATTCCAGCTTTAACTAGATAATCTCGGGTCCAAACTGCGGCCGCTACATCTAAGGTCGCGAGCCCTACGTCTCTCACAGTAAAGTCCAATTTGGGAGCGGATCCTCCTAGGGCCATCTTTGATAGTCGAGCATACCCGATACTGAAACCCGATATCACCACGGCGTGATAAAGCGCATTCACTAACATTTTACCGTCTTGTTCAGCCATTATTGCATATAAAAGGGGTCGCGATCAATGTTTAAATGGGGCGCATCCAATCGCGATTGGTGTTTCGTAACTTTCTTCTGAACACTGGCTGGTTGTTTTTTCGATAATATGGGGTATTTCCACACGCACAGGGCACCAACAACGGCGGTTGGTATTGGGTGTTGAGTGTGCTTCCAATTCGTGAATTGGGGTTGTACTCAACTCTGTCTTGATGTTTTGTTTTGCTGTCTCCGTCCCCGATTGCAACCCCAATCTCGATTGGAGTTTAGCCTCTCGAAGCTCGGCGAGTATTTTATCTTGTTTAACTTTTCGGGTGGCAGCCGCCGCCCGCCCAGCTGCCTGTCTTTTGGGATTTTTTATATGCGGTATGTCATCCAGTGGCGGAGTTGGGTTCGATTGGGTTGGAGCAATCGGGTTCAACTCCGTCACTCTCGCGGGTGTGTCTTGTGTTCATCATTTTCAGGGCTTTTATATGTTCGTGGGCATATATGTCCAAATTGACAGTGTTTACCCGTGGTCAACGCGGTTGTCAGCGGAGCTAAGTACATTCCAAACTTGTGATAAATTGAGCAGCAGGCTGTTCTAAGAGTGTGACCTATAAAAGGGTCAGTCTCTAGATCGTCAATCAATCCCGCTGTGTTTGGTATAGGGAGAAGTATACTAACGGCGGTTGCGTACAAATGAATAGCCGCCGATCCGAGAGTTTTTGTCATCTCCGTTCCCAATTTGGATTCGTATCGCGCATACATTTTATCGATCTCCGCATCTGACATCTTATCCACCTGAAAAACTGAGAGACGCCTACCGAGATAATGCTCCGATTGTCCCCCAGCAACCAGCGCAGCTAGCCGCTCTCGTCGCGCCGCATTTTCATTTTCATTCGGAGTCGTTGCACTCAACCCAATACCAACCGCCGTTGGAGTTGATTCCGATTGCTCTGTCGGATCATTATCTATGTTAGCAGTCGGAGTTGAGGTTTCTTCTATTAGCTGATCGAGAAGTTCGTCGCAGTTATTTTTCTTAAAATTAATTTAACTATTCTAACAAGTCTCATCACTTTAACATATTGGCAAGTGCACCACCCGATACTTATGATCACCATTATGCTCGCAACAAAGCTCGCAGCGGAGCACCAAATTGTTAACATTGTTAACCATTGTTCAGCATTTGTTCAACATTTGTTAAGCATTTGTTCAGCATTGTTCAGCATTGTTCAGCAAATTGCTAAGCATTGTTCAGCATTGTTCAGCATTTGTTCAGTTAATTTGCTAATTATTTATAAAATTATTGATACTTCGTAGCAGTTGGTTGATCAGTCTTTAGCAAAAGCTTGGGCGTGCTTTAGTTTCCGGAAAGCATCTGTCGAACCTCCAGCGCTCCTGCGCGTTGGGATAACGTCATTCTCTCGAAGACAGGCATCGAATGAGTCTCGGTCCTTGCAGTGAAAGAGGGCGACCCATTGCGTTTGCTCGCGCGATCCTTGAGGACGGCGTTGTTACTTTTTGAGGTGGAATCCATACGCTTTGCCTTGCTTGGCGGCCAGAAAATGCGAGCTCGGAGAGCATGTCCTTCTTTTTGGTCATCGCCGCCTTGGCCGAGCAATCGTCAATACGTATAGGGTGGGCTTCACCTGGAATCTTTGGTATAAACCACGCAACCAAATCGGAAAGCCTATCACCGGGTCAATAACGTATACCTCAGGGTCGGTCAATATCACATCGCCGTGATAAGGTATCGTTGTGGCCGCACAGTGGGACAAACAGGATCACAATGTGACGAAAGGCATCGCGGTAGGAACTCTCGAGCAAGTCGAGGATGTGAAAAACCGTTTTTCCACATCCTGTCTGCCACATATTTATGCAGAGTGGGCATCTCAATCGTGATTGGTATTGATTGCTAATTTTCTTATTAATTCTTTAGAATTATCAATATTTATTAATTAATAATCGTTAGAATGATTGCTAATTTTCTTAATTTTTTTCAAGATTATTAATTATTAATCGTTTAGATGATTTTTTTTTTAAATCAATAGAGTGCTGAGACGTATCGGCCATCTTCGATGTTGAGTTGTGCGTCTGTATTATATATAAGTACACGTTCAATGGCCGGCTCCGTCCGCCTCTTTGGTTGATCTGATCGTCACACCTTCGGCTAGCGTTCTCAAACTTGGCGTCCGCTGCCGTGTAGTTTGGTCGTCGTCGCTGGCTCGCATGTCTAGCCATAAACGCGTATTTGGTATTCAGGAACTCCGCGATGGAGACGGCCGAGAGATGCAGGTCTTTTGGCAACCGCTGCAACTCGGAGAGCGCTTAGAGCCGGCAAGCAAACTGCTTTCTTACTTGTCCACTGATGGTGCGCGCCGAAGACCCGCGATGTAGAGTTGATTGGGAATACCTCGATCGTCACCTCTACCTTCGTGATTTTGGGGTTATAGAAATTTGTCGGTTTTTCTAGCACCGAAGCGAACCGTGAATCTCGAACAACATCATTATACCTTTCATCGAGCGGGCGGGTACGTTGACGTTAATATTTCCACAATGTGTCGCCTTTGTCTTTCTTCATCTTTGCCGTGATGGCGAAGAACTCGGTGTAAAAGTATGGCAACGCGCCCGCGTATGGGTTCTGATCAATCGCGCGAGTTCGCGGCATCGTGACCATGTCGTACTCCAGCGAAAAACATTATCGATCGTATACGTCGATAAACAGGTCGCTTGTATGAGAACTCGGCCGTAGTCGTTGAACGTTAGTCGTCTTCGGGCGGTCAGCCATAAGCGCTTGATAGTAGGCATGTGACTCTCCAGCAACTTCTAAAGTCGAGCGGGATGTAGAAGCAGTTGCCGTAAGCGCCCGGCGACCGCATTGTCACTCGCGTTGTTATTATACCTGTTACCAGCCCCGATTCTAAGTTTGGTTACGTTCTTATTTTTGCTGGTTCAATACCCTGATAGGACAGCGTTTTCGGCGCTCTTGCGCCGTCATTCCATAGGTCCTGTATAACAATGGTAGACGTCGCTGTCGTCGATCGACCATCACCTCCTTACCGAAATTCTTTATCATGGTCTTCTTGACGATGGCGCTGCGACCAAAGGTTCTGAACGACGGTTCGGTCCTCGTCCGTCGATGTAAGCGAAATAGTGAAAGCGAGGCGAAAGGTACCCGGCACAATGACGTCGTTAGCTCCGAGGTTGGAGAGCGGACAAGAGCTGCTGGTTCTGGTCGATCGTCGATGGGTTGTTAGTAATACGACACTCTGTCTCACGCCTTTTGCCCGAGGGGCTCACGCAGTCTGCGGTATGGATTGAGTTTGCGACCGTATTGACTCGAAGAACATAATTTAGTGAAACTATATTAACCCTATATGGTTTTGTCTTTAATACCATAATTAATTTAAGAAATTACTATGGCTGATTACGATATAGACATGGTTGAATCGGCAGAGACGATTACGTCGATGCGGATGCGGTGTTATGACATAGATGATTATAATGACGAAACGCCCATGATACGCATCCAGTTCCATCCATCGGGGAATTAGGTGGCGCTACCAGCAGCGTTGGTCAAAGTCGGGAAATATCGTCCAATCTGTCGGTCGCGATACTCCAAGTTCGAATTGGATCTGAACGGTAGACTGCGACTAAAAGCATCAAAGTTCCGATCGTCAACACGTATGACCGGTAAAACCCCTAGCGATGAGCACCATTGCCGGATACCGGGGGGCTTTTGCGGTGGCCAAATATAAGGAGCGAACTAGGATTTCCAGATTGGACGCGTGGTAAAACCAATTTGCCGACCCTCGCCTGTAGAGGCCCTACAGTCTACGACGAAACGATGGCGAAAACGGCCGCCGATATAGAAACTGTTGAGCTTCAGCGAAACTCCCTCGAGTAGCACCGACCGTATTAACACGATGGAGACCACGTTTCAGCGAAATCGACCTGTCTAACGATGAACCCATCGTTACCTCTTCTCGAACTCCGGGGCCTGATAAGGTTTATGCAAACGGTCGGGGCGAACTGGTTCCGTAACCTCGCCAAACTCTCGTCGTGGATGAACATAATCGCGCTAGAAGAAAGAAATCTGGGAGGAAAGCGGGTGTCGATATTAGAATCTACCGAAGCGGATCACCGATCGCCTACAGTCGTTGCGTGATGAAAGAGCAGCTCGCTTGGAGGCGCCCGAGAACGTGAGGCTTCCGCAACCAAATAAGTCGAAACAATCTCGAGGGTCCTTGAACGAGGAGACGTCACTCGGGTGAGCGTCTTTCGCCTTCTGTTCAGAGATCAGGGCATCACGATAGCAAGCATCCTCGTTGCTATCAAGCAAACGGGGTCTATATCGACATAGTTCTAGCTTTCACTGGTGGTGCCGCACAGCACCCGCACAGCACCATGCACCCGCACCAGCACCGCGCCATCAGGCGGAGCCAAGGCCGTGGGGTAAAAAAACAACTAAAAGCCCTCGCCAGTCTCCTGGCTAAATTAGCCGAAAGGCGGCTGCCGCACTACCTGGACTGATCGGAAGTATAGTTTCTTACTTGCTATCTTTATTATCAAAAAACGGCCGGATGGCTAGCAAAAACTCTTGGGCTTTAATGTGGCAATCGCCGGTCTTCCTAATTCTTCGCCAGAGAGTTCTAAACCAAAGCGCAAATATCCGATCGCACGTGGGCTACGACGAGCCCTAATTTTCTCCTCCTCGTGTGTTGTGCTTTACAATTTCAACATTTGTTGATGATTGGTGTTTCAACATTGTTTATGAACACGATGGTGCAATCCAATTTACAAGTGGGAGGTACTGGGTTCGATTGTGTTGAGGGAGGTGTAGCCATTTGTGTTTTGGGGTTTTTGAATTCTTTTTCATATTTATTTGGAATTTACAACTCCGCTCCCGATCATTTTGGGGGTGCGCTTGATGAATATTCCGTGGTCACGTTACGTTGTGACCGATTTTTTGATTGGCGGTGGCGATTACGATCTGATTTTTTGTAACCATCAACCAGGGTCGTCTCGTAGTATCATATTGCTCGCGCCATATAAAGACCTATTTCAATACATAGTCCACTGGGTTGCTGGCGTCTGCATAAAACGTTCTGTAATTCTGGATCGCCTTCTCCAGGTCCACCTTAGCTGAGATGGCTTCCTCTACAAGTGCCAATAATTGTTGTTGTGCATCAATCGCCGTTCCCGTGCCCAGTATAGAATGCGAGTTTGCTTCTGTGCGCCGAGGAGGGCCCCAGACGTCGTGCGAATAGATTCGTTGCGCGAGTACCCGGCCTGCGTGAAACCCTAGACCCTTATCTAACATAATTGTGGTCCTCGCGTTCTGAACCTCAGCAGCTGCTGTATGTAATCGACGTGAGCAGTTTCGGAGGTAAATTTACATGAAAACACCGCCACAGTGCCGACCTCCAGACACTTCTGGCCGAAAGTCATAGTGGCGGGGTCAAAAATTTCCCGGCGTTCCGACGACGATGTGGTCGCGGAGTAATCGTGTCTAAAATCGGTCTGCGTCCATTTCCGGACTGGCCCCGAATGAAGAAAACGTCTCCGAGGCGGTGGTGGTAGGATATGCTTTCTGCTCCAGTCGGTCTTTTGAACGTTAAATTCGTTACACGGCTTTCAAACGCAATACGGTTCGTATGCGTTGGATAATGGGATCCAGGCGTCGTCTTGAGGTAGAGAAATAACTAGTTCTTTGAGAATCTCCTAATAGTATAATACGTGTGAAAGTTGTAGAAACTTCGGGAGCATGATATTCTTGGATGTTAGATTGGTCTTTAGTGAATACTCCACACCCGGCTGTTGCGAACCATACCAGCAAAAATTTAGTGGTTCTGCCAAAACTGCATCGGTGGTGGGTTTCCACCAGTATACCGCTCCACCGTAGTATCTTGGGCAGTCTATATTGTTCATAGATGTTAGGGAAATTGGTGGCAAAGCCACTGTCGTCGGTCTAACCGTTACGGTGGTGTACATGGTTAAACAACGTCTTTTTGCTTGTATTTACCACGACCGACGTATTTTGCATTAGAGTTAAAGCTAAATGCTTTTGTATCCATTGTGTATTATTAAGTTTTTTCGCTACTATCACTAATGTTCAAAAAGGGAGTTGTGAAACTTCAAAATTAATAGACAAATGCTGCGGACAAACGCGGGTAGGCCTTAGCATCATTCACCTTCACGGTTGGATGCAGAATGTGGGGAAGGCGAAGGGTTTTAACTATGGAAGGTGGGATAACAATTAGGTGTAAAGCTGCCTCACGGACTGTGGGGAATAAGACAGCTCAAAGATTTTGTCAACTCAGAGCTTGACCGGTATAATTCAATCACAGTATCGAATGCTACCGGGCTCACAACAATGGACCATCAGCAGTGATAATAAGGTAGTGGTCTCACCGGGGTTGGGTATTCAACTCTGTTTTAGGAGACATACTCCTAAACAAAGGAGTGTTTACCCCGGGTGAGTACGTCGGTGTTAATCCAGGGGACTTGCACCTTCACGAAAACTTCAGGGTGCAACTGGATCGGGTGAACAATCGTACAACATGGTAGACGGATCCCCAGCACATTACTGAAAAACCGTGCCCGCTAGCGACTGTTTCTATTGGTGGAGGACCTGACCTGTAGATTCCCACCACCCGAGATGAATGTTTTGGGAATCGGGACACATCCACGAGTTGAAGATTTCTATTCTCGATGATAAGGGAGAGAGTTGAAGAACGATTACCCGTTTTCGGGTCGTCCTAGATATTTCCAAATTAATTAATTTTAAGAAAATATTTAGAAATTAAACGCATGTTCGTAATATATATTATCAACATTATTGAAAATGAGTATATACGGACAGGCAGTTCTTCCGATTGGGTGACAAATCAAAGGAATTTGGAAAACCGACGAAGGGGGATTCATCTCGACAGAGGGCGACTTTTTAACTACCAAAAAAACAAAAGCCTCCCCCCTTGATCAATAGACCTATATCGAGGGCCACGGTCGAGATTCACAAGAGTCTACTGCCTCAACTTAGAGAATATGCCCTGGCTTGTGATACACAAAGTCGGAAGCAAAAGCATAGGAACTAAAAGATTCTAGGTAAAAGAATATCCAAATTTCGTAAAGAGGCCGGTTGGGGCTTGAAGAAGTCAGAGGAAGGACCACAGGGCAGACCTTAAGAAGGGCTTATTGTAGCGTTGCGCTTAGAGGACTCTCTCACCAGAGAAGGACACTTACTGAATTAGACGGTAAAATAATCGATTTTCGAAAAGGAGTCCGAACGAATATGAGGAAAGATCAGGCGGCTTATAAGGTGTTGCGCCAGAGGACTTCTCATCAGAGAAACGGAACTAACGAACTAGGTAAAAAAATAACAAATTTCGAAAGAGAGCAGGTCCGGATATTGATAAAGTCCGGGTCCGACCGCAGGCGGCCCTTACGTTGCGCTTAGAGGACTTCTCATCAGAGATGCGGCATTTATCGAATAGTAAAAAAATAACCAAATTTCAAAAAAGTGGCCACTTAAGGTATTGAGAAAGTACGAGAAGACCACCAGGCGGACCTTACGATGGCTTATGAGGTGTTGCGCTCAGGGACTCTCTCATCAGAGAAGCGGCACTTACTGAACTAGATAAAAAAAATACCAAAATGTCGAAAAAGAGACCCGGTCGGGTATTGATAAAGTCCGAGAAGACCACCAGTCGAACCTGCGGAGGCCATTGCGGAGGCTTATGATGCGTTGCGATTAGAGGGTCTTCAGCAAAGAAGCGACACTTACGAACTAGACGGAAAAATAGCCGAATTTCGAAAGAGACCAGGTCGGGGGTTGAGGGGGTCCGAGAAGACAACAAGTGGTATGAGGCCATTGCGGTGGGCTTTATGGGGCGTTACGCTCAGATGACTCTCTCAACAGAGAAGCGGCACTTACTGACATATACGTAAAATAATAACGAATTTCGAAAGGAGGCCCGGTTGGGTATTCATAAAGGTCGAAGCAGACCCAAACCAAACTGACCCAGCCAGGCGGACCTGCGAAGCTTATGAGGTTGTTGCGCTCAGAGGACTCTCTCATCAGAGATGCGGCGGTTGCTGTACTAGACGGAAAAATAACCGAATTTCAAAAAGAGGCCCGGTCGGGTGTTGAGAAAGCCTAGAAGGCCACCAGGCGACCATACGGAGGCATTTGATGCTTTGCGCTTAGAGGCTCTCTCAGCAGAGATGCGGCACTTACCGAACTAGACGGAAAGATAACCGAGTTTCCGATAAACTGAAACATGATGTATAGCCGCGACCAAAAGCTCTTGTGGAGGCTCGTATAAGATTCGTATCTGAGGCATATAACGCAAACAAGGCGCTTGCGGAATAGTGAAAACAATGGAAAAAACGCCAAAAGTGTTCATAAACAGTTTGGGCTGAGAAGCGGGGCCATTGATTGAGGGGCACTATGAATATTGTTCGGTGCCAAAAGCGAGTAATAATGAATGGGGGATTACACTATGACAGCGCAGTGAAGTTATCAAATGGCGTCTGCTCGGTTAATGCTAATGGTTAATCCTGTGGGCGCGGTCGCGATTAATATTGTAGTAGATGGGGAAGACCGGGGGATTGGAGTCTCTAAAATCTCTGGAGATAGGTTCGACGATTGTTTCGTTCTCAGGAATGATCGAATTAGACTTTCCAAAGTAGTGTTATTAACTTTGTTACGAAAATCGTGACTCAGGTGTTCTTCACTATTGTCTCGTTGTTATTGAACTTATTTTGTAAATACTAATATATTGAAATAACATTTTAAAATTTAAATATGAACGAATCAAAGCTTCAATTGTCAATTACCACTCCATCAACACTGTGTACCAATTAACGAAGCAGTTCAGATTTTAGGTTGATAATATCGTAGCTATGCAGGATATTTTAGTTAGAGAATATACAAATAGAAAAAGAAACGCTATAAAAATATTGGCGCACGGTGAACATGGGCAGAAGTATTCTAGCACGGCTTGGCGAGTGATTCTGATGTTGTGTGGGGGCGGGGGACAGCTGCCAAACTTATCAAACATTATAACTGTTCCCGTAGCGGGATTTTATGTGCGGTGTCGGCTTTTCTGGTTGGTTGTGTATGGTAATTAGGGCGTAGGGTGGAAAACTCGAGGAAAACAGGTAGTTAACATGATAGAATATCGTTTGCCAGGGTCTAAGAAAAATAGCACGACGTTATGGTGTCCAAAAGCGTTGGCCGATAGGAAAAATATCAATTTAGAGTTTGAATTCCGTGGTGGAAGAAATTCGGAGATTATGAAAAATTAAAAAAATGATTTAAGAATCATGGCACGCGCCACCATGCCCAAGATTGAGTGTCTGATAGGGATAATTTTAGGGAAAAACTTGGAGATAAAGTCGGAAAGAAATGTTACAGCAACATTGTGATTTTTTAAAAAATAATAATTTTCTTATATTTGGATGCAGTAAACAATATTTACATACCTATGCAAATGTTTTTTTCACTGAGTTTTACGCGTAATCGCATAACAAATTCAGTCTAGGATTACACTGTACACACCGTCTGTGTAATTGATACACTCGGCTCTGTTTTTACTCGGCTATCAATTTACGCATGGTTCATAACCGTGTAATTGAAACATTGTCGTAAATCGATAATTTGTACAACACTAGGTAGTGTTTATCATAACAGCTTCGTGGTCGTGTGGTTAAGGAGTTATCTATAGAGACGAGGGTCGTGGGTTGCGCGCGGTTGGAGCTAAACATTTTTATTTATTATTTCATTTCCCTACAATGTGGTTCGCCTTTGGTAAACAACTCTAGAAAGTCCGGACCGGAGTCCGAGCCGCTGTTGTCATGGTAAACAACTGATGACAACGGGTTCGGACTCCGACGGCTCGAGGTTGATGAAAAAATATAATTTCAGATAGGCCCGTTTAACATACCTTCGATAAGAAATTTACACTCGGCTATAAATTAATTTGTATTTTTTTTTTCAATAATAATTTTTCAATATCTTTATAAGCGATATCGTAAAAATGTACATCGTAAACGAATCTTTTGGGGTTTTAAAATTTTTGGTATAATACGCCTTAGTTTCATATCCGATACGCATTTTCTGTCTTAATGTTCGTATTTTCTCTTGTATAGTTGACATAATTGCCGGTATAATATTGGAAATGGTTACGTTTTTATGGAGCGTAATAAAATCGTGGTATTTTCATATATTCGATATCGCCTAGTAGTTCTTCATTTTATTTAATTTATATACAGGATTATAACCCCCGTAGTCTTCGTAAACTTCTTCAAACACAGTCATTAAAAATTTGCAATTCAAAATTGTATTGAATTATTCAATTTTTCTCTTGTATTTTGGTACTCGTTTTTTCTTTATTGGACGTGAAATAAAACATGAAGTATTTATGACACCAATATTACTTTCAAAAGTTCAATTACAATATAATTGGACTCCCATCTTTTCAAAATTATTTTCTCCAAAAAATTCATAAAATTTGCTGTCGGGAGCACCCAATTTTCCTCGTTAACCAATTTTTTGGTTTTCGGGGGTGTGGGGGTATTATAGGAGGGTTATAAATGATATCACGGTAGGTGGTATCATTTGATCCCTTACTATTACTCTATGTTTTTAATTATTTATATTAATTAAATGCGTCACCTGAAAAAATAATATTTTCGTCAGATTACTACGTATCATCGTATGATCATTGCCACATACAAAAATAAATCACACATATAAATCGGTTGTAATGTCGTTAACATTTTAAGAACACGGTTATCGCCCTGATATCAGTGTGAAAATTTACGTCTGAACATAAGATGTATATTTTACCAATCAATACGTGGCGTAAATGGTGAATATTCCAGCACAAAAATATTTACACAATTCCTAACATTTGATCGGGTCGTTGCAAGTCTCCGTCCAAATTTATAATCCCAGTAATCTCCATGCCGTAACTACTTTCCGTTAACCGTCAGGCGCAGTTAAAATAATTCTTAAGAAAACGGAAAATAACACATTTTCTGATGATTTATTTCAAATGCTGGAATTATAAGGAAATGAATGGCCTTTTTGTGGAATTTATCGGGATATAAAACTTGGAAAAAGTCGCGGGAATACGGACGAGGCCTTCCGGCCTGTCGTCAGTATTTTCTTTTTTTTTCCTTTTTTTTTTTTTTTTTCCATTTTTTCTTTTTTTTTTTTTTTTTTTTGTTTCTTATTTTTTTTCTTCTTTTTTTTCCCCGCGACTTTTCCAAGTTTATACCGATAATAATTCACAAAAAGGCCAGTTCATTCCTATAGTGATTGTTTATTTTACCAGAGAAATCGTATCGATGATTGCATACTGATTGGGCAAGTACCCTTTAACATGTTGTTGAATAACATAGTTCGGCTTATTGCGTTTTGCTTGTCCAGGCCATCCACATTAAGAATCTGGCTGATGACACTCTGTCATCGTTGAGGGTTTTGAGATATTTGCATGCATCCGAAATGGCCACAAAACAGTGTAGTACCGGTATTATACTTAGTGGCGAACGGTAACTCTGCAATTACTCCAGCCTACAGGACGGTTCGGGAGTAAATTGCCAGATTACCGTTCGCAATACATGTATATCATGCTATGCCATATATACTGAGGAGTTACCGGTGTTCGTGTCTATAAGGAATAAAGTAAAAAACAAATAGCATTTATAAATAGACTAGTCGGCATTTCAAGAAATGATACTTCTGTCGGCATTTTTTAGTAAAAGTGGTACGTCCAACTTTTTAACATAATTCGAGTATGTGAATCCAAAAATGGGGGATACCACGAAAAAAAATGAGAATAAAGGCTTCAAATTTGCAAAAACAAAATGGCGGCCAATCCTTTTTTTTTCGCCTTTCATGGTCTTAGTTAAATTGAATGAGGCATTATTGTAAGCAATTGTAATGCAAATGAAACATGCAGATAACGTTTATGGGGTTGTGGCAAACATTACAAAGGAGTTGTGTATGCTTAAAAACTAAAAACACATGTCACAAAATATCTGAATGATTGTAATTTTTTTGCGAAAAAAAGAAAGAAATGTGTATATATTGTATTAATAGTTCTGGGAGATAATAGGAGCCCTGCAAGAACTTGTTAGTGAACCAACTAAGTATTGGGTGCAATACCTGCTCAGTATTGATATAGAGGTGTTTTGTAAAACATTGTTTTGTTTGGCATATATATCGGTCGTTGTTGGGGATGGTGGAACAACACTGATGGCATATTCAGGCTCCATGATCTTTAAATCCTATTTGGATAGTATTTAGCTTTTGACACGGAACATACTCCTTCGATAAGCGATTGATATTGTAAGAGGTGTTTCATCGTTATAACAACCACAGAAAAAAAGTCCTTAAAATTCAATGACACGACTGTGCACCATACATGGACAGGTGCGCGCGTAGCGCGTGAAATCCGGTGTTGATGTAAATAATGGACACCTAAATCTGTAATGGACACCTAAAAAGAGCCGTGAAAATCCTGATGCAGCAATGTTTGATCATTATCAATCCGACTTCGAGTATCTGTTGTTATCGACCTTATGGCTGATGAGGCGAAATATCATTTAGGTGGTTCAGTGGTTCTTGAGAAAATCCAAAATGACGATGAAAGATACTGTTGACAAGACGTAGCAATGGTATGGCTTTTGAAAGAGAGAACGTTTCGCTGACGAAAAAAGGAAAGGTACTTCAATAAAAGATGTATGGATGATATTTGGAAACTGGACAAGATTCTTCTACCATCCATTCCTCGTCATCCAAAGGTCGACTTGGAACATTCAAAGAAAAAACTAGAATCTGACCTTGGTGAATGTATTCTATTGCATGGTCCACTTGATAAAGCTGTAACAGACAGACTGACTCTCCTAATTTCCATCGAAATTTGGACGGATGCAATATTGGCAGCAAGTGTGAGTCTCCGGACGTATGAACAGCTAACAAATACCCCACTATAGACCAGACGAAGACTATATTATCCCTGATCCCATGTTCGCATTACAACTCAGTAGTGATATAATTGAAACGGGAAGGTCACACGGGACTGTCTGTCATTGAGAATGATGCTATCAATGTTGTACCCGATAATCTCTATATGTTTCTGAGAGTCATATATGGCGGTCAATCCGGTTTCGAGGATGAGTGTGATGGGGCTGCAGAAGATCCAAGTTCGACGAAAGGTTCTAAGCGTTGCACAGGAACCTGTATATGGCATCAGTGTTGAAGAAATTGACTCCCAAACACATTGGTCTGGCCAGCAACAATACATCAGGCAACCCGTTCAAAAGTCTAGTGCAGTTGTTACATAATGCTGGCCACTGTCTCAGCTACGAACGTTTTTGAAAATGGACAGCTGCTTTAGCAGAAAGTACACTGAAAACACTAGACACTCAAATGGGGCTGTAATTGTAAAAATCCACCAAAACATTGTACCAAAACAAATTTGTTCACTATACTGCTGATACATTGACATTTGACGAAACGCTTGATGGGACGAATACTTTCCAAGCCACCCAGGTAGCGGCATGGCAGCGAGGCCTGAGCTGGACGTCATGTTGCATACACTTGATCTGTTCCCGTAGTCACACATGGATAGGCCCCCCCCCCCCCACCCCAATCATTGAGGAGCTGATTCCTGTCAACATCAACCAAACCCAAGACACTTCCAGTATTTCAAAACCTGTGGAAACGCTTGGTTTGACACTATGTTGATGATTTCTGTAGTGTGTAAAGATGCACAGGCTTTGACTTTAGCATTCTTTACACAACGTCAGACATAGAGAGAAGGTCAGGGGTGGACAGTGTTTTATCGAATCAAGTCATCAGACGATTCTGAAGCTACCATCAATTGGGTAATATACCAATCATTCTTGCCCCGCCATGAGTTTGACACGCTGAACACAGTAGTGAAGCGATGCATGACCATAATCGTCGGCTATTGGACAAGAGCATTACAGTAATTACTGTTGGACCAAAAGCGTTGTTATTGCATGTTGATGGAACTAAAATGGTCCGTCCCGGAGTACCAGAATTACTGATTCCACGCCTTGGTGGCCTTCATATCTCATGCACTTTTTATAGACTATTGTAGCTCATATGAACGGGTCGGGGTTAGCTGAGGTATGGGTAGAAAGGGGATTAGTTGGTCAGGGTACGGCTAAACTAGTATCTGTCTGGTATGCATACAACAATGGCATGAGGTCCATAAAATGGACACTGCAAAGCATTGTGCGTCAGATGATGCCCGTGTTCTTGTTTTCGTCAAAGATTGACATAGAATATTATAGACAGAATTCATATCTGTGCAAGATTATTACGAAAATGAATGCCGAGTTGGAGGACATTGACTGAACATGAACGAGTCTGAAAGCTCTGTGGAGTTTTGTTGCCAGACAATCGGGTGAGACATGCAAATGTGTCATTCTGTGGAAATAACATGGATAATGGTAGCCATACTCTGCTATTCACCGTGCACAGCGTGATTGGTATATGGACTCCATCTGCAGTCGTTCGGGAGGATGTAGCATATTGTTATGCGCTAAGACCACTACAACTATGCCAGATGGGGGCAGTATATCTGGCCGAAATGCACCAGCTTCCTGCTCGGTACTGACAGAGTTTGAAAAGGGTATCTTTGCAAAGGGTCAAGCGTTCGGGCACGCAAATTCAACCAAGTAGACCCTGATCAAGCTCAAGGAGTGGTTGAATGGTGTAGGCAGTGAAGGGTGGTGGAATTGTGGCATTACTAAGGGGACTACCTCGCCTTATCTAGATGGACACTCTCTTTACAAACCCGAGGTCTCACATTGCTGTAGAGACATTACGCCATGTTCCAGATGCACTCATGTGAGAAACTAAGTCACAATGAGGAGCACCAAATCCCGCAAAAGCGAGTTAATGCTGATGAGAGGCATTTGCTCGTACGTTCCAGAGATTTGGGGTGTTCAAACCTGGTACCGAACGTGCTACTCTGCAAAACATTGCAAACAAAGGACTTGCAACGGAAGTAATACAAGAACATTATAAATGCCAAATGCCGTGGTCATTGCACAGGTTGCAAGAATTTGTGCAGGAGAGACTTGTTGTCAACTGAGGGTGCCAATCCAAGCATGTCACTACACTGACCCTGAGCTAGAAAAACAATGCGCCGAACATTTGCGTCATTGTCACAATCTAGAAGACCAAAAACATGTCATGAAGGCTGACTGACCAAAAGGAGTGTTCTTAAACGGATGGTCACTGCCTCGAGGCCGGTCGCCAAGTTGATTATTACCCAGCATTCTTGAGCATGGCCAGTTCCTTATCAATTGCGGAATAAATGGGCACACTTCAAACCGGAAACAAGAGTGATTTTCAGATCTTGGTAACTGAAGGCATTGGACTGTCCGAAACCGTGAACTCTTGATTCACTCATCCATGTCTCATTTGGATGGTCAAATCTTGTCGTTGCCATTGGCAAACCTGCTACTGCAAAAAAGCTTCGGTGATCTAGCAGACGTATTTGTCAAATCAGTGCTACATACTGGATCTAAGTACAGGAATAGGACATTGTCCTTGACCGGTACAGGAAAATGTCTATTAAGTCAAGCACGAGGGGCTCGGCGAACAAAGGCTGCTCAGCCTATCACCGACGCATTGTGGAAAGTCGTGGTGTACCCTTGCCAAAAAAATGGGAAAAACTTCTTGGCATTCCGCAAACAAAGCTGATCTTGCTAGATTCCTGTCTGAGGAACTACTTGCCCCCAATTGCCCCACACGAGGAGGACATTGTTGTGCTGGTGGGTTTGCTGACGAATAGATGTAACGGGCATCAAAACGTTGAACGGATGTAACGCTGGAAGTACAACGCACGAAGAAGCTTGATACAACGGTTGTTCTTATGCTGTCCATTAGCTAGTTCGTTACTGTCGTTGTGGCTCGAGGGACACGGACGTTTACTGTTGTACTCATAGCAAACTTCCCACGTTCACAGTGTATGCACATGTTCATGGATGATGGCACATCAAATGAAACGGCGCTATATTCCTATTGAGGAGTGTTCGATAGCCTCACCCACAATAGCAGCATCGCTACTGCCAATTCCATGCTCTCAACAGGCTGTGACACGACGTCTTACACTGTCAGGTCACACCAAACGAACAGCATGGAAGTGTTCAAATGCAATCACAGAGCTAATCGTTGATTTGGGTGAAGGAGAGTTCACGCAGACAATTCTCAAATCTGCAGAGAAGTTTCTGTGTTGAATCTACAACGAGCCTTCAATCCGATTCTATTGACAAAGCGAGATATCACTTGTTCTCAAAGTCAGTAAAAGCCGGATGCATTTACCACCAACAAATGATGATTCGCTTTCACATAATGCGAGTACATTATCAGTCTATGATCTGGAGGCAGGCTGGACATGCCATACGGGAGCTTTCCTGCGCCAGACACTAGGGATGGGAGCGCAGTGGACGATGGCTTTGTACCATCCATATGACGTTGGAATCCTTATTCCAGCGGCATGTATGGAAATGATATTCCTGTTATGTTCACATGCTGTGTAAGACAATGCGCTGCAAATGTAGCAAGTCTGGTCTACGTTGTTCAGCTTTGTGTAGTTGTATGGCTCATGGCGTGATGCAAAGCCATGTATGAACATAATCTAAACTGACATTTCGGGTTGTGAATCGGTTTATAGTGGATTAGATGTACATGTTTCACACAGAGAACACAGTCATCAGCATGTCTATATCGGTCGCGGCATCCGGGCGACTCTAAAACCTCAGGGTGAAGGACGCGTACCTGTGATATCAAATTAAGTACAAGTCCACTGACAATGCTTTACAAAACTACCAAATAATCAAATTAATGATAGCTGGCAAAAAAATGTTCTCTACACGCAATGCTATTTTGGTTATTTGTAGTTTGTAAGCATTTTTAATGGACTGTACATAATTAATTATTCACAGGTACAATTCTTTCACCTGTGGGTTTTTACGAGGCGGAGCCGGCGCCGCGACCGATATGTGGGGGCTGATTTAGTTCGAAAGACGCATAGTTTCATTACTGGAGAAATCAACAATGGTGACTGATTAAATAATATTCGTCTATGTTTCGTCTGTGTAATACATGCATGTTACACATGGCATATCATTTGCGTTCAATATTACGTATTAGCATTCAAACATGTTTTCCAATAGAAAAAGGAATATTTAGTACATCATTGTGGTGTATTTAATCACTATACCAATATACAAGCCATAGTATTGCAACTGCTCACATATACCAACTTTAGTGAATGACAGAGAAAAAAAAAACGATTTTGGCGGCCATTTTGTTTTTGGAAAATTAGGTCACGTCATAATAATATATATAACACAATCTGATTAGCCTTTTGCCACTGAATTGCTTATACTGGTACCATAATACCACTTAAACACATTTTAGAAAAATAAAAAATAAAAATTTGGCGGCCATTTTGTTTTTCAAATTAGAAGCCTTTTGCCTCAAAATTCTTCGTGGTATCCGCCATTTTTGGATTCAGCATACTCGAATTATGTTAAAAAGTTAGACGTACCACTTTTACTAAAAAATGCCGACAGAACTTTTTCCAAGGGCATTATACAATTATTCGTCTTGTCTAAAACGACTTGCCTGAACATATATACAACATCAACAAAGACTGCATCACTTCACATGAATGATGATAACGGAGTTAATTCATGGAACATTGACACGAACGCTGCCTATTTTAGTGACGTCATATAATACGGCGTAATTGTTGACAGGGTAAACAGTATTCACGCCCTTCAGGGAAATGTGAGTGTGAGGGTCTTCATGGAGGCTTCCTAAATTATTTTGACAGAAAACATATTTAACAATGATGTTCTAACTTTGTTTCTAATTAAATTTATTGTTTACCCTTGTTTGTCGACCAATAAAAGAACACCATTTCGTCTGAATTAATCGCATATTGCGACGCTTTCGCCAATATCTATTAAATTAATAATTAAATGTGCAGCCGATATGTTTAGATCTGATTGTACGCGTTGCTGCCACCAGTTCACATGACACAAAACATATTACCGCCCGCACACGCGCTCACTACGCTCGCTGGAAATTAATTTATTAAAAATGCAATATGTGATCTATAACTATTACTAATAACATATAATGTAGAAAAAATTGCGCATTACCCACGAGAGTATAATTATGCCGTATTAAATCGGCAAAACTATTCGCAAAAGTCCCGATATTCTCGTTGACATGCCGGTGTTGTGTATGTGGCGATGCAGATCGAGTCTAAGAAAAGCATGTACAGATTTAAATTTGTCACTACTATAAAAACGAAGAAGAATCACGAAACCTTACGTAAATTTTCCAATTGTAGGTATGCATTAGCTAGTACATCCAAAAATAATTGTGCATTAGATGTCTGAACAATTCTGACACTTAAAATGTAAAACCTGTATTAATAACTGTACTAAATAAGCAACTAACTGTTTGCAAAATAATTCTTTGGTTTACATCGCGCTCCTCTATGCACTAATAATCGGCGTTTACTTGTAAAAATGTGTTAACAACACTGTGTCTGTGCTGTAATTGGAGCTTAGACAAAACAGTGAACATGAACAAATAATCTAGACAGTAGATTTTCGCAAAATGAACGCTGTTTTTCTTGAGTGGTTTTAAAGCAACGCTTAGAGATTCGTTGGCTATCAGGACGGTGATTCATGTTTGATTTTTCAAAGGCAGCGTCCAAACCACCGGTGGTGGGAACAACTAATCAGATAGTCTGTATAAATATACTATAAAATATCCAGACCCGCGCCCCCCCCCCCCCTCGCCCACCCCCCCCCCCCCCCTACCTCCCCTGCTGCTCCCGGCAAAAAAAAAAGACGAAAATCTACAATACTCGAATAGTTGGATGACTTTTTCGTGGCCTAGGTGTCAGGAAATCACATCTGCGGCGATCTGACATCTAAAAATTTCATGGGGGAAGTAGTATAGAGGGAGTCAAAATGATAACAGCAACCATTGTGCTGTTATTGAGCGGTATTGTAGCTCCCACCACCAACAAAAAGTTGGTGGTGGTATTTGAATGAGAAAGGGGTCTTGTAGTCCCAATTATATTGGAGATTGTCATGCCAGATCCGAGTCACTGCTATGTCCACCATGTGGTGGCACTCAGGCTACGCATCGACTGGTTAACAAGGGATTACGTGCTCGCAAGTATTATCGTTTAGTAATAATTCAAATCAGAAAGTCAGTTATAAAGATAAAACCGATATTGTATCAACGTTAAACAGCGTTCCTATCCGACCGCTGCAGTGTATTTCACCTTATCGAGGCCACGGTGTGTATTGATTTAAGCACACACAGTAGTAGTAGGGAACATTTGTTATGTTCTCCGATGCAGCCGCAGCCATGGTGGAGGGTGGAAATAAAAACTGTTCCCTACTTGGACAGTTTGTGGTTTATAGAAATGTATGGTGGCCGGTGGGTGACATACTCACGGTGGCGTTGTAACTTTTCCTTCCACTTTATCACCCAGTTTTAACCTAAATTTATCCCAATCAGTATTCTCAATCTTGGGAAGGGTGGCACGTGCTTTCGTTCTAATAGTATTTTTTAAATCCTCATATCGAGACATATCCTCCACCACCGATTCGAACTCGACATCAGATATATTGTTATCGGCCAACGCTTTGGACACGATAACGTCGATGCTATTTTTCTTAGACCTCGCGAGAACCGATATTCTGTCGTGCTTTCTACTTTTATTTTCGAATTTCCTTCCCACCACTCTGATCGCCATACATAACAACCCCGACCCAGTGGCTACACCACTCAAACCCGCGGCAATAGGAATTGCCACGATTGTAGATAACAATGCAGCGGTTTCGGCCCCACCCATTATAGAAATTCCGGCCAGCACGGTGCTCACCCCCTCCACTATATTTGCAGCTCGTCTATATCTTTTAGCATTTACCCTCCGAGTTTCCACTTCTTGTTTTAGAACATCCTGCATCGCGACGATATTGTCCAACCTAAAATCTAAACTTCTTTCGCCAAAACCAATATCATCCAATGCGCGATTGGGGTCCAACATTGTTGGTATTGGGAGCGTGCTCGGAAGCGGTGATTCGTTCATATTATTGGTATTTTACAAATTTATTTCAATCAACAATGTCACAACAGTGGAAGAACTCGCTGGGCTAGCGATTTTCGTAACAAAGTTAATAACACTACCTTCGGAAAGTCTAATTGGATCATCACCGGCGAACAAAACCACCCCTGAACACCGTCCAGCGAGTTTAGAGGCTCCACCACCCCCCCCCCCCTTTCTTCCCCATCCACTACGAGATTTGCGATGACCGCGCCCACAGGTTTACCACTAGCATTAACCGAACAGACCGCCATTCGTCGAACCGTACCTGGAGATGTCATGACGTATCCCCCATATCTATTGCTTGCTTTGTCACCGAATGAATATTCATAGGCCCCCTCATTTAATGGCCCCCTCTTCTCAGCCCAAACTGTGATGATGGGGTTTCTGCTGCGTAATAACTTAAACTGCTCTACAGATGTGTCCAACAATGCGGCAAGCTCCTCGATAGCGGTATGGGCCTCATGACGAACCTTTTCAAAGGTATCCTCAAGTGCTTTGTTCGCGTTTTTACGAACTCGATTTAGTTTATCGGAAACTTCCTCAATCCCCGTCCGGGCCTCTTCCCGAAATTCGGTTATTTTCCCGCCTAGTTCGTTTAGTTCTGTATGTGTTTCTTCACGAGTTTGTGTAGTCACAGCCAGGGCATCTAGTCTAAGTTGTGATAGTAGATTATTGTGAATTTCGTTCACTACCACCGCCATATTTGTCTTGATTAGTGATACGATTTTCCCGGTAGTTAATAAATCACTCTCTGTGGGGGTGAATCCATCACCTGAACCATCCTTGTATTTCGAAGGGGATACTAAATTGGAAGAATTATCTGGCCCGTATATACTCATAATGTTGGTTGTTATAAATGTGGGTAGCTTGTGTCTAATTTTCGAAATTTCTAGTACGACCGAAATCGGGTAATATCTCTTCAATTCTCTCGCTTGATCATCGAGAATAGATACCGTAAATTCGTGGATATGTCCCGATTCCAAAACTTTCATCTCGGGACGTGGGAAGTCTAAGGTCACAGTCTCCCCAAAGAAACAATCACTGGCTTGCACGGTTTTCAGTAATGTGCTGGGAGATCCGTCTAACATGTTGTACGATGTGTTCACCCGATCCAGGTGTATCCTGGAATTTTTCGTGAAGGCGAAGTCCACCGGGTTATCACCGACGTACTCACCCGAGACAAACACTCCTTTATTTGCGGAGTATGTCTCTCTAAAACCGAGTTGAATACACAACATCGGGGAAATCATTATCTGGTGGTCTGGGCTGATGGTCATTGTTGCAAGTCCGGTAGCCTTCGATACTGTGAGGTTGACTATACCGTCAAGCTCTGTGGAAACAAAGAATATGAGCTGTCTTATTCCCCACAGTCCGTGAGGCAGCTTTACACCTACTTGTTGTCCATCCTTCACATAGTAAAACCCTTCGCTCTTCCCCACATTCTGCCACCCAACCGTGAAGGTGATTGATCTGAGGCCTACCCGGCGTTTTCCGCAGCAGTTGTCGATTGACTTCTGAAGTTCACAATTCTCTTTTTGAACGTTATTGATAGTAGCAAACATGGTAATATACTTTCAAAAGATTGTGGGTTCAATTCTGTTTATATTGGAAATTTATTAGATATCCAGGATATTAGAGATATATATTATTCACTGTAAAAGATTGTGAAACGCTACGGTTCAAAAGACCTCGTGTTAGGTCGGCAAGACATATGCGTCACAATGGATGGGGACAAGTTCGAAGCCCGTTTTCTAGATTTGACCTACGAGTACACAAACCCCGTAATAACTGGCAATATCAATGTGAACAACGCAGCTGTGGTGGCGTGGAAGACAACACCGATGGATTGGTGGCAAAATCAATTAAACTTTGCAGTGTGGTGCGCGAGCTCTGGGTGTGGGTTTTCATCCGAATTACTCGGTAAGGACAATCCAATGTTGAAATCGTTGTTTCAATTTCATTTCTACTATCAGACACGGCGCGTTCTAGCGGAAATGAAAACACCTCTTCCTCAAGACTCCGCTTTTAACTGGCAATCCAACACCTACGACTCTAGGGCCTTCGCTAAATTGTGCAACGAGTTTGGGGTTTCACCGACAACAGATTTCAGACAAACGGTGGACAAGCCTAACGTTGGTCTAGGTAGGTTCACAATGTTTTGGACACCCGCCGGAGATTATAGGTTAGATCATGGAGGGCGGGTGGAACCTTTCTTCAGTGAGAAAGACGCATTCACACACGTCGCAGACATATCTATAGCGTGGACAACATTTGTGGAAGAAAAACAAAAAACTTTCACACATGCTGGGATTTCCCGCCTCAACGACTCCATTACCACATACATTTGGGCCATCCTCGGCTCACATGCGCAAGTGCGCAGTTCTATAATAGGAGACGGGACGGCGTTTGACGCGCAAAAACAATTCTTGGCAAATGTCGAGGACGCCATCTCCTCTCCGGTGGACCTCCCGGCGGCGATCAAGCGGTATCAAGACGTTTTGCAGAATGCCAGTACCCCAGTAAACTATAAATTTGCAACAGGTCTTTATCTGGCGCCGACCAATATGATACTACGAGACGACCCGGTTTATGGTTACAATAATAAGATCGTAATCGCCACCGCGATCAAAAAATCGGCTACAACGAGAACCTGAACACGGGTATCATCAAGAGCACCCCCAAGACGGTCGGGGTCAAGAGCACCCCCAAGACGACCGGGGTCAAGAGCACCCCCGAGACGGCCGGGGTCAACAGGGGTCAGGGTGCAAATTCAAATAAATTTGAAAAATATTTCATAAAACCCCCAATTCACGAATTGGATACACCCACCCCAGTACAAAGCGCACCAACAAGTTCCCCCAATTCACGAATTGGAACAGGAGCGGGAACTAGTGTCTCGTCAAGTTCCACCTCCGCACCAGCTCAGGAACGGCATGTTCCAAAAGGACTTGATGTTCCCCCAATTCTTCCAATCGCGATGGGATTGGAACAGGAGCGGGTACAACCCACGAGGAAGAGAAATTAGGGCTCGTCGTCGCCCTCGTGGTGATCGTACTACTTGCGCTTTGGTTTTAGGAACTATCGGGCGGAGAATAGTAGAAGACCGACAATCGCCACAATTAAAGCCCAAGTATTTTTGGCGAGCCATCAGGCCGTTTTTGATAATATAGATAACAAGTAGGAGACGACACTCCCGATGAACCCAGGCAGAGAGGCAGCCGCCTTTCCGGCTAATTTAGCCAGGAGATTGGCGAGGGCTTTTAGTTGTTTTTTTACCCACTCCTTAGCTCCACCGGGTGCTGGTGCGGGTGCTGGCGCGGGTGCCGGCGCTGGCGCTGGCGCTGGCGCTGGCGCTGGCGCTGGCGCTGGCGCTGGCGCTGGCGCTGGCGCTGGCGCTGGCGCTGGCGCTGGCGCGGGGTGCTGGTGCGGGTGCTGGCGCGGGTGCTGGCGCGGGTGCTGACGCGGGTGTAGCCGCCGCACCGCCTACGAGCAGCTCGATAGCTAGAACTATGCTCGATATAGTCATTCCGAGAGCTGCGAGGATGCTTGCTATCGTGACGCCCTGCTCTCTGAACAGAGTGCGAAGTCGCTCACCGAGTGTCGTCTCCTTGTGCAGAACCCTCGAAATTGTTTCGCGGATCCGACTGATTTGGGTGCGGAGAGCCTCACGGTTAGTCGAGGCAGCCTCCACGCGAGCTGCTCTTTCATCCCGCAACTTTTGCAGTCGTTCGTTGATCCGCTCGGTAGATTCTCTATCGTCACCGGCTTCCCCAAGTTTTCTTTCTTCTAGCGCGATATATTCATCCAGCGCCGTGAGTTTGGAGAGGTTATGGACCAATTCACCGCGGACTGTTTGCACAGCCCTATCGAGGCCCCGGAGTTCGCGAAGAGGTAGCGGTGGGTCATCGTTCGACCCTTGGTCGAGATTGAGTATTCATCTATTTCGTTTTGTTGATCTCCATTGTACGAATAGCGTCGGTGGCTACTCGAGGGAGCTCGCTGAGCTCGATCGTTTCTATCGCGGCGGCCGTCTTTGCCATCATTTCGTCGGTAGACTGTAGTGTCTTTACAGCGCGGGCCGGCATAATTGTTTTACCACGCTTCCAATCCGTGAATCATAGTTCGCTCCTTACGATTTCGCCACCACCCCGGGTTCCGGCAATGGTGTTCAGCGATAGGGGTTTTCCGGTATTCATGTTGATGATCGGGATATTTGATGCTTTTAGTCGCAACCTACCACGCAGATCCAATTCGAACTTGGAGCAGTCGCGACCAACAGATGGGACCACACCTTTTTCTGCCAAACTGTTTTAGTAGTTGTCTACAGTTGACTCGAGTAATCCCTGCCTTTGACTAATGGTGTTGGTAGCGCCACCTATTTCCTCCAATTCATGAATTGGAGGTTGATTCACTATGAAGGACGTTTCGTCATCGATGTCATCATCGATGTCATCATCGATGTCATCATCGCGGAAATCGTCTCGGTCGACTTAGTCCATACCAATATCGTAACCATCCATATTTAACGATGTATTAAAGAAAAAAACATACGGGTTTAATAGAGTATTTAGTTTCATCGAAACTATGTCTTCAAGTCAATATGGCCACAAACTCAATCCATACCGCAGACTGCGGGAGCCCCTCGGGGCGAAAGGTGTGAGACAGAGCGTCGTTATTACGAACAACCCATCGACGATCGACCAGAACCAGCAGCTGTTGGTCCGCTTCCCAAACCTCGGAGCTAGCGACGTCATTATGCCGGGGACAGTTCGCTTCGCTTTCACTATTTCGCTGACGTCGACAGACGTGGACCGAACCGTCGTTCAGAACCTGGGTCGCGCCATCGTCAAGAAGACCATGATCAAGATTTCTGGTAATGAGGTGATGTCGATCGACGACAGCGACGTCTACCATTGTTATCAGCACCTGTGGAAGACAGAGTAAGAGCGCGAAAATGCGGTCTATCAGGGTATTGACACCAGCAAAAATAAGAACGTAACCAGACTTAGAATCGGGGCTGGTGACAAGGTAGATAACGTCGCGAGTGACAAAGCGATCGCGGCCGCTTACGGCAACCGCTTCTACATCCCGCTCGACTTCGAGTTGCTGGAGAGTCACATGCCATACTATCAGAGTGCTTTGGCTGACCGCCTCGAATACGAACTAACGTTCAACGACTACGGCCGAGTTCTCATAGCCACCGACATGGCATCGACGTATACGATCGACAATGTTTCGCTGGAGTACGACATGGTCACGATGCCCGAACTCGCGCGATTGATCAGAACACAGTACTCCGGGCGCGTTGCCATACTTTACGACCGAGTTCTTCGCCATCGCAAGATGACGAAAGACAAAAGTGACACATTGTGGAATATTAATGTCAACGTACCCGCCCGCTCGATGAAAGGTATACTGATGCTGTTCGAGGAGCGTCGGTTCGAGCTCGGGGCTAGAAAAAGCGACACATTCTATAACCCCCCCCAAAATCACAAAGGTAGAGGTGACGATCGAGGGAGTTCCCAATCAACTCTACAGCGCGGGCCTTCGCGCGCACCAGCAGTGGGACGACGTCAGAAAGCAGTTTGCTGCTGGCTCTAAGCGTGACCCAGAGGTTGCCGCGGTTGCCAAAGACCTGCAGCTCTCGAACGTCTCCCTCGCGCAGTTCCTGACTAGCAAATACGCGTTATGGTTAGACATGCGAGTCAGCGACGACGACCAAATGCACGGCAGTGGACGCCAAGTTAAGAACGCTAACGAGGGTGTGACGATCCAGATAACCAAAGAGGCGGATGAAGCTGGGCCATTGAACGTGTATCTATATATAATCACAGACGCACAACTCAACATCGAAGATGGTCGATACGTCTCAGCACTCTACTGATTTAATAAATCAATCTAACGATTTATTAATAAATCAACACCAATTCACGATTGGAGATTTAACTCTACCTTCAAACTTTAAAGTTTTTGATGCCCACTCTGCCATAATATGTGGGCAGACAGGATGCGGAAAAACAATTTTCATCCTCGACTTGCTCGAGGGGTCCTACCGCGATATCTTTCGACACATTGTGATCCTGTGTCCCACTGTGCGGCACAACGATACTTATCAGCGGCGCCCGTGGATATGGACCGACCCTGAGGTATACGTTATTGACCCCGGCGACAGGCTTCACAATTGGCTGCGTGGTTTATACCAAAGATTCCAGGGATTCACATTTTCTGGCCGCCATGCGGGGCAAAGCGTATGGATCTCCACTCAGAAGTACAACGCCGTCCTCAAGGATCTGCGCGAGCAAACGAAATGAGTCGCCCTCTTTCACTGCAAGGACCGAGACTCATTCGATGACTGTCTTCGAGAGAACGACGTTATCCCAACGCGTGAGGAGCGCCTGCAGGTTAGACAGATGCTTTCGGAAACTAAGCACGCCAAGCTTCTGCTAAAGACTGATCAACCAACTGCTTACAAAGTTATTAATTAATTCGTAACTGCTGAGCAAATGCTTAACAATGCTGAGCAATTGCTGAAAAATGCTGAAGAAATGCTTAACAAATGTTGAACAAATGCTGAACAATGGTTAACAATGTTAACAAATTGGTGCTCCACTGCGAGCTTTGTTGCGAGCATAACGGTGATAATAAGTATCGGGTGGTACGCTTGGCAATATGTTAAAGTTATGAGACTTGTAAGAATAGTTAAATTAATTTTAAGAAAATTAGCAATAATGAACTGCGACGAACTTCTCGATCAGCTAATGGAAGAAACCTCAACTCCGACTGCCGAGACGGTATCTTTCCTGAAAGATAATGAAACATCAACTCCGACAGAGCAATCGGGTTCAACAGTGTTGAGTGCAACACCTGCCGATACGAATGAAAATGCTGCGCGACGCGAGCGGCTAGCTGCGCTGGTTGCTGGGAGACAATCGGAGCATTATCTAGGTAGGCGTCTCTCAGTTTGTCATTTGGATAAGATGTCAGATGTAGACGTTGATAAAATGTATGCGCGATACGAATCTAGGTTAGGTGCGGAGATGACAAAAACTCTTAGATCAGCGGCTATTCATTTGTACGCAACCGCCGTTAGTATATTTCTCCCTATACCAAACACCGCGGGATTGATTCGCGATCTAGAGACTGAGCCTTTTATAGGACACACTCTTAGAACAGCCTGCTGCTCAATTTATCACAAGTTTGGAATGTACTTAGCTCCGCTGACAACCGCGTTGATCACGGGTAAACACTGTCAATTTGGACATATATGCCCACGAATTATAAGCCCTAATATTATAAATGATGACACAAGACGCACCTGCGAGAGTGACAGAACCACAATCTCCAACTTCAACACTGTTGAACCCGATTGCAGCACTTCCAACTCCGATTGATCCTCCAATTGCACGACACAAAAACCCAAAAAGACAGGCAGCTGGGCGGACAGCGGCTGCCACCCGAAAAACTAAACAAGATAAAATACTCGCCGAGCTTCGAGAGGCCAAACAGTCGTTGCAATCGAGGATTGCGACTCCCCAAATACAATCAGAAGAGCAATCGGGAAGTGCTGTAGCTCCTACCCCCTATTACCTCAACATTGTTGAACCTGATTGGAAATTCATCCCGTGGGTTGTTGGTGGTGGTCTGGCAGTTGTGGGCACCGTGTGTGTGTGGAAATACCTTTCGAGACAACCCCCAACCTCAACACTGTTGAACCCGAGCATGTTGGAGGCGGTTCCGAAGAAAGTTACGAAACACCAATCGCAATTGGATGCGCCCCATTTAAACATTAAACGCGATCCCTTTTATATGCAATAAATATAATGGCTGAAAAGAATGGTGTGGTGATATCGGGTCTCACTGTCGGATATGCTCAACTATCAAAGATGGCCTTCGGAGGGCCCTCTCCCAAATTGGATATGACCGTGAGAGACGTAGGGTTCGTGACCTTAGATGTAGCGGCCGCAGTTTGGACTCGAGATTATCTAATTAAAGCTGGAATTCTACCTCCTAATATATTGAATTAAAATGGCTACGCTCGCAGTAATAGTAGGTGGCGAAATCGTGAGCGCAGTGGCTTTCGGCACTATCAACTATTTATTCTCGTTAATAGGAAAAAAACTCGGACGCGGATGATGAGCGCAAGCATCATGATTTAGCTGTAGAACAACTCAATAGCGCAAAGGAAGCATGGGCGAAAATACGAACCACCCGTGTGGACTGTATCAACGAAGAGCTTCGCCGCGAGAGTCACGCCGTGAAAACTTTCCAGAACGTTGACGAAGCCATGCGTGAGTACAAGCTGGCATATCCGCAGAAAATTCTCGCGCCGCTGGGTCCCGAGCCCCAACATTTACATTTCTATGTACCGTCAGAGGACCAAAAAGACCGCGAGATCACGTTCATCGTCGTGGGAATGGGTGTGGTGGGTCTAGTCAGCTACTATATTGGAAAAGCAATAAGCAATAATTATTTAAAAACAAAACTTTTTTAAATAATATATATAATGATGTTAGTTGACGAGCTTTATTTTGCTCTAATCGATGTAGGCTACACGGCCCTTAAACACCGTTTAGCTGGCGCAAAGGGTCTGATCCGTCTGGCCCAAGATTCTCTCCAGACGTGGCGCGATGATGAAAAAGCCGCCACCCTTTTCGCAAAGCGGATGTTAGATTCTTCCGAGTTCCTACTCCTGTTCCAATCTAATCGCGATTGGACTTCCAACAAAGGTTTAGTATCGCCGACGCAGTTACCGGACGATCTGGCGAGGGCATGTTGGAGATTTTCCGATCTATTAGAATACCTCGCATACGATGGACACGCGCAAACTTAATACCAAAGTATCGGTTCACCTAACGCGCAAGCTTGCGAACACATACTACACCCCCCGCGGCTACTGGAAGGGACTCACGGCCATCAAGAACCTCGCGGCGGCGACCAAGGTTTCCGAAAACGCAGCCAAGGAATGGCTCAAGAAGCAGGCCATCTGGCAGATCTATTTGCCCGCGCCTCACAATATTCCGCGCCCGAAATTCGACGTGCCGGTGCCGAACGAAGTCCACCAAGCAGACCTCCTATTTCTCCCTCACGATCGCGTCGGTCGCAAGACGTACAAGTACGCACTGACAATTGTTGACATAGCGAGTCGGTATAAGGGGGCTGAGCCGTTGGCCACTAAAGAGTCTAAGGAGGTGGCCGAGGCTCTTTCCCGAATATATAAAAGGAGTCCTCTCAAATGGCCGAATCTTCTCCAGGTCGATCCCGGCCGCGAGTTCATGGGCGCGGTCTCTCATCTATTGTCTAAACACAAAGGTTCTGCGTGACGCGGCCGCGTCAACATCCACCGGAACCAGGGGATCGTGGAGCGGTTCAATCGAACCCTGGCTGAGAGGTTGTTCGGACACCAATACGCCAAAGAGCTTGTAGATCCTCATTCACGATCGACCGAGTGGGTGAGCAGGCTGCCCGCCGTGGTCTCCGCACTGAACAGCGAGGTGACCAGATTGATCGGTAAGAAGCCCGTAGATGCCATCAAGGCGAAAATGGTGGCGCACAAACCATCCACCGTCTCGCGCGGGCGCCCCGTTGGTTTAGCGGAGAAACGACTTCCATCGGATGTTGCCGTTCGGTACCTATATCAATCGGGAGAGCTCGAAGGTGGGCGGCGCCGCGCTACTGATGCCGTTTGGTCTCTCAATGTATATCATCTAGATCGATCTATTACCAAACCCGATGAGCCCGTGCTCTACTATTTGGATGGTGGTCCATCGCGTGGGTTTGTTCGCGAAGTACTTCTTGCGGTGCCTTCTGACACCAAGCTGTCTCCGGTCCGTCCGTCGTTATAGTCGGTCAGGCTCTCGTCAGAGCCTTTAGTATTCTCCCCTTTCTTAGAGTTCTTTTTTTTTTGTTTACCTATGTTAGAGGCTCTGTGTGTACCCCGTCTTTCATCACTCTCCTCTTGTCGTAGTACGCCGACAGCCCCAGTTTACTCTAGGTGTATGTTTTCATTACTCCACCGTTCATACGGAACCCTATATTTTTAGCCACGTCTCTATGGCCTTCCAACGCGTTCTTATATATATTCCAATTCACGCTGTTGGTTCTCTTACTCATTCCCTTAGAGGAATGCTTCACTACGCCCGGGGTTTCAATTCCAATCTGGATTGGAGTTGGTTGTGTGGCCAGCGCGCGTCGTTGGTGACTGGCCGGATGCCACTTGGAGTCTTCGCTCTCAGCCAGCTTTTCTACGAAGTAACACTTACTGGATAGCGCTATAGCTCTATCTCCTTGGAACTCCATCTTGAACAGCCCAGGTTCCCTGTTACTCCATTGGTTCCATGCGAGACAGTTACGCTTATCTTTCTCGTATGTCACACGTTGTCTAGGCTTCACCAGCGCGTCTAGGCTTTCTTCGAGTTTCGGTTAAAGCGAGTTGTTTAATAAGAACTCTAACATTATCATCTTGGCTAGTTGGTACACGGTTATCCCACAGTGAAACGGTCTCTTAACAGCACACTTCCAGATCTTCGAAGAACGCTGAGCGTAGTGCTTTATCCACACAGCTCTCATTTTTAGTGTACGTAGTGTTAAGGTGTCTCTCTGGTGCCTCAATCATCTTACCACAACACGAATTACCAACCAACTTCATTATTTCAGCTACCGGCTTCTTCGACTCATCTACGCCTCCGGCCCTCCTAGCCGGTCACCTCTTCGACAAACCACGGGAAGGGTTTTCCAGCTTCGTAGTCTAGGATCCTGTGGAGGCCTGTTATCACTAGCCCGTGCTCTAGATACCACTTCAACAGCGGGGCATACAGCAGCATCTTTTTTGACGACAGCATGCCCACTAATTTTTTACCGCCTCCTCGATTCCTGCCTGTCTTTTTCAGATACTGGAGCATGTGCTCTGGAACCTCCTCCTCTTCAACTACCCTGTTTATGAACAGCGGAGACATCTCTTCAAACTTTTCTCTCAGGCTCTCGGGGACTTCTATATCCACCTCGGCAAACACGAACCATTAATCGCTTCCCCTGTGTACCCGTTGACAGAACTTGTCTATGATCTTTTGGTTGTGGGGTGTCTTATTGTGGTGTATAGTTTCCTTACCGCACGGCATCTCTTTTGTGAGTGTCGACAGATACAAGGCGTTAGCGTCGTACCCGAGGACTGCCTGACACGGTTTCCCTTCACCCTTACTGTGTGGGCGTATCTTTGAAACACCTGCCTCGGCGTATCTGGTGAACACGATAGATGGTCCTCCGACTAGAGCTCCCTGCAACATCTCGTACGTCTCTTTCTCTGGGGCATACAGCTAGCCAGTCTTCGGTCCGGATCCAGCTTTTCATCAGATATTGGATGGCTACTCCTGGCAGGGTAACGGCGTCTTTGAATATATCTACTCCTCTATGTTTGTAAAAGTCACATATCTTACCTAATGCCTCTAGAAAAGGTGATACGTCGAGATCGTTGTAGTATCTCACCCAGTCCTTAAATGTTCTCATTCCTTTCTCCTCGAAAATTCTCCTGCACTCCTCCAGCTGCTCCTCGGTTACCAGCATCTCACATCTGAGTTTGGAATACCAGTGCTCTATGTCAGGGAGCCCTTGATAGTCTAGCTTGTCTACAGAATCAAACCACTCATACGGGAAGAAAGACTTTTGAGATGAGCAGTCGTATGCCGTAATCCATTTATCGTAACTGACTCCCGGACCAAGATACAGGAGAACGTCCATGAATCTGAATTCCGGAGTGAATATGAATATGGTGTCGTTAGTCCGCTTGCCTACCATAACTTTCGTGGTCGTGTCTGCCAGCTTGCCCACCAGATGTTTCTTGATGAGGTTGATGTCATACCTACTGTAGTTGAAACCCAACACTGGGACCTGATCTATCCACTTGTTTATATCATCCACTTGACGAGGCCTGAGGTGCTCCGTGTCCTCGAACCTGTACAGGCGAACCACTTCTTCGCGAATGTCCCTACCCCTCTCCTGCAGATCTTCTATGAACTTACTTACCAGTTTGGCAGGATCCGTGTCACAGATGTGAGATACAGTTCCGGACAGGCTGTCCCCTATGCTAACGCTTACGGGCACGTGCTCTGTCTCGTACGATAGGTCTGGTGTTTGGTCGGTCCTCCCTTCCTTACTCAGATACGCTTCAAAATCGTATACTATCTGGTACGGGTACAGTGTGGTGGGACATCCTGTCTTAATCTTAGCGCCGGTTCTGTTATAGTTACACTCCCACATTATCACTAGGTTAACTCCTGCTTCACGGATCTCTTTATCCCGCTTGTTGCTGGTGCGAAACTCGTACCATCTCGCCGGGTGATGTTTCGGACAGCCGTGCCAGAAACACCCGTGATACTGGTACACCGTGTTATTTTCCTTGCAGTATCCATCTACTGGAGATCCACAGATCCACCTCTCCCCGCCGTGCCCACACTGCTCGTGGTGGATGTGCACGTTCTCCTCGCTCTCAACAGACGCCATCCAATCAAGTGCCCCTAGGCTTCCAGCACTCTTTGGGTAGAAGGCCTTCTCGAACGCGGAGCAAGGGCGCTCGATAACTTTCCCTTCGCATACGGCGTGTGTCTCGCCCTTCATGCACTTGGGTCCGTGCCGAGTAATGTTACTAGCCTTCGTGAACTTCTGTTTGCAAGTATCGCAGGCGTACGTTTTCGACAGACCGTTTTTGATCAGGAACGCGTGGTTTTTGTAGATGCCTATCGTCATATGCTTCGTACCTACCTCCTCATAGTGTGCTGGTGTCCTCAACCACCATATTCCACTCTCGGTTGGCTGATATACTTCTATACCCACTTTAAGCTTCTCCTCAACCTTTTTCAGCTCGTCTAGCGGAATAGGCCCAGGCTCTCTCTTACCGAAATACTTAGCACTCATCTCTCTGGCTTGGGCGGTACACCTGACTGTGTAAGCCCAGTCGTGAATTGCCAGGCACCTGAATAGACACAGTCTACAATGTAGACACGTCTACAATGCTCGACTTTCTCCATCTCTTCGTCTCTAACCGCTAGAATAGCCTCGCCCTCGTCAGCTATCGCGTGTAGAAGGGCGGTTTTAAGTTTACGCTTTGGTTTAACTACGGCGGGGAAAGCCGGCAGGGCGACCGTTCTCAGTCCAATTATACTCTCTACTTGTAGTCGTTTTCCTATTAGAGTGGTTTACTCCTGAGACCCCAAGACGGCATTTGTGAAGGCACCTCTTGAGTATGCCCTACCTACTCGACGTGTAAACACCTCATTCTGTATGGCGTTTATCAGCTTAGTTAACCCATGAACGCGCATACGGTTGTTATAGACAATACCAAGATATTTAGCCTCGGCTCTCAACGTTTCAATCTGAACCTGATTAATTGTGGTAGGCATTTGTTTATATCAGTATATTTTGGTATATGTACTTTGGTATGATATAACCTATGAAATGTATCTGTTCAATTGGGTGTCACCATAACATAAGGTTGTAATAGTTGTCATATTTTCCGATAAATAATCGATAATACAACCTATGAAATTTCTGTTCAATTGTGACACCCAATTGAACAGAAATTTCTATAGGTATAAATGGAGTGTGTTACATGTTGTAAAACTTTTGCAATTTACAATTTAAGTAATTTGTGACAACGGAAGAAGCTTTAGATGACCGTCAAATACAAATTACCTTGCAATGGTAATCATATTGTGTAATGATTAAAATATGAAAATCGCTTAGAAATATTTCAAAGAAAACAAACGTATCTGTGCCAATCTTGTTTGTTATGTAATTATATACTTGTTCTAACAGCAAAAGTCCAAGATGACTGCAAATTTAAATAATAGCGATCATCGTTCAATAATTGAGTCATATAATTGCATTCAGTCCAGCTCCATAGGGAGCACACTGGCCACCTTGGACAGGACAGTGCATAAAACAGTCCACTTGGATGGTTGAACCTAATTAGCAAAACTCCCTATTACCTTGTCATCATGCCTCAAAAGGAAAGCAACATACCAGGCAATGAAAACGATTCATACAACGTACGAAACACACACAATAATTATAACGAAAAACACAGAATACATGAAATGAAAGTTAATATTGTAGATATAGCTATAAGAAAAGAGGAAGATATTATGACACAAACAATATGTTTTGATATTTGCATATCATATAAACATTTTAAATAATGTGGCCCAACGTCAGATTGATTCCCTGGAAAAAAAAACAGCAAGATTGGCGTGACATTTTAAAAAATGGCAGTGTAATCAATTTTTGTTTAACAAAGCTGGGTATATTTATATACACTGGTTAGGTTGTTTAAGGAACTTTAGCACTTTATATGCATTGTATAACCGAGACAAAACACATAATCATATTTTAAAACGTACACGAGCAGAATTTCAATAATTCCAAAAATGTATAGTTCGACTAAATGTTGAAAGAATAGATATTCTACATGATTTGACACACACTATAACATGTATTTTGATACTCCTACATGTTAGCTTTAACTTGAAACCATACTGTTTTTTTGTTAATACACCGACAAAGATGGGGGATGCCTCAAACCAATGCAACCATCAATGTAAGGAATGCAACCGTTCATGTACAACATGTAGTCATTTTGGTGTGCATGGCTGATATCTGTTTTATGTCTCTTTTTCAAAATATCTGCAAATACAGACCATCGAAACACTATTATTGACACTGTCATTTACTTTTGGACTATCATCCATGTCCAAAATGTAAATGTCAGGAGTACAATTCTAATTATACATATAAACACAAAAATACCCAACAAAAAGCACTTGTTAATAAAGCATTATATATTTAAAATTATGTGTAGATGTAGAGTACATATTCCTAATAGCAGTTTTCCATGAATGCTTACTTTATTTTTTCACCCGAATATGCATTTTTAACAAAATAATAAATCAATCAATTAAATCGGATTGTATTTGATATAGAATTATATTTAAAGGTCACCTTACCAAATGTCATGTATTTCCTTCAAAATGCTCTGAAAACAACTACAGCGAGCCTAACAACCATTTTCCGGTTCGTTTGTATTTTTCGTGATATTGAGATTTCTCATATAGCACCGTATCTGACACCTATGATGAGCCTGACAATATATTAGTCATCGTTTATCTCTCCTGTTTATGCGACCCGTTGGCGCGAGGTGGCGCTGTAAAAATAATCGCTATGACGTAGCAGTAGTACAGTTTCCTTGATTGGTCGATATAGGTTTCTTATAGAATAACGTTTGAATTTAACTGACATCATTCATTTGTTGCATAATTTCTTCGTTGTTATCGTTTAATATATTCGTTAATCGTGATTACTCATTCACCTAGTTGTACTTGGATTATTTATACGCTGGTTGCAATCGCCAGCGAGGACGATTTGTGCGGCAGTCGGTTGTAATTCGTGGTCAAACAGACAGCCGAGTCAGAATCCGAAAAATGCGGAATTAAATGTTAATTGGTATTCTGTCACACATGGTCTTGTTTTCTTACAGAATGTCTCCGACATTTCGTAGATTGATTCTGCAATGTATTGCAGATGTTCGTCAGTTAAGCATACTTGTGGTTTGACAATTTCTAGATGAAATTAATTCTTTATTTTGAGCTTCCATAGTCAGTGACACGCTTGTGTAGCTAAGTTCAAACGGATGCCGCCGGATATCATTAATTTTCCGGTATAGCAAACAACTTATCCACTGATTTTTGGGAAATAGGCGAGTGGATTTTGGGACAGGTGTATTCGGAAATCAACGAAGCAACACCCATTTCATGCGGATTGGTTTAATCCTTTTGTATCAGTCGTAATCTGTGACAGACGTGTGAAGCTACGTTCAAACGTTTGCCCGCCGGATATCAACAACAATGCGACCTAGTTAAACACTTATCTAATGACTTGACCGCTGGGATTAATTTGGTGAGTGGATGTTGGGATCCTTTTGTAAAACTGCAAATTAACTTTTTCTGTTTGATGCCACTGCACAAATCCCCATATTTCAGCCCCGTAGTTAAAAATCGATTGCATAAATTAATCAAATAATTGTAATTTACTAGATGTTAAGAGAAATACGCAAAATGATTTTATCTATGGAGAACTTGGTCGTACTCCACTTGTAGAAGCTATCTAAATATACTTGAATTCTGGTTCAACATAACTGCGTCAGATTATCACAAATACATGAAACATATATACAACATGATGCTAGAAGATATACAAAAAGTGTTATCGACCCAAGGATTTCTTGATGTTTGGCTACATCAATGTGTCGGAAATATAGAAGCGTTTCTGTTAGTTTTTAAACAAAGATGTACCAATATCTTTATGCAAGAGTGGCATGCCAGACTTAACGAATCCAGCAGAGCGTTATTTTAAATAGAAATGTATGCGACTTCAAAATGCAATATTACTTAAAGGACATCGCACTCACGAAATTTAGGTACCCCTTTGCTAGACTAAACGTTTCGTCCCATCGCCTAGAAGTAGAATCAGGCAGATGGAACACAGCTCAAATTGAAAGCCGGAAATGTACATTGTGTGAACATTTGGAAGACGAAAACCATTTTATTTAAGAATGCATAATGTATAGGGATCTCAGGAAAACATATATAAACCGGTATTGTTGGAACAGGCCAAGTATGGTTAAATTCATAGATCTGATTAAATCGGAACATTCACAAACTGTATAAAAGTTAGGCCACTATATATACCAAGCGTCTCAAATCAGAAATGAAAATTTATATTTACATCATTTTAGGTGTTCAGTTTTGTAGTACATTGTACTACACTATAATGCTGCAAAGCTATAAATTAATGTATTTTCATAGATTATCCAATAATCGTTGTATGTGCTTATTTGTTATGCTATTCCACCGTAGGGTATTCTCCATGTGCCATGTTCAATGCTCGATGGTGGCATAGCTGCATCGAATACAACACATAGTACCAGGTACTACCTGTATTCTTAAAGTTACGGTTTATACACCGGCTGGTGCTTTTGTCATCCATAAGTGTATGTTGTTACATGTGTATTGCTCCAGGGGCCATGTGCCTTCATTTTAAAGCGTTAATCTGTATATGCATACACTTCTTCTTCTTACATAATGCAGACACAATTTTGGTGTTTTGTTGTTTAAAATATATACAATGTAAATGATCTGTAATAGATAAGCAAGACATACAAATGAGGTCACCGTCTAGCCGATCAAGGTCATGGGTGTTTGATTGACGTTTTGTTTTGATGGCTCAGCAGCGGTGACATTTTATTTGGCAAACGACTTTCAAGTTTCCCACTGTCTTTTTATTCATTACGTGTGTCACGGTACGTAATTCCCTATGGGGAGAATACGTGTATTCGTGCCCGGCTAGCTCCGTCGGTTAGAGCGATGGTACGGTAAACCAGAGGTCCCGGGTTCGATGCCTCGGATCGGATATGCATCTTTCTCGCCCCGTGACATTTGGCGCCCAACGTGGCGCCCAACGTGGGGCCGTGACTGATAAATACTGCCCAAATTGTACCAACAATATGGATTTCATATACGAATTAAATATAGAATCCGGGGACGAATTTAAATTTGGCGGGAAATATGTCACGGTACGTAACTCCCTATGGGATATTGGCGTGACTGGACAAATGGGGCTTATGGCTTTTGCGACCGGTGTAGATCCAGATCAGCATGTGCATCCGCACAGTCTGATCAGGATATGCACTGTTTTCAATGAAACACCCGCCTTGCTTCTAACAGGCAGTTTGCATCGTTATCATGCTTCATGTGTGTGCTATTTGATCAGGAGCTGCACTTGTCACAACTCTAATAAAAGCCCCATTTCTCCAGTCACGGCCACATATAACCGACTATAGGTTCCTGACATTGTACTTGTATGTTAACATAACTTTTACAATACCCCCTTAGTATACATATTAAAACTTTACACTTTTGTGTTATTGTAGCGCGACCATCTTGAATTTTCAGGGCAAAATCGGTCCATGAGATAGGAATACCACATCTTTTAAACAAATGAAAAGGTTATATAAAGTAATTATAAACGCAGAATCATTCATGTACTGTGCCATGTTGTAGGTTGCCCGGAAGATGTCGGTTCTGGGTGGTCATTACAGTGCAGAGTGGACTGTCCGCGATGGGAGAACCTGAGTGACTCGGACACCGTTAGCGCCCATAGCTACCGCCGGAAACAACTCGTCCCCGTGTGCGACAGTACGTCAGTTACAGTACGTGAGACGAGCCGGGATGACAGCAAGATACCTGTGTTCGCCTACAATGATACCTGTCTACAGAGGCTGGTACGGGAATTCTGCTACGACCGTCTCGTCGTTCCCAAGCTCGTCCACTATATCTGGTTCGGCAAACGGGAAATGAGCTTCTACCATTTCCTCAGCTTCTGGAGCGCCCACAAAACCCTGAAACCATGCTTCATCTTTGTGCATTCTAACTACTTGCCGTTCGGCCGATATTGGATTTTCTGCTGAAGAATGTAGCGAACCTGATCCATGTGAACAGAAGCCAGCCGCTGGATATTTATGGGACGAAGATTAAATTCATAGAACACAGTGCAGACTTCGCCCGGATGGAAGCCGTTAGAGGTAACATGCCCTGGTCAATGCGGAATACTGTCTTAGTATCGAGACTTCGTGCACCTACCCCCGTGTAGTTAGCCGCTAGAAATAGAAAACAACGTCAGTATTGGGGTCATAGCAATCGAAGCTATAACCACATACCTGGTGCTCTCCATACCGCCTTCCATTATCCTAATGTATATGCTTGTAACTCAGCTAACTCAAGCGGGTCGGGTGGGCCAAACGGTTGGAGATCGCAAGCTAGTAGATATGTTAGTCATGATGCAAATATCCTCTTCGGCATGGAAGTACCTTATGACCAGAGAAACCTTTTTAACACAATACACATGCTGTATCTCATATTGAAGATGGTCGGCAGCAGCCATCGTGGTAAAAGTAGCCGAAAATATGTAAGTTTACTTAAATTTCAATTAAAGTTAATATTCAAATTTCTTCTGTGGCATGCAAGTTTCTAAGAGTCATAGCGGAATTATTATGATATAGAAGTCGTATTTGAACGACGACCATATTGGAAAATGTGGCCGAAAGTATAAATGTTTAGCTAAATTTTAGTCATGAGTAAAATTCTTCCATTCTTCCAAAATTCAACACAATATGGAATTTTTATCTCATATTCAAGATGTCCACCAGCGGCTGTATTGGAAAACATGGTCGACGATATAAAGTTTAACTAAATTGCAATGAGAGTTATATTTTTTTCTATGAATTTGTTCTATTATATACAAGTTTCTAAGGGTCATGGATGAATGAATAGCAAAATATAGAAGTTGTATCTGAAATTTAATATGGCCGGCGGCGGCCATATTAGCCAATGTGGCGGATAATATATTAGTTTAGCTAAATTTCAATTAAAGTTATGATTCAAATTACTTCTGATGTTTGCAGTTCAAATCCAAGATGGCTGTCGTCCGCCATTTGGAAAATATATTGTATATTCATAGCTCGCAAATTGTTTTTCATTTGTATTATTATAATACATGTTTTCTATTTATGTTGATGACCATAAACACTACTTTCTCGAATTATTTTAACAATTGAAAATGTATAGTTTACAAATATGAAAACAATCGTAACAAAAGTATGTAGCAAAAACCCACACCAATGCAGCATTATTGACCATAATGGTGGCCATTTTGAATTCAAGATGGCGGCCAAGATAGTGATGCTATTCTCAGAATGAAAATAAACACAAAATTCAAGACTATAGCAATACTTTTAGCAAATGCATATTTTTTCACTTTCTGACATCGAATATTTAGTACATTCAGCTCTCTGCTTAGAATTAACCCCCAATATACGTTATATATTATCATATTTAATGACTACCTGTTCGACAGGTGATGTAAACGTAATACTCGGATGGGAGGCCGCATTACAAACCTGGTTAATTGTAAGTAAGGTATTGTTCACATATTGGATTTTTAAGAAATTAAATGCTGCGGTCCCTCGCATTTAATTCTTAAGAATTAAATGCGAAGGACCACAGCATTTACTTCCTTAAAAATCCAAATATGTGAACAAGAACTAACTTATATACGTATGATTTCTTTTCAGATTTTGGCGGAATCTATATTGACACTGATACCGTAATACTACGACCATTTGAAGCACTTCGGCGATACAAGTTCACTATGAGTCGGGCATTTGATTTCAATTTATCAAATGGCCTATTGGTTTCGGCAAGGAATGCAACTTTCCTGAGTTATTGGTTTGACGCATACAGAGAATACGATCCAAACGCCTGGGGGAAGCATTCAACTATCGTACCGTGGCAGCTATCAAAACTTCATGGAGAACACATCCACATTGAGCAGTTCACATTTGTCAAACCAAATGCCATTGAAGCAAAGGAATGGATTTTTAGAAGAAACTTTAACTGGGAAAATAATTATGCTATACATATGTTTATACGGTATAACAGGACATTACATGATTTTGTTGACATGAGAACCTTAAATACAACTGTTGGTTCAGTTGCAAGGTTCACCTTATTCGGCAACAAAGAGGTGTGCAATGTGTAGTGAGCAAGGGTCTGAAAAAATCATTAGATTCATCTGCAAGGTGTATGATCACGTGGTTACAACAACAACAACAACAATTACTGAAACTTCCAGAAGCCCTCTGATTCAGAGTACGTATTCTTTTATAATTATTTTATTATGTAACGGATTTTTACGACATATGGCGCATCAACCGCGTCTTGTTAAGCTGCATTTATGGTCTCGGTACTTTGGCCCAAACTTCTGTCGTTTTTGCGAACAATCGATTTCCGTGTCAACTGACACGGAAATCGATTCTTCACAAATACGACAAACGTATGTACCGAACACGACAACTAAATGCAGCTCATGAAGACGCATTTGCTGCGCCATATTTCATCAAAATCCGTTGCATATTAAGGAAAATATCAAATAATACTTACTTTGGAGTGGGCGCGCTTTCAGCACTGTCAGCCATTGTTGCTGTTGTTGTACCACGTGATCATGCACCTTGATCTGGAGGTGTCATTGATAGAAACGAATATCGATGTATTGATTTTACACAGCTGTCGATACTGTATCGATACATATTTTTAAATATCGATACCACAAAGGTCAATGTCATGTTAATGGCGGCAACAGTGTGTTCCAAATGCTCACATGTATCAAGTGTCCAAATGTTTATGCAATCCGTCAAGTAATATTAAAGTTATACCATGATGACGAAGCTTGTACAAACATTTTGACATTTCGGACGTCGACGCGGACGACGACGTAAAATCGGCGACTATAATCGCGCCTTCTGCTAAAGCAAGCGCGAGAAAATCTGAAGCTGAGGAAAATGTTTCTATATATATATATAAACTGTTAGTATGGTGCTACTAAATGTTTGAATACTATTTTTTTTATAATATATGAATTATATTTCATCATGTGAAATAGTTCTACATATTTATCTAACAAACGATATATCTATGTATCGTCAATATTTTACCAGTGTCCGCGAAACTGCCAATCATTTACAGGTCTGGTAAACTTGAAATGTTTAGCAAACCGGAAAAAAATTTTACCAGACCGAAAAAAAATAACTTTTTAAAATATATCAGTCATCTAAGAAAAGCTACATAGCACCAGAAGCGCATACCAAAGGAAGGTGATTTCATTGAGGCTTAGAATGGAAAAGCAAAAACATATATATATAGTTTATAGTCGGACATTCGGTCCGGCCACTTCCGGTTTACCGTCGGACCGGCGGCAATTTTAACGGACATGTCCGACGGACCGACGACTTTCGCGGAGACTGTTTATATACTTGAATATATCGATATGAAAGTTTAAATCAATGATACCTCGAGATTATCATTCATCCGTATAAAGCTACGCTGACTAAATGATACACAATGCGGGATCGTAGATAGTTAGTTTCCTTTGCAAATCTATTTATAGAAATCCGGTCCTATGCTGTATTTCAGCGTTTATTTCTTCCTGAATAGCACAACAAAATGTGTTTTGTGAACAGAGTAGACAGATATGCAGTCTGATCTGAGTCTACACTGATTGCAATAATATTAATAAGTGTGAAAATATGAATCTGGCATATAATGTAGTCCCATATCAGATTGCGTGGATATGTAGGACGATCTCGATCAACACTAGTCGAAGTCACTATAATTGCCCATTTTCATAACAAACCATGCTACATTCGCCCTTTTTACCAGCTAATAGGCCATAAACTACACAATTTGGACCGGATTTCTATAAATAAATTCAATAGGAGATAATCCAGCACAAAAATATTTACACAATTCCCTTACATTTGATTGGGCCGTAGCAAGTCTCTGTCCAAAATTTATATCCCAGTAAACTCCCACGCCGAACTACTTTCCATAACCGTGAGGCGCAGTTAAAATAATTCTTAAGAAAACGGAAAATAAACACATTTTCTTGATGAATTTATTTCAAATGCTGGAATTATAAGGAATGAATAGCCTTTTTGTGGAATTTATCGGGGATATAAACTTGGAAAAGTCGCGGGAATACTGGACGAGGCCTTCCGGCCTTCGTCCAGTATTCCCGCGACTTTTCCAAGTTTATACCTCGATAAATTCCACAAAAAGGCCATTCATTCCTATAATAACTAGCTACGATCCCTCATTACATTCAGGTCCTACCAATGTAGATTGGTTGCATTCCCGTTTGGAAACTAGTTGATTTCAATTACGTGTTACATTATATAATATAGTATGTGTCTGTAACTGGAGAAATTATGCTTATGAGATGTGTTACCAGTGTAGCTCCTGATGAAATAACACACTCCTGTAGCCTGATAGTGATCTAGATTGCTTGTTAGAAGCATGAACGTGTTTTATTGATGAAATGACGAACAGTGCAGATCCTGATCAAACTGTGCGATGCACAGGCTGATCTGGATCTACACTGGTCGCAAAATAAATAAGACATAGTTCTCCAATCCCAGCCACATATCAGAACAAATTTCCAATGTTAAACGTTCTAGTTAAAAGTTTTCATTGTGTCTTGTTTATACATGGCTTCAAACACGATAAGTATCATCCTAGTCACTTTAGAACGACTTTAACAAATGTCAATGTACTTATAATTACGGTGTTCCGTTTATGCCATCGTTTATCGTCATCGTAGCAATGTGATGATATCTTACTATCGTTATCGTAGCATCGTGATATCGTACTATCGTTATAATAACATCATGATATCGTACTATCGTCATCAAATCCTCGTGTTATCGTACTATCGTTATCGTAGCATCGTACTATCGTCACCGTATCATCGTACTATCGTCATCGTAGTATCATAATATCGTCATCGTAGTATGTACTATCGTCATCGTTCTATCGACATCGTTCTATCGTCATCGTAGTATCGTACTGTGGTCATCGTACTATTGTCATCGTAGTATCGTACTATCGTTATCGTAGCATCGTGATATCGTAATATCATTATCGTAGTATCGTACTATCGTCACCGTACTATCGTACTATCGTTATAGTAGCATCGTAGTATCGATATCGTAATATCGCTATCGATATCGCTATCGTAGCATAGCGTTCCGGACGGACATCACGATGCTACAGTGGGGTCAGCGTGTAAGTGCACACACGAACGAACACGACAGGTTGGTTCCAAACTGTCGTGTTCGTTCGTGTATGCACTTACACGCAGTTCGTGTGTGCACTTACACGCTGACACTGTATGATAACGATAGTACGATACTACGATGACCATAGTACGATTACGATACTACGAATACGATAGTACGATACTACGATGGCGATAGTACGATGCTACTATGACAATAGTATCATGGCCTAACCGCAACACCGTATATATTAAGTGTTGCAAGATATGGTTTTAAGGGGAAGCAACAACTATTGGCTTCCTGGTATGTTTTGACAAATTGACACCGTGATCGTTTTAAAGTGACTGTCCCAGATGGTACCTCCGGAGTAGCATCAGAAATTATGCACGTGATGAGTGATTGTGTCCTTCTGCTAATTTAAAGGGTTACAAAGAATGTAATGAATATACTTTGTAATTTCATCTCTGTCACAAGTCAGTGGCATGTAGAATCATGAGATATGTAATTTAACGATCAGGATTCATCCTTACCGGAATCCCGACCGGATACCTGGTTTGGTCCTTATGTACGTTTTTTTGGCATTCTTGTATGTGATAGTTGAATCTGGTTATGTTGATAGGTCGTTCAACACCAACACACAAACAAACAAACTATCACAAGTTTGGTTATATAGGTTTTACTTTTAAATTAGCATGCATGACTTACTGTGACTTCATAGATAACCCATAAGTACTTTTGTTAGTTATATTAATTATACTCACTTTTTGAAGAAAAAAGTAGTATAATGTTTTCGTCACGAGTGTCCGTCCGTCTGTCCGTCATCCGTCACGTTTTCTTCTAAGAATCAGGGATTATCTCTGTCGCGTGACACGTGCATTCTTGTACATTCCGGATTTCCGTATAATTGTATATTTGTGATGTGTGGTACTGTTTTGTATTGTTGTGCGTACTATTGATTTCACATACCTGTGATTCCACATACCTGTGATTTCACACACCTGTGATTTTTACATACCTGTGATTTAGCATGTACATTTGCCATGTATAATGTGCGTGTAATAAGGGGACTTATGTTGTATTGGTGGAAATACGTTTATGCGTGTCCTTTTTGCGGATTTAAACACGTCCATTTTATGAGCAATGTTTTACTGATGTCACGCCATATTTGCCACAGACTATGCATGTGTGTGGTAGAGAACTCGTTGACTGCGTGTGCTGGTTTCGCTAGGGAAAAGACCCCTTTTAGTATTACGGATATCCACTATCCGTGCCAGCCGAGATTTGTCCGCGTGTCAGTTTGTTCACCAGATAAAGGACCTTCTGTAGGTGAAGCCAGTATATAGCGCAGACCATACCATGGTCTGCCCTGTTATGTATGCTACGGGTTAGTGTTTCTGCATAGCCTGGTACTGGCCAACACGGATATATCAGATCCCATACTGGTGATGCTTTGTGTCGTGATATTTCCGTAAATGACCACGATATTTGAGTTTAGTATGTGCTACGCTCTCATTTGAGTGTACAGCCCGTAGGACCGATATGGACGGGTTTGGCTGGGCCAAAAAGCGACATTCGCATTGTCGAGACCAGTCGAGTAGATTTCGGATTATGAGCTCTGGGTCTATAGTGTGCAGATTTATGGTAGTGTGGGATATAACATGTTGGATGGTATTTATTCTGCGAGGGCTGTACACTAGTTTGGTTGAATTTATGGCGTGGGAACATATATTTATGCCAAATATAACCCACGGGTGAAATGGCAAAAGCCATGGTTTTGTAATATTTATGTGAGATGTCGAACGAGGGGTAGGCATATTCATTATTCCGTGCGTGGTTTCACTGGTGCGTATATAAGTGATGTCTCGCTATGTGTTGGTGGGACAAATATTTTCTGGTAACAGAAGAATAGTACTGTATTCACCATTGACACGGAGGATTTTGGTATGTACCTACAACATTTTATTTCAGCTGTGATTTGCCGTTGTTCGATTCCCGTTTTAGTCCGTTGTGCATCCTGTCTGTCTGTCTGTGCGTATTCGTCCAGTAATTGGAGACACATTTCATTTTTGTAGCCTCTTGAGATCGCTCCAGCGAGCCACATTGGACGTTTTGGTCCACTCGTTGAGGGCAGACCCTAGTCAGTGCAGAGTACCGGGTCGTCCGAGTGTCCGTACGTCTGTCTGGCGCAGTGTGTGTAGCAGCTCCGGGTACAAGCCTGTATAGAGCAGTGTGTGATTGCTACATCGCGTTCAGCAGACAGTCGCAGCCATAGATTAGTGAAGTGAAACGCCATACACACATATCATATCATTATACTACCACCGAGTTGAATGTCACCTAAGTGAAACTTTTCCCGGCGTCTTAGCCAACGTGATAATCGCCATTTGTATTATATCGGAACTTTACATCCGGTCTACCACTTCCGGTATTACAACCCATTGATTCACCATGGATACTTTACATCCGGTCCACCACATCCGGGTTGCTACAGTCGAGTGATACCATAGGAACTTTACATCTGGTCCACCATTTCCGGAAATAATACTACCTTTGGAACTTTACTTCCGGTACCAGCTTCCGGAACATTATCGTTATTGACTACCATGTGATGTAACCACATCCGGCTTTGACTTTGACATTCATACTTTGGAAATATATTGCATAGGCAATACATATGTATACTTTGATAGTGTATGGTAATACTCCTATCATGGCATATCATGGCTAAGGGATTGTAGTAAGACTACATTTATTGATTATTGATTAATCCACTTGAAGTTGGATTATAGCCATATTGTTGACTAGACCTCATACTGCGGGTGAGACAGACCTTGGGACCCTGAATACTCAGAGGTTACCACTATCTATTGAGATACGCCAGCACTGGGGTAGCTCAGATGATTGTCATTTGTCCTCCAATGTTCGTTCTGCCATGTTATACTTGTATGTTAATTCACTTTGATTAGCGATCATCAAAGTACTTGTGCATTCATACTATTGTCCACTACGGGACCAATGAGATACCACATACTGAGTTTATTTGTCTATAGCTTTTACGTTGCGTTAAAGTATAACAGTCGATTGGCTTACAACCTTGTAATTGAATAGTATCATGCACAGTACAGTGATGTTCGCATATCAATGTATCATGTATTCCTGTGTGTTCCCCATGTAATATAGTGTACATTATAAGTGATTAAGTGACTATGTGTACTTATCTACTCTAGCCTATCCCTTACACTTCAACTGCATTGTTACCACTTTTCGTTCGTCAGATCAAGCTATATTGGCCATAACGTCATAACAATTGAAGTATACTTGGTTCATATGATAATAGGGGAGACAAATTTGTCTCGATCATTCCTGACCTTGGTAATGACCTTGACAATCTCCCCCTTTTGACTTAGAAGTTATAAATTTTAACTTGTAAGTAGTAAAACTTGTAAACCTTAATAGGTCTCACGGGACAGTGCGCGGCTAGCTTTAAAAAGGGGATGGACGATTTTCTAAATACTTCACTACCGACCTTGCAAGTTACACCCGTGTGTCTAGAAAAATAGGTTTATGAATATTTATTGACTTCGGGAGGCTTGCCTATGTGTATTCTTTAGAGTATTTCATAATTCTACGAAACTTAATGTTAGTTCCGGTTGATTTTGACATCTTGAAAAATGGCGCATGCTATACTGTCTCGCCGGTTTGGTTTCACGTCAGAATTTAAGGTATTTTTCGGGCATTTGTAGCTAAAATTTCAGGTGGTTATGAACCAGCTTAGAAATCCTTTTCAAGAAATGGTGTGGTGTCACAAGTGATAGAACAAGTCATAACAAAGCCCCTATGCCTCATATTTTCATGAAAACAATTCCAACAAATTCCGTCAGTCGTGTTGAAATTTCTAGCTAAAACTAGGTGGGTGAGGTAACTTTGTATACAATTAAATATACGCATCTGGTGCGGTTACTGCATTTTTATTGTGGCGTGCGTTTTGTACTTCATCTGCGAGTATTTTTCACTATTTGTCGCAAGATCCTCCTTAACTGATTGTGACAGGCGGTGATTTTTATAAGTTACCCGCCGCCCTCAGAACAGCAGTGAATTTTGAACCGTCCCGTGACGCCATAGCTGGATACTTGATATTTAGTATGTAGCTTCCGTACGGTATGCAGATGCGCAAAGTGAATTCGATTTTAATTTGACCACCGGTCACTCCATCTTTTGGACTTTGCATTTCTCAAGTTTGTCCTGTGAGTGAAGTAGGAGACTTGATAGTTTGTATGTATCTTGTTTATGGTAAAAAAACAAAAATGGATTATCTCCCCATTTCGAACTTTGAAATTTGGAAAAGTTGGTATATTGAGATGGCGCGCCATATACATTTCTCTAGTTTTATTTTTAATATTATGTCTTAATTAATTTCATACATTGATCATTTCAAAGAACAAACATTTGTAGTCACAATACTTTTGATTTTAATCATATATCTTAATTTGTATTGTTTAAAGAACTTACTGTGATGTCACAGCTCATTTGCATAACATATGAAGAAATTAAAACCTCTATAACTTGTGACAGGCGTGGAATATTTGCAAGCGGTATTCATCAGTCTTGTTAGATTGCCAATGACTAAACTGTGCATATGAAACACAACTGCATCTTTAGCTTCTTGACCCATGGAACCACACATACCCTTTCACATTATATTTAGGATCACAAACACAATGTTTAATCTACATTCATTAGACACCAATATACAATTAAACTACATGTATATATACTAATATCTATCTGAAATACGGTGCCTTTAAATAATTATCATTTAAAGGCACCGCATTTCCACTGTACTGTAAGCTGTACGGGCCGTTGACTGGAGACACCCACAAGTGAAACTGGTAGTAATGGATCAAGATTTGCAAGCAAACGTGTCTGTGACCTAAAAACACCCGCACTATTTTTTTATACCGGACTATTTTTGCATACCCTTGGGCGATTTCGCACCATTTGGTATCCTCTAACCTATAAGTGTACCAGTCTCACTACAAATCATTCTACAATATTGACTATTCAACCATAAAATCACATAACATTACCCTAAATAGTGTTATAACTAACCATTCTACATATAAAGACACATCACTCAAACTATACCAACATGTATGCCACTCTGGAATGGTCGACAGACAAAAGGGTACTGGCTTGGAACGGTCAGTCAAGAAATTTTCTTTATGACACAGGAGGAAAGGAAAAACAATATTTTCTTAGTACTAGTGTATTGGTACTATACCGATATGCGAAAACAATACACTTACACCTAATTTTGGCAAATTTTGGAATAGCGTCGCGATGTCACGCCACTTTCCCGAACTTCTTAATTGTCCATCAGGAAGCCAATATCAATGAAACAAAATTAAAAACACACTATAATGACTATTTTTGGTGTATATTACTGTCACATTCCAAGCCCAATCATCTACAGGTAATTTACAATCAATGGGTTACTATATTTGACAAATAAAGCTGAGAAATCAAGATCTTAGAAGATTTTGAAGCCGATAACTGTCCGTCTGCGATACGAAAAGAACAAATGTATTGCATCACAGAGTTTGCTCGATTACTCTTGTCGCAGTAACTTTAAATTATGTTCCCAGAGACATAGCTACAAGAAACATACACTTCCAACTTCAAATTCTACAAAATTCTACCAAAAAAATATCTCACATAGGGCCTAGGCCCACCTTATATAATTGTACCAGTCTCACTACACATAATTATACAGTATTCACTATTCTAAACTATGTTCTGTTTTATGGGCTGGGCAATTGAAGAAAGAGTGCCAAGGATATTCAATTTCGTCCTCTGATGTAAATACTGTTAGTGCTGAATTTAGATTGTATTGTCCTACGTAATTTAAATGTGGTATCACGAAAGCTGCGGATGTGATACCTTGTTCGATATTTTTGCTACCATCCGTGTAATTTGTAGGCTATCTTTCCATTTTCTGTTTATGTGGTCTGTTGCTAGTTTTAGGCTAAGAATTGGATCCATTGTCTTATCTTTTATTATTTCTGTTAGATCTGATTAAGCAGTTATTTCGAAAGGATAGTAAGGTATATGGGTCTGATATGGCTGCATTTCACAATCGTTCAGTCCATATTCTTGAGTTAGTATTTGGGCATTCATAGCGTAACATGTTTGTAATTTCCTACCTGTGGATTTTGATTTTTTAATTTTGTTTGCTTCTTTATCGTTATTTTTTGTTTTATACTTTACTTCTGATTATTTTCTTTTATGGTTGCTTATTTTTTTTTTAAGTCTTAGTCTGTTATATTTGTATACCCGCCTATGTCGAATTATTCTCTAAATTCAATAATGGAATACCAAAGGATAAAAAACAATAATAACCTTAATAAGGTTTAATGGTAGAATTGATTTTCAGCTATGTAAATCCAGATCTTTATATTTCAAACAAATTTGGACATTCAACCACTGAACACAATAATAACGTGGTCAACAAACAACAAAGAGAAATGAAATTTCTCCACTCGCCTACATTGGCACTCATATAATACTATATTATTACACAACTTAATAATAAAGTGGATCATGCCGTTACAATTCATCTCACCCTCAACTCGATTTCTTTAACCTATTCAAGAAATAAACAGGATATACAACAATTCAATTAAATGCTGGGCTACTATGGGTGGGCAGGTGAAAGAATTTCATGTCTAAAGCATATAAGCTGAAAATTACCTGTGAGGGAAAATGAACACCTAGACCGGTCTGGAAGAGAACATTATTTCCAACCAATCAGAGCAAGGCATTTAGAATAACCATGACGAAAAACAAACAACTATATAACTTCATAAAAACTTAATTTCGATATAAGGTAATAATTCATTATTGGAATAAACTATAATATATAGAATTTCTTAAAAAGAACAAATAACTATTTAAATGAAACATAAATTTGACTGGTTAATAATTAAACAACTCAAGTACTCCAATACTAAATTTAAACCGTAAACAAGAGTACGGAAATGAGACCGGAAACAGTATGGACGTAAAGAAAAGTTTATTTTCAATATTGGAGGTAATTAACATTTTTAGAACTAAAGATTCCCAATTACTCTCTCAATTCAATAATGGAATACCAAAGGACAAAAAAAAATAATAACCTTAATAAGGTTTAATGGTAGAATTGATTTTCAGCTATGTAAATCCAGATCTTTATATTTCAAACAAATTTGGACATTCAACAACTGAACACAATAATAACGTGGTCAACAAACCACAAAGAGAAATGAAAGTTCTCCACTCGCCAAGCCGAAGGCCCACCAAACAAACAGAACTGGGAAAAGGGGAACAAGCACTCAACATTTAAGTCATCCCATGCAGGCAACCTGTAACTGTCATGTGATATTAATTTAAATTTCATATTTCAAGCATAAATCACTTTACACACAAATCTATTTTACCATATAAAACAGATTCAAGTACAAAATGATATTAAACCTAAAAACTATTCTGTTAAACCGAAATTCACGAATGAGATTGTGCGGCCATAAATGTAATTAAGCGTCTAGCATAAATGCCAAGAAGAGATTTAGTGTCATAATAAGCTTGAATATCATCGGTTACAGGTTAAAGCCAAATTACAAATAAACGAAGGCTGCGTGAAACCCTTACCAAACGGTGAAATTGCCCCATTTGCTCTGAATTACACAAGCGATTTCGAACTAGAATACTCGCATATATTGCATGTTCCTTACTTCTTTACCTTTCCCAATTCAGCGGGATTGTTTAGGGTATTCTACCCAACCAACGTGTGTTTCCAAATGGAAGGAAATTAGCAATGCCTATAACAGTCTATGCCAATCCTCAATCCTGAAATGGGAATTGAAAAGAAGGACAGAAACTGCAAATACACACACAAATACAACAAGCATATATTAAATTCGCTATCAATTCTGTATATAATTTTCTTTACACACACTGCGAACATAAACGTATCCAATAAGCTAAAAGTGCAATTGGCTCTAGTCCAGTGCAATCCCCGAACCACTAGCATATTATGCCAGCTGATACGGTATCACACAGTTCCACAGGCAATCATTCCGTCAGCTCACATGGAAAGCACATTAGGAGTTTCTACGATTCTTAACCACTTGCAAACAATAATTGCTCAACACTCTTAAACCTTCCATGTTGACATGAAGACCCCCGTCTCGCACGGCGAACATATGCCTGAAAGGTTCTCCGTTCTTAGAGACAAATGGATGGAACGTCTTAAGAAATGGAAATTTCCGATATTTACAAAATCTCCTAATGCGATTATTTGTTTTAATCACTTTAACTTTAGTGTATTTGAAGTTTACAGGTCTTGGTAGAATGGCATAATATAAAATGCTAACATGCGGCTTGATACCGCAAATGGAAGCGAACACATTGTTAACTTCGGCAGGAAAGTCCTCTATATTCATAGTATTTATGTCATTTGTGCCAGCGTGTACAATTACAAAATCTGAATCAGAGATTTTACCCTGAACGACACGATTGTTTGAGACTTCAAAGGCAAGTCCACCAATAGTTCTTCCTGGAAAGGCTTGCACATCTAGACTGTCAACTCCGTCAACATATTTGGCAATGGAGTTGCAAATAAGGAGGGTCCGTTTTTTACCTAAAATAGATTAAGCATCTGTAAGTTTAATGTGATTATTCATTCTATGTGCGACCAGTATTTTATCATCTAAAGTAAATCTAAGATATGTTTTATAAGAATCACTGCGCGAATCACATTGAAGCTGTATTAATTCTGCGGGCACTCCTGCTTGAAAGGCTAAGGTTGTTCCACCCCGTCTAAAACTATGAGAGTAATTATCCGGATTAAGATCAATAACCGAAATTAAAGACTTTAACTTATTCTGAAACATTGGGTAAGTGATACACTTATTCTTTGTAAAAGAAAACAATGGTGTATTACCTGAAACTGGACTCAATTTAACCAAATATTTGAATGCTTTGACTGGACACAATAAGGAATCAGATTGTATTAACGGAATTTGCAGTAAACGTTCCCCAAACTGCAAAGTTTTTGTCCAACGAAAAGTGACTAATACAATTGTTCACATTTCCTTAACGTCACTACTTAAAAAGATATTTCCCGGAAACATCTGAATTTGAACTTGCTACCAAATTGGATTTCGTGCTAACAGAAAAAAAGGCAAATAAGAATAAACACCAAACACATGTGTCTACAGGTTTGGCAAAATCTAATTTATCATGAAATAATAATAAAATCCTGGGTGTAATAGGAGCAGCCTGGTGTACACAATGTGGATTTAAGCGATTAATGCCCTTCAACGTCAGATTAATTAAATAAGCATTAACATTGATTTCTACGCCTAACAATAAATGCATTATACGGATACCACTGATATAATTCTTTATAGCATCAACAGATTTGAATGAACGACTTAGAAATTACGCAAACAAGGAAACTACTTCTGTAGACGCTGGCACAGATATAAAACCGAAAAAGTACAGAACAACAAGTAACTTTCCCACTGCGTTTTTAAATTTGTGTTAGTACCGTCAGCGAAACCGGACTTTTTAGACGTTCGCAATTCATCTTGCAACACCTTTAACTGGGAATCTGCAATCACAACAAGAACACCACTCATTCGTCTAAGAAATTTCCGATATTTACAAAATCTCCTAATGTGATTATTTGTTTTAATCACTTTAACTTTAGTGTATTTGAAATGTACAGGTCTTGGTAGAATGGAATAATATAAAATTCTAACATGCGGCTTGATACCGCAAATGGAAGCGAACACATTATTAACTGCGGCAGGAAAGTCCTCTATATTCATATTGTTTGTCATTTGTGCCAGCGTGTACAATTACAAAATCTGAATCGGAGATTTTACCCTGAAGAACACGATTGTTTGAGACTTCAAAGGCAAGTCCACCAATAGTTCTTCCTGGAAAGGCTTGCACATCTAGACTGTCAACTCCGTCAACATATTTGGCAATGGAGTTGCAAATAAGGAGGGTCCGATTTTTTACCTAAAATAGATTAAGCATCTGTAAGTTTAATGTGATTATTCATTCTATGTGCGACCTGTATTTTATCATCTAAAGTAAATCTAAGATATGTTTTATAAGAATCACTGCGCCAATCACATTGAAGCTGTATTAATTCTGCGGGCACTCCTGCTTGAAAGGCTAAGGTTGTTCCACCCCGTCTAAAACTATGAGAAGAGTAATTATCCGGATTAAGATCAATAACCGAAATTAAAGACTTTAACTTATTCTGAAACATTGGGTAAGTGATACACTTATTCTTTGTAAAAGAAAACAATGGTGTATTACCTGAAACTGGACTCAATTTAACCAAATATTTGAATGCTTTGACTGGACACAATAAGGAATCAGATTGTATTAACGGAATTTGCAGTAAACGTTCCCCAAACTGCAAAGTTTTTGTCCAACGAAAAGTGACTAATACAATTGTTCACATTTCCTTAACGTCACTACTTAAAAGATATTTCCCGGAAACATCTGAATTTGAACTTGCTACCAAATTGGATTTCCGTGCTAACAGAAAAAAAGGCAAATAAGAATAAACACCAAACACATGTGTCTACAGGTTTGGCAAAATCTAATTTATCATGAAATAATAATAAAATCCTGGGTGTAATAGGAGCAGCCTGGTGTACACAATGTGGATTTAAGCGATTAATGCCCTTCAACGTCAGATTAATTAAATAAGCATTAACATTGATTTCTACGCCTAACAATAAATGCATTATACGGATACCACTGATATAATTCTTTATAGCATCAACAGATTTGAATGAACGACTTAGAAATTGCGCAAACAAGGAAACTACTTCTGTAGACGCTGGCATAGATATAAAACCGAAAAAGTACAGAACAACAAGTAACTTTCCCACTGCGTTTTTAAATTTGTGTTAGTACCGTCAGCGAAACCGGACTTTTTAGACGTTCGCAATTCATCTTGCAACACCTTTAACTGGGAATCTGCAATCACAACAAGAACACCACTCATTAGACTAAGAAATTTCCGATATCTACAAAATCTCCTAATGCGATTATTTGTTTTAATCACTTTAACTTTAGTGTATTTGAAGTGTACAGGTCTTGGTAGAATGGAATAATATAAAATTCTAACATGCGGCTTGATACCGCAAATGGAAGCGAACACATTATTAACTGCGGCAGGAAAGTCCTCTATATTCATATTGTTTGTCATTTGTGCCAGCGTGTACAATTACAAAATCTGAATCGGAGATTTTACCCTGAAGAACACGATTGTTTGAGACTTCAAAGGCAAGTCCACCAATAGTTCTTCCTGGAAAGGCTTACACATCTATACTGTCAACTCCGTCAACATATTTGGCAATGGAGTTGCAAATAAGGAGGGTCCGTTTTTTACCTAAAATAGATTAAGCATCTGTAAGTTTAATGTGATTATTCATTCTATGTGCGACCAGTATTTTATCATCTAAAGTAAATCTAAGATATGTTTTATAAGAATCACTGCGCCAATCACATTGAAGCTGTATTAATTCTGCGGGCACTCCTGCTTGAAAGGCTAAGGTTGTTCCACCCCGTCTAAAACTATGAGAAGAGTAATTATCCGGATTAAGATCAATAACCGAAATTAAAGACTTTATCTTATTCTGAAACATTGGGTAAGTGATACACTTATTCTTTGTAAAAGAAAACAATGGTGTATTACCTGAAACTGGACTCAATTTAACCAAATATTTGAATGCTTTGACTGGACACAATAAGGAATCAGATTGTATTAACGGAATTTGCAGTAAACGTTCCCCAAACTGCAAAGTTTTTGTCCAACGAAAAGTGACTAATACAATTGTTCACATTTCCTTAACGTCACTACTTAAAAGATATTTCCCGGAAACATCTGAATTTGAACTTGCTACCAAATTGGATTTCCGTGCTAACAGAAAAAAAGGCAAATAAGAATACCAAACACATGTGTCTACAGGTTTGGCAAAATCTAATTTGTCATGAAATAATAATAAAATCTTGGGTGTAATAGGAGCAGCATGGTGTACACAATGTGGATTTAAGCGATTAATGCCCTTCAACGTGTAGTAGTTCATGGGTAAGTATATAATAAAACGTATTGTTCATACATGGTTAGGTTGGATTTATTGAAGAATGTTATGTAGATGAAGGAATAGAGTCCAAATAGTATGCTGAAATATGGCGAAGATGATTTAGTGAATATTAATTGAGCAACACAACACGATACGATACTATTACAGTATATGCTGTTATGACTAACTGTAATATTTATATGTATGATTAGAAGGTACGTGTAACTCCAAATGAGTGTTTGTCTAATTGGATAACATTACATTTTCGTTCATGAACTATGAGCTTATTTCTATTCATTGCAATTTATTTTCAATATTTTGTGTTGCCTTTAGGTAAGACATAAACTCTGGAAATTTAGGTTCCGTGTTTCGTAATTTACTTGTATATATAAAGTATTTTCCTGGAAGGATACACAAGTTGAAAAACGTGTTGTCTGGCTAATATTGCCCAAAGCAAACAGTGCGCCAATCAAAATTACATACAACGCAACACAGATATACACCAACAGCGGTTATTGTTGCTACCGATAGTTTTAGCCAGGACAAGCGCGGTGGCAACGGCAACTGCAGTGGTTTATTGTTTGCTTATTGGTGTGTAGTCCTTTTAAAGTTTAAATAGAAACATATTCTTCAAGTAATGTCTTTCATGTATATGCTGAAATGTAATTATAGTTGCTCATTAAATGAGCCGTCTCTTATAATTCTTACAGAATGGCAATTGTACATGCACCTGTATCGTTTTATTGCTATGCACTTTATGTTGTGCAGTTGGTGAGACGTAAATAAACAATTGAACTGAACTACAATATTATTATTGTTTAAAAAGGTATTCAGCTGTGACCAAAACCAAATTGTTGACTTATAGTGCAATGGTACACTTAAGTAAATAATCGTTTGTAGCGACAATTGTCATCCACAATTTGTACTGAAAATTATTCCCAAGTTTAGAACTTATAGTGTTTGTATTATGGTTTGTGTAGACTACCTTCCAATCGATATTTTTATCCGCGAATCCCATTTTGTCTTGGCTTTATGCACAACCGGTTTCTGTTTATTAAGAAACATGTTATACAGCTTCTTAATTGTTACATTCGGTCGTGGTTTTTATTTGTCCCATTAATATTATCTTTGTATGTATCGTGTTTATTCTTTCATGTTTATATGTTATCTCTGAGATAGCATATTATGTCACGTAAATTTCTATGGGGGCAGCCATTGTCGTGCTGCGCCTAAACGGCGAGTTCCAACTTATCATATCGCGTATTTGTCTGTCTTGCTTTGTATCTATGTTATCTACGGCTACAATTTGATCCATTAAAAAATGTCAAAATTTAGTTAACTGTATATTATATATTATATACATTTAAACAAATAATATTTCATGTAGAACTAATAAATTGCCAAACATAATAGAACAAGGAAATCATTTTCCCATGGAATCGATCTTTTCTCTAGTTGTTGTTCAACATTCAACATAACGAAATGAAGCTTTCAAATTTACAAGATATACATGTAAATGTCAGATAAACACCTTGGGATGGTAAAATAGCCAATTTGACGCGGTAAACTAACACATTTCTGCATGTGTATGTTCTTTATTAATAAAGTATTGATACAGCTTTGACAGTTTTATATCACTAACATATCAAAGACGCCGGATAACCGATAGGAAAACATCACTCTTCCATGTGTTACATTAAAGAGATGGGGTTAAATTGCTATCCACGCGAGAGGTATGGAGCGGGGTAGCACTTTTGTTTCTAGCACAGAGCTAGCAGTAAAAGGGGGGAGGGTGAACAATTTTCTATATATTTCAGTACTTACTTAATTCGTGTTCTCCAGTCTTGAGGAATGCACGAAATCAGTTTGAAGTATTTTAGGTAATCGTTATTACTAATATTAAATTGTTCTTTTATTTCTGTAAAATTAAAGAATGATGTAGTTCTATCTATAATCGTATAGTTGTTCTAATTTAATTCCCTTTAATATTTAAATTTATTTTTTCAACACATTGCCACCTCTTGCATGGAATTTGCAATTTAATGTAACTTCAATATGTCTGCTATCAGGTAGACGTAAACACAATGATCTCGAGCTGCCAAACGGGACTGTAAGGTGGCCAATTCACACGTCAGTGTTGTTTGTGTGTAGAAAGTCCATACTTGCCACAGCCTTGCCACATGAGCGCGTGCATCGTCTTGTTGCCAGATGACATCATGGTCCAGCACAAAAGGCACTACGACTGGTTGCAAAACATTGTCACAATACCAGTGAGCTGTTAAGGTCTCATCAATGACAACAAGCGGTGTCTTCTTGCCATGGCAGATGTCACCTCACACCATAACACCACCTCCAACGAACCGATCACATTATACCAGGCAGTTATTCGAGTAGCGTTCGCCCTTACGTCGGAACACACGTTGTCGACGGTCAGACCTGTACAGTAGAAACCGTCACTCGTCTATAATTCCAGCACAAAAATATTTACACAATTCCCTAACATTTGATTGGCCCGTAGCAAGTATCTGTCCAAAATTTATATCCCAGTAAACTCCCACGCCAAGCTACTTTCCGTAACCGTGAGGCGCAGTTAAAATAATTCTTAAGAAAACGGAAAATAAACACATTTTCTTGATTAATTTATTTCAAATGCTGGAATTATAAGGAATGAATGGCCTTTTTGTTGAATTTATCGGGGATATAAACTTGGAAATGTCGCTGGAATACTGGACGAGGCCTTCCAAGTTTATACCCCGATAAATTCCACAAAAAGGCCATTCATTCCTATAGTAAATAGTATACGTCTCCAGCGGTGATGAAGAGGAAACGCATTCAGTCTGTGTTGACACAGCCACTACATTCTAACATGACGTCGACGTCGTGTAAGAGGCAATCCTATGTATGTACGGTATGGCTGCAGGTCAGCCTCACGCAAACGATTGAGCATAGTGGACCTGCTTATTCTGTTGTTGTGAGTCCAAGGTGTGTTACTAGCAGTTTCTGTGGCAGTAAGAAATCGATGACGTTAATAGGTCAGTCGAATATAACGGTCCTGACGAGGTGACGTTACGCGCGGACGTCCGCTCCGAGGACGGTCAGCCGGCATTCCTGTTTGGCGGAGGCGTTGATAGAGTTGTGAAATGGTACTGCGGTTCATATGTAGAACTCTAGCAACCGCACATTGACTAGTTCCATTAAGTAGCATCCTGACTGCGTCATTACGTTGATTTGGCGTCGACCGTACCATAGCTTCTAACACATTTCATCAACTTCTATCGTATGACTTTTCTGTCCCAATCCTAAATGAACATACTGTGCTAGCTTTTACGTTGACTAGGTAATACCGTGTATATATGCACGGGCAAAAACCTGTATTTCAACTTACGTCCACCCGAGCTTAAACCGTTAGCCATATGTTGACAACAATGCGATATTCGGAATATGGAGAAGAAGAAATAACGTATGCAAAATTTGAAATATCCTACCCTAATATTACGAATATTACGAACATTATAGCATATTTACTTTGTTGCGTTTCTTTATGGTGCCAGTATATATCACTGCCGTTGATATTTCTTATACTATTTTTTTGCTTTATTTTCGACAATTGCCAACGTTTATTTCAGTAATGTCATTGTTTATCGCATTAGTCAAGCACATCTGAAGTGGTGTGGTCCACAGTGTAACATTCGTGACACGTGCACAGCACAGTACTACAACGTGAATTTCAGGCGCATGAGCAATTGCGAGAACACAGCATCATGCAACCACACATAATTAGTTCAAAAACAGCTTTTGTCACCGGCGACTCGTTCTCGGCAACGTTCTTCGTTGGGACTATATCTCCATCTTTGGTCAGCTCCCAGCCATGATCCAACAATATTGATGATTGTTGGTCTGGCGTGTTGGTGGTCTGGCCTGTTGGTGTGGGTGGCAGGTGGGAGCACGATGTGTAATTTAAAGATCGAGATTCATCCTTACCGGAGTTACGACCGGAGACCTGGTTTAGCCCTCACGTACGTCGTTGGCATTCTTGTATGTGACAGATGAATCTGGTTATACCCCTTATGTGAGTATTACGATTATTCGTAATCCTATTTTAGAGGAAGGGGCCAAGTGACTTTGGTGTGGTATGGATCAGGCACCAGGTCAGGTTATTCTAATGTCAGGCCTCAATATATTTTTTTTCGATCAATGTAAATATTCCGTTCCGATTTTGGGATCCCCCCACCCAATTCAACAGGTTTTTTACTGGATCGAACCCGTTGGGTCGGTCTTGAATAACCTTAGCTGTTGATATGCCGTTAAACACCAATAAACCAAATCAACTGCCGCTCTATCGTCCACACAATAATACTGTTGTTAGTACCAAGATCGTTGGTGGTAGTATTTCAACTTCCACGTTCTTGGATTGAAATAATTACATTGCATATCAGCTATAGCTATCACTGGATGAGGTAAAGACAACTGCATTACTAATATAAAACAGACGTACTGGATTTACCATCACTACGGTTTGATCTGCCGCATATATTCAAAGATCACAAAATGCCAGAAGACCAATGATTTGCGATGGCAATTATTTAAAGCCAAGAACATGGACAAACTGACAAACCACCAACGATCGGGGCACTGAATCCGCAGATGAAGAGGGCTGGCTACATTACTATTGTCGGTAGAGGCATGACCATCACTCTCGTCCGTATTGGAGTATGACTGGGAACTGACCAACTATAGAGATATAGCTCCAACAAATAAGCTGTGTTTTAACTCATTGTGTTTGGTTGCAGGACGCAGTGTACTGGCAATTGCTCATGCATACGAAATTCACGTCCTTGTACTGTGTTGTGCAGGTGTAACTACACCATTTCAGAGGTATATTTTGGTCACTTGGAAATCGCACGTGCTTGGCTAATGCGATAAGCAATGATATCGTTATTTAAATACACGTATGCAGTTTTCGACTACTGTCGTTACGCTTACATTACTAAGTATTATATAGTTTCCGATAGACGAAGTACATTTGTATGTTCATATTCGATTTTACCCCTATAGCGACACATTGCCACGTTAAAATGCCAAGTTTAAAAAAGGCACATATAGCTTTTGGAAATTAAATTACAAAGCTTTATTACCTACATAATAAACAGGTTGCTGGTCATGTTTTCATTGGCAACTATAGAAATTTAGAATACTGTGCATACAAAGGAGATAATGAATGGCTGTCAGATTTGTACGTAATACGATTTTTGATGCAGGTGTAAACGTACCAAATCTACAGTTTAATGCAATTCTTAATGTTTCGGCGGCCATTCTGATTTTATCGGCCATTTTGGATTTCAGAATTACATTACATTGTACCATAAACATATTCATGTGTAACTGAGTACGACTAGAAAGCATTAACAGGCAGCAATATAACAGCAAATTGTTAATTCAATGTTTTAGTACATCAATATGAGAATTATAGAATACAAAATGGCCGCCGATAATCCAAGATGGCTTTTGAAAAAAGAATGGAACAATTTTTTTGTGATTTTGCTCGCTGATGATGTGAATAATCGAAATGTGAATGATGAGTGGCACCCTTGCGTTAAAGTTTTTATTTGTCTGTCCAGGCGGCGGCCTGGGGTATCCGTGAGCCTCTGCTCACTTGCTCTAGTTAATTTTCAAATTATCGACACCCCAATCTACCAAAATTAATCAGAACACGCTAAGTAGTACCCTACTGCAAAGTTAACCAAGGTTTCCCCTCCCCACTGCTTGACTATAACAATGAAGCGTTGGAACAAATTACGTCACTGCCAGTGGGTTTTCTAGGAGATGGCGAAAGTCGGTCAAGTTAATGGAAGCATGGAATTTCCCCAAACTTCATGTTTACAACATCGAACGCTGACATTCAAATGAGAGAATTAGCCGACAAACGCATGCTTATGGCCAATGACCAGTTGCGACTGTATTTATACAGTACCCGTATTCATTTACATATCGCAACTGGTAACTGGAAGTACCATCTGAGACACAGCCACTTTATTTTAGAACAATTTATGTTTAAAGCTAATTCGCCCACTCTCCTATTCCCTGCTATATTATAAAGTTTGGGGCCAAGGTATCCAGTAGTTTTCGAACAATGACCGTTCAACTCCAGCCAATTCGCGCCAACTCGAACAGATAAACAAGTTTGATGTTTTTTCATAAGATAACTATAGATGAAGATTAGATTTACCGGTTTGCGTCACCAGGACATATTTGATGACTTGATCTGGTTTCTAACGGACGTCGATTGTGGCCGACAACTTAAAAAACATTATATGAAGTAACAATTGGTGAATTCATCCAAAAGAATCTGACTATAATATATACGCACTAAAATAATACTTGCCAGCAAATAGTGTAATGATATGCGAGCCGTTTCCAACTTCTACGCATGCAGACAAATGGCGGGCTTCAAACGGCACTAATCCATCCAAACTCTGCATATACTGACGGAGTGAAAGTACGTATTGTATTTTACTGCACAATTATTTGCCAGAGGGAACAATACCCAAGGTGCATGACCACGTGGTTACAACAGCAACAACAATGGCTGAAAGTGTTTAACGCGCGCCCACTCCAAAGTTAGTATTATATGATATTTTCCTTAATAGGTAACGGATTTTGATGACATATGGCGTAGCAAACGCGTCTTCATGAGCTAGATTTGGTGGTCCCGGAAGTTCCGAAGTTTGGGCCAAAGTACCGAGACCACCAAATGCAGCTTAACAAGACGCGTTTGTTGCGCCATATTTCATCAAAATCCGTTACATAATAATGAAAAAATAAAAAATACGTACTTTGAATCGGGTGGCTTCTGGAAGTTTCAGTGTATGTGTTGTTGTTGTTGTTGTAACCACGTGATCATACACCTGGATACCAGACCGGACAATGTATATTTGCGTAACCTCTCTAAACCGGACACCAATGCAAGCTAGGTATGTGTGCGGAATCTCTCTAGACCGGTATGTATATGTGCGTATCCTCTCTAAACCGGACACCCCACTGTAAACTAGATGTATGTGCGGAACGCCTCTAAACCGGACAGCACTGTGCGGAATCTCTCTAGACCGAACACCAATGCAAGCAAGGTATATGTGCGCAACCTCTCCAAACCGGACACCACTGCACGCTAGATATGTGTGCGGAACCTCTCTAGACGGGACACTACTGCAAGCTATGTATGTGTGTGAAACCTATCTAGACCGGACACCACTGTAAACAACGTGTATGTGCGGAACCTCTGAACGGGATATCACTGTAAAGTAGGTATGTTTGCGGAACATCTGTACAGGGGACACCACTGTAGGCTAAGTACATGTGTGGAACCTCTCTAAACCGGACACAACTGTAAACTCGGTATGTTTGCGGAACTCTGTAGACGGGACACCACTGTAAGCTAGTATTGTGGAACCTCTCTAAACCGGACACAATGTAAACTATTGTAGTGTGCGGAACCTCTCTAAATCGACACCATGTAAACTAAGTATGCGTGCGGAACCTCTGTATACGGGACACCACTGTAAACTAAGTATGTGTGCGGAACCTCTGTATACGGGACACCACTGTAAACTAAGTATGTATGCGGAACCTCTCTAAATCGGACTCCACTGTAAACTAAGTATGTGTGCGGAACCTCTCTAAATCGGACACCACTGTAAACTAAGTATGTGTGCGGAAGCTCTGTATACGGGACACCACTGTAAACTAGGTATGTATGCGGAACCTCTCTAAATCGGACTCCACTGTAAACTAAGTATGTGTGCGGAACCTCTGTATACGGGACACCACTGTAAACTAGGTATGTGTGCGGAACCTCTCTAAAATCGGACACCACAGTAAACACTAAGTATGTGTGCGGACCAAACCATACTCTGTATAACCGACACCACTCGACTCTGTACGGGACACCACTGTAAACTATGAATGTGTGCGGAACCTCTCTAAATCGGACACCACTGTAAACTAAGTATGTGTGCGGAACCTCTGTATACAGGACACCACTGTAAACTATGTATGTGTGCGGAACCTCTCTAAATCGGACACCACTGTAAACTAAGTACATTTGTATATGTGCGAAGCTAGGTATGTGCACGGAACCTCTATAAATTGGACAGCAATGTGATAGAGGTATGTGTGCGGAACCTCTCTAAATCGGACACCACTGTAAACTAGGTATATGTGCGGAACCTCTCTAAATCGGATACCACTGTAAACTATGTACATTTGTATATGTGCGAAGCTAGGTATGTGCGCGGAACCTCTCTAAATTGGACAGCAATATGAAAGAGGTATATGTGGTGAACCTCTCTAAACCGGACACCACTGTAAACTAGGTATGTGTGCGGAACATCTCTAAATCGGACACCACTGTAAACTATGCATATGTGTGGAACCTCTCTAAACCGGACACCACTGTATACTAGGTATGTGTGCGGAACCTCTCTAAATCGGACACCATTGTAAACTAGGTATATGTGCGGAACCCCTCAAAACCGAAACCTGTGTAAAGAGGTATATTTGCGGAACCTCTCTAAACCGGACACAGTATGAAGAATCTTACTTATATTTCGAATGAGTAGGTCAATGCCAGGTTGAATGACGCAAGGTGATTAGGTATGAATGAAAGCACGTTTTGCGAACTTCTGACTAACGTAACAGTACATATAAGACCGTTCGTCCAAATTGATTGACACAAAGGTTAGTCACCACGATCAAGGTCACCCGTAGGACACTGGATGGAGTTATCAATGTGATGAAGCTATTGATGAAATTCGGTAATGATCCGACTAACGGATGAAGTGTCCAAAATGTAATTTCGTTATAATTATGTAGTATTTGCTGGGACAACATACGCATGCTAAATATGATGCAGAAAAGGAATGTGTAGCGGGATGAATAGAGGTCCTCAGAATCGAACATCTCCATTGGCTCCTTTTGACAATACAATATGGTATTTAGAGAAGACATAACACTAATTCAATGATATATGTCTTAATTAATAACACTGTACATGTAGGTTTTTGTTAGTTGGGGTTTAACGGCCTATCAACAGCTAAGGTCATTTTAAGGCCGGGTCAATGGGTTTAGCACTAAATCCTATATATTACCTGTACAAGTACATGTACATTTCAAAGTACATGTACAAATGGGGTGAAAATTCCAAAATCAGAACAGAATATTTACGATAACAAAACTATATAGTCAGCCCTGAAATCAGAATAATCCTGATCTGATGCCAGGTCCTCGTCACACCAGAATCACTTATAATGGGCAATAACCAAATTCAACTCCCAGGTAACAAAAGAGCAAAAGATAAAAACGTACCTGAGGGCCAAACCAGGCAAATCGTGATTCCTATAAGGAGGAACCCCTACCGTTACTTTACACCGTCTCGTTCGTCCGACCACCACCCACTATACATGTAGGTAATCATGTAACATGAACTACATGTATAAATACAATTCTGTATGTGCTAATCTGGACCAGGGTGCATTATTACTCAAGCTTCATAGAATCGTGATATTTTAATTAAATTAACACATCGGCTAAACGCCAAGTGAACATGCTACCACTGATTGGTAAATGCCGTTAAACTACCCGTTAACAGATCAGAGCAAGTTATACCGGGTATATGTGTTCTAACTCCGCATTATACCTGTACCAAAGGCAGTGAAAATCCAAAAATCAGAACGTAATATTTGTCACAAGTCTGGTCATTAGTTTGTTTGTTGGTGTGTATGTTTGTTTGTTTGTTGGGATTTAACGGCCTATCAACAGGTAAGGTCATTTAAGGCCGGGTCAAAGTGTTTAGTACTAAATCCCTTATATTACCTGTACAAGTACATGTACATGTTCAAGTACATGTACAAAAGAGTGGAAAATCCCAAAATCAGAACTGAATATTTACAATAACAAAACTATTTATTATATACCTACCCATGAAATACATAGCTATACGATGTAAATAAAAGTCATATGTTCTCATCGATGAAATAAACAAGTTCCGGTGAAAATACGACTACTTCCGCTATCTATATTCATAACGCGCATCTGCAGTGCCGGACAGAAAATAGGCTGCAAATACACATTCATTACCGTATACAGTCTAAAAAACTGCTAATTTCAATGGAGCGGTATATAATAAATATAATATTCATATTTTTGCAACAATTATGATATATATGTACATCTCGTGGTGTGAAATGTCCATATTTCACACCACTCGATGAACATATATGTCATATTCGTTGCAAGAGTATGAATACCCTCTATATATTCAACCCTGAAATCAGAATAATCTTGATCTGATTCCAGGTCCTCGCCACACCAGAATCACTTGGCCCCCTCCCAAAAGCAGTCGGATCAGTAATAATCTTACTACTTTTTATAATGGGCAATAACACAATTTAACTCCCAGGTAACAAAAGAGCCAAAGATAAAAATGTACCTTAGGGCCAAACCAGGCAGATCGTGATTCCTATAAGGAGGAACTCATACCGTTAATGTACGCCGTCTCATTCGCCCGACCACCACCCACTCATGTAGTTCTAGTCACAATGTCACCGTTGCATACAAGGTGATGGTTACATAACACATACTTTTGTCGCAATAGGAAAGTTAAATCATAAACGTAGTTAGAGTAGCATTGTCATTGTTAAATGTTACACAATAGCAAAGTGAATTGATACATGAAGTTGTCGTCACAACGTCATTGTTACATAATGCACAATATTGTCACGAGAGCAAAGTGAAATGATAAATGAAGTTGTCGTCACAACGTCATTGTTACATACTACACAATATTGTCACGAGAGCAAAGGGAAAATACTACTATGTAGTTGTGATCACAATGTCATTGTGAAATAATACACAATATAATCACAACAGCAAAGGGAAATAGTACATGTAGTTTTTATCACAATGTCATTGGGAAATAATACACAATATTGTCACGAGAGCTAAGGGAAATACTACATGTAGTTGTTATTACAATGTCATTGGGAAATAATGCACAATATTGTCACGAGAGCAAAGGGAAATAATACATGTAGTTGTGATCACAATGTCATTGTTACATAATACACAATATTGTCACTAGAGCAAAGGGAAATACTGTGATCACAATGTCATTGTTACATAATACACAATATTGTCACGAGAGCAAAGGGAAATACTACATGCAGTTGTGATCACAACGTCATTGTTACATAATACACAATATTGTCACGAGAGCAAAGGGAAATACTACATGTAGTTGTGATCACAATGTCATTGTTACATAATACACAATATTGTCACTAGAGCAAAGGGAAATACTGTGATCACAATGTCATTGTTACATAATACACAATATTGTCACGAGAGCAAAGGGAAATACTACATGCAGTTGTGATCACAATGTCATCGTTACATAATACACAATATTGTCACGAGAGCAAAGGGAAATACTACATGTAGTTGTGATCACAATCTCATTGTGAAATAATACACAATATTGTCACAAGAGCAAAGGGAAATAGTACATGTAGTTTTTATCACAATGTCATTGGGAAATAATACACAATATTGTCAGAGAGCTAAGGGAAATACTACATGTAGTTGTTATTACAATGTCATTGGGAAATAATGCACAATATTGTCACGAGAGCAAAGGGAAATAATACATGTAGTTGTGATCACAACGTCATTGTTACATAATACACAATATTGTCACGAGAGCAAAGGGAAATACTACATGTAGTTGTGATCACAATGTCATTGTTACATAATACATGTACACAATATTGTCACTAGAGCAAAGGGAAATACTGTGATCACAATGTCATTGTTACATAATACACAATATTGTCACGAGAGCAAAGGGAAATACTACATATGTAGTTGTGATCACAATGTCATCGTTACATAATACACAATATTGTCACGAGAACAAAGGGTAATACTACATGTAGTTGTGATCACAATGTCAGTGTTGCATAATACACAACATTGTCACGTGAGCAAAGGGAAATGCTACATGTAGTTGTGATCACAATGTCATTGTTACATAATACACAATATTGTCACGAGAGCAAAGGGAAATACTACATGTAGTTGGGATCACAATGTCATTGTTGCATAATACACAATATTGTCATGAGAGCAAAGGGAAATACTACATGTAGTTGTGATCACAATATCATTGTTACATAATACACAATATTGTCACGAGAGCAAAGGGAAATAATACATGTAGCTTTTGTCACAATATCATTGTTACATAATACACAACATTGTCATGAGAGCAAACGAAAATACTACATGTAGTTGTGATCACAACGTCATTGTCACATAATACACAATATTGTCACGAGAGCAAATGGTAATAATACATGTAGTTTTTGTCTCACAGTGTATACATGTATATATATATCATGCTGTGTTTACAAATTGCACCAGTTAAAACATGAGAGACATTTCTGGTTTTCTGGATAGACACAGTATACCCTCACGTTACACACGGTAGAGACGATTACGTCTGCACACGACCATTCACACGTTATAGGCGTATTTCATGTCACTTCTATTCAACTGATTTGATTGTATTGATTTATTGGTGTTTAACGGCCAATGAACAGCTAATCCCAAATCAGAATGGAATATTTACATCTAAAACTACTGTCTGTTCCACATTTTTCTGCCGAAATACTTTTGGCTAGTTGGGGGGGGGGGGGGGGGGGGGGGGGGGGGGGGGGGGGGGGGGGGGGGGGGGGGGGGGGGGGGGGGGGGCTAGGCCCACATCCGCGCTGTTCCAGGCTTCAGTCTCCAGTGAGGTTCACTGTGTCCGGGCTGTCCGCTAAGCACAGTTGAGAGCACTAGCCGGCATGGCGACATGCTGGAACGATTACGGGGGGCTAGGCCCACATCATGTACTAGGTGGCCGCGCTGTTCCAGGCTTCAGTCTCCAGTTTAACTCGTTTGAATAGCTCCACCCACGCCATAATAGCAGCAAATAGTGACGTTCGTTGCATCTGGGGTGGCCGTTAATCACAGGTGAGAGCGCTAGCCGGAAGCGAGATGTGCTGGAACGCATACAGGGGCACTCGGCCTACATCGTACACCAGGTGGCCGCGCTGTTCCAGGCTTCTGTTTCCAGCCTAACTCGTTTCAATACCAGCAAGCTGAAATAACAGTAACAGTGACGTTCGCTGTGTCCGGGCTGGCCGCTAAGCACAGTTGAGAGCACTAGCCGGCATGGAGACATGCTGGAACGATTACGGGGTGGGCTAGGCCCACATCATGTACTAGGTGGCCGAGCTGTTCCATGCTTCAGTCTCCAGTCTAACTCGTTTGAATACCCCCACCCACGCCATAATAGCAGCAAATAGTGACGTTCGTTGCATCTGGGGTGGCCGATAATCACAGGTGAGAGCACTAGCCGGAAGCGAGATGTGCTGGAACGCCTACAGGGGCACTCGGCCTACATCGTACACCAGGTGGTCGCGCTTTTCCATGCTTCTGTTTCCAGCCTAACTCGTTTCAATACAAGCAAGCTGAAATAACAGTAACAGTGAGGTTCGCTGTGTCCGGGCTGGCCGCGCTGCAACGATTACGTGGGGGGGGGGGGGTGCGGGGCTAGGCCCACATCATGTACTAGGTGGCCGCGCTGTTCCAGGCTTCAGTCTCCAGTGTAACTAGTTTGAATACCGCCACCCACGCCATAATAGCAGCAAATAGTGACGTTCGTTGCATCTGGGGTGGCCGTTAATCACAGGTGAGAGCACTAGCCAGAAGCGAGATGTGCTGGAACGCATACAGGGGCACTCGGCCTACATCGTACACCAGGTGGCCGCGCTGTTTCACGCTTCTGTTTCCAGCCTAACTCGTTTCAATACCAGCAAGCTGAAATAACAGTAACAGTGAGGTTCGCTGTGTCCGGGCTGGCCGCTAAGCACAGCTGAGAGCACTAGACGGCATGGAGACATGCTGGAACGATTACGGGGTGGGGGGGGGTGGGCTAGGCCCACATCATGTACTAGGTGGCCGCGCTGTTCCAGGCTTCAGTCTCCAGTCTAACTCGTTTCAATACCCACACCCACGCCATAATAGCAGCAAATACTGACGTTCGTTGCATCTGGGGTAGCCGTTAATCACAGATGAGAGCACTAGCCGGAAGCGAGATGTGCTGGAACGCATACAGGGGCACTCGGCATGGAGACATGCTGGAACGATTACTGGGTGGGGGGGGGGGGGCTAGGCCCACAGTTTGTACTAGGTGGCCGCACTGTTCCAGGCTTCAGTCTCCAGTCTAACTCGTTTGAATACCCCCACCCACGCCATAATAGCAGAAATAGTGACGTTCGTTGCATCTGGGGTGGCCGTTAATCACAGGTGAGAGCACTAGCCGGAAGCGAGATGTGCTGGAATGCATACAGGGGCACTCGGCCTACATCGTACACCAGGTGGCCGCGCTGTTCCAGGCTTCTCTTTCCAGCCTAACTCGTTTCAATACCAGCAAGTTGAAATAACAGTAACATTGAGGTTCGCTGTGTCCGGGCTGGCTGCTAAGCACAGTTGAGAGCACTAGCCGGCATGGAGACATGCTGGAACGATTACGGGGGGGGGGGGGGTGCTAGGCCCACATCATGTACTAGGTGGCCGCGCTGTTCCAGGCTTCAGTCTCCAGTCTAACTCGTTTGAATACCCCACCCACGCCATAATAGCAGCAAATAGTGCTATTTGACGTTCGTTGCATCTGGGGTGGCCGTTAATCACAGGTGAGAGCACTAGCCGGAAGCGAGATGTGCTGGAACGCATACAGGGGCACTCGGCCTACATCGTACACCAGGTGGTCGCGCTGTTCCAGGCTTCTCTTTCCAGCCTAACTCGTTTCAATACCAGCAAGCTGAAATAACTGTAACAGTGAGGTTCGATGTGTCCGGGCTGGCTGCTAAGCACAGTTGAGAGCACTAGCCGGCATGGAGACATGCTGGAACGATTACGGGGGTGGGGGGGAGCTAGGCCCACATCATGTACTAGGTGGCCGCGCTGTTCCAGGCTTCAGTCTCCAGTCTAACTCGTTTGAATATACTGGAACGATTACGCGGGGGTGGGGGTATTCATGGTGATTTGCAGATTTATTCCCGTTTGTGTTTTTTTCGCCTGGATGAAGTCAGGGGGCATTATAATTTGCGCCTGTCCGTCCGTCTGTCTGTCTTTCACACATTGTCTGTCCTCCGAGCTGTGGGTGGTGGTCGGGTGAATGAGACGGCGTAAATTAACGCTATGGGTTCCTCCTTATAAGAATCACGATTTGCCTGGTTTGGCCCTCAGGTACGTTTTTATCTTTGGCTCTTTAGTTACCTGGGAGATGGATTGGGTTATTTCCCATTATAAAAGTAGTAAGATTATTACTGATCTTACTGCTGTTGGGAGGGGCCAAGTGATTCTGGTGTGGCGACGACCTGGCATTAGATTATTCTGATTTCAGGACTGAATATATAGTTTTGTTATTGTAAATATTCAGTTCTGATTTTGGGATTTTCTCCCCATTTGTACATGTACTTCAACATATACATGTACTTGTACAGGTAATATATGGGATTTAGTACTAAACCCATTGACCTGGCCTTAAATGACCTTAGCTGTTGATAGGCCGTTAAACCCCAACAAACAAACAAACTGTCCACCGAACTACAGTTTTCAGCCGGTCCTCTACTCCGTATATGTAACTATCACCAAGTGCAGTAAATTGTTCGCTATTCTGCCAATCCATCCGGAGTTAGACCCATTTGTATGCCCCCTATGATAGCAAGGGGGGGCATATTGCGTTGCTCTTGAGGTTCGTCCGTACGCCCATCCGTACATCCGTCTTCGTACATTTACGTCAAAAAGTTTGTAAGTTTCTCCAATTAGAGTCCAGTACTACATATGGTAGCGGCTTTAATCGCACTCTTGGTTTACCACATGCGGCCCGATGCTGGAAACGCGAATATTTTCAATATTCGTGTTTCTGGTATCGGGTATCCTGGGATGGGTTTGACGTCGTACCGGCATGGACTGTGCGTCGGATCGCGGGATGATGATGCACAAGTGGTGTATCGTGGTTTCGTGGTTTGACGTATGGCCTAGGCTCGCGCGACGTCATGACGTCAGCTCATACCATCCGGTTTACTGCTAGACTATGGACGTCACGTAGGACTGCCAAAACATTTTCACACTATTTTGATAAAGACCAGGTGGTGGAAAATTAAATAAAAAGGGTGACTTTAAAACAATGTGTACAACTTTTTAACTGTATAGCCATGTTATCTACATTTGTGTATACAATTATATATAGAGTACAGATTTTGTGTACACAACTCCTCCGAAAACGTTCATTTTGCAACTATACACACGTCTTCTACACATATTGAAGATGTGCACCTTCGTGTACATTTATTTATGGCGAAAAAATGTTTTTTAACAAAATTATCAACTTTTTAACTTCGCACTTTTCTACATTTGTGTATACAATTCTATATAGGGTACAGAGTTTGTTTACACATCTCCTCTGAAACCGTTCAGTCGCTCGATCTGAAACTATACACACATCTTCTACACACATTGAAGATGTGCAGCTTGGTGTTTGTATGCCGAAAGAATGCATAACAACAAAAATATCACCTTTTTAACTTGGCCATTTTTTCTACATTTTCTGATCCAATTCTATATCATTTCTACTTTACACACCTCTGCCTAAATTAGTATACATGTTTAGACACAACGAGAGGAAGAATAATGCTATAGAGTTTTCAAATTCTCGTTAATGTTTCTTGCCTTGGTGACAACTTCACATTTCTGCATCTTCGCTGTCTGGCCCATATTCAACGGGCATATTTTGTGACTTACGGCACTCTTGTTATTGAATTGTCTCCCAATACATAGCTAACTTACACAGAAAAACAAGGTAGCTACATATATGCTGTTCTTGCCTTAAATTCTAATTTTCCAAGTCTCGATACATGCAGTGTTGGTGTGGGGGAAGACTTATGTTTTTGTCTGAAAAACAACCCTCTAGTTAGTGTTACGTGATTCATGGCCAGTATACTTAGATGATGTGTCCACTCAACATATGATGGGCCCCGACATTTGTTGCCTTTGGGCATTTTAATCATGTTTGCATTATTATTATTAAACGTTTGTTTAAAAAAATGATTGTGTTATCATCTTCATTAATTCCTGGGCAAATCATCTACAACCAGCCTTTAAAGCCCTGGGTCTCATATATACCTAGAAAGTGATGAAACAGAATAGGAAGAAATATAAATTGTATTTCATAGTTTTGAAAAAAATAAGTATTAGTAAAAAACAAAGTGTTTATAATACTGAAAGATAACTAACGTTTCCAACGCTATTTATTTTTCACTATGTTGCTGTAGTGGTTGTTTCTGAGCATGTGATGGACAATTTAGTGATTGGGATTCGTCCAGACCGGAGACCTGGTTTGGCCCTCGGGTACATCTTTGGCATTGTTGTATGTGATAGTTGAATCTGGTTTTATACCCCTTATAAGAGTAATTTGATTATTCCTAATCCTATTACATTTTGGGGAAGGGTCCAAGTGGCTGGTGTGGTATGGACCTGGCACCAGGTTAGGTTATTCTAATTTGAGGGCTGAATGTATATGAAATATTCCATTCTGATTTCGGGATTTTCTCTCCACTGTAACGGGTTAAATGCGGGATTGAACCTGTTGGCCCGGCCTTAAATGACATTAGATGTTGATAGGCCGTTAAACACCGATACATCAGTTAAATAAATTCAGTATTATACACATGTTTTTCAATGTTTTTTATTCAAATTTATTACACTAACGTCTATAATGGGAACTTTCTAAATTTGATATAGTATTGTCATTTCACAACAAAACACAAAGCAATTTCATGTTTCCTTACTGCTACATATAAATGCAAAAATGCAAAATTATACCAAGCCATATTATACAGCATCTGCGCATATTATTTTCTATCTCGTTACCACAACATAGCATCTCCTTCCCACGAGTTATCTATCTCGTTCCCACAACATAGTATCTCGTTCTAACGACATAATCAGCCAATAGAATAGCAGATATTACTACTTGAATGACATTGATGCTATCTTTTGATTGACTGATTATGTCGTGAGAATGAGATAGCTAAGTCGTTCTCACGAGATCCTATATCGTATGAACGAGATGCTATGTCGTGGAAATAAGATCCTATCTCGGGGGGATACGAGATATATAGAAAACAAAACATTGCGCATGTCCCTTTTAAGCTGCCGTATATATCTCGCATGCTTATCACATATTCAAGCACGAACTTGAATATAAGGCATGTTTTTTTTAGGAATGTGATGGTGCCATTGATTTATACATAATTTACTGTGCATGAAGCGAAAATTCACTCAGTAGGCACAAACTCTTTTGCATAGGAATTAAATACGTGTATAAAATGTGTCACAGATATACAGATATAATAATTTAGTAATATATATTTTACTGATAGTGACTCGCGGTGGTATCGGGCTATTATCATAAATGAGGCATGCTATTTTTTAATTATTTATTATACTAATTAAATGCGTCGCCTGAAAAAATAATATTTTCGACAGATTACAAAGTATGATCATTGCACATCAACAAATAAATACAGGGAATAAATAGTAATGTCCGTTAACATTTTAAGGAAACACGATTATCGCCCCTGATATCAGTGTGTGTATTTACGTCTGACATAAAATGTATAATGCAAATCAATACGTGGGGTAATGGTGAATGAATGTTTATTTTGCCAGAAAAATGTCTCTGATATAAAGAACATTTTGTGCCTGCTGTGTGGGCATGTAACACATTTACACATCGTCTCCCGACTTTCACAATGTTGCAACTTAAAGCTTGCATATTCGGGAATGATAATATCAACTAGAGCACAGTCGATGGCGCGCCATCGCAATATACCCACTTTTCCCAAATGCTATGTCGAAAATGGGGAGCTAATCCATGAATGTGGGTCGAATAAAAAATCTAAATTCACGATGCGCATATACACACCATCAGGAATGCACACACCAAGTTTTACTTACAAGAAAAGTGTCGGATGGACGTACTGACAAACGGACGGACACCCGTGACTAAAACAATATACCCATTTTTTTTCTTCAAGAAAATGGTATAATAATGTCCAAGTTTATAAAGAATGCATAGTGGTTAAAGGCTATGTTGATGATAAAGTATAATAGCTTTCACACTGGGGAAAAGTCAGATTGATGATGTCCAAGTGTGCAAGCTTTATAAACTTGAACATCATCAATATGACTTCTCGTGTGTACAAGCTTTATTAACCGATACATAAATAGAGAATAGTAGGTTAGTGCCGTAGGAAACGGGATGGGCGAGGCTCTGTCGAGCACATCCCGTTTCCGAGCCGCGCCAGATATTTTCCCCATTCACGGCACTAACCTACTATTCTATTTATCCCGTCAACACCTACTAATGGCTTTAAAATGCAAAAAAAATAATCCCAGCCACCACACATATTCATACGTAGTGATTAGATCGTATTGACAGGATATCAAAACTGTTTCACGGCACCGTGTTTCACGGCACATACGCACTGTGGTGATGGGATAATAGATACAGATTTGTTCTCCAATGTGCAGCCTTTATAAACGTGGACATCATCAATATGATTTCATCCGCGTTCAATCTTTATACATTTGAAAATCAAATGACATCGCCAAACAAAGAAAGTACTTTGGTTCTCAGATAGCGCCAAGTCAGAAAAAACTCCCTACTGCGCGTCAGAGCATTTTATCGTCATGGAGATATAAAATCATCCGGTAAATTCGCCACATGATCAAACAAAACACTACCAGGCAAACATATGTTAAATCCAACCATGTCTGTCGGATCTAAAAAAAACACAACATATTATATTAAAAAACGCTGCCCTCCCGTCTCTCATTCAGCAAACCCCGTGTCTGAGAACCAAAGTTCTTTGTGTATGGCCTAACATTTGATAACATGATATGGCCTTTCACCAGTGTGCAATATATACAAACTTGGCTAGCCTTTCAACAGTGTGCAAGCTTTATCAAATTACACGTAATCGATACGACCTCTAGTGTGTCAACTAATTCAGGTCTAATTCCACGATACACCGTGGACAGGCCCTAGATATAACTGTTGTGGCAGTCACTGGGTAGAACCAGTAATCGCTAGCCGCTTTTGAGGGATGGGTAATATAACTATTCCACATTTTCCACTCTGCCAATCCTGCTAACTGAAATCACAACCGATAGTGGACTGCGTTAGACTGTTCGAGCGGGCGGTTGGACGGGATCATGTGAAGGGTAGTTTAATGACGGGGTTCATCCTTACCGGATTCCCAATATCCCTGGGTTGGCCCTCGGGTACATTTTTGGCTATCTTAATGCTTGAGACTTGAATCCGGTTATACCCACTATATAGGTAATACTATTAATACTAATCCTATTACTTTTCGGGACAATCTGAATGACAATATGTTCTAGCAGATTGCTAATATGTACTGGAAGATTGTATATCTTTCACTTCAGATTATTTATTTGTACTGACATATTATTGATCTGTACTGGCAGTTTATTTATCTGTACTGGCAGATAATTTATCTGTACTGACAGATTATTTATCACGGGCAGATTATTTATCTGTACACTTATCTGTACTGGCAGATTATTTATCTGTACTGAAAGAGTATTTATCTGTACCGACAGTTTATTTATCTGTACTGGCAGATTATTTATCTGTACTGGCAGATTACTTATCTGTATACTTGTATGTACTGGCAGATTATGTATCTGTACCGGCAGATTATTTAGCTGTACTGGTGGATTATTTATCTGTACAGACAGTTTATTTATCTACCGACAGATTATTTATCTGTATTGGCAGATTATTTATCTGTGCTGGCAGATTATTTATCTGTACTATATGTACTGGCAGATTATTTATCTGTACTGGCAGATTATTTATCTGTACAAACAGTTTATTTATCTGTACTAGCAGATTATTTATCTGTACTGGCAGTTTATTTATCTGTACTGGCAGATTATTTATCTGTACCGACAGTTTATTTATCTGTACTGGCAGATTATTTATCTGTCCTGTCAGATTATTTATCTGTACTGGCAGATTATTAAGCTGTAATGACATATTATTATAATATGTACTGGTATATTATTTAAATTAACAGGTTTTTAATATATCCCGGCAGAGTATTAATCTGTATTGACATATTAGTAATGTGCCCTGGTATATTACTAACCTGTCCTGCCTGGAAAATTAAATAATATCATCCACACACGTTTCTGTACGATCCTGGTCAGATGACGAAGCTGACTCACACTGTTTGCAGTTGATGTATAGGCTGTGTTCGCATGATTACAGTGTCAATAATTTAAATATTGGTACAAGAGTATTAATGCATGTCCTGTCCCCTGTATGTACATGTACGTCAATAGTTTAGCAACTCTGTGCCACACCTCTAATACAAAAACAATAATGCTTATGATGTAGCGTTTTGTTTTCAATTGTAAATGTATATGTAAATACTTAACAACCAGCGGAGGTCAAACCATGATTGCATCGGCATTTGAGACTACTATCAAGGACCTTACTTACAATATTGGTTTTATACACGTGGAACGCACGCATATGCTACATGTACATTGTCCACTATTTACCTAATTACGGAGGAACAGGACTTTTGTGCACGTAATTACAAACACCTCAATTCAGAATGCATTACTGTTGTCAGTACAAAGCTATAACATTGTTAGAATTGTTCGTCGTAGATAGCGATACAATTCGACAGCTTCATCGTCGTTTTTCGCAGGATTCAGGGGCCCGTTTCACTAAACTTCTTACGACTAAAATGTTCGTAAGTGCAAATTTAAATTCATGAATTTACATTTATTGAGCATAGGCTGCATATGCAGCCTATGCTCAATACATGTAAATCCATTAATTATTTACAAAAAAACATTGTTAATGTGAAATTTACAGACTATCATAATTGGTACTGAGTTTAGTGAAACGGCCCCCAGGCTTGTATCTCGCATAATGCCTATGCATATTTCATAGACATCATTGTCACATGGAATGACTGAGCGAAGTAGGGCTTCCTCCATACACAGGGTAATGTCAGCTTCACTCACTTGACAAATGTAATTATTACATCACCAAAGAACTGGAAAATTATACATCATGAATGGTCTTCCATGTGGAACTTGCGGATTCCTCGAAGGTCTGATACTATGTCTGTTCTACACCGACACGGCGATATGCAACTCGTCCTACAATACAAATAGAAAGGAGATGCATCGTTGTTACCATATTTAACTAATTAGGATATTTATATCGCCAACTTCACAATAATACGCAATGTCTCTTATATTTAGTAACTATTCATGCCCGTTTTACATCAAAATGTCAGGCATCCATTGAATAAGTATTAAAAATACTGTGTTGTGATTTTAAACAGTTGTGGACAAACAGCTATGGGTGTGTATGAATATGTTTGTATGTTACGCTTGAGGGCGGAAACATTTCCTAATGAACGCAACACGAGACCGAATACCGAAATTATGTATAACACAATTATTATATATAGCAAGATGATTTACTTAAATGAAACCTGTCAATTAGTCTGGCAGAATTCCAATGTTAACAAGAAATTAATGACTCGACGATATATTTGGCGGCCATCTTGAATTTCATATCCAGGGCGAGAACTAAAATATCAGAAAATTACATCCATGCAAACATTACATTTGCATATGCAGTCAACTCCTTGAATAAAGGTCACCAATAGGAACAGAAAAAAAAGTAGCATTTTTTCACATGTGCCTTTATTCGCAAGGTGAAAATCAACACCGGTTTGACTATTAAAATTGAACTTAAAGTAATAAATTGCTCAACACATGTATACAAGAAATACATTACAATCAAATATATATATATGAGGCTGTGACTGGCGAAATGACTTATTGGGTTGTGATCAGTGTACATGTAGCTCCTGATCAAACCGCACACTTCTGTAGCCTGATAACGATAGATTTTGCTTGTTGGAAGCATTGCGCGTGTTTTATTGTTGGAATGGCGAACAGTGCAGATCCTGATCAGACCGTGCGGATTCACAGGCTGATCTGGATCTACACTGGTCGCAAAACACATAAACCCCATTTCTCCAGTCACAGCCATATATAATCAAATTGCTATGCATGTACTGTACCTGAATTAGGGCCAGAAAACAGAACATAATTAGATTCTTGTCCAAGAAATATCCAGAGAAGTCTCCACGCTCTTTCAGTTCATTAAATAGTTATATCCAAAAGTGCATATGCTCACGCCGTAAATATCCCCACCAACTCTCAATCCGCTGATTGGCCGTACTTGTTCCATCCAAGTATGCAGTCTGACTATTAGCATCGTCGCGCCTAAAAAATGTCTGGAATGTTCGAACGTGTACATTTTCGGTACTATAGTCACCTCGAACACGACGCGGGCAACCACCATGCTCCTCTACTGCCTGTACAAAGTAGCCACCAATAACTCGTGGGTCATTGTTGGTATAGTACGCCTTCAAACATATCATTTGTCTTGAAAAACCGCAAATAAAACCACTTATGCACACACCAAATGGCTTCAGCTTATCGTACCCATCCATATGCCAGATAAAATTAGGACCTGCCGAATAATATAATCGTCTACGGATACGCCCAGCAGTTCTGAAAGCCAGTCCTACCGGATCCAACTGTTGTAGAATTTGCCGAACGTCATTTTGTCTCAGTTTCAACCCAAATTCACTACATCTATGCCACATGATTCGATATCCATGCAGCTGACCCGATGCCCTCAGCTGTTCTTGTATAAACTATACCGCACCACGTGGCTCACAGTATGACCTGCGACCAAGATGTAATGATTGCAATATCCTTTTCAAATGTCTTAAACTCAGTCGGATGTTATGTTCCTTTTCCAATATATATATTATTTCTCTATATTTAATACCAAGATTAAAGTAAAACTTAATCAAACCACGTCGATTTGCATCCATTCTTTGTTAATTTTCATTCAAGATGGTGGTGTAATATCTGCTATCCTATTGGCTGATTATGTCGTGGGAACGAGATGCTATGTCGTGGTAACGAGATGCTATCTCGTGGGAACGACATAGCTAACTCGTGGTAACGAGATCCTATCTCGTAGGAACGAGATGCTAACTCGAGGGAACGAGATGCTATATCGTGGGAACGACATAGCTAACTCGTGGTAACGAGATCCTATCTCGTGGGAACGAGATCCTATGTCGTGGTAACGAGATGCTATGTCGTGGGAACGACATAGCTAAGTTGTGGTAACGAGATGCTATCTCGTGGGGACGAGATGCTATGTCGTGGTAACGAGATGCTATGTCGTGGGAACGACATAGCTAAATCGTGGTAACGAGATGCTATCTCGTGGGAACGAGATGCTATGTCGTGGTAACGAGATGCTATGTCGTGGGAATGACATAGAACAAAAATTTGCGCATGTCTCTTTTAAGCTTCCGTATTGTGGCCCAAATTATTTTAGAAGTCATTATACGAAAGCCATTAACGATATATACATGCCCACTCAGTAGGCACAAAATATTCATTATAGGAATTAAATAAGTGTATAATTGTGTCACAATTCCACCAGTTCTAAAAATTACGAGTGCCCGCTATTCAGCTATAATCATTGAGTAATATTTATTTTACAGATAGTGACGCGCGGTGTTTTTCATGTGCAAATGAGGCATGCTATTTTTTAATTATTTATAGTAATTACATGCGTCACCTGAACAAATAATATTTTCGACAGATTATAAAGTATGATCATTGCACATCAAAGAAATACATACATATAATAAATAGTAATGTCAGTTAACATTTTAAAGGAAACACGGTTATCGCCCCTGCTATCAGTGTCGAAATTTACGTCTGATATAAAATGTATAATAATGACAATCAATGTGTGGGGTAATATAGGAATGAATGGCCTTTTTCTGGAAGGTATCGGGGTATAAACTTGGAAAAGTCGCGGGAATACTGGGCGAAGGCCGGAAGGCCTCGTCGAGTATTCCCGCGACTTTTCCAAGTTTATATCCCCGATAAATTCCAAAGAAATGCCATTCATTCCTTATAATTTCAGCATTTGAAATAAATTCATCAAGAAAATGTGTTTATTTTCCGTTTTATTAAGAATTATTTTAACTGCGCCTGACGGTTACGGAAAGTAATTCGGCATGGAGTTTACTGGGATATAAATTTTGGACAGATACTTGCTACGGACCAATCAAATGTTAGGGAATAGTGTAAATATTTTTGTGCTGGAATTATTGGTGAATGAATGTTTATTTTGCCAGAAAATGTATCAGATTATGTCTCTGATATAAAGAACATGCTGTGCCTACTGAGTGTGCACGTACCTTTAATAAAGACGATATCATCAGGGGTCGTGATTATAAAACTTCTCGAGAACGTTTTCCAAATTTGTACTCGAAATCACACAGTTTGATTGCCCAAGACAGAGCACAATCAAACTTCCTGATTTCAAAATATATAGAGGATATTCATATTTTTGCAACGAATATGACATACATGTATATGTTCATCGAGTGGTGTGAAATGTCCATATTTCACGAGTGCCGTACTACTCGTGAAATATGGACATTTCACACCACTCGATGAACATATATGTCATATTCGTTGCAAAAATATGAATATTCTATTTATTATATACCGCTCCATGGAAAGTAGCAGTATTTTAGACTATATACGGTAATGAATGTGTATTTGCAGCCTATTTGCGCTGTTTTCTTTCTAAATACAGAATACAAGGTGTACGATCACGTGGTTTTCGAACCCGATTTTCCGACGTGACGTAATCTGTGACGTCATTTTTACAGTACATTTTCATTAAAACCTTCCTAACAAACGGACGGATTTTGATGATATGTAGCGCACCAAATAGTATGGCATATGTGTTTTATGGATGCTATGAAAGTGCTTTACAATAACTTATAAATTTCACAAAGAATCGAGTACCGTTTATTTCTTACATTACCGTACTCTAGTTTTTATTTACATTTACGATAACCGATTCTCCGTCAAAACGACATAATTATGAGATTAAGGCCGCCAGTAGTATATAGGGAGTCAAAATGATACCACCAAAGCTGGAAGCGTTGTTGACTCTCGTTAACAGCTCCCAACAGTATCGAAAAACGGTGTTTTTGTCCAAAAACACAAACTAGTCGCCAACACTGAAATATTTTAAAACGCGAAACCGTCTCGTTGTACGCCCACCATATTTAGTGAAAATATTTTGAAATTGAGATTGAAAATAATGGATTGGAAAAAGAAGACGAACAAAAGTACTCACCAGCACCCTCGAAAAACGGGCTTTTTGCGTAGAGAAAATCAGAATGATACCACCAGAGGTGGCACCGTTTCCACCACCACACGACACCCACGAAAAATCGGGAACGGATTTCCGAAAAACCCAAATACATCGAACTACAACAAACTACAGGCACTACAACTAACACAGACGAACGACAGATAGAACTTTTCGTAGAAGAAATTCGCCTCCCCAAGAGGCAAACAGAAATGATACCACCCATGTGTGTATTTGGACACAGAAATGATACCACCCATTTGTGTATTTGGACACATTTGGGAAACGGGTTGGAAAAATCCAATAAACAAAAGTACTCACCAGCATCCTCGAAAAACGGGCTTTTTTGTGTAGAGAAAATGAATGATACCAAAAGAGGTGGCACCGTTTCCACCACCACACAACACTCCCAACACCCACAAAAAATCGGGAACGGATTTCAGAAAGACACAAATACATCGAACTACAACAAACTACAGGCACTACAACCAACACAGACGAACGACAGATAGAACTGCGTACGAGAACAATCTCGTTCTACTATTTCTTCTGGTGTAGCTCTCGGAAGCAGGACTCCGCTATTTTTCTTTTGCATTTTTCTGTCTCTAGGGACGCCTGTAGTTCCGCAACCTGGCTTTCTAGTTCAACAACCCGGCTTTCTAGTTCGGCAGTCTGGAGTTGTGTTCTCCAGGGTGCGGTACACCGTTTCTGTTTGTGTCTGCAAAGCGTTTGGGAACTGGAGAAATGTTTTCCACAACCTTCGCACAGGAATGCAGGAGTACTGCATCTCGTGTTTCTCCCGATGTGCCGTTGCAAGTTGGCCTTCTTGGCAAAAGTTCTACCACACGTTTCGCACTCCATTTTCCCAATAGTATTTTTCTGTTCAAATGGGAAAATCACAAGAATTTTTTGTCTCCCAAGAGGCAAACAGAAATGATACCACCCAATTGTACACATTCGGACTTTTGGGAAAAGTGTAGAAACAATTTGTCTCCCAAGAGGCAAACAGAAATGATACCACCCAATTGTACACGTTCGGACTTATGGGAAAAGTGTAGAATAAATTTGTCTCCCAAGAGGCAAACAGAAATGATACCACCCATTTGGACACATTTGGGAAAAAGACAACTCGAACAAAGAAAGAAGGACAACTCGAACAAAGAAGAAAGAAAGACAACTCGAAAACAAAAGAAAGACAATTCGAACAAAGAAGGAAAGACAACTTGTAAAAACCTCTCTAGAATTGGGTCGAGAAACCCACAATTGGGACACGAGTATACACAACTGGACACGATATCCACAATTGGGCTGGTAGTACAAAAGACGACGTTTGGTCCAATAGTGGATGGGGGTTCTAGTCCATTCTGCACGGAGCCACAATTTTTGGAGGATTCCCCTACCTCGTCTCGTCTCGCCTCGCCACATCCACAATCGGACGCCCATTTGAAGATATGGGACCCCATTGGAATAGACTACAACTAGCCATGCCATACAAGGAATGCGAGACATGCGGAAAGGGCTTCGACAAGCCCACAAATCTTCGAAGACACATGGGTCGCAAGAACCCGTGCAGCAGCCTCCCACGAGAGAGTGTCCTAGATGTGGAGGGAAGTTTGCCACCTACAAGACTCTCTGGCAACATCGCTCGAACAGGTGTCCCGAGGGGCCAGAAGATAGAACCACGGAGGGTGGCAAGAAGAAGGCTGCGACCAGGAAGAGGATCCTGGTACTGGAGAGGAGGGTGGTAGAGTTGGAGGAGGAGGTGGCTAGACTGCGGGATGGAAAACCTCGCAAGGGAGCGAGACACGAGGACGACGAGATCGATTGGGCAGATCTCCATCTGTAGAGAGAGGGGGATTCCCCCACATTTTGCACTGGCCAGTTTACCCCCATCTCGACTCCCAACGGCAAACAAAACACCAGAAAACCTCTCCCCAAAGTAGGTAGAACAATGATACCACCCAATTGTCCACATGTGGTATTTTGGGAAAGTCGAAGAAAAATCGTCTCCCAAGAGCAAAGCAAGATCTAGACCACATCGAAAAAACAGAAAACCTCTCCCAAAGGAGATAGAAAGACAACTCGGTACAAAACAAGAAAAGACAACTCGGAAACACAATTCGAAAAAAAGACAAAGAACTTTTTTTCCAAAATGGCTACTGCATGTAGAACGGGTCGCGACTACCAGAGTGCTGTGTACGGAGTCGCTAGTTTCGTTTTTTCCCTTCGGCGTACCGGACTGTTTTGCGGAGTGCACGAACTGGGCGTCGGGATCTGTTTTCTTCTTCCAGAGGCTATGGGCCTCTAGAGACACGAATGGGAACAGTAGTCTGCAGACCGTGTACGCCGCCACAGAGAACCCCAACCACCACTTCGTATTCTCTACGGTTCTCCAGATGTCGTGTACCTCCCGCTCGTCTTTCTTCGGGCACTCGGAATCGGCATCACCGGAAATTGCGTCCAACAGCCTGCGTTCCAGTGCATCCAACCGGTTCTCCAAACGTCTCTCCAACCGGCTCTCCAACCGGCTCTCCAGACGTCTCTTCTTCTTCTTCTTCTTCGGGTTTTGTACTACGTTCCGCATCGACATCGTCCCAGATTTTTCGAAGACGAGAGCTCCCGATCCCGTACTTCTTTTTTGTTACGTCGGCCGTCGATTTTCCACGGGCGGAAATAATTTCTCGAATATTTTCCGGAAACAAGTAGGTTTTTGGCATGTTTGCAAACGTTTCTATCTAGAGGGGGACATTTGTCGTTGGGAGTCGAGATGGGGGTAAACTGGCCAGTGCAAAAAGTGGGGAATCCCCCTCTCTCTACAGATCGAGATCTGCCCAATCGATCTCGTCGTCCTCGTGTCTCGCTCCCTTGCGAGGTTTTCCATCCCGCAGTCTAGCCACCTCCTCCTCCTCCACTATAGCTAATATATTTCTACGATATTGAAAAATTATTAATAATTTAAAAAAAAAAAAAATAGCAAAAGCCTCCACTCCAGCGACTGGGCAGATTTATAGCCGGCACCCAGCCACTGGGGTGTTGGGACCTTTCTTAAGCCCACTCATCTGTTGGCTCACAGTCTCATTTTACGGGTCGCCTTTAACCCATTGCCAATTCCTCAATTCAGAGAAACTAGCGAAGTAAGGCGAGGCTATGTGTGAATTTGGTTTCCGAAATTGCAAGCTCTTAGGTAGAAATCTTTTAGGCCGGCACCTTTGAGCTATACAATTCCATCACCAATTCACACACACACACACACACACACACACACACACACACACATTTAGAGACTGCTACCATTAAACAGACGAGACGGACGTCATACCGGATCAACAACATGGCACACACGAGATGAGACCAATTGTTGTAAGGCTTTCAAACGTATATATACTCATCACTTTCCTATACAACATAAAAATGGTGCGCAAATTATATTATTTATAAACACTTAGCTAGGTTCACGAATTTCCGGGATGGTTCGTTATTTTATTAATTTGATAATTAGTTTTGTAAAAATTATTATTAATTAATTTTAAGAAAATTATAAAGTTAATTAATATAAGAAAAAACAGATAAAAACCGCAAAGTATAATTATTTATAAACACTTAGCGAGGTTCACGAATTTCCTGGATGGTTCGTTATTTTATTATTATATAGGTGCAGTAAACAATTTATTAATTAATTTTAATAAAATTATAAACAATTTAAAAAATCGGGTAAAAATTATAAACAATTTAAAAAAATCGGGTAAAGAAATGTTACAGCAATTTTATTATTATATAGGTGCAGTAAACAATTTATTAATTAATTTTAATAAAATTATAAACAATTTAAAAAATCGGGTAAAAATTATAAACAATTTAAAAAATCGGGTAAAAATTATAAACAATTTAAAAAATCGGGTAAAGAAATGTTACAGCAATTTTATTATTATATAGGTGCAGTAAATCAATGTATTAATTAATTTTAATAAAATTATAAACAATTTAAAAAATCGGTTAAAGAAATCCACAAAGTATATCGATACGCGGTTATAGAAATGTATGGTGGTCAGTGGGTGTCGCAACGGGGCCCTAAATTATTAAAAAAAAAAATTATGTTCTGTATGGAGGGGCCGTCGGAACAGCTGGAATGTATGGTGGAGGAATATCCTGATGTCGCTGTAGACACGCGAATAAGCATATCACGTCCCGAGACGGGCGAGGAGATTTTTTCTCTCGTCGGCCCTCCCTTCCATAACGAGTTTTTTTATATCTTCGTCCGCGAGAATTTGTGGTCGAGCCTTGGACCGGATCGTACCCTTTAACTCCTGGTATCTGACCATCTCTTCGACGACCATTTTGAACTCGTTATCTGATATATCGTTGTCGGCTATCGCCTTTGACACGATCTTAGATCTCGCGAGAACCGCTATTCGATCGTGCTTTCGACTCTTGGCCTCTAGTTTTCAGCCCACGAGTCTGACCGTCATGCAAAGCAGTCCCGCCCCCGCCACTACACCTCTCAAGGCCACCGCGACCGGTGCAGCGACGATTGTTGACAATAAAGACACACTCCCCACCCCGCTTATAACGGATGCTGAGGCTAACGCGGTGCTCACCCCCTCTAATATATTGACCGACCGTCTATGTTTCTTCGCATATCCCGTCCGCGTCTCTCCCTCGTGTTGTAGAATATGTTGTATCTCAATGATCCTGGTCATCCTAAAGGATGCCGGGTCGACCGTCCCCGAAGGTAAGTGTGGATATAGTTTCTCGTCATTCATCATAAATCAAGTTGTATTAACAGTGTCACTGCAGTGGAGGAAGCCGATTGGTCGCCAATTTTTGTAACAAAGTTAATAACACTACCTGCCGAAACTTTAATTGTAGTGTCATCATCGAATATAGTAAACCCTGACTTCTGCCCCGCGTGTTTGGTGATGCCAATATTCTGTTCTACACCATTCAGGACGACATTCACTCGGACTTCGCCAGTGGCGTGTCCGCGAAAGTTGACCGAGCAGACCGCCATTCGAAAAATCGTCCCGGACACTGCCATGGTGTATCCCCCGTATCTGTTGCTCGCGTTGGCACCGAATGAATATTCGTAGGCCCCCTCGCTTAGTGAACCCCGCTCCTCGGCACAAACTGTTATGACGGGTTTTGTCGAGCTTGCATTTGTCCCATTTGTGCAATCCGCCCTAGTTAAAATTGTGTGGGACTGTGCTACGCCCCTCTCCAGCCTTCTCATCGCAACTTCATCGTATGCTGCGGCCGCGCACGGGAACGTCCCGTTCTAAGTTGGAACCACCTGGACCGTATATGCTCATGATTAATAGTATATATATATTAATGTTTAATCGGTTATTTCGAGAACGACCGAAATCGGGTAATAGATGTTATTCAACTTTCTCGCTTGATCATCGAGAATAGAAATCTTCAACTCGTGGATGTGTCCCGATTCCAAAACTTTCATCTCGGGGTGTGGGAAGTCTAATGTCACAGTCTCCCCAAAGAAACAATCGCTGGCCGGCACAGTTTTTAGTAATGTGCTGGGAGTGCCGTCTACCAGGTTGTACGATGTGTTCACCCGATCCAGGTGCACCCCGAGAGTTTTTGTGAAGGTAAGGTTCACCGGGGTATCGCGGCGGTGCTCGCCCGCGGGGAAGACAGGGAGTTCATCCTCGTTGAAATGGGGTGCTAATCCTAACATTGAGGCCAAAGCCGGGGTGATCGTTACCTGGTTGGCGGGTTCGACGGTAAAGGCCGCGAGTCCGGTGACTTTCGAGATTGTGAGGTTGGCTCTACCAGCAAGCTCCGACGCGACAAAAGTGGTTTGGAGGGATCTCGAACTCCAAAGGCCGGGGGGCAGCCTAGCTCACTTACTTACTTGTCGTCTATCCTTCCAGTAGCCGAACCCTTCCTTATCCCCACCCCCACGTTTTTCCACCCAACCGTGAAGGTGATTGATCTGAGGCCTACCCGGCGTTTTCCGCAGCAGTTGTCGATTGACTTTTGAAGTTCACAACTCTCATTTTGAACATTAGTGATAGAAGCAAACATAATAATAATATCTTTCAATGGATACCCAAGCATTTAGCTTTAACTCTAATGCAAAGTATTCAGTCGGGGGTGTATACACTCAAAAGAACACCATTGGTGAGCTTGTGCACCCCACAATAAGAGCTAGTTTGGGCGCGGGTTTCGACACAAATTTCACTAACATGTTTGAAAAGTACAGACTTCCTAAAACCGTTACACAGGATGTCATAACAAACTGGAACAATAATCATATGCAGTTCTGGCAGAACCAACTAAATTTTACCGTGTGGTGTGCCACAACCGGGTGTGGCGTCTCTTTCAGAGACCACATAAAAGACAGTAACAGCATGTTAAGCAGTAGCGTCTACAACTTTCATGTGTATTATGCAATGAGGAGGATTCTCAAAGAACTAGGTACTCCACCACCTCAAGACAATGGCTGGAACCCCATTTCCAACACATACGACCGTAAGGCGTTCGAACGGATATGTGATGAATTTAAAGTTTCAAAAGATGCGGACTGGAGACAGAAAGTATTTCCTAACAGCAACAGCCTAGGCACCGTTCTCATTCGGGGCCAGTCCGGGAATTGGACGCAGACTGATTTTAGACACGATCGATCGGGTGACCACATCGTCAGTCGGAACGCCGGGAATTTTGATCCCGCGACGATGACCTTCGGGCCGGAAGTATCTGGAGGTCGGCACTGCGGCGTCTCATCCTGCAATTGGTTACCTCCGAAACGAGCTCACGTCGATTATATTTTACAAGACGAAAACGTGCAGAAGGGTATAGAAACCTTTATATTGGACGACGGTCTAGGGTTTACGCAGGCCGGTGTTACCCGCCTCAACGACTCCATTCGCACATACGTCTGGGCCATCCTCGGCGCACAGAAGCAAACTCGCAGTTCTATAATCGGTACCGCGTTTAACGCGCAAAAACAATTCTTGGCACTTGTAGAGGACGCCATCTCAGCTACGATGGACCTGGAGAAGGCGATCCAGAATTATCAAGACGTTTTACAGAATGCTAGTACCCCAGTAGACTACGTATTTGGTATAGGTCTTTATATGGCGCCGAGCAATATGATACTACGAGACGACCCGGTTGACGGTTACAATAATCAGATCGTAATCGCCACCGCCAATCAAAAAATCGGCCACAACGGGAACGTCAACGTGGATATCATCAAGCGCACCCCCAACAGCGGAAGCGATTTCATAAAACCGCAAGCACCCACCCCAATTCGCGAATCAAGTTCATTTAGACCCGTTGTTCCACCCGTGGAAACACCAATCATGAACACTGTTGAAATTGGAAGCACAACCCACGAGGATGAGAAATTAGGACTCGTCGTTGCCCTCGTGACAATCGGACTACTTGCGCTTTGGTTTTAGAAACTCTCGAGCGGAGAATAGTAGGAAACCGGCGATCGCCACGATTAAAGCCCAAGTATTATTGGCGAGCCATCCGACCGTTTTTGATAATATAGATAACAAGAAGGAGAGGAGACCTCCTATCAACCCGGGCAGCGCGGCAGCCAACTTTCCTGCTAATTTGACCAGGAGACTGGCGAGGGCTTTTAGTTGTTTTTTTATCCATTCTTTGGCTCCACCGGATGGAGCTGGTGCTGGCGCTGGTGCTGGCGCTGGTGCTGGTGCCGAACCACCCGTGATAGATAGAACTAGAGACGATATAGATAGAATTACGGTCGATATAATCATGGTGAAAGCTGTGAGGATGGTTACTATCGTGAAGCCCTTCTCTCTGAACAGACTGCGAAGACGTCCACCGAGTGTCGTGTCCTCGTGCAGGACCCTCAAGATTGTTTCGCGGCTCCGACTTAATTGACCGGAAAGCGTCTCACGGTTAGTCGAGGCAGCCTCCAAGCGAGCTTCTCTTTCTTCCCGCAACGGTCACAGGAGTTTGTTGATTCGCTCGGTAGATTCTCTATCGCCACGTGCTTCCTTTATTTTTCTTTCTTCTAGAGCGATATGTTCGTCCAGCGCTGAGAGTTTGGAGAGGTTATTGACCAGTTCGCCCCGGGTTGTTTGCAGTACCTTATCGAGTCCCCGGAGTTCGCGAAGAGGTAACGGTGGGTCAAACTACTTGCCGTTTATTTCGTTGACCGTGGTTTCAATCGTGTTAATAGCGTCGGTGGCTACGCGAGGGATCTCGCTGAGCTCGATCGTTTCTATAGTGGCGGCCGTCTTCGCCAGCGTTTTGTCGGTAGCCTGAAAGATTTTTACCATTTTTTTATTTTTTTAGGCAACTGCGATTGATCATCGATCACTCCGAGAGCTCGAGTGAGGAGTGCTCCATATCGGTTCAATGAAGAGGGGCTGAGGAACTTGGTCGGGTCGTTCTTGTACGTCAGCAACTTCTAGTTATTGTTCCATTTAACCCACAGGTCTCCACTTTTAGTGCTGCGGAACTCCAACGTGGCCTTGATGCCGTATTTAGACTCTTTACTCTCCCACCGTTTCACCAGAGTATTCGTTTCCTCGATAGACGCCAGCTCACCCTCGAAGATCCCCGCAGGAATATCGGCACCGCCCGCCCATGCCGGAGTTTCGGGTGGGGCCTCCCACATTTCTAAATGTGTATTTTTCTGGGGTGGGGGCTCTATGAAGGTCGTTTCGTCATCGAAATCGTCGTCCAAGCCCTCGCCTCGGCTATATGGGTCGAAATAGTCATCATCGTCCAAGGCGTCACCTCGGCTATATAGGGAGTCGAAATCGTCGTCCTCAACATCGTCCAAGCCCTCACCTCGGCTATATGGGTCGAAATCGTCCATGCCAATATCGAGACCAGCCATCTTTATAATAATAATTATTATATTAAAGACAAAACCATACAGGTTTAATAGATTATGTCTTCGAGTCAATACGGTCGTAAACTCAATCCATATCGCAGACTGCGTGAGCCCCTCGGGGAAACAAAAGGCTGAGACAGAGTGTCGTTATTACGAACAACCCCTCGACGATCGACCAGAACCAGCAACTCTTAGTTCGCTTCCCCAACCTCGGAGCTAGTGACGTCATTACGCCGGGGACTGTTCGCCTCGCTTTCACTATTTCGCTTACATCGACGGACGCGGACCGAACCATCGTTGAGAACCTGGGTCGCGCCATCGTCAAGAAGACCATGATAAAGATTTCTGGTAATGAGGTGTTGTCGATCGATGACAGCGACGTCTACCATTGTTACCAGGACCTGTGGAAGACGGCATAAGAGCGCGAAAATGCGGTATATCAAGGTATTGACACCAGCCGAAATAGGAACGTAACCAGACTTAGAATCGGGGCTGGTGACAAGGTAGATAACATCGCGAGCGACAACGCGGTCGCGGCCGCTTACGGCAACCGATTCTACATCCCGCTCGACTTTGAGTTGCTGGAGAGTCAGATGCCCTACTATCAGAGTGCTTTGGCTGACCGCCTCGAATACGAACTAAGTTCAATGACTACGGCCGAGTTCTCATAGCCACTGACATGACATCGAAGTATACGATCGACAATGTTTCGCTGGAGTACGACATGGTCACGATGCCCGAACTCGCGCGATTGATCAGAACCCAGTATATCGGGTGCGTTGCCATACATTACGACCGAGTACTTCGCCACCGCAAGATGACGAAAGACAAAAGCGAAACATTGTGGAATATTAATGTCAACGTACCCGCCCGCTCGATGAAAGGTATACTGATGTTGTTCGAGGAGGGTCGGTTCGCGCTCGGTGCTAGAAAATCCGACAAATTTTATAACTCCAAAATCACGAAGGTAGAGGTGACGATCGAGGGATTACCCAATCAACTCTACAGCGCGGGTCTTCGCGCGCACCAGCAGTGGGACGAAGTAAGGAAACATTTTTCTCCCGGCTCTAAGCGTTCCCCGGAGGTTGTCGCGGTTGCCAAAGACCTGCAGCTCTCGGACGTCTCCCTCGCGGATTTCCTGACTACCAAATACGCGTTATGGCTAGACATGCGAACCAGCGACGACGACCAAATGCATGGTAGCGGACGCCAAGTTGAGAACGCTAGCGAGGGTATGACGATCCAGATAACCAAAGAGGCGGATGGAGCTGGCACATTGAACGTGTACTTATATATAATTACAGACGCGCAACTCAACATCGAAGATGGCCGATACGTATCAGCGATGTACTAAAAATCAATACCAATTCGCCATTGGAGATGCACACTCTGCTACAATATGTGGGCAGACAGGATGCGGAAAAACGGTTTTCATCCTCGACTTACTCGAGGGCTCTTACCACGATGCCTTTCGTCACATCGTGATCCTGTGTCCCACTGTGCGGCACAACGAGACTTATCAGCGGCGCCCTTGGATATGGACCGACCCTGAGGTATACGTTATTGACCCCGGCGACAGGCTTCACGGTTGGCTGCGTGTCTTCTATCAAATATTCCAGGGAAAGCCCACCCTATACGTGATTGACGATTGCTCGGCCAAGGCGGCGATGACCAAAAAGAAGGACATGCTCTCCGAGCTCGCATTTTCTGGCCGCCATGTGAGACAAAGCGTATGGATCTCCACTCAGAAATACAACGCCGTCCTAAAGGATCTGCGCGAGCAAACGAAATGGGTCGCCCTCTTTCACTGCAAGGACCGAGACTCGTTCGATGACTGTCTTCGAGAGAACGACGTTATCCCAACGCCCGAGGAGCGCCTGGAGGTTCGACGGATGCTTTCGGAAACTAAGCACGCCAAGCTTCTGTTAAAGACCGATTGAAACGACTGCTTACGAAGTTATCAATTATTAATTAATAAATTGAGCAATTACAAAAACAATTACTGATCAACCAACCTCTTATATAATGTAATTAGCAAAATTCTTAGCAAAATTCTTAGCAAAATTCTTAGCAAAATTCTTAGAAAATTCTGAACAACCAACCAACCTCTTATATAAATCAAATTTCTTAAGCAAAATTCTTAGCAAAATTCTTAGCAAATTCTTAGCAAAATTCTTAGCAAAATTCTTAGCAATTTCTGAACAATCAACCAACCTCTTATATAATGTAATTAGCAAAATTCTTAGCAAAATTCTTAGCAAAATTCTTAGAAAATTCTGAACAACCAACCAACCTCTTATATAAAGCAAATGCTTAGCAAATGCTTTGCAAAATTCTTAGCAAATTGTTAGCAAAATTCTTAGCAAAATTCTTAGCAATTTCTGAACAACCAACCAACCTCTTATATAAAGAAAATGCTTAGCAAATTCTTAGCAAAATTCTTAGCAAAATTCTTAGAAAATTCTGAACAACCAACCAACCTCTTATATAAAGCAAATGCTTAGCAAATGCTTTGCAAAATTCTTAGCAAATTGTTAGCAAAATTCTTAGCAAAATTCTTAGCAATTTCTGAACAACCAACCAACCTCTTATATAAAGAAAATGCTTAGCAAATTCTTAGCAAAATTCTTAGCAAAATTCTTAGCAAAATTCTTAGCAAAATTCTTACCAACCAACCTCTTATATAATGTAATTAGCAAATTCTTAGCAAATGCTTTGCAAATTCTTATCAAATTCTGAACAATTACTGATCAACCAACCAACATATTATATGACGAGTGCGTGTTGGAGATTGTCCGATATATTATAATACATCGCATTACGATGAGCACGCGCGAACTTGATACCAAACTAACGCGCAAGCTGCCGAATACGTACTATAGCCCACACGGCTACTGGAAGGGACTCGCTGCCATCAAGAACCTCGCGGCGGCGACCAAGGTTTCAGAAAACGCCACCAAGGAATGGCTCAAGAAGCAGGCCATCTGGCAAATATATTTACCCGCGCATCACAATATTCCGCGCCCGAAATTCGACGTGCCGGTACCGAACCAAGTTCACCAAGCGGATCTCCTGTTTCTCCCTCACGATCGCGTCGGTCGCAAGACGTACAAGTACGCGCTGACAATCGTTGACGTAGCGAGTCGCTATAAGGGGGCTGAGCCGTTGACCACTAAAGAGTCTAAGGAGGTGGCCGAGGCCCTTTCCCGAATATATAAAAGGAGTCCTCTCAAATGGCCGAATCTTCTCCAGGTCGATCCCGGCCGCGAGTTCATGGGCGCGTATCTCATCTATTATCTAAACACAAAGTTTCTGTCAGACGCGGCCGCGTCAACATCCACCGGGACCAGGGAATCGTGGAGCGTTTCAATCGAACCCCTGGCTGAGAGACTGTTCGGTCACCAATACGCCAAAGAACTCGTAGACCCTCATACGCGATCGACCGAGTGGGTGACCAGACTGCCCGCGTGGTCTCCGCATCTGAACGGAGAGGTGACCAGATTGATAGGTAAGAAGCCGTAGATGCTATCAAGTTAAAAAGGGTGACGAGCGAGCCCTCTGCCGTCTCGCGCGGGCGACCCGTTGGTTTACAGGAGCAGCAATCACCGATTGCACTTCCGTCGGATATTGGCGTCGGTACCTCTATCAACCGGGAGAGCTCGAAGGTGGCAGCCGCCGCGCGACTGATCCCGTGTGGTCTCTCAATGTATATCATCTAGATCGATCTATTACCAAACCCGATGAGCCCGTGCTCTACTATTTAGATGGTGGTCCATCTCGCGGGTTTGTTCGCGAAGAACTTCTTATGGTGCCTTCTGACACCCAGCTACCCACGGATCGTTAGAGAGGTTCCGTATGTATTCCGTCCGATAACACGCGTCTTTTATCGTAGTACGCCGAGAGTCCTAATTTTCGTTGACAGTACGTTTTCATAACGCCGTCTTTCATTTTAAATCCTCTATTTTGCGCTACATCTATAATGTGTTTTCCATCTTCTGTAGTTTCGCTTAGTACTCGTTTATATCTATCCCAATTTAAATTGTTAGTTCTCTTGGACATTCCTTTCACGGAGTTTTTATTAATTGAATTAAATTTTTCTACGAAATAACACTTACTAGATAACACTATCGCCCTATCTCCGCTAAATTCCATTTTGAAAAGTCCTGGTTCTCTATTTATCCCAAGCCAACCATTTCTTTTTTTCTTTTTCAAACTCGTCTAGTAAGTTAGGTCTAATCAATTCCTCTATCGTTTTTCCACTAACTCCTATATACATACTATCCGTGTCCATCTGTATTAATTCGAAGTCTTCTCTTTTTACGTATTTGTCTAGAAATTCGTAGTAAAATTCCAACATTCTCAATTTAGCGTGTTGATAAACCGCTATTCCGCAGTGGAATGGTCTCTTTACCACGCACCGGGGTTTTCGGGAAGATATTTCGTACACATCTCCTAACTCTTCCAAATCATCAAAATACGCGGATCTTAATGCTTTGTCAACACAGGTTTCGTCTCGCGTATATGTCGTATTTAAATGTCTCTCCGTTGCTTCTATCATTTTTCCGCAACACGAGTTTCCTAATAATTTCATTATGTCGGCCACCGGTTTCTTATTCGGTTCTACATCCCCCGTTCGTCTTGTGGCTGTAACTTCTTTAGCGAACCATTCGAAGGGTTTACCACTAATATAATCTATAACACGATGAACTCCCGTTATTTCTAGGCCGTGTTTTAAATACCATTTCAACAGTGGCGCGTACAGCAATACTTTAGTGGCCGACATAGATCCCACCAATTTTCTTCCGTTTCCTCTAGTTCGGCCAGTATCATTTAAATATTTTAACATGTGCGCAGGAACTTCATCAACCTCTACTTCTCTGTTTATAAAAAATGGAGACATTTCGGAAAACTTATCTTTTAAGTCGCGTGGAACTTCTATATCCACCTCCGCAAACCCAAACCAGTCTCCGGATAAAACCCTTTTACTAAACTTTTTAATAAGTTTAGGGTTATGTGGGTTATCTATATGATGTATAGTTTCTTTTCCGCACGGCATCTCTTTACTTAACGTAGATAAATATAACGCGTTCGCGTCGTACCCCAAAACAGCCTCGCAAGGTTTGGAACCCACTCTAATATTTGAAACACCGGCTTCCGCATATCGCGTAAATACTATCGATGGACCACCAACTAGAGCGTCTTTCATCATTTTGTATGTTTCTTNCTTTCGGAGCGCATAGAGCATCCTCCGGTATAATCGTCTTTGAAGATTTTTGTTCTTTAATGGTTCCTCTCAATAAATATTGTATAGCCACACCCGGTAGTGTTACCGCGTCTTTGAAGATATCTACACCCCTGTGTTTATAAAATTCACACATTTTCCCCACAGCTTCTAGGAACGGTGCTACATCTAAATCGTTATAATATTTCAACCAATCTCTGAAAGTTTTCATATTATTTTCTTCGAATATTCTACGACATTTACTTAATTCTGTTTCGTCTAGTAACATTTTCCCAGATGAGTTTTGGAATACCAATTCTCTATATCCGGTAGTCCCGGGTAATCCAGCTTGTCTGAAGAATCGAACCACTCGTAAGGAAAGAAAGATTTCTGTCCTTTGCATTCGTAGGCTTTTATCCAACTATCGTAACTTACACCGGGTCCTAGATAAAGTATTACATCAAGAAATCTAAACTCCGGAGTAAATAGAAATATTGTCGCGCTCGCCCTTTTTCGCTTTTGACCATTACTTTCTTCGTTGTTGATGACAGTTCGCCTACTAAATATTTCTTTATTAAGTTTATATCGTATTTACTGCTGTTAAAACCTATAACCGGTACTTGATCTATCCACTGTTTGATCTGGGCGATTTGTTTTTCGCGTAAATATTCCGTATTAAATTCGTATCTTGACCATACTTCTTCTCTTATAGCTTTTCCCCTGACTTTCAAATCTTCTGCGAATTTTTCTATAAGTTTTGCAGGATCTTTATCACAAATATGAGTTACCGTTCATGATAAATTATCTCCTATACTAACGCTTACCGGAACGTGCTCAGCTTCGTACTCTAAACCATTACCGGTAGTTTCAACTTCTGACTGGAGATACGCCTCAAAATCGTATACTATCTGATATGGATAAAGAGTAGTGTCACAACCGATCTTTATATCTTTACCCGTTCTTTGAAATTCGCATTCCCACATAACTACTAGGTTGAATTCTTTGCTTTTTCTAATAACTTTATCTCTTCTCATTGTGGATGCGCGTTCTTCTTTTTTATGCTTTGCATGAATCTCACACCCGTGCCAGTAACAGCCGTGATATTGATATACGGTATTGGTTTCTGGACAGTATCCATCTACCGGAGCTCCTAAAATCCATCTTTCACCTCCGTGTCCACACTGTTCGTGGTGAATGTGAATTCCCTCCCGCTTTTCCACAGAGTACATCCAATTGATCGCGCCATAACTGTTAGAACCTTTTGGGTAGAACGCTTTCTCGAACGACGAACGCGGGCGCTCTAAATAATTACCATCGCATATTACTTTTGTCTCACCTCTCATACATGTTGGTCCGTGTCTCTTCATATTACTCGCTTTCGTGAATTTCTGTTTGCAATTATTGCAGGCGTAATTTTAGATAGGTTTTTTAAGGTTTTTTATCAGAAATGCGTGATTATTAAACAGTCCTATTGTCATTGGTTTATTACCTATCGCATCATAGTGCGCTGGTACCTTTTTCAACCACCATACGCCACATTCGGTGGGTTGTTATATACTTCTATACCGATTTTTAAAAAACTCTTCAACCTTTTTCAGATCGAAAAAAGGAATTGGTGAAACCACATTACTACCGAAATATTGCTTACTAAGTTCTTTCGCTTTTTCCGTACATCTGTCAGGTCTGATTTTTTTATCAAGGTGCATAGCTAAACACCTGAACAGACAAAGGTCGTCATTATACTTATCTAAAGAATACATACCTTTTCTATTCCTCAAACCATTCTGGAAGTTCTCCTCCCGCCGCTTCTTTGGATTGTAGTCCAAATCTATTACCCTACTACCCTGTATTAACTTTACAAAAAACCTCTACCCATCTTACAAACTTCCACTTTGTATTCGGTCTGTCTATTTTATCGGACATTATTCGTGTTTGCTCCTTATCTGACAGCCATTTTTTAACGGTTTTCATGATGATAGTGGTTCGCTACCACCGAGATTTTTGTGAAATATTATAGTTTTAGGTTTTCCATTTTTATTTTCCTCCATATGTTCTAGCTTGTAAGAATATGAATATCTCAAATAAAAATTTGTTGTTAGATACGGAGCGATTTTATCGGACATTGCGTTCAGACTCGTTAATGTCAATGTTTTTACGAAAGGATAATGCAACTACCCGTCTTCCCTTTTCCTAACCTTTTCCAATGTTTCATCGTGAGCCCCCAATATTTCTTCACCTTTTTCCACTATCGCGCTAACGATAGATTTTTTCTTATTATTTGGGTAGCCTGTGTGTCTAATTTGGGACAAATTATTTGTGCTTGAAGGTTTGATTACACTAGACCTTAACCCCGCAATACTTTCTTTTTGAATTCTGTTACCAACTTCCTCCGCTTTGGATATATCATTAAAGGCTCCTCGTTTGTGGGCGCGGGTAAACCGCTTCACAAACGCCTCATTCTTTGTGGAATTTATAAGATTTGTCAACCCCCTAACTCTCAACCGTTTACTATAAGTAATCCCTAGAGATTCGGCTTCTCTTCTCAAACTTTCTAGTTCTGGCGTTATCATATTTTCTGTAATATACTTTTGTATAACCTATGAGATTTATCTGTTCAATTGGACATGAATAATTTACACATGATGTTTTGTCATGTCCAATTAAACATAAACATATACATATATATACCAAAAAAAAAAAAATGGAGTGTGCTACTTGTTGTAAGACTTTTGCTTGTAAAGACTATCTACGAAGACATATATCGAGACGTAGAAAGTTTCCTTGTGTCGCCCCACAATTTCAATGCCCCAGATGCCCCTGTAAGTTCGTTAGTGCCCAAACTCTTTGTAGACATAAGCAACTACGCTGCCCTGTGGCTAGGGGGAACGTGGTAGACTAGAGTTGGTAGAGTTAGTTGCTGATCTTCAAGCTAAATTAGACCTATTGGGGGAGAAACAACTCTGAATAAAAAATTTCTTCATATGGAAGATTTGATTCAAATAAATCACTAATTTCTTCCGTTTCTTCGTAGAAAAACGTATCCGTAAACGAATCGTTGATTTTAAAACAGTTTTATAAAATTAGCTCCATTCTCTTCAACTAGTCGTTTGTCGATCCTATTTAGTCGCCTCATTTCGCGAATTTGGCTCTTATAATTTCTACATAATTTTCGGGATAATATTGAAAATGCAACTCTTTTATCGGCGCGTAATAAATTACGCTGATATTTCATGTAATCTATTTTGCATAATGATTTCATTTTATAGTAAAATTCGTCAACAAGGTCATTACAAAATTCCACTTCCCATTCTATTACTTTATCCATTTTGTTATAATATTTTTATTATAACCTATTAATTTTATCTGTTCAATTGCACGTTAAATGAACATGAGGTATTTATGACAACGACACGAAAACAAATCCTTTTTAGTACTATAGTTTTATCTGTTCAATTGGGGAAAACGTGATGTATTTATGACACCAATTGTCACGTTTTTTGTGTTGGTGACCAGTTTGTGCTATTGGACGAAACGGTGTTTTATCGGGGGGGGGGGGGGGGGGGGGGGGGGGGGGTGGTGGTAGTATATAGGGGTGAAAATGATACCACCGTTAGGTGGTATCATTTTGACTCCCTATATACTACTCCAATGTACACTAGTACCACTTCCGTTGGTTGAAAAGATGGCGCGTGTCCTACCTTCTAGATATTTAATATCAGGGTAAACATGGGTATGATTTAAAGAGCGCTTTGTCGTTCATACCGCAAAGTGCATGTGGTGTGGATCGATCCAATAACACAGTTCTTCGTTACGGGTCAGATATATGTGTCACCAATGAAGTTCCATTGTTGTATAGCCCAGCGGTTAAACTTCAAGGTGTCGCATTAGAAATCAGGACAGCGCAAACGTGGATCCAATCATGGGTTTCTCTGTTTGTCATCGCATTATAAGCAAGAACAAAAATTGTTACTGGACACTGGCGGTGACTCGGCTGGAACTGAACATTGGGAACGTGTAGTGTGATCTGGACCCGCTATATCTGTGTGTGAAACCAAAGAATATTTGTATAATATGTGCCTGTGACTTGGCGAATGTGGCTATGGGAGTCATGGCCAGTGCAGCTGGTGATCAAATAGCACAGTCATGTAGCCAATATTGACTGTTAGAAGCATGACGTGTGTTTTGTTGATGGAAAAAGCGAGCAGTGCAGATCCTGATCAGACTGTGCGGATGCACAGGCTGATCTGGATCTACGCTGGTCGAAAATATCATAGGCCCCAGTTCTCAAGTTACATCCATATATAATTTGGCCATTTTCTATGATCGGTGTGTTTGTAAATAGTATAGATCACCAGGGATATGGGAAACGTGATACCCGGCTGAACTACACCAAGTATTATAACTATTAAATAGTGAACTTTCTTTTAAAGGCATGTTCATGAGTGTTGCCATTTCGCTTCCATTCGATTGTTTTCAAAATGCATGTGCCGTTTTGTATCTTCGCCAGCCGTGAGCAGGGGGCCGTTTCACTAAACTTCGTACGACTAAAATGTGCAAAATTATGATAGTCTGTAAAATGCACATTAACATTTTTTTCTTGTAAACAATTATTGACTTTACATTTATTGAGCATAGGCTGCAGGAATTTCCAGACGATCCTGAAATTGCACTTACGAATATTTTAGTCGTATTAAGTTTAGCGATGAGCGCCCGAGATTCATCGTCTCTCCAAGATGACATTTCCGTTTGACTATGAGGGAGCTTTGAAAGAAATCCCTATTGACTTAGTCCTTTTCTACGGAGCCCGCAGAGGACGAAAAATTCTTTTTTTATTAATTCATTCCCACGAAATAACAATTCATTCCCACGAAATAACAATTCGTTCCCTCAATTTAACAATTCGTTCCCACGAATTAACAATTGTTATTTCGTGGGAACAGAATTGGTATATCATGGGAACGAATTGTTAATTCGAGGGAACGAATTGTTAATTCGAGGGAACGAATTGTTAAATTGAGGGAACGAATTGTTATTTCGTGGGAAAGAATTGTCAATTCGACGGAATGAATTGTGGGAACTAATTGTTAATTCGTGGGAATTGTTAATTCGAGGAAACGAATTGTTAAATTGGCGGAACGAATTCTTATTTCGTGGGAACGAATGAATACAAAAAGAAATCCATGTCCCTGCGGGGCTCCGTACCCGTCTGATCCATTCAATTCAATTATGAACTTTATTATTCCATTTGTACAAACAAGCGCGATAGTCTTTATAAAGTATTAGCAAAGATGGATGCGTTAGGGTGGTTTTCAAATTGGAAGGATACCAGAAGCAACACCAGAAGCAACACAATTATTCACGACAATATATTCCCACTAGACTATACATGTATATGCATAACAGAATATCTAGGAAAGAAAAACCCGGAAAATTCAACTAATTTCTTTTTGTAAATATTTGTTAAATTAAAAATTCTATATTTCCTATCCTTGGCAGTTGTCCCATTTCTCCAGTCACATCCGCATTGTTCCCAGAAACATGTCCGCTACCAACATTATCAAGATTGAATTGCATGTTCTGAGGGAACACGCAATAGAAATCTAAGTATTTGCATTGTAAATTCAGCAATACATATGTGATATCACCACTTTAACAATTAGACCAAGGACACGTAACATTCGATTGATTACCGTCATTATTAGACAATACCGTACGATTCTATTTTTGTTAAAACCGTGTCGGTTAATAACAATGAATGTTTTCACTTTGTAAATACAAAAAAAAGCAAACTAAAATTTAAAACGTAATCATTAGTTTGCGAAGGACAATATATAATAAATTAAAAGAAAATAGTGCAAATTAACTTGTTAATTAAACTGTGCCGATTGCGACCGGAGTTCAGAGCGATACGGAAACCTGTCGCTCTTCTGGGTGTTATTTTGGAACGAAGTTTACATATTCAATAGACACAACAGTAAATTTGCTGAACATATCAGCTGAAACATGTGTTGTTGTTGTCACTGCTCGTGCAAAGACTGTTGCTGCCCGGAATGTAAGTAAAACGAATTACTTTTTATAGTAGTAGATTATGGCTAAATGTATTATTTGTAACTGTGGCTAAAGAAACAGGAATTTATAGAATTGGAGTACTGTGTAGACGCTGATCAGCCTGCGCATCCGGGCAGTCTGATCAGTGTATGCACTGCTCGCCATGAAATAATTAAAATAAGATAATTTCCTCATCAAATTATGAGGGCAATAGCAGATGGAACTATGCCGACCACATTATGTTATAACCCAATTTCTCCAGTCGCGTATCAAGAACTTGAATGGCGTATACAACCCTATTTCTCTAATCACCACTCAGGAGCTAGGCAGACCACATATTCGGTAAAGCCCTATTTCTATAAGCGCAGAAAAGTAACTGTTATGATAAACCCGAACACGTTCAGAGGTGAACAACGCGCCGTGGTTAATATTTCCCTAATTTCAATTGGAAATCCGCAAATAAAAAATGTCACGCTTGGAACTAACCCGAATTCACTCTCTGTAACGCAGGGCTACGGTGGCACAGAGGGGACAATATTTCCATGTCACCTCTGTGCCACCGTACAGGGCTGCGTTACAGACAGAGAATTCGGGGTAGCTTTGAAAAAGCAATATATTATTATCAGGTTACACGAGTGTGTTATGTTATTTCACAAGGAGCTACACCGGTCACAAATCCCATAAGCCCAATTTCGCCAGTCACAGCCACAAATAAGAACATCATATATAACGTCTCTACATTCCAGGTTTGGCCGAACACCCGTACGTGTGCTGTCCGTGTAAGTGCGTGGGCGCCGTGTGCGGGTGTACGATCTCCGCGGTACAGGTGTGTGGCGGATGTTTTATCACCGTCGTGAAGAAGATTGCTTCCTGTTTCGTCACCGCGGTTACGTGTGGCGGGCATGCGCCGTGTTGTTGCTGTTGCAACAAATAGACACCACAGGTGTTTGTCCAGTCGCCTGTATGTCGGTGTTTTTACAGGGGTAACGATTCGGACCTAGCACCCAGGAAATCGCTCATTCACAAAATTGTCCGACTCACCAACTTCTATAGACTTATTTGCGGGAAGTAACTCTGCAAAACTCCCGTACCGTCTGTAACATAGACCAGTCCTTTTATGAACATGAGGTGTTTTTGTTCTCAAAATTTTGAAAATTACTAGCAAAAAGTCAGATCCTGATGAGGTGGCTCGTTACGAGCCGGCTCATCTGAATCTATACTTTTTGCCAATACCAATATGCAGGCATATGGTGTTGAAAGGGTTAAAGGGGTGCGTACGTACCCGTCGCACCCCCTCTGTGTATGGGCCTGCATCGAATACCCTAATGGCTCGTTCAAAATGGTTACCCGGCGACCGATTTCTATAAACTATACATCATATTTGATGTGTTGTACACCTCCACCTGCCAATATTTGTTACTTTCTTCAGTACAAAATTATTGAATATTGTGATTGAAAGCAAGCAGTTTGGTTGGCTGAGCCTGAGTTGTGATACAACCCAGGCACAATCCATCAAACTGCTTGATTGCGAGTTGTTATTGCCAAAACTAACCCAAATGTTATGTCAGTAACGCAGGGCAACTTATGTGTCGCCCTGCGTTACAGACAGGAACATTCGGGTTATACTTATATATGTTCAGAAAGGTTGACATCTGGGAAAGATTAACGCAGGCCGTGGTGTATATAGGAGTTGGTGCATGGGCATCTGTTTGAGTGGGCCATATTCTAGGTTCTAAGTCCGAATTGTTCACCTGTTTGTGTTTTATGGTGCATCGTTGTACGGGGCGCCATGCAGGACAGGTTAATTATGTGTACAAAATTGAGTTTTGTAACACTAAAAATCACAAAATTCAATTCTGTGTCACAAAATTCAATTCTGTGTCACAAAATTCAATTCTGTCAATTCTGTGTCACAAAATTCAATTTTGTGTCACAAAATTGAATTCTGCATACGTTTCGTATACAAAATTCATTTTTGTTGTTATAAAGGATTCAATTTTGTAAGACAGTAATTGAGTTTTGTGAAGAAAATTCAGTTTTGTGGGACAGAATTCATTTTTGTCCACAAAAATTAGTTTGCGTAGGATAGTCTATGTCATCTCTACGTTGATTGGTTGAGATCGGTCTTAGTCCATTTTACTAGATGGTGAGTACACTTGCAGGTTTAAATATTTCAATGCGAAAATATAACCCAATATATCAATATTATACTTCTTTATGGACAGTTATTTTGGTTATATTATGATTACAAATGAGTGGTCACACCATATAAGCATATATACTTTGAAGGAGAAATAAGAAAAATATTCAGAATTTTCCCTCAATTATGTAAACAGGGTCAAACATAAAGTAGCCGAGACATAGCTAGACCCGAGAGCATGCCCATATATAGAGAATACCAGGCTAGTGTATTTGGATATCAAGTTTATCAGGCAAGGCTAGGAAACGCGTAGGAATTCCGAGGCTTGCCGAGGAATTCCTACCGTTTCCGAGCCGAGCCTGATAAACTTGATATTAAAATACGCTAGCCTGGTATTCTATTTATCAGGTAACGTTTCATGCTCGAAAATGACATTAGATGACGTCGTATTCTAACAGTAGATCTAACCTTGTGAAACAAATGGTATTGGATCTGTGTCTACTAGTTGCGAAGTTACGTGTTCGCAACTATGTGTCTACATGCATTATTTACAGTATACACCATCTTAGTATCCATGGTATCTACACAAATACTACAAATGGTTTCCTCAAATGGCCCAATACACACATTCTGTTTATCACAGACAGCAGTCAGAATACAGGCCACAGCGCGTGTATTATTGATTTAACTGGGGCAGATGTACCTTGCGATACACAATAAATGACGTCAGTACTCGCGGGAGATCTACATGTACATGAATTATGTGTACAATTATAACGCAAATGAGTTTAAATACGAATGGGTTTGTCGACGTTTGACTGTTTGGAGATAGTTGAAGCAAAATGGCAGAATGAGAAATGAATCATCGGCAGAATGAGAAATGAATCATCGACATTGAATGTGTAGATCGTGTGTGACCCATTTCTCCAGTGCAGTTTCTGACCAATGGTAGTCCTTCTTACATGCGTGTGCAGAATTGACAGAATTGAATTTTGTGACACAGAATTGAATTTTGTGGCACAAAAGTGAATTTTGTGACACAGAATTGAATTCTGTGGCACAGAATTGAATTTTGTGACACAGAATTGAATTTTGTAGCACAAAAGTGAATTCTGTGGCACAAAAGTGAATTTTGTGACACAGAATTGAATTTTGTGGCACAAAAATGAATTTTGTTGACAAAATTGAGCCATGTCCCACTTGGCGCCCCGTACGTTGTGACTGGCTGATTCATTAATACTCTTATACATGGATAATAACCTCAACAAAACACTTGGTGCCGTACGCATGTACGAGCCGTTTAGTTGCGAACAGCAACTCTTGCAATCTACTCCCAGTAGATTGCAAGAGTTACTGTTCGCAACTACGAGACGTTCTCAACTTGACTCAGAGCTGAGACAAGCTACTAGTATGCGGCTTTGTACCTAAGAAATTGTGCCATATTTTTTTTATAAACAATATTTACGGAAACTGTGATATTTTCTCCAATTGACGTCGAAAAGTTACAAAATTGTCATAGCAAATGCGGAATTGTATTATTTGCTCTGAGAATTTCGTCATCTCTTGATGCAATTTATGAAAAAATATCGATTTTTTATCGAAGAATCGCATTTCTTCTTAGGTATGAAATCACATGGCTTGTCGAAGATGAGGGCGAAACCATGCGATGAGAAGTTACCTGGAACCAGGTAAGGGGTCTTGTATACAGAAAAGGCAGAAAACGCAACGTCATTTGCAAGAACCACATAATCAGTGATAGTGCATAGGTTCAAGTTAGCCTGAGTCCAAACTGGGCAAGAGCGGTTTTGAAAACGTTATGCAGCCTTTGTTTGGCCCACAATGTATCATAAAACACAGGTGAACATTCCAAAGTACTAGCAACTGGCCAAAAACCTATGACAGAGCTATACCCATGTTCATATTGAAAGCATGCATATACATTATATAGAGATGCCAGTTTAGAACACGTTTATGTATATAAGTTATAACGTCTATCATTACTCAGTCTTATTTACTTATTATGTTAACCCTTTCCATGCTGAGGATACGCCGTTATGTTTTGTGGAAAATCTTAAATATTTTCCTTCTATGCGCTCAGTAGCTGATTTCACGAACATTGCAAAGTATACTTTTCTAGCAAAGTATACTTTGAGGGAGTAATCATTTATTTTTCCTGAAATGCATTATTTCATATAGAACTAACCACTGCATATATTTGATAATTAAAAGTATGCAGAATTATTATACTGAATTTATTACATTATCACAGCCATTTTGGCTATGATAATGTAATAAAATTCAGTATAATAATTTATCCTAAAATTGAAAATTTCTCCCTCAAAGTATACTTTGCTAGATAAGTATACATTGCAATGTTGGTGAAATAGGCTACAGACGTATATGTCGCGACCATCAAGTGAACCGTCTCTTCATTGATAAATCACAAAAATAAAAATAAAATATTTCGATAAATTTCATACCCGTAAAAGTGTATTCTGAAAGGAATGGGTTAATTGCGGATGTCACACTCTGCAACCCGATACTAGAAACACGAGTATAATTCGTCCCCGATGCTAGAAACACGAGTATTTGTCCCGGATACCGTCCCCCCATATTATACTAGAAACACGAGTATTCGTCCACGATAATAGAAACACGAGAAACACCAGTATTCGTCCCTGATACTCGTGTATCTGAGTATTCGTCCCCGATACTAGAAACACGAGTATTCGTCCCCGATACTATACTAGAAACACGAGCATTCGTCCCCGATACTAGAAACACGAGAAACACCAGTATTCGTCCCCGATACTCGTGTATCTGAGTATTCGTCCCCGATACTAGAAACACGAATATTCGTCTCCGATACTAGAAACACCAGTATTCGGCCCCGATACTAGAAACACGAGTATTCGTCTTTCTCGTATCGGGTATCATAGGGTGAAGACATGTATGATCAGTAGAATCTGAGAATGGACACATGCAAATGTTGTGTCATTGATTGGATGTCAAATATAATAGGGTTGGGGTGGGTGATGGGGCTAGTTTTGTCGTCAACTTGGTACCCTAGGTCCTTTGTTGGGCCTTGGTTCACTTTTAAGCCATTTAATTGGAGTAGTCCATGATAAAATGTGCCTTATTGGGTAACACTGGCGCTCGCAGCGTAATAACATCATAATATACTACTGTCTGTTTCACGAAAGCTGCCCAAATGCTACGGCTATATAAACAATACAAAAACAATATATTTTTTGATAATGTTAAATTTTACGAATGAGCCTTCTTTTTATTTCGTGAAATTGGTCAAATATTGATTTTATTACGAAAAAATTATTTGTCTATGGGAATTTAACATGGGGGAAAAGAAGGTGCAGGAGCTGTGGGAGGAGTCAAAAAATGAAAAAAATTGGACTTTTACTCCGAAACCTGGCTAGATAGTTTCGAAATGATCTAACTAAGAAAACAACAGTTAAATTTTGAAAATCGGTCCAGTATTTCTGAAATTCTAAAAAGTTCCCCATGGGAAATTGTTTTTTCGCAATAAAATCAATATTTGACCAAATTTCACGAAATAAAAAAATAAGGCTCATTCTTAAATTTTACGTTAATTTAATATTATCGAAATAAATATTGTTTTTACATTGTTTATATAGTCCTAATATTTGGGCAGCTTTTGTGAAACAGGCAGTAGTGTAATAAATATATTTATCCCGTCAACACAGTGCGTATGTGCCGTGAAACACGGTGCTGTGAAACATTTTTGATATCCTGTCAATACGACATAATCACTGCGTATGCATTTTGAAGCCATTTGTAGCACAGGTGATTCTAGCATGTCTTGGATGGTCAATTATTGTTTGTATATACATCAAACATATTTCTAAACAATGCACCAAACAATTCAAATGTGCCCGGTGTAAATATAATAATACTTAGAAAGGTACAAAACTCCCATTCGCCACCATTGTAACGAAAAGCCACACAATGTACATGATGTAGACAATTGGAACTCGCCTATACAACGCATTACAGCGTGTCGAAACGCGGTGGGTTTTCGGCATAGATTTTACAGTTGCTAATACATTAACAAAAATCTCAAAGATTTCGAGTGTAAACTGCACTAAAAACGCGTCTCACTAAACTAAATTCGCTTTTTAAAAGCATACACCTTCGCTTCCTGATTAAAAATGAATGTTAGCCGCCATCTTTGAAAATATCTAAACACGTGACACATACTGATTTGGTTGGCTAATGGAAATGACGTCAGTCTCCAGTAACCAACCAAACCGCTGCGTGCACGTGATGCAATATTTTCAAAATTTGAAATGGCGGCTAATAGTCTTTGAGAATGCGCTAATAGTCTTTGAGAATGCGGAAGTGAACGTGTATGATTTTAAAAAGCGAATTAGGGTTAGTGAGACGCGTTTTTAGTGCAGTTTACACTCGAAATCTTTGAGATTTATGTTAATGTATTATCAACTGTAAAATCTTTGCCGAAAACCCACCACAAGCAGCGGTTTCGACACGATGTAATGCGTTGTATAGGCGAGTTCCAATTGTCTACATTGTGTGGCTTTTCGTTACAAAGGTGGCGAATGGCAGTTTTGTACCTTTCTAAGTATTATTATATTTACACCCGGGCACATTTGAATTGTTTTGTGCATTGTTTAGAAATGTGTTTTATGTATATACAAACAATAATTGACCATCCAAGACACGCTAGAATCACCTGTTTAGCGACAGTCCGTTGTCTCGAGGCCATCCGAGTACGGACTATTAAAAACATAGGCACCTTGTACATTTGTAAAATTTTTGTTCAAATGATTTTTCCCCACTGTTTTATAATTGTATGTATATTCAATGTATTTATAGACATTGGTCCGTTACTTCAACCTGTATTTGCATCCGTTGGTGTTGTTTTGCTGTCAAATGCGTATTACATTTGTAAGCTTGTTGCTGATTGGATGATACTATTTGCGTAGTTTTGTTCAATTGGCTCGTCCTTCAATCGTGCCATGTTTCCGTTGCGTGATCAGTGACTCGCGCATCCAGGTCAATATCACATTTAGAATATCAGAGACTGATATTTAGGTTAATATCATATATGTCCGCAATCATGTGACCCTCTATTGGGTAATATCATTGGCTGCACTTTTCTGTCATATGATAATATAATTTGTTTCCCTTTGTATTCGCTGTATTCATGTTATACATGTACATCTGAGAATAAAATACTAACTTATATAATATATAGCATATTAGTCCTGTCATTTTGCAACGTTCTATCATTGCGAGACTGCAAGACAAGCTCGATCTATGGATAGACCCTGAGAAAACAAAGACGAAAGATATAGACATGGAGGGGGCTCGTGTGTTGGTGTTTTTTATTTAGGCCAATGACAAAAAAACATATACATGTGTTCTCGTTGTGTTCTTGTATAAAAAATAACATACTTAAATTGCATCATGGTGTTTTTAAGACCAGGGCCAGTTTAAGTAAAATTCGTACGGAAGCTTAGGAGTACAAAATGTCATGTAGTTGCAAAAATCGAAATTTATAATAATGTTGGCATATCATTCGTGGATTTACACACATTTAATGATATGTACACGTAGATACAATACGGTGGCATTAGGAAACTACTGTCTGTTTCACGAAACCTGCCCAAATGTTACGGCTATATAAATACTCCAAAAACAATATATTTTTTGATAATGTTAAATTATAGCAAAATTTAAGAATAAGCCTACTTTTTATTTCGTGATATTTGGTCCAATATTGATTTTATTGCGAAAAAAACAACAATGTCCACATCTTAAATCCCCATAGACATCTTATTTACAAAAAATAACTTTTGTTTTCTTAGTTAGATTATTTCCAAGCAATCTAGGTAAATTTCAGGATCAATTTCCAAATTGTTTTCGTTTTTCGACTTCTCCTCCAGGTTCTCCATCTCTTTTTTGCTCATGTTAAATTCCCATAGAGAACTCATTTTTCGTAATAAAATCAATATTTGACCATATTTCACAAAATAAAAAGGCTAAAATGTAATATTATCAAAAAATATATATTGTGTTTGCATTGTTTATATGGCCGTAAAATTTGGGCAGGTTTCGTTAAAACAGACATAGTAGGGTGGGTTAATTGAAAAATCGTTCACTTTGTTGTAAATCTCTGACCTTTTCACAGTAAGTGTATATTGTATAGGTATTTCATAATCCACCGGCAGACAAGCTCAAAAATTCCTATGGCGGCCATATTTGACAAATCCAAGATGGCCGCCAAAAAAATCATGGCACATCCTAACTTCTTAACTATGCATCATAGAATCACAAATGATAGCTCTTTTGAGGGGTTTTCAAGGATGATAAACACAATTAGCATGTTAACTTTGTGATTCATGGTCACAATTATTGCTAAGTTTGTTATTTATGGTAAAAAATCAAAGTAAAATCGACATTTCCCAATTTAAATAGGGCGAAATAAAAGACTTAGGATGATGTACTAATTTATAGAACTATGTTCATGATGTTAAAATCATTTGTTCAATCGTGTATGTGGTATAAGATGTTGAGTTCATTATTCAAATCAACGAAGTCATATAAAATCAAATCCCCTATAGTAGACATGTAATGCAGCTCAAGCTATGCTAAACCCTAATCTAAATATCAAATATGTGCATCGTGAGAGTTGTGCAACGCTATGAAGTATTTTTGTACTGTCTGGTGCAGTACTTCGATAGAAAATACGAGTGGTGCCAAAAAAATTGCGGAGGAAATAGCAGACAACAACAACAACAACAACAAATTATAATTTCCTTCGCCTGCTACCCGACAACAAATCGATCTAGCTGACGCGGAAGCAGTACGTTATATTGATGTTCATAACAATTTCATAAAAGATGTTGTAAAGACTTTTTCACCGTACGATGTTGAGTGAAACGGGTCACATGAGCCAGCCTATCTACAAATAAGTCAAGCCATGTGATGTTGTACCTTCGGACATCTGCGTATTTCATTAAATACGTTTACAAAATTTACAATAGTTTTAAAGTTAAAAGTTGACAACATTTCAGAGTGCATGCAGAATATATTTCCGCATGTACTCTGAAAATGTTGTCAACTTTTTATGCCATTTACTGAACATACTGTAAATCATGAAATTACGCAGATGTCCGAAGGAAACAGATTCTCTAGTCACAACCACATAAAATAGTATGGAAGCCCTGGAGGGACTTCCGACTTCTTTACTTCCGACTTCCGACTTCATTACTTCCGACTTCTAACTTCATCACTTCTGACTTCATTACTTCCGACTTCATTACTTCTGACTTCGACTCCATCACTTCTGACTTCATCACTTCCGACTTCATTACTTCCGACTTCCGACTTCATTACTTCCAAGTCAGAAGTGATGAAGTCGGAAGTAATGAAGTCAGAAGTGATGAAGTCGGAAGTAATGAAGTCTGAAGTAATGAAGTCGGAAGTAATGAAGTAATGAAGTCGGAAGTCGGAAGTAATGAAGTCGGAAGTCGGAAGTAATGAAGTAATGAAGTCGGAAGTCGGAAGTAATGAAGTAATGAAGTCGGAAGTCGGAAGTAATGAAGTCGGAAGTAATGAAGTCAGAAGTGATGAAGTCGGAAGTAATGAAGTAATGAAGTGATGAAGTCTGAAGTAATGAAGTCGGAAGTGATGAAGTCGGAAGTAATGAAGTCGGAAGTCAGAAGTAATGAAGTCGGAAGTAATGAAGTCAGAAGTGATGAAGTCGGAAGTCGGAAGTAAAGAAGTCGGAAGTCCCTCCAGGGCTTCCATAGCCTTCATATTTCTGGGTTGAGACAACCATCGTAATGATGTCCCAAAACATATGATTCATAAGTAAAGGCGCCAGTGGAAGGGACTTAGCCCCCTTCTTCCACTGACCCCATCAAGTGCGAAAGTTCCATCAACACAGGTTCAGGAAACAAACAAAAAGAATCAACGATAGCCACTGGGATACAATGTAATAACTCTGTCCACAGCGTCATATTTTCGCGTTTTATAGCGAAAAACAATGGCGTCGAAGATGATGACTATAGGAAACAGGCAGGCAATTGATATACCATAGACCCACATTCACACAAACATGACAATCGCAAACTACCTACGCCAAAATCAATGTTGTTACTTCCATTCCTGGAGTCAGTGACCTATAAAGCCGGATCTAGATCCATGTCAAACACGGGGTCATCCGGGTTGATTTCCATGAGTTATTTCTCCTTTTTTGACGGAACCGTCTACTTTCACTTTGGAAAATCTCACCCCCACATCAATTCGCACACAGAAAATTTAACCTGCATGTGTAAATGTGTGGCACAGACATACATAGAGGGGGGGGTGTCCGATCCGGTTCGGTGATCAAATTGCAAACAGTGAATACCATGGTCAGACTGTACGGATGCAATAAACCATATTGTGTTCTTTCTAGAAGATCGCAACCGAGTTTCCATTTGATCTGAGATTTATGAAATGAGTCACGCACAATTTATGCACCGAGCCTAGTTTCATAAATCTCATATATCAAATGGAAACGAGTTTGCGAGCCTCGACATTCCTACGCGTTTCCTAGCCACGATAGCTCGAAAACGCGTTGACATAGCGCATCGGGGAATATATCGTTGCGGAATACTAACATTGTCCCAACTTCTGCAATAGGCCACAATGATATAAGTCGGTTGACGTTTCGTGAGAGTCCGTTGTCTCGAGGCCGTCCGGGTTCGGCCTATTAAAAAGTAAGCAACCTTGTATAATGGAGTATATGGAAAGGATAAAAAAATCATTAATTGATGCTTTTAGGCATATTTAATGTATTTATAGACCTCGGTCCGTTACTTCAACCTGTGGGTCCAAGGTACACTAGTACAACTTACGTTGGTTGAAAAGATGGCGAGCGTCCTACCTTGTAGATATTTAATATCAGAGTAAACATGGGTATGATTTAAAGAGCGTTTTGTCGTTCATACCACAACGTGCCTGTGTGTAATATCAAAATACATGTACACTGGAATTTACACTCTATAGGAATGAATGGCCTTTTTGTGGAATGTATCGGGGTATAAACTTGGAAAAGTCGCGGGAATACTGGACGAAGGCCGGAAGGCCTCGTCCAGTATTCCCGCGACTTTTCCAAGTGTATGTCCCCGATAAATTCCACAAAAAGGCCATTCATTCCTTATAATTCCAGCATTTGAAATAAATTCATCAAGAAAATGTGTTTATTTTCCGTTTTCTTAATAATTATTTTAACTGCGCCTCACGGTTACGGAAAATAGTTCGGCGTGGGAGTTTACTGGGATATACATTTTCGACATAGACTAACTACGGACCAATCAAATGTTAGGGAATTGTGTAAATATTTTTCTGCTGGAATTATTTCGAAATACATGTACTTGAATATTGTGCTGACAATCAAGCAGCTTGATTGGCTGAGACTGAGCTGTGCTACAGCTCAATCTCAGTCAATCAAACTGCTTGATTCCGAGTTGAGATTTACAATTTAAACAGTATTTTATTTCATTTGCATAAACACATGTCATATAAACACATTAGTATTAGAGGATTGAGTCGAGTTGAGATTGTCAATAGATGGTCAGAAACGTTGACATCTGGGTAGGATTAAGGATATATGGGACTCCTGATCATCATATGATTCAAATATAATTGCTTCCTAAATGGGATGGAATATATGCATAACATATATGTGAACACTGCCTCGTTATTGTATCCTATACGGAGTGGCCATGGAGTGGCCAAGTCGGCCATCTTTGTGTGTGCCAGCCATCAGCCAGTTTCACCTCTTCTGGCGTTTGACAAGAACTGACGATGAGAAGTAAAACATATGCTATAATGTTGTTCTGAGTACGTAACTCTAATTACATTTCATTACATTGCACTACTTAGAGCAACCTGTTGCATATAAAGCGGAATATGTGCAGTTAGCTATTTTAGCTAATCATACATAGAAAAGCCGGGACAACTGTATCCTATCAATTATATTACACCAATGTGTACTTCAAGTCAGATATTGGTGTACTTGTGTCAACATTCTCATAAGCTATGACTGACGTGTACACTTTTCCTAGACAATGTGCTGTGCTATGTGTAAGTATGCATGAGCCAGATATACTCTCCCTATATGAAGCTCCATTGCATTATTGTAATAGTGTCGAATAATAGAGTACAGTGGTGGGTATATATATTATATGTTGCGTGGTTATACAAGTAATAGTGACACACTGTACCATTTTCTGTGTATGAGGCTATTTGCAATGGTGATTTGTGTCCGTTCTCATGGCTTGTCTGTGTATGCTTAGCTACATTATATCATATGTTCTATTTCGCATTGTCAGTTTTTTGTCAAACGGAAGAAGATGTGAAACTGGCTGATGGCTGGAATACACAAAGATGGCAGAGTTCGCCACTCCATGTGCCGTGTAGGATACAGTAACGAGGCAGTGTTCACATATATGTGACGCGCCAAGCGAAAACCTCCCTTATCGGAAAACATATCGTATTTCATAAAATTTACGAAGCAAGTATCTTTGAATCAAACGATGATCAGGTACTGAACGGAGTGGGGGGGGGGGGGTGGGGGGAGGGGGGGGGGGGTGGGGGGGGGGGGGGGGGGGGGGGGGGGGGGGTGGGGGGAGGGTGGGGTCACTAAACTTCGTACCACTAAAATGTTCGTAAGTAGAAAATTATGATAGTCTGTGAATTTCCCATTAACAATGTTTTCTTGTAAACAAGTGTTGTATTTACATTTATTGAGCTTAGGCATAGCAGCCAGTAGCGGATTCAGGGGGGGGGGTGCCGATTGCTTTATTTTTTATATTTTTTTTACGAAATATTGAGCGTAGAATGCTTTCCTCAATTCAAAAACTTTCCGAGGGGTCATGCCCCCGGACCCCCCTACCCAACTCCCTCGCACCGCTCAATCGACGAACGAGCATATCCCGTTTTTCTTCTTTTTTTTCTTTTTTTTTACGAAATATTGAGCGTAGACTGCAGGAAATGGCTTCCTCAATGCCTCAATTCAAAAATGTTACGGGGGGGGGGCATGCCCCCGGACCCCCCTAGCCAACTCCCTCGCACCGCTCAGTCGACGAACGAGCATACCTCGTTCAATTCTAAATTTGCACATTCGAACATTTTAATCGTAAGAAGCTTGGTGAAACGGCCCCAGGTCCTTAACGGTCGTGTATACATCTATTCAACCAGCTTATACGAAGCGCTGCGCTATCTAATCTGTCTGGCCTCGATTTTGTGTATAATCACTCGCTATTACATGAATGGATTTTCGGTGCATAAATGAATAAATGAAAAAGCATAAATGTGGCTGTGACTGGAGAAATTGGGCTTATGGAATTTGTGAGAAGTCGAGCTTCTGGTAAAATAACACACTATTGTAGCCTGATAGCGATCTACGTTGCTTATTAGAAACATGACGGGTGGTTCGTTGATGAAATGGCGAACAGTGCAGATCCTGATCAGACTGTGCGGATGCACAGGCTGATCTGTAACCGATTTCATCAAAATTACAAAGTATACTTATCTAGCAAAGTATACTTTGAGGGAGTAATCATTTATTTTTCCCCGAAATGCATTATTTCATATACTAGTTCTACCGACTGCATATAGTTGATGATTAAAAGAATGCAGAATTAGTATACTTACTTTATTACATTATCACAGCCAAAATGGCTGTGATAATGTAATACATTCAGTATAATAAAAATAATAAATTTATCCTTAAATTGAAAATTTCTCCCTCAAATTATACTTTGCTAGATAAGTATACTTTGCAATGTTGGTGAAATAGGCTACAGGACACTGCGACTGTCGATCCCTGAATACATTGCAAATAGCTAAATAACATTTTTTGCGAAATAAAACCAATAAGTATAAGTTTGAAAAATATGTATTCCAAAACTGTATTAATAGTAATTTGTAGTAAGAGGGGAATGTGTTATAAAGTGAAAAATATCTTGTCGGCGGCTGGGGTCGAACCCACGCCGCCAGCGTGTGAGGCGAACACTCAAAGTATACTTTGCTAGATAAGTACAGTGTATACTTTGCAATGTTGGTGAAATAGGCTACTGGATCTACACTGGTCGCAAAACCCATAAGCCCCATTCCTCCAGTCACTGCCACATATAGTCACCCATTACATTACACGTGATTATGATATGTACATAATGCAGCAAGAGAACTTTAAACTTTAGCTGGATGTGATAACGACCTTCGTAAAGCTAACAGTAAGTATCATACACGTCGAAGTCTACGGAGCCCCGTAAGGGACGTAACGTTCTTTTTTTTTATTAATTCGTTCCCACGAAATAACAATTCGTTCCCACGAAATAACAAATCGTTCCCTCAATTTAACAATTCGTTCCCACGAATTAACAATTAATTCCCACGAATTAACAATTCGTTCCCTCAATTTAACAATTCGTTCCCACGAAATAACAATTCGTTCCCACGGAAATTGTTAATTCCTGGGAACGAATTGTTATATCCGAATTGTTAATTCCTGGGAACGAATTGTTATATCGTGGGAACGAATTTTTAATTCGAGGGAACGAATTGTCATTTCGTGGGAACGAATTGTTAATTCGAGGGAACCAATTGTTATATCGTGGGAACGAATTATTAATTCGAAGGAACGAATTGTTAAATTGAGGGAACGAATTGTCATTTCGTGGGAAAGAATTAATATAAAAAAAATCCATGTCCCCTGCGGGGCTCCGTAGAAGTCAACTACGTGTAAATAATATAGGACTGCATTGTATATGCTGGTACTTGACTGACTACTAGAGGCACACTGGATATAATGCTATAACGGTAAGACTGATAGCACATTTATTATATGTTTCTATTTGGACTTAATATTGTCAAAGTGTATATAAATGTGTCTGTGACTGGAGCAATTGGGCTTATGGAATTTGTGATAAGTCGAACTTCTGGTAAAATAACACTATTGTAGCCTGATAGCGATCTACGTTGCTTATTAGAAACATGACACGTGGTTCGTTGATGGAATGGCGAACAGTGCAGATCCTGATCAGACTGTGCGGATGCACAGTCTGATCTGGATCTACAATGGTCGCAAAACCCATAAGCCCCATTCATCCAGTCACTGCCACATACAGTCACCCATTACATTAAATTGGACTTACTATTGTCAAAGTGTATAAATAATTTTATTGATTTCGAACACGCGTGTAAATGCCTATCTAATAATATAAGCATATACATGTGTTTTTTGTCGGATTTACATATACATGTACATGATATAGTTGCATACCACATCTCATATAGCTTAAAACCTAATGGCTCATTCAGAATAGTTGCCCCAGCAACCCACCCACTTCTACAGACTCTTGATCGAGTAACGTAATGTAGTGTATATAATATACATTGGTGTTTGTGCTATCTTTGAACTGAGCCATCTTATGTGTCCTCAGCTGAGTTTTTCACCCGTTATCTCAGATCAGGGGCCGTATTTGTAAATCATCTCATAGTCATACATAATGTGTATGATGTATACAACTGTGTAGTATTAATGATTGACGGATGGGTTATCGTATTATGCAATCGCCCACAACTGCACATCGCAACAATATTACAATGTTAACAAGCTAACTTGGATGTGCGCTGAATATATGTATTGTGTTTATAGTATGAAAACACAAACTTAATGTATTAAAATATTTGAAATATGTGAAAGGAATTTGCTCAACGGTATGCATACTACGGAGTGCAAGCTGGTCTTTGTTGTTTGTTTTTTTATTTTTGCTTTTTTTCAATTGCTTGTATTCATCAACCCGAAGGGACCAGTGGTAAAAAAGGGGGCTAACTCCCCTTATTCAACAGATTGTGCGAGTGTTAAAAGGTTTTCATTTTTCGTTATGTCAACATAGTTGACGTATATGATGTTATCATGCATTGATGGGAATTCGAACCATCCCGTTAGCAAATACAATACATGTACTTAACAAATATTAACAGTGTGATTACATATGCTATTGCTTGAAGGATACAAGATGATGCTATTGCGAATTAACTACAGTGAAACTTCTCTAAACCGGACACCCTGGGAGGTCCCCAGGGTGTCCGGCTTAAAGATGTTTCACTGTAAATCAGGCAGCTGATCATTCTGAGCAATAGTTGTGTGCTAGTCGTTCACGATCAGACATTATAACCCGAGATAAATGACCAAGAAACTCATCAAAAATAAGATCACATATGTTTTCTTCAAGGTGTATGATCACGTGGTACTAACAATAACAACAAGTACTGAAACTTCCAGAATCCATCCGATTCAAAGTGCGTATTCTTTTATTATTGTCCTTATTATGTAATGAATGTTGATGACATATGGCGCATCAAACGCGTCTTGTTAAGCTGCATTTGGTGGTCTCTGTATTATGGCCCAAACTTCTGTCGTTTTTGTGAAGAATCGACATAAGTATGTGTCGAACTCCCGTCACCACCAAATGCAGCTCATGAAGACGCGTTTGCTGTTCCATATTTCATCAAAATCCGTGGCATATTAAGGAAAATATCAAATAATAATTACTTTGGAGTTGGCGAGCTTTCAACACTTTCAGCTGTTGTTGTTGTTGTTTTTGTAACCATGTGATCATGTACCTTGTTCTTGGTGTCCGGTTTAGTGAGGTTCCACTATACATCAAATTATATATTTGCACTGGTATCTGCCATCAATGTAGCAGCATTGTTCTTTATAAATGTCCTCCCTTTGTTGTAGATTACGAACAAGAATGTAACTAGATTTGTCAGTAAGCGGGGGCTTACGGAATACCCCCCCCCCCCCGCGTCAGCCCTGACCAAGTTTCTAAGTCCGTGACCTTGACCCCTGGCATAAATGGGGGTCGTAGGTTTGTTGCAGAATGATGTATGAGTGTCAGAGAAGGGGCGGGTAAAATATGAAAGATTTGCGCAAAGGGAAAGAGAAGTTAAAAGGAAATTTACAATTGTTAAGTTTTAAGAAACACGGAAACACGGAAAGACGGACGGACGGACGGACGGACGGACGGACGGACAAGCTGACTCCAGTATACCCCCCCCCCCCCCCCCACAACTTCGTTGCAGGGGGGGGGGGGTATAATAACATGTACATGTAACAAATAATAGAGCAAAGAGCAAACATGGATATGTATATACAGTAGAACCTCTCTCAACCGGATACTCTGCGGATACCATTGTGTTTAAATTCAGATGGGTTTAACTGTAATTTATTTGATTGTCGTGTATGTTCATGATTGAAAATGACACACATTGCTCATGGAGTGCTTAATTACGGTGGAAACTCTCTAAATCGGACACCCTGTTGACCTCCCCGGGTGTCTGGTTTAGAGAGGTTCCACTGTACAGATATTTACACAACATTTGTGTCCATATCAGGTTCCAGAATGGTGAACAGAATCATGGAACTACCGGAACAGTTTTCCATCACCTTGACAACAATGCAGAAGTTACGACTGATTCCCTTCTTCGCGACGTTACTGATATATTTTCTCCTGTATGTACCGGTAGTGGGGTACCCGCCTGAAACACTGGGCTCCGCCTTCTTCAAAGTGATTCCCACCCTAAGTCTGGCTTACTACATTTCTGCGGCTGCTAACGACCTGCCAATGAAAATCCCCCGGCTGGACGATCTACTCCCATCAGACCACCAGTCGCGTCATTTCCTGTTTGCGATGCTGTTTTCTGCGCTCGGTGACGTCAGTTTGGTGTGGAGAAATACTCTATTCATTCCTGGACTTGTATTCTTTTTAATTGCTCAAGTATTATTCTTTATTGGACTGGAAGTGGACGGAACGAAAAGCACGACAAAGGGATTGTTCGTCTTACTTGCATTGAATACCTTTCTATGCGTACAGAGCGGGATAGCTTCGATATTTGAGAAAATTCCAGTCGCCTTCTACCTGACGATGATATTCAGTGTTGCATGGCGAGCCACGGCCAGGTATGAAACGCAAAAGAGCAAAGCAGCGTTGATTGGGTGTGTCGGGGCGCTAGTGTTTGTCGTCTCTGATTTTACCATTGCACTGGACAAATGGCTGGTACCGGTACCGTGCGCTGGTTTTGTGATACTGGCTACATACTTCATGGCACAGCTCGGTCTAACACTGAGCACTACGAAGGACCTTGCATAAACAGAAATTTGATTGGGCCGTTGGCGAGGAAAATGAACTTTACGATATAACCAACAACGGTATATCAGTATGAGTAGTGCATGTATTAGTTAACGTTGTGTCGTTACAAAATAATGCTCAGTAATAAAACATGATATCGTCTTAACCTTGTATCTGTTGATGTGGGTTTACTACTGCTGATTTCCGATAAAGTGGCAAGGGAAAGGTCTAAGGAGATTCCATATTGAAACATAATAGGTAAAGTAGGTGTGTTAAAAATGCAAAACTGGCATTAGCATGACGATGTAACATGCATGTGACCAATGTTGGCCCGAAATATATTCAAACAATGTTCATGCATATTCTGAATCAGCTTGTCACTTTTGTTGTTACGTATTTGTTGAAAAAAGAAAATAGTGAGCACAGGCACTCGAATCGTATATGTATCACACCAACATACGTCAAGTGCTCATTGGAAATGGCAAGCATGAGCAAGTCAATATTAATCGATATCAATGCACCTGTGTTTATCTAATTTTAGAACATACAAACAGTGTTATATATACTTACACCTATATCAACCTGTGAACAATACATATATTTCGTATATGATGCATATAGCTCAGTGGTTACAGTTATCAATTTTTTGTTTAATTAATCAACGTTGAGGGTTGTGGGTTCGAAACAAACACTGTGCTGTCTGTTTTCATATTTAATTGTATACCCCACTTCATACTCCCAGATATCTGCCGTCGTTATTACATGTACGTTTATTCTATTAATAATTAACATTATTCAATGTAACTAATTACTTACATAAACATTTTTTGCATTGGTTCAAAAACTGATAAAGACGTATATTGCACAATGTCATTTGAATCGTCTTAGTTACATCCATATATCTGTCTGGACACAATGCATAATCGCAACCAATGTTTTCCCTGCTCCGGAGCGGCGGACATACAATGTGTGGGGTGTATCTACAGTCAAACATATCCAGGGGCCGGGAAGTAGGAGGCCGAGAACCCCGAGGATGTGTATATTTGACGTCCCCAAGAGCCCCCCGTACTTTCGTTTCTATGAAATACCTACTGGTGACACTTTTATAATGTGTCTACAAATTGATTTTGTTTCACGTTGTTTGATAGTGAAAGATGTATTCAGTAAATGAATTGTGAACACCGTAAGCCCTGATCTGACTACGAGATGTGCACGGCACAATGATCCTTTTGTCAAACTCTAAGATATTTTCGTAACAGTGATAAAACGTTGAATCTGTTACACAGCAAAATGTGCCACATAATTATGCAATTCATATGAAAACAATTCATATGATGTTCATATGTAAAACATATGAAATTCATATGCCACAAAAAAAATACGATTTTGTCCGAGGCTCGAGCTCGCACAAAAGGAAAGCAGGTCGAACGCATTTACCGAGCGCTCTACCATCTTAGCTGTGGGGACAATAATGCTTATGCTTGCGGACGACTGGGAAATCAAAATGAATCAACTATCGAAACGTTTTACGTTTACAAATATGGCATTTATTGTGGTTTTCAATCGCCTGTTTCACCAATCAACCAGTTGGTAATTTAACCCTTTCACCCATAAGTAACTGAATGGGCTGCGATATGTTCGTTTTCCAACCAATCATCGCAAAATAATTTTCAGACTATTCCATTTAAAAAAAGGGGGTATTTGTTGTTCTCAAAAATATGAAAATTACTTTCAAACAGTGCAGATCCTGGTGAGACGGCTCGCTACGAGCCGGCTCATCTGGATCTGCACTGTTTGCATAAACCGATATAGCGGGCTTTCGGGTTCATAGGGTTAAATTATCTCCCAAGCTATCGGGAGCATGCATTATCAAGCTCTAAATTGCTGTAGATAATGCGTCGATTCGGCCAGCTGAAATGGCTGCAAACGGCTACATCCCTAGGCCATAAAGCTATAATAGACAGAGTCCGCTGACCCCATGACGTCACGTGCCCTTGCCAATTTATCGGAAACCAACAGTAGTACTGTGCATGTAAATCAGTGTCGCAGTCCAGTCAAAGACACAGGTTGCGGCCAAAACTTCTTTCAACTACAAAACATTGGTGAAAGTATCGCATTGTAGAAATAAAATTCTTCTCATGGTTTCGGTATGTTATACTTATTCAAAACCTATCAGCTGAATAAAGAGTAAGCATGGCCGAAAACTGTTTTTGACAATCATGTATTATTATTATGTTGTTTTTTTCTTAACTACAATGTATTTACTTTTAGCTGTTATTGGCCCATTGAGTTACATGTAATTTGTATTACTATTTATGAATGATATATATCAGGGGCGGATTCAGCATTTGGGGAACGGGTAGCTACAATAATTCTCGTCCGATATGTTATCTACGGCTACAATTTGACCCATTCAAAAAATGTGAGCAACCGAAATGCATACCCAAACCTGTTGCGTGTAGGTCAAAATGTAGTAAACTATATATTTTATGCCTTTAAATAAATAATATTTGATGTAGAATTAGTAAATTGCCAAACAGAACAGAACAGGAAAATCATTTTCCCATGGAAGCCATCTTTTCTCTTGTTGTTGTTCAACATAACGAAATGAAGCTTTCAAATTTACAAGATATACATGCACATATAAGGTTTAATCATGTCCAGCCGTGTGCAAACGTTTGCTGTGGCCCGAGGGAACTGTGTGAACCCAAGGCCGCAGGCCGCGGGTTCAAACAGTTCCCGAGGCGGCCTTGGGTTCAAACAGTTTCCTCGGGGCCACAGCAAACGTTTGCACACGGCTGGACATGATCAAACGTTATTGTTACATTTCCAACAAAAACTGATGTAATTTGAGCATTATATTCAGTATTTTCAGTACTTTTATAAATCGTCCCATTCACGTAGATAATTTTCGGTATTCATATTCCGGGGCCGCGTCATGAACGTCATGAAGTTGTGACGTTATGAAGGCACTTCCGCGTAGTGACGGCATGAACGCACTTCCATTACGCGCGGCCACGGAATGAGCATTGCCTAAAGCCATATGCAAACAGCACGCGTTATATGCGTGCAAACAACGGAAACCATGTAACAATATCAGATAAACACATTGACACGGTAAAATAACCAATTTCTGGGTGGGGGGGGTGCAACCCCAAAACACCCCACCCCTCCAGATCCGCCCCAGTATAGTCTGTGTCTACTCTCATGCTATAGTCATCCCAGAATGGAAATTGGTGTGTATCAAGGATGTATTTTTTAGATATGTCTCTGGGGCCCGTTTCACTAAACTTTGTACGACCAAAATGTTCGTAAGCGCAAATTTAGGATTGTCTGGAAATTTCAATTCATGGCTTTACATTTATTGAGCATATGCTCAATAAATGTAAATCCAATAATTGTTTACAAGAAAACATTGGTAATGTGAAATTTACAGACTATCGTGATTAGGCACGAACATTTTAGTCGTACGAAGTTTAGTGAAACGGCCCCCTGGTGTGTATATAGTGACCGCCCATTCATCCGTCACTCTGAGTCAACGGTAGATATATATGTTTTCACAAAAGTTGTGCATAGTAATATAAAATACACACCACTGACTGAAGAAATAGTTTGTTCGCCATAAAACATAAAATCAATAGTTGATGCACAATTGATGGCAAAGTATACTTTGAGGGAGAAATGTTCAATGTAAGGATTTGCTCAACATTTGGTGACACAGTAATGAATCGAATATCATAACCGTGTACTTTATGCTTCCATATAAACAGGCCACTGAATGACAAGACGATTGGGAGAGTTTATACACAGTAGCTGCTGTAGATCCTGTTCATTTCACATCCAGCTACATCATGATGAAATGTTTTCACATGCGGCAGTAATAATGTGCCATTAACTGAATGGCAACGCTGTAGGCCCATGTCAGACTGTGCGGATGTGTAGCTTATCATGTATGGGCTACACTCATTTTTATTATACTGAATTGATTACATTATCACAGCCATTTTGGCTGTGATAATGTAATAAATTCAGTATACTAATTCTGCATACTTTTAATCATCAAATATATGCAGTCGTTAGTTCTATATGAAGGAATGCATTACGCGAAAAATAAATGATTACTCCCTCAAAGTATACTTTGCTAGATAAGTATTGCAATGTTCGTGAAATAGGCTACTGGATCTGCACTGTTCTACATTCCATCATTGAAACAACAGTCATGCTTCTCACACGCAGTACATATCGTTCTCATGCTGCATGAGTGTGTTATTTGATCAGGAGCTACACTGTTCACAAATCACATAAGCCCCATTTCTCCAGTCACAGCCACATATAGCCCCTCTTTGCTATGCCCTGCTACATGCTGAGTACAACTGTATTGATCGGTGGCTAGCACTCCGAGAAGTGGACGTCAACAGCGACGCTGTGTTTACATACTCAATTGCTTCCTGCATAAAACAAAATGTCCGTCAATATAGCTTAACATATTAAATAGCGGAGATTTGCTTGGGAAAAGACGAGTATACAGAGGAGCTCATAAGTTCACAACGCCAATCTCACTAGGTAAGTAGAATTTAATACTTTCAGCGCACACAGTATGCAAATTGGTCCATGCTTTGGAATGAAATGACAAGGGTATACCATGGGCGGATTCAGGGGGGGGGGGGGGGCGGGGGGGGGGGGGGGGGGGGGGGGGGGGGGGGGGGGGGGGGCTGACCCGGCGCGCGCCCACCCCCCCCCCCCCCCCCTAAAATTCGCCGAGTAAAGATTGTTTACAAGTTACAAGGCACGTTTCATGCCAAGTGCCATGTATTCCATGCATTTTTCTGCTCCGCTCCGCTCGGTCGACTATTTTGCAATACTTGACTATATTATCGAACGAGCTTAGCTCGTTCGATAATATAGTCAAGTATTGCAAAAAAGTTAAGCCCCCCGCCCCCCACCCACCTAACCCGAAATCCTGGATCCGCGCCTGTACACTAATGTTACAAACTTAACAGAATGTAAACCAGAAAAGGATGCATACATGTATACTTGATTCAGGCTTCATATTTCTATGTTGATCTTTCTATGTTGATTATTCAAACTGATGATCTTAAGTGATGATTTAATAATAGCATACTATTTGGGGGATCATGTGATATTCGGTTTTATTACAAGCGATTAGACCATAAAATACACAAATTGGACCGGATTTCTATAAATAAATTCAAATTGAAATAACTAGCTACGGACGGTACGAGAGTAATTGCAAGAGTTACTGTTCGCAACTAGGGGGTTGTCCTATTTCTGAGCTCTTCGAAATGCACTTTCCTGTGTTTTGCGGCATTTAAATTCAGACTCCAACTGGTGGTAAACTAAACTATGATCTATGTAAACTCCGTGGCTGAACGTGGGGGTGCAACCCCGGAACCCCGCCCCCTCCAGATCCGCCCCTGAGGCTCAACTCCCTTCTAGAGTCGCCGAATGTACCTCATTTCTTCGATCGATAGTATCATGAGTATGACAATTTTTCATTAATTCTTGCTTTCGAGGAATAAAGAACTTTAGTTGCAGGGGTGTGAATACTGGTATGCCGATACACTTACTTGTGTGTTTTTGTTTGTTTATTGGTGTTTAACGGCCTGTCAACAGCTATGGTGATTTAAGGCCGCGCCAACGGGTTCGATCCCGCATTTAACCTGCTGCATTGGGGTGGGGGAGGCAAAATCAGAACAGAATATTTACATCAAGATAAATATATATTCCGCCCTGAAATTAGAAAAACCTGACCTTGTGCCAGGTCCATACCACACAAAAGTCACTTGACCCCTTTCAAAGCAATACGATACAATTACTCTTGAAAGGCTATAACCAGATTCAACTCTCAAATACAAGAAAGCCAAAGACGTACTTGAGGGCCAAACTAGGTCTCCGGTCTCGATTCCTGTAAGGATGAATCACGATCGTTAAATTACTCATCGCATGCTCCGAGCCGATACACTTAAACGGTTGATGTTTGATTGACTAAATCTATATACTTGTGATACGGATACATAGGTTGGCGTCTACACAGTTGTGCCCTGGCCATACATTTAAAGGTATATGCCCGGTCAGTAGGCACAACATGTTCTTTATAGGCACTATTCCACCAGTTCCAAAAATTACGAGTGCCCGCTATACGGGTATAATCATTTAGTAATATTTATTTTACTGATAGTGACTCGCGGTGGTATCAGGCTATTTTCATATGCAAATGCAAATTATTTATACTAATTAAATATGTCACCCGAAAAAAATAATATTTTCCACAGATTATAAAGTATGATGATTGCACATCAAACAATAAAATTAATACAGAGAATAAATAATAATGTCCGTTAACATTTTAAGGAAACAATGTTATCGTCACTGATATCATTGTGTGTAAATTTACCTTTGATATAAAATGTATAATAATCCAAATCAATATGTGGGTAATGGTGAATGAATGTTTATTTTGCCAGAAAATGTCCCAGATGATGTCTCTGATATAAAGCACAGGTTGTGCCTACTGAGTGGGCATGTACCTTTAATAATAGCAAATATAATTCGAACCCCTTGGAGTATACGGCGACGTGCATCTGCATGTCATGAGAGCTAGAGTAATTGTTTCTTTTCCATTTTTCCATCTCCATTCCTTGGCAAACCAACACGCCAAGAATAATTGCAAAATATACTAGTATGTGTTTGAAGAGTGTGTATGGCCTTTACACCCAGTGTAGACCCTGATCTTCATATGCTGAAGGAGTGCGTTAGCGGATCAGAAACTAAACTGGGGGCCGTTTCACTAACCTTCCTACGACTAAAATGATAGTCTGTAAATTTCACATGAACAATGTCTTCTTGTAAACAATTATTGGAGTTACATTTATTGAGCATAGGCTGCATGCACCCTATGTTCAATAAATGTAAATCCGTCAATTGAAAATTTCCAGACGATTCTAAATTTGCACTTACTAATATTGTATTCGTACGAAGTTTTATTAGTGAAACGGCCCCCAGTTCTGCATACGCTGAAGGAGTGTATTAGCGGACCAAAAACAAAACTGGCAATCATCCCCATATTTACCCTTTCTAGTCCTCAAGGTGCATGATCACGTGGTTACAACAACAACAACGTCGCCCACTCCAAAGTAAGTATTATTTATATTTTCCTTAATATGCAACGGATTTTGATGAAATATGGAACAGCAAACGCGTGTTCATGAGCTGCATTTGGTGGTCTAGGGAATTTGGCACAGACTTATGTCGTTTTTGCGAAGAATCGATTTCCCGATTCTTCGCAAAAACGATATAAGTTTGGGCGAAAATACAGAGACCACCAAACTCAAAGTTAACAAGACACGTTTGATGCGCCATATTACATCATAATCCGTTACGTAATAAGGACACTATAAAAGAATACGTACTTTGAATCGGTACTTGTTGTTGTTGTTAGTACCACGTGATCATACACCTTGGTCCTGTGGATATTCAGTTCTCACATAACTACAGGCAGCCCCTGAGTATTAACCCTTAGACCGCTAATCACAACAATTGTCGTCTGCTGTTGCTTTTATATCTTGCTTTATTTCTCAATAAAAACATGTTTTGACAGCACTTCAGAATCATTTCCAAGTGCTGTCAAAGCATGTTGTAAGTTATGCTAAAGTGCTGTCAAAGCATGTTTTGATGATAACAATGGAAAATAGAAAATAAACAGCAGACGACAAGGAAAATAAGATAGCGGTCTAAGGGTTAAGACTGATAGCCCTTTCAACCTGACAGACCAAGAGCCAAAGTGTGCGAGCACTGTAGATCCAGAAGCGCCGGCTGTCTGTCGAATTCCCCGAGGGTATTATGAGCGTTGCCTAAGCCGATATGAAGTATTAACTCTCAGCCAGTGTAGTCTAATATACGACCGCATGTTTGATTGTCGTGTCTAATTCCCACCTTTGGGAAATCTTGTGCTCTCTAATTCACCGTGTATGCTCCAAATCCTCCCTCAAGGGAGGGAATCTATTGATGCGCGCATTATTGTAAGTTGCAATCTGTAGATCATTACATAATACCACATAATAACTGCATGTATATGATGAGCAACAGAAATACAACAAACAAATATACATTAAATATGTGCAACCATTCGTTGCACGTTTCTATTTCAAGTAGTTGTACATTTATAACAGGATTTCTCACTTTACACCAGATCCGGTTTCATCATTTCAACCTGGTTATTGGCCGGTGGAGTACATGTATTCCGTTTTACCCAGAGCTCCAGATACGCTTTGTGTCTAAAACGTACTATACCCCTTGATTTCAAAATCAATGCGTATTCAGCTAAACACTCCCAACTTGCAATTTTTGATGGAGAAATAAGAAATTTACCTCCAAATTACGCACCTTACCTGGAGCTCTGATTACAACAGTGAATTATGATTTAATACAACACTGTGTTATTACACTGCGAATTACCATATTATATTCAACAAATCTGGGGCCCGTTTCACTAAACTTCGTACGACTAAAATGTCCGTAAGTGCACAATTATGATAGTCTCAGACTATGTATATTTCACATTGACAATGTTTTCTTGTAAACAAGTATTGGATTTACAGTTATTGAGCATATGCTGCATATGCAGCCTATGCTCAATAAATGTAAACCCATCAATTATGTCGACATTTCCAGACAATCCTAAATTTGCATGTAGGAATATTTTAGTTTGTATGAAGTTTAGTGAAACGGCCCCCTGCTTTACAACTTTGCATAGACGCGATTTTTGACGTCATTCACCGAAACTATCATAGAACATCTAAAAGCAAATTTCTGGTAGTTATCCCATGCGATAAAACAGAAACCCTAATAGACTTCGGCAATTAGTATTATGAAGTCTGGATATCAATAATAAAACATTGCCATTCCATTTACATGCACTTAGTCGCAGAACGTTTGTTACAGTTCGTTTCGTTAACGGCCTTTATCAATTCAGATAATCGTAGTTGACATTTCCACATGAATGGCAGTACGGTATATCGTAATACGGGCGACTTTTTGTCGCCCGCTTTATGTTACGCGTATATGAAAACTTACCATTCAGTGAAACTAGGTTGAACATATGATTGAAAGTGTAAAATTTGTTCTACCGTAAACCGATAAACCAAGCAGAAGGTGTTTTTACGACACGTGGTATTACTAATACGGGCGACTAATAATTTGGCCCGAAGGGCCAGCTGCTTCTAAAACAAAATGTAGATAACATCGGAAAGTATACATAATATAGCTTACGAAGTTACTGCATTTCAAAATTGTGTTGTCGTTAGGAAGAATAAAGTCCCCCGAGAGACGCTTGAAAATATGCGTTTTAAATGATCGGAGCAGAAATGCCTTAAATGCGCATTGGAATATTTTATGGGAAAAAAAAGAAAAACAATTTGCAACGAAATGGAGTTTCATTATTCCGTATTTATTTTAACACCTTTCTCTCTCCCACACCCATGTCTCTGTCTGTCTCTGTCTGTCTGTCTGTCTCTCTATCTCTTTCACTATCTCCCACATCCATGTCTCTCTCTCTCTCTCTCTCCCTCCCTCCCTCCCTCCCTCCCTCCCTCCCTCTCTCTCTCTCTATCTCCCTCTCTAATCTCCCCTCACTCTCCCTCTCCCCCTCTCCCCCTCTCCCCCTCTCTCTCATCTCTCTCTCTCTCTCTCTCTCTCTCTCTCTCTCTCCTCCCTCTCTCTCCCTCTCCCTCTCTCCCTCTCCCTCTCTCTCTCTCTCTCTCTCTCTCTCTCTCTCTCTCTCTCTCTCTCTCTCTCTCTCTCTCTCTCTCTCTCTCTCTCTCAGTATATATTCTCTCTGTCTGTCTGACTCTCTCTGTCTGTCTCTCTACCTATCTGTCCCTATCTCTATCTTTCTGTCATTCTCTCTTTCTATCTTTATGTCTGTATGTCTGTCTGTCTGTCTGTCTGTATGTATGTCTCTCTCTCTATCTCGCTCTCTGTCTGTATATGTCTCTCTGTGTGTCTCTTTCTCTATCATTACCTAGAAACCACAATATATCTCTCCCCCGCACCCCACCCACCTTCTCTCAACATCATTAGATAGAAACCATAATATTTCTCTCTCTATCTTTCAACATCGTTAGATAGAAGCACACTATATCTCGCTCAATATCATTGGATAGAAAGCGCACATGTTGTGATTTTGTTTACAAGACAAAGTCAAGCGATCCATGATACTCTGTGGACATGACTAACAGAAACGAGTATGCATTGTAACTGCTGTTTTATTGCGCCTGCTCGGTTGTGTCACGGCCTGTGCTGTATTCACAGTTCATGACACAAGTACCTCTTACCAACAGCTTAAGTGAAGCTGTATGTAAAAAGGACAAAACTAATACGAACAATTGTCAAAATGTGCTCAAAGACCACCAGGGATCGAGAAAATAATAGCATCACTGGAAGGACACACCTGGAGAAGTTCTATAGCCGCCACGCTGCACTTAACTTCGCTGATGTGAGTTTAAAAATACAAGAAATAGTCAAGCGATCAGGGATAATTGGGGAACACGACTACCAGAACAAAGTATGCATTGCAAGTGTGCGTCTAGTGCACCTGTTGCTGTAGTCCAGGATACAAACACATCTGACACAGCACTGGGTTAATCAAAAAAGTAAATGTAAAACTTAACACAATTCATACCAAAAATGGGCAGTGACAGTCGTGCTCAATGACGATTGAGATTGCGAAAATTGGGAATAATATCACTGAAGATTCTTAGCCTTGTTATTTTTTCTTAAAATGATCGTAAATGTACTAATTCGTGGGAACGAATTGATAACAAATATTCCATGTCCCCTGCCGGGCTCCGTAGTATACAATGCGTTATGGCAAAATTACACGACCGTAGTCACCACCACAGCAGCCACGGATTTTGGCTAGAACGCGGGAAACACCATTTTGAGGGTCATGTTGGTTTTTGTCTGGGGTAGGGCCCCCAATGCCCAATAGTCCGCCGTGGCACTATTTTATTCACCGCTACGCGTATATGAAAACTTACCATTCAGTGAAACTACTGTAGGTTGAACATATGATTGAAAGTGTAACATTTGTTTTACCGTAAACCCAGCAGGAGGTTTTTTTTACTACAGTTGGTATTTTACTAATACGGGCGACGAATAATTTGGCCCGAAGGCCAAATGCTTCTAAAGCAAAATGTATATAACATCGGAAAGTATATTGAATATACATGTAGCTTACAAAGTTAGACTGCATTTCAAAATATTTGTGTTGTCGTTGTCTAGACTAAATATACTTTTATCTCAACGCTGAAGAGAGTCCCCAAGGGCGATAATAAACAAATTGACACGAATTTTACCGAACTATCTTCGGAATTCTCCGCTGTTACAGCAGCCGACAAACCGCGGAACTGTGCGAATGGGCCGAATGCAGCGAACGTAACGGAAGGCAGAAACAGTCGTGGTATCTGGGCTATTTTAGTTTGTAGCCCGATGTATGCTACGTCAGAAAACATACTGAATATAGCAGGCAAACTTTTCTAGTTATTAAATTCAAAACTAGTTTGTGTGGAGAGACACTTGACAATATGCTTTTCAAATGATCTGAGTACAAATGCCTTAAATGTGCTTAGAAAATTTTATGGAAAAAAAAGAAAAACTCTCTGACTCTCTGTCTGCATAGATAGGTTAAAATATAAGGGCGAAAATGCATATAGGACGAAACAACTCCAGGAGCGAATAATATTTAGTGCGAAACCGCTCTGAGGAGCGTTGCCATTTGTAGTTGTAGTTACCTCCCCTGTGGTTTATTTACGCCATTTTGTATAAAATTGACAGCTCCAAAAAATAGGAACCCACTTGGTATTTACAAAATAAAAAAACACACGTGTTCTCACGACACATAAATATGTATAGATTTAATACTAGTCAACTGTATTGCCACATTCAAGCGGATTCATGCTTTAAAACGATGTGTTATACCTCGCTATCAAGCCACCGGAAGTTGAAACATGTACTTTTAACACTCGTTACACTGGACGCTAGCTTTGTCAGTCATAATTATGAATCTTGAAGTGTCTTATGGTACAAATTACATCATGTGTATGTAAATAATATATTGATTTTTATTTAATTAGTAAGTTATGGGACTGTTTCGTCGAGTTCACAATGTGGGTGGGGTAATGTTTTGGGATACCGGATGTTTCGGTAAATGACCAGTTCGGTAAATTGATATTATAATTTATAGTGTGAATGGTTTGGAGGTTTCGGTAAAATGATACAATAGAGTAATTAAGGTGTGTGCGTAAAGGTAAATGGATTGGGTTAGTGCATACTTAAATTCAAACCGGTAAGCCAATTAAGGAACACCCCAAGTTCAAAGGTGACATTAATTAGCATTAATTAATTAGCGTGGGTATTATGATTGGGCGTGTGAGTGAATGATATATTCTGCAAGTGATTAATTAGCGTGGGTATTATGATGTGACTGAGTGACGACATACCCGACGACACCCCGACTACATACACAGGGATTTTTTTTTTTTTTTTTCTCGAAAATTGAATTTTTTTATCGCCAATTGTTTATTTTTATCGCCAATTGCGAAAGTGGCGATCGCCAGCGGAATCCCTGCATACAAGAGGTGCTCCGAAGCTTGTCAGCAGTGACGGATACACCTACACCAGAGGGGTCAAGTCTAGTCAGTGAAACATGACTCAGACTTGACATACTGAGTCATGATTGACATAGCAAGTAAATAGGCACTTTTTAAATTTTCCAAAAATCATAAAAAAAATGGTACATACATATGCATTTTCTATCACATAACTTACATTGATATACATATATATTACTAATATGTCAGTAATGATCCTTAAAGTGTCTCAATTCAAGCCGATCTGACTTGTTTTCGATCCGAATGTTGTCACCAGTCATCTCATTTCCGTCATGAAGTCACGATTAGGTCAAGTCAAGCGGTCGACGTTACTGAAGGTGCGAAGAAGATGATGTGTTACTGTTACATTAAATAAAAGATATAAACCAAATTGACTTTACATTCGTCCATCGGTAACTGAAAATGCACAATACACAAAAAGATTAACTAACTTTTACAAAGACAAAATATAAATACTCAGCTGACAGGCCAATATGTCAAAATCGTGATCAAAGAGGTAATAATCAGGTAATTACATTGTTTGGTCACACTTTGTCATGTTATCCTATTGTTAGGCCTTCACCATTGATTAATTATACTATAATATTCCTTTTTACCGAAACCTCCAAACCATTCACACTATAATATCACCTGAACTGGCCATTTACCGAAACCTCCGTAAATCTCAATCATGTTTTGAATATGTTTGGATTTTGTCATATTTAAGGTCAATTTAAATTATATGGTCTCATAAGTAGGTTTAGAAATCACTACCCTTGACCATTTATCCTTGCTATGTAAATATTAAGTTTGGTTAACTGCATTATTATGCTATAAAAATTAAATTACTGTGTTTTAAAAAAAAGCTTACGGATAATCATGGACACTATTAAAAATCTTTGATTAACTAATCTAACTACAATCCCCTGTCAATAAAATTAGTTGCGCTAATTGTTGGATGACAAGCTAAGTACTATACTTATCATCTATATTCATGATGGTATTTCTTAAAATAGTCTACACGTTTTTTGCATATACAGGGTAACTGGGACACAACTGCATGATTTCTATTGACAGCAAGTTTATCAAATGCTTTAATTTTGGTTCCCTATATGTTGCCATGACTCTGGATGCTATCAATTTTATTGTATGATCAATGTATTGTATCTGAATATCTTGAGCCACTTTTTTATACTTTCTTGACAAGTAAGTTTACATGTCCGTCTATAGTACCTTAATTACTTTAAGTACAATATCTTGAGTTTGAAACAAGATATGTTGACATGTCTTGTGTTTGTTTCAATCTCAAAGACTATAGTTTAACACCAACAAGAAATTATGCTATTTTAAGCAATTTAAAAAATTGAGCATTGCTATTGTCAATCATATTTAAATTATTTTAATGTCCATAAAGCAGCATTGGATGTTAAGAACACTGATTAATAATTGTAAAAACATTAAAATTTATGATTATACATAATAAAATAAAGTATTTGTTGCGATTTAAAAAAAATCTAATGGTGTGTTGCATGAGAATGGTAACGCTTGCCTTTCCAATTTTTTTGTTATTTCCCTTTTAGTCGGTCACTAGAAACGTCACGCATGCATACACCACGGCTCAAAGGTATGTCACACACGAGTATGACAACTGTCCTAATTTTAATTTCTTGTTATTTGCCTTTTTGTTATACCTCCACCAATTTATTGTGGGGGGCATTATTTTTACCCCTGTGTGTCCGTCCGTGCATCCATCCATCTGTAAGGCAAATGTGTTTAAGTTTTCAATAACTCCTTCACCAATTTCAATAATATTTGCCGACACTGTCTGTCTAGAGATGGTGCTTTCTTCAATGACCCACGCCTGAACACCCAAGGTCAAGGTCACTGGGGACTTATGTTCACCTTGATTGTAAGGCAAATGTGTGTAAGTTTTTAATCTTTTCGCAATAACTCATTCACCTATTTCAATAATATTTGCCCACAATGTCTGTCTATGGATGGTGCTTTGTTTAGCATATGACGTATGCCCGAACACTCAAGGTCACTGGGGACTTATGTTCACTTTGTTTGTACGGCAAATGCGTTTAAGTTTTTAATCTTTTCTCAATAACTCCTTCACCAATTTCAACAATATTTGCCCACAATGCCTATCTAGGGATTAAAATTTTAATATCGATGACCTTTTACTATCAAGACTGCAGGTGGGGGCATCCGTCTTCTATGAACACATGTTCTAGTTTTTCATGGACCGTCCACACTTCTTCTTCTCACGAACCGCTGGGCCAATGTTGGTCACACTTCACAGAGCTTATCTATGGGTGGGGAATTTCAGATTTGTAAAATTGAAAGTCGTCGCATAATCCAAGAAGGCCGCCATGGAAAAATTCTTAAAAATATTTCTTCTCACAAACCGCCGGGCCAATTTCAATGAAAGTTGGTAGGAATGATCGATAGTCAATGCTGTTTCAGATTTGTTAAAATGGTGGCCCCGGAGTCGAAAATGACAAGTAGGGATCAAATTTCACATATGACCGAATATGGTCATGTCATATACAAAATCGAAGGTATTGACAAGACGATCATTCTGGAGTATATTTTGTTGAAATCGGATTATTATGGTATGCAAGATGGCCGCCGAAAGGTCAAAAGGTGATCCTTTTATTAGAGATTTTTAACGTCTTCTTCTCTTGAACCGCTTGGCCAATGTTCATAAAATTTCCCTGGGATGATCTATGGGTGGGGGCATGTCAGATTTGTAAATTTGGAGGTTGTCGCCTAATCCAAGATGACCGACATGGAAAAGTACCCTTTCTGAAATTTCTGAAAAAATCTTCTCACGAACCGCCAGACAGAGTGCAAGACAGGGATGATCGACAGTGAGTGATCTTTCAGATTTGTAAAAATTGGCGGGTCCCTGGGGGTAAACTAGGGGTCAAATTTCACATTTGATCACATATGGTTATGTTATATATCAAATTGAAGGTACATGTATCGAGGAGACGATCACTCTGGGGCATTTTTTGTCGAAATCGGATGATTACGTCGTCCAAGATGACCACCGAACGGTCATCCTTTAATTAGAGAGCTCAAACGTTTTCGGGGGCATGTCAGATTTGTGAAATTTGGATGATGTGGTAAAATTCGTAAAGAAAATCTTCCTTTCATGAACTGCCAGACAGATTTCAACGAAAATTGGCAGGAATGATCATAGTCAAATGCTGTTTCAGATTTGTTAAAATGATGATCCTGGAATCAAAAATGGGTGCAGCCACGTGGGTCAATTAGGGTCAAATTTCACATTTGACCAAATATGGTCATGTTGTATATCAAATATTAGGTATCGCTCTGCAGATATTTTTATATCGAAATCGGATGATTACGTCATCCCAGATGGCCACCAAAAGGTCAAATCGGTATCTTTTCAAACAGCCTTTTTTTACTAACTGTTTAGCCGATACTGGCCAAACTTCATAGTTATTGTCTTTCAGTGAAACATTTACAGATTTTTAGAAATTGGAGATTGTCACACAATCCAAGATGGCCACCGTATAAAGTTGGACAAAATCTTTAAACAATGTCTTCTCACTATAATAACTAGCGACAATAATTCGCCTGTGAGCAACCGAAGTGCATACCCAAACCTTTTGCATGTAGGTCAAATTTTAGTAAACTGTGTATTTTGTACATTTAAACAAATAATCTTTGATGTAGAACTAGTAACTTGCCAACAAAATAATAGAACAGGGAAATCATTTTCTCACGGAAGCCATCTTTTCTCTAGTTGTTAAACATTCAACATAACGAAATGAAGCTTTCAAATTTACAAGATATACATGTAAATGTCAGATAAACACCTTGACTTGGTAAAATAACGTGTGTATGTTCTTTTAAAATTAATAATTTATTGATACAGCTTTGGCAGTTTTATCGCTAACATATCAAACAAGCTGGATATCCGATTGCAAAAATCACTCTTCCATGTGTTCCACTCTTCCATGTGCGAGAGGTATGGAGCGGGGTAGCAATTTTGTTTCTATATAATAACCAGACTGGTTTCGACTTCGTAGGTATAATAAATGTATAAAGCTCCCTCAGATTTACTTGCATATATATATGGGCCGCGCTCTGTGAAAACCGGCCTTAATGACAACGTCATGAAAGCCTGAAAATGACGTTGCAAAGTTACGCTTGAAACCAACGTCACGTCGGATTTTGACACTTGAAATAGTTGCGTCATTGCAATAAGTTAACGTTGTCCTATATATAACCGTACTGTACGTTTTACTATTTGTGGCTCAGAAACATTTTAATGCTGGATACGCGTAGCAGAATTTTACATAGTGATTTTGTCGAACAAATTTTCATATATGGACGACATTTGAAACTAAATAACCATACAACCGGTAATTTTTAGATAACACCATCACATAATCAGTATTATGTAACAAATAGAACTCAGCACAGGGCTTATTTCGTTTAATTTACTGTTTCGCCTGTCGAATGTTTCAAAAGTCAACATAAAAATACAATTTGGAAATTTTCAGAAAAATAAGCGTATCACAGATGTATAATTATGGTAGTGCCAAAATATACGCCAGTCCTGGCATATCGCATTATGGTGACATGGGCCGGGCAAACATGTTTTAGTATTTAGTGTGTTGGTATTTATGCATATTTACTGCGACACAATAATCATGGTTATATCAGATTATTGTTTAGCGACTCAAAAATATCGCATTGAATCAGCCGTATGATTGCCGTTTGATAACAATGTTAATATTCTTTAAAATGACCACTTGTAAATATGGTTATATGAATGTATAGTAATTTTACTTATATATTTGCAATCATTGCAGACACTGATCAGACTGCACAGATGCACATGTCTCCAACATTTACACATTTAAGAAGTCTGACTTTGCCACAGTGTTGTTAATTTTTCTTACATTGGTACTACATTGGACTAAATTAATTGGCACGTCTGCTTGCTTTGTTGTTATCAAAGGGCCGTTCTAGTCGGTGGCGTGTAAATAAGATAATACAAAAGCACATGCACACCTTAAACGCGTCTACATTCAAATGAGCCGCTTCGAACAATAGTCGCAGGGTGTGGAGCGTCATTTCAACAAAATCAATGTTGTGATCGGGACAAATTTAGTGTGTAAATCACTGACTGTGTTATAGTGTGCAGTTATGCAAAATACATGTACGTATGCCACGGTGCTTTTCAGGAGCGGATCCAGGATTTGAGGTTGGGGTGGTGGCGGGACTTCTTAATTGAAATAGATTACTATACTTTCGAACTAGCACCGTTTGTTCGTCGACCAAGCAGAGCTGGGGAGACTGCTAGGGGGGGTCCGGCGGTATGTCCTCCGGAATATGTTTCATATTTACACCCCATTTTGCTGCGTTATGGCGCATTTTAGAGCAACAATATCTTTACTCGCCAAATTTAGGGGTGGGGGCGCCGGGGTTTCCCCTACGTGAATCCGCCCTTTTAGCATGGCTGTTTCTTTGTTTACAAATGCACTGAATGTACTTTTTCTGAAACACAACAAAACTAAATTGCACATTTCATTTTAAAATTAATTATTCCCGACGAGAGAATATACTGCCGGTATTTTTATGGGGACATGTAACAATTATATAGCCATGTATGTTACATCTCCACATTTTCCCAGCAGTGGCGGTGGTGCCAGTCGAGGGAGTGTGGGTCAGCGCAGCATTTTCCCATATACCTGCTACCTGCTAGTATGGGATACATGTACATTAGTCCGTCCGCCAGTCATATTGGCTACACAGTCCCGCTTTCTGAGATGTAAATTTAATTCTGAGAGTCGGGGAATGAACAGTCGATTTTTAGTTTGTTTAAAAATGTCCCAATACCCTCTAGACCCCATCGGGCGCTGAAGTCATTGATATGTGCAGCCATAGGCCTATCCAAATTATGGTCATTCATTTCTACAGAAATAAAATGCATTTGTTTCAATCACCGATACGATGTGCATATAATTTACTATTTCCAACACCAGGAATGCCGTTTTGTTTTTTGGTCTTTGGTGACGTATTGCGTAAATCAATAAATGACGTCACAATTAACTGTAAATGACGCCAATTCTTAAATAATTTAAATTACATTGTATTTTTCTGACGACACACGTATATGAATCTATTATGGCGATGGTGGCAAATTATGAAGCCACAGGTCGGCTAATTAGTAATTATAGATTTAAAATCAATAGTTGTGCCTTTGTTTTGTTCACTACATGTACATACCATAGTTTTATTCTGATGAATGTTCGATAGTACACATACTAACACTTGTAGATACAGTTAGTGTAACTTATCAGCAAATACAGTTTACAGCAAGCACCGTCAATGAGTCTATGAACACTCATTTCTACTGTAGGCTGTTGAGCTGCATTGTACAAACGTCGCCGTTTCAATAACGTCATTTTCTCGATGACGTTACATTTTTTTTTCGTTCGTGATTAACATGGTGCTACAAAAAGTGAGATAAAACAAAAACTATTAAACATAATTGCATTTTCTTTTCAGAATATTGTTTTTGAAAGGTGTCCGCATCATAAAATGTAAATAAATACAAATTGAAAATTGTGTCATTAAGGCCGGTTTTCACAGAGCGCGGCCCATATTAATAACCAGATGAGCTGTATATGGCCACAATGGCCCTCTTGTTTAATGTTTCTTTTTTTTTGTGGTTTAATTTTGTTAAGAATGACAATTGTTGTCTTTCCAATTTCTTTATCTAAGTTGTCTCCAGTCCAAATACCTGTTGGACTATTTTATACGCCCGTTTGAAAAAACGGGACATATTATGTATTTATCTTGTACAGGCGGGCGGGCGGGCACAGCTTGTCCACGCAATAACTAGAGAACTACTTGACGGATTGTAACCAAATTTGGTATACATGTTTATCACGGCAAGCCGAAGAAACTTAATTGATTTTCAAAAATTTCCCATGACTTATCTCCCCTTGGCGGCCATTATTATTTTTCACACTGTATCCTTGTCCACGCAATGACTCAAGTTCTACTTCACCGCTCATAACCAAATTCGGTGTACATGTTTATCATGGCAAGACGAAGAAGCCTATTGATTTTGAAAAAATTCCGATGACTTATCTCCCCTTGGCGGCCATTTTTAATTTTCGCACTCTGTATCCTTGTCCACGCAATGACTCAAGTTCTACTGGACTGATCAAAACTAATTCGGTATACATGTTTATCATGGCAAGACGAAGAAGCCTATCGATTTTGAAAAAATTCCGATACTTATCTCCCCTTGGCAGCCATTTTTAATTTTCGCACTCTGTATCCTTGTCCACTCAATAAGTCGAGTTCTACTTGACAAATCGTAACCAATTTTGGTTTACATGTTTATCACGTCAAGATGAGTTATCTCCCATTGTTGACTGGCCTTGCCTCGACGGGCGTATATTGTGACCTTCGGCACTCTTGTTTTATTTTAAATTTACACATGTATAAGCTACAACCCAACACACGTCACTCACTGCATAGGAGAAATGCCATACCTCCGGTTATTATCTTCTCTGTAACAAATTGTCATCTAACCAACTATCAACAGATAAATGCTATGTTGCCACATTTAAATTTGAATAATAGCATTTCGTATATATATATATATAACAACAAGCCGCGAAACGACCGTAGCTGGGCCCCAAATCATATATCATATCTTGCATAACCCAATCCCATATGGATCCTTCTCTCTTTGGTCTGCTTTGCCCGGACCAATCCTCAAACAGCATCATCATATAGAATAACACTGTTACGCCTGAGTCTCCATATACATGTATCATATGCACTCATATTCAGCCCTTTATACGGTCTGACATACTGGCCCAGTGCGGTAGGAGAATACACCAGCTAAGTTAAATTAACCGTCTCATAACCTCCTTAATTTAAAGAACATATTTTGACTACCTTGCAACCAATACTAAATTTGGAAAGAAAAACGGGCCAACAGCCATTGGCTTGACACACTACAGACCTGTATAGCGGTCTTCGCAAACAGTGTAGATGCAGATGAGCCGGCTTGTAACGAGCCGTCTCATCAGGATCTGCACTTTTTGCATGTAATTTTCATATTGTTTATAACAAAACACCCCCTTATAAATGGCCTAGTCTGAAAGTCATCTTGTTTTGGGCTCACATGCCCGGATTTGGAAGGTATGCGAGCCAATTCATACCCTTAAATATAAGATAAATAACTAACTACCGGTAACCACAACCCGAAGGTGTGTTGCATGCACAAATGTCAACTCTGGAATGGAAACTTATTTCTAAATGTAGTACAGTGTGATAATTCACAAATTATCTGTATACTTCATGTATTGCGGTACTCAATTCTATCCCATCGATATCATAGTTTGTGATAGTATGTAATTGAATATCAGAGCTCCAGTTAAGGTGCGTAATTTGACCAACTTTGGGTGAAATATTGTTATTTCTTCATACAAAATTACAAGATGGGAGTCCTTTAGAATCATCTAATTTCGTCAACAAAAGTGTGCATTGCTTGATGTAAGACATGCCGTAATCATTTTACCTTGCAATGACTGCCTTTGACATGGAAACATGTCAAGTAGATAATGATGTACACTTCCCAGCTTATGTTATTATTTTCTATTTTCAGCCTAATTTCCGAGAACTCCTCCAGTTAATTGACAGATTGAGTTGATTAAACCAGAAAGCAGGATGGAGGCCATAAAGCTGATGCTGTCTGTGTTCTCTCGTCAGCAGAAACTACGCCTGGCTCCATTTGTGGTCACCGCCATATTCTTCCTTGTGCAGCCATACCCACAGCTGTCCATCCTAGGGGTGATTTTCAAGGCGATCCCTATCTACTGCCTGATTGGCTATGTCATCATCAGTCGGTGAGTCACACATGCAGGGCCCATGCTGAGAACAAGTACTGTATCTTACAATATGAGACCTGCCATGTGATTTTGTACATTCGGACATCTGCATTCATTAAATACGTTTACAAAATTTACAATATTTTTCATAAATGAGGTCACAGGTTGACAAACTTGAAAACTTTGTCAACTTTTGACTTTATATTTAGGGTTATTACGGTACATGTATCTACTACTGGTAATAAGTTTGTCAGAGCTTCAGATAAGGTGCGTATTGGCGTATTTTATGCACTTATTTTAGCAGAATGCGCATTGATTATCAAAAGTGGTACAAAATACTCACAGCAATGTGAAAAATACGCATTGATTTTCAAATTCGGTAGATCTAGTGAAAATACGGTAATAAAGTTGAAAATTTACTTAGTTGAGCTGCAAAAAGCAAACAATGTTTGCTTTTTGCAGCTCAAATAAGTGATTTTTTTTATTTGTTTTATTTTTTATCATTTGTTCCCTATTTAATAAAGATGAAAATCAATAATATATTTGTAAATTAAAATACGCATTGAATTTGAAATAATGCGGGTATAATACTCTTTAGAGACAGAACTTATCTGGAGCTCTGGTTTGTCATAAGTCCCTTTTGCATTTCAGATCGCCTTTGCTGAAGAACAAGAAATATAGCCTGGAGGGTGCCATACCCACAGACCCATACTCCTGCTTTATCTTGGTGGGTCTCGCCCTCAGTTCCATCGGTGACTACTTCCTCGCCGTGCCCGCCCTTATAGTCCCGGGCGGGTTCATCTTCGCGGTCGCCCACCTGGCGTACATCCTCGGGATAGAGACGGACGGACGGCACCGCGGCACGAGTAGTGGGTGCTCCTGGCTCTTCTTCCTGCTGTTCGTGAACACGTTCATCTGCGCCCAGTCAACGTCGCATTCCTATTTCTTCAGCGTCCTCATCTTGCTGTACTTTGTACCGTTGTTTCTCGCAGGGTGGAAGGCAGCAAGCGCTTTGGAGGAAAATCCGCGAGACAAGGCTGTGCTGTTTGGATGTATCGGAGCCGCACTCTTCATTTTCTCGGACCTTGTTTGTATTGCTAGTCATAACGGGTATCCTGTGCCATTTGCCGAACATATTTTCATGATGTCGTATTATGGGGCACAATTTGGTTGGGCGGTCAGTACCTCACACTTTAACTGAGTGAAGGATGCCAGCATTGCTGCTCCAGATAAGGAATTAGTAATTGAGTATTTTCACTCCATCATTTCTGAAGCAATTGGGTATTTCAAAATTTTAATTGGGTAAAATGAAATCACACTACTGTTTACACATTAACAGACAGCAATTATTGAATAGTTTGCTTCGAAATGAAAACATGTTTTGGCATTTCATTAGAATTGTCTCCTTGGAGACAATTCTAATGAAATACCAAGATGTGTTTTCATTGAAAATATGCTAAATTTGTGGTCTGTTTATTGTTTTCTGCAGCATGATAAAGGTACCACAAAATTGTTATTGCTTTTTGATACTCGCTACTTCTGATTTCAATTGGGGTTTTGGCAATTTTTATTGGGTATTTAACCAAATACGCAGCTTATCTGGAGCTCTGCATGATGTGTTTTAAGCAGATATTTGTGGCTGTGACTGGAGAAGTGGGGCATATGGGATTTGTGACCTGTGCAGCTTCAAATCAAATAGCACACTCCTGTATCTTGATAACAACCTATCTTCCTTGTTGGAAGCATGACAGGTGTTTCATTGATGGCATGGCGAACAGTGCAGATCCTGATCAGACTGCAGTTGCACATGCTGATGTGGATCTACAATTGTCGCAAAACCCACAAGCCTCATTTCTCCAGTCACAGCCAAATATATGTGTCATGATGTGACAAAACTATGCATGTGAGAATAGTGAAATACTTTGAGGTCAGACCTGTAGCCGATTTCACCAACATTGCAAAGTATACTTTTCTAGCAAAGTATACTTTGAGGGAGTAATAATTTATTTTTCCTGAAATGCATTATTTCATATAGAACTAACAACTGCATATATTTGATGATTGAAAGTATGCAGAATTATTATACTGAATGTATTACATTATCACAGCCAAATTGGCTATTGGCTGTGATAATGTAATAAATTGAGTATAATAAAAATTAATAAATTTATCCTAAAATTGAAAATTTCTCCCTCAAAGTATACTTCGCTAGAAAAGTATACTTTGCAATGTTGGTGAAATAGGCTAGAGTTTGCTATTCTCTCATCAAAGTCTGTGTCCAACAATTTGGATTACTCTCATGCTTCATTAATTCACATCCTGGATCAATGGTTTCTGAGCGGCGTGATGTCATGTTTTTAGATATGTTTATTGTGGATTTCCTTTAATATCTTTCTAATGGAATGACATATTTTTATGAAACATAACACAGCAAATGCAAAACTGTTTCTCATAGCTGTTGTTTTGACAATGTATCAGTTACCGTCAATCTAAATATTAATCTAGAGCATGTGAAATAAACAATACTTGATTCTTCGTGAAAGTTGTGATGTTTTGTAAAGAACTGTTGTTAGGAAGAGTTTAATGAAAATATACTGTAAAAATGATGTCAAAGATTATATCACATCAGAAACCTTGATGTTAATCGTACTATCCATTGGTATAAAGTAATATGTGTGTAAGTCTGGTTTTGTCAGTTCCTGACATGAGTATCTATATGTGGAATAATTGTATTAATCAGATATAAATAAATGTGAAATATTAACTTAAATAACTAATTGACAATAAGATGCCTTTACCACTATAGGTCTGCAGCTCTGTAGCCTATTTCACCAACATTGCAAAGTAATTTAAGTATAAATTTACTATTTTTTATTATACTGAATTTAGTACATTATCACAGCCATTTTGGCTGTGATAATGTAATAAATTCAATAAAATAAGCTGCATACTTTTAATCATCAACATATATGCAGTCGTTAGTGCTATATGAAATAATGCATTTCAGGGAAAAATAAATGATTACTCCCTCAAAGTATACTTTGCTAGATAAGTATACTTTGCAATTTTGATGAAATCGGCTACTGGTGTGGGAGACTAGGAACCACCTCGTCTTTCCATTGATGTTTTAAAAGACTTACTCAAATTAATTAGAATAATTATCCAGTTTTATAGCCTAAGCCCAATATTTCCAGTACTGCACTGAAAGTGTTCGTTTTTTTCTGACTTTAAAAATGCTTTCATCTCCTGGGACCTTGTTAGGTTGAGGCTATTTATTGGTGTTCATGTATGCTGTGACCTAATTATTTATCGCATTCATTTTATATGCTACCTACAATGTATTATTTGGGTATAATTCCAGCACAAAAATATTTACACAATTCCCTAACATTTGATTGGCTCGTAGTAAGTCTCTGTCCAAAATTTATATATCAGTAAACTCCCACGCCGAACTACTTTGCGTAACCGTGAGGCGCAGTTAAAATAATTCTTAAGAAAACGGAAAATAAGCACATTTTCTTGATAAATTTATTTCAAATGCTGGAATTATAAGGAATGAATGGCCTTTTTGTTGAATTTATCGGGGATATAAACTTGGAAAAGTCGCGGGAATACTGGACGAGGCCTTAAAAAATTACAATTTTCGAAAGATTGTAATTTTTTATCGCTTCGTCCAGTATTCCCGCGACTTTTCCAAGTTTATACCCCGATAAATTCCACAAAAAGACCATTCATTCCTATAATCATTTTGGGAGACCGTATACCACTAGTCCTAGAGGAAACGTCATTGCTTGTCATAGACTCTGCAATTACTGTTTTAGGTTTACATATTCTTTTGTATGGTCTTAAATTGTTACCTTCTGGTTTACCGCAGCTCTTCTGAGTCCTTTAGGTGTACTATTTCCATATAATTCCAGCACAAAAATATTTACACAATTCCCTAACGTTTGATTGGCCCGTAGCAAGTCTCTGTCCAAAATTTATATCCCAGTAAACTCCCACGCCGAACTACTTTGCGTAACCGTGAGGCGCAGTTAAAATAATTCTTAAGAAAACGGAAAATAAACACATTTTCTTGATGAATTTATTTCAAATGCTGGAATTATAAGGAATGAATGGCCTTTTTGTTGAATTTATCGGGGATATAAACTTGGAAAAGTCGCGGGAATACTGGACGAGGCCTTCCGGCCTTCGTCCAGTATTCCTGCGACTTTTCCAAGTTTATACCCCGATAAATTCAACAAAAAGGCCATTCATTCCTATATTGGTACTCTCAGAATGTATGACGTGAAAAATACAGGGAGTAATCGTTTTTGTCTCATCAGGGTCTGGCTATGTCCCAGCCATGATTGTCCAATGGATCTGGGGACCTGTCTGACAACCATAAATTCCATTCAACTGCACAATAATACCAGGGATTCCGCTGGCGATCGCCACTTTCGCAATTGGCGATAAAAATAAACAATTGGCGATAAAAAATTACAATTTTCGAAAAAGAAAATCAAAAAAAAAAATTGATTTTTTTGATGTGGCAATTTTTTTTTTTCCCCAGCGGAATCCCTGTAATACCAACAAACCAAGAGGTAATAATAAACATATGTGGCATACATAATGTGTGACCAGTGTAGCTCCTGATCAAATAATACTCTCCTGTAGCCTGGTAAACATCTATATTGCGTGTTAGAAGCATGATGGCTGTTTCATTGATGGAATGACGAACAATGCATATCCTGATCAGACTGTACGAATGCACAGGCTGATCTGGATCTACACTGGTTGCAAAACCCATAAGCCCCACTTCTCCAGTCACAGCCACATATATATACCAGTACGTTCTGATTAAGACTACACTGATGTAGAGGTGAATTTAGCAATAAGCTGATCACAAAGGTCATCAGTTCCCTTTTGTCAATTAGCTCAATATTATATATGGGTATTAATCATGTAACAGCAATACATGTACATATCGGTACTTATTCCAGAATTTGTCTAGGAGCAGACTGAAAGGTCCTTTTGTCAACTGATTGCCTAAAATGTACACTCTTTTGTTGTGAGACATGCATAACAAATACAAGCCTAAATTCAAGAATTCTATTTTGTATTCTAGAATGGCATCAGAAGGGTTGATTGATTAGCCAAGATTCAGCATCTTTGTCAGGCCTTGACAAATTCTTAATTTTTGATTTGTACCTATAGAATTTCAACTTATACATTCCTATATGTTTTAATGTTTATGCCATGCTGTCTCATCAAATTACCACACGTCCAGTAGCCTATTTCACCAACATTGCAAAGCATACTTATCTAGCAAAGTATACTTTGAGGGAGTAATCATTTATTTTCCACAAAATGCTTTATTTCATATAGAACTAACGACTGCATATATTTTATGATTACAAATATGCAGAATTATTATACTGAATGTATTACATTATCACAGAAAAATTGAAAAGTTCTCCCTCAAAGTATACTTTGCTAGAAAAGTATACTTTGCAATGTTGATGAAATCGGCCACAGATCAAAACTTCACTCACCAATACGAGCGGACGAGTGGATTTGTTGAGGCCTGCTTGTTGAGCCCGGTTAACCCTTTCTACGCTGTTGACGGAAATTGCCCTCTGCTGTTTTTCATTTTTGCTTTAATTCTTAGCAAAAAACTGGTTTTGACAGCACACGATTCTCATAATAAATAAATTATGCTGTAAAAACCAGGTTTTTGTCGAGAAATATTGAAAATAAAACATTTCCAGCAGACTACAACATTTAATTCAGCGTAGTAAGGGTTAAAGATAGTTTGACATAGTCATGCCAATGATGCTTCTGTGTATGCATCTATCTGCAATATACTTTGATGTTGTTCGCTCACAATAACTCGAGGGGCCAATATGTTGGCTACAGACTTTTTGTCTAGAAACTTTGAAAATGTCTTGTATCCAAATATAATTATATACATGTACTTGTAAACAGCTTGCATTAACTGTATGAATTGTACATACAGTAGAACCTCTCTAAACCGGACACCACAGGGACCCTATTGTGCTTAGTTTAGATGAGCTTCACTGTACTGTATTTCACTGTCATGTCTGATCATGATTGTAAATGACAAACATTCATGGAGTGCTTAATTACAGTGGAATCTCTCTTAGAGAGGTTTCACTGTATTGTTGGGCTGGTGAACAGCTTCATTAAATCTTTCAAGTAATGTATATCCGTCAACAATCTTCACAATGTATGTCTTGTCAGGCTAATGGATAAGTCTGGAAATGAACATGGTAGAGTTGGTGTCTAATAGTTTATGGTAAAAGCACAGGCACTTTGTGGTATGAGCAACAACGCGCCATGACACAGCGGGTTGTCACAAAGTGTCGTTGGGTATGGGCGATAAAGCATGGACAAGGCACAAATGTACCTTTATATGTTGCTACCCTTATCATAACTGTCATTGTTTATGTTCATCATGCTCGTATATGTGACTGTGACTGGAGAAATTGGGCTTATGGGAGCTGTACCGCGATGAAATACTAGTAAGTCCGGGATTTGTCCGATTGTTGATAAAATGTTGTCTATTGGATTTCTGGGAGACGGGAGGTGAGGATGCCATGTCGTGTTCCATTAACATTAACCTTGCACATTCAGCCGCTCTACTTGTTCATTTCCAGCCTTGAGAGACAGCTCCGTTTAGATGTACTACAGTAGTTGGACAGAAGTAATTTCCCAAAAGTTAAAATCCCATAGACTTGCATGTATTTCCATCTTTACTCTCTAATACAGTGGGGTCAGCGTGTAAGTGCACACACGAACGAACACGACAGGTTGGCTCCAACCTGTCGTGTTCGTTCGTGTGTGCACTTACACGCTGACCCCACTGTATGTAGCTCAGTATATACTTTACCAGTTTGAATGAAATATAAAGTGTTTGAAAGAAAAGAGATGTATGCAGAATATGAATGTTTTTGGTTACTGATTATCACAAGCAGTTTGATAGATACTTGTTTTAAAATATGGTGTAATTATTTGACGTCACTTTTCGATAAATCCTATATGTTTAACTGCATGCATCTTGTAAACTACTTTGTATATTGAATACACATATGAATCAAATTCATTGGCTACTCAACTTGAATGTATTTTATTTCATTAAATGCCGTTCAGTATATTTGAAGTAACATGCTAACAAGCACAGTCACAGTCTATGGGATGTCAATGGGTGGGAAATTACTTCTGTCCAACATCTGTATACTAGTATGAACAGTTTGCCCAAAATAAGAAACTTTATGCACATTTTATTTCCCCGTCTCCACGATGGACCAGCAAGAAGAAGTTTATACATTTTAAAATTTGATTTAAAGCAAATTATGTATTTCATGGAGCTTTTTAATTTTTTGTATGATTTTTAGCTCGACTATTCGAAGAATAAGTAGAGCTTATGTTGTCACCCCGGCGTCACCGTCACACCTTGGTTAAGGTTTTTAGTCAACCTTGTATATGGAATACTACTGGCCCTACACCCACCATACTTGCACAACTTCATCTCCTAGTGATGTACATCAATAACCCCTGATCTATATTTGACCTTGACCTACATTTGTATATGGAATACTCCTGGCCCTACACCCACGATACTTGGACAACTTCATATCCTAGTGATGTACATCAACAACCCCTGACCTATATTTGACCTTGACCTACATTTAACCTTGAATTACATAGTTAATTCCCCTTGGTTAAGGTTTTTAGTCAACCTTGGTTAAGGTTTTTAGTCAAGCTTGTACATGGAATACTAGTGTGCATACAGACACCATACTTGGACAACCTTTTCTCATAGGGATGTACATCAATAACCCCTGATCTATATTTGACATTGACCTACATTTCCTCTTCAATTACTTAGTTAATTCCCCTTGTTTAAGGTTTTTAGTCTAGCTTGTATATGGAATATTCCTGGCCCTACACCCACCATACTTGGACAACTTCATCTCCTAGTGATGTACATCAACAACCACTGACCTATATTTGACATTGACCTACATTTAACTTTGAATTACTTAGTTAATTCCCCTTGGTTAAGGTTTTTAGTCAAGCTTGTACATGGACTACTATTGTGCATACTAACACCATACTTGGACAACCTTTTCTCATAGCGATGTACATCAATAACCCCTGATCTATATTTGACCTTGACCTACATTTCCTCTTGAATTACTTACTTAATTCTCCTTGGTTACGGTTTTTAGTCAAGCTTGTAGATGCAATACTCCTGGCCCTACACCAACCATACTTGGACAACTTCATCTCCTAGTGATGTACATCAATAATCCCTGACCTATAGTTTACCTTGACCTACTTTTATCCTTGGATTACTTTCTTATTTCCCCTTGGTTAAGGTTTTTAGTCAAGCTTGTATATGGAATATTCCTGGGCCTACACCAACCATACTTGGAAAACTTCATCTCCTAGTGATGTACATCAATAACCCCTGACCTATATCTGACATTGACCTACATTTAACCTTGAATTACTTACTTAATTTCCCTTCGTTACGGTTTTTAGTCAACCTTGGTTAAAGTTTTTATGCAGGCCGCGGCCACATTGACCTACATTTAACCTTGAATTACTTACTTAATTTCCCTTGGTTAAGGTTTTTAGTCAACCTTGGTTAAGGTTTTTATGCAGGCCGCGGCCACCTTGTTTGTCAAGCTATGTGTACATCGACAACCCTCGTAGTCGAGCTATGCTGTTCTCCTACAGCTCTTGTTATTTACATGTGGATCATGAAATCCTTACTAAAACCTTAGTCATAATGTGTTGTCAAGTTACAATTTGTTGTCATAACACTAACAGTGTAATGTTATTCGTCTTTAATAATAAATAATTTTTTATAACCAGTTGCATTTATATCTGTTACTGAAATCCTACACCGACAAGAAAAAAACCCATGGGTGGCAGATGGGAGCACGCGATGGGTAATTTAATGATCGGGGTTCATTCTTACCGGAATCCCGACTGGAGACCTGGTTTGGCCCTCATATATACGTCTTTGGCATTTTGTATGTGACAGTTGAATCTGGTTATACCCCTTATGTGAGTATTACGATATTCGTAATCCTATTTTAGGGGAAGGGGCCAAGTGACTTGGTGTGGTATGGACCTGGCACAAGGTCAGGTTATTCTAATTTCAGGGATGAATATATTTGTTCTCGATGTAAATATTCCGTTCTGATTTTGGGATTTTCCCCCCAATGCAGCAGGTTAAAATGGGATCGAACCCGTTTGCCCAGCCTTACATGACCTTAGCTGTTGATAGGCCGTTAAGCACTAATAAACAAACAAACAAACAAGAAAAAACCCATATCATAATAGTATTTAGCTACAACATTTGTATCCACATAATATCTAATGTCATGGATGAGACATCTAATTCCGCTGACTTTTTAGCTCGACTATTCGAAGAATAAGTTGAGCTTATGTTGTCACCCCGGCGTTACCGTCACGCCTTGGTTAAGGTTTTTAGTCAACCTTGTATATGGAATACTACTGGCCCTACACCCACCATACTTGCACAACTTCATCTCCTAGTGATGTACATCAATAACCCCTGATCTATATTTGACCTTGACCTACATTTCCTCTTGAATTACTTAGTTAATTCCCCTTGGTTAAGGTTTTTAGTCAACCTTGGTTAAGGTTTTTAGTCAAGCTTGTACATGGAATACTATTGTGCATACAGACACCATACTTGGACAACCTTTTCTCATAACGATGTACATCAATAACCCTTGATCTATATTTGACCTACATTTCCTCTTGAATTACTTAGTTAATTCCCCTTGGTTAAGGTTTTTAGTCAACCTTGGTTAAGGTTTTTAGTCAAGCTTGTACATGGAATACTATTGTGCATACAGACACCATACTTGGACAACCTTTTCTCATAGGGATGTACATCCCATAACCATTTGAATTCATTAAGAATCTATTTTTACTTGTCTATACATCATACTTGGATTTTCATACACAATAACCCCTGATCTATATTTGACCTTGACGTACATTTCCTCTTGAATTACTTAGTTAATTCCCCTTGGTTAAGGTTTTTAGTCAAGCTTGTATATGGAATACTCCTGGCCCTACACCCACCATACTTGAACAACTTCATCTCCTAGTGATATACATCAACAACCACTGACCTATATTTGACCTTGACCTACATTTAACCTTGAATTACGTAGTTAATTCCCCTTGGTTAAGGTTTTTAGTCAACCTTGGTTAAGGTTTTTAGTCAAGCTTGTACATGGAATACTATTGTGCATACAGACACCATACTTGGACAACCTTTTCTCATAGGGATGTACATCAATAACCCCTGATCTATATTTGACCTTGACCTACATTTCCTCTTGAATTACTTAGTTAATTCCCCTTGGTTAAAGGTACATACCCACGCAGCAGGTACAACATGTTCTTTATAACACAGATATAATGTGAGACATTTTCTGGCAAAATAAACATTCATTCACCATTACCGCACGTATTGATTGGCACTATTATACATTTTATATCAGAAGTAAATTTCCACACTGATATCAGGGGCGATAACCGTGTTTCCTTAAAATGTTAACGGACAATACTATTTATTCTCTGTATTTATTTTTCGATGTGCAATGATCATGCTTTATAATCTGTCGTAAATATTATTTTTTCAGGCGACGCATTTAATTAGTATAAATAATTAAAAAATATTATGCCTCATTTGCATATGAAAATAGCCTGATACCACCGCGCGTCACTATCAGTAAAATAAATATTACTAAATGATTATATCGTATAACGGGCACTTGTAAGTTTTAGAACTGGTGGAATAGTGACACAATTATACACTTATTTAAATCACATAAAGAACATTTTGTGCCTACTGAGTGGATATGTACCTTTAAGGTTTTTAGTCAAGCTTGTATATGGAATACTCCTGGCCCTACACCCACCATACTTGGACAACTTCATCTCCTAGTGATGTACATCAACAACCCTGACCTATATTTGACCTTGACCTACATTTAACCTTGAATTACATAGTTAATTCCCCTTGGTTAAGGTTTTTAGTCAACCTTGGTTAAGGTTTTTAGTCAAGCTTGTACATGGAATACTAGTGTGCATACAGACACCATACTTGGACAACCTTTTCTCATAGGGATGTACATCAATAACCCCTGATCTATATTTGACATTGACCTACATTTCCTCTTCAATTACTTAGTTAATTCCCCTTGTTTAAGGTTTTTAATCTGGCTTGTATATGGAATATTCCTGGCCCTACACCCACCATACTTGGACAACTTCATCCCCTAGTGATGTACATCAACAACCACTGACCTATATTTGACCTTGACCTACATTTAACTTTGAATTACTTAGTTAATTCTCCTTGGTTAAGGTTTTTAGTCAAGCTTGTACATGGAATACTATTGTGCATACTAACACCATACTTGGACAACCTTTTCTCATAGCGATGTACATCAATAACCCCTGATCTATATTTTACCTTGACCTACTTTTATCCTTGGATTACTTTCTTATTTCCCCTTGGTTAAGGTTTTTAGTCAAGCTTGTATATGGAATATTGCTGGGCCTACACCAACCATACTTGGAAAACTTCATCTCCTAGTGATGTACATCAATAACCCCTGACCTATATCTGACCTTGACCTACATTTAACTTTGAATTACTTAGTTAATTCTCCTTGGTTAAGGTTTTTAGTCAAGCTTGTACATGGAATACTATTGTGCATACTAACACCATACTTGGACAACCTTTTCTCATAGCGATGTACATCAATAACCCCTGATCTATATTTTACCTTGACCTACTTTTATCCTTGGATTACTTTCTTATTTCCCCTTGGTTAAGGTTTTTAGTCAAGCTTGTATATGCAATATTGCTGGGCCTACACCAACCATACTTGGAAAACTTCATCTCCTAGTGATGTACATCAATAACCCCTGACCTATATCTGACATTGACCTACATTTAACCTTGAATTACTTACTTAATTTCCCTTCGTTACGGTTTTTAGTCAACCTTGGTTAAGGTTTTTATGCAGGCCGCGGCCACCTTGTTTGTCAAGCTATGTGTACATCGACAACCCTCGTAGTCGAGCTATGCTGTTCTCCTACAGCTCTTGTTTGTTTTATACACATTTAACTTTCATAGTATGCCTAGTAATGATACTCTGAAACACATAGGGTACATCCCAAACACAACACTGTCAACTTCACTTGCCATCCTTGGTTGTAGTGTCCACCTTGTGCAAATTATAGTCTGTTTCACAAAAGCTGCCCAAATTTTACGGCTATATAGACAATTCAAAAACAATATTATTTTCGATAATATTAAATTAGGAAAATTTAAGAATAAGCCTTTTTATTTCGTGAAATTTGGTCAAATATTGATTTTATTGCGAAAACAAAATTTCCCCATGTTAAATCCCCATAGACATCTTCACAGATGGGGATTTAACATGGGGAAATTTTTTAGAATTTCAGAAATACTGGACCGATTTTTAAAATTTAACTTTTGTTTTCTTAGTTAGATCATATCCAAGCTATCTAGCTAGGTTTCGGAGTCAATTTCCAAATTCTCTTGTTTTTTGACTCCTCCCACAACTCCTCTACCTCTTTTTTCCCCATGTTAAATTCCCATAGAGAAATCAATTTTTCGTAATAAAACCAATATTTGACCGAATTTCACGAAATAAAAAGAAGGCTCATTCTTAAATTTTCCTTTAATTTAATATTATCGAAAAAAACCATTGTTTTTGAATTGTTTATATGGCCGTAAAATTTGGGCAGCTTTCGTGAAACAGAGTATAGATCCATTTTGCCTCATTCACATTTGTGTAAAATGAGACCAGGCTGTAACAATTTCACAATTCCGACGACAGCAACGTCAATAATGTTGGGTGGGTGGTGGTCGGACGAATGAGACGGCGTAAATTAACGGTATGGGTTCCTCCTTATAGGAATCACGATTTGCCTGGTTTGGCCCTCTGGTACGTTTTTATCTTTGGCTCTTTAGTTACCTGGGAGTTGAATTGGGTTATTGCCCATTATGAAAGTAGTAAGATTATATTATTACTGATCCTACTGCTTTTGGGAGGGGCCAAGTGATTCTGGTGTGGCGAGGACCTGGCATCAGATCAGGATTATTCTGATTTCAGGGCTGAATATATAGTTTTGTTATTGTCAATATTCAGTTCTGATTTTGGGATTTTCCCCCCATTTGTACATGTACTTGTACAGGTAATATATTGGATTTAGTAATAAACCCATTGACCCGGCCTTAAATGACCGTAGCTGTTGATAAGCCGTTAAACCCCAACAAACAAACAAAACAATAATGTTGGACATGCATGTACATCCAAATTGCCTACCTCTGGATACATACTATTCCTTAGATGAACCACCTTGTTTGTTATGTAATACATTTTTAATTATTTCAGATTTGGACAATATTCAACACCGATGTGTGTTATGTTATACATGCATGCTCTTCCAGTTTATAAACCCAAGGTCAAGGTTCCTCGAATATAGTTGGATTTTAAAAGCAATGTGTATGTCGTGTGTTGCAAGGTAACATGCTTGGTTTTTCACTGCCATTTTTATTTTTTGTGTCGCCCACATTAGTGAGAAGTGAAACATAGCAGTCACAATTCTTGTGACTTTGAACTTGTGTAAAAAGATTTGGACGTACATCCAATCGTTGAATATCTCCTGATCCATTAGACGGATCCTTACCAAACTTCATTGATAGCTTCCTCACATTGTGACATTGACCTTGGTGACTTTGACCGTCATGTGATCGCTTAGTTTTTTGTCGCGCCCGCTGGCAGACAGTGCGATATAGTCGGCACATTGGCGTACATACGTTCGTACATATATACGTGTGTCCGGGTTAAAGTTTTTTGTTATACTATCAAATCCTATCTAGTTATTTATTACTTGACGTCTGATTAAAAAAGATATTGTATATGCAGTATGCATGATCAGATAGCAGTGTCACTATTTTCCATGTAATTGCATCGTAAGATGATCACCAATGCTAAACTGATATCGTGTGTATTTTAGAACATGCAGAAAAATAGAATACTAAATTATTATATGTTTCTGGAACAGGACAGGTCATTCAGTCGGCGGGTGTTGAAACGATAGTCACCAAGTCTCCGTGCTGTAGAGGTTGAAACGAAAAGTCAGCGGTTGGAACTGGAACTCACGACATACAACAACAACAACAACCATGGCGGGAGAAGAAGAGGAAATTGCTCCACAGATTCAAGAAAACGAGGTTCTTGACCAGAACAGCGTGAATGAAGCTGATGACAGTATATCCAGCGATAAACTATTGAAGTTGCCACTTTCTCGAGTAAAAAACATAATGAAAAGTGATCCCGATGTCACGTTAGCAAGCCAGGAAGCGGTGGTCGCTCTTGCGAAAGCAACTGAACTTTTTATTCAAATGTTTGCAAAAGACGCATCAGGTAGCATATTACAAGGAAAACGGAAAACATTACAGCGGAAAGATATTGACCATATACTGGATAGAATAGACTCGTACAACTTCCTTGATGGAGCTTTGGATAATTGGTGAGTTCAGGAAGTTGTAGTTGCAACGGGTGATACTAGCGTGTCTTGGATGGTCAATTATTGTTTGTATACATTATAATACATAAAACACCTTTCTAAGCAATACAAAACAATTCAAATGGGCCCGGGTGTAAATATAATAGTACTTAGAAAGGTACAAATCTCCCCATTCGCCACCATTGTAACCAAAAGCCACGCGATATAGACAATTGGAACTCGCCTATACAACGCATTACAGCGTGTCGAAACCGCAGCTTGGGGTGGGTTTTCGGCATAGATTTTACAGTTGCTAATACATTAACATAAATCTCAAAGATTTTGAGTGTAAACTGCACTAAAAACGCGTCTCACTATTGACTAACCTAAATTCGGTTTTTAAAATCATACACCTTCGCTTCCTGATTAAAAATGAATGTTAGCTGCCATCTTTGAAAATATCGAATCACGTGACACGCACTGATTTGGTTGGCTAATGGAAATGACAAGTGTCCATTAACCAACCAAACCACTGCGTGCACGTGATTGAAATATTTTAAGACACGCTAGAATCACCTGTGGTAGTTGCGGGCAGTATCAAGCTTGCAAGTTGCATTCTGAAAGTCGGACATCATCCATTTCGCGCACCTGCAGATTATAATTACCTTCCCTGTCGAGGAGAGCAGGGGGAAACCTGACCTGTTTTCCTATATGATTTAAGCAGCCAAAGGCAAAGCGGTAGCTTAGAAAATCTCAGCTCTACAGATGTGTTTTACTATTTCACCTGTCTTTTATATTTTCTGTATCCGTGAGAGCTGAGACCCTTATAGTGTAAAATTTAGTCCCAATAACAGCCCAATTTGTCCTGGCGTTTTGCTACACAGTCTGACGAGTGTGAAGTTGAACACTTCGCAGTCATGTTAAAATCATTCATAGACCATTAATACACATGTAGGTATACATGTAGTTTGGCATTGGTTATCCTTTTATTCCCATTTGTGTAGCAAAACACCAGGACAAATTGGGCTGTTATTGTGACTAAATTTTACACTATAAGGGTCTCAGAACTTACCAGTAGATCCGGGATCTAACAAGGAAAAAAGTGGAAGGTCCGAGGAATTTTTTGGAAGGTCCAGTAGAAATATTTAAATGTATACCAAGTGTACTACACTTAGTGTAGTATGCTACTGAGGATTTACCATCAACACTTGTTTTTGGGAATATTTATTTTTTCTATTTCTCTGCCAATTTGGACATATTTGGTAGCGAAATTTAAACAACAATGATACAGAGATAGACGATAATCAGAACAGATTTAACTTTGCGACTGAATGATGATCGCAATTTCAATTTTATCACAGGTCCGGCGGTCTTGTTGCTTGTAAAATACAAGGGTCCGACATTAAAATTTGCATTGTCCAGGACCTCGGACGAGTGCCATTTTCAGACCCTGCACTGTTTATGTCTTTATGACGACATGTAATTTCAATAAAGAAAATAAAAATACATGAACTTTGAGCCGAGCCCATTCATCAATGAATTAAGGGTACAAAATGACCATACAGGTACGAACTGCCTGGTATGAGTAAGAAATGTTTTTGGTACAAATTGACCAGGTATTATTCTGTAGTTTAAACATCTCCAATCTTGTAGACTGCCTAATTTATGACTGTCCATTCGAAACTTTGTAGTCGTATGTCAAAGGTCTCGGGTCATTTGCACTGACATTTTCTTGAATGGTATCTGGGGTGAACATTAATTGGGACGAAACGGTACCGCCGCTAACCATGCACACGTTACCATGCCTCGGGTGAACATGTTTTCAGATGGTCAAATGACACCATGTTGACTTTAAAATCACAATAACATACATTTGTCATACCGCAGATTCTTTAATCTCGGGAACTTGGTTACACAAGTGTATTGGTAGGCGCCATGTATAATGTCGAAATATGGTGCCAAGCGTCGCGGCATCATGATGTTACCAATATCGCTAGCTGCACGTTTTCTGCAACATGTTGCACTATATCGCTACACCACGCTACACAGTAAAAATGTGCTTAACACAGGGTTGGCAATTTCCCGGGAAATAAGAGTATTTCCCAGGACGGCGGGAAATACCGGGAAATACTGGGAAATACCGGGAAATACTGGGAAATACCGGGAAATATGAATCTTGGTGGTCTTTTTCATTCCAAAATGTCAAGATGAGTCTCTATATTCCCCTATATCTACTATGGTTTATATCTGTGTACACTGATAAGCCTATAGGTAAAACATTCTGCAATAAAAAAAGAAATAATAAGTTTATTTAGAGAAAAAAATCATCATTATTTTCTAGACAATTTTCTTCCCTATATACAAGTCTATGTAGTATTTGCCAAATGTCTATTTTATTGTATATGAGAACACCCCTCATTACTATAGTAACCTGCCACTAATAAAAGCTGCTTTTGGAATTTTGAGAAAATCCCTGTTGATAACAGGGATAATCCATGTACAGTATAAGTGTAATTGTTTTACAACTTGACCATATACAGACCACCTGGGTTCTTATTATACAGTATGACACAAAAGGTGTGAGAGAAGGCTGACAATTAACAGCCTGTTGTCATAGTCTGATATGGTTTATTAAAGTATAGTAAAGTCTCATCAATGTACATGCAAATAAGTAGACATTAGTAGGCCTTTGGCTAATTGTAACGATTTTAGGTACTGTATCTCATACGTACCATCGTGGCCCATAGTCTTCACGTTAAATATAAATGTCATAATAATAATGCAAATAAGTAATACAAATGCAAAGCATAAAACAACAGTACATTGTCAGTCATATAAGACTTTTAAGAGACTATGTGTATGCACATCATGCATGCTAAGATCATTATTCTCATTTCTTGATACTGAATATTAGTGTGGGAGAAGGTTGACAATTAACAGCCTGTTGTCTAAACATAGTCTGATCATGATGACGTTATCCTTGTGAATTGTATTTAGCAGACACTCAGATGCTTCCTAAAAAATGAAAAAAGTAATTTACAAAAAAATAATACAACCAAAATATAAATGTCATGGTTGCCAAATATTCCACCTGATGAGTACCCCTAGTTGGGAATGAAACAGATCTATACATTGTAATTAACCCCTATATCTAATTATTACGTTGTTGATTGTTTAATTAACTATTACTGAGCTTAAAACTTAATTTAAATAACTTTAATTATCAAATAATAACATCAAAATTCATATTTCCCGGTATTTCCCACTTTGGGGAGTATTTCCCGCTGGGAATTCCCGCCCCCGGTATTTCCCGGCCAACCCTGGCTTAACAGCATTTACACTAAAATATATAAAAAAAACAACCTGCAGGTTGTTGACGTTCATACTTCGCTATATTGTTATTGAGAGACAATTCTACAATAAAATATTGCCATAAACCTACCTAATAAAGTGTGTATTAGCAAAATTATTAGGTCACTCTCCACGAATTAGAAAGTAAACGAAGAACGCTTCAAACGCACATTTTGAAAGACTACTCTGTCATGACCCTCACTCTTAATTATAGGCGCCCATCATAAGGTTGTAACAACCCAGTCAGATTTAATTTTCATGTTCTTTACATTTTATGTTGTTCAGGTTCCAGTATGCCGTGTAACAAAGTTGAAACATCATTTCTTTTTTGTGTTTCAGATTTGTCTATGACCTGCTTTGACAATACTATTCATAATTGGATGTCCAAGGTGCTCTCCTAGTGGTTGTTTCAAGATGGATAAATTACTGGCAGTTCTCTGAAGGACTACAGCAGTCACAGTTGTAGAGCTCTGGGACAGTTTCTACATACATGGCCCTGCGAAACAAGAGCAGCAAAAGTTCGCTCCAATTAGCGGTGCTCTTCGTATCAATATTCCGTAATAACCTTAAGTATTTGGATACCATTTGTTTTTTGAAACCACTATATGTCCGAAACAAATTGTATTAAAATGCATTGCTATTGTGATACAGAAGTACAATAATACTAGCTGGTGGCCGGTGGGAGCATGTGATGGGTAATTTAACGATCGGGGTTCCTCATCAGAATCCCGACCTGGAACCTTGTTTGGCCCACGCATACGTCGTTGGTATTGTGGTATGTGACAGTTGAATCTGGTTATACCCCTTATGTGAGTATTACGATTATTCGTAATCCTATTACTTTTAGGGGAAGGGGTCAAGTGACTTTGGTGTGATATGGAAATGGCACCACAGGTTGTTCTAATATCGGGAGCTGAATATATTTTTTTATGTAAATAATCCGTTCTGATTTTGGGATTTTCCCCCCAGTGCAGCAGGTCAAATCCGTTGGCCCGGCTTTAAATGACCTTAGCTGTTGATATGCCGTTAATATTGGAATGCCCGGAATGGCCTTTTTGTGGAATTTATCGGGGATATAAACTTGGAAAAGTCGCGGGAATACTGGACGAAGGCCGGAAGGCCTCGTCCAGTATTCCCGCGACTTTTCCAAGTTTATACCCCGATAAATTCCACAAAAAGGCCATTCATTCCTTATAATTCCAGCATTTGAAATAAATTCATCAAGGAAATGTGTTTATTTTCCGTTTTCTTAAGAATTATTTTAACTGTTCCTCACGGTTACGGAAAGCAGTTTGGCGTGGGAGTTTACTGGGATATAAATTTTGGACAGAGACTTGCTACAGGCCAATTAAATGTTAGGGAATTGTGTAAATATTTTTGTGCTGGAATTATACACCAATAACCAAACAAAACAATTAATACTAACCATAACTATTCGGACACACTTTATTGTGAGAAACCATATATTTATAGTGTGTTTTTCATAATAAATTGTCTGAACATTTAGGGTTATTACGGTACTTTGTCGACACTCCAGTAGCCTATTTCACCATAATTGGCAAGTATACTTATCTTGCTAAAAGAACACGTTGAGGGAGAAATTTTCAATTTAAGGATAAATTTATTATTTTTTATTATTCTGAATTTATTACATTGTCACAGCCATTTTGGCCGTGATAATGTATTAAATTCAGTATAATAATTCTGCATACTTTTAATCATCAAATATATGCAGTCGTTAAGTTTATATATGAAATAATGCATTTCTGGGGAAATAAATTATTACTCCCTCAAAGTATACTTTGCTAAGTCTGCTTTGCAATGTTGGTAAAATAGGCTCCAGGAGTGATGATGGTCTTGCAAAGTGGATTACAGTCTAATTGTTTTGCTGTCGGAGTACCACAGGCATTCGGCGTGTTTCAGCTTTCATCTGTATAACTCGTATTACCGGTATAACAAATTCCGCGATTTTATTAACGCTATCGATAATGTGAATATTTTGGCAGAAAGTACACATGTTCATTGGAGAATTATTGTTAGCTTGCTAAAATAGCATAGTTATTAGTTAGAACATATTTATTCAAAGAATATCAAATGAAATAATGTTTTTAAGGCTCTAACGTCAATATTGTAGTGGCAAGTTCATATGATCATTTGAGAATTATCGTTATCCTACAGAAATACATAGAATGCATAGCTAATTACAATTTCAAACATGTTATTTTATGATACGAGGTCGTGTCCGACCAAAGTTAGAAGCCTTGTTTATATATAGAGAGTTATACCAATGAAAGCCGATACATGCAGAATGCCTGTGCCGAATACTGCAGTGACTAATTGCTAATTAATGTATTTATAGACCTCGGTCCGTTGTGAACAGTGTAGGCCTTTATAATAATCTGTTGGGCCCGGTTGTTCAAAACACCAGTTAGCTTAACGGACTGTTAAATCCTTAACTGAATGGTTAAAATCTCTGTTTTAACAGAGATTTTAACCATTCAGTTAAGGATATAACAGTCCGTTAAGCTAACTGGTGTTTTGAACAACCGGGCCCAGATTGGCAGGCTGATCTGACAGGTTGAAGTAACGGACCGAGGTCTATAAATACATTAAATATGCCTAAAAACATCAATAAATGAAGAACAAAAAAAGCTAAAAAATTTGTTTTACTCCCTCTTTTTTTTACATTTATTGATGCTTATAGGCATATTTAATGTATTTATAGACCTCGATCCGTTACTTCAACCTGGGGCTACCTTCTAGGTGTTGTCCGCAGATATCATACGGTGCATTTTCTATAAAGCCTGGGGCCATGTGTATTTTAACATTGGATAATATGAGAGTAGACACGCCTGGGATTTTGTACCTTCCGTAAATGTCATGAAAAGTTGACAAAATGTTTCGAGTACATATTCCGCATGTACTCTGAAAATTTTGTCAACTTTTGATATTATTTATGAAAAATATTGTAAATTTTGTAAACGTATTTATTGATATTACGCAGATGTCCGAACGTTCAAAATTCCATGGCGTGTCTCATTTGTAGACAATACTTTGAATCATGAATGTTGTTTTATTCTTATTACAAGTTGGAATTGTTGGCACCTACATGTACAAGTATGCCATATGTCTGACACGCCATGACAAAAAGTGGGTTTTACATATGTAGCAAGCCATGTGATTTTGTACCTTAGAAGATATGCCATATTTCATGAATAACATTTACAGAAACTATCAAGGTGTATGATCACGTGGTACTAATAACAACAAGTACCAATTCAAAGTACATATTCTTTTATAGTGTCCTTATTACGTAACGGATTTTGATGTAATATGGTGCATCAAGCGCGTCTTGTTAAGCTGCATTTGGTGGTCTCTTATTTTCGCCCAAACTTCTGTAGTTTTTGCGAAGAATCTATTTCCGTGTCTCTGACACGGAAATCGATTCTTCGCACAAACGACATAAGTCTGTACCAAACTCCCTAGACCACCTAGACCACCAAATGCAGCTCATGAAGATGCGTTTGTTGCATATTAAGGAAAATATTAAGGAAAATATCAAATAATACTTACTTTGGAGTGGGCGACGTTGTTGTTGTAACCACGTGATCATGCACCTTGAAAAAGGGGGTTTTACATATGTAGCAAGCCATGTGATTTTGTACCTTAGAAGATATGCCATATTTCATGAATAACATTTACAGAAACTATTGATATTTTCTGTATTTTAACTCTGCATGCTAGCGGCGAAAATATCCGCCAAACAAATTAGGAGTATATTTTTTATTTATTTCTGTAAATATGTCTTGGAATTTTATTAGAATTGAGTCCTCTGGACTCAATTCTAATGAAATTCCAAGACATATTCATGATATTTATAGGGAGAAATAAATGAAGATATAACGAATTGTCATCTTCTATTTTTGAACTATTTATAGCCTGCAAATTTCCCAGCATGCAAAGAGTTAAGTTCCCATAAAGATTCTAATAGACGCCCGGGCGTCTGTTAGAATCACCACTGGCTCCGAAGTCCTGGGTGGGCGTTTAATAGAGGCAAGTATTATTCAGTGAAGGGAAAATGATAAAAATATATGATTTTCTACTATCTGAACAAAAACATAACGAAGGGACGTTACTCTCAAACGTTTATGGAAATTTTGGACCAAGACGTTTCGGCCCACTTTGGTCATTATGGTACACTCGGTAAAAATGTTTAAATACTTGTATTAAATGTATATAATATATCAATACAGCGTCAATCATTAATGCTGATCAGATTTACGCATATGGACATGGACCATGGACGTTTCATCCCGTGTACGTTTCGGTCCGTATCGGTGTGATTAATTTCGGCCACGTCCAGAACAAGACATATTTATTTTTGCTCTTCTCCTAGGAAATATCGGCCAACAATCCAACATGATGTCAATTTCACCCATATCATACGAGATGGGTTTGAGATGCTTTGAAAATGGCGTCTCCATAACCGTGTAAATTCTGATCGCCCTGTGTCTGTGCAAATAGCTACTGCCGATGAGGAATTTACTGTGACACCGGAAAAAGTTGAATTTCGCTTCCGCTTTTGAAAGTAGCAATTATATATTATTATTTTTTCCCCGATTTTCAAGGAAATAGTGGAAAGAAAAGAAATCTAGTTGGAAAATTGGCTCCTATTTTGTTTCAAGTTAGTACTGTATTTAGAGGCACAAATTTCGTGAAAATCAGCCAAAAAAATAGGTTGTTTTCAGCGTAAAAAGTGGGGGTTGTACGTCTATTAGAGCATGGGCGTCTATTAGAATATTTACGGTATATATTATTCATAAGAAATGTCAAATTATATTCCAAATTTGTTATGAACATTTCGTCCGCTCTTACATCAAATATCGCAATATTTTTTTAAGATCTTCAGATCTTGATTCTTCTTGCATATATAAAATCACATGGCTCAGTCTCATTTGTGACTACTGAATTTGCATCTGCAGTCGTATCAGCGGCTACACAATTGACATTTACATGTAGTCGCAGTCATCCCGGATGTTTCTAGTGTAAAAAACAATTAACCCTTTCTTACCTAAGTAACTGGAATGGACACTCCCATGATATGTTTCAGACAATTCCATTTATCGGAAAGAGGTATCGTTTTTGTTAGAAGTAAGAAAATACCTGCAAATGGTGAGGATCCTAATGAGACGGCTCGTTACGAGCCGGCTCATTTGGATCTACACTGCAAACATTATGTAGTCTTTAGTGTTGATATACTTATGATCATTAGCCGACTATTGTCTAAACTGCTCAAAAATCGTAATAATTCCAGCACAAAAATATTTACACAATTCCGTAACATTTGATTGGTCCGTTGCAAGTCTCCGTCCAAAATTTATATCCCAGTCAAAACTCCATGCCGGAAATCTAACTTTCCGTAAACCGTCAGGCGCAGTTAAAATAATTAAGAAAACAGAAAATAAACACATTTTCTTGATGAATTTATTTCAAATGCTGGAATTATAAGGAATGAATGGCCTTTTTGTGGAATTTATCGGGGATATAAACTTGGAAAAGTCGCGGGAATACTGGATGAGGCCTTCTGACCTTCGTCAGTATTCCCGCGACTTTTCCAAGTTTATATCCCGATAAATTCCACAAAACCCGGCTCGTCCAGTATTTCCGCGACTTTTCCAAGTGTTTATACCCCGATAAATTCCATCAAAAATAAAAAGGCCATTCATTCCTATAACCCAATACCCTAAATATTACTTTGTTTTGGGGAAACCACTATAGTTTCCCAAAAAGGGAAATTGTATCTTCACCAAAAATGGCAAGTTGGGAGTGCTTTAGAATCGTCTCATCGAGTAACTCCCAACTTGCCATTTTTGGTGAAGAATCTATTGTGATAAACCAATACAACCATTCCAACCCTAAACATTGGTGGATTCTTGTTGTGGGAAGCCAGATATTTATGTTTCCTAGAATATAGTAATGTCCAAATATTTATGGTTATTACGGTACATAACATTTTGTCATGGTGGGTAGGACATTCAAATAGTACTTGCATTACTTTTACCTTAGCCTACCTAGCTACACTAGCCAGGGGTGGATCTGGAGGGGAGTTCCGGGGCTGAATTTAAATGCCGTAAAACACAGGAAAGTGTATTTCGAAGAGCTCGAAAATAGGACAACCCCCTAGTTGCGAACGGTTTCTCTTGAAATTACTCCCGTAACGTCCGTAGCTAGCTACGGACGGTACGGGAGTAGAATGCAAAAGTTACCTTCGCAACTAGACAACCATCCGTTCCCCAAATGCTAGCTAGGTACGGGAGTAGATTGCAAGAGTGACCGTTGCAACTAGACAACCCCCCCCCCCCCCCCCCCACCCCCCATTCCCCCAAATGCTAGCCCATGATGCTATGACATACATGTACGCATACATACAGGTACAAATACATGTACAGTTTGATTGTCTTTTAACAGATATTTTGTATAATAATTACTGTTTTCTGTCGTTTGATATCCTTGTCCACTTCCAAATACATGTATGTGTATTGCTGCATATACATGTACTTCCTTAAATCATCATCCATATTTTCATTCCATACCACACCCATGCGGCCTTCATGTCCAAGGTCATATTACTTAGAAATTTGTGTTAATTATTTTTGTCCCGCCTGCTTTAGCAGAAGCGGGACATAGGCATAGCTTTTCCGTCGGCGTCGGTGGTGTCAACATTTCACGTTAAGTTTTTGTGTTTAGCTCAGTTTCCAGAAAACTATAAGTCCTACGACCTCCATACTTGGTATACATCAACACTGTGGTGTAACCATCTCACACAGAGGGAGCCCACGTGACCTTGAATTAGTTTTCATGGCTCATTGACTTTCTTTGTATATGCATTCAACGTTAAGTTTTTGCGCTTAGCTCTGTTTCTAAAACTTAATCGCTCAGGTTTATTCATTGTAACTTCTGTTTACCTCAATGGAATGCTTTAATATTCCATACATGCATTTGTAACAACATCCCACATCATTCTACAGAAAGCCCATGGTGGCCTGCCACCCCAAATTTATTACAACTTCTTTTTCCCTTGATGGAATGCTTTAATACTTCTCAGGTGTAAACTATAGCAACATCCGGCATGATTCTACAGAAAGCCCATGGTGCCTGCTAACCCCAAGGTCCAGGTCACAGTCTTAGAAAATGCTCAGTTTTGAAAACTTAACGATGGGGTTAATTTATTGTAACTTCTGTTTCCCTTGATATGTTTTAATATTTCATACATGCATTTGTAAGAACATTCCACATCATCTGCAGAAAGTTCATGGTGTCCGGTAACCCCAAGGTCAAGGACTTCAAAAATGTCTAGTATAGAAATTTAGCATCGGTGCCAGGAGATACATGTCGTTGGCAGCATTCTTGTTTGTGTTTAGCTGTGTTTGTTCGAAAATAAGTGTTGGTTTCAGTTTATTATCCCCTCATGTAGAGAAAAGGGGATACATTTATAGAGATGCAAAAGTTGTCTGTTCTGTTCGTCCGTCTGTCCATCACAAAAATTAACATTGGATTTAATCTGCAATAACTTCTGTTTCCATTGATGGAATACTTTAATATTTCATAGGTACATTTGTAACATCATCCTTCATCATTCTACAGAAAGCGTATGATTCCCGCTAACCCCAAGGTCAAGGTCGAAAACCTTGCACTTCATTATAACTTCTCTTTCCCTCAATGGAATGCTTTAATATTTCATAGGTGTATTTTTAACAACATCTCACATCATTCTACAGAAAGCCCATGGTGCTCACTAACCCCAAGGTTATTACAAGCTCCTTATGTACTATCAAACTGCGCCAGGCGGGACATTTTGTTCCGCAGAGCGCATGTTTAATATATGCTCCAAAGTTTTTATATGTCGGTCCAGGCGGCGGCCGAGTGTATACGTGAGCCCCTGCTCACTTTCTCCAGTAGTTGTTGCTAGTGCGTTACAGTCTGTCACCGATTGTGAACATGCACACAGAGAGAATCGTGGAGCTTGATGCTGAATACGACTGTAAATCAAGATGTGATTACACTTGCATACAGACCAGTCATGGTTTGGCGATCAGAATCTATACTGTTTATTTGAATAGCCAAAACTGATTATGGCAAAACAGTTGCAGACCCAGTTAGCCATATTTCACCAACACTTGGCAAAAAGTATACTTTTCTAGCAAAGTATACTTTGATGGGAGAAATTTTAAATTTTAGGATAAATTTTATTAAGTTTTACGACCAGGCTATTAGGCATTGGCGAAAGAAAGCCTGGGCGGGGGCGGGAGCTGGCGGGCGTCCACAATCAACTGTTAAGTTTTCGTTGTTTTTGTCCAATTTCTTTGTTACTTTGTACCACATTAGGGACCAACAAACTTTCACAGCTTCCATAACCAATGGGGTGCCCAACGCATATCACTATCCAACATGTTACCTTTTTTTTAACTTTACCCATTTTTTTTCCGCGCAGTTCAATCGTTAGCCATTTTCAATGTTAACTTTTCGACCGTTTAGCAATGTTAAGTTATCGCTGTTTTAACTTCATTTCTTTGGTTACTGTTACCACATAGACCACAAAACTTTCACAGCTTCATAACCAAGGGGTGTGCCCACCACATATCTCTATTTCTTAACATGTTACCTTTTTTATGAAACTTAATCCATTTTTTTTCAGCGCAGTCCCGACTTAGCCATTTTTATCAATGTTTTAAACTTTTCGCGATTTAACAAGATGTTAACTTTTCGTGTTTAAGTTCCATTTCTTTGGTACTAGTACCCACCTAGGACCACCAAAACTTTCACAGCTTCAAAAATAACCAAAGGAGTGCTCACCACATTACAACTATCCAAAACATTGTGACCATTTTTTTTTACCTTTACCTATTATTTGTCTATCGGTAATTGACTTACGCCATTTTTCAACGTTAACTTTTTAATCGTAACGTTCTGGTTAAAAGTTTTTTGGTGAAAGTTTTTCCGTTTAGACTATATCTCTGCAAACTTCTTCGCACATTACCTTGAAACTTCACATGGGTTGTTTATCGATCATCCATTATTTTCATTTCTACCCCCCAAACCGTTGCGGCCCCTGTGCCCAATGTCAAGGTCAAATTACTTTGAATTTTTTGTTAAAATTTTTTCGTTGTACTACATCTTCTGCAAACAGCTTCACCCATTACCTGATACTTCAACATGGGTGTTTATTTGATCATTTGTTACCCCGCCCGCTTGCGGCGGAAAGCGCGAATATAGTTTCGGCATTTTGGCATACAGACTCCGTTTGTCCGTCCGTTTAAAGTTTTTTGGTTAAACTTTTTTCCTTCTACTATATCTCTTTTTTTTAGTGTCAATGCCTCGCCCCAAGGCGCGACTGCAGGCCACTCCATTCCTAGTCTAACAAAAAGGGGTGGGCTAAGTAATTGTGCTTATCCAAGTGTCTATGCTTGGAAAAAACCTGGCCTTCGTGGCTTTGCCTCGGTTTCTTGTTATTATTTACTGAATTGATTACAATTTATCGCAGCCATTTTGGCTTCGGCGTGATAATGTAATAAATTTCAGTAATAATTAATTCCTCGTCATAACCTTTAATTCATCAAGATATATGCAGTCATATGAAATAATGCATTTACAGGAAAAATAAAAATGAGTTAACTCCCTCAAAGTAAAAAATCACATGGCTAGAAAAGTATACTTTGCAATGTTGGTGAAATAGGCTACAGGTCTTAAGTCCACAAGGTCATTGCAAACATCCCACATTTGTTGATCAGAGTCAGGGGCCCGTTTAACTAAACTTTGTACGACTAAAATTTTCGTAACTTTCAAATTCAAGATTTAGTCTGTAAATTTCAATTTATGGGATTTACATTTTATTGAGGCGTGGGTAATTTAACGATCGGGTTTCCATCCTTACCGGAATCCTGACTGGAGACCTTGGTTTGGCCCTCCAAATAACGTCTTTGACATTTTGTAATGTGGACAGTTGAATCCTGGTTAATACCCTTGATAAGTGTAATTGCCGTAAATTATGGTATTACTTTTAATAGGGGAAGGGGCCAAGTTGACTTTGGTTGCATTATGGAACCATGGCACCAGGTCAGGTTATTCTAATTTCAGGGCTGAATATTTTGTTGTATCTCTATGTAAAAAATATTCCGATCTGATTTTTGGGAATTTTCCCCCCCAATAGCAACCTGGTTAAAACGGGATCGAACCTGTTTGCCCGGCCCTTTACAATGACCTTAGCTGTTGATAGGCCGTTAAACACGCAATAAAAAACAAACAAATTTATTTAGCATTGAGCATTAAGACCTATGCTCAATAAATGTAAATCCAATAATTATTTACAAACGAAAAACATTGTTAATGTGAAACTTTAACAGACTCATAATTTTTGCACCTTTAGTCGTACAAAGTTTAGTGAAACTGCCCCCCTGCACTGTTTGCTGTCGAAGTGCATTAAAAACATTCCCAGTAACACAAACCGCCTGCTTTAATCTTGCCAAGATGTCGTCGTTTCTGGAACATTTATATGGGCTAACATCATCTTCACAATTAAGCAAGCTTGATTGGCTGAGCTGTTTTTTTTTTTTTATTTTTTTTTTTTTTAGCACAGCTCAGCCAATCAAGCTGCTTACTTTCAAGCACAAAAGTAAAGTATTTTGTAATAATTCCAAGCACAAAAATATTTACACCAATTCCCTCCTAACATTTTGATTGGCCCGTATGCAAGTCTCTGTCCCAAAATTTATAGTATTCCCAGTAAACCCTCACGACGATCTACTTTCCAGTAAACCCCCCCCCGTTTTGGAGGCGCAGTTAAAAATAATTCTTCTTAAAGAAAACGGCCCTCCGTTGCTGGCACCGGGGGCGGGTATCAAATGATCCTGAGAATAGTGCTGCAGTAGCCATTGCTTGTCGTTAAAGGCGACAATAAAACTGGCTTAACGATTGGGTTCCATACTTTTCCGGGAACCCAACTATACCAGGGATTTAGCCCTCATGTACATTTTTGGCATTTCCTTGTATCGTTGAGAGTTGAGTCGGGCTATGCCCCATCTATAAAATGTTAAGAATTAGCGCTAATCCTATTACTTTTAGGGGATGGGGATAAATGATGTGGTGGGTGGTGCGGGGCGGGGCTGGCACCAGATCAGTTGTTTCTAATTTTCTAGGAACGTGATGACTTTATATTTTTGATTGTTAAATATTGAGTTCTGTAAGTTGGGATTTAACCCCCCATCCCCCTTGGACAGGGTGGATTAAGGGACTCGACCCCGTTGAACCCGTCTGCGTGTAGACCCTCCCTGAGGGCTTGTACCTCTATGTGCTGAAAAGGCACGTTTTAAACCCTATTCTCACTCACTCACCCTAACTTAAGAAAAACGGAAAAATAACAAACATTTTCTTGATGAAGTTTTATTCAAATGCTGGAATAAATAATTATAAGGCAATGAAATTGGCCTTTTAGTGGAATTTAATCGGGGATATAATACTTGGAAAAGTCACTGGGAAATACTGGTCGAGGCCTTAAAATATTACAAATTTTTCAGAAAAAAAGAATCAAAAGAAAAAAAAAGATTTATTTTTTTTTTCTTTTTTTTTCTTTCGAAAAATGTAATTTTTTATCGCTTCGTCCAGTATGCCCGCGGACTTTTATTCCAAGTTTCATACCCCGATACATTCCACAAAAACAAAGGCAATTCCATTCCTAAAAAATAAAATCACATTTTAATGAATAGTGGCAAGATGATTAGCGCAGGGGCGGGCGGTGTAACACGATTGTACAGATCCACAAGTGAACGAGATCTGACAACAAGGGCTAACCCTGCCTGGTTCAAAAGAAACAGTCATGTACTGTCAGGGGCTCCAGATAAGGAATTTAGTAATTGAGTCTTTTTTTTTTGCTCACTCCTCATCATTTCTGAAGCAATTGGGTACATGTTTATTTCAAAATTTTAATTGGTACAATAAAATCACATTACTGGTTTTTACACATCAAACAGACAGCCAATTATTGAATAGTTTGCTTCGAAATGAAAAACATTGTCTTGGCATTGAAATACCCAATGATGTTGTTTTTACATGGAAAAATAAAAAAAATTAAGAAAATATGCTTATTTATTTTTGGTCCTGTTTATTGTTTTCTGCTGCATGATAAAGGTACCTCAAATATGTTTATTGTTGCTTTTTCATACTCAGCTACTTCTGATTTCAATTGGGTTTTGTTGCAATTTTAATTGGGTTTTAATTTAAGCAAATAACTAGGCTTATCTGGAAGCTCTGTACAGTGGAACCTTCCTCTAAAACTGGGCACCAAGAAAAACATCCTGTGATCATAATTTTTGATGTGTTTTCTTGGGTTCATTTATCTCGGATGATACTGTTTCTGTTATGATTCGAATAATACCACAGCTTTAGGCTCAAATAAAAGAAAGTTTCAGGGTAACATACTTATGCAGTAGTTGGTGGATTGGTCGGGCGAATGTGACGGCGTAAAATTAAAATTATTAGGGTTTCCTCCTTATAGAATCTACGATTTATTTGCCTGGTTTGGCCCTGTTTTTTATCTTTTTGGCACTTTGTTGTTACCTGGGAGTTGAATTGGGTTATTGCCCCAGATTTATAAAAGAGTAGTAAGATTATTACTGATACCTACTGGCTTTTGGGAGGGGCCAAGTTGATTTCTAGTGTGGCGGAGGACCCTGGCATCAGATCACGATTTATTTCTGTATTTTCAGGGCTGAATATATAGTTAGTTGTCAAGCCCGCCCCCTTTGCGGGAAAGCGCGAGAATAGTGATTTACAATGAACGTCCTTAATGTCAGTCCGTAACGTCAGTACCGTCTGTCCAAAATTCGCGTTTAAAGTTTTTTAAATACCTTATTATCTTGCAATCCAAGTCACATTGGACTTGAAACTTCAAATTACTTATTAGTCATCATTCCATTATATTTTCATTGGTGTGTCCCACATGCGGCCCCATGTGCCTAAGGTCAAGGTCAAGTGACTTAGAAGTTTGGGTTAAAGTTTTTTGTCCAAATTTGAGTTTAAGTTTTCAGATACGTACTATCTCTGTAACCGTAAGACAGAATTGCTTGAAACTGTATGCTTATGGGTCATCATCCATATATTCATTCTGTGTCCCACTCATGCGGCCCCTGTGCCCCAAGGTCAAGGTCAAATGACTTAGAAGTTTGCATTATTATAAAATCTGCGTTAAAGTTTTTACATGCCTTATATCTACACAATCGTTACTCCAATTTACCTCAAACTTCCCATACTTCCATTTCATCATCCATATTTTCATTCTATTGCCCACCCATGTGGCTCACATGCCCAAGGTAAAAGTCAAATGACCTTGAAATTTGTGTTCAAGTTTTTACATACCTTATATCTTCACAACCCTTAAATGTACATACCCACACAGTAGGCACAAAATGTTCTTTATATCAGAGACATCATCTGAGACATTTATTAATTCTTATTAGTCATCATCCATATATTCATTGTGTGTCCCACATGCGGCCCCTGTGCCTAAGGTCAAGGTCAAGTGACTTAGAAGTTTGGGTTAAAGTTTTTTGTCCAAATTTGAGTTTAAGTTTTCAGATACGTACTATCTCTGTAACCGTAAGACAGAATTGCTTGAAACTGTATGCTTATGGGTCATCATCCATATATTCATTCTGTGTCCCCACCATTTGTATCGCGGACCCTGTGAATCCCAAGGTCATAGGTCATTGACTTAAGTGTGCATTATTATTAAAATAAAAATTCTGCGTTAAAGAAAGGTTTTACATGCCTTATATCTACACAATCGTTACTCCAATTTACCTCAAACTTCCCATACTTCCATTTCATCATCCATATTTTCATTCTATTGCCCACCCATGTGGCTCACATGCCCAAGGTAAAAGTCAAATGACCTTGAAATTTGTGTTCAAGTTTTTACATACCTTATATCTTCACAACCCTTAAATGTACATACCCACACAGTAGGCACAAAATGTTCTTTATATCAGAGACATCATCTGAGACATTTTCTGGCAAATAAACATTCATTCACCATTACCCCATTTTATACATTTTATATCAGAAGTAAATTTCTACACTGATATCAGGGGCGATAACCGTGTTTCCTTAACATGTTAACGGACATTACTATTTATTCTGTTTTTATTTTTTGATGTGCATTGATCATACCTTATAGTCTGTCATAGATTTTAGTTTTTCATGTGACGCATTTAATTAGTATAAATAATTAAAAAATGTCATGCCTCATTTGCATATGAAAATAACCTGATACCACCACGCGTCACTATCAGTAAAATAAATAGTACCAAATGATTATATCTGTATAGCGGGCACTCATAAGTTTTAGAACTGGTGGAATAGTGACACATTTATACACTTATTTGAATCATATAAAGAACAGTTTGTGCCTACTAAGTGGGCATGTACCTTTAAATAATTCCAGCACAAAAATATTTACACAATTCCCTAACATTTGATTGGTCCGTTGCAAGTCTCCGTCCAAAATTTATATCCCAGTAAACTCCATGCCGAACTACTTTCTGTAACCGTCAGGCGCAGTTAAAATAATTCTTAAGAAAACGGAAAATAAACACATTTTCTTGATGAATTTATTTCAAATGCTGGAATTATAAGGAATGAATGGCCTTTTTTTGGGGGGAGGGGATTTTTTTTTTGAAAATTGTAATTTTTTATCGCTTCGTCCTGTATTCCCGCGACTTTTCCAAGTTTATACCCCAATAAATTCCACAAAAGGGCCATTCATTCCTATATTAAAGCTTCAAATAAATACACTGAGACCACCATCAAATGCCTCTGGTTATTGTAAATATTCAGTTCTGATTTTGGTATTTTCTCCCCATTTGTACATGTACTTGTACAGGTAATATATGGGATTTAGTACCAAACCCATTGACCCGGCCTTAAATGACCTTAGCTGTTGATAGGCCATTAAACCCCAACAAACAAACAAACATAATTGTAGTCGCCATCCTGGATAGTGCTGAGCAAGGGTTAGTTCTGCTGTTACTTTAGTCTGAAGTCTTCTGTTCGTTTCTGTTGACTACAAAAGAAAAAATCATGACCTTATACATGTATATGTGGTCAATTCTGCGTTCTAGCACACTTGTCAACATGTTAATGACGTAATTTTCCCAGCTTCCATTGTCACAGGCCACGGGTGTCCATGTTGACCAGGGTTAGACTCCAAACATGGGGCCATTACTTTTCCACAAGCCACCTAATTGGGCCTAACAACGATCTATATCACTAATAGGCATCACCTTATCCAGGGGCGGATCTGGATGGGGGTTCTGGGTATGCACCCCCCCCCGTTCAGCCACGGAGTTTACATAGATCACAGTTTACCACCAGTTGGAGTGTGAATTTAAATGCCGTAAAACACAGGAAAGTGCATTTCTGGATTTCAAAATTTGCCCCAGGACCTAGCATACTCGCCACTCTGTGGAGCTCCAAAATATGACACCCCCCCCCCCTCCCCTCCCCGTTTCACAAATGCTGGATCCGCCCCTGTTATCCAGGTGCTACAACACCGCCCTACAGGTGGAAGACTCGCCCTACAGGTGGAAGACTCGGACATAGGACCCAATAATTGGCTCATTTGAAAAACGTACGTTTACCACCCACCCATTTACATACACTACATTAGTCTTTTCAAATGAGCCAATTATTGGTTCCTACTGTCTGTTTCACGAAAGCTGCCCATATTTTAAGGCCATATAAACAATTAAAAAGCAATATTTTTTTGGATAATATTAAATTAAAGGAAAATTTAAGAATGAGCCTTTTTAAATGTATTTCGAAAAATTTTGGAAAATATTGTTTTTATTGCCAAAAAACAATTTCCCCATGTTAAATCCCCATAGACATCTTCACAGTTAAATCCCCATAGACATCTTCACAGAGTGAAGATGTCTATGGGGATTTAAGATGTCTATGGGGATTTAACATGGGGAAATTTTTTTGAATTTTAGAAATACTGGACAGATTTTTAAAATTTAACTTTTGTTTTCTTAGTTAGATCATATCCAAGCTATCTACCGGTAGTCCGGTTTGGAGTCAATTTCCAAATTTTTTCGTTTTTTCACTCCTCCCACACTTCCTTACCTCTTTTTCCCCCATGTTAAATTCCCATAGAGAAATCAATTTTTCGTAATAAAATCAATATTTGACAAAATTTCACAAATAAAAAGAAGGCTCATTCTTAAATTTTCCTCTAATTTAATATTATCGAAAACAAATATTGTTTTTGAATTGTTTATATGGTCGTAAAATTTGGGCAGGTTTCGTGAAACAGACAGTAGGTCCGAGTCTTCCACCTGTGCAACGCCTGTGCTAATCTTGCCAATAGTTGTCAAGTTCTTTATTTTAAAATACTTGAATGCTGTGCTTGAAATCGAGCATCTTGATTTGCTGAGCTTGTGCTGTTCTTGATTGCTATTTGGAATTGTCGATATATGTTCAGAAACGTTGATAATCTAGGGGCAAGATTAACGCAGGCGTTCGTGTAGGATAGGTGTCACCGTCCGTGATACCCAAATTTCCACCAACTAAAGTTACGGTATCCCCTGTATTGCTCTTTATGTTTATAGGAATGAATGGCCTTTTTGTGGAATTTATCGGGGTCCATTGGACAATCATGGCTGGGACATAGCCAGACCCTGATGAGACAAAAACGATTACTCCCTGTATTTTTCACGTCATACATTCTGAGAGTACCAATATAGGAATGAATGGCCTTTTTGTGGAATTTATCGGGGTATAAACTTGGAAAAGTCGCGGGAATACTGGACGAAGGCCGGAAGGCCTCGTCCAGTATTCCCGCGACTTTTCCAAGTTTATATCCCCGATAAATTCAACAAAAAGGCCATTCATTCCTTATAATTCCAGCATTTGAAATAAATTCATCAAGAAAATGTGTTTATTTTCCGTTTTCTTAAGAATTATTTTAACTGCGCCTCACGGTTATGGAAAGTAGTTCGGCGTGGGAGTTTACTGGGATATAAATTTTGGACAGAGACTTGCTACGGGCCAATCAAATGTTAGGGATTTGTGTAAATATTTTTGTGCTGGAATTATTCATACTTAAAAAATCCAGCCCCGAGTATATTTCGAATAACTTGCGGAATATTGAAAATTCACACACTACATGGGTAAGATAAATTTCAAGAGTATGTGGTGTGCAACTATGACGACTCTCCCCACAGCTTTCGGAGTTTTTGCCCTTCATTTTTACGACATCTGGAGCATACTCGTATTTCGATGCGATGCCCTATTTGATGTTTCCATAAAACATGCATCATTGAAGTCTCGTATCTATAGTTTGTCAAGAGATGGACCGTGGGTACACAATCTATAGTTTTGCGGAACATTGCGTCGGTGCGAAAAAGGCATTGCTGTTTTTACTTATTCTGTATCTGCAACCATACGTCGGATTGGCTTCGCATGCATGAGGGATGGGTTGTGGCCTAGACGTTAGAACATGTGTAGCCTATTTCATCAACATTGCAAAGTATACTTCGAGGGAGAAATTTTAAGATAAATTTATTAATTTTTAGCCAGGTTTTTTTGTTGTTTTTTTTTAATTTTAATCCAGGCTATTGGATTGGCGAAAGGCGGGCGGCGTCCACAATCAATGTTAAGTTTTCGTGTTTTCGTCCATTTCTTTGTTACTGTACCACATAGGACCAACAAACTTTCACAGCTTCATAACCAAGGGGTGCCCACCACATATCACTATCCAACATGTTGCCTTTTTTTGAATTTTACCCATTTTTTCCGCGCAGTCGACTTAGCCATTTTCAATGTTAACTTTTCGCGTTTACAATGTTAACTTTTCGTGTTTAAGTCCATTTCTTTCGTACTGTACCACATAGGACCAACAAACTTTCACAGCTTCATAACCAAGGGGTGTCCACCACATATCATTATTCAACATGTTACCTTTTTATGAACTTAACCCATTTTTTTCAGCGCAGTCTACTTAGCCATTTTCAATGTTAACTGTTCGCGTTTACAATGTTAACTTTCGTGTTTAAGTCCATTTCTTTGGTACTGTACCACATAGGACCACCAAACATTCACAGCTTCATAACCAAGGGGTGCCCACCACATACAACTATCCAACATGTGACCATTTTGTTTACCTTGACCTATTATTTCTACGTAATTGACTTAGCCATTTTCAACGTTAACTTTTTAACGTACGTCTGGTTAAAGTTTTTTGGTTAAAGTTTTTCGTTATACTATATCTCTGCAACTGCTTCGCCCATTACCTTGAAACTTCACATGGGTGTGTATCATCATGCATATTTTCATTCTACACCCCCCCCCCCCCAACCGTGCGGCCCCTGTGCCCAATGTCGATGTCAAATTACTTTGAATTTTTTTGTTAAAGTTTTTTCGTGTACTATATCTCTACAACTGCTTCACCCATTACATTGATACTTCACATGGGTGTTTATCATCATTGTCGTGCCCGCTTGCGGAAAGCGTGATATAGTCCGCATTTTGGCATACGTCCGTCCGTACGTCTGTGTGTCCGGTTAAAGTGTTTTGGTTAAACTTTTTCCATCTACTATATCTCTTGTTTTAGTGTCCATGCCTCGCCCCAAGGCGCGACATGCAGGCCACGACCACCTAGTCTACAAAAAGTGGGTATAATTATGTTATCCAAGTGTCTATGCATGGAAAAAACCTGGCCTACGTGGCATTGCCTCGTTTCTTGTTATTATACTGAATTTATTACATTATCACAGCCATTTTGGCTGTGATAATGTAATAAATTCAGTATAATAATTCTGCATACTTTTAATCATCAAATATATGCAGTTGCTAGTTCTATATGAAATAATGCATTTCAGGAAAACTAAATGATTACTCACTCAAAGTATACTTTGCTAGAAAAGTATACTTTTCAATGTTGGTGAAATCGGCTACTGGCTTCCAATCTAGAGGTTGTGGGTGCAAACCTCGCATGGGGCAGCAAAAATACTTTCCTAGTATTTCCATCCCACTGGTCTGTCTCGGATGAGACTTTAAACTGTGGTCCCGTTTCTATATGACCTTAGCTTTTGCTGGGACGTAAACCCTTTTACTTTGTGTTCATCTGCATGTTTACCATCATGCATATTTTAATTCTATGGTCCACATATGTGGCTCGCATTTCCAAGGTCAAAGTCAAGTGACTGCACACAGACTGTTGAAATGCCTCGGCGGGCTCAACATGTGGGCCGTGGCCATCTGTTTTAGAACATTTTGAAACTAATATTAGTCGAAAACTAAAATCTTCCTAGTCTTTGGAATAGCATTTGATACACTGGCAGCATGTCACGCCAAATCCATAGGCACTTTGTGGTATGAACGTCAAAACGCTCTTTAAATCATACCTAATTTTACTCTTGTATTAAATATCTAGAAAGGTAGGGCTCTAGCCATCTTTCAACCAACGTAAGTGGTACTAGTATACATTGGGCCCGGCTCGCTGATTCAGTAATTGTAACGCCGCGCGAGAAGGCCCTGGTCCCGGTCTTCGCACGCTTTACAATTACTGAATTAGCGAGCCGGGCCCAAGGTAAATATTCCACTTCCGTTGGTTGAAGAGATGGCGAATGTCCTACCTTTCTAGATATTTAATATCAGAATATGGGTATGATTTAAAGAGGCTTTTTTTCTCGTTCATACCACAAAGTGCCTATGGCCAAATCGCCTCTGAATGTGTTGTTGCTACTCCGTGTGACGTCCGGATAACGGGTGTTTACTTGCGCGAGGACTCTCGCGATTGGTCCAATTATACAAAACAGTGCCGCTTTGTTATATACACTTTGTTTTGGGATATCTATTACTGGACAAATATGGAGTAATTAATACGACCACACAACTTGATCATTTGATGGCCAAACTGAATAAAGCCGTTGTTGGGCTGTATGGGGAAACGGCGAAGGGAGACCACCTCGGTTGTCTTGGAAGAATGGTCTACCATAGGTGGTCGCCCAACCGGATACATCCGATTGTTGTACCTCAATGGAGACACGCCATGTGATTTTGTACCTTCAGGCTTCGGACATCTCCGTAATTTCATAAAATACGTATACAAAATTTACAATATTTTTCATAAATACAGTCAAAAGTTGACAAAATGTTCAGAATACATGTCATGTCCTCGTGTTCTCTGAAAATGTTGCCAACTTTTGACTTTATTTACGGAAAGTGTTGTAAACGTATTTCATGAAATTACGCAGATGTCCGAAGGTATCAAATCACATGCCGTGTCTCAATAGATCAACGTTCTTGTTTGTCCGACTGGGGTGCCCATGCTATTGACGTCCAGAGATAGGTGAAATCCACCTGCACATCTCAAATCGGCGATAACGGAGACGATCATAATCCGATGTTTTCGAGTTTGCATAGGACAACGTTTCGCCATACACAATAAACGCGAGAAATTTCAAATTCGGACATTAGTTGCGGCCGGTAACTCCGCAAAACTCCCATACCATACCCATACCATCCGTAGCGGACGATACGGGAGGCTTGCACGAGAGTTTTGCAGAATTATTGGTACGGGTGTATTGCAGAGTTACTGCCCGCAACTACTGTCTGTTCCACGTTTTGCTGCCGACAAACATTTGGCCATTAAACACATTAAATCTAAAAAATATTTAAAAGTAAAGTACTTTTTCAGCAATAACAAAAATATTTGATGAAATTCCATCAAAATCGATAGCGAAAAAACGATTTTCCTATGGGAATTTAACATGGGGAGTCAATTTCCAAAACTTTTGTTTTTTTTATCCTGAAGGATCAATTATAAACGAAACATTTTGGAAATTGACTCCGAAACCTGGCGAGATAGCTTGAAAATGATGTAAGTAAGAAACAAAAGTTAGATTTTGAAAATCGGTCCAGAAATAAAAAAAATATTTTTAAAAAATCTACTTTTAGCCCCCTTAAATTCCCATAGGAAAATCTTTTTTTCGCAATAAAATCAATATTTGATGGAATTTCATTAAATAATTTTTTGGGAGGGTGACTTGTTCTGATGAAAAAGTACTTTAAAATATGTTTTAGATTTAATGTGTTTAATGGCCAAATGTCCGTCAGCAGCAAAACGTGGAACAGACAGTAGGAACGAGTATGCCTCCTTTGACGATATGTCCTTTAGTTTTAGAAACTTTTATTGTAACTGTTACCGTCTTAGCTAAGCTTACGCATGACATAATATTATACTGATCTAAACTATGTAAATGGCTTGGGATACTGGTTATATGTGGGTTTGACGAGAAATGGGGCTTATTGGATATGTGACCAGTATAGCTCCTGATCAAGTAGCACAGTCCTGTCGCCCGGTATATTGCTTGCTAGAAGCATGGCGAGTATTTAATTGATGGAATAGCGAACAGTGCAGATCCTGATCAGACCGTGCAGAAGCACGGGCTGATCTGGGTCTGCACTGCTTGCAAACCACATAAGCACCATTTCTGCAGTGACAGCCACGTATATGTCCCTTGTATCCAGTCTGCAAAATCACAGAATGGCGGTGTCCTCTGTTTGCTTTTGTCGCTGGTTTCCCACGAACGTGGACTAGAAATAATCCGTCATATTTACAGAGCAGCATGCATAATTACTGTATCATTGACCACTTAAAAACAGGCCACTCGTCCTGAGACTACTACACAATTATGTACATTGTACATGCTACATTTACATAATTGTATATCTGGTTTGGCCCTCGGGTACGTTTTTATCTTTGACTGTTTTGTTACCTGGTAGTTGAATTGGGTTATTGCCCATTATAAACGCCAAGTGATTTTGATGTGGCGAGGACATGGCATCAGCTCAGGATTATTCTGATTTCAGGGCTGAATATATAGTTTTTTATTGTAAATATTCAGTTATGATTTTGGGATCGCCCCCCCCCCCCCCCCCCCCCCCCCCCCCCCCCCCCCCCCCCATCTGTACATGTACTTGAGCATGTACTTGTACAGGGATATATGGGATTTAGTACTAAACCCATTGACCCGGCCTTAAATGACCGTAGCTGTTGATAGGCCGTTAAGCCCCAACAAACAAACACACATAATTGTATAGATGTTTAAAGCTCGCGTGGTACGGGGATATCGAGTTGGCGATGCACTTCTCGTGTAAGATTTACAATAGACAGACGGGCAGACGTATAGTGGCTCGTTGCGACGAGGATTAATAACTTTACATTTCGTTCCTATGTTTGTCGGTACGCCACTCAGAGATGAAAATTAAGAACCTTCCATTTCGTTCCTTAAACGTAGCTTAATATTAATTGGCTCGTTAGGGTTTTGCGTCCGTACAAAGGAAACATCGTCGTTTTTACTGCGCGTAGAACTTACGAATCTTGCATTTCATAAGTTCGTCTTGTATGAGATACAGAAGCTAAAGTTTAGTTTCGTACTGTTTGCCTCTACTCTGCTAAAGAACGAAGAGGCGAACTATCCCTTACAAGCCAGCATTCAGACGTGCTTTACCCTTCAGTTATGTCTGGAACGCCAAATCTACATGAACTCAAATAATTAATGCTATTAGTAGCTCCAAATAATTAGAGCTAGCATTAAATATTTAGAACTAGCTCCAAATCATTTGAAGAGCTCTAAATCATTTGAAACTAGTTCTAAATATTCAATGTTAGCTCTAATGATTTAGACCCGGCTAACTCAAATACTTATTGCTAGCTCTAAATAATTAGAGCTGGCATTAAATATTTAGAGCTATCATTAATTATTTACAGCTAGCATTAAATATTTGAGTTTATGTAGATTTGGTGTTCTAAATAATTAGAACTATTCAAATGATTTGGAGCTAGCTCTAAATATTTAATGCTAGCTCTAATTATTTGAGTTGATGTAGTAGAGTTGGTGTTCCATAGTATGTGCTTGCGTGACAAACCTGGGGCCCGTTTCACTAAACTTCGTACGACCAAAATGTTCGTAAGTGCAAATGTAAGATCGTCTGGAAAATTGTATTGATGGATTTACATTTATTGAGCATATGCAGCCTATGCTCAATAAATGTAAATCCAATAATTGTCTACAAGAAAACATTGTTAATGTTAATGTTTACAGACTATCATAATTGTGCACTTACGCACATTTTAGTCGTACGAAGTTTAGTGAAACGGACCCCAGACTACAATCTCCTATGAAAACGTTTATGAATGAAAGCTTCAAGCAGCTAATGTTTATTGCGACCATCAGTGAATAGTGAATGAAATGGAGGTGGCGGGAAAATACATGCCTATAAATTTAACCATAAACTGTCTTCGCAAATTGAATTAAGTTTAATACAAATGGAATATGCCTTGAAATAAGACATGAAATGCATCACTGGCATTTTCAAGGGTAGACGCTACACAATACAAATGGGTTCGCTGGTAAAAGGCGTCTTTCTACAGTTGCGACCATTGCATCTGTATTCGCCTGTGCGTCCTGGCGTTCATGTTAGTGTCGGGTTATTTATAGTAATTCAGTCAACGAAATACCAGCGGTGTATTTTACGAACTACATTGTAATTATAATTATGTTTTAAATGTTGAATCTACGCTGATGTACGGTGTGATGATCAGGTTCTACAAATATTGAAAATAAACTGATATCATTTCCATCCACATTCGTTGCAAATTAATGAAAATACTACGTTGGCTAAAGCTCCGCCTTTTCAGCGTGATTGGCTAGATTACCTCTATTTACCTTTCGTCTGCGTGCGCAGCCTTCTGAAATAGCGTTCAAACTGAATTGTAGTAGTTATATTTGTTTACGATCGTGAGCGAGGAATGTAGTACGCAGACGACAGTGGTGCAGACGAGTTATTGCATAACGCGGAGTATGTTAGTTATTTTGTGCGTGCGGGAATTTTCTATATTATTTCGCTACATGACGGAATGAAATCCCGAGTATTGAGTGTGCTCGCCCGGACGGACGGACGCTCGCTAGCGCTGATGTTGATAACAACATTGTGCCTGTGTCGCTCCAGCTCGGCGCGCGACTGTGTTTGTAACCAACTCACGTGCGACATTCCGCAGAACTGCAGCGCGGGGATTACTACGGACCCGTGCGGGTGTTGTGAGGTGTGTGCCCGGGGACTCGGGGACCCCTGCGGCGAGGTAGGGGCCAGCAGCCCCGGTGTGTGTGGGGAGGGGCTGGAGTGTGTTATTCTACCATGGACACGTGATGCCGCGACGGGAGACAGACACGGAACTTGCGAAGGTATGGCTCAAATGTTGTGCATGTAATTCATTTTGTTCTTGAACCATAATTCGTTTGCTATACTAACCCAATCTGAGATTAAATATGTATATTATAAACCTAGGCTCGCATCAAAATCGAAAGAAACCACTGATTATTGGTGCTACATCGCAACTACAAAATAGATATAAAGATGCACTTGAAGAACCTGAAGCATTGACACTTTAAATTATTAAAATATGTGTACACTGTAATCCCCTTTATATCGAGTCCAAGTATAATTTAGATGTATCAACCTTGAGATGCGATTTGACAAAGCGGGAATCGTATCATCAATGATCACACGGCGAAAAAAAGGTTGAAACGTGTAAGATTGCCGGTCCGTGCACTCGATATTCTGAGTTTATACTGGTTGCAAATATAACAAGAAAGTCCGTTGCCTGTTTTGTGTCCAATGTCAAATAATATTGCTAGCCTACGCTCTAGACCTATTTCCGAGCGAGTCCCATAGATAGGTTAACAGGTTAAGTTGACAAGTTGCTCGCCAACGAAACAATGTCTCCATGAGAAACATACGAACAAGTATCATCTCCGTGATAGACAAGCCATTTCTCAACAGAATATGCTCATGGTGCTGCGCGTCTAACTAAAATAGTCACCGGTGTCAAGGTGCATGATCACGTGGTTACAACAACAACAATGGCTGAAAGTGTTGAAAGCGCACCCACTCCAAAGTAAGTATTATTTGATATTTTCCTTAATAGGCAACGGATTTCGATGAAATATGGCACAGCAGGACTCGGTACATACTTATGTCGTTTTTGCGAAGAATCGATTTTCGTGTCAGTAGACATGTCTACTAACACGGAAATCGATTCTTCGCAAAAACGACAGAGGTTTGGGCCAACGTACGGAGACCACCGAATGCAGCTTACAAGACCCGTTTGATGCGCCATATTTCATCAAAATCCGTTACATAATAAGGAAAAAATAAAAGAATACGTACTTTGAATCGTAGGGCTTCTGGAAGTTTCAGTACTTGTTGCTGTTGATGTAACCACGTGATCATACACCTTGTGTATACCTTGTAACTATCACCACCACGACCTCATGTATTGAATTAGGCAGGCATTAGGCGTACACATCTACGTTCTAGAGTAGGCAGCTGTATGTACTATTTATCTGACACTGCATTTGAGCCCGCCAAGCTCTGATGTTACAGCGCCACGATAATGTAATAAATTCAGTATAATAATTCTGCATACTTTTAATCATCAAATATAAGCAGTCGTTCTATATGACAATGCATTTCGGGAAAAATAAATGATTACTCCCTCAAAGTATACTTTGCTAGATAAGTATACTTTGCAATGTTGGTGAAATAGGCTACATTCATCGCTACATCCATCACATGTGACGAACGCAGCGATCCTAGTAAACTCGTCTGTCTACCATCGCTATAACACTGAAGAGATGTCTCATAGCCTTTATGCCAATTGCATTGGATTAGTGTATGACATGTCGTTTATCGGGTGTAAACTACGCATTTTTGTACACGTTGAATGGTGTTTGTCCCCGGTTTTATCAACGTCCTTTTATCGTCTGTTTACAAATCACGCAACATACGTTTCGCCTTTCACCCGTAGTTAAACTCGTCTATCTACCATCGCTATAACACTGAAGAGATGTCTCGTAGCATTTTTGCCAATTTCGTTGGATTAGTGTATGACATGTCGTGTATCGGGTGTAAACTGCGCATTTTTGTACACGTTGAATGGTGTTTGTCCCTGGTTTTATCAATGTCCTTTTATCGTCTGTTTACAAATCACGCAACATACGTTTCGCCTTTCACTTTAATACCGTAGCATTGACGCTAACACCCAGTCTTGCTATTCAGTCGAATACAGAAGCGTTTATAAACATTTCCCGCCACGCATTTCAATTGATTACGACTGCCGTCGACTGAGATCGTCCATCTGTTTGTGCACACAGATGATTATAGCGTGTCTTGGATGGTCAATTATTGTTTGTACAGTCGAACCTCCCTCAACGGCAACCCCTACAACAACACCCTCTCCATATATATCCACCATTGATGATTTCCGCTGTATCTAACCCTTAGACTGATGAACACGAAAATTGTCGTCTGCTGTTGCTTTGCCTTCTTTATCAATACAAACATGTTTTGACTGCATTTTAGAATCATTTCCATTGGAAATGATTCTAAAATGTTGCCAAAACATGTTTTTGATGCGAATTATCGAAGAAAATAAATAAACAGCGACGACATAATTTAATTCAGCATTAACATGCCTACAACAGCCACCTCTCTACGACAGCCAGTCTTGCGTCTTCCCATGGGTGGCTGTTGTAGAGACTGTATAGACATGAAACACCTTTCTAAACAATGAATACAACAATTCAAAAGCGCCCGGGTCTGAAGATTCTGTAACGCGTGAGTTTCATATTTGCCGGACTTTAACCACACTTGAATTTTAAGGCACGAGTTGCTCCATTTTATAATAATTTTCAGTAGTCGATCGTGTGCCTATACGCAAAGCACACATCATGGCTTGCAGTGCTCACTGTCTGATTTACAACATCTCCAATCTGCACTCTCTGTGAATTTCCCGTGGTGTGCGGTTTAGAGATGTTCCACTGCGGATGCCGATGCCGTCATATCCGGCATTGACGTCAGAATCATTGAATAGTTCCAAAATGCTTTTCGTGCGGATAGAGCTCAGCGGAGATACAAGCTATGTTTCTAACTGCAGTTGTCTATAATGTAAGCGAGTGGTAATGGTAATGTTGGTGCGCTGGAGCAACAGGCTGTGTAATTAGCACACAACAACCAGACTCCGCAGTGAAGAGCGAACTTAGGTTCCGCTAAAATGTCAATTAAGTCCCCATTGAGTTTATTCACAATTTCTTCTGAAATGCAGTATTTTGAGGAAGGAACAAGTTAGCGTTGGTGTTTCTATGATATTTAAATAAGGTAATGCATACATGGCTCATACGCAGAACATGTTTATCCAGTGCTACACGTTTTTCGCTTTATAGGCAATGGATAGCTTTATTTTCTTGTGTAGAGGGAGAGGTGCACAGCCAAGTCCGCCCGACCCCCACCATGCACCCACTCCTGAATAAAAAATTATATTTTGTTTAATAGTAGTATGTAGTAACAGTTCACAATTAGTTCATACAGTAACCCCTAATAACCCATGCCCACCACCCCACCCATGCCCTATCCCAGCCAAATTGTACTTGTAGTCATGCTCCAGATAAGCTTTGTGTCTAAAGCGTACTACACCCAAAATTATTGCGTATTTTACTTTTACAAATGGATTACTGATTTTCTTCATTACTAAACAGGGAAAAAATGATATAAAAATTTAAACATTCATTTATTTCATCTGCAAAAACTTTTGCAGCTCAACTAAGTGAATTTTCAACTTTATGGCAACTTTATGATTTAACTGACCAAGGTTAATATAAATGTTGCTGTGACTGGAGAAATGAGGCTTATTGCATTTGTGACCGGTGTAGCTCCTGATTAAATGGCACACTCCTATTGCCTGATAACGATCTATATTGCTTGTTAGAAGCATGACAAGTGTTTCATTGAGGGAATGGCGAACAATGCAGATCCTGATCAGACTGTGTGGATGCACAGGTTGATCTGGATCGACACTGGTTCACAAAACCCATACACCCCATTTCTCCAGTCACAGCCACAAATTAATTAAATATACCAAAATGTATCAGTAATTTAAAAGACCTCAAATTAAAGACTAATTTTGAATGGGTGATGTATCACATGTTTACCCGGTAGTTTGAATTAATGATACCACAATCTTAAAGACGAATAGAGTGGATAGCCTGTACTTGTTTTCGTGTTCGCCCTTCGTTTACAATTAGAATAAATTGCTACTGCAATTTGTCGGAGTGACATGCAAAAAAAAACACATGAGAATAATATGCCATTACAATACTCACGGAATGCTCCCACATGCCAAACCTGTAATCGTTATCATTTACACGTAAACACGAATTATTAATGATTCAGTTCGATTTGATTAAGGGAGATAATCTACATCAGCGGATACATGCCATACGGCTTTTATTGACCAAGCATTTGGTCGAAATGGGTCCAAATGAAATAGGGCAGTATTATTGAGGATACGATAACAATGCGGAGAATTGCCGGTCTTGGCAGGATTCAGACTTAAATGGCAGCATTAGAAAGTAACTAATAATCATATGCACTTAACAGTTCCCAGTGAAGGCTTGTGACCCAATGTGTTCACAAGAATGTTTGAATGTCCGACTGCTAGAATAAGGTTGTGATATTATATATGCAACTCTAGCGCACAATTTTCCTACCGTAGTCCGTCTGTCAATATAAAAACTCTGTGCCAACATTTGGCTTACAATTTTGCGTAAGTGGACTAATGTTCTAACAGTCAGTCTAGCTCATGAGAAATCTGGCGAATTAATCTGAAATAATTCAGTCATAAGTAGATATGACCTACTCGGTATTCAGGCTAGCATCCAAGTCTGCATAACAGTGTAAATCACCCAGATATAACCGGTGTAAAATCCACCACTGGTGGTCCGTGCACGCTTTAGGATAAAGCGCTATTCTCTCCAGCGGTGTATTCCACGGGAGCGATATTTCACACACGAAGACCTATTCGATAGTCGGTACTAGATTATTTGATTATTGTGCTCTAGACTAGTATTGTGTGACCAGTGTTGCAAGTAATGGATGATAAAGAAAATAGTCGGCTACATTTCGTGACACATGTGACCTACTTGTCATATGGACATCTGGCATTAGATCAGGCTATTGTTGTAGCGGTGCTCGGAGGTATTTGCTGTGTTGGCTGTGCAGTGTACAAATTTGTCAGGTGTGTATTGCTACTTTAATATATGTCTTTCTGAGGCAAATAGCAACAATATATGAGAAATTTATAGTTTTAAAATCACTGTAATCAAGGAAATTGACTGTAGAAATTAATATTTTTTCCGGGGCAGGATTCTCTCGACCCCAAGTTGCAGGCAGTAACTCTGCTAAGAGTTTTGCACTCCTTACTAAACTCAAGAACCCAGCTACACCACTACTGTGACAATATTGGCACAGTCCGTGACAGAAATGAACTATTGCAATAAAACTACTCATGCAATGTATATTTCTGGTAGTCATGTTCGATGATTATCACAAATCTTTTCACTTTGTTTTGTAATTTTGAAAGAGATTTTAATTTTAATTCAGAAGCTGCAATACACTCCCTGTTTGGGGATAAAAAAAGATGTACAGCTATGCTATATCACCTGCATTGCGACTTCACGTCAGTTATTGCCGTTGTGCAGTCGTTGTATCCTATCTGTATAATACCTGGCAATTATTATACTCCTCACGTTGCAAAACATTAACCAGTGTCTGGCCAGCGTAACCTCTATGTACAACTACGCAGTCTGATCGCCATCTAAATGTACCATTTTTGGCCGACAAGTATATTATTGTGCATGGGATGTTACTCTTGCAGCTGGTTATTGATGGGACTGTGTGCATTTTCAGGGTGGCTTGAGCCTCTGTTGGTTGCAACCACAACAGGGTCCCTTCCCTCGAATGGGCACCCATGTTATTCAAAAGCCTATTATGATCATAGCGTCGGATCGTGTTCGCCCTGCATGAAAGTTAAGAAAAGGATCGAGCCATCCTCTATGTGAGAGAATTTTAAAAATACTCTCTGCAATCAGCATCGACACAGATCAGCCTGCATATTCATGCAGGCTGATCTGTGTCTATGCTGTTTGCCGGTAGCTGGTTCATTTATTGGAACTTGAGTGATACAAATATGCGTAACAGTGGGAATTTTGATCACATTAAAAACACGCCATATGCGAGCTGATCATCCAGCATTGTAGTTATACTGGTCACAAATACAAAGTTTTACTATTTCCAGTTCAGTAGCCTAATGAGACGTTTGTAAAGTACCTGTCATCCTATCAATTTTGGAATATTAATTAAAATATTTTGTTTCTGTTGTTAACGATTTCAAGTACAGGCTTGAATGATGCTATTAATTTCACTGAAGACACACTATATGCTTATGAATAGCATACAGCGAATCCTGCCAGGTAATTATACTATCTCTTCCTCTCCTTCACTGTAGTATGTAATATACGTTTGTGTCACGCAATTATTTATAATGCAGATTTGCTTACACCATTGACTTTTGCTATGTAACACGCATTTATCCCAAATTTTACCATTCTCTGTTAGACTCTTGTGTTCATATGTATGTTGTCCGGATCTATTCTTCAATAATATTCACCCATCCCGCTCTGGATCTACACTGGTTAAAATATAGGTTTAATTATTGTTAAGAAAGATGGATTCAATCCATATGACCATCCTTGTGGCGGCTCATAAAGTTAACGGCCGGATTATGTCACTTGGCAAACATGAGATTTTCAGAACACAAATTATGCTTGAAATGATGTCATAGGTACAATAACACAGGGCTCCAGATAAGCTGTGTATTTGCGTAAATACCCAATTAAAATTGTGATAGAATTAAATATGTTTCACTGATTGTGCTTCCTGGTGCAGTAATGGTGGAAATGCATAAACAAGCATCTCCCATCAGGGAATAACGCACAAAATCCATAGAATTTGATGGAATAAAATGGTTGATATGTGTCTTGTGACTGGAGAAGCGGGGGTTACGTTTACGTTTTACAACCATTGTAGATTCAGATCAGCCTGTGCATCCGCACAGTCTGATCAGGATCTGCACTGTTTGCTATTCCATCAATGAAGCACTCGTCATGCTTCTAACATGCAATATAGATCGTTATCTAGCTACACGAGTGTGCTATTTGATCACATATGCCATAAGCCCCATTTCTCCATTTGCATCCACATATAGGTCATTTGCAGTCCATAAAATGACATAAGCCCATATTGAATATCTGAGGCACGATCTGAGATGCAGACCCATTCACAAGCCACAATAGCAGTAAAATATGGATCTGACAATGATTTTTAAGCAGATTCAGTCTCCTGTGTCTCCGTCACTAGATAATTATATTCACATTAGCAATGAAATAAGGCTCTAAAATGTGCTTAAATAAAAAACTTTTACAAACAGTTGCGTAAGAAAGCACACCATCTGGTATATGCAATATGTCATCCTGCATATCTTTTTACATGTTAACCCTTACAATGCTGAATTAATGTCTGAATATTTTTTATTTTTCCATTTTTCTCATAAAAAACTTGGTTTGGCAGCACTTTAGAATCATTTCCAATGGAAATGATTATAAAATGCTGCCAAACCATGTTTTTACTGAGAGAAAAGAGAAAATATGAATTATCAGCAGACGACTATTTTTGGTACCCGCATTCTAAGGGTTGAGCAATCAGCTCATTCAAGATATTGTTTTCATGCCACTGCTAACGTAGTAACACATTTGTATTGAAGCACTATATATATTTATGAATACTTTAACGCGTTCACCCCGAAGTAACGATATGGACTCTTACATGACGACTTTTGAACTGTTACGAGCCGGATCATCTGGGTCTACAGTGTTTGCAAACATTGGAAAGCGGGCTGCAGTGTTGAAAGGGTTAATTCATTATATGAGGAATATAATAAAATTTAATAATTTTGTTTCTATTTTACTTATTTTTCAATAAAAGTTCTTGATACATCAGAGCTCCAGATAAGCTGCGTATTTGCTTAAATACCCAATTAAAATTGCCAAAAACCCAATTGCTATCAGAAGTAGTGAGTATCAAAAATCAATGAACAATTTGTGGTATCTATCATGCTACAGAAAACAATAAACAGACCTCAAATATAGCATACTTTTATTATTTTCCATGAAAACACATCTTGGTATTTCATTAGAATTGTCTCCAAGGAGGCAATTCTAATGAAATTCCAAGACATGTTTTCACTTCGAAGCAAACTATTCGAAAATTGCTGTCTGTTGATGTGTAAACAGTAGTGTGATTTTATTTTACCCAATTAAAATTTTGAAATACCCAATTGCTTCAGAAATTATGGAGTGACAATACTCAATTAATAATTCCTTATCTGGAGCACTGTGTACATGTACATCATTCAGAGACTGATCAAATGGTGACTAAATTATATTTCTGAGGATATACGGTTTATCCTCGGACTGTAAAGTACTAAATACTATTCCCTACCTGCCTTCTCGTAAATTTGAATGCAAAAACCTGTATAATGATTAATTAAGCTCCATTAGCATTATCTGTTGTGAGACAGGTAGCAGACACCCAGATAAGTAAAGTATTCTCGTCAAATGATGCAACATTTTATTATTGACCCAATGAAACATACATTTGGCGTTCTTTAGAACTGCCATGAAAAGACAGCCCAGACATACTATAAATTTGTAAATTTACATTGAGAAATAAGAAAAATGTAGACATGTATGTAGATCTTTGGTTTTATCTGCAGAGCTCCAGATAAGGTTTGTATCGAGTATTATAGCCCCAAAATATCAAATTCAATGCATATTTCACTTTTACAAATATATTATTGATTTTCTTATTAAATAGGGAACAAAAGATAAAAATAAAACAAATTTAAAAATTCACTTATTTGAGGTAGTTTCAACTTTATTACAGTATTTTCACTACGCAATTTGAAAATCAATGCTTATTTTCACATTGCTGTGCGTATTTTGTACTCGTACTTTTGATAATCAATGCGTATTTTGCTAAAATAAGTGTGTAAAATACGCCAATACACACCTTATCTGGAGCACTGATCCTGACTTGCTCAGGTAATACACTACCTATGTAAGATATGCAGGGAATGCCTCAGTGTTACATATTTATGCAACTGTAATGAGAGACAAAAAGCGGGAATCTCTCGTTACAAAAATATGCATTTTCTTGTCAATTGTTATTTATTTTACATATATTTTATATGTATGATTCCATTATTCAATTAAGATGTAGCGCAGCAGCGTATTATATTTATTTAATATGAAGAATGATTGAAAATAAAGATTTTGTGTGTGAGCTGTACTTTTTGCTGACAGCAAGAAACATTTAAATTATAATGTTGTGACTTAGTGTAGTCCCATGCCCTACTGTGCAGTCTGATAGAGAATAGTAGGTTAGTGCCGTGAATGGGAAAAAATATCCGGCAACGCTCAAGAATTTCTTTAGTTCTCATCAGAAGTATATGTTGTGACCACTCATTTGAACCGTCTCGCCTAGATGGTTCAAATGAGTGGTCACAACATATACTTTGGTTCAGAAATAAGGAAAATAGATAGAGAATAGTAGGTTAGTACCGTGAATGGGAAAAAATATCTGGCAAGGCTCAGGAAATGGGATGGGCGAGGCTCTGCCGAGCACATCCTGTTTCCGTGCCGCGCCAGATATTTTTTCCCATTCACGGCACTAACCTACTATTCTATTTATCCCGTCAACACCTACAAATTGCTGTAAAATGCAAAAAATAGTATTGACTGGATATCAAAAATGTTTCACGGCACCGTGTTTCACGGCACATACGTACGCGTACTGTGTTGACGGGATAAATCAGGATCTACACTGTTCACTATTAAATTGTTGAATAGTCTTGCTACCATCACTAAATTTAATGTTAGTCCTTTATAGGCGAGAAACGATTGTTGTCATGTGCCGATTTTCAATTTTAACTTATTTCTCATCAAAGTAACATGTTTTGGCAGCACATGAGAATCGTCTCCATTGGAGAACTAATGTATACTAACATAATACATCTATACATTGTGACACCACATGTTGTGTGTCACTGCTATTGTGTACTGCCATAATAAAGCTATACATTGTGACACCACATGTTGTGTATCACGGCTATTGTATACTACCATAATAAATCTATACATTGTGACATCACATGTTGTGTGACACGGCTATTGTATACTACCATAATACATCTATACATTGTGACACCACATGTTGTATTTCACAACTATTGTATACTACCATAATAAAGCTATACATTGTGACACCACGTGTTGTATGTCAATGCTATTGTATCCTACCATAATAAAGCTATGCATTGTGACACCACATGTTGTGTGTCACAGCTATTGTATATTACAATAGTAAGCTATACATTGTGACACCACATGTTGTGTGTCACAGCTATTGTATGCAACAATAATAAAGTTATACTTTGTGACACCACATGTTGTGTGTCACAGCTATTGTATATTACAATAGTAAGCTATACATCGTGACACCACATGTTGTGTGTCACAGCTATTGTATATTACAATAGTAAGCTATACATCATGACACCACATGCTGTGTGTCACAGCTATTGTATGCAACAATAATAAAGTTATACTTTGTGACACCACATGCTGTGTGTCACAGCTATTGTATATTACAATAGTAAGCTATACATCGTGACACCACATGTTATATGTCACAGCTATTGTATATTACAATAGTAAGCTATACATCGTGACAGTGCCACAGCTGTGAGTCACAGCTATGTATGCAACAATAATAAAGTATACTTTGTGCCACCACATGCTGTGTGCACAGCTATTGTATATTACAATAGTAACTACATCTGACAACCATGTGCCACAACTATTGTAGACACCATAATTAAGTTGTACTTTGTGACACCACATGTTGTGTGTCACAGCTATTGTATATTACAATAGTAAGCTATACATCGTGACACCACATGTTGTGTGTCACAGCTATTGTATGCAACCATAATAGTTATACTTTGTGACAACACATGTTGTGTGTCACAGCTATTGTATATTACAATAGTAAGCTATACATCGTGACACCACATGTTGTGTGTCACAGCTATTGTATACAACCATAATTAAGTTATACTTTGTGACACCACATGTTGGGTGTCACAGCTATTGTATATTACAATAGTAAGCTATACATTGTGACACCACATGTTGTGTGTCACAGCTATTGTATACAACCATAATTAAGTTATACTTTGTGACACCACATGTTGTGTGTCACAGCTATTGTATATTACAATAGTAAGCTATACATTGTGACACCACATGGTGTGTGTCACAGCTATTGTATACAACCATAATAAAGCTATACATCGTGACACCACATGCTGTGTGTCACAGCTATTGTATACAACCATAATACAGCTATACATCGTGACACCACATGTTGTGTGTCACAGCTATTGTATACAACCATAATAAAGCTATACATTGACACCACATGTTGTGTGTCACAGCTATTGTATACAACCATAATAAAGCTATACATCGTGACACCACATGTTGTGTGTCACAGCTATTGTATATTACAATAGTAAGCTATACATCGTGACACCACATGTTGTGTGTCACAGCTATTGTATACAACCATAATAAAGCTATACATTGTGACACCACATGTTGTGTGTCACAGCTATTGTATACAACCATAATAAAGCTATACATTGTGACACCACATGCTGTGTGTCACAGCTATTGTATACAACCATAATAAAGCTATACATCGTGACACGACATGTTGTGTGTCACAGCTATTGTACACAACCATAATAAAGCTATACATCGTGACACCACATGTTGTGTGTCACAGCTATTGTACACAACCATAATAAAGCTATACATCGTGACACCACATGTTGTGTGTCACAGCTATTGTATGCAACCATAATAAAGCTATACATCGTGGCACCACATGTTGTGTGTCACAGCTATTGTATACAACCATAATTAAGTTATACTTTGTGACACCACATGTTGTGTGTCACAGCTATTGTATATTACAATAGTAAGCTATACATCGTGACACCACATGTTGTGTGTCACAGCTATTGTATGCAACCATAATAGTTATACTTTGTGACAACACATGTTGTGTGTCACAGCTATTGTATATTACAATAGTAAGCTATACATCGTGACACCACATGTTGTGTGTCACAGCTATTGTATACAACCATAATTAAGTTATACTTTGTGACACCACATGTTGGGTGTCACAGCTATTGTATATTACAATAGTAAGCTATACATTGTGACACCACATGTTGTGTGTCACAGCTATTGTATACAACCATAATTAAGTTATACTTTGTGACACCACATGTTGTGTGTCACAGCTATTGTATATTACAATAGTAAGCTATACATTGTGACACCACATGGTGTGTGTCACAGCTATTGTATACAACCATAATAAAGCTATACATCGTGACACCACATGCTGTGTGTCACAGCTATTGTATACAACCATAATACAGCTATACATTGTGACACCACATGTTGTGTGTCACAGCTATTGTATACAACCATAATAAAGCTATACATTGTGACACCACATGTTGTGTGTCACAGCTATTGTATACAACCATAATAAAGCTATACATCGTGACACCACATGTTGTGTGTCACAGCTATTGTATATTACAATAGTAAGCTATACATCGTGACACCACATGTTGTGTGTCACAGCTATTGTATCAACAATAATAAAGCTATACATTGTGACACCACATGTTGTGTGTCACAGCTATTGTATACAACCATAATAAAGCTATACATTGTGACACCACATGTGTGTCACAGCTATTGTATACAACCATAATAAAGCTATACATCGTGACACGACATGTTGTGTGTCACAGCTATTGTACACAACCATAATAAAGCTATACATCGTGACACCACATGTTGTGTGTCACAGCTATTGTACACAACCATAATAAAGCTATACATCGTGACACCACATGTTGTGTGTCACAGCTATTGTATGCAACCATAATAAAGCTATACATCGTGGCACCACATGTTGTGTGTCACAGCTATTGTATACAACCATAATTAAGTTATACTTTGTGACACCACATGTTGTGTGTCACAGCTATTGTATATTACAATAGTAAGCTATACATCGTGACACCACATGTTGTGTGTCACAGCTATTGTATGCAACCATAATAGTTATACTTTGTGACAACACATGTTGTGTGTCACAGCTATTGTATATTACAATAGTAAGCTATACATCGTGACACCACATGTTGTGTGTCACAGCTATTGTATGCAACCATAATAAAGCTGTACATTGTGACACCACATGCTGTGTGTCACAGCTATTGCATAGAGACAACCATAATAAAGCTATACATTGTGAGACACCACGATGTTGTGTGCACAGCTATTGTATACAACCATAATAAAGCTATACATCGTGACACCACATGTTGTGTGTCACAGCTATTAGTATACAACCATAATAAAGCTATACACCTCGTGACACCACATGCTGAGTGTCACAGCTATTGTATATTACAATAGTAAGCTATACATCGTGACACCACATGTTGTGTGTCACAGCTATTGTATACAACCATAATAAAGCTATACATCGTGACACCACATGTTGTGTGTCACAGCTATTGTATACAACCATAATAAAGCTATACATCGTGACACCACATGTTGTGTGTCACAGCTATTGTATACAACCATAATAAAGCTATACATCGTGCCACCACATGCTGTGTGTCACAGCTATTGTATATTACAATAGTAAGTTATACATCATGACACCACATGTTGTGTGTCACAGCTGTTGTATACAACCATAATTAAGTTATACTTTGTGCCACCACATGTTGTGTGTCACAGCTATTGTATATTACAATAATAAGCAATACATCGTGACACCATATGTTGTGTGTCACAGCTATTGTATACAACCATAATTAAGCTATACATTGTGACACCACATGCTGTGTGTAATGACTATTGTATACAACCATAATACAGCTATACAGTGGGATCGTCGTAATATTTAGTACTGCAGAATAAATAGTTATAACTATTAACTATTACAATTAATAGTTATTAACTATTAATAGTTATAACTATTATAACTACAATAGTTATAATTGGCTATCAATTTCATAAATTGAACAACAAACTACTTATACTGATACATATAATGGCAATGCTTTGGTTACTTACACCAATGATGTATATGTGTGTTATTTGTACATTACATGTCATACTGCTTAGTGTATGATAGGTAGTTAATTATGTAAGTACTTTAATATATAGGTCGAGGAACGCCTCACCAAGCTTTGTCGTCATATCATGCAGACTTAATATAAATCTCATCATATATATGTGGCTATTGACGGAGAAATGGAGCTTCTGGGTTTTGCAACCAGTGTAGATCCAGATCAGCCTGTGCATCCGCAGTCTGATCAGGATCTGCACTGTTTGCCATCCCATCAATGAAACACCCGTCGTGCTTCTTACAAGCGTTATAGATCGTTATCAGGCTACAGGAGTGCTATTTGATCAGGAGCTACACTGGTCACACATTTCAAAAGCATCATTTTTCCAGTCACAGCCACAGATTACTTGCGATGACAAAATGTGGCTACTTGACGTGTTTCACCAATGTAGATCTGCTAGCACCCTCCAACAGTCTTATACAGTCAAATATTGTTTATAGATACTTAACCCTCACTATGCAGGAGACGAAAATTGTCGTCAGCTGTTTTTCATTTTCACCTTAATTCTTAAAAAAACAAACTGTTTTGACAGCACATGTGAATCGTCTCCACTGGAGACGATTCTCATGCGCTGCCCAAACAGGTTTTTAAATCAAGAAATATTGAAAATAAAACATTTCCAGCAGAATACAAAATTTAATTCAGCGTAGTAAGAGTTAATGGATGTATGTATCATTTACTAAATGGTGAATAGTGTATACCCCTAAATGAATATACTATACTACCACACAGGCTGATCTGGATTTGATCTGGTTACACAGACAATAAACTTTGTTTTATCAAGGGGTTTACATATGTTAAATCTTGGTGGGATTTAACCCGTAACAATGCTGAATTAAATGTTGATGTTGGCTGTTTCCTTTTCTTCAATCTCAATTTTTTATACGCCCTTTTTTAACAAAACGGTACGTTTTGTGTTTTACCGCACGGCGGGCGGACTGGTGGCGTACAGAAAAACTGCACACTACTCCTCTAAAACCATTCAGTCAATCGATCTGAAACTATACACACATCTTCTACACATATATATTCATTGAGGGGGATGCCCCGTGCAGGCACCGGGGCGGGATCAACTGATCCTGAGAATAGTGCTGAAGTAGCCATTGCTTGTCGTAAAAGGCGACTAAACTGGCTTAACGATTGGGTTCATACTTTCCGGAACCCACTATACCGGATTTGGCCCTCATGTACATTTTTGGCTTTCTTGTATGTGAGAGTTGAGTCAGGCTATGCCCCATATATAAAAGTAAGATTAGCGCTAATCCTATTACTTTTAGGGATGGGATAAATGATGCTGGTGTGGCGAGGGCCTGGCACCAGATCAGGTTGTTCTAATTTCAGGACTGAATATATATTTTGATTGTAAATATTGAGTTCTGAAGTTGGGATTTACCCCCCTCGGACAGGTGGATACGGGACTCGACCCCGTTGACCCGTCTGCGTGTAGACTCCCTGAGGCTTGTACCTCTATGTCAGAAAAGCGGACGTTAAACCCTATTCACTCACTCACTCATTGAGGCGGTTCAAATGAGTGGTCACAACATTGAGAAATAACACAAATAAAAATATATTTTTTAAAAATATGCATACCCGTAAAGGTGTATTTCGCATGTAATGGGTTAATTATAGCCCTTTGAAGCAAGCATACAGGTAAACAATTGCTTCCCCTACTGTCTGTTTCATGAAAGTTGCCCAAATTTTACGGCTATATAGACAATTCAAAAACAATATTTTTTTCGATAATATTAAATTAAAGGAAAATTTAAGAATGATCCTTCTTTTTATTTCGTGAAATTTTGTCAAATATTGATTTTATTACGAAAAATTGATTTCTCTATGGGAACTTAACATGGAGGGAAAAAGAGGTAAGGGAGTGTGGGAGGAGTCAAAAAACAAAAAAAATTGGAAATTGACTCCGAAACCTGACTAGATAGTTTAGATATGATCTAACTAAGAAAACAAAAGTTAAATTTTAAAAATCGGTCCAGTATTTCTGAAATTCAAAAACGTTTCCCCATGTTAAATCCGTGAAGATGTCTATGGGGATTTAACATGGGGAATAAATCCCCATAGACATCTTCACTCCGTGAAGATGTCTATGGGGATTTACATAGACATCTTCACTCACTCCATGAAGATGTCTATGGGGATTTAACTCCGTGAAGATGTCTATGGGGATTTAACATGGGGAAATTGTTTTTGCGCAATAAAATCAATATTTGACAAAATTTCACGAAATAAAAAGAAGGCTCATTCTTAAATTTTCCTTTAATTTAATATTATCAAAAAAAATATTGTTTTTGAATTGTCTATATAGCCGTAAAATTTTGGCAGCTTTCGTGAAACAGACAGTAGATTCTTCATCAGACATAGCATGCACATGGTTGATATATGAGCTGTATTCTAGGAAAAACATGTTGTTTGTACTGTGACGTGAATAATGTCATACGATTATTAACGAAGGAAATAAAAAGATATATGGAAATGTACCAAAGACCATAGCCAATCTGACGTCAGACTTACGCAATGGGACAGGACATAGGCAAATATTTTATATTTTATGGATAACAAAGTCAAGGTGCATGATCACGTGGTTACAACAACAACAATGTCGCCCACTCCAAAGTAAGTATTATTTTATATTTTCCTTAATATGCAACGGATTTTGATGAAATATGGCGCAGCAAACGCGTCTTCATGAGATACATTTGGTGGTCCATGGAGTTTGGCACAGACTTATGTCGTTTCGACACTGAAATCGATTCTTCGCAAAAGCGACAGAAGTTTGGGAGAAAATACAGAGACCACCAAATGCAGCTTAACTAGACGTTTTTGATGCGCCATATTTCATCAAAATCCGTTACGTAATAAGGATAATATAAAAGAATACATACTTTCAATCGGATGGATTCTGGAAGTTTCAGTACTTGTTGTTGTTGTTAGTACCACGTGATCATACACCTTGACAGTAGCGCAGAGATTAGCACACTGTTTTAGGTGCAAGCCCTGAGCATTGTGGAATACATTGCCCGCTGATCATGACAGGAGAGTGGAAGGGTTTGTATGCCTTTCACCCCTAAATAACTGAAGTGGACAGTGCTATGTTAATGATTTTCAGGCTAGTTCATTGTCGCGCTACTTGCGGACAGCGCGATATAGTCGGCACATTAGCGTACGTACGTGCGTCCGGGTTAAAGTTTTTGGGTAAAGTTTTTTGGTGTACCATCAAAGCCTCAGCGGCACAGGTGGAAGACTCATGGCAGCACTTGTGGGCTATAAATAGTTCAAAACTAGCGGACAAAAATTCTATTTGCAGAGAGAAATAAAACATACACTCCTAATTCGTTTGGCGGATATTTTCGCCGCTAGCACGCAAAGAGTTTAAATAGCGGTCCACAAAATATTCATTCAGCATTGTATGACAGTAAGCCAGCAGAAATCTTATGACAAAAATATGGTCAAAATGACATTGAGACCTTTGCATCACTGAATATCTGTTTAACCCTTATAATGCTGAATTTAATTGTATTGTCAGCTGTTTATAATTTTCCACTTCTGTCATAAAAATACATGGCTTGACTGCACTTTAGAATTATTTCCAATGAAAATGATTCTAAATTGCTGTCAAACCATATTTTATTGAGAAAGAAGACAAAATACAAAAAACAGCAGACGACAATTTTCATTAACCCGCATTCTAAGGTTTAAGTAAATTATAATAAGCCGCATTTTAGAATACATTGCCCGTGATTGTTTGGGACACTTCTCGTTATTCAAGTAGTCTGTTGGTTGACACGTGAAATTTAAACCGCCCTGACTTCGCCTCGTGGTGTACCAAGGTCGTTGGTATTCATTCATGAAGCTGTAAAACCCGGCCAGGGCTTGCGTACTTATTGTAACCTGAGACCTAAACAATGTAGGTGTGTCTAGGTGATGTTGACTGGTTCAGGTAGACTGCTGTTTGCATACCTAGTTTGTTCATATTTGAACATTTCCCCTGATTGTTGTTTGTAGTACATGGGCTTATTTGAGTTTTATGTCTCTTCACCAGCAAGTTTATCCCTTTCCCTGATAGAAACGACTCTTCACGCCTCTGCAGAAGATGTCTTTTGAAAACATTGTGGGAAAAGGAGAAATTGCTTGTAACAAGCAATTTCTCCTTTTCCCACAATGTTTTCTACTCTATCAGATAATTTAACCATCATTTGACCCAGCATTTGATTCTTTTATTCAGATGTTTTGGATTTGGAAGAGTCGAAATATCGCAAAACAGGGAAAGGGTTATTTACAGATGGGAATATACCTGTCGGGCAGGGGGAGGGTGGCAGCATGCAATCAGCACTGAATTAAGTTACATAAAAAAACGTTCAGCACAGGGAGACCATGTACTGATCCAGTGTTCTGATCCAGTGTTCTGATCCAGTGTCGGGGCACTCTTACTACACTGAATCACTTGACCTCAGGTCATGCTGAGGATTATGTCATTTTGTTTGTGAAAAATTCTAAATATTTTCTTTATATGTGATTAAAAGTATATGTCATGACCACCATTTGAACCGTCTCATTGTGACGGTTCAAATGAGTGGTCACAACATATACTTTCATTGAGAAATAAGAAAAATAAAAATGAAATATTTCATACCTGTAAAGGTGTATTCCGAATGGGTTAAAATGCATAACATGTACCTCCTATTTACCCGGACATGTGGACTGAAATGGTACGAGTCTTGCACAATCTGGTGCAGTCTGATCAGAGTCGTTGCTGTTAACGGCATGCAGGGGCGGATCTGGAGCTGGAGGGGAGGGGGTTCCGGTTGCAAACCCCCCTCACCCCAGCAACGGAGTTTACATAGATCACAGTTTACCACTAGTTGGAGTCTGAATTTAAATGCCATAATACACAGGAAAGTGCATTTCTGGACATCTAGAGGCCCCGGACCCCCTTAGCATACTCACTAGCATAGCTTCAAAAAACCCTAGGACCTCCCCCCCCCCCCCCCCCCCCCCCCCCCCCCCCCCCCCCCCCCCCCCCCCCCCCCCCCCCCCCCCCCCCCCCCCCCCCCCCCCCCCCCCCCCCCCCCCCCCCCCCCCCCCCCCCCCCAAAATAAAGCTGGATCCGCCCGTGGCATGCTTTGTAACCAGTGTTTGTAACCATTAACCCTGATTAGATATACGCTGTTTGAATTTAACCCCTTCATCACTGCAGACCACTTTCCCAATGATTGCCAACAGTGTAGATCCAGATTGTCTTAGCAGGAGATTGATTGCACTGTTGTGAATATGTTCCCAAGGATCCCAAGTGCTAATGTTACCTTAACCCTTACACCTCTATTTTAATCTTTGTCATCTGCTGTTTATTTTCTATTTTTATAATCAAAAACATGCTTTAACCGTACTTTAGAATAATTTACAACATGCTTTGACAGCACTTCAGAATCATTTCCATTGGAAATGATTCTGAAGTATCATTTCCATTGGAAATGATTCGGAAGTGCTGTCTGTCAAACCATGTTTTTATTAGCCAGGTTTTTAAAAAAAAAATCCAGGCTATTGGATTGGCGAAAGCCGGGTGGGCGGCGACCACAATCAATGTTCAGTTTTCGTGTTTGAGCCCATTTCTTTGTTACTGTACCACCTAGGACCACCAAACTTTCACAGCTTCATAATCAAGGTGTGCCCACCACATATCACTATCCAACATGTTACCTTTTTTTGAACTTGACCCATTTTTTCCGCGCAGTCGACTTAGCCATTTTCAATGTTAAGTTTTCGCATTTACAATGTTAAGTTTTCGTGTTTAAGTCCATTTCTTTGGTACTGTACCACCTAGGACCACCACCACTTTCACAGCTTCATAACCAAGGGGTGCCTGCCACATACAAACTATCCAACATGTGACCATTTTTGTCGCGCGCTTCTTGCGGAAAGCGCGATATAGTCGGCCGTTTGGCGTACATACGGAACGATATACGTACCTGTGTCCAGTTTAAAGTTTTTGGTTAATTGTTTTGGTTAGCAACTTTTAAAACGTACGTCTGAGTTAAAAGTTTTTTGTTAAAAAGTTTTTTCGTATACTATTTCCTTCAACTGCTTCGCCCATTACCTTGAAAACTTCTCATGGGTATCATCAACTATATTTTCATTCTACCCCCCCCTCACCGTGCGGCCCCTTGCCCAATGTCAAGGTCAAATACTTAGGTATTTGGTTCATTTTTGTAAAAGTTTTTCGTTATACTATATCTCTGCAACTGCTTTGCCCATTACCTTGAAATTAACTGTCATAACGTAATTCTTGTAGGCCCTTGTGCACTATATTTTCATTCTACCCCCCTCCCGTGCGGCCCCTGTGCGTACGCCAAAGTGCCCAATGTCAAGGTCAAATTGCTTTGAAGTTTTTGGTTAAAGTTTTTTTCGCGCCCGCTTGAGGAAAGCGCGATATAGTCGGCACTTTGGCTGGCGTACGTACGTACGTACGTGCGTACGTGCGTGCGTGCGTGCGTGCGTGCGTGCTGTGCGTGCGTGCGTGCGTGCGTGCGTGCGTGCGTTCGTGCGTGCGTGCGTGCGTGCGTACGTACGTACGTGTGTCAGGTTAAAGTTTTTGGTTAAGTTTTTTTTGTTAAAGTTTTTCGTTATACTATATCTTTTTTTTTAGTGTCTATGCCTCGCCACAAGGCGCGACATGCAGGCCGCGGCCATCTAGTTTTTACCTTCACCTATTATTTCTACGTAATTGACTTAGCCATTTTCAACGTTAACTTTTTAATAAACGTACGTCTGGTTAAAAGTTTTTTTGTTTTTGGTTAAAAGGTTTTTCGTTATACTATATCTCTGAATGCTTCGCCCATTACCTTGAAACTTCACATGGGTGTTTATCATCATCCATATTTTCATTCTACCCCCCAACCATGCGGCCCCTGTTCCCAATGTCAAGGTCAAATTACTTTGAATTTTTTTGTTAAAGTTTTTTTGTGTATTATATCTCTGCAACTGCTTCACCCATTACCTTGATACTTCACATGGGTGTTTATCATCATTGTCGCGCCCGCTTGCGGAAAGCGTGATATCGTCGGCATTTTGGCATACGTCCGTCTGTCCGTATGTCCGTGTGTCCGGTTAAAGTTTTTTGGTTAAAGTTTTTCCATCTACTATATCTAAAAAAATTTAGTGTCCATGCCTCGCCCCAAGGCGCGACATACAGGCCACGGTGATCTAGTCTACAAAAAGTGGGTATAATTATGTTATCCAAATGTCTATGCTTGGAAAAAACCTTTGCCTCGTTTCTTGTTGAGAAATAAGGCAAGATATAAAAGCAACAGCAGACGACTGTTTTTGTGTGTAGCGGTCTAAGGGTTAGTATGTTGGTTGAACATGTCAGTACAAGTATTTGCTGATGCGGTGTCTAGTGTTTTCGCACAGAAACGTGCCAGAAACGTATAAGGTATCTCCACGTTTTGACCCTACGTATATGACCTTGTACTTGACACAAGTTACGTACCAGTACTCCATGTAACACGATTCAGTACATTTTTATGTCCTCACGTAACTTGCATGCCATTTTAGTTCAAACATATACTATACTATAGTCATTGGGACGTATAGCTACAATATTCACCTTCATGTGGATATGACCAGTGTAGCTCCTGGTTAGCAAGATATATCAGTCTAAGAAATGATAAAAAAAAAAACAGTAATTAATCTACATATACTTTTGATATGAAATAAAAAAAAATAGTGATTCTTTTTCTCGAAAGTTTCATACTACCGTATTATAATTGTATCCCATTTCTAATATAAATTTTGTATTTGACACTATGACCGTTTCACCCAAAAAAATGTTAGGTTTGTATTTGGTTAATACGTTTGTGATGCTATTGGATTAAATTCCAATTCACCGAATGCTGTTGTAAATTAGGATTTAATCCTTAACAGGTGTGAACCGGAAATTGTAGTCTGCTGTTTTCATATTTGTCTTATTTCCTGCGCAAAAACATATTTTGGCAGCGCATGGGAATCGTCTCCATTGGAGACGATTACCATGCATTGTCAAAATATGTTTTCATCTTGAAAAACAAAAAATAAAAAATCAACAGCAGACGACAATTGTTTTCAGTGTTGTAAGGGTTAGTATTCGGTCTATTAGTAATACATATATAAATGGTTGTGAACTCTGTATTTCACCTGCCTATATACTAATGCGTAAATTATGCTTTTTATGAATAATAGAAAGCACTTTTATTATATTTGGTAATAAATTGGTATAATTTTATCACCCGTCTGTGAATATAGCGCAGGAAAATTTATGGTGTAAATATAGTTGTTCATATATAGGTGATTTTGGTTATAAATCAAGATAATACCAATGAATGGGTGTCATTCTCCGTTAACAGGATGACATTAATACATTGGCGACCAGTGTAAATTCTGATCGTCTTGTGTTTGCAAATAATCATATGATCTGATTTTTCACATTGAGGATTCAGCAGGACTGAATATATATCAATGAGTAGAGATTATTTTAATGTGATTGTATCATTTTGGCACTGATTGGCATTTCCAGCACAATGCGGATTAACCCTTTGAATGCGGCAAACATAAATTGTCATCTGTTTTATATTTTCTCTTCTTCCTCAATAAAATTCCAAGAAATGTTTTCGTTTCGAAGCAAACTATTCAATAATTGCTGTCTGTTGATGTGCAAACAGTAGTGTGATTTTATTTTGCCCAATTAAAATATTGAAATACCCAATTGCTTCAGATATGATGGAGTGAAAATACTCAATTACTAATTCCTTATCTGGAGCCCTGTACTACATTGATTACTTTTAACATTCGCACACTTCATACATTTGGGTGTATGCGATACACTAGTGTGACCATTAACATGACCTTAACCGTTCTGACCTTCACAAGGTCACAGAAACGCTTACTTAGCCAAAGGGGCATATCCATGTTTTTTTTTCAAACATAATGTCACCTGGTAGTATAACTATTTTAAAATAATTCCAGCACAAAAATATTTACACAATTCCCTAACATTTGATTGGTCCGTAGCAAGTCTCTGTCCAAAATTTATATCCCAGTAAACTCCCATGCCGAACTACTTTCATTAACCGTGAGGCGCAGTTAAAATAATTCTTAAGAAAACGGATAAACACATTTTCTTGATGAATTTATTTCAAATGCTGGAATTATAAGGATTCCGGCCTTCGTCCAGTATTCCCGCAACTTTTCCAAGTTTATACCCCGATAAATTCCACAAAAAGGCCATTCATTCCTATATTAAACCATTAATGGCAGTGTAAAAACTAACATTTGTTATATAGACCATTTATCTGTGAAACAAGTGGGGCCTGCATCAATTGAAATTTCCAGACTATCCTCAATTTGCACTTACAAACATTTTAGTCGTACAAAGTTTAGTGAAACGGCCCCCTGTTCATTAGCCAAAATATGCAAATTATTTTCTGTGTGTCCTGTTTCTAGACAATTTACTGTAGTACATAAACAAGCCTTATCATGATCCAAGAGTGTGTGTGAACTGCCTGATCAGGAGCTACACTGGTAACACATTCACTTGACCGTGGATTTTATCACAAGACATCAATATAAGTATGTCCCTTGAAATTCCTGTCATTCTTCCAAGATAAGTTTGTTACCTGGTATGTGAGGTGTAGTCGTCTGAAGTCCTTGTCTCATCAACAAGGGTGCAATGTCTTATATGCGACATGCCATGTCATTTTGTACTTAACTCTTACTACGCTGACTTCAATTTTGTCGTCTGCCGGAAATGTTTTATTTTCAATATTTCTCTACAAAAACCTGTTTTGAAAAGCGCATGAGAATCGTCTCCACTGGAGACGGTTCTCATGTGCTGCCAAAACTTTTTTTTTTGTTAAGAATTAAGGCAAAATTTAAAAACAGCATACAACAATTTCTGTCTTCAATGTAGTGAGGGTTAAAAATGATATTATATTTACAGAAACTGATATTTTCTGTAAATGACGTGGAACGTTTGTGAAATTTTCATAGAAAATATGGGATATAATTCCTGATAACGTTCTAGAATTTCAAATGATTAACAGACAAAATCATAAACTGACACTTTTGATAGTCACATAATTATGTCCAATTATCATCAGCCTTGCAATCATTTGTGCTATGCCAACATTATACATAACACTACCATCATGACATGCTGATATGTGAGGTGTAGTCGACTGAAGTCAGTCTCTCATCAATAAGGGTGCAATGTCTTATATGTGACTGTGACTGGAGAAATGGGGCTTATGGCATTTGCCTACACTGTTCGCCATTCAGTTAGGGAAGCATCTGTCATGCTTCAAGCAAGCAGTTTCTCCAAATGCCACAAGCCCTATTTCTCAAGTCATATGCCAACATTATACATAAGACTACCATGACAGGGGCGGATCTGGAGGGGGGGGGGTTCCGATGTTGCAACCCCTTTTCAGCACAAACGCTTTGCTACATTTTCATGACTGAATCTTAACTCTTTGCATGGTAGCGGTGAAAATAACATAACAAGTTACGAGTATGTTTCTTATTTCACTCTCTAAATATGTCTTGGAATTTATTCTAATGAAATTCCAAGACATATTCATGATATTTATAGGGAGAAATAAAAGAAAATACAATGAATTGTCATCTGCTATTTTTTAACTATTTATAGCCCACAAATTTCCCAGCATGCAAACAGTTAATATGTGGAAGCACAATCATAAGTTTAAAAGCACGATTATTTTTTCTTATTGCCATTACAACCAATGCAGGATTGGAGCGTAATGTACGGAATATTGGTTACATTTGGTAAATATGTTTGCTGCATTATAGGAATGAATGGCCTTTTTGTGGAATTTATCGGATTATAAACTTGGAAAAGTCGCGGGAATACTGGACGAAGGCCGGAAGGCCTCGTCCAGTATTCCAGCGACTTTTCCAAGTTTATATCCCCAATAAATTCAACAAAAAGGCCATTCATTCCTTATAATTCCAGCATTTGAAATAAATTCATGAAGAAAATGTGTTTATTTTCCGTTTTCTTAAGAATTATTTTAAATGCGCCTCACGGTTACGGAAAGTAGTTCGGCGTGGGAGTTTACTGGGATATAAATTTTGGACAGAGACTTGCTATGGGCCAATTATCAAATGTTAAGGAATTGTGTAAATATTTTTGTGCTGGAATTATTAGAACAATATACTGTTGAGGCAAACTGTACATACCCAATCACTCTGCAAGCGCATGGATCTTCGGTGAAGTGCTTGGTCTCTGAGTGTCGACTATGAAAATTACAAAAATATTTCTCGTGAGCGGCTTAAATTTGGTGATTTGGTTACAATATTCACAATTGATCACCTGCAGCTGCAGGGGTCTATTATGTGATGTTTAGATGGTTGCTCAGCTGAATCGAGTGGGTGTGCATAATCCGATTTAATAACTGGCTTGTGTACACACAATCCAGACCCGGCGGAATAAAAAACCTATTTGTTACAAGCGTATTAAATAACTGTCAGTAGTATATTGGCAACCGCAACCAATGTGGATCCAGATCAGACTGCACATCCGTGCAGTCTGATCTAGACCTACACTGTTTGCAATTTGAGCATATGAATTTTTATTAAATAGCATACGCAACCGGGTTGGGTTTTACATGTATTTGACGGTTTATCTCATGTTTTACCATACTGGGCGATCAGGTGAGCCCAATTCATCGTCCCCCTGTAGGTGCAATTATAGAGGGTGAAAAACAACAATATTGCTAATCCTATAACAACTGCATAAAATTGAAATACGTTCTAGTGTTTACTGACCTCTGGCCTACAGAAACGGTTCACAATGACTCGCGAATATTAATTGTTGGTGTAACATGTTTTTTGCTGCGAGTGATAATAAAGAAACCTGAATCCCGACCTAATTTAAGGCATCATTGTTGTCACGGAAACTTTGATTAATTATTCAAATATGTATGAATATATTAAAAGGATATCTTGCGTCAATTTTTAGATAGTTTCTGAAGATATCTCTAGTCAGACAAATTATTACAGCATACTGTTTCATAAAATGTTATTATTCACAACATAACATATCGGTGTCTATATCAAAGGCAAAGGTCAAAATAGTGGAATTTTGAAAATTTACAATTTCTGCATATATTTTTTTGCAAAGAGATATTTGTATAATAATTGTTACTCGATCTTACATGAAATTTGATTGAATTTTTTTGTAGGATTACAAAATTTCCAGTATTATATTGATGCATCTTTCTTTTTAGTGCAACAAAACAGGGGGCCGTTTCACTAAACTTCGTACGAATAAAATGTTCGCAAGTGCAAAATTATGATAGGCTGTAAATTTCACATTAACACTGTTTTCTTGTAAACAATTATTGGGTTTACATTTATTGAGCATAGGCTGCATATGCAGCCTATGCTCAATAAATGTAAATCCATAAATTGAAATTTACAGACGATCTTAAATTTGCACTTACAAACATTTTAGTCATAATTAAGAAGTTTAGTGAGACGGGCCCCTGGTGTACTGTAGTTAAAGGCAAGATACTGTATCTCCGATTTATGGACCAAATATGACCTATATCAGCCATATGCATACTTTTATTTGATCAAATTCAAAGGAGTGTGTGTTGTATTCAATTTTTGTCGCGCCCGCTTGCGGAAAGCGTGATATAGTCGGCACTTTGGCATACGTACGTACGTACGTGTGTACGTACGTACGTGTGTCCGGTTTAAAGTTTTTGGTTAAGTTGTTTGGTTCAGTTGTTTGGTTAAGTTGTTTGGTTAAGTTGTTTGGTTAAGTTGTTTGGTTAAGTTGTTTGGTTAAGTTTTTTGGTTAAAGTTTTTGGTTAAGTTCTTTGGTTAAAGTTTTTGGTTAAGTTTTTTGGTTAAGTTTTTGGTTAAAGTTTTTCGTTATACTATATCTCTGCAACTGCTTTGCCCATTACCTTGAAACTTCACATGGGTGTTTATCATCATCTATATTTTCATTCTACCCCCTCCCGTACGTCCCTGTGCCCAATGTCAAGGTCAAATTACTTTGAAGTTTTTGGTTAAGCTTTTTGGTTCAAGTTTTTGTTTAAGTTTTTTGGTTAAATTTTTTCGTTATACTATATCTCTGCAACTTCTTTGCCCATTACCTTGAAACTTCACATGGGTGTTTATCATCATCTATATTTTCATTCTACCCCCCTTCCGTGCGGCCCCTGTGCCCAATGTCATGGTCAAATTACTTTTAAGTTTTTGGTTAAGTTTTTTGGTTAAAGTTTTTGGTTAAGTTTTTTGGTTAAGTATTTTGGTTAAAGTTTTTGGTTAAGTTTTTTGGTTAAGTTTTTTGGTTAAAGTTTTTCGTTATACTATATCTCTGCAACTGCTTTGCCCATTACCTTGAAACCTCACATGGGTGTTTATCATCATCTATATTTTCATTCTACCCCCCTTCCGTGCGGCCCCTGTGCCCAATGTCAAGGTCAAATTACTTTTAAGTTTTTGGTTAAGTTTTTTGGTTAAAGTTTTTGGTTAAGTTTTTTGGTTAAGTATTTTGGTTAAAGTTTTTGGTTAAGTTTTTTGGTTAAGTTTTTTGGTTAAAGTTTTTCGTTATACTATATCTCTGCAACTGCTTTGCCCATTACCTTGAAACTTCACATGGGTGTTTATCATCATCATCTATATTTTCATTCTACCCCCCTCCCGTGCAGCCCCTGTGCCCAATGTCAAGGTCAAATTACTTTGAAGTTTTTGGTTAAAGTTTTTGGTTAAGTTTTTTGGTTAAGTATTTTGGTTAAAGTTTTTGGTTAACGTTTTTGGATTAACGTTTTTCGTTATACTATATCTCTGCAACTGCTTTGCCCATTACCTTGAAACTTCACATGGGTGTTTATCATCATCTATATTTTTACTCTACCCCCTTCCCGTGCGGCCCCTGTGCCCAATGTCAAGGTCAAATTACTTTGAAGTTTTTGTTTAAGTTTTTTGGTTAAAGTTTTTGGTTAAGTTCTTTGGTGAAGTTTTTTGGTTAAGTTGTTTGGTTCAGTTGTTTGGTTAAGTTGTTTGGTTAAGTTGTTTGGTTAAGTTGTTTGGTTAAGTTTTTTGGTTAAAGTTTTTGGTTAAGTTCTTTGGTTAAAGTTTTTGGTTAAGTTTTTTGGTTAAGTTTTTGGTTAAAGTTTTTCGTTATACTATATCTCTGCAACTGCTTTGCCCATTACCTTGAAACTTCACATGGGTGTTTATCATCATCTATATTTTCATTCTACCCCCTCCCGTACGTCCCTGTGCCCAATGTCAAGGTCAAATTACTTTGAAGTTTTTGGTTAAGCTTTTTGGTAGTTTCAAGTTTTTGTTTAAGTTTTTTGGTTGGTTAAATTTTTTTCGTTATACTATATCTCTGCAACTTCTTTGCCATTACCTTAGAAACTTCACATGGGTGTTTATCATCATCTATATTTTCATTCTAACCCCCCTTCCGTGCGGCCCCTCCCCTGCCCAATGTCAAGGTCAAATTACTTTCAAGTTTTTTGGTTAAGTTTTTTTGGTTAAAGTTTTTGGTTAAGTTTTTATGGTTGAAGTATTTTGGTTAAAGTTTTTGGTTAAGTTTTTTGGTTAAGTTTTTTGGTTAAAGTTTTTCGTTATACTATATCTCTGCAACTGCTTTGCCCATTACCTTGAAACCTCACATGGGTGTTTATCATCATCTATATTTTCATTCTACCCCCCTCCGTGCCGTGCGGCCCCTGTGCCCAATGTCAAGTTCAAATTACTTTTAAGTTTTTGGTTAAGTTTTTTGGTTAAAGTTTTTGGTTAAGTTTTTTGGTTAAGTATTTTGGTTAAAGTTTTTATTTGGTTAAGTTTTTTGGTTAAGTTTTTTTGGTTAAAGTTTTTCGTTATACTATATCTCTGCAACTGCTTTGCCCATTACCTTGAAACTTCACATGGGTGTTTATCATCATCATCTATATTTTCATTCTACCCCCCTCCCGTGCAGCCCCTGTGCCCAATGTCAAGGTCAAATTACTTTGAAGTTTTTGGTTAAAGTTTTTGGTTAAGTTTTTTGGTTAAGTATTTTGGTTAAAGTTTTTGGTTAACGTTTTTGGATTAACGTTTTTCGTTATACTATATCTCTGCAACTGCTTTGCCCATTACCTTGAAACTTCACATGGGTGTTTATCATCATCTATATTTTTACTCTACCCCCTTCCCGTGCGGCCCCTGTGCCCAATGTCAAGGTCAAATTACTTTGAAGTTTTTGTTTAAGTTTTTTGGTTAAAGTTTTTGGTTAAGTTCTTTGGTGAAGTTTTTTGGTTAAGTTTTTTGGTTAAAGTTTTTGGTTAAGTTTTTTGGTTAAAGTTTTTTGTTATACTATATCTCTGCAACTGCTTTGCCCATTACCTTGAAACTTCACATGGGTGTTTAGCGTCATAAATATATTTTCATTCTACCCCCCTCCCGTGCGGCCCCTGTGCCCAATGTCAAGGTCAAATTACTTTGAAGTTTTTGGTTAAAGTTTTTTTCGCGCCCGCTTGCGGAAAGCGCGATATACTCGGCACTTTGGCTTACGTACGTACGTACGTACGTGTGTCCGGTTAAAGTTTTTGGTTAAGTTTTTTGTTTAAAGTTTTTCGTTATTCTATATTATTTTTTTTAGTGTCCATGCCTCGCCACAAGGCGCGACATGCAGGCCGCGGCCATCTAGTATATCATAGACAGTTATATCATAGGTACATATTGGTTAAGAAAAAATTATACAAATCCACAATTAAATTGTGTGTAATGGGGCCTATGTGATTTGTGATCAGTACCTCCTGATCAAATAACACACACTCGTGTACCCGTGTAACGATGTATATTGCTTGTTAGAAGCATGCCGCATGTTTCATTGATGGACTAGCTAACTGTGCAGATCCTGATCACAGGTTGAAGTAACGGACCGAGGTCTATAAATACATTAAATATGCCTAAAAGCATCAATAAATGAAGAAAAAAAATTAAAAAAATTTACCCCTCCATCTAATCCTATAATGATTAGATGGAGGGGGTAAATATATAAAAAAAAATTCTTCATTTATTGATGCTTTTAGGCATATTTAATGTATTTATAGACCTCGGTCCGTTACTTCAACCTGTGATCCTGACAGCACTGCAGACTGTGACCACAAAACCTATAAGCCCCATGCATTTCTCAAGTCACAGCCACAATTATGATTTTCTTAATTGTTACATCCTATGCATATCTGAGATCCATTTGTACGATCTTGAAGTGGTCAGAAGAAATACATTTGACGAGAAAAAGATAGCTCTGTCAACCCTACTGACCTTAATTAACCCTTACACCACTATCTTATTTTTTTTGTCGGCTGCTGTTTATTTTCTATTTTCCATTTTTATCATCAAAAACATGGTTTGACAGCACTTTAGAATAATTTACAACATGCTTTGACAGCAATTCAGAATCATTTCCATCGGAAATGATTCTGAAGTGCTGTTAAAGCATGTTTTATTGAGAAATAGGGCAAGATATAAAAACAACAGCGGACGACAAACATGGTTTGACAGAATATCCAATGGAAATGATTCTGAAGTGCTGTCAAAGCATGTTGTAAATTATTCTAAAGTGCTGTCGAAGCATGTTTTTGATGATAAAAATGGAAAATAGAAAATAAACATCGACGACAAAAATAAACAAGATAGCGGTCTAAGGGTTAAACCGATTATGCAATATTTGCAACCACTGTAGGTTCAAACAGATGTGTGATCTCACACAATCATGGTGAAATCGAACCTCTTCATTGTAGACATTATTAATCTTTTCTTGATTAAACGGCAAACAGTGTAGACCCTGATGAGACTGCAGAGATGGGCTGTCAAATCTCAGTTACACTTGTCTCAAACATTTCAAGGTACGATTTCTCAACTGTACGTCGGCTCATTTGTACCATCAGCAGGTGACTTGGGGCACAACGTTATTTAATAAAAATGTCAAAATACTCATGCATATGTTAGCATAGTTTAACTTCCTTTTCAGTGAACTAATTCAACTCTATCTACATCTACTCTCTGTTTAGTTTAAAACCTGCAAGGATAATTTAAAAACAAAGCTTTTGAAAATAGGTAAAAAATTATGAAACAAGCAGTGTATTGAATTTTATGCATCATGTTCAGATCACATAGAAAATCTCTTCTTTTTTTTGCAATAAAATCAATATTTGACAGAATTTTATCCAATGTAAAATGTCTTGCATTTCTCTCACAACGTCTAAAAATGATCTTTTTGTTGTATAAAATTGTATATTGTGATGGTGATGTAGCAGTAATAATGGTGGTACAAAATTGACATGCATACTTATTTTACAAAGTATACATGATATACATAATACATACATTGAGTATCAAGCAAGCTTTTATGCCTATGTGAATTCTTCACTTCTATCATTCATGTCCTACATCTGCCAGAATCCCAGGGGGCCCATTTCACTAAGCTTCCTACAACAAAAATGTTCACAAGTTCAAAATTATGATAGCCTGTAAATTTCACATTAGCAATGTTTTCTTGTAAACAATTGTTGGATTTACATGTGTTGAGCATAGGCTGCATATGCAGCCTATGCTCAATAAATGTAAATCCAATAATTATTTACAAGAAAACAGTGTTAATGTGAAATTTACAGGCTATCATAATTTTGCACTTACAGACACAATAAATGTAAACCCATCAATTGAAATTTCCAGATGATCGTAAATTTGCACTTACAAACAAACATTTTAGTTGTACAAAGTTTAGTGAAACGGCCCCCAGGATCTTTGCGGGCCTTGGGGAAGATTGGTATTACCAATCAAGTTACTCTCTCTCTAAATGAAGTATATCTGTGGCTGTGGGAAATGGGGCTGATCGGTTTTGTGACCAGTGTAGATCCAGATCAGCCTGTGCATCCATGGCAAACGTTTGCCCACGGCTGGACATGGTCGAACGTTATTGTTACATTTCCGTCAGAAATATGCAATTTGAGCATATATGCAGTACTTTCGGTACTTTGATAACCGTTCCATTCAAATAGCTGATTTACACATACATATTCCGGGGCGCAATACACGTTGCGTGATGCAGCCACATCAATTTCAGTGTTGCCGTTGTGAACTGGTTTGGTGACGTAATGGCGCGTTCAAGTAACTTCATGAGACACAAGGATTACACAGGTGTTGGCTTGGCCCCGGATTCTGCATTGTCTACAGCCATGGTCAAACAGCACACGCTGTACGTTTGAACACGGCTGTGAGCGGTGTCGAACAACGGCAACCATGTAACAATATCTTATCTATACAGTGGTCGCCATGTCAGTAGGGTCTGTTCTACTATATCTACTTCCACATAGCAATCTCAGAGGTGGGCCACAATCTGATCCCATGTTAGCATTGACTAATGCCTGTCAAAACTGCACAGCCATTAGATAATACATGTTACGTATTGTGACAGTTACTAGATACACTGATTACATAACACCAATATCAGATACGGCCAGATGGTGATCCAGATACTCCAAATGTTTTACAGATACAATGTAAGAGATAAAAACATCTAATGTAAAAGGTTAACCGTTTGATGGTTTATTAAAACTTGGTAGTTCGTGACCTAGAGTACGTACCACTAGTAAGTAGTCAGCTGTCTGAAACTGAAGCTGGTACTCCCAAGATTATACAAATCTAAATTTCGTATTTGTAAGGTTCATAAGCCAGTTTGTATCAGTATTGATCAGTATCTGACCTCTTCTAGCATTTGACACAGACAGCAAAAATATGCCAGATTACCTAATCAAATTTGGTATTATAACATGTTCCGAAGATCATTATTTACAGTGTGCTATCAACTATCTCATGCCAAAGTTTACATCATATTTAACATATGGGTTTATTATTTTGTCATTTGCAAATTCTACAATGACCATGATACACTGTGTAAATCATCAGGTGCCCGTTTCACTAAACTTCTTACGACTAAAATGTTCGTAAGCGCAAATTTAGGATCGTCTGGAAATTTCAATTGATGGATTTACATTTATTGAGCATAGGCTGCATATGCAGCCTATGCTCAATAAATGTAAATCCAATAATTGTATACAAGAAAACATTGTTAATGTGAAATTCACAGACTATCATAATTTTGCACTTACAAACATTTTAGTCGTACGATGTTTAGTGAACCCTGGTCACTCCACTCACCTTGTTTTAGAACTACAGGTACGACGTTACCAAATATATTTGGCTGGCAACACCTTTATGATGGCAGCACAAGTCCACAAAAAAATCCATATTTCTTTTTGCATTCTATACATTATACATGGTATATACGCTGTGTACATGTGTTTTTAAAAGCAGATGATTTTTTGGCTCGCCCTTTTGCGGACAGCGCGATAGTCGGCACATTGGCGTACGTACATGCGTCCAGTTAAAGTTTTTGGTTAAAGTTTTTCGGTATACTATCAAAGCCTCGGCGGGCACAACATGCGGGCAGCCGCCATCTAGTTTATGTTTAAACATCTAATGACCTTGACTAGAAGTTTTATAGATGTGGGGAACAATTATTTCTTTATGGATTGTGATGGTTTTGTGGATCCTTTTGCAAATGGACAGCCTGGGGGGTTCTCAGCGTGTTATACATCAGGGGCCCGTTTCACTAAACTTCGTACGACTAAGATGTTCGTAAGTGCAAATTTAGGATCGCTTGTAAATTTCAATTGATGAATTTACATGTATTGAGCATAAGCCTATGCTCAATAAATGTAAATCAAATAATTGTTTACAAGAAAACATTGCTCATGTGAAATGTACAGACTATCATAATTTTGCACATAAAAACATTTTAGTCGTACGATGTTTAGTGAAATGGGCCCCAGCCCCTCACCCTGAAAGGTCTGCCCTTACGTTTGTCCATCCTTTGGAAAGATTCTTCCGTCTGAGATTTGGGTTAAAGTTTTTGACTACCGAATATCTCTGTTACTGTAAGTCGGATTGGCTTGAAACTTCATATACTTATTTGTCGTCATCCTTATTTTCATTTTATCGCCCACCTTTGCTTAAGGTTACGATCATATTACTGAGAGGAAATTTGCGTCAAAGATTTTGAGTGGTAATGGTATTAGGAGGCCTTATTTCTCCCTATTCTTTTAGCCCTTAGACCGCTACACACAACAATTGTCGTCTGCTGTTGCTTTTATATCTTGCCTTTTTTCTCAATAAAAACATGTTTTGACAGCACTTTAAGATAGCGGTCTAAGGGTTAATTTACAGAATAGGTACGGATGTCTATAAAAAAACTAGATATTGTAAAACAAGTTTTATTAAAGTCTTATTTTTTGTATGCTGGTTGTCACTTTAGTGGACCTAGTGTAATCTGCAAGCATTTTAACGCTTAGACCGCTACACACAACAATTGTCGTCTGCTGTTGCTTTTATATCTTGCCTTATTTCTCAATAAAAACATGTGTGACAGCACTTCAGAATCATTTCCAATGGAAATGATTCTGAAATGCTGTCAAGCATGTTGTAAATTATTCTAAAGTGCTGTCAAAGCATGTTTTTGATGATAAAAATGGAAAATAGAAAATAAACAGCAGACGTTAAAAAAAATAAGATAGCGGTGTAAGGATTAATATTAAACAGCTGCTACAAAAGCTTCAAAAACGACGACTCAGACACAGAGACATATGCAGTATATAATTATGAAACTTGGCAATATATCACAAAACACAATAACCATCACGGCAATAATATGTACATGCTGTCTACGTCAAATCTTTATATGAAAATGACAGTTATTAATAAGGGCGTTAGGCATAAAGGTTAAGCCAGTTTGCCGTTAATGACAGATCACACCATCCCGACATTGCTTGCGGACAAGTGACACCTAATGCCAAGTAACTCTGGCGGTTAACTACACTGTATGTGTGGTATTTGCCCGTTTTAATACTTGAATATGTCTTTAAAAGATATAAAAGTGAATAAAAAGTGGGCCTGTCATTTTACAGCGATATCAGTACGTTGTTACGTTAGCTGTACGTTTCACTGATTGTCCCGTCACGATTATAAATGACGCAGTGAAAACTGTGACTGTAACTGGAGAAATGGGGCTTGTGGGTTTTTTCAACCAGTGTAGATCCAGATCAGCCTGTGCATCCGCACAGTCTGATCAGGATCTGCACTGTTCGATCGCCCTTCCATCAATGAAGCAACCGTCATGCTTCTAACAAGGAATACAGATCGTTATCAGGCTACAGGGGTGTGATATTTGATCAGGAGCTATGCTGGTCACAAATCCTGTAAGCCCCATTTCTCCAGTCACAGCCACATATATATATATATAAAAGAAAGCTCCGCTGTATGAAACCAACAGACCAGTATTGTGACATCTGTAGCAATGTGGGGGGCCGGTCTTTGACTTGTCCATTTGTATATCATACCAATAAATTGAGGGCATAATTATTTAACATGAGTGATTAGTTAATATGATATTTATTAAGCAAGTTTATCAATTGCAAAGAAGCAATGCTATGCTGAGTTTCTGCTTAGATCAGCCAATTAATGTAATGAATATCATATTAAAACCCTTTCATCACCACAGGCCTCTATTGTGGTATTGGCAAACAGTGTAGATCCAGATGAGCCGGCTCGTGATGAGCCGTCTCATCAGGATCTGCACTTTTGCAATTAGTTTTCATATTTTTTAGAGCAAAGACACCCACCCACTTTTTGTAAATGGACTAGTCTGAAAATCATTTTATGACGATTCGATTGGTTGCAAAATTAACATAAAAATCCATTTCAGTTACTTATGGGTGAAAGGGTTTAATCCAACACAACTGTTATATTATATTTATTGCACAAACACAGAGTTATACATTGAAGATGTACTGATCACAAAGTGTGACAACATGTTTTCTGTAGTGGTCTTGTTTTCATATTTATTTCACTTGTGTACTATGATTTTTACCACACTGTGTCATTATTACACTAGACTACCAGCCCAATTTATGCAACAAGTATGTTTTAACCGCAGGAGAAGATAATCTTCTTTGGAGATCATGTCATGTGATACAAAAACATGATTTTGTAGCAAAAACATCAAAAATAAAGAATGCAAACAAAAATCTTCTACATTGAAAAGTGGCAGAAATAGGATTGGTTACTTGTTGGTTGTTTTTGTTGACTCGTCTCTGCAGTAAGCGAAAGCACTTGATCAAAACAAAATGTTATTATGTGGTCGATCATAATTTAAATAATATTAATGTAAATAATCTGATTAATATTTCACCGCAGGTCCACTCTTGTCTATATGTCGTATTCGTGGAAAAAGCAACAGACATGAGCCACGTTCTCAGTGAAATCATGATCTAATAATTGGCCATGATTTGACAACACCAGGGTTCTTAACTTTGCTATCAGTGTAGACCCAGACCAGACTGCGCATCTGCGTAGTCTGGTCAGGGTTTACACTGATTGCCATTCAATCTGCAAACTGTTCAATATGGACCACACGTGCTGCATGAGAGTGAATATATGAGAAACATCCTGTGATAACTTTACTTTTCTGCTCCTTACCTATTTGTATATACTAATATCGTATACATATCGTAATCGTATAGTATTGGTATATTTAATGAGCATAGCGTATGATCATATAATATTGGTATGTTTGTACCGTATCATCGTATAGTACAGTTTGTTTACATTATACAAACGTACTATACGAATATTATACAAACATTCGATATCCGTTCGTATATACGATATATCCGTACGGATATGGTATGAATATACCATACCCGAAGTGTGGCTTTTCATTCTGCTAAAAACATCTCTCATTTTAAAGAAATTCTTGACTCCAAAGAGGACCAAATATTAGGGGCGGACCAAATATTAGGGCAAATAGTACACGGCAACACCGTTAATACATCGTATACATTTACGGTATTCTGGTACATTGATACCGTACACAAATCTGGTATGTTTGTACGATACAAACGTACCAGAATTATACACATGTATAAAAATTGTATAAACGTACGATTTGAATGGTATATATATACGATATTGGTTGGTATGTATGGTACATTTAACATACCGTACGTTTATATTATAGGAATGAATGGCCTTTTTGTGGAATTTATCGGGGTATAAACTTGGAAAAGTCACGTGAATACTGGACGAAGGCCGAAAGGCCTCGTCCAGTATTCCCGCGACTTTTCCAAGTTTATATCCCCGATAAATTCCACAAAAAGGCCATTCATTCCTTATAATTCCAGCATTTGAAATAAATTCATCAAGAAAATGTGTTTATTTTCCGTTTTCTTAAGAATTATTTTAACTGCGCCTCACGGTTACGGAAAGTAGTTTGGCGTGGGAGTTTACTGGGATATAAATTTTGGACAGAGACTTGCTACGGGCCAATCAAATTTTAGGGAATTGTGTAAATATTTTTGTGCTGGAATTATTATATGCATATCGTACAGAAAACATATCGTATTGGTATAGTATACATATAGTATTGGTATAGTACGTATAGTTGACCTGCAGAAAAGCGCTACTGTACCTAAAGGCGTCAGTGTAATGATGCAACATAAACAAGTCCACATTCTTTTCAATGAATACCACATTGTATTTACTCAATTTATCACGTAAAACATTACCTGATAAATTGAATACCTAAAACATTACCTGATAAATTGAATACCTAAAACATTACCTGATAAGTAGAATACCATGCCCATTTCATTTGATATCAAGATACGGTAGACATTTCTTGCCCTTGCCTGATAAATTTGATGTCAAAAGACACACGTACAGGTCTGGTATTCTCTATGTATGCTGATCTGGGGCTAAACTGGCCAAAAACATTGCAAAAAGTATTTTTGTATTTTTGACAACCGAGTGCCCAGCTATAAGCCTCCGGTGCATGGTACAATCCTGTCTCGTTATTAAGTAGCCAAATTCAATTGTGCTTTCTATTTTATAGCTACAATCCATTAGAATCATTCGCTTTTATGACTTAATCGTTTTACCTCACAATCACAAATACATCTGTCATAAGTGTCGACTTACACAGGACATAGTAAACACAGGGTAGCTGAACTGTGTCAGCGATAGATTAAAAGATATTTCGTCATGTTACTGGTCAGTGTAGCCCCAGTCTGTCAGTGAGATATAAGTTGCCTCCATTCTACGTTTTAGGTGTCGATTAATTATGGATTACCTTGCAATGACGTAGCTAGAGAAAAAAAACACTGAAACAAAGCTAGCAAACACGAAAACATCAAGTCAGAAACTGCACCAATCTGTCACAGGATGTTTTTTTTATATGGGTATTTTTCTGTGCCTTCAGGAAAAACTATTTAGGTATGTGCCTCGGATCACCTCAATGTGGATTTTGTTTATCAATCAAACATGTACTGGTATGCTCAACAAAGTAAAGTCAGAAGTCATCTGGGGCTGTGACTGGAGAAATGGGGCTTATGGGTATTGTGATCAGTGTAGATCCAGATCAGCCTGTGCATCCGCACAGTCTGACCAGGATCTACACTGTTCCTTCAATGAAACACCCGTACTGCTTCTAACAAGCAATACAATTTATGTTGTAATCAGGCTACAGGAGTCCTATTTGATCAATAGCTACACTTGTCACAAAATCCCATAAGCCCCATGCAGTTCACCAGTCACAGCCACATATAGGCAGAAGCCCAGTCTTTTCAAATTGTGGCTTGCCTTTTAATAGTAGTTCAAGAGTATAGCAACCGATATACTCGTTTACTCAAAGTCCAAGGGACTAAGGAAAATACTTTTGAGTTAATGAAAATTTGATAATGAATGAGTTATTATATAGTAAAACATGTAGGTTGACATAACCATTTTAACTCTTTGCATGCTGGGAAACTTGTGGCTATAAATAGTTCAAAACTAGCGGAGAAAAAAACATCATATTTTCTTTTATTTCTCCTTGTAAATATCATGAAGATGTCTTGGAATTTCATTAGAATTGAGTCCTGAAGACATATTTACAGAGAGAAATAAAACATATACATGTAGTCCTAATTTGTTTGGCGGATATTTTCGCCGCTAGCGTGCAAAGAGTTAACACCACAGTAGCCTATTTCACGAACCTCCGTTAGTCGACTAAACTGTTAAACTGCTAAACTTTTTGACATGTTTGCATTTCACGAACGATTTTGTAAGCCACATTCAAAACAACCGTGGGTGCCGCCATCTTGGAATTCCGTCGGCTGCTATTTTGCTTAGTTGTCTAACCGAAAGTTTAGCCGACTAATGAGGAGGCTAAGCAAAGTAGACTTTGCTTAGTCGACTAACGTGTTCATGAAATGCGTTTTTTCCCGTTAGTCGGCTAACGGCCTGAAGTTTAGCAGACTAACCGAGTTTAGTCGACTAACGGAGGTTCGTGAAATAGGCTACTGGTCTGTATAGTGGTATTGGCAAAAAGTGTAGATCCAGATGATGGTTGGATTGGTTGCAAAATTGACATATAAAAACACATTCCAGTTACTTAGGGGTGAAAGAGTTAGAGAGCTTGAGGTGCCGAGTGTAGACAGTATTTTACACATTATAAACTTTGGAAACGAACAGGATTGTGAGAGTAACCTTGAAGTGTAGTCATGAGTTGGAAAACCGTAACGTTGATCATGACACAATACATTACAGTTATCATGAGTGTATGTCAGGTAGTGTCACATCTCATTATATCTGTATACGGCTGCTACTGTAAATCTCATCATCGTCAGTGACGCGTCATGAGAAAACTGAGTTTGGAATGTTTACTATCAGTGGAGCAGCAGACACGGTTAGATGCATTAGTGGCTAAACAATACTTAACCCTTAGTCCAGTACACACAACAATTGCCGTCTGCTGTTGCTTTCATATCTTGCCTTATTTCTCAATAAAAACATGGTTTGACAGCACTTAAGAATCATTTCCAGTGGAAATAATTCTAAAGTGCTGTCAAAGCATGTTGTAAAGTGTTCAAAAGTGCTATCAAAGCGTGTTTTTGATAATATAAGTTGAAAATAGAAAATAAACAGCAGACAACAAAAAAATAAGACAGCGGTGTAAGGGTTAACAAGTTGACACCAATCTGAAAAATCCAAGATTAGTTGAGATATTCGGTTCAACTGAGTACCGGTAGTAACAACATACAATTTGAGTAAGAAATTAGAGAAAAATAATTAGGTCATTCAACGTAAAGAATGGGTTAGAGGGCACAACTGGACACGGATTTGCGCCTCGGCAGTGGGGGCACCGTTACCTTCGCTGGACCCATCTAATAATGTAATCCGACGCCCCTAGGATAACTGAGTTTTATCGCATCAATTCTGCTTGAAACCGTAAATGCAAATTGGCCTAAATGCGCCCATAATAAACTTTCCCAACCATGTATGTGCATGTCCTTGGCCATATGCATGTGGCTGATCATGTGAGATTAACCCTTACAGTGCTGAATTTTTGCTGAATATTTTTTATTTTCCTTTTTTCTCATCAAAAACTTGGTTTGGCAGCACTTTAGAATCATTTCCAATGGAAATGATTCTAAAATGCTGCCAAACCATGTTTTTACTGAGAGAAAAGATAAAATATGAATTATCAGCAGACGACTATTTTCGATTCCCGCATTCTGAGGGTTAATTGTCATGGTAACGTTACATATGATAGATCAGTCTCGGTATTGTTGGTTATGAATATTATAGGAAAAATAACTGAATATTCCAGTGCTATCAATCAGTTTTGATGACATAATTATGATTAATTGACTTGTTTAGATCGCACAAATGTCCTAAATTGTACTTTGCGTGATGTTTCTGCATTCTTTTCTCTCGCAACTATTATATTTGAGTTTATCATACTTCATTAATTTTAGACAGTTTGATGTTGTGAACATGATTTTTATCGGGTAACTAACTAATCGTTACACCGCTTTCTTAATTTATTTGTCGTCTGCTGTTTATTTTCCATTTTTATCATAAAAAACATGCTTTGACAGCACTTCAGAATCATTTCCATTGGAAATGATTCTGAAGTGCTGTCAAAACATGTTTTTATTGAGAAATAAGGCAAGATATAAAAGCAACAGCAGATGACAATTGTTGTGCGTAGCGGTCTAAGGGTTAACCTGTGTTTTCAAGACAAACACTATAATATTGCTGAATAATCATTTGGAGCACACAAAAATAATACAAAGGCAATACAGTAATATAAATGTGTATGTTCATGGCTGATTTATGCCATCAAGTGGCCGTATATGTCACCAATCAGCAGCCAGATTGTGACAAATGACCCATCATTGCTATTTACATCCCCTTCCCTCATTTACAGGGCAGTAACCCAGCCAGTAACCGAAGATTGTGTGAGAAATTTTGATGACTACAACAAATATACCTTTATATTATAGTAATAAATCCAATAACCTCCAAAGGGAAGCACACTTAATACACATTGTTTTAAAGTCACTATCTTTATTAAATTTTCGACCACGTGGTCGAAAATTTAATAAAAAGAGTGACCTTAAAACAATGTATACCATTATAAATGTGCCACTTTCCGCAGTCTAGTTAGTTTTTGTTAATAGTTCCCTTTTATCAGGCATTGTGCCAAGCCGAGGGACAATTTCCGGATTTCGGCCCCTTTCCCTCCCATTGTAAGTGAATGAGGTTATTTTTATGGACATGGGGCTTCTGCAGTAGGGAAATGTCCCTGGGCTCGCACTAGAAACAACAGATACATGCAGACTTTTGTAACAAAATGCTGTATTTATTTTTGGCTTATATTTAAGGATGGGAATTGGCTCAAACACTTTCCATACCCAGGATATATCCCAGTAAAGAAGCAGGCCGATGGTCGTTGGCCTGGTTTATATATATTTCCGAATTTTTATAAATGTTGCATTTATTCAGGATTCAAAAGTGTGCTCCAAATATAGGAGAATCTGTACAATTGAATATCCCTTTCATAGCACTATGGTTAGGGTCCATGCAAAGCCATTGTGTTATAAGTGGACTGTATCATGTCCATGCTAAATGTAATGGAAAAATAGAATATCAAAATTCTATTATATTGAATAGTGTTATAGTGGGGTAAAGTGTATTTATCCCGCTTGGCTCAGAATTTCTACACTTTTCCTAGTGCAGCCTCATAAACTCACTATCAATTATCCCTTACACCGCTATCTTATTTTTTTTTGTCCTCTACTGTTTATTTTTATTTTTATCATCACAAACATGCTTTGACAGAACTTTAGAATAATTTACAACATGCTTAATCATTTCCATTGGAAATGATTCTGAAGTGCTATCAAACCATGTGTTTTATTGAGAAATAAGGCAAGATATAAAAGCAACAGCAGACGACAATTGTTGTGAGTAGCGGTCTAAGGGTTAACTCCAGTGATTATACCCTGTTTATTCCTGATTTCAGAAATCAAGCCTGGCTGTGAGAATGTCGCCTGCGACTCTGTGATCACCCACAGATGTCCAAAGGACTCGATCCTCGTCTACAACGGCACCTCGGACGACAAATGTTGCCGGACGACATATGAGTGCGAGTGTGACTCGTCTGTGTGTAAGGTGCCGCGATGTGTGGCCGGCCACTCACCACAGTTGATACGCCGGAGCAGTGGCAGGCCCGGCTTCTGCTGTGATCTGTACCAGTGTATTGTCTCAGGTATGTCCGTCATTTTGAATTGTATATTGAATATATAAGCTTGAAGCATTTTACTTAACTCTTTGCATGCTAGCGATGAAAATAACATCCACCAATATCACGAGTATGTTTCTTATTTCTTGTAAATATGTCTTGTAATTTCATTAGAATCGAGTCCTCCTCCGGACTCGATTCTAATGAAATTCCAAGACATATTCCATGATATTTATAGGGAGAAATAAATGAAGATATATAAAATTGTCATCTGCTATTTTTGAACTATTTATAGCCTGCAAATTTCCCAGCATTCAAAGAGTTAACTTGTACAACAAAGAAGTTTGCAAAATTTAAATTTACAGAAGAATTAGAGCGGGATTCTGCTGCGATCTGTATCGTCTCGGGTATGTCCCATATATTGTATTGTATATGTATACACAGTCATAGACACCACCACGACAGCCACAGTGCGCCGTGGCACTATTTTGGACCAGCTTTTTTGTCGTGCCCTCTTGCGGACAGTGCGATATAGTCGGCACGTTGGTGTGCGTCCGGTTAAAGTTTTGTTAAAGTTTTTGGTTAAAGTTTTTGGTTAAAGTTTTTTGGTTAAAGTTTTTGGTTAAAGTTTTTGGTTAAAGTTTTTCGGTATACTATCAAAGCCTTGTATGATGATCCATATTGTCATTCTACATCCCACCCCATGCGGCCCTTGTGCCCAATGTCAAGGTCAAATGACTTGGATTTTGGTTAAAGTTTTTAAGAGCACTATATCACTGAAACGGCTTCGCCAATTCACTCGAAACTTCACATGGGTTTTTATCATGATCCATATTTTCTTTCTACACCTCACCCGTGCGGCCCCTTTGCCCAATGTCAAATTACTTAAATTTACCTTAAAGTTTTTTTGATTCAGGTTAAAAGTTTTTAAAAACACCAAATCTCTGAAACTGCTTCGCCAATTCACTCAAAACACGTGGGTGTTTATCGTGATCCTTATTGTTATTCTATGCCCGATCTGTGGGGCCCCGCTGCCTAGTGTCAAGGTCAAATTACTTTTAAATTTACTGTACATTTTTTTATGAAAATTTGGTTAAAGTTTTTACGTATACTATATCTCTGCAACCGCTTCACCGATTAACTTCAAACTTCACATGCGTAGTATGTGTATGGGTTAAAGCTTTTTTGCATTAAATGTTTTTTTTAGTACTACCAAATGCCTCGGCGGGCGTGACATGCGGGCCGCGGCCATCTAGTTTAATGACGGACGTCCATTTTGAGGGTCTATGTTGGGTTTTTTATAGAGGAGGGCCCCCAGACCTGCTCAATAGTCTGCCGTGGCATGATTTTATTCACCGCTACAAGCCTGGGGCCCGTTTCACTAAACTTTGTATGACTAAAATGTTCGTAAGTGCAAATTTAGGATCGTCTGTAAATTCCAATTGATGGATTTACATGTATTGTTTACAAGAAAACATCATTAATGTGAAATTTACAGACTATCATAATTTTGCACTTACGAACATTTTAGTCGTACAAAGTTTAGTGAAACGGGCCCCTGGTAGTTAGTATAAGGTTGTAGGTAGCCCTGTGGAGCATTTTCTTAATATCATATAACAAAGAAGTACAAAATTAAAATTTACAGAAAATTAGAATGGGATTCTGCTGTTATGTGAACCAGCGTAACTATAGTCTCGTTTATGTCGTGTATATTGTATTGTCCTCCCATCACCTCGCAGCTACACGCACCCCAATAGCTTATGGAGGGAAATTAACCTGCGTGCAGGTGTGCTTTTTTTTTGATATGTGAACAACAAAAGCAGCTGATTTAGCCTTGACTCGGGTATTATTTTTATCGTAACTTTCTTATTATTCCACTTATCATTATGTCTAAACTGAATATTCCATTTGAGCCGCACTATGCTGTTATACAACAAACCTGTCTTTATTTGTTGGAAATTTTAATGTACATAATAAGCTCTATATCGAACTGCCGACAAGTTTGACATAAGTAAACACAAGACTAAAAGTTGTAGACTGTGGAGATCTGTGTAAGCCACTCCCCTTCCTTGTATTTTGTTTTATCAGGGTTCGGATTAGCTATGTCATGTGTGCTATATTACAATCTATGTGCTAAGTGCCACAGCAAGAGATGCACGTAAATCATGGAATGATAAACATATATAAGAGATAGACAAACAAGGCTTAATCCTTAGACCGCTACACACAACGATTGTCGTCTTCTGTTGCTTTTATATCGTGCCTTATTTCTCAATAAAAACATGGTTTGACAGCACTTCAGAATCATTTCCAATGGAAATGATTCTGAAGTGATGTCAAAGCATGTTGTAAATTATTCTAAAGTGCTGTCAAAGCATGTTTTTAATGATAAAAATCGAAAATAGAAAATAAACAGCAGACGACAAAAAATTAAGATAGCGGTGTAATGGTTAAGCCGGAGCAGGAGAAAATGTGTCCATTGACAGTGTTGACCGAGACCAGACTGCACATATGTGTGTGAGTGATTGGGTCTAGGCCCATGTCATGTGCAAAATGTATACACATTGATAGGATGCTGTTGAAACCGTTACCATGCCAAATTAAATTTTTAGTATTTTTGCTGATTATTGTACAATCATGTACATGTATTCCATTTTCCTCAATGAAAACAATAATTATAAATAATAGATTATGGTATCCAGTTTCAGCTTTTTAAGGATTAAAACTGCATTTATAATGATGGATCGTAGCTCGTTATTTCACTTTGAATTTATTTATAGAAATTCGGTCCAAATTGTATATTTTAGGGTCTTATTACTTGTAAAAAGGGCGACTGTCACACGATTTGTTGAGTAGAGGACTACTGTTGATCCAGGTTATCCTACATATCTGAGTCATATCCAGTCTGACCCGGAACTGCATTATTTGCCACATTCATATTTTTACACTTATTGCAAACAGTGTACTCAGATCAGACTGCACAGATGTGCAGTCTGATCTGGGTCTACCATGTTCGCAGTCTTATTTTCTGTATTATTCGGTAAGAAATAAACGCTAAAATAAACCATAGGACCGGATATCTATAAATAGATTTACAAAGGGAAATAACAAACTTCATTACAATCAGAACATGTAGCGGATGCTTAGCACATGGTTCACACAGTTTTGCATAGACCAGAAAATATCTGAGCCGTAGTGTAGCTCCTGATCGAATAGCACACTCCTCTATCCTAATAACGCTATACATTGCTTGTTAGAAGCATGACGGGTGTTTTGTTAATGGAATTCAACGGCGAACAGTGCAGATCCTGATCAGACTGTGCGGATGCACAGGCTGTTCTGGATCTACATTGTTCGCAAAATCCATAAGCCCCATTTCTCCAGTCACAGTCACATCTAGCGTGTTTACCTGCACTCACCTGTATACTTCAATGTGACAGGAAGTTAGCGTGACACCATTATCGCATTTAAAACTACGTAGTTCGGGTAAACCGTGAAAGCTTATCAACTTTATCCAAATTGATGTCTAGTTCCTGTGCATTAGAAAATAACAGATATAATTAACTCTTTGCATGCTAGCGGTGAAAATAACATCCAACAAGTTACGAGTATGTTTCTTATTTCACTCTATAAAAGAAAATATAATGAATTGTCGTCTGCTATTTTTTAACTATTTACATCCCACAAATTACCCAGCATGCAAAGAGTTAAAGTTAATTATGCCAACAAATATAGAAAACAAGTTTTTGTCGATGGCATGGGTTGACTTAGTTACATTTCTATTTGGGATGCTGTCTGAGCATGGCCATTTATCCCGTCAACACAGTGCGTATGTGCTGTGAAACACGGTGCCGTGAAACATTTTTGATATCCAGTCAATACTATTTTTGCATTTTACAGCCATTTGTAGGTGTTGACGGGATAAATAGAATAGTAGGTTAGTGCCGTGAATGGGAAAAAATATCTGGCGCGGCACGGAAACGGGATGTGCTCGGCAGAGCCTCGCCCATCCCGTTTCCTAAGCCTTGCCAGATATTTTTTCCCATTCACGGCATTAACCTACTATTCTCTATTAGCCTCCTGAATATAGCTACATTGTTCGTTGTCCCTTCGTAGTCCATGTACGTATGCATGTGTGTTAGTAACAACTTTCATTTTTCAATAACTTGTGAACCAATTTTGATAATATTTGGCCACAATGTGTGTCTAAGGATGATGCTTTGTTTTGCATACGACCCATGTCTGACCGCCCAAGGCCAAGGTCACGGAGAACTTGTGTTCACCTTGTTTGTTAGGCAAACATGTTAAAAGTTTTGTTTTTATTATTATCAAGGCTGCCAATGTGGGGATTAGCTTAGTGATAACGATGCCCTTGTTTTTTGTTCTGTCTGATCTTGGTCTACAGTAGTCACAATCGCCATAACCACATTTCTCCAGTTGTATGTCGCAAGTCGCAATCACCATGACAAAAACTTTTGTGAAAAATTAAAAAAAAATACAAATTTAGGCAAATTTTCATCCCGTTGACCATTGTCTTCACGGTATCGTGTATTTCAATTCAGGGGCGTCCAAATAATGTCCAGTGTTTTGTAAATATTGATAGAAACATTGTCCGATAATGCTGATAATAACAGGGCTATCGGTCAGCTATATCGCTTGTCATCCGCTGATAGCTTACACAGTAAGCTAATGTTTTCATTAGAATTCTGTTTGCTAGTGAATTCTGGTATTTCGTTTGAATTACTGCTCCTTGTTTAGAATTTAAGAGATGACAATGATTACAGTAAGTGTGTTGAAAACATTAGCTTTAACCCTTTCAACACTACAAACCTCTATAGTGGAGTTTGCAAACAGTGTAGATCCAGCTGAGCCGGCTCGTGACGAGCCGTCTCATCCGGATCTGCACTTTTTGCAAGTAATTTTGATGTTTTTTAGATAAACGTTTGAAGGGTTAAAAAGATGAATAGTCGACTGAAGGCATACTGGCCCCATTGATTAAGATAACTAAATGTCTCTATGCAATCATAGGATTGAGAAATACATGTCACAACCACAATGTTCTCGTGAATTCAACACTAATTAATAGAAATGTTGGATTTTCTGGACATGCGGTGAAATTAATAAAGTGAAATTTAACCACTTTGGATCAATGAATCAATATATTCTGTTTGCATTGGTCAAACAAAACTGGCAAAATCGTAAAGAAAGGTCATATTGTATGGGTGACAAAGGCATTTAATGAATGTTAATCAATATATACAGGTCCATATGTAAAATATGCAGACTTTTTAGTCTAGATATGTAGTTGTGACTGGAGGAAATAATAACAAAATATCCATCCGCGGCCATATATCCAAAAATTACTATGGATTTTCAAATAAATGCACAAAAAAAGTTTGCCGTCATAAGACAACAGAACACATGCAAGAAACGGGGTCCGTTTCACTAAACTCTGTACGATTAAAATGTTCGTAAGTGCAAATTTAGGATCGTCTGTAAATTTCAATTGATGGATTTACATTTATTGAGTATAGGTTCAATAAATGTAAATCCAATAATTGTTTACAAGAAAACATTGTTTATGTGAAATTTACCGACTATCATTATAATTTTGCACTTACAAACATTTTAGTCGTACGAAGTTTAGTGAAATAGCCCCATGGTCCCTTGGTCCATGGTCAAGGTTACACTTGGAGGTCAAAGATCAAAAATGGGGACAAAAATGTGTGTTAGGGCCATATATACATAACCAATTTGTCTAAAATAACTAAACATGAATACTTACCATCATGAAACGTAATGGACCAACCATCCTTAGTTCCAAAATCAGTCATGCTTAGAGGTCAAAGGTCATTTGTATGATAGATTTATGAATAGGTAATGATGTATTCCCGATTTTCAGATAGCTATATATTGTAGGAGTATTCAGAATGTGGCAACAGTATTCTACAGCTGATTTTTACAGATCGCCGCAGGGGACGTAGAATTCTTATTTTTATTAATTTGTTCCCACGAAATAACAATTTGTTCCCTCAATTTAACAATCCGTTCCCTTAATTCGAGAGAACGATTTAATAAAAAAAATCCATGTCCCCTGCGGGGCTCCGTAGATTTTTTAATAATATAAGTTGTTAATAACTGTTCTAACCTTGTATGTAGCTACAGAGCTCTCCGTAAGCGCCGGCTGCCGGCGATTTAGCCAAATACTCACTCAGTTGGCGCCAGCTACAATTCATAATGTCATAAATTCATAATGTTTTACAAAACATGGGTGGGTGGTGGTCGGGCGAATGAGACGGCGTAAATTAACGGTATGGGTTCATCCTTATAGGAATCACGATTTGCCTGGTTGGCCCTCAGGTACGTTTTTATCTTTGGCTCTTTAGTTACCTGGGAGTTGAATCGGGTTATTGCTATGCTCTTGCTCTGTTAATTGTATCCCCCGGACTCCATGGGGGGATACTATGGATTTGACAGCGCGCCGCGTCCGCGTCCGCCGCAGACACTTCTTGTCCGGAGCATAACTCGAACACCCTTTAGAATATTTTCATGAAACTTCACACATGCATAGACCACGACCCAAAGGTGTGTCGCGCACAAGAATGACAACTCTTGCATAGCTAATTTTTTAGTTAGTTTCTCTCTGTCTCTGCACAGATAGGCGTGTCCGGAGCATAACTCGACACCCTTTGAATATTTTCATGAAACTTTACACATGCATACCGACCACACGACGAAGGTGTGTCGTGCGGACAAGAATGACAACTCTGCATAGTCTAATCTTAGTTTTTTTTATATCTCCCTTTTTTGTTTTGCGCACTGATTGACCATAACTCGACCACCCTTTGGAATATTTTTATGAAACATAACACATTCAATTAGACCACGAACCGAAGGTGTGTCGTGCAAAATGACAACTCTTGCATAGCTAATTTTTGAGTTATCTCCCTTTTTTGTTTCCGCTCACTGATTTCCTGTCCGGAGCATAACTCGACCACCCTTTGGAATATTTTCATGACACTTCACACATGCATAGACCACGACCCGGAGGTGTGTCGCGCACAAGAATGACAACTCTTGCGTAGCTAATTTTTTAGTTATCTCCCTTTTTTGTTTTGCGCACTCTACAAACTGGACAATAATGCATGAAGACCTGTTTTCTCGTGTGCTCTGTACACCTTACCTGTAGAGAGAACAATAGAAACTGGGAGAACCATGGGCTAGCATGGGCTAGCATGTGCAGATGTCCAGTGCTTGACCACTGCTGACCAGGTAATTTATACAGGTAAATCACTACATTGGGTACTGTGTTGAAAATATTGTGGCATTATGTGGACCTGTGCAGTTTTTTGTAGATAAATATAGGACTGTTAAAAAAAAATCTGGTCTCCAATAACAAGCATTATTATTTTTTTCATATTTTTTTTTTTTTTTTTCATTGTTTTTTTTTTTTTTTTTTTCATTTTTTTCTTCATTTTTTTTTATTTTTTTCATTTTTATTTTTTTTTTCATTTTTTTCTTTTTTTTTCTTTTTTTTTTTTTAAATTATTTTTCAATTTTTGTCTAGTAGCATAAGGTCGTAAGTGCTTTATACAGACTATTCACCTGTGCATGTGCTAGCATGTGCAACTGACCACTGACCACTTACAGGTAATTTATACAGGTAAATGATTATATTACATTTCCGTAAACTGTGTTGAAAATATTGTGGCATTATGTGGACCTGTGCAGATATATGTAGATAAATATAGGACTATTAAAAAAAAATTCTGTGCTCCAGTAGCAAGCATTATTATTTTTAAACTTTTTTTTTCCATTTTTTTGTTTTCATTTTTTTTTTCAAATTATTTTTCAATTTTTGTCTAGTAGCATAAGGTCGTAAGTGCTTTATACAGACTATTCACCTGTGCATGTGCTAGCATGTGCAACTGACCACTGACCACTTACAGGTAATTTATACAGGTAAATGATTATATTACATTTCCGTAAACTGTGTTGAAAATATTGTGGCATTATGTGGACCTGTGCAGATATATGTAGATAAATATAGGACTATTAAAAAAAAATTCTGTGCTCCAGTAGCAAGCATTATTATTTTTAAACTTTTTTTTTCCATTTTTTTGTTTTCATTTTTTTTTTCAAATTATTTTTCTTCAATTGTTGTCTAGTAGCATAAGGTGGTAAGTGCTATATACAGACTATTCACCTGTGCATGTGCTAGCATGTGCAACTGACCACTGACAACTTACAGGTAATTTATACAGGTAAATGATTATATTACATTTCCGTAAACTGTGTTGAAAATATTGTGGGAATATGTGGACCTGTGTATATATGATATGTAGATAAATATAGGACTATTAAAAAACATTCTGGGCTCCAGTAGGGAGCATTATTCTTTTTCTTTTTTTTAATTTAATTTTTTTTTTCCATTTTTTTTTTTACATTCTTTTTCAATTTTTTAACTGACCACTAACTTATTACAGGTAATTTATACAGGTACATTATTACATTTCCGTAAACTGTGTTGACAATATTGTGGCAGTATGTGGACCTGTGCAGATATATGTAGATAAATATAGGACTATTAACAAAAATTCTGGGCTCCAGTAGCGAGCATTATTTAAAAAAAAAAAAAATTGTATATTACATTTCCGTAAACTGTGTTGAAAATATTGTGGCATTATGTGGACCTGTGCAGATATATGTAGATAAATATAGGACTATTAAAAAATTCTGGGCTCCAGTAGCAAGTATTATTATTTTTTATTTTTCAACTTTTTTTCTTCAAATTTTTTTAAATTTTTTTTTTTTACATTCTTTTTTAATTTTTTAACTGACCACTAACTTATTACAGGTAATTTATACAGCTAAATTATTACATTTACCTAAACTGTGTTGACAATATTGTGGCAGTATGTGGACCTGTGCAGATAAATATAGGACTATTAAAAAAAATTCTCGGCTCCAGTAGCGAGCATTATTTTTTTTATTTACATTCTATATTACATTTCCGTCAACTATGTTGAAAATATTGTGGCATTATGTGCACCTGTGCAGATATATGTACATAAATATAGGACTATTAACAAATAATTCTGCGCTCCAGTAGCTTCACACATGCATAGACCCTAAAGGTGTGTCGCGCAAGAATGACAACTCTTGCATCACTAATTGTTTAGTTATCTCCCTTTGTCCGTCACCGATTTTGTCTCCGGAGCATAACTCGATCACCCTTTTTTCAAACTACTTGTGTATCTGGGGAGGGGGATACACATGCGCTTGTCGACAAGCGTCCATTTCTAGTTTATTTTCACTCGTACCCTCCTCACCCCCCCTCACCCAGACCCCATCTTGCTGGAAAAAATAACAAAAACACATTTTATCCCACCTTCTCTGGTCAAAATGTTCTTGCGTGTCGTACCCCCCACCCCACCCCCACCCCCACCCCCACCCCCACCCCCAGCCCCACCCCGACCCCATGTTGCTGGAAAGGAAATAACTAAGTAATTTAAGAGGAAAAATGAGTCAAGGTCACATGAGGGTCACAGATTTGACAGTGGTTATTGATGTACACTGCAAGGTGATCAATGTGTGCATGTTTGGTGGCTCTAGCCCTAATAATATTGAAGATAGAGACTTCACTAAAAACCTTAACCAAGGGGAAATAACTAAGTAATTTAAGTGGAAAAGTGGGTCAAGGTCACAGATTTGATAGTGGTTATAGATGTACACTGCAAGGTGATTAATGTGTGCAAGTTTGGTGGCTCTAGACCTAATAGTATTGAAGATATGGACTTGACTAAAAACCTTAACCGAAGTGTGACGCGGACGCCAGATGGACGGACAAAGCGGCAACAATATGCTCCCCCGAAAAAAAATTCAGATTTGTCCTGCTATCAACACATTTTAACATTTTTGCAACAATATATGCAGAAATTGTCTTAAGCAACTACAAATATATGCACCATAAAACTCACCAGATGTCACGAAATTGAATATAAATTTCAAAATTTTCTTGGGGGAAACCCCCCATACCCTCCCCTTCATCGCCTACGGCGACTAAGCCACGCAGCTGTGTGGAAGTCGATATAGCTGGCTACTTTTTCAAAAAAGCTGACTACTCTCAATTTTACGGAGACCTCTGAACTAGCTACATTGTTCCATAAATGGTCTCAGTACCTTGGCCTAAACTGTACCTACCGTAATAACCCTAGGTATTCAGAACCCATTTATTTTTGGAAACTGGTGTGAATCACCCATGGTACTAAATACAGTCAGGTGGGTGGCAGTTGGGAGTATGCGATAGGTAATTTAACGATCGGGGTTCATCCTTACCAGAACTCCGACTGGAGACCTGTAGTCTATTTCACCAACATTGCAAAGTATACTTTAGTAGCAAAGTATACTTTGAGGGAGAAATTTTCAATTTTTTTAAAAATTTATTAATTTTTATTATACTGAATTTATTACATTATCACAGCCATTTTAATGGCTGTGATAATGTAATAAATTCAGTATAATAATTCTGCATACTTTTAATCATGAAATATATGCATTTGTTAGTTCTATATGAAATAATGCATTTCAGGAAAAATAAATGATTACTCCCTCAAAGTATACTTTGCTAGTAAAGTATACTTTGCAATGTTGATGAAATAGGCTACTGAACTCCGACTGGAGACCTGGTTTGGCCCTCACATATGTCTTTGACATTTTGTATGTGACAGTTGAATCTGGTTATACCCCTTTAATAGTATGTGCGTATTACAATTATTCGTAATCCTATTTTAGGGGAAGAGGCCAAGTGACTTTGGTGTGGTATGGACCTGGCACCAGGTCAGGTTATTCTAATTTCAGGGCTGAATATATTTTTTCTAGATGTAAATATTCCGTTCTGATTTTGGGATTTCCCCCCCCCCCAATGCAGCAGGTTAAAACGGGATCGAACCCATTTGCCCGGCCTTACATGATCATAGCTGTTGATAGGCCGTTAAAACACCAATAAACAAACAAACTAAATACAGTCTACCCTCATTACCTCAAACTCTCTTAATTCAGACTACTAATAACTTCAAGTCAAATTCATGGTCCCAAGTACATGCATATGTTTTTCTATATAATAACTCTCGTTCACTCAACTTTTCATTTACTTAAACCTTACACCGCTACACACAACAATTGCCGTCTGCTGTTGCTTTCATAGCTTGCCTTATTTATCAATAAAAATATAGTTTGACAGCACTTCAGAATCATTTCCAATGGAAATGATTCTGAAGTGCTGTCAAAGCGTGTTGTAAATTATTCTAATGTGCTGTCAAAGCATGTTTTTATGCCACCGGGTTTCGAAGAAACGGGTGGCATATAGTGTTTGGACCGTCTGTCTGTCTGTCCGTCCGTCCGTCTGTCTGTCTGTCTGTCCGGGCACACATTAGGGTACTTATGTGGCTAGCCCCACAGGGTTATGGACTTAGTAAAGGATAGGGTTGGTTACAATTAGCCACCTAAAAAATCCTTTTATGTGGCTAAAAATCGTTTTATGTGGCTAATATTTAACATGTGATAAGCCACATAAGTATAGTACTGTAAGAACGTCCGTCCGTCCGTCCGTCTGTCAGTCCGTCACACTTTTCGGTTAACCAATTTGTCACAGTTTCTCAAATATGCTGCAGGTGGCATCCGCGTTCGACAGACGGATTTCTTGTTAATAATAAAAATGAAAAATTGAAAATAAACAGCAGACGACAAAAATAGCAGTGTATTGGTTAAAGTATTTTCCTCGACCTATAAAATTGGAGTTTCCAAATTGTATCCAAATACATTGTTATTGTGATACTTTGGACACTTCTTGCTATGCATTTGTTGGGAGATATCATTTTCTAAATTTGTTTCTTACAACTTCACACTCACACAGCTATAATTCCTTTAACATTTTCATCTATCGCATTTAAAAATTACATATTGCTAATTTAAATAAAAATGGTACTTAAAATATTTCTGAGCCATCATTTGAGACATTAATTTCACATTAATTACAATATTAGATGTTCGCGTGATTATATCTGGTAAAAATGTTCTTGCATCACAAGTTAATGATTATATTTTATGACATTCCAAATGATTCTGTACATAAAAAGTCGCTTATCTTGTCAATTTTTGTTTAATTGCAAACTTTCGAGACTTATAATCATTACATCTCACAGTTGAAAAAATATAAAATTTGTTGATTTCAGTAGAACCTCTATACCAGACACCAGTACAATCAGTGTGATTATTTTTATATATGTATTGTCATTATTTCTTTTGGTATTGTCAGTTCTTGCTCAAATGCCTGATTAACAGTGGAACCTCTCTAAACTGGACACCCTGGGTGTCCAGTTTAGAGAGGTTCCAATGTGCAATCAGCATGCATACTAGCGAACTTGTGCTGTCTAATAACCCAGGCCACCTGCATGTAAAGAGCGTAGAGCATTCACTTCACATGCAGGTGGCCTGGGTTATTATATCCTATAGTTGCTGGCAAATAATTTTCACTGTCAATTTGGGGGTGGATTGTGGCATAGGACTTCCAATCCTGACTTCAAACCTCGCCTAGGGCATCAACAAATACATTCATAGTATTTCCATCCCACTGATCTGTTGGATGAGACTATAAACTTTGGTCCTGTCTCTATATGACCTTAGCTGTTGTTGGGACGTAAAACCATTTCAAATTTCACTGTCAATTTTTATTAATTAATAAAAACAAGTCCTGTATTTCCATTTCGAGCCAGACTATTAGTATTGCTACTTATGGAGACAGAAAAATAAATTAACTCGATACATTCGAAATGCACTTTTAGGCATCTAGAAATTTAGAAAATCTTCTTTTCTATCTTTATTATTTTTCAACAAAAGTATATGTCACAGTACGTAACTCATAGGCGGCGGAACCGGAAAATTATTGTGAGGGCCCATTATCTTGCCCCCATAAATGTTTTAAATCTTAAAGAGGTGTGAAACGCCATTTCCTGCATTCTCATGGCCAAATCTTGAGTGCCCAAAGGGCCCGATGTTGCTAAGGGGTCCGGGCATGCTCCCCTGGAAATGTTTGAAATCTAAGAGGCATGAAACGTCATTTCCTGCATTCTCAGCAAGTTTGAGGATGAGAATATGTGCTTTATTATAACAAAATTATTGGGGGGACCCCCCCTGCCCTCCCCACTTCCGCCGCCCCTGTAACTATGGTGAGGAAGTGTGTATCTGTGCCAGCTTATCTCAGTTGGTAGGGCACTGGTGTGGTAAACCAGAGGTCCCTGGTTCAAGTCCTGGGTTGTGTGCACATTTTTCTCTCCCTGTGACATTTGGCGCCCAACAAGGAATTATGACTCGTAAATACTCACCAAAATGTGCCCAAAATATGGAATTCAAAGACAAATTAAAAATTGAATTTGAGGACATTTATTTAGGCTGTTCAAATGATGATCACAACATATACTTCTGTTAACAAGTGTAGAAAATATTTATAAATTTGAATGAGTAAAATCGTGTAGCAGTGAGTTCTTACCATGCTGTTTATTTTATATTTTCCATTTTTATCATCAAAAACATGGTTTGACAGCACTTTAGAATCATTTCCATTGGAAATGATTCTAAAATGCTGTCAAACCATGTTTTTATTGAGAAATAATGCAAGATATAAAAGCAACAGCAAACAACAATTGTTGTGTATAGCGGTCTAAGGGTTAACATTTAATATCATAATCATTTAGTGTTGAGTGCCCATTTTATTACAACATCATTTTATAATATAGGCTTTTTAAAAGTGTATAAATCTTAAATCTAAACCTATTATTATAAGGTAATGTATTCAAGTAAAACATTTAATAGAACATGACAATAATCCTTAGATTAAATAATGTCCCACCAGACTGGCTTGATATAGTGTAAACATACTTTTAACCCTTTCCCTGATAGAAATGACTTTTCACGCCTCTGCAGAAGATGTCTTTAGAAAACATTGTGGGAAAAGGAGAAATTGCTTGAAACAAGCAATTTCTCCTACTCTATCAGATAATTTAACCATCATTTGACCCAGCATTTGATTCTTTTATTCAGATGTTTTCGATTTGGAAGAGTCGAAATATCGCAAAACAGGGAAAGGGTTAAGTGCTTTGTCACTATTAATGTTATGAAATAAATTCATATTTGCATACTATTATTACTCTTCATGCCAGTATCGATTCCTGTAATTTAACATAACTAAACATTTTCATCTCTCCGTTAAAGACACAGGGTACATTAGATGCATGTAATACAAGTGGGATTTGCTGCCCAAAGGTCAAGGTTACTGGTGCTAAAATGTAACTGTTCATTGCACAATCGCAGTGTGACTTTGGTGTTGTATGGACTTGACACCAGGTCAGGCTATTCTAATTTCAGGGCTGAATATACTTATTTCGATGTAAATATTCCATTGTGATTTTGGGATTTCCCCCCAATGCAGCAGGTTAAATGTGGGATAGAATCTGTTGGCCCAGCCTTAAATTACCTTAGCTGTTGATAGGCCGTTAAACACCAATAATTCCAGCACAAAAAATATTTACACTATTCCCTAACATTTGATTGGCCCGTAGCAAGTCTCTGTCCAAAATTTATATCCCAGTAAACTCCCATGCCGAACTACTTTCCGTAACCGTCAGGCGCAGTTAAAATAATTCTTAAGAAAACGGAAAATAAACACATTTTCTTGATGAATTTATTTCAAATGCTGGAATTATAAGGAATGAATGGCCTTTTTGTGGAATTTATCGGGGATATAAACTTGGAAAAGTCGCGGGAATACTGGACGAGGCCTTCCGGCCTTTGTCCAGTATTCCCGCGACTTTTCCAAGTTTATACCCCGATAAATTCCACAAAAAGGCCATTCATTCCTATAATAAATCAAATTAATCAATTGATTTAAATGATACAATATGTCTCAATCATTTCTAGAACTCTACTGTCTGTTTCACGAAAGCTGCCCAAATTTTACGGCTATATAAACAATTCCAAAACAATATTTTTTTCGATAATATTAAATTAAAGGAAAATTTAAGAATGAGCCTTCTTTTTATTTCGTGAAATTCGGTCAAATATTGATTTTATTACGAAAAATTAATTTGTCTATGGGAATTTAACATGGGGGAAAAGGAAGTGGAGGGAGCTGTGGGAGGAGTCAAAACACAAACAAATTTGGAAATTGACTCCGAAACTTGGCTAGATATCTTGGAAATGATCTAAGAAAACAAAAGTTAAATTTTGAAAATCGGTCCAGTATTTCTGTAATTCTAAAAAATTTCCCCATGTTAAATCACTGTGAAGATGTCTATGGGGATTTAACATGGGGAAATTGTTTTTTCGCAGTAAAATCAATATTTTGACCAAATTTCACGAAACAAAAAGAAGGCTCGTTCTTAAATTTTGCTTTAATTTAATATTATCACAAAAAATATTGTTTTTGCATTGTTTATATGGCGGTAAAATTTGGGCAGGTTTCGTGAAACAGACAGTAGTTTATTTGTTTATGAAATCTCGTACCAGGCGCGGATCTAGGAATTTTAGCAGGAGTCGGTCCAAATAGTGGGAGCGCGTAGCACGGCACACATTGTATTGGTTTGGGGGCACTCCCCCAAGAAATATTTTAAAACAAAGCCTTCGCCACAATTTCCTGACACATATTAAACTTAATCTAAATATCTTCTATCGTCTACAGAGCTCTATATAAGGTGTGTATTGGCGTATTTTACACACTTATTTTAGCAGAATACACATTGATTATCAAAAGTGGGAGTACAGAATACTCGCAGCAATGTTAAAATACGCATTGATTTTCAAATTGAGTAGTGAAAATACTGTAATAAAGTTGAAAATTTACTTAGTTGAGCTGCAAAAAGCATGCAAGCACTTGCAGCTCTAATAAGTGAAGTTTTAAATGTGTTTTATTTTTTATCATTTGTTCCCTATTTAATAAGGAAGAAAATCAGTAATACATTTGTAAAAGTAAAATACACATTGAATTTGAAATATTGGTGTATAATACAAAACTTATCTGAAACTTTGCTTCTAATTTAAAATCATGTATTATCAAAACTTGTTGTTGTTGTATGTCTGTAATTCAGGCACTTAATTTTCGCCTCAATCTCTACAGCCACAAAGATTGCGAGAGCATTGTACCGACACACCCCAATTGACCTGTACCTGGTCTAAAAAATAACCAACCACCAGTGTGAACATATAGATGTTTGCACATACACCTCATGCCAGCCACCACATACCATGCCACAAACAATAGTTTTCATCATCAAAATCTACCATTGTTTGAAACCATGGTTCCATTGTTAATCAATTTCAAAATACTTACATACCTAAACCATAGTCATCAAAATACTTACATACCTAAACCATTATAAGTCATCAAAATAAAATTACATTACTTAAACCTAGTCCATCAAAATACTTACATACCTAAACCATAGTCATCAAAATACTTACATCCAAATACTTACATACCTAAACCATAGTCATCAAAATACTTACATACCTAAACCATAGTCATCAAAATACTTACATACCTAAGCCATAGTCATCAAAACCGTCCATGGTTTGAGAGATGGTTGACCATGGTTATCAATTTGACCATGATTAAAGATGGTCAAAATCATGTTTTAAAAGTATAGATCTGTATTATAAGGTTCGACCATGACCAGCCGTGGGTAAGCGTTTGCCGTGGCACGAGGGAACTGTTTGAACCCAAGGCCGTAGGCTGCTGGTTCAAACAGTTCCCGAGTGCCATGGCACGTTCTAATAACGTCATGAGACAGACACGTATGTGCATTACATATAGGCGTTGACTTGGCCCCGAAATGAGCATTGCCTACAGCCATGGTCTAACAGCACGCGCTGTATATTTGAACACGGCTGTGAGCGGTGTCGAACAACAGCAGTCATGTAACAATAGATGGTAGAACAGAAACAAGACCAGCTACAAATGCCATAAGCCCCATTTCTCCAGTCACAGCCAGATATAACACTTGCTAAGCAGCTCTGAGATGATCTAGATTACTCCCGTCTTGTATCAGAATGATGTATTGGGTTGCTGCATCTGCTGATGTGTTTGACAAGCATTGGCAAATACTCATTAAGTTTGAGATACAAGATAGCATATCTTCAATAAATTTGTAATATAATCTGCAATAAATTGCCAACTTGAATTTCAAGTCTTTCTCAAGACCTTTAAATCGGAAACGATGAATGAACTTGTGAATGTTTATTAATTTAAGACAATTACTTTAGGTACAATGGAAGACATTATATACCTGAGGAGAAAGAAGATCACAGATATAATATGATGTAGCATTTAAAGCAATAAATAATCAGCCAATGTACAGTGGTAATCAAAGAATCTTCAAAAAAGTACAAGTATGCACACTTTGATTAGTGGTAAATGACCCCATGTTTTTAACAAGAGCCAAATATATAAAAATGCAATAAATGCTACAAATGACCTGAACTCCAGACAAAACACAAGTCCCAGCAGCTGAAAACATCAAAAGACTTGCATACGCAGGAAAACATGATGGCAAGAGAATGGTCTGTTAGTGGGCTTTTTAAACTATTATACAACTGCAAGTGATGTGTTTTCTATGTTGAGTGTATTTGTCCAAAAACCATGCACGTAAAGTCTCAACCAACCAATCAATCAATCAATAATAGTCCAAAAACAATCGCAAAGGGTATTCTGACCCTCATGCCGAGACTAATAATTTATGCCAGGGCACGAAAATTGTTAAAAATATTCACTCGTCCTTGCTTCGACAGAGATGGCAAAAGTAAGAAATTTACATTAGAAAACTTAGAATTTCTACTCGTCCTGCATGCATTCCCACTCGTCAGGACAAGCGGACGAGTGGAATTTTCATGCCCTGCATGCCAAATATTTCATTATTGAAAACCAGCTAGGGGCTCGTTTCACTAAACTTTGTAATACTAAAATGTTCGTTCGGAAGTGCAAAATTATGATAGTCTGTAAATTCCACATTAACACTGTTTTTTTTGTAAACAATTATTGGATTTACATTTATTGAGCATAGGCTGCAGCCTATGCTCATCGGAAGTGCAAAATTATGATAGTCTGTAAATTCCACATTAACACTGTTTTTTTTGTAAACAATTATTGGATTTACATTTATTGAGCATAGGCTGCAGCCTATGCTCAATAAATGTAAATCAATCAATTGAAATTTCCAGACGAACATAAATTTGCACTTACGAACATTTTAGTCGTACAAAGTTTAGTGATACGGGTCCCAGATGGAGGGGAGGGGGCATTGATATATCTACCAAATATTTTCAGTTAAAGAGTAGCTACCGTGGGCAGTGGGGTCACAGTTTTTCCCCATATGATCATGTACCACAGGCACAGTGAAATTTCGGTCAACTGCTTCGAATGTAACAACACACAAGAGGGATATATTGTGCTGACACAGTTAATAAGGAGATTAACTCTTATCCAATATTTACTGCTCTACAAAACACTTTAATTTAATCAGGATGTGAGAAAACACCCTGAAAATGGCATCTTAAAGCAGTCCCAGGTCCATTGAAAACCTTTTATTTGATCAAGATGTCACTAATGTCGTTCACTGTTGCGTGATGATATTTATTCAACATACATGTACATGTACATCCGGATTAACAAAGTCTGATCAGGGTATCTGAATCTGGTGGCAAACACACAGGTGTGCAGCTTATACACCTGAGGAAAGACACGATTGTGTATTTTCTCAGGTGTATTACATGCTCCAGATAAGCTGCGTATTTGCGTAAATACCCAATTAAAATTGCCAAAAACCCAATTGAAATCAGACGTAGTGAGTATCAAAAAGCAATGAAAAATTTGTGGTATCTTTATCATGCTACAGAAAACAATAAACATTCCACAAAAAAAGCAAATTTTCTTATTTTTCCATGAAAACACATCTTGGTATTTCATTAGAATTGTCTCCAAGGAGACAATTCTAATGAAATACCAAGATGTGTTTTCATTTAGAAGCAAACTATTCAATAAGTGAGGTCTGCTGATGTATACACAATAGTGTGATTCTGTTTTACCCAATTAAAATTTTGAAATACCCAAATGCTTCAGAAATGATGGAGTGACAATACTCAATTACTAATTCCTTATCTGGAGCCCTGGTATTATGCTGCACACCTGTGTTGTCATTGACATCCATTATCTTGAAGAACCCGAAGTATAGTGCAGGCAAGGTGCATGTCCGGCTATCTCTCATTCACATGTTTGATTAACATGATTAATGCCTCGCTATCTCCTGTACACATGTTCAGATAAAGAATAATAGTTTATCTGAATAAGGCTGGAGTGGTAATAATGAAATAATCAGTATTTATGGTACTTGCTATGGAAATAAAAAATAATTTATTATGTACCCCAACTACCAACCTCATTTTGGTGAGTGGCTTGTTTTTTACGTCAATATAATCTAGAAATGTGGCTTGTCGGCATACGATGGCAAAACAAAGAAAAAGTATACATACGGGTTAAATTTCAGTTACAAGCATTTATAATACCCCTTATATCGGTAATATGATTATTCGTAATCCTATTACGGGAAATGGCTTTGGTGTGGTATAGACCTGGCACCAGGTCAGGTGATTCTAATTTCAGGGCTGAATATATATTCTTTTGGATGTAAACATTCCGTTTTGCTTTTGGGATATTCCCCCCAATGCAGCAGGTTGAATACAGGATTGAACCTGTTGGCCCTGCTTTAAATTACCATAGCTGTTGATAGGCTGTAAAACACCAACAAACAGTTGATTTTATCAAAATGGAGACGATTCTCATGTGCTGTCAAAACCATTTTGAATTAAGGCAAACATGAAAAACAGCAGACGACAATTTCCGTCTCCAGCATACTGAGGGTTAAAGGTACATGCCCACTCAGTAGGCACAAAATGTTCTTTATATAGGACTTCAATAATTGTATAATTGTGTCACTATTCCACCAGTTATAAAAATTACGAGTGCCCGCTATACAGGTATAATCATTTAGTACTATTTATCTTACTGACAGTGACGCACGGTGGTATCGGGCTATTTTCATATTCAAATGAGGCATGACATTTATTAATTATTTATACTAATTAAATACGTCACATGAAAAAATTATTTTCGACAGGTTATAGAGTATGATCATTGCACATCAAAAAATAAATACAGATAATAAATAGTAATGTCCGTTAATCTTTTAAGGAAACACGGCTATCTCCCCTGATATCAGTGTAGTTAAGTCCGATATAAAATGTATAATAATGCAAATCAATACGTGGGGTAATGGTGAATGAATGTTTATTTTGCCAGAAAATGTCTCAAATGATGTCTCTGATATAAAGAACAGTTTGTGCCTACCGAGTGGGCATGCACCTTTAAATTAATTCCAAGTATTGTATAGACAGAAATATCATGCCTTATTTACATGTACATATAGTCAATAATTGTAAATCTGTTACATATCAACCAGATATCGCCATAACCAGTGCTAGCGACTCGCTTGCCTAACAGATATACCGAAAATTTGCTAATAAACCCTCCTCTGACCGATAAACAATTTGTTTCCATCACCAAGTCCGCCATCTTGTAAATAAACACCACGTGACCGGAACTACAAGCAAGCGCTTGGAGGACCAAGATCAATACTTCCTCTTTCTTCGGTACATCGAACTGACCACACGTGTTTTCACGACGGAAGTTATATACGATTTCTGGAAGTTTTCTCACCTAGCACAGGTAGTAGGCATTCTTTGTCGAGGCATAGATCGTGTAGCCATAGGTCTAGCTATAGACCTACACATGGCCGTAGGAACGAGTCGTCGTATCGCCACAGGCATCGACAGGGTCGTTCCAGAGACCGGTTTCGCAGCAGGTCTAGGGCTCGCTATTCCAGAGGACATAAGTCTTCACCGTCGAGCACTCCCTTTTCAGGGTTTTCGACTGTAGACCAGGGTAGACGAGTACCAGATCTGAGCGGGCTGACCAGTAATCAACTGACGACTTTGTCTCAGTTGATAGGTATATGTTTGGTTCATGCCAACGCAGGTGGGATATCAGATGTTGTACAAACCAGGCCTTCATCTGTTGTCTCAGCCACAGTCCCTGATCCTGATCCATATGACGTAGAAGATCCAGACTCCTACACCACTGTTACGCTAGGCTTGGGTCTCATGGCTTCCTGGTCCCATGGCTTCTCAGGAAGCCATGGACACCCATGGAGCCATGGAAATCCATGGCCCATCGACCTCTGCGGCTAGCCATGGCCCCTCGGTCTCCATGGCTAGCCATGGCCCCATGGCTTCCACGGCTAGCCATGGGCCAATGCTAAACCACAGCACTATGGATTCCATTACAATACACCCCGAGCCAGGGGAGACTATTAGCAATGAGTCTGATATGGATGAGGTGGAGGAAAACAGACTTCCACCCACATATCAGGAATCCATCTCTATGCTAAGAGACCGGTTAGGTTCTGCAATTTGTCCACCTTTACCTATACCAAAGGTCAAAGTTGACAACCAGCCTTCATCACCTGCATCGGCACTCACTCGGTGTAGGAGAGTGCAGACGTTTCTGGAGGATCTTACTTCCAGGATACAAGGTGAGGGAGTAGAACAGGGCAAAGCTTTGCCCTTTCTCCCAAAAGCTCTACCAGTGGATAAATTTCCCATGCTGAGCAAGCCGAAGGTTTTTCAACCTCATTCGTATGAGGTACAAGAGCCTCTACCGTATTCTTGCGATTATAAGACGCATTTTTTGTACTCAGATTTGTATCCCAGAAAGCCCCTGCGTCTTATAAATACATGTAGATACATGAGCATTTTTTTCCACCCGAAATATTGACATAAACGACCGAAAATAAAATGCGTTCCTATATTTGTTGTTGTTGTTAGTCTTTGGGGTAAAATCCGGTATTGGAATATTGGTTTCGTATTCTAAACAGTTCGCGCCTTTACTCACGCCTTACTCGTTCCGGCCATGTGTCATATTCGGTACACATTTTCTATATCGAATGCGAACAGTGTATACCAAGATCAGATCCGGTCGACATTTTCTCTGCCGAATCACAATCTTGCCTCTATCATTTTAATTATCTTTTGTAAACATTTACCGGTCCCATATCGGTCGGTGTCATTTTGCCGTGAAAAATATTGCATGACGCCATTAACGGTAAATCCCAATATGCATAATGCAATTCCACAAAAGTTATAAAACTCCATCGTTAGTTTCGAAACTGTGTGTTTACAAGATGCTGATGAAAGTGGCAAGCCTAAGTCAGCTGGCCGACATCAAACACACCGCGTGTCAAGATTTACAACACAAAGCCATATCAAATATCAACACACGCGGTTGCTGACGTCCGTTTCGTATTCGTCACTAAACTGGTACCCTGTCTAATGCGTTACAGTGAAACAATACTACCGAGAACCAGATTCTATTTATGACACGGCAAACGTGTTTATGTGAATTGGGTCTTTATCTCTGACAAATCCCAGCTTATTGCATTAGCGGCCAGACCAGGCGGTGGATTCGCGTATAGTCTGCACATGGTTTACAATGTTCGCCAATCTCTATTTAAAAAATTATAATTACGTCAGCGGACAATGCAAATTCGTCATAGCTATAGGCTGCTTTCAGCGTCATTTACGGAAGATACAACTGATTTTGAAATATTACATACTGTAGGCGAAAGTTGTGTGTTGCTTTGTGGAAAAAAATTGATAACACCCAACCGTGTCAACAGGTGCTATTATCTTATGTCATCATTCAGCACGAGCTGTAAACTGTGTGACCTTTAGGCTATGTTTTGAAATTGCACTGATTGGTCAACACGCGTTTTGATGTGTGCCGCAGATGTGGCGAACGTGTGGCTTTCATCCTTGCATCATGGGGGCAATCAGTAACCCATTTCATGCTGAGGATTCGCTTATGTTTGCGGAAAATCCTAAATATTTTCCTTCTATGCAATCAGAAGTATATGCCGCGATCAGCATTTAAACCGTTTCGTCGAGACGGTTCAAATGAGTGGTGACAACATATACTTTCAGTGTGAAATAACAAAAATAAAAATAAAATAAAATATTTAATAAATTTCATATCCGTGAATGTGTATTCAGAAAGGAACGGGTTCAAAAAACACTGGATTATACGCACGCAGATCTGTCGCCATATTTCGCCGATATTGATTTCGAAAATAGTTTCCGTAAATGGTGTTGAAAAGAGGTAATAATTAACAATATAATCCACTTTCGGCAGCAATATGATCGCAAATATAACACGATTTATGACAATAGTCTGTTACACATTTAACACGATTTTGATATACAAATAGGCAAACAAATCGGGAGCCAATGCACAAACGTGTATAACGAAGCACGTGTTATAGTGAAGCGTGTACTACCGAGTTCACGGTGTAATTGAAGATACTAGAAAACGGTGAAATACGGACCGGGTAATCACGGACATAGAGTCGGCAAATTACGGACATTGCAAACTATGATGGGGAAAATACAGACAAAAACGTCCAAGGTACGAATAAAAAAAACAATGTGGGGGAATAAATAACAACAACAACTTGGCGACTTTTTTTAATTTTTTTGTTTCATTTTGTTAGGAAAATTGGGTGCGTCTTATAATCTCATGCAGACATTTTCCCCCAGATTTTGGACTGAAAATAGGAGTGCGTCTTATGCACTCTTGCGACCTATACTCGCAAGAATATGGTACTTCTCATTGAGCCGCCTCCTATAAATCCCTCATTCCGGGAAGTAGTGAAGCAGGGTAGCGCTCTTCCTACTTCTCACTTAGTCACCTTTCAGTCTCTTGAGGGATGGGAGCGACTGGCAAGAGCGGGCATTCAGACAGTCTCTCATTCAGAACTGTTTCTGTGCGGCGTTCTGTCTACTCTTTCGGAGTCTCCTTCCGAGGAAAGGCTGCGAGAAGTTACCAAGTATCTCCAGGTGATGGCCACTGCCCAGTCCCACACTTTGGAGATTCTCACCAGACTTGCAGCTGGACCCACACTCGCTAGGAGGGATGCGTATTTGGCTAGATCTTGTCTGGATGAGTCTGTCAAATCCTCACTGCGAGTGCAGCCCATTGAGTCCAAGACTCTTTGGTCCGCAATTACAAGGCACAGTTCAGTCTTACAAGGACGATATTGCGCACAAGTCATTGCAGAGGTTAGCTGCTTCGCCTGTACCTACGCCAAGGGGTAGTCAGAGATAGGGATGCACACTCCGTCTCCCAGGCCTCAGTGCAACCTTTGACCATACATCATGGCACCAGGTGGCCATTTTCCAAAACCAGAAATTCCCACTGATCCGGAGTGGGTATCAAATTCAGTTTTGTGTCCTCCCCAGACTTCGAAGACTACCCCTCAGTCAAATGCAAACCATCCTGTCGGACCAGGAGAAGCTTCGGATTCTCCAGAACGAGATAAAGGCCATGCTTCAGAAACAAGCCATAGAACGGGTGACTGATCGGCAAAACCCGTCAGGCTTTTTCAGCAGACTTTTTCTAGTTCGCAAGAAGACTGGAGGTTGGAGACCCATTATCGACCTTTCCCACTTGAACAGGTCGATAGTGTCCCCACACTTCAAGATGGAGACTTTAGACAGTCAGACTGTCTTTGAATCAGGGGGACTGGATCACGTCTTTGGACTTGAAGGATGCATACTTCCACATAGCTATCCATCTCAGGTCCAGACGCTACCTTCGGTTCGCGTTTCAGGGGACAGTTTACCAGTTTCGGGCTCTCCCATTCGGCCTTGTACGGCTCCTTATGTCTTCACTCGAGTAGTGAAAGCCATGCTCTGCTTTATACATCAGCGGGGTATTCGCCTACATGCATATCTGGACGATTTGCTTCAGCCAGCCAATTCCAAGGAATTGGCCAAAACCCACATGCGAATAGTTATAACACATACTCTTCGCATGGGGGTTCATTCCCAATTGGGAAAAATCAGAGCTGGACCCAACACAGGTATTTGTATTCCTGGGAGCTCGGTGCAACCTATCTCAGGGGTTAATAGGGCCGTCTTTGGATCGTATTGCACAGATCCGAGGTTCGATAATGTCCATGCAACAAGCATGTGTTGCTTCAACAAGGACAATACACGGCCTGCTAGGCCAGATGGAATCGATGGCGCGGCTTCTGCCACAGGGCCGTGCGCGAAAACGCCTCCTGCAATGGGAGACCAAGTCCCGGGGTCACAGGACTCGGACTCATGGGACCGAACCATTGTATTAGGTCAGTGGTTCCGGGATGCGGTCTTTCAGTGGCTGGATCAGGAGTTTCTGTACTCCATGGTCCCCCTACCTCCACCAGAGGTAGGGGACACCATCTATTTACGGATGCCAGCCTCACCGGTTGGGGAGCCCCCCTGGAAGACCAGGTGGCGTCCGGAAACTGGTCGATGTATTGGCGCCATTGCCATATCAATACTCTCGAGCTACGAGCAGTGTTTCTGGCGCTGAAACAGTTCGTCAGAGTGGTAGAAGGCTGGTGTGTGCTTCTAGCAACGGACAATACCACGGTGGCGGCATATGTGAGGGGGGCTCACGGTCCAGGAAACTTTGTCGATGAAGATCTTGACCTGGTGTGCCAAGCACTGTCACACTGAGAGCTCGTTTCTTTCCGGGGAAACTGAATATTCTAGTTGACAGTCTCTCGAGCGAGGGCGGGATAGTGCATACGGAATGGACTCTGCATGCAGGCGTTCTCAAACACGTTTTCAGTTGCTTGGGGACACCGCATGTCAACCTATTCGCCACCAGGTTGAACCACCAGCTTCCGACATACGTCTCCCCAGTTCCTGACTCCTTGGCTCTGGGGGTAGTAGACTCTCTGAGCATGTCATGGGAGGGAATGCAAGCCTACGCATTTCCCCCATTCCCGCTGCTGTCTCGGCTGATGCTCAAGATCAGCAAAGAGTTGTGTCTGGTGTTGTTGATTTTGACCTCTTTGGCCGGGCCAGCCGTGGTTCAGTCTTCTGTTGTCACTTCTGATGGACATTCCCATCTGTCTTCCACACAGGAGCGACCTACTGTGCCAACCTCGGTCTCGGCTGTACCATGCCAATCCGGCTATGCTCCTGTTGGATTTTAGAGACCATTAAATTGGCTTACAATCTCTCCGGGGAGCAGGAATCGTGTCCTGACCATGTCAGTGCCCATGAAGTTAGGGCTCTGTCTACATCATGGGCATGGCTCAATAATGTCCCCTTAGATAAGGTACTAAGGGCAGGTTATTGGAGTTCAGAGAGCTTGTTTATACGTTTTTATTTACGGAACACTCTATCACATGCACGTGGTTTGTTTGCCTTGGGTCCATTAGTGGCTGCCCAGTCGGTTATCACCTCTCGGTCAGTTTCATCCGCTTAGGTGCATGTTCTCGTTTTTACCGTTTTTTACCATTATTATGGTAATTTCACGTACATATATGTATAATACAGTTTAACACTATGTGTTTCAGCTTTCATTGTATGTATTCACGTTCGTCGTTCGGTCGTACGTTACGCATACAAACTATTATTTAGACTTTGGCTGAGCCAAGGGACTTACGTCCTAAGTGATGTTTTGACTCCTTGCACCGTCTGGTTATAACTGGAAGTACGTTAATTGACCAGTCGTCCGGGGCCTTCACGCTATAAGCCCTGTTGATGACCGTTCGCTGACGTTTAGCGGGTGAGTTTATAGTTCCTATATCACGCTATTCAGCTATGTAGGTTCGTATCTTGTCCGTATTTTCGTCCCACCTCCATTCAGTTATAGTCAGCACTGGTTATGGCGATATCTGGTTGATAGGTAACAGATCTTTAAAATTCTGTTTTAATACGTAATTTTTATAGCTGTAGATATACAAACCAGATATCGCCATAACATTTTTATGACCCTACCCACCTCCCCGCCAAGTCCGCCACGACAACTATGTCTTAAACATGACCCTCGAAAGAAGAAGTATTGATCTTGGTCCCCCAAGCGCTTGTTTGTGGTTCCGGTCACGTGGTGTTTATTTACAAGATGGCGGACTTGGTGATGGAAACAAATTGTTTATCGGTCAGAGGAGGGTTTATTAGCAAATTTTCGGTACATCTGTTAGGCAAGCGAGTCGCTAGCACTGGTTATGGCGATATCTGGTTTGTATCAGGAATGGGAAATTTCCGGATTAATCCGGAAATCCGGATTTGAGGTCCCAGGGACCACTTTTGTGAATATTGTAAATCCGTTGAGAATGGCGATAAAAAATTACAATTTTCGAGAAAAAAAAAATAAAAAGAAAAAAAATTTAAGTGGCGATTCTTTTATTTTCCCCAGCGGAATCCCTGTTATACATATACTGAATTCTTGTTGCAAGTATTATTTTAAATTGAAATGGATTATGTTTTTCCTAATTATAGCATATTTTTTCAGGGGTAAATGTGATCTATTTAATGCTAAGTATACCTCAGAATGAAGCACAGAGCATCTAGAAATGAAAAATAATTCGGGGTGGGGGGCATGCCCCCAGACCCCCCTAGCAAATCGCAGCGCAATCCGCTGCTCAAATAAATTTTCAGGATTGGGGATAGTGTTCCACTCCCATGCCTGTTGTATATTTACAGATATAAAAATTACGTGTTAAAACACAATTTTAAAGATTTGTAAACTATCATTAAAAAGACTAGGGAATTTTTATTCATCCAGCAATTTATATCCATCCAGAAAGAAAATGTTATTTGAAGATAAGCACATTGGTTTTGTTCAAATAGAAAACCTATAACAAGTAAAGAGAATGTTAACCCTTAGACCGCTACTCACAACAATCTTCATCTGCTGTTGCTTTTATATCTTGCCTTATTTCTCAATAAAAACATGCAGTAAACTATTCTAAAGTGCTGTCAAAGCGTTTTTGATGATAAAAATGGAAAATAGAAAATAAACCGCAGACGACAAAAAGATAAGATATCGGTCTAAGGGTTAATAATTGTTTACTTAAATTGTTTATATTGTAGTGCATCATGTATTTGCATCGAACAGTTACGCCCAAGGTGTTATTTTAACCAAGATGCCTTTCTATACTGAAACTTGTCTTGATTATGGTAAACAAATTAGTGCATATCTGAAATTATTGTTGGGTGTTATTTATATTATTAATTAACAGGTACCTGTTTGATTATACCACATTTCTGGCAAAAAGTATTCAAGTCAATGGCCTGACAGAACCAACTATGTGATAGTTGTGCTCTGTAGCCTATTTCACCAACATTGCAAAGTATACTTATCTAGCAAAGTATACTTTGAGGGAGAAATTTTCAATTTAATGATAAATTTATTAATTTTTACATATCAAACTCCAGTCCAGTTACTTTATAGGGGTGAAAGGGTTAAAGGCGTTGGATCTCAGAGTATGGACAAATGGCAATGAAACGGGTCCATTTGTAGGCTACTGATCAGCTATAATTGAGACCAGTAGCCTATTTCACAAACATTGCAAAGTATACTTTTCTAGCAAAGTATAATCTCCCCTCAAAGTATACTTTGCTAGATAAGTATACTTTGCAATGTTGATGAAATCGGCTACAGACAGGGGATTTTGTACCCTAGAAGATGTGCGATGTCTCATGAAAAATATTTACTACACTTGCGATATGTTGTAAATGATGTCAAAACATGACAAAATGTTCAGAGCATATACGGAATAGTATAGCATTCTACAATAGCTATGAAAGTGTTGTCAACGTATTGCACATTTTTACACATAATCCAAGATGGCCACCATAGAAAGTTGAAAATATCAAGTTACATATTTTCATTAACCAGCAGACTGATTTTAATAAAATTTTGGAAATTAATCGACGGCTAAAGCTGTTTTAGATTTAATAAAAAAGGAATGAAAGCCGAACTGACCAATGGGAATTGAGCATGACTGCCAAAAAGTGATGAATTTGGACGTCATATTCTTATTTCTCAATGGAAAGATAATGCTGTGACCCTCATTGGAAAAATCTTGATAAGTCACTTCCAATGATGGTTATCACATCATTATTGCAAAATAAATTGGAAAAAAATGTTTATTATGTTCTGCGAGAAATATGATTTTAATGGAGTATATGATACCCATCTGGAAGTTTTACCCTTAGACCGCTATCTTATTTTTTTTATCGTCTGCTGTTTATTTTCTATTTTCCATTTTCATCATCAAAAACATACTTTGACAGCACTTCAGAATAATTTACAACATGCTAATTTGACAGCACTTCAGAATCATTGGAAATGATTCTGAAGTGCTGTCAAACCATGTTTTTATTGAGAAATATGGCAAGATATAAAAGCAACAGCAGACGACTATTGTTGTGTGTAGCAGTCTAAGGGTTAACCCTTAGAATGCTAGACACAAAAACTGTCGTCTGCTGTTCCTGTATATTTTTGTCTTCTATCTAAAATAAAAACATGGTTTAACAGAACTTTAGAATCATTTCACCATGTTTTTTATGAGTAAAATCGAAATTAGAAAATAAACAGCAGACGGCAAAATATAATTTCGCAGTTTAAATTTAAGTTAATATTTACTTATTTACTTCCCATCGAGGTCAATAACCATTGATACTGACCTCCTCAGCTTATATTGTTATTATTGGGGTAAACATTATCAGGTGTCAAATTGCACTTACCCTAAATATAGCCCCCTGACATGTCTACCAGTTAGATTAAGAAAATGTTTGTGAAAAATATGTCTCATACAAAATTAAAGGTATTTTTCATAAACAACTTGATGTGGTCTTGATTATTCCATAGCAAATGAAGAATAGAACTACAGATCTCTGGTGAAATTTCTGCCAGCATTCAACATTGTTTAAACACATTGTTCCTAAGTTGTTCAATCATGTTGACAGCGTCTGGACTGGGTAAGGTTGATTTTTACACGTCTGGCAATCGGTTGTGTCAACAGACTGATTCTTTTCTCTCTGGGCGACTTGAAATAAAATTGAAATAAATATCCACAAGACGAGCAAACTAATCCAGGTGTGTTTGTTTTGCGAGGACGTTTTAACAACTACATTCGAATGAAAATATAATCCATCAACTCTGTGTTGTCAGAAGTTTTCTGTTGCTTTTGTATAAATTGGAAAGTAAGCGGTAAATTTATCATGCTCGAGATAATGCCTATAACTGTGTGTAAACAGATACTAATTTTAACACTTAAATCTAATTTTCCACAAATTTGCGGCACTTTCCGCGTGATAATTCTTGCCTGTTTGAATGACAGCCAAATTGCTTACGAACCAAAAAGCTATTTCATTGATGTTCTGTCCAAACTACGCCACAGCAGCTACTAGTGCTAAATAAATCTTGAAAATTACGTAATTTCGTAGGTATTTTTTAGTAGATATGCAAGCTTCAAAGTGATACTAGATTGGGGATGGGATTTCTGTAGACATCAGGCTTTTCATTGAAACATGTAATTAATCTGGAACTCGTTTGAAGTTCTTAATTGCAGTACTTAATTAACGCTTAACGTTAATGTTTGGCGAATAGTGTAGATCCAGATGAGCCAGCTCGTCATGAGCTGGCTCATCAGGATCTGCATTATTTGTCGGTATATACTGAGTTTTTCCAATGTTATCACATTTATAGAAATCCAGGCTATTGGATTGGCGAAAGCCGGCGGGTGGCGCGGGCGGCGGCGGCGGCGGGCGGGCGGGCGGCGTCCACAATCAATGTTAAGTTTTTGTGTTTGAGTCCATTTCTTTGTTACTGTACCACCTAGGACCACCAAACTTTCACAGCTTCATAATCAAGGGGTGCCCACCACATATCACTATCCAACATGTTACTTTTTTTTTAACTTGACCCATTTTTTCCGCGTAGTCGACTTAGCCATTTTCAATGTTAAGTTTTCGCGTTTACAATGTTAAGTTTTTGTGTTTAAGTCCATTTCTTTGGTACTGTACCACCTAGGACCACCAAACTTTCACAGCTTCATAACCAAGGGGTGCCTACCACATACAACTATCCAACATGTGACCATTTTTATGTCTTCAAACTAACCTGAATGGTTGCAAACTGATAGGTTGCTATGAAATCGTCCTAATAATAAAAATCTGCCTACTCTAATCACTCAAATAACCCACCATAGACCATTCCGCTCTACCCACAGCCAATTGGCTAGTCCGCTATTTAAACTCCTCCTATTATTTTAGGACGCTATCAAGAGTGCAGGTATATTTGTCTCTCTCTTTATTTCGTGCTTATTTTGAATTTCTGCCGTGTATTGTGTCGTTTTTGTCATTATATTTCGTTCAATACATATTATTATCACTCTTGTGTGTTACGTGATTATTCTCCATTGCATTTTTTGGGGTTTTTCACGGTGTTTTACTTTGTGTCACATATTTTCGCGTGTACGCGATTCGTACCCTAACGGGTTCGTCCCAAATTGGATTCGCTCCCGTGACACATTTTTTTGTAGCGTTTTTGCGTTTTGTATACAATACTTGTTAGAATGCCGCAATCACGCGCTGCGTGTGGACACATGACTTCTCCTTGGGATACCCATACGGACAGGTGCTTTGCCTGTTGCGGGTGTTGCAAAGAGAGGCCATGTGATTTGTCCGTCCGTTGGACGGATTCGACGTGGGGCAAGGCTGGGTCTAGTAGGTCCCATACCTCACGTCTGAAGAAGACTGTGTCCGAGTCTCAGCTCTTGGGAGCAGTGGAACCGTCCGAGGTTTCGGAGGTTGTATTAAGTGATAGGCCCGGTGATCCATACAGGGGGATACCGGGCTGCTGGGGGGCCGTGCCTGATCTCATATCACCCGGTTCGCAGAGAGCTATACCTATCACAGGGGTGTTTCGGCCGGTTCTTGATATTATATCACCCGGTTTGAAGCTGACCCAGCCTCTCTCAGTAGAGGCGCCCGGTACCGGGCACCGGGCACCGGGCACCGGGCACCGGGCATCGGGCATCGGGCATCGGGCATCGGTCATCAACCGGGCACCGGTCATCAGGGACCGGGCACCGGGCACCGGGCACCGGGCACCGGGCACTGGGCACCGGTCACCGGGCACCGGGCACCGGGCACCGGTTATGTCACCGGGCACCGGGCACCGGTCACCGGGCACCGGGCACCGGGCATTATGTCACCGGGCATTATGTCACCGGGCACCGGGCACCGGGCACCGGGCACCGGGCACCGGGCACCGGTTAGGCTACCGGGCACCGGCCAAACACCTGGCACCGGGCACCAGACTCTCCTTGGACAGCCTGCTGCTTCCGGTAGGAAGACGTTCTTGTCTTCGGTTGGTCTTCGTTCTACGTGTTCACGTAAGTCGAGGAGTCGATCTCGTCGTAGGTCAGGATTGGGTTAGCTCTTCGATTTCGGGTTCGGAGTTTAGATCTTGTTCTTCCTTTTCCTCGAGGTCATTCTCAGGTTTTGGAACAGGTTCATCTAGATCTCGTTCTCCTGTTCGTTGTAGGAGACGGTTGTATAGGGCTTCTACATGTAGTACTAGCTTCGGCAGTACATATACTATTTGGAACGATACAGTACAGTTCTGTTGAATCAGTTTCCACGTATGTGGTAGATGACTGCCAGTCTAGGGTTGCTGCGGCAGGTGCTTATCACATTCACCTGGTCACAACGTACCCTAACTCTCGCAGGAGAGGTGCCGGTATTGTGTTACGGGCACCGGGCACCGGGCACCGGGCAGGCACCGGGTACCGGGCACCGGGGTAGCAACTATTTCTGACCGGGGTGTTCGTGGGTTCGTATCCTGTGTACATATTGTGTTTTTGTATCCGGCTCCTCGAGATCTAGCTCTTCCGTTCTCGGAGAAGACGGTCGAGGTGGTATTGGATGCCGTGGTGCTTTGGCTCCGTACTTGTCTGGCCTGCTCTTTATTCGAGTGTATATGAGTTCGAATTCCCAGTCTATATTCAGGACTCGACACGCGATAGAGTTATGATGGTTCAGTTGGCTAAGATTCTGGAGTTCCTGTCTAAGTCCTAGTACTTAGTGGGTTTGTCGGCTCTTTCACAGCTGGTGGTTTTGCCAGTGGAGCCTCCCATAGGGGTACTTCCTCGGATGGCTGTTGTGAGGCTGATTCGGTGGTGGTGGATTTGCCGTAGTTGTCGTGGTTTCATTGCTCTCCTACAGTAGGGCTTCTTGTTACGTACATTGGGGAGCTTTAGGTAGGATTTGGCCACTGCGGGGTTCCTAGTGCTCAAACTTTGATCGCCACACTGGGGTCTAAGTTCTACATGCCCCTCTATGCGGTATGGTTTTTGAGATCTCCGTTTCTGGACAAGGACGCCGCAGCGTTTGGGATATCTTCGGCTCCTGGTCCTGGTTCGCGTTTGCGAAGGCATGGGTGTAGGCTGTTAAGTCGATTGTGGCTATGCCAACTTTCGATTTAATGTTTGAATCAGTATGATTCATCGTCTCTGGACGCAGTGCTTCAGTCGGCGATTTGTGCCCCGCTAAGCCTCTTGTCAACATGTCTTTGGAGTTTTCTATGGACAAGCTCTTGTCCTAGGTGAGACACAGTGATAGCCGGCTAGTTTTTTTCTTGAACGGCCATAGTTTTGCTTCGTTCGCCTCTTTTGACCTCTGTTAATTGTGCGATCGAACGGCCAAAGGGCAGCTACGGTACCGATGGTCCCTCCTGCTGCTCCTTCTTGTCTACCTCCTGTGGGATCGTTTCCCCTGACGGGGTATTTTCAAGGGTTTAGTAGAGTCTCTCTCTTGAAGTATAGTGCTATAGAGGAAGTTCGGGACGTGGTCGGAGCGCCATTTGCCCGTAGACTGGGTTGTTTCCATAGATCTGCGGGTCTCGTACTTCCACGTGCCCTTCCGCAGATGCTCTCGGAAGTTTAAGTTGTTTCCGAGTTTTGTGTCTTTTAGATCTCGAGTAGTCGTAGTTGGTTCCCACACAGGATTTTTCTTAGGTGGGAATTAGCTTATTGACCGATCTATCAGTCATCATAGTACCTTTGGACAGGGTGCGTGGCATCTTGTTTTAGTTTCCGGGTACTGGTCAGAGGTTCTCTGTCAGCTAGGTAATTTCTGCACTCCTGGAATTTCGGGGTGCAGAATAGGGAAGGTTATGTTTGCGACCTCCAGTATTACTTACTAGGGCTATGGAGGCCGCACCCCGATCCTTTGGATCGGTCTCTGCCTAGGATCACCATCTTCCTACGTTGTATCAGATGGTGGGCAGTGGAGGTCTGGTTCCTACAGGGATTTCCCATAGTGTTACCTCCTCCTACTCGCTTTCTGTCCACAGACGCGTCGTGAGAAGGCTGGGGGGCTCATTGGAGCCCCTACATTGGTGTGTTGGTGGTCAGTGCAGGAAACTCAGGGACACATCAACATGTTTAGCTTTTGGCAGTGTTCCGGGGGTTGACAGCGGCGGATTCTGCTCTGCACGGACAGGTGGTTATGGTTTCTGCGGTCATCTCCGGTTCTGACGGAATGGCTTCTGCATCCGTTGGTGTCCAGTGCTATCTTGTCCGGATGGGGGTATCCATTTGTGGTTTTGTTGCGGCAAGGCTCAAACGTCGGTTTTATTTTGTTTCCACTGTTGCGCCCACGTAACCGATTCGGACTTTTCTATTTACTCGTTCCAGTATAACTTCGGACCCATGTACTGCATGTTGGACATTGCTAAGGAAGTGATTTGAGATACCAACGGTTCGTGTTTATAAGATCGCATGTAATTCACTCAATTGTAATTATTATAAACAAGCGTCCGTTAATGATTATGGCATTTACGGATCGATTCATGTCAGGCATATAATTGGCTATTAACAAGAGTATTTTTGTGATTTCACGTCACACTGTCGTTAATTGGTTGACCACGGCTTACGTGGTCGGCTTTGACGGTATTCCGCGATTGTAACACGGTTACCGGCGGCATGTTTTGATCACTTTGTATGTGTGAAAAACTTACCTGTGCCAATTAAGTTGGACCAGACTTTTACGACGCCCGCTGTTCAAATTGCATATCGACATTACAGTATAATGTATTAATTATACCATCGGCACTTGTTTTCCACATCTATATAAACGAAATGTCGACATTTCCGATATCGATATATCAGGTATGTAATGTATGAGTTATATAGCAGTTCGGCCGGGACCACTAGCGTATATCGACATAAGCAGGTATATCGATGTAAGCAATGTCGACATAACGCGTATCGACTGTATATACAACATGCTGTTGTCACTCCATCATTTCTGAAGCAATTGGGTATTTCAAAATGTTAATGTGTTAAATAGAAGCACACTACTGTTTACACATCAGCAGTTTCTCCTATGACCGAGATTTCTCCCTCAGATACTTTATCCCTTCTCACATGATCTGGAATCAGTTGTGGTTCGGGCCTCCCTCCGTCACGCCTGTCAGCGACAGTGGTTCACACTTTCTGTCCAGTCCGTGCGATGAAGCATTAGGTTCGGAAGAATTAGGACATCCGGTCCGACCGTAAAGTTTTTTTATTACCAATTTTAAGCCAACGGGAGGTATCGCAATCCTTTGTCTTCCGTTGGATAGATAGGGCCATTACTTGAGTTTTATTCTACAGTAAGTGGTTCTGCAGCTGAGTTGTTTAGGCCCTAAATGCACGAGGTGCATGTAGTCTCAACTTCTTTCTATGATCGCTCTCTGCACTGGCAGGAGATGCGTAACTGCCAACTGTTACGATTTTTCCGTATTTATTCCGGGAAATACGTTAGATAGACGGTAGTACGGATTACTATTAAAAGTACGATTTTTGATCGGCGCGGTATATCTGGATATTATTATTTCGTTTAAATACAATTCTGCCAATAATCCTATTGTTTTATTTACCCGTTATCATTCTCGTCTAGGCGATTACCATTTGATATTCCAGCGCTCAGAGATATTGATTTATTCATCACGTAATTCGTATAATGTCTGATCTAAGCGTGCAACCAACTTATTTGGGGATTGTTTTATCGGAAGAAGTTAGGACAACACTTATGTTCATCTATGATTACAGCGAGACATGGCCCAATTTGGTCCTGTCACAGCGCGGTGATGTTTTTGCGTCTTGCAATCAGTGTTATTGTAGTTATTCGGGTGCTCATGGTAGCCGAAACTTGGGCCAAGGCTAATTTAACTTATTTTATGCATATAAGTGAGTACTGATTTGTGTTCCGGAATACATATGTGGTGTTCCGGAAAGTAACCCCCTTTTCTCTCCATGTTCCTCATGTGACCGACATGGGGTTGGCATCTCAGGGAGATGTTTAAGAACTGGGTCCGTTAGTAGCAGCGGGTGCAGTTGTGGGTTTATCAGCCGGTAGCATCAAGTTTAGGAGGCTGTTTGGATCTACCTGTTCGCGATAGTCTGCGATTTTTTCTGTTTACCCGATTATTCGGTTTTTGTCTTTACAGTCCCAGTGGAATCCTGGGGGTTGGTAAGTGTGACTCTCCGCTCGATGAACTTCACTTGCTTTTGTTGATGAACGGGGATTTGTGGTGATCTATGGTTCTTACGGTTCATCACGCTGGCCCAGGAGGCATTGTTTTGTACATGTTTCAATTAGGGCGAGGCTACCTTTCTAGTTTGTAGCAGTTTGTTGCAAAAGGATAGTGTTTCACTTTGGGTTAATGATTCTATTCTCTTTGTCTACTATACATGGGTTTATAGGTATACAGTGGTCGACACTCGCAGTGTTCCGAGATCCCGAGGATCCCTGTTTTGTAGGAGGAATCACTGCATTTTCAAGAAAATCCCATTCAACATTATGTAACAATAGGGATGTCCATGCTGCGGAATCCCTGGGCCAAAAGTTAGTGTCAAACCCTGGTATATAGGTTTTGATCTGGCTTTAGGGCCAGTTTAACTCCTCAGCACTTGCTTGTTAGGATGACCTTAGTGCTTAGGGCGTTTATACTGTGTTCTCGATATGTACGAGTCATGTGTCGTCATGAGACTATGTATAGACTTTGAGTTTATCTCAGTTGAGTTATTGCGTGTGAAGTGCCGGGCGACTACATTCGCCAGGGCTTCGTCTGGTAGCAGCAGCTATACCTTGAGTATTCTCCGGCGTTCTAACCAAGTATAGCAGGTTGGAGTCTACGAGTCAGTCTACGAGACTAGCGTGGTGGTGCTTGTCTTTATCCACCTCTTCTACTTTCGTAGAAAAGGGGGGGGGGGGCCCGCTTTGGGCTCCCCTATGATTCTAGGGTGAGACCATGTTATTACTATATAGGTAACACCCAAGTTTGTACCTAGACCAAATATTTTTGTCTGTTTTGAGGGTTTTTAATCTGCCTTACCATTCCGGTCGAGTATGAGTAGTGAGAATACCTCCCACCATCACTACGAATTCTTGCAACCATTCAGGTTAGTTTGAAGACATAAAAATGGAAAATTATTTCTAATTTTAGTTTTTATTATTCATACTCACCTGAATGGTAAGGTAGACCCTCCTCCCGTCCCCGCTTGATGGTTTTATCTTCTCCCTACTTAGTATACTTCAGGCTATTTTTATCTAGCAGTGTCATTTCCATATGGAAATGATTTACTTTTGAAGCTGTATACCTAACAATAATAGGAGGAGTTTAAATAGCGGACTAGCCAATTGGCTGTGGGTAGAGCGGAATGGTCTATGGTGGGTATTTGAGTGATTAGAGTAGGCAGATTTTTATTATTAGGACGATTTCATAGCAACCTATCAGTTTGCAACCATTCAGGTGAGTATGAATAATAAAAACTAAAATTAGAAATAATTTTCCATTTTGTTACCTTCACCTATTATTTCTACGTAATCGCCATTTTCAACGTTAACTTTTTAACGTACGTCTGGTTAAAGTTTTTTGGTTTTAAAACTTTTTCTCGTTATACTATCTCTGCAACTGCTTCGCCCATTACCTTGAAACTTCACATGGGTGTTTATCATCATCCATATTTTCATTCTAACCCCCAACCGTGCGGCCCCTGTGCCCAATGTCAAGGTCAAATTACTTTGAATTTTTTTGTTAAAAGTTTTTTCGTGTACTATATCTCTGCAACTGCTTCACCCAATACCTTGATACTTCACATGGGTGTTTATCATCATTGTTGCACCTGCTTGCGGAAAGCGCGATCCTGTGCCCAATGTCAAGGTCAAATTACTTTTAATTTTTTTGTTAAAGTTTTTTCGTGTACTATATCTCTGCAACTGCTTCCCACATCCTTGATACTTCACATGGGTGTTTTATCCCTCAATACCTTGATACTTCACATGGGTGTTTATCATTGTCACACCTGCTTGCGGAAAGTGCGATATCGTCGGCATTTTGGCATACGTCCGTCCGTTCGTCCGTGTGTCCGGTTAAAGTTTTTTAGTTAAAGTTTTTCCATCTACTATATCTACTTTTTTAGTGTCCATGCCTCGCCCCAAGGCGCGACATGCAGGCCACGGCCATCTAGTCTACAAAAAGTGGGTATAATTATGTTATCCAAGTGTCTATGCTTGGAAAAAACCTGGCCTTCGTGGCTTTGCCTCGTTTCTTGTTAATTAATGGAATAGTCTAAAAATGAACAGGGAAGTGCCAAAATTAGATGCTTAAGGGTGAAAGGGTTTAGGTAAATGTTCAGAAAAGAAGGCCACCCTGTAGCCCATTTCATCAACATTGCAAAGTATACTTTAGTAGCAAAGTATACTTTGAGGGAGAAATTTTCAATTTTTTTGAAAAATTTATTAATTTTTATTATACTGAATTTATTACATTATCACAGCCATTTAATGGCTGTGATAATGTAATAAATTCAGTATAATAATTCTGCATACTTTTAATCATGAAATACATGCATTTGTTAGTTCTATATGAAATAATGCATTTCAGGAAAAATAAATGATTGCTCCCTCAAAGTATACTTTGCTAGTAAAGTATGCTTTGCAATGTTGATGAAATAGGCTACTGAGGTAGATTGTGTGTCATACGAGAAGGTGTGTGTTCCAATGTGTATGACCATTGCCAGGATTCAAATGTGTAGTTGGCACATGTACTTATATAAAAAAGTGTCTGCAGTAAAAATGTATAACTTGTATAACTACTGAAATATACTATGTGTCATGCGATAACGTGTGTGTTCCAATGTGTATGCCCGTCATCCAGTATCAGTGTAAGTGCAAACCAGTGCATGCATCATGGGCATTGCCTAATACATGCAATGTTGGTGAAATAGGCTACTGATCAAGGCCTTTGCTCTGCTGTTAGAAATGTAAGATGTACAGGCCACCAACAGAGATAGGGTACCATACAACATTTGCCACAATTGAAATATTGATGTTCTTGCACATTCACTCAGTAGGATTAACCCTTTTCATGCTGAGGATACGCAATTATGCTTGTATATGTCACGACCATCATTTGAACCGTCTCGTCCACAGAACCTCCACACGTCACAGTCTGTAATGATTACAACCGCATGTGCATATACGACGTGATCGGACAAAACCGGGCTTATTGTATATTATTCGACTAGCGAAGACCAAAACGTGTTCAGCATCAGTCATAAAAAAACAGGACACAACAATCGTCGATTCTCATATGCTGCAAAAACATGTTTATTATAAAATTAGCACTTATCGTAATGGCTCCTTCGGGACGACAATTACGTCCGGACCGATTGGCATTCTGAAATTTTAAGGGCATAGGGTCCTGATCAGACTGCACAGATGCACAGGCAGATCTGAGACTATGCTGGCTGCAAATGTTGTAAGGTTCCTTTCATCAGTGAGCAGCCCAATGTGGCCCATCATTCCCACCATGTGAAAAGGTATCTCCTTGAGGATTTAGCTCGACCATTTAAAAAATCTAATTTCGTCACCCCGCCGGCCTCAACATTAGCAGTTTGGTCAAGTTTGTATCTTCAATATTATTAGGCATACAGCCATAATATTTGCCCATGCAGGTGCCTGTTTCACTAAACTTTGTACGACTAAAATGTTCGTAAGTACAAAATTATGTAAATCTGTAAATGTCACATTAATTAACAATAGTAAGCAATTTTTTTGTAAAAATGGAAAATTAATTTCAACAAAAGAATAGTGACTATCAAATTGTCGAAGATTTGGTCATCAATGCGACTAATCTGGTTTATCATCCAGTTGGGAGTCTGAATTTAAATGCCACAGGAAAGTGTATTTTGAAGAGCTCGAAAATACGACAACCCCCTAGTTGCGAATGGTAACTCTTGCAATAACTCCCGCACCGTCCGTAACTCTTGCAATTACTCCCGTACCGTCCGTAGCTAGCTACGGACGGTAGTAGATTGCAAGAGTTACCTTCGCAACTAGACCCTCTCCCCCCCCCCCATTCTCTACAAATGCTGGATCCGCCCCTGGTATTATAATATTATAAGTTTTGTAAGTTGAAGTTTATTGTATATTAAAATCATTGTTTCAACCATCTCCCAACTACGCAAATCGTAGATCTCCGTCTAATAGTATTTTGATACTTTTATTAATAGCTTCGCATATTGTCATATGATACTATGTTTTTGAATGTAATTTAGGAACATGTTTGTTTACCTGCAAAAGTATGCTTTGCAGGAAAACAAACACCATTGTCACAAAATACATATAAAAGCATTATCATCTTATGTGTCGTGTCTGTGACTGAAGAAATTAGGCTTATGGGTTTTTCGACCAGTGTAGATCGAGATCAGCCTGTGCATCCGCAGTCTGATCATGATCTGCACTGTTCACCATGCCATCATTGATACTCCTGTCATGCATATAACAAGCAATATAGATCATAATCAGGCTACAGGAATGTGCTATTTGATCAGCAGCTATACTGGTCACACATACCATATAAATAAAAGCCTATTAACCCTTAGACACTACACACAACAATTGTCGTCTGCTGTTGCTTTTATATCTTGCCTTATTTCTCAATAAAAACATGGTTTGACAGCACTTCAGAATCATTTCCAATGGAAATGATTCTGAAGTGCTGTCAAAGCATGTTGTAAATTATTCTAAACTGCTGTCAAAGCATGTTTTTGATGATAAACATATAAAATAAACAGCAGACGACAAAAAATTAAGATATCGGTGTAAGGGTTAAACTTTGGCAAGATGTATTAGCCATAGTCCTGTGAATGAATGAGCAGTGGTATAATCAAGTTAATTATCTATCACATTCCGAGCATGTTCGCTGTTGGCAGCCGTGGCAGGTTTTGACTGGTGTATGTGACAGATGAACCAACCATACTGTGACGTGCCATCAGTACACGCTTGTTGGCACATAAATGTCACTGTGACTGGAGTAATGGGGCTTATGACATTTGTGACCAGTCTTGCTGACTGATTTTTTATACAGTGTTACCGGCGTCCGTATGTCCCGTCCGTCCGTACGTCCCGAAACCTTAACGCTCGGGTAAATGAAAGATGAAGGGTTCTGGTTGATTTAATTGTTTTCCACAACCACAACTGTGATAGTGGCTGGAGAAATGGGGCTTATGGCACTACCTACAAAGGATATAAGCCAAATTTCATGTCCACATGTTTCAGGCATCTGTACTCAATGGTGGGTGGCCGGTTGGAGTATGCGATGGGTAATTTAACCGATCGGAGTTCATCCTTACCGATCGGAGTTCATCCTTACCGGGAATTCCGACTGGTGACCTGGTTTGGCCCTCACATAGTTTACATCTTTGGCATTTTGTATGTGACAGTTGAATCTGGTTATACAAACAAAACAAACTGTACACAATGATGGACAACTGACAAACTTCAGTTCGTTAATTAGCTGATGATGTATAGTCCCACAATTAATCTTCGGCTATATATACAGATGCCAATTTCATCATCAATCGAGCCTGATCGGATCTATATACAACCAAATATAGTTCGTAGTCAATTTATGTGGCTGTGACTGGAGAAATTGGGCTTATGTCTTATGCAACCAGTGTAGCCCTATATCAGCCTGCACACCGTACTTATAGTTTTGATCCTTATCCGACTTGATGAGTGCGCTGGAAGAAATGTAGGCCTAATGAGTTAACAAGTCCAGTTTTCTTTTGCCAAGATAATAAGTACAAAGCGTGCCAAGCTAATGAATTAATTGTGGCCAAATAATGTTATCCTTATTAATGTAAGCGGATCAGCTGAAAACCTGACAGTTAGTTAGTATGTGTCTACCACAGACAGGCTCCACAGTATGTGTACCACAGACAGGCTCCACAGTATGTGTCTATCACAGACAGGCTTAACAATTGTGGCATGCAGTGACTGGAGAAATGGGGCTTATGGGATTTGTGACCAGTCTAGCTCATGATCACACTCCTGTAGCCTGATAACCACCAATGTTGCTCAGTGTGAGCTTGACAGGTGTTTCATTGATGGAATGGCGAACAGTGCAGATCCTGATCAGACTGTGCGGATGCACAGGCTGATCAGGATCTACACTGGTCACAAAATCCATAAGCCCCATTTGCTTCACACATATTCTACTGTCTATCATTATCTCCTTGCCAATAGGCAAGAGGGGATATAGCATTAGTCCATGACGTACGTACGTAAATACGTATGTACGTATGTGTATTACATGTGTATGTTAGTAACACCTTACATTTTTCAATAACTCGATCATAAACGGCTTAGGTTAGGAATGACCTTTACAAACAATATACAGATCCAGTAAGTTATACGTCTCCTATAGCAGTGATGCTTGCTGGTATCCTTGTCAAATAATTGCAATATTTGGCAATTAAGCATGTCAACAGATAGCCATAAAGTCAACGTGAGTTAGCAGCTAATTGAGAACACAGTTTCCCATAATGAAGTGGCTACAATTCACTGTTCTTGGTTACCTGATGCTGTCTCTGTATCAGTATTATTATACCAACCTTTTTGAAGCAAAAAATGGGTCTACTGCTTTCGTCACGGCTGTCCGTCCATGTTTTTGATCGTCCATCACGTTTCTTGTATTGTAACACTTTTAAACCTAATAGCTAGAGACTTGATAAATGGTATGTGGCTTCCATATTGTGTGCATAGGCGCAAAGTGAATTTTTATTTTTTTTATTTGACCCCGGATCATGAATTATCTCCCCATATCTGATTTAAAAATTTGGAAAAAGTGGGTATATTTTGATGGTGCGCCTTTGGAAAAAGTGGGTATATTTTGATGGGGCTCCATCAACTTCCTCTAGTATAATGTGAAAGCTGATATGGCTGGAGTGGGCATGGGGGTGGGGGAGGGGAGGTGACGTCATCTGTGTCTCACACACACAATGTTTGAGTTTCCGCATGCATTCCGTATGAGCTCCGAATTTTGTGTCAATTTTCAACGCCATTTACTAAAAAAATTGCATTTTTTGTCAATCAATATCTGTGAAAATCGGAAATGTGATAAGGGAGGTAATAGCTGACTCGGCACCCATATATTAATTATGAACTGACTGTTACTGGTGCCAGGACAGGAGCATTAACAAACGTAGCAATATTTATGTTAAGTTCTTTGCGATTACAAGATTGCAATGTTGTTCTAATTAAAACACTTGGCCAACAACCCTAGGTTACGTAAATGTCAAAATAACTAAAAGAAAGGATAAACATGTCAAAAATAATCATCTGCATTAGCACAAATCATCTTAAAATAGCAATGTTTCTGTTTGCTATTTAGAATTATTGTTAGCTTAGCCTGTTATCTTAACTCTTTGCATGCTAGCAGCGGAAATATCCGCCAAACAAATTAGGACTATACTGTATGTTTTATTTCTCTCTGTAAATATGTCTTGGAATTTCATTAGAATTGCGTCCTCTTTGGCAGCTCAAATATAACGACTGGAATGAATGAGTGGGAGGATCTGCAGTCAGAATAATTAGCTCAGTTGAATTGACTGATATGTAAGTGGGGGTTTCCACAGATGGAAGTCTGGACCTGTGACACCAAAAAATGCCCATTACAAAAACGCCATTACCCCACCCACTTGGTCTTATACAGTACTATCTTCTATTAGACCAAGTGCTGGGGTAATGGATTTTTTTTAATGGGCATTTTTTGCTGTCACATGTCCGAGTCTTCCACCTGTGGGGGTTTCTAGGCCTGTGGCACGTTTCACTAAACTTTGTACGATACAAAAATTTGTGCGAAGATTTTTATGAATTTGCTTCTTACATTAGCGTGGTTAGCTAATGCTACCATTTTCGACCTACACATACACATCACAACATGCATCCACTATATATTTGCCAACATTTGCTGTTGGTGAACATTTTATTCTTTTTGCCAGTGTGGCACTCAGAGCTCCAGATAAGGTGCGCATTGGCGTATTTTATGCACTTATTTTAGCAGAATACGCATTGATTATCAAAAGTGGGAGTACAAAATACTTACAACAATGTGAAAATACGCATTTATTTTCAAATTGAGTAGTAAAAATGCTGTAATAAAGTTGAAAATTCACTTAGTCGAGCTGCAAAAAGCAAACACTGTTTGCTGTTTGCAGCTTAAATAAGTGTATTCTCAAATTTGGGTGTATAATACTCTTTAGACATACAACTTATCTGGAGCTCTGGGCACTTACAGACTTCTTAGTGCTACAAACATTAGTGAATTGGTACCTTTATCCCCAGAATATCCAAGGAGACTATTCCAAGACATGCCATGGAACTTAAATACAGTAATAGAATGGGTGGATTATTATGATAAATGATAAAAGTTATATTTCCCCCACTTAATTGTAGAGCGTTCCACACATCTGCTTGAATTAACTTGTAGATAACCATATTCCCCATGTTAAATCCCCATAGACATCTTCACTCTGTGAAGATGTCTATGGGGATTTAACATGGGGAAATTTTTTTATCTGCATGTCACACACACCCACTTACTACTCAAATCATGAATCATTTCCTGAAGTGGAATTTGTTTGGTTTGCCAGCATAGTCCCAGATTGTTATGTTCACTTACACTGTCTGGCATGGCAATATATTTTGTACAGTCTATAACATTATTGTGTAAAACGTCAGCGCCAAGGGGCCGTTTCACTAAACTTTGTACAACTAAAATTTTCGTAAGTGCAATTTCAGGATTGTCTGGAAATTTCAATTGATGGATTTACATGTATTGAGCATAGGCTGCATGTATTTCCATATTTACTCTCAAATATGTAGCTCAGTATATACTTTACCAATTTGAATGAAATATAAAGTGTTTGAAAGTATGTAGATTTAAGCAGAATATAAATGTTTTGGTTACTGATTATCACATTAGCAGTTCGATAGATAAATGTTTTTCAATATCCATGGCGTAATTATTTGACGTCACCTTTTGAGCGACGTCACCATTGACGTCAATGGGAACAGCATTTCCAAAAAAATCCCATATGTTTCTTGCACATGCATCTTGTAAACTACTTTGAATATTGAACACGCATATGAATCAAATTCTGCACAAAGCTATTGGCTACTCAATGCATTTTATTTCATGTAAATCTGTACAGTATATTTGAAGTATCTTGCTAACAAGCACAGTTACAAATACATGTAAGTATATTGGATTTAAATGGGTGGGAAATTACTTCTGTCCAACATCTGTACTTCCTGCTGAAGTTGTCAAATCACAGAAATTGGCTGAATGTATAATATAATACACATCAATTGTTAGTCTATTGTGTTAAAGATTGGCAAAACAATCTGGAATTGACAAACAATATGACCTAGATCCACTGGTACAGACCGCCATTCTCAGAACCTACACTATTGTACAGAACCCCGCAGGAGACATTGATTATTTTTTTTATTAATTTGTTCTCACAAAATAACAATTTGTTCCCTCAATTTGACAACTTGTTCCCTTGAATTAACAATTCGGTCCCACGATATAACAATTTGTTCCCACGAAATGACAATTTGTTCCCTCAATTTAACAATTCGTTCCCTCGAATTAACAATTCGTTCCCACAATATAATAATTCGTTCCCAAGAATTAACAATTCGTTCCCATGGGAACAAATTGTTATTTCGTGGGAACGAAGTGTTAAATTGAGGGAACAAATTGTTAATTGGTGGGAATGAATTGTTAATTGGTGGGAACAAATTATTACATTGAGGGAACGAATTGTTATTTTGTGGAACAAATTATTATTTTTTGGGAACGAATTGTTATTTTGTGGGAACAAATAAATAAAAAAAAGAATTATGCGTCCCCTGCTCAATACTAGAGAATGTCAGAAATTCACCTAACTGTGCAGACCATGACCTCGATAGATGTAAACGACATGACTGATTGTACAAGACAAATCGTGCGTTGCTTCATACATCGGCTATGTTATTGTTACGTAATTGGCTGGCTTATCTGACATCCTGACAATTACACCTTGGAATGAAAGAGGTAAAAATCTAAATAGAAAGGGTGATACTATCAGGAAACATATTACCTTGGCTGAAGAAGCAACTCACATTCCAGATCTAGAGATGGTTGAATTAATGAGCATGATCGGAGCAAAAGTAAAAAATTGTACCTTACAGTAAACTTGTCTAACGTAGATACCAGAAAACCTCTTGTCTCTAGCCATCCCTGGCAAGAGGGGATATAGCGTAGTACGTACGTACGTGTGTGCATGCGTTAGTAACACCTTTCATTTTTGTCGAGCCCGCTTGCGGAAAGCGATACATATTGATCACAATGACGTCCGGGTGTCCGTGCGTCCGTCCGTCCGTCCGTCCGTCCGTCCGAAATATGCGTTAAAGTTTTTAAATACGTTATATCTCTGCAGTCCTAAGTTACATTGACTTGAAATTTCATATACTTATTAGTCATGATCCATATATTCATGCTGTATCCACTCATGCGGCCCCTGTGCCCAAGGTCAAGGTGAAATGACTTAGAAGTTTGCGTTCCGAAATCTGAGTTAAAGTTTTTAAATACCTTATATCTGTGCAGTCCTAAGTCACATTGACTTGAAACTTCATATACTTATTAGTCATGATCCATATATTCATGCTGTATCCCACTCATGCGGCCCCTGTGCCCAAGGTCAAGGTCAAATGACTTAGAAGTTTGTGTTCTGAAATCTGCGTTAAAGTTTTTAAATACCTTATATCTCTGCAGTCCTAAGTCACATTGACTTGAAACTTCATTTGCTTATTAGTCATGATCCATATATTCATGCTGTATCCCACTCATGCGGCCCCTGTGCCCAAGGTCAAGGTCAAATGACTTGGAAGTTTGCGTTAAAGTTTCTGTCAAAATTTGCGTTAAAGTTTCTGTCAAAATTTGCGTTAAATTTTTCACATACCTACTATCTCTACTCGTACAGTAACACATACCTACTCATAACTTCTAACCGTAAGTCAGATTTGCTTGAAAGTTTGTATGCTTATTGGGCATCAAACTTCAAATAAATACGCTCTGAGACCATCAAATGCCTCGGCGGGTTTGACATGCGGGCCGCGGCCATCTCGTTCAATAACTTATGAACTGCTTCACCGATTTTGATAATATTTTGGCCACAATGTGTGTCTAGGGATGATGCTGTGCCTTGCATACGACCCACGTCCGGCCGCCCAATGTCAAGGTCACTGACGACTTATGTTGACCTTTTTAGCTCGACTACACTGCAGCTCCATTATAACGCGGTCGCGTATAGCGCGATCTCCATTATAACGCGAGCCTCTCGTGGATAAAAAAAAAAAATTTAAAAAAAAATTAAAAAAAAAACCTCGTAGTCATCGTGTAATCAGTTTATTTGTGATTTCTGCAAGTTTATTCAAACAACGAAGTTCAAAGTCCATGAAAGGATTATTATTAGTATGTTAGCAAATGTAATACATGTACCTTTAATCGGGTAATCATGTTAATAGGCATATTTATTAATCAATTCAATTACACATAATTGTCGATAATAAATGGTTGCGTGTTCGCCTTTCTTTTTCTTTACTCCCAGGTGTAATATTTAGCGTTCTATAAATAGACTGGTGTTTCAGCATTATTTGGGTATGGGATCACATGGTCTATTGTTTACACTGCAGCCCACGGCAATCGGCAATCTCGCTTAAATCGTAAATTTCATTCATCAATATGACTTGCAGCGTAAACAATAGATCACGTGACTCCACATCCTGAGATTATGCACGTATCAACCGCATGAATAGGCAGGACACGTGACCATAGGCATTATTTATTATCAATTAATCCGTTTAAGCGTCTGTTGATCGCGAGTAGTATACATTGTAATAAGCGTGTCTATCGCGAGCACTATACAACGTAATAAGCATGATTTTATCATAGACATTATTAATAATTACTTTAACTTCTGTTCAAATGACATGATTTTATATGGGTCCGTTGCTAATGGAATTCCCGCAATAGTTGGTAACCGAAATGCGAATGATACCAGTAACCCGTGCAGTACCAGTACCCGTGCATGTCCCGAAATTTTATAACGCGGTCGGATTCGATCGCGGTTTGAAATCTTGGACCCCGACCACCGCGTTATAATGGAGCTGCAGTGTATTCAAAGAATAGTTAGAGCTTATGTAGTCGCGTCGGTTTCGGCGTCACCGCACGCCTTGGTTAAGGTTTTTAGTCAATTTTGTATATGCAATACTCCTGGCCCTACACCCACCATACTTGGACAACTTCATCTCCTAGTGATGTACATCAACAACCCCTGACCTATATTTGACCTTGACCTACATTTAACCTTGAATTACTTGGTTAATTCCCCTTGGTTAAGGTTTTTACTCAACCTTGGTTATGGTTTTAGTCAAGCTTGTAGATGGAATACTATTGTGCATACAGACACCATACTTGGATAACTTTTTCTCATAGGGATGTACATCCATAACCCCTGACCTATATTTTACTTTCACCTACATTTAACCTTGAATTACTTAGTTAATTCCCCTTGGTTAAGGTTTTTAGTCAACCTTGGTTAAGGTTTTTATGCAGGCCGCGGCCACCTTGTTTGTGAAGCTATGTGTACATCGACAACCCTCGTAGTCGAGCTATGCTGTTCTCCTACAGCTCTTGTTTTATTATCAAGGCTGCCAGCGAGGGGATTCGCTAGTGATAACGATGCCCCTGTTTTGATGTGTTTCACTGTAATTTAGATCTAATGATAATGTCTGCTTCATGATTGCAAAGCACACAGATTTCGGCTATCTGCTGTGAAAAGGTACCATACAAGGTTTGCCATCAGCGTAGCCATAGATCATCCTGTGCATCCACATAGTCTGATCAGGGCCTACACTGTTCACCATTTCATCATGGGGGTACCGTAGCGGTACTATCCTCAGCAAATCGATTATGTTTTTTTTCTTATTAACAACTTCACCAATTTTGATAATATTTGGCCACAATGTCTGTCTAAGGATCGTGCTTTGTTTTGCATACGGCCCACATCCGACCGTCTAAGGTCAAGGTCACTGACTACTTATGTTCACCTTCTTTGTAAGGCAAATATTTTTTTTATTTTTTTGTGTGCCCGCTTGCGGACAGCGAGAAATAGTTGGCACATTGGTGTACATATGTGTGTACGTCCATCCGTCCGTCCGTACGTATGTACGTATGTGCATCCTGTTAAAGTTTTTAGTTCAAGTTTTTCGGTATGCTATCAAAGCTCGGCGAGTGCGACACGTGGGCCGTGGCCATCTAGTTTTTAGCTCACCTGAGCGAAGCTCATGTGAGCTATTGTTACCGCAATGTGTCCGTCGTCCGTCGTCGTCCGTGAACATTTTCAAACGTCTTCTCCTCGGTAACCATTGGGCCTATAGTCACCAAACTTCATGGTCATGGTCCTTAGGTAGGGGGATTACAAAATTGTTAAAATAACGTCATGAACCGCTTGGCCCATGGTAGCCAAACTTATGAGTTATGGTCCATGGGTGAAGCCTTTTCAGATTTGTTAAAATGGAGGTCATCGCTAATCCAAGATGGCCGCCGTCTAAAAATAGCACAAATTGTTCAAAAATCTTCTTCTCAAGAACCGCCAACCGGATTTCGACAAAACTTGGTAGGACTGATCGATGTATAATGCTCTTTCAAAGTTGTTAAAATGGTTACCCCGGGGTCAAAAATGGGCGTGGCCCGTGGGGTCAAATTGGGGTCAAATTTTATTTTTGACCGAATATGGTCATGTCATATATCAAATTGAAGGTATCAACGAGGCGATCACTCTGGTGCATTTTATGTCGAAATCGGATGGTTAGGCCATCCAAGATGGCCGCCAAAAGGTTGTTCTTTTATTAGAGATTTCAAAATTCTTCTTCACATGAACCGCTTGGCCCATGGTAGCCAAACTTAAAAGTTATGGTCCATGGGTGAAGCATTTTCAGATTTGTTAAAATGGAGGTCATCGCTAATCCAAGATGGCCGCCGTCTAAAAATAGCATAAATTCTTAAAAAATCTTCTCATGAACCGCTAGCTGGATTTCGACGAAACTTGGTTGGAATGATCAATGTACAATGCTCTTTCAAAGTTGTTAAAATGGTGACCCTGGGGTCAAAAATGAACGTGGCCCGTGGGGTGAAATTGGGGTCAAATTTTATTTTTGACCGAATATGGTCATGTCGTATATCAAATTGAAGGTATCAACGAGGCATTTTTTGTCGAAATCGGATGGTTAGGTCATCCAAGATGGCCGCCGAAAGGTCAAAAGGTTGTTCTTTTATTAGAGATTTCAAAATTCTTCTTCACATGAACCGCTTGGCCCATGGTAGCCAAACTTAAGAGTTATGGTCCATGGGTGAAGCCTTTTCAGATTTGTTAAAATGGAGGTCGTCGCTAATCCAAGATGGCCGCCATCTAAAAATAGCACAAATTCTTAAATCTTCTTCTCATGAACTGCTGGCCGGATTTCGATGAAACTTGGTAGGAATGATTGATATACAATGCTCTTTCAAATTTGTGAAAATGGTGACCACAGGGTCAAAAATGGGCATTGCCCGTGGGGTCAAATTTTATTTTTGACTGAATATGCTCATATTTTTGACTGAATATGCTCATGTCATATATCAAATTGATGGTATCGATGAGGCGATTGCTCTGGTGCAATATTTGTCAGAATCGGATGATTATGTCATCCATGATGGCCGCCAAAAGGTCCATTTATTCGAGATTTTGAACGTCTTTTTCTCAGAAACCACATGGCCGATGCTGGCCAAACTTCATAGTAAGTTAAGATCCTTGGGTGAGGCATTTTCAGATTTGGTAAAATGAGAGTCATTGTTTAATCCAAGATGACCGCCATCTAAAAATAGCACAATTTTTTTAAAACACATGAACTCAATGTCACGGTTCTCCTGGTATTCATGGAGTCAGGTGAGCGAATTAGGGCCATCATGGCCCTCTTGTTTAATTATCAAGGCTGCCAGCGAAGGGATTATATAGCTTCGTAATAAAGATGCCCTTTTTACAAATTTGCAAATTGGTCATGTCTTACAAAAGTTTCCCAGGCGGCCGATTTGTCCTGGAGTTCAAATATGGGAATGACAGTGAAACCTCTCTTAGTTAATTACCTGTGGGATGATCGCATGGCGACCAGTTCCGAGGTTTTCCACAGTGTATTGGGATTGGCAACCAGCTGAGCCGAGCATAAAGATAGGGTTGTTCAACTCCTTTAGCCGATTTCAACAAAATTGCAAAGTATACTTATCTAGCAAAGTATACTTTGATGGAGTAATCATTTATTTTTTCCGAAATGCATTATTTCATATAGAACTACAATTGCATATATTTGATGATTAAAAGTATGCAGAATTATTATATTGAATTTATTACATTATCACAGCCATTTTGGCTGTGATAATGTAATAAATTCATAATAATTAATATTAATAAATTTATCATTAAATTGAAAATTACTCCCTCGATGTATACTTTGCTAGATAAGTATACTTTGCAATGTTGGTGAAATAGGCTACATAACTAGGGTAATTTAACCATGGATTTCATCCTACTGGAATCTCGATATCCCTAGTTTGGCCTCCATGTACATTTTTGACCCTCGATACATTTTTGGCTTGAGAGTTGATTAAAGTAGGGACATTAGCACTAATCATATTACTTTTAGAGAGTGGGGCTAAGTCACTCTGGAGTGGTGAAGACATGATACCAGATCAAGTTATTCTAATTTTAGGAACAAAAACTGTCGTCTGCTGTTGTTTCTTATTTTGTATTTTCTCTAAGTAAAAACATGAAAATAAACAGCAGAATAGAAATTTAAATTCAGCACTGTAAGGGTTAACCCCGGCCTAGAATGACCTTAGCTGTTAACAGGCCATTAAACAGCATTAAATAACTAAACAAATAGAACAACTCTAAGAGATATTTTACCATTTTGAGGCAAGACTGACAATAGTGAATTCATAGCATTTCTGCTCAACCTCCGCCCATCCACTGTCCTGACTACAACCAATTAGAACTGAGACATGTGTAGGAAGTTTTATTTATGATCACAAACATTGATCTAGTTTTGTACATTTTTGAAAAAGATGATACTGGTCAATTAACGTGTAAAAGGCAGGAACAGAAAATTGTCGTCTGCTGTTGTGTCATATTTTCTTTCTTTTTTCTCAAGAAAAACATGGTTTGACAACACTTTATAATCATTTCACTGGAAATGATTCTAAAGTGCTGTTCAATCATGTTTTTGATTAGAAACATGGAACATAAAATAATCAGCAGACGGCCATATTTAATTCAGCTTAGTAAGGGTTAAAGTCAGTGTTTGGTATTCCATCATTATTTATGCCTATGTAAACACTTAGAAATTAGGTTGAAAAAACTCCCCGGCAATTTTGAAAAAATAATATTGGTAAATTAACCCGTAAAGGGGGAACCAAAAAAAAACATGGTTTAACAGAACTTTAGAATCATTTCCACTGCAAATTATTCTAAAGTGCTGTCAAATCATGTTTTTGATGAGAAGCATGGAAAATAAAAAATGCAGACGACTCTTATGTCCGATCGATGGGCTTGGTAAGAAGAGAAAATTCATCAGTTATATTTTTTGTTATGCCTATGCAGACACTTAGAAATTAGGTTGCAAAAACTCCCCTGCAATTTAGCCTCTAAAGCAAAATACATCCTGTAATGTATCAAAGTGTAACTATGTTGTAACGCCCGTTGTCAGTTTGTATAAAAAACATCAAAGCAGTTCTGCTTGCAGCTTCTTCAAGAATGTTTTCAAATTGCACATCAGAACTTCATAATTCGGATATGTCGGTCAGTGTATAAGAACAAACACAGGTTGTTGTCTGAAAACAAGAGTCTTCCCAAATCATACAGGCTGCACAGTATCTTTTGGTGCTGTTCGGTTTGCACATTGCATGGTAGAATGTAAAACTATGGATATGTTGGTCAGTTTATTTATAAGAACAAACAAGTTGTTGTCTGAGGATGGTGTCTTCCCAAATTATATTAATTATATTAATCCTTACACTGCTGCATTAAATTTTATTGTCTGCTGATTATACTTATTTTTTAATTTTTCTCATCAAAAACATACTTTGACAGCAGTTTAGAATCATTTCCGTTGGAAATGATTCTAAAATGCTGCCAAAGCATGTTTTTATGTTGTGTCCAGACCATATGCCTTGGGTTCGCAGCGTAGTCCCAGATCAGCCTGCTGTTTTGTGCAGTCTGATCAGGACTTACACTGTTTGCTGTTGAATTGAGCAACTTTTTTATGCATCCTCCAAAACTTTGTGCGAGGGTGCATGACTCGTAGCTGACCAAGAGCTACACTGGTCAAAAGACCAGTAGGCCTCCTTTTCTTGTGGCTGGTGTATATGGTCGTAAAACTTAGGTTGTACAGAATGGTGTATATCTGTGTTGGTTTGTGAATGTCGAGTCGTGTGTTTCGTGTCGGAATGCAGCCTCCACCTACACCAGCTGGCGGCTGGTAACAACTTAAAGTGGTGCAGGTAGTTTTAATTTTCACCTATGAAAAGGGGGTGTCTTTGCTCTTAAAAATATGAAAATTACTCGCAAAAAGTGCAGATCCTGATGAGACGGCTCATGACGAGCCGTCTCATTAGGATCTACACTGTTTGCCAATACCACTATACAGGCATGTGGTGTTGAACGGGTTAAAGTGATGCAGGTGGTTTGCATACCTGACACACTTTTATTTTCAGTTTATTATCTACCATAACTTGAATAGAACATGGTGAATCATCACTTTTTAATTGTTTATACTGGTTGATAATTGTAAGCCAAACTGCAGGGGAAAGTCTGTTTTTCTGAACATTAAATGCGGGTGTATTATTGACAGCCACACAAACTTTCAGTATGCTAAAGGTGTGCATTAAAGGTACATGCCCACTCAGTAGGCACAAAATGTTTTTTATACATCATCCAGAGGTCCAGATAAGGCAATTAAAAAATGCAAAAACCCAATTAAAATCAGAGACAATGCGTACCAAAAAGCAATTAAAATGTCCAGTACCCAATACTTTTGTATCCTGTAGCGTACTCCTCAAATGTATTTTCAGTCTGTCGCGTACTGCTAGATTTGTTCATGTATACAATCCTACAAAATCATCGCCGATTATCTGTGTGGTCGGCCATTCAATGTTTACAAAGTCTGGTCCCGGCTCTAGCTGCGGACAATATCTCGCTGTATTTCACCGATAACGGCTGGAAACCAGTCATCGGGTGTATTCGATTTGAACTCCAGGATTTAGCGGGAGCGATTCCAACTCTCAGCGGGAAAAAAATGGGTCCAACTCGATACAAAACTCTAGTAACCCACCACACGGCAGTTGTTTCGAGTACCGTTCAAGTTAATGTTCCCAAATCTAGAATTTCCACCCTTATCACATCGGCCGTTTTTGCCTATATTGATTTTGAGAACAAAAATCGGGGCCTATCAATTATGGCGAAAGTTGACACAAACTTCAGAGCTCACGCGAGCCGGAATTTAATTCCCCTTTACCTCCGAATTTGTTGCCACAATCCACGTCATTTACGGAAAATATTACTGATTTTCAAATCAATAATTGTGGAAAAAAACACTGCGATGCGACACTATTGTGAACCCGAGATCCAGGCTCATTACTAGTCTATTTTCTTAAATTAAAATCGATGTGAAACTGCGCTTGTTTCGGCGACCCCAAGTCTACTCAAGGAGATGCAACGAAAAACATCCGTAGACATTCGTAAATGACTATCCGCACGGATAAAACAAATGGTACAGAAGAATTGGTCCAGTGGGGAGGGGCGGGGCACAGCAGACATTTTATTATTTGAATGGTTTTATATTTTACATGTTGGGACAGTAATCATAAGTAATAAATGAAAATATGGTAACATTATTACTATTTCGATCAACGCACACGTTGAATAAAATGGCGGTCGAATTAACTAAGTTAAAAAAATAAGACGAGTTGAACGGCGCCCAAATTCACCAATTAATATAATCGTAGTAGCGATAGACACTATAAATAACACATCGGATCATGTCAGATTTTTTCGTAGAAAATTGGTGACACATGGCGCAACAAAATGGCGGCCGCAACAAACAAACGTGGAAGAAAACATATTACAAAAGTCCACCACCAATGTTAACCTTATCTCGTTTTATTTTACGACCGATGCAAAGGTGGAATCTCAATCCATTGCACAAGGCATTATACAGTCATTTTGTTGAGCTCGGTGCATGGAGACCCCAAATTAATCGTGATTGACATTATTGATGAATTGCTGTCAAACGTGGTCAGCCAACAAAAAAATGGATCGCGTGTTGCAAAGATCAATCTGCCAATCAAAGCATTCTTGATCAGCGTATGCACTGTTTGTCATTCAGATAATGAAACATCTCGCATGATTTTTTGAATACATGATACTGCTTGTTACATAACTTATAACTATAAGTGTGCTAGCAGATCCGGAACTACACTGGTCACAAATACCATAAGCCCAATTACTCTAGTAACAGTTACTTATATGTACTTGGAATCATTGCAAACTTGAACTAATTATGTTGGTGTTCTTATAAGTGAGTGAAGCAGTGTTTCCATACACATGTAAGTATAACACTGCTTCAATTAATTATATCAATAACAAAATGGTACCATTAATATATAAAAATATGGAAATACCCAATTGAAAACAAATGATGGGGTAACGTTTTTAAAATACCCAATTGAAAATTGAGAATACTCAATTGATTTCAAAAGTATGTAGTAACAGTACCCAATGTCAAATTCCTTATCTGGAGCCCTGATCATCTGAGACATTTTCTGGCAAAATAAACATTCATTCATAATTACCCCATGTATTGATTGGCATTATTATACATTTTATATCAGACGAAAATTACCACACTGATATCAGGGGCAATAACCGTGTTTCATTAAAATGTTAACGGGCATTACTATTTATTCTCTGTATTTATTTGTTGATGTGCAATGATCACACTTTATAATATGTTGAAAATAATATTTTTTCAGGTGACGCATTTAATTAGTATAAATAATTAAAAAATATCATGCCTCATTTGCATTTGAAAATAGCCTGATACCACCACGAAATTTTCACTTATTTAATTCCTATAAAGAACATTTTGTGCCTTCTGAATTGGCATGTACCTTTAAAGTGATGCAGGTAGTTTGCCTACCTGACACACTTCTATTTTCAGTTTATTACCTACCCAACATGAATAGAACATGGTGAATCGTCATAACTTTTTAATTGTTTATACTGGTTATAATTATAAGTGAAACTGCAGCAGAAAGTTAGTTTCAACGGAAAATGAGTACAGCAATTGTAATTATGAACATTAAATGCGGGTGTATTATTGACAGCCACACAAACAAACAGTATGCTAAATCTGGACATTGTAGTATTTCACCGATATTAGTCCTCACTTCCGCCAAGTATATAAAAATTAAGAAAAAAAAAATGAAAAAAATCAGAGAGAATTCTTTGTGTCAAACCTTCTATTTGTCACCCCCCCCCCCCCCCCCCCAAACCCCCCAAAAAAAAAAAAGGAATTTTATTTCAATTTATCGGTGAATATGATTATCAGAGCTGTAGTCAGCATTACAACCCTTTCACCCCTAAATATCTCACATAGACTCTTGATATTTTAATGTTTTCACTGTTCCACTATTCCACTGGCAAACAGTGCAGATCCTGATGAGACGGCTCGTTACGAGCCAGCTCTCATCTGGATCTGCAGTGTTTGTAGATACTGGGATTATGGTCTCTGGGGTTTTAATGGGTTAACTAGCAATTTGCATAAGGGTTTAGTGTTGAACAATTTGATGGTGCCATCAATATGTATCTCAGTAAGGGAAATGGTGGGAAACACTTCACAACCTGCCAATTACACAGAGTTATTGTTGGCTGTGACCTTTTTATTATTCCATATACATCATTATCATCTCACCGCCTAAACTACATTGACGTTTATGGACACTGAACGGCTTCTTTTACTATCAATTTGAGCAGTTACCGTTCTCATGTTCGTTGTATATATCGGCCAGTAGCATCGAAATCAACCTATGCCAAAAAAACATTGGGCAGACATTTTTTCACACCTGCGATCAAAAAGGCTTTCGTTAAATTTCATCATAATATGCTATAGATTATTGTTAATCCAGGTATGTGGTATTTATGTAAGTAATTATATGAAAATTTGGGTTAACCCTTTCAACACCACAGACCTGCATAGTAGTGGTATTGGCAAAAAGTGTAGATCCAGATGAGCCGGCTCGTGATCGACGAGCCGTCTCATCAGGATCTGCACTTTTTGCAAGTAATTTTCATATTATTAAGAACATAAACACCACCTTTTCATAAATTAACTAGTCTGAAAATCATTTTTTGCCGGTTGGATTGGTTGAACAAATAACATATCAAAATCCATTCCAGTTACCACTTTATAATTCCAGCATAAAAATATTTACACAATTCCCTAACATTTGATTGGCCCGTAGCAAGTATCTGTCCAAAATTGATATCCCAGTAAACTCCCATGCCGAACTACTTTCCGTAACCGTGAGGCGCAGTTAAAATAATTCTTAAAAAACGGAAAATAAACACATTTTCTTGATGAATTTATTTAAATGCTGGAATTATAAGGAATGAATGGCCTTTTTGTGGAATTTATCGGGGATATAAACTTGGAAAAGTCGCGGAATACTGGACGAGGCCTTCCGGCCTTCGTCCAGTATTCCCGCGACTTTTCCAAGTTTATGCCCCGATAAATTCCACAAAAAGGCAATTCATTCCTATAGTGTTACATTTTCATTTGTTTGTTCATCTTTTCGAGAATGGTAACTCTGTAGTATCATCAATGTATACGTTTCATTCACAAATCAAACACAGGACTACATAATTATATGCTATATGCTACGGAACCCCGCAGGGGACATTTATTTGTTTTTATTAATTCGTTCCCACGAAATAACAATTCGTTCCCACAATATAACAATTTGTTCCCCCGAAATAACAATTTGTTCCCTCAAATTAACAATTTGTTCCCTCGAATTGACAATTCGGTTCCCACGAATTAACAATTCGTTTCTTCGAATCAACAAATTGTTATATCGTGGGAACAAATTGTTAAATTGAGGGAACAAATTGTTAATTCGTGGGAACGAATTGTTCAATTGAGGAAACAAATTGTTAATTCGTAGAATGACTTGTTAATTCGTGGAAACAAATTGATAAATTGAGGGAATAAATTTTTATTTCGTGGGAACGAATAGTTATTTCGTGGGAACGAATTAATAAAAAATAATTCTACGTCCCCTGCGGGGCTCCGTAATATGCTGACAAAATACATCTTACAACATTTCTGACCAGCATTGCTCCAGATTAGCCTACTGTCATCAGCAAAACTATGAGGTATAACCTTCCTTACAATGCTGAGTTAAACTCTGTCGTCTGCTGTCTATTTGTTAACATTTTATTTTTCTGAATAAAAGCATGGTTTGGCACACTTCAGAATTGGAAATGATTCTGAAATGGAAGTGCTACCAAACCCTGTTTTTGTTGAGAGAAAAGGACAAAATATGAAACAACAGCAGACAGAAATTTCCAGTGTTCCAAGGGTTAATCATGCACAGGGGCGGATCTGGAGGGCGGGTTCCGGTGTTGCAACCCCCCCATTCAGCCACAGAGTTTACATAGATCACAGTTTACCACCAGTTGGAGTCTGAATTTAAATGCCGTAAAACACAGGAAAGTGCATTTCGAAGAGCTCGAAAATAGGACAACCCCCTAGTTGCGAACTGTAACTTGCAATTACTCCCGTACCGTACGGGAGTAGATTACAAGAGTTACCTTCGCAACTAGACAACCCCCCCCATTCCCGAAATACTGGATCCGCCCCTGATGCAGAGTGAATTACTGTGCAGTGTGTACAGTTGTTGAAAAGATTGTTGTTGGAAGATACCTTTTCTTAGATGTCATATGAGACACGCCATGTGATTGTTTACCTAAACCAGACTCCAGATAAGGAATTAGTAATTGAGTATTGTCACTCCATCACTTCTGAAGCAATTGGGTATTTCACAATTTTAATTGGGTAAAATAGAATCACACTACTGTTTACACATCATCAGCAGACCGCACTTATTGAATAGGTTGCGTCTAAATGAAAACACATCATGGTATTTCATTAGAATTGTCTCCAAGCACTTCTGAAGCAATTGGGTATTTCACAATTTTAATTGGGTAAAATAGAATCACACTACTGTTTACACATCATCAGCAGACCGCACTTATTGAATAGTTTGCGTCTAAATGAAAACACATCATGGTATTTCATTAGAATTGTCTCCTTGGAGACAATTCTAATGAAATACCAAGATGTGTTTTCATGGAAAAATAAGAAAATATGCTATATTTCTGGTCTGTTTATTGTTTTCTGTAGCATGATAAAGATACCACAATTTTTTCATTGCTTTTTGATACTCACTACTTCTGATTTCAATTGTTTTTTTGGCAATTTTAATTGGGTATTTACGCAAATACACACCTTATCTGGAGCTTTGCTAAGAACATTTGCGATATTTCATGAAACACATTCATATTCATCTCATATATGCATGTCCTAATACATAGCTGTGACTGAAGAAATGGGGCTTATGGGATTTGTAACCAGTGTAGCTCCTAATCAAATAGCACACTCCTGTAGCCTGATAGCAATCTATATTACTTGTTAGAAGTCTGAAGGATGTTTCATTGATGGAATGACATACAGTGCAGATCACAGGCTGATATGGATCTATATTGGTCACAAAACCCATAAGCCCATTTCTCCAGTCACAGACTGGAGAGATGAGGCTCGTGGTCTTTTTCGAACAGTGTAGATCCAGACCTGCTTGCACATCCATGATGCAATCCAGGCTCCAGATAAGGAATTAATAATTGAGTATTGTCACTCCATTATTTCTGAAGCAAATGGGTATTTCAAAATATTAATTGGGTAAAATAAAATCACACTACTGTTTACACATCAACAGACAGCAATTGTTGAATAGTTTGCTTCAAAATGAAAAAATGTCTTGGCATTTCATTAGACAATTCTAATGAAATACCAAGATGTGTTTTCATGGAAAATAAGAAAAATATGCAATATTTGTGGTCTGATTATTGTTTTCTGCAGCATGATAAAGGTACTATAACTTTTTTTGCTTTTTTATACTCGCTACTTCTGATTTCAATGGGTTTTTGGCAATTTTAATTGGGTGTATGCAAATACGCAGCTTATCTGGAGCTCTGCAATCTAATCCTAGAAAGAACGTTGTTACCATTATCGATACGCTATGTAGCGTAGCAATAACGGCAAGAAACTAAACTTTGTACGACTAAAATGTTCTAATGCAAAATTATTATTGTCTGTAAATTTCACATTAACAATATTTTCTTGTAAACAATATTTGTATTTACATTTATTGAGCATAGGCTGCATTATGCATGCAGCCTATTCTCAATAAATGTAAATCCGTCAATTGAATTTCCAGACAATCCTAAATTTGTTAGTGAAATGGCCCCCAGTTTGGCAAGAAACTGGCATGCTTCTATTCTAACAAACTGTATATCGGGCTGCAGGAGTGGACTAGCAGACCAGGGGCTCGTTTCACAAAGTGAGGGGTCACAGTATGTGTGAACACAAAAGGAATACAGCTGATTCTCATTTACTCGAACAGGGGGCCGTTTCACTAAACTTTGTACGACTAAATTGTTTGTAAGTGCAAAATTATGATAGTCTGCAAATTTCACATTAACAATGTTTTCTTGGATTTATTGGATTTACATGTAAAGCCTTATTTCTCCAATCACAGCCACATATGTTCTCCAGAGCTCCAGATAAGCTGCGTATTTGCTTAAATACCCAATTAAAATTGCCAAAAACCAATTGAAATCAGAAATCATGCCAAGACATGTTTTCATTTCGAAGCAAACTATTCAATAATTGATTTGATGATGTGTAAACATTAGTGTGATTTTATTTTACCCAATTAAAATTTTGAAATACCCAATTGCTTCAGAAATGATGGAGTGACAATACTCAATTACTAATTCCTTATCTTGACATCTTGACATTCAAAATTTTAGTATCGGTCACATAAAACTACAGTCGCACCTGTACTAACGGCCACCTGTATTAAGCGTCTCCCTCCGTTAAGCGGCCATTTTATTTCCCCCCAATGAAAATTACTCTAAAATGCACCTGTATTAAGCGTGAACCTGTCTAACGCGGGCAACGGCCATGCAAAATCGTCCATTTTGACTCGAAATCCTCGTTTTAGCGACCATTCTCGGAAAATATCGGAAATTCTAAAAAAAAAGCTGGAACCAAATTCGTTCAGGTAATCCCCATTTCCCACCCAGTGACCTAAATCTCGCTAATTGCAGCCTGCCAAACTGTTTACAATACCATTTCAATTTGTTTTTTGACACCCGATTGTTTGACCAAATTTTTCATCACATCATTACGCGATTCACTAAAATCATGCCTACTCGCTGTGACAATAAAGTCACGGGTCGATAGTTTCAATAATTCCCCTAGCCAAACACACAGGTGGAAGACTCGGACATATGACACCAAAAAAATGCCTATTAAAAAAATCCCATTACCCCACCCACTTGGTCTCGTACATTACCATCTTCTCTTTATAGAAGATGGTAATGCACGAGACCAAGTGGGTGGGGCAATGGGATTTTTTTTAATAGGCATTTTTTCGGTGTCATAGGTCCGAGTCTTCCACCTGTGGCCAAACATTGCTTCTGGCTACTATAGTTGTCAGTTCAAAACACGTGTTATTCTCGTGGCCAAGTTATTTATACAGTACAGCCAATCGCTGATAAGTAAAGGCCGGTATAGTTAACTCCCTCCGAATACTCTCAACCAGACAAAAAAACACATGCAAACACGCGTTTATTTTAACCAACTATGGCTAACTGTATTGTCAGAAAACATGAAAAAGTCTGTAAATATCACGGACAATTTCGGCTATTTCGTACCTACGTAGTTTCGTCCTTTTGCAACTTTTTCCAATCGATGTTAACGTAACCCGATTTTTATGATAATTCAGTTTGGTATTCACTAAATATACAGAATTTATGCACATCCAAGTTCATAAATTATATTTTAAGTGAGCTTAAACGGATTAATTTGCATGCATCATAATGTGCAAGTACTACATACGCCAGACAAACTGGTGATTTTCGACGAAACTGGTACATCTTGTAACAACAAACACGCGATTGACCCATCAAATTAGTAAACGTTCCGTTTGATAATCCATTCTATTGTGCATATTCTATTTACATTATCCAGTAGCGGATTCAGGGGGGTGGGGGGGGGGGGGGGGTGGGGGGGGGGGGGGGGGGGGCTTCAGAAAATCCCGATTTTTCTTCTTTTTTTTTTTGAATTTTTTTTTTTTTTTGTTTTTTTTTTTTTTTTACACAAAGACGCATTTTGTGTTTGGCATTTCTAATTGACATAGGCGCCGCTTAGATCAATGAGTATTCGAAATTAAAGTAAACACTGTATATCATGATGTACATATGAACTTAAGACAAGTTTAACTGTACATTAATTGTACATATAAATCTATATGGAACAAGTTATAAGTCGGTCCAAGATGAACCTCCATTAAGCACCCACCTGTGTTAAGCAAGCAATTTTGGACTTTCCCATGGCCGCTTGCTTAAGACAAGTTTGACTGTATGTGCAAGCTATTCTGAGACCTGATTGTTGCCAGAATTGTTGCCAGGAAAAAACCCAAGCATTTTATTGCATGTTTAATATTTTATGATGACATATAATTGGGCTGTATTGCCTCTCATAGGTAGACTTAGAATAACCTGCAATATGATACATTTTAAACTCATCTTACCTAGTCTAGCTGTTTGTGTTGATATATATTTACCTAGTGGTCATGTTCGTTGATTATCATGGATCTCTTGACAATGTTTCCTACTTTTGATGCATTTATACCTTACAATGCTGAATTCGGCTGTTATTATTTCTGTTTTCCAGTCTTCTCATCACAAACATGTGTTTTCAGCATTTTAGAATCATGTGAAATCATTCTTAAATGCTGCCACGCCATGTTTTTATTGAGAGAAAAGTCAGAATATGAAACAATAGCAGTCGTCAATTTTTGTTTCCAACATTATAAGGGCTAAAGCTAGAAGACGTGTGAATTTGACAATGGTAAAACATGTTGCAATGTCTGTTCGCTCCCGGTGGTCGTTGTGATAGCAAGCCTCCTTTTCACATGTGCTGTTTCAAATGTTGAAGCACATTGCTGAATCTTTTTGACATCAACCAAACACCAAATTATTTATAAAACAGTACATTCTGACCGATAGGAGATTGAAACAATACTACTTGTATTTAAACCAAGTGCAGCAATTGAAGTTCCAGATCATCCTGTTGTACAAGACGGTCTGATTCAGGATATTGACAATGACAGAATATATGAACTGTGACTGAATGGCAATCAGTCTAGTCCCAGATCAGACTGCATATGCACAGTCTGATTTGGAACTAGACTGGTTGCAGATGAAACGTGGTCATGTTCATCAGTGGGTGTGCTTGTTGTAGCCATGTGTGGTAACGTACGTGTGTGGCATGGGGATATCACTGACAAACAGACAGTTAATATGCTGTTAATAATCCAAGACGGCATATTTATTTTCTTCTCTGAATGAAATATTTAGAATGTCATCAAAACCCAGAATTCACATGGGCTTTACATAATGGAAATGCACCATGTTTTATGTGGAAATTGCTCTTGAATTCATGTTCATGTAGAATTTTCTCCAGAATTCATGTGGAAATTGTTACAGAATGTGTGACGATATTTTTCCAGAATTCATGTAGAACGTGCTCCAGATTTTGTGAAGAAATAGCTCCAGAATTCATGTACACATTGCTCCAGAATTCAGCTCCAGAATTCATGTAGAAATTGCTCCAATATTTGTGAAGAATATGCTCCAGAATTTTCTCCAGAATCCATCCATGTACAACGGTGTCGGCTCATTCTGAGCAAATAAGACTTTCCAAACAAGTCATTAACATTCCCATATTCAGTCAAAGTTCCATGAATACTCAACAATGTTCAAAGAAGTCTGCAGGTAAAATGTGATATGTAGAGTCTATGTAGAAATTCTGTGAGAATTCAAGTGGAAATTGCAAAAGAATGCAAATTAACTGAGAATTCATGGGCACTAGAGTTCACATGGAAGATGTGCCAAAATACGCAAGGAATTCACAATTCAAGGGAAACTTCCACCAACTTCACAGGGACATTTCGCCATAATTCTTGGAAAATTGTACTGAAATTGACAATGAAATAGCACCACATTTTCTGGGATAATTGAAACATAATTCTTGGGAGCATTGCATCAACATGCGCAGGTATTTGGCACCTGGTAAGGCCAGACTTGGAATGCTTCTTAGTTCATGAGTAAATTTCACAAACCCTCGCATGTAAAAAACACATTAATTTACATGACAATTACGCAACAATTCACATGGACATTTCAAAATAATTCATATGGAAAATGCACAATGTTCAAATAATATGCCAGTTTATTGTCAAATTCCGCTCGTGCTGGTTTATGCTCTTACTGTGTGTGGCCTGTGTCATGTTCTGCAGCTTGCACAATTTTTAAAAAGTTATGAATCTGGCGCACACCTGCATAGCCTAATTGCTCCATCTGTTTTTGTAATCGTGATGCGTTTTTAGGCTCGTGTATAAATCAACTGTTTAAAACTTAAAACACCTTGTCTGTGGAGACTGCTGAATTGGTTGTTTCCCTTCGTCTTTCATTATTCCGTTTCCTCACCTTCCACTTAACACTTTCAACACCTTCAGCCCTCTGTAGCAATGTTTGTATACAGTGTAGATCCAGATGAGATGGCTCGTACCGAGCCATCTCATCAGGATCTGCACTTTTTGCAATTAATTTCATACTTTTGAGAGAATAAATCACCCCCTTTTATTAAATGCACTAGTCTGAAAAGCATTTTGTGACAATTGGACTGGTCGGAAAATTAACCCTTAGACCGCTATCTTAATTTTGTTATCGGCTGCTGTTTATTTTCTATTTTCCATTTTTATCATCAAAAACATGCTTTGACAGCACTTTAGAATACTTTACAACATGCTTTGACAGCACTTCAGAATCATTTCCATTGGAAATGATTCTGAAGTGCTGTCAAACCATGTTTTTATTGAGAAATAAGGCAAAATATAAAAGCAACAGCAGATGACAATTGTTGTGTGTAGCGGTCTAAGGGTTAACATATCCGAATCCATTCCAGTTATTTAGGGATGAAATGGTTAACTCATTCATCGTTTCCCACCAACATTCTTATATTCACACCTCTCTGTTTCATCTTCTCTGGCTCATTTTGTTTTATACCATTCAGTAGCTTCTCATTATATTAACTAAACCCTTAGTTAAAATGTGTGGAAACAAAAATTGTCAATAAACATTTTGCTGTTGTTACACAGTATGTCACAATATTTTGTTGAGATTTGTCAATCCATTGTTTATATTCAATTCATTAACCCTTATAGACCGTTATTTTGTTGTTTGCTGTTTATTTTCTATTTTCCATTTTTATCATCAAAACCTTCTTTGACAACACTTTAGAATAATTTACAACATGCTTTGACAGCACTCCGGAATCATTTCCATTGGAAATGATTCTGAAGTCCTGTCAAACCATGTTTTTATTGAGAAATAAGACAAGATATAAAAGCAACAGTATACCGCAATTGTTGTGAGTAGCAACAATTGGGTCTAAGGGTTAAATATCACTGAAAATAAATATAGGGCTAACATACCAATGCCATGTTGACCTTGAATACTATATAGGCGAATAAAGTTATTACGGCAATATCATATCGTGTATTTTAACTTGTTTGTTGTATAAGGCGAATTAACAAATACTGGAACTTACATTGTTGTCACAAGTCAATACATATGCTAGGATGGTTATATACCGTAAAGATTCTAATAGACACCCAACCCCCACTTTTTACGTTGAAAATGACACAATTTTTGGCCGATTTTCATGAAATTAGTGCCTCTAATAAACGCCCAGTACCGACTTGAAACAAAATCGGAGCTAATTGTCCAATTAGATTTTTTTTATTTCCATTATTTCTAAAGCAACTTCCTTTAAAATCGGGGAAAAAACATAATTGCTACTTTCACTTTCAAAAGTGGAAGCGAAATTCGACTGTTTTCGGTGTCACAGTAAATTCCTCATCAGCAGTAGCTATTTGCACGGACACAGGGAGATCAGAATTTACACGGTTATGGAGACGCCATTTTCAAAGCATCTCAAACCCGACAGATCCGAAACGCTGACGCTGACGAAACGTCCGTGGGCGTAAATCTGATCAGCATTAATGATTGACGCTGTCTTGATATACATTACCATTAAATTTAACATTTCTACCGACTGTACCATAATGACCAGAGTGGGCCGAAACGTCTTGGCCCAAATGTTTATAAACTGACAGACAGTACAATCAAGTCTGGTGTTTGAGAGTAACGTCCCTTAGTTATGTTTTTGCTCAGATAGCAGAACATCGTATATTTTTTTATCATTTTCCCGCTGAATAACACTTGCCTCTATTAAACGCCCACCCTGGACTTCGGATCCAGTGGTGATTCTAATAGACGCCCAGGCGTCTATTAGAATCTTTACGGTATTGACTGACCCGCGTATGTACAATGGAAAGATTAGCACTTTAATTACTATGATGAATTAAATTCTATTATCTGCTTGAAATGTTGTATTTTAAATTTGTTCTCGACAAAAACCTGTTTTGACAGTGCATGAGAATCATCTTCACTGGAGACGATTCTCACGTGTCAAATCCGTTTTTTTTTTTAAGAATATAAGGCAAAAATGAAAAACAGCAGACGACAATTTCCGTCTCCCGCTTAATGAGAGTTAATGATCATGATTATCTTGTACTTTTCTGGTCTTAAAGCTTGTTAGAAGCATAATGGGTGTTTCATTGATGGAATGCCGAACAGTGTAGATCCAGATCAGACTGCGGATGCACAGGCTGATCTGGATCTACACTGGTCGCAAAACCCATAAGCCCATTTCTTCACTCACAGCCACAGGTATCTAAAATATCTATGAAGTACTTACAGGTAATGAGTTTTACATTGGCCTAATACGTACTGACTGATAACATATGGCTGTATCAGGCATTGACCTGATACACACATCCGCGTTACAACAAAATGAAAACTAACGTTCCATTGGTCGGAAGACGTCACGTGACGATACCGTATGACGTCAATATAATGATGCAACGTAAACAAGTGCGCGTTCTGTCCATAGATAACAACGTCATCTGTGGCCATTTTCGAGCATAAAACGTTACCTGATAAATAGAATACCAAGGTACTGTCTTTTAATATCAAGTTTATCAGGGTCAGCTCGGAAACGGTACAAATTCCTCTGTAAGCCTCGGAATTCCCACGCGTTTCCTAGCCTTGCCTGATAAACTTGATATCAATAGACACTACACTGGTATTCTCTATCTGGATCACTGCAGAACCAAAACTACTTTTTCTGCCATTTCATTGGCCAAACAATGTCACATGACATTACCAAATGACATCAGTGCAATGATACAACATAAACAAGTCTTAGTTCCTTTCAAGGAAAAACCACATCATATTTTCTCATTCGGTAGCATAAAACGTTACTTGATAAATAGAATACCATTCTAGTAACTTTTGATACATTGTATATCAGGCTCGGTGTGGAAACGGTAGTAATTCCTCAACATACTGAGGAATTCCTACATGTTTCCTATCCCTGTCTGTTAAGCTTTATATCTAAGGATCCTACTTGGTTTGGCTCAGCTCGGCTAGGAAACGTGTAGGAATTCTGAGGCGAGCCTCGGAATTCCTGCACGTTTCCAAGCCGAGCCTGTTGAACTTGATATAAAAAAACACAAACTAGATATTTTCTATATCCTGGTTGTCAGTGTCGGCTTGTCTGTTTCACCACGATTCTGTCCATTGTTGCTACTGACAATAGACTTGATCCTCATCCACTTGTGCTCCCCATCAGGGTTAATCTCACTTGATGTGAGAATTGTGGTATAACAAGACTTCACAGGTGCACATCCCAAAATCACAAAGGCTTCTGGGAGCTATACCCAAGGAACTTGTGTTTTGATCCAAATTTAGAAAATGGACCTAATGGTGTTTTGGCTTGCTATCAGTGTATCCCAAATCAGCCTGGGTATACATACACCGTCTAGTCAGGGTTTATTCCATTTGCCATTCATTCACTGGGTGTGGATATGGTCACTGGTGAACAGAATTGCAATGCATAATGATACAAGTTGGACAAGCATCTACACTATTGTGAATTATGTTGTAAGGTTCATTTTGTCTGCGGCGTTTTGGTACATGGTAATCAAGAAGACGGTGCTCGATCGGTAGTAAAATCTTGCTCACTGCACTGAATGCAGTAAGCCCACCCAGTACCGCTTACTTCGCCTAATACATCTTTTTTGTACCACTGATCATTCACATTTGACACCAGCCATGTGATTTTGTACCCTAAGAAGATGTGCAATTTGACGTCAAAATTTGACGCAATTTTCATAGCAAATCTGCATTTGCGCTGAAGATTTCATCAACTTATTTACGGAAAATATCGTATATTTTGTAAATGTTTTTCATATTAAGATATTAAGATTCATGAGATCTTCTTAGCTACACAATCACATGATTTGTTTCATTTGTGGCTATTGGCTGACTAAAAAACATTACGCTGTATATGAACATAGTAGGCCAGTATCAGCCTGCGCAATCATGTATTGTGACGCCTTGCTGACTATTTAGTCATTGGAATTGTTGTTCTTCGACTTGGTCTACAAAATGGGTAGGTCCCCATTGCATTGTCGTAATTTGACCCAGATCTATACTTGTGACTGTAGAAATGGGGCTTATGGGATTTGTGACCAATGTAACTCATAATCAAATACAGTGAAACCTGTAAACCGGACACGGTCCCAGGGTGTCCGGCTTAGAGAGGTTTCACTGTAAATCAGGCATTTGATACTTCTGAGCCATAGTTGTGTGCTATGCGATCACAAATAGATAGTATCACCTGAGATAAATTACCAAGAAACTCATTCAAAATAAGATCACAGGGGCCCGTTTCACTAAACTTCGTACGACTAAAATGTTCGTAAGTGCAAAATTATGATAGTCTGTAAATTTCACATTAACAATGTTTTCTTGTAAATAATTAATGGATTTACAGCCTATGCTCAATAAATGTAAATCCATCAATTGAAATTTACAGACGATCTTAAATTTGCACTTACGAACATTTTAGTCGTAAGAAGTTTAGTGAAACGGGCCCCAGGTGTTTTCTTGGTGTCCGGTTTAGAGAGGTTCCACTGCTGTACTCGTGTAAATGTAGCCTGATAATGATCTATATTGCTTGTTTTAAGCATGACAGGTGTTTCATTGGCGATGGCGAACAGTGCAAATCTTGATCAGACTATGCTGATTTGAATCTAGACTGGTTGCAAAATCCATCGGCTCCATTTCTTCAGTCACTGCCAAAATATGTTATGACCACTCATCGAGAGTATTCACAACATATACTTTGGATGAGACTTGCAGAAAATTTATAAAATTATAATACTTTTAATTTTTAGCCAGGTTTTTTGAAAAAAAATCCAGGCTATTGGATTGGCGAAAGCCGGGCGGGCGGGCGTAGGGCGGTGGCGGGCGGGGGCGGCGGGCGGCGGGGCGTCCACAATCAATGTTAAGTTTTCGTGTTTGAGTCCATTTCTTTGTTATGTACTGTACACTAGGACCACCGAAACCTTTCACAGCTTCATTATCAAGTTAAGTTTTCCCACCACATCACTATCAACATTGTTACCTATCACTTGACCACATTTTTTTCCGCGTAGTCGACTTAGCCATTTTCAATGTTAAGTTTTCGCGTTTACAATGTTAAGTTTTCGTGTTTAAGTCCATTTCTTTGTACTGTACCACTAGGACCACCAAACTTTCACAGCTTCATAACCAAGGGGTGCCTACCACATACAACTATCCAACATGTGACCATTTTTTTACCTTCACCTATTATTTCTACGTAATTGACTTAGCCATTTTCAACGTTAACTTTTTAATGTACGTCTGGTTAAAGTTTTTTGGTTAAAACTTTTTTGTTATACTATATCTCTGCAACTGCTTCGCCCATTACCTTGAAACTTCACATGGGTGTTTATCATCATCCATATTTTCATTCTAACCCCCAACCGTGCGGCCCCTGTGCCCAATGTCAAGGTCAAATTACTTTGAATTTTTTTGTTAAAGTTTTTTCGTGTACTATATTTCTGCAACTGCTTCACCCAATACCTTGATACACATGGGTGTTTATCATCATTGTCGCACCTGCTTGCGGAAAGCGCGATCCTGTGCCCGAACAAATTGTTTTTTTGCAATAGGCTCAAATTACTTGTAATGATGTACCAAAGTTTTTTCCGTGTACTATTTATCTCTGCACAATGCTTCACCCAATACCTTCATACTTCACATGGGTGTTTATCATCATTGTCGCACCTGCTTGCGGAAAGCGCGATCCTGTGCCCTATGTCAAGTTCAAATTACTTTAAATTTGTTTGTTAAAGTTTTTTCGTGTTCATCATATCCAACTACTTCACCCAATACCTTCATACTTCACATGGGTGTTTATCATCATTGTCGCACCTGCTTGCGGAAAGTGCGATCCTGTGCCCTATGTCAAGTTCAAATTACTTTAAATTTGTTTGTTAAAGTTTTTTCGTGTTCTATATCTCTGCAACTGCTTCACCCAATACCTTGATACTTCACATGTGTTATATCATCATTGTCACACCTGCTTGCGGAAAGCGCGATATCGTCGGCATTTTGGCATACGTCCGTCCGTTCGTCCGTGTGTCCGGTTAAAGTTTTTTGGTTAAAGTTTTTCCATCTACTATATCTATTTTTTTAGTGTCCATGCCTCGCCCCAAGGCGCGACATGCAGGCCACGGCCATCTAGTCTACAAAAAGTGGGTATAATTATGTTATCCAAGTGTCTATGCTTGGAAAAAACCTGGCCTTCGTGGCTTTGCCTCGTTTCTTGTTAATACATGTATTCAACACAGAATTTGTTCAACTGGAGTTACCGGTATTTGAAATTATCCCCCCTTGTTGCAATGATTCCGTCTATCAAAGTTTTCTCTCGTATATTTCAGGGTGCAAGTCGGCAGCGGGCGACGTGTACAAGAACTCGGAGACATGGAAGGACGGCGACTGCGTCGTCTGCCGCTGTCTAGAGGGCAAGAAGCATTGCCAGGCTGAGATGTGCGTGAAGACCTGTCTCAATCCCAGATACGTGCCCGGCCGATGCTGCCCCATATGTGACAGTAAGTGACTACTGTCTGTTTCACGAAAGCTGCCCAAATTTTACGGCTATATAAACAATTCAAAAACAAGAGTTCTTTTGATGATATTAAATTAAAGGAAAATTAAGAATGAGCCTTCTTTTTATTTCGTGAAATTTTGTCAAATATTGGTTTTATTACGAAAAATTGATTTGTCTATGGGAATTTAACATGGGGGAAAAAGTGGTAAGGAAGTGTGGGAGAAGTCAAAAAACGAAAAAAAATGGAAATTGACTCCGAAACCTGACTAGATAGCTTGGATATGATCTAACTAAGAAAACAAAAGTTAAATTTTAAAAATCGGTCCAGTATTTCTAAAATTCAAAAGAAATTCCCCATGTTAAATCCCCATAGACATCTTCACTTTGTTTTCGCGATAAAATCAATATTTGACAAAATTTCACGAAATAAAAAGAAGGATCATTCTTAAATTTTCCTTTAATTTAATATTATCGAAAAAAATATGGTTTTTGAATTGTTTATATGGCCGTAAAATTTGGGCAGCTTTAGTGAAACAGACTATAGACATAGTTCATGCTGTTGAAGGGGTCGGTGGAAGAAGGGGGCTAAGTCCTTAGACCCTTCTTCCACTAACTCCTTCATTCTTGTAGCTAAAATCTTAGATGATTCTGTAGAAAATGTATTATTACTACTGTCTGTTCCACGTTTTGTTGCCGACAAATTTTTGGCTATTAAACACATTAAATCTCAGAAATATCTAAAGGTAAGGCCATTTTTTTTTTATTTGTTGGTTTACAGATCCGCCGACCCGATTTTTTGACAATGTGGAAAAAAATAAAAAATTTAATTTACGAAAAGTAAGTGGCGGAAACCGGATCTTAGCAGCAGCGACAACAACATCAACCTGCGAATGGACGATTCGATATATCTCCGTTTCGGGATCAACTGGCCATAGCATCTACATAAGTTGCTTAACTGCTTCAATATTTCCATACTTCATTCATTTGCATGTATGCTACACCTACCTGCCTTGCCATATGACCTTCACCCTTTGACTTAACACTTTTGGTTCACCCGTTTGTCAGTTTCTTCAATATGCCGCCGGTGGTATCCGCATTAGACACTTTTTTTTTTTTTTTATTATTATTTCCCCGACCGACCCAACCCTGTGCCAAAAAGAATAAAAAAATTGAAAAAACTTTATTTTTCCGATGCCGACCGACCAGATCTCGCGGAAAAAAAATCCGTAAACCAACAAATAAAAAAAAACTGGCCTAAGTACTTTTTCATCAATAACAAAAAAGTGACCCTCCCCAAAAAAAATTATTTGATAAAATTCCATCAAATATTGATTTTATTGCAAAAAAACTATTTTCCTATGGGAATTTAACATGGGGCAAAAAGCAGGTAAAGGGAGACAAGGAGGGTCGAACAACGAAAAAATTTGGAATTTGACTCTGAAACCTGCCTAAATAGTTTGGAAATGATGTAACTAAGAAAAAAAAAGTTAGCTTTTGAAAATCGGTCCACGAAAAGCAAAATTATTTAAAAAAAAAAAAGGAGGTAAAGAGAGACAAGGAGGGTCATACAACGAAAAAAATTGGAATTTGACTCCGAAACCTGCCTAGATAGTTTGGAAAGGATGTAAGTTCTAAGAAAACAAGTTAGATTTCGAAAATCGGTCCACAATTAACAAAATTATTTTTTTTTTAAATCTTTTTAGCCCCCATTTTAAATTCCCATTGGAAAATCGTTTTTTCGCACTAAAATCAATATTTAATGGAATTTTGTCAAACAATTTTTTTGGGGGAGGGTGACTTATTATTGATGAAAAACTACTTACATTTAGATATTTCTGAGATTTAATGTCTTTAATAGCCAAATATTTGTCGGCTACAAAACGTGGAACAGACAGTTAGTTAAGTTGTATAGTTCTTGTGACCCTTACAACACTGAATTAATTTTGTTGTCTGCTGTTTATTTTTTTTATTTCCCATTTTTTCTTGATGAAAACAAATTTGACAGTACATGAGAAATGTCTCCAATGAAGATTCCCATGAAATGGCAAAGAATTTGTTTATTTTAGAAAAACAAGAAATATTAAAAACAGCTGACAACAATATTTGTTTCTCGCCTTTTAAAAATTAACCCCAGTAATACCACCTGCACAAATTATTTTAAATGCTGACATATTATCCATACCGTGTAAATTTATGTTGTTAAAATGTTGAATCAAATGCATAATTTTTGTCTCGCCCGCGAAGTGGAAAGCGAGACATAGGTTTTGCTTTTCCGGAGTCGGCGTCGGCGTCGGTGTCGGTGTCATCATTCAATGTTAAGTTTTCGTGTTACGGTCATTACTTCAACACCTTATCAGCTACAGTCATCAAACTTTACACTTTATACATACCTTTACTATGATATGTAGATGAATATAGGACTATTAAAAAAAAATCCGGGCTCCAGGGTCAAGGTCAAACTCTATTTCTTTCTATGCTACAAACTGAACATTAACGCATGAAGACCCGTTTTCTCGTGCGCTCTATACACCTCACCTGTAGAGAGAACAATAGCCTTCTCCAGTTGAACACTTGTGCATGTGCAAATTTCCAGATTGACCACTAAATGTCCAGCTAGATTATTACAGGTAATTTATACAGGTAAATGATTAAACCTGGGTATTACATTTCCGTAAACTGTGTTGACAATATTGTGGCAATATGTGGACCTGTGCATATATAATATGTAGATAAATATAGGACTATTCTAAAAATTTCTGGGCTCCAGTAGTGAGCATTATTGTATCCCCCAGACTACCGTCGGGGGATACTATGGATTTGACAGCGCGCCGCGTCCTCGTCCGCGTCCGCGTCCGCCGCAGACATTTCTTGTCCGGAGCATAACTCGAACACCCTTTGGAATATTTTCATGAAACTTCACACGTGCATAGACCACGACCCGAAGGTGTGTCGCGCACAAGAATGACAACTCTTGCATAGCTAATTTTTGAGTTATCTCCCTTTTTTGTTTCTCGCACTGATTTCGTGTCCGAGCATAACTCCACCACCCTTTCGAATATTTTCATGAAACTTCACACATGCATAGACCACGACCCGAAGGTGTGTCGCGCAACAAGAATGACAACTCTTGCATAGCTTATTTTTTTTTTTTGAGTTATCTCCCTTTTTTGTTTCGCGCATGATTGACCATAACTCGACCACCCTTTGGAATATTTTTATGAAACTTAACACATTCAATTAGACCACGAACCGAAGGTGTGTCGTGCACAAGAATACAACTCTTGCATAGCTAATTTTTTGAGTTTATCTCCCTTTTTTGTTTTCGCTCACTGATTTCCTGTCCGGAGCATAACTCCGACCACCCTTTGGAATATTTTCATGAAACTTCACACATGCATAGACCACGACCCGGAGGTGTGTCGCGCACAAGAATGACAACTCTTGCGTAGCTAATTTTTCAATTATCTCCCTTTTTTGTTTTGCGCACTCTACAAACTGGACAATAATGCATGAAGACCTGTTTTCTCGTCTGCTCTGTATACCTTTTCTCGTGTGCTCTGTACACCTTACCTGTAGAGAGAGCAATAGAAACTGGGAGAACCATGTGCTAAGGCATGGCAGCATGTGCAGGGCTGTCCACTGCTTGACCACTGCTGACCAGGTAATTTATACAGGTAAATCACTACATTGGGTACTGTGTTGAAAATATTGTGGCATTATGTGGACCTCTGCAGATATATGTAGATAAATATAGGACTATTAAAAAAAAATCTGGTCTCCAATAGCAAGCATTATTATTTTTAAACTTTTTTTTTGTAATTTTTTATTTTTATTTTTTTTCATTTTTTTTTTCATTTTTTTTTTCAAATTATTTTTCAATTTGACTGGAAAAAAAATCTGGGCTCCAGTAGCAAGCATTATTATTTTTAAACTTTTTTTTTCCATTTTTTTCATTTTTTTTTTTCATTTTTTTTTTCAAATTATTTTTCAATTTTTGTCCAGTAGCAGAAGGTCGTAAGTGCTATATACAGACTATTCACCTGTACATGTGCTAGCATGTGCAACTGACCACTGACCACTTACAGGTAATTTATACAGGTAAATGATTATATTACATTTCCGTAAACTGTGTTGAAAATATTGTGGCATTATGTGGACCTGTGCAGATATATGTAGATAAATATAGGACTATTAAAAAAAATTCTGGGCTCCAGTAGCAAGCATTATTTTATTTTTAATTTTTAAACTTTTTTTCCATTTTTTTTTTTTCATTTTTTTTTTCAAATTCTTTTTCAATTTTTGTCTAGTAGCATAAGGTCGTAAGTGCTATATACAGACTATTATCATATAATAAAACAATTATTGACTAGTGAGCCATAGAATATAATCTGATATTCTATGGTTCACTAGTCAATAATTGTATAATATGTTCGGGCCAGTGAAAATTGCTTTCGGGCCCAGGCTCGAGGTCAAGGCGGGACAAGGCGAGGCATCTGATTCCGCGGAATTCTTGTTTATTATCTCCCTTTGTTGTTTCGTGCTCTGATTTTGTATCCAAAGCATAACTCGAACACGCATATACGCATTGCTCTAATGGTCCTCTACCGCCCTGTGCCAAATCCACGTTCGTCTGCTGCCCCCTCAAGCCCAGGGTCAAGGTCACATACTTAGTGCTTCAAAAACATTAACGCTTGGGTAAATATCTTATACTTTCTGTTTTCTTTCATGGATCATGGATCATCTTCATATTTCATATACGCATTGCTCTAAGGTCCTCTACCGCCCTGTGCCAAATCCACGTTCGTCCTGCCCCACCAACCAATCCCAGGGTCAAGGTCACATACTTGGTGCTTCAAAAACTTTAAACGCTCAGGTAAATATCTTATAATTTTTATTTCCATTCACGGATCAACTTCATATTTCATATACGCGTTGCTCTAATGGTCGTCTACCGCCCTGTGCCAAATCCACGTTCGTCCTGCCCCCGCCAAGCCCAGGGTCAAGGTCACATACTTAGTGCTTCAAAAACTTTAACGCTCGGATAAATATCTTATAATTTCTGTTTTCTTTTCATGGATCATCTTCATATTTCATATACGCATTGCTCTAATGGTCGTCTACCGCCCTGTGCCAAATCCACGTTCGTCCTGCCCCCGCCAATCCCAGGGTCAAGGTCACATACTTGGTGCTTCAAAAACTTTAATGCTCAGGTAAATATCTTATAATTTTTCTTTCCATTCACGGATCAACTTCATATTTCATATATGCGTTGCTCTAATGGTCCTCTACCGCCCTGTGCCAAATCCACGTTCGTCCCCCGCCCCCGCCAAGCCCAGGGTTAACATCATATACTTAGTGCTTCAAAAACTTTAACGCTCAGGTAAATATCTTATAATTTTCTGTTTTCTTTCACGGATCAGCTCTATTTCATATATGCATTGCTCTAATGGTCTCTACCCGCCCTGTGCCAAATCCACGTTTGTCCTGCCCCCGCCAAGCCCAGGGTGAAGGTCACATACTTGGTGCTTCAAAAACTTTAACGCTCAGGTAAAAGAAAATTTTGACTTGCAATTTGGCCTCATTTATTATCAAAGCGATATGTGGGACATCCGTGTTCTATGAACACATTTTTCTAGTTTATTAAACTTCACACATGCATAGAAGACGACCCAAAGGTGTGTCGCACGTAAGAATGACAACTCTTTGCGTCGTTAATTTCTCAGTTATCTCCCTTTGTTGTTTCGTGCACTGATTTCGTGTCTGGAGCATAACTCGAACACCCTTTGGAATATTTTCATGAAACTTCACACATGCATAGACCACGACCCTAAAGGTGTGTCCCGCAAGAATGACAACTCTTGCATCACTAATTCTTTAGTTATCTCCCTTTGTTTTTCCGTCACTGATTTTGTCTCCGGAGCATAACTCGAACACCCTTTTTTCAAACTACTTGTGTATCTGGGGAGGGGGATACACATGCGCTTGTCGACAAGCGTCCATTTCTAGTTTTTTGTTAATTTTTAAACTTTTTTTTTTAAACTTTTTTACCTCACCTGAGCGAAGCTCATGTGAGCTATTGTTACCGCAATGTGTCCGTCGTCCGTCGTCGTCCGTCGTCGTCCGTGAACATTTTCAAACGTCTTCTCCTCGGTAACCATTGGGCGTATAGTCACCAAACTTCAGGGTCATGGTCCTTAGGTAGGGCGATTACAAAATTGTTAAAATGACGTCATTACGTAATCCAAGATGGCCGCCGTCTAAAAATAGCACAAATTCTTAAAAAATCTTCTTCTCAAGAACCGCCAACCAGATTTCGACAAAACTTGGTAGGAATGATCGATGTACATTGCTCTTTCAAAGTTGTTAAAATGGTGACCCCGGGGTCAAAAATGGGCGTGCCCCGTGGGGTCAAATTGAAGTCAAATTTTATTTTTCACCGAATATGGTCATGTCATATACCAAAATGAAGGTATGAATGAGGCGATCACTCTGGTGCATTTCTTGTCGAAATCAAATGGTTATGTCATCCAAGATGGCCACCGAAAGGTCAAACTGTCGTTCTTTTGTTAGAGATTTCAAAATTCTTCTTCGCATGGACCGCTTGGCCCATGGTAGCCAAACTTTAAAGTTATGGTCCATGGGTGAAGCCTTTTTAGATTTGTTAAAATGGAGGTCATCGCTGATCCAAGATGGCCGCCGTCTAAAAATAGCATAAATTCTTAAAAAATCTTCTTCTCATGAACTGCTAGCCGGATTTCGATGAAACTTGGTAGGAATGATCGATGTACAAAGCTCTTTCAGATTTGTTAAAATGGTGACCCCGGGGTCAAAAATGGGCGTGGCCCGTGGGGTCAAATTTGGGTCAAATTTTATTTTTGACCGATTATGGTCATGTTATATATCAAATCGAAGGTATCAATGAAGCGACCACTCTGGTACATTTTTTGTTGAAATCGGATTGTTATGTCGTCCAAGATGGCCGCCGAAATGTCAAAAGGTCGTTCTTTTATTAGAGATTTCAAAATTCTTCTTCACATGAACCGCTGGGCCCATGGTTGCCAAACTTAAAAGTTATGGTCCATGGGTGAAGCCTTTTCAGATTTGTTAAAATGGAGGTCATCGCTAATCCAAGATGGCCGCCGTCTAAAAATAGCATAAATTCTTAAAAAATCTTCTTCTCATGAACAGCTAGCCGGATTTTGACGAAACTCGGTAGGAATGATTGATGTACAATGCTCTTTCAAAGTTGTTAAAATGGTGACCCCGGGGTCAAAAATGGGCGTGGCCCGTGGGGTCAAATTTTATTTTTGACTGAATATGGTCATGTCATATATCAAATTGAAGGTATCAATGAGGCGATCACTCTGGTGCATTTTTTGTTGAAATCTGATTGTTATGTCATCCAAGATGGCCGCCGAAAGGTCAAAAGGTCGTTCTTTTATTAGAGATTTCAAAATTCTTCTTCACATGAACCGCTTGGCCCATGGTAGCGAAACTTAAAGTTATGGTCCATGGGTGAAGTCTTTTCAGATTTGTTAAAATGGAGGTCATCGCTAATCCAAGATGGCCACCGTCTAAAAATAGCATAAATTCTTAAAAAATCTTCTTCTCATGAACCGCTAGCCGGATTTTTACGAAACTCGGTAGGAATGATTGATGTACAATGCTCTTTCAAAGTTGTTAAAATGGTGACCCCGGGGTCAAAAATGGGCATGGCCCGTGGGGTCAAATTTTATTTTTGACTGAATATGGTCATGTCATATATCAAATTGAAGGTCTCAATGAGGCGATCACTCTGGTGCATTTTTTGTTGAAATCTGATTGTTATGTCATCCAAGATGGCCGCCGAAAGGTCAAAAGGTCGTTTTTTTATTAGAGATTTCAAAATTCTTCTTCACATGAACCGCTTGGCCCATGGTAGCCAAACTTAAAACTTATGGTCCATGGGTGAAGCCTTTTCAGATTTGTTAAAATGAAGGTCATCGCTAATCCAAGATGGCCGCCGTCTAAAAATAGCATAAATTCTTAAAAAAATCTTCTTCTCATGATCTGCTAGCCGGATTTCGACGAAACTTGGTAGGAATGATCGATGTACAATGCTCTTTCAAAGTTGTTAAAATGGTGACCCCGGGGTCAAAAATGGGCGTAGCCTGTGGTGTCAAATTGGGGTCAAATCTTATTTTTGACCGAATATGGTCATGTCTATATCAAATCGAAGGTATCAAAGAGGTGATCGCTCTGGTACATTTTTTGTAGAAATCGGATGTTCATGTCATCCAAGATGGCCGCGAAAGGTCAAGAGGTTGTTCTTTTATTAGAGATTTCAAAATTCTTCTTCACACGAACCGCTTGGCCCATGGTGGCCAAACTTCACAGTTATGGTCCATGGGTGAAGCATTTTCAGATTTGTTAAAACGGAGGTCATCGCTAATCAAAGATGGCCGCCGTCTAAAAATAGCACAAATTCTTAAAAAATCTTCTTCTCATGAACCGCCAGCCGGATTTCGACGAAACTAGGTAGGAATGATTGATGTACAATGCTCTTTCAAAGTTGTTAAAATGGTGACCCCGGGGTCAAAAATGGGTGTGGCCCGTGGGATCAAATTGGGTTCAAATTTTATTTTTGACCGAATATGGTCATGTCTATATCAAATCGAAGGTATCAAAAACGCGATCGCTCCGGTACATTTTTTGTCGAAATTGGAAGGTCATGTCATCCAATATGGCTGCCGAAAGGTCAAAAGGTTGTTCTTTTATTAAAGATTTCAAAATTCTTCTTCACACGAACCGCTTGGCCCATGGTGGCCAAACTTCACAGTTATGGTCCATGGGTGAAGCCTTTTCAGATTTGTTAAAATGGAGGTCATCGCTAATCCAAGATGGCCGCCGTCTAAAAATAGCATAAATTCTTAAAAAATCTTCTTCTCATGAACCGCCAGCCGGATTTCGACGGAACTTGGTAGGAATGATCGACGTAGAATGCTCTTTCAAAGATGTTAAAATGGTGACCCCGTGGTCAAAAATGGGCGTGGCCCGTGGGGTCAAATTTTATTTTTTACCAAATATGCTCATGTCATATATCAAATTGAAGGTATCGATGAGGCGATTGCTCTGGTGCAATATATGTCGGAATCGGATGATTATGTCATTCATGATCGCCTCCAAAAGGTCCATTTATTCGAGATTTTGAACGTCTTTTTCTCAGGAACCGCATGACCGATGCTGGCCAAACTTTATAGTAAGTTAAGATCCTTGGGTGAAGCATTTTCAGATTTGGTAAAATGAGAGTCATCGCTTAATCCAAGATTACCGCCATCTAAAAATAGCACAATTTTTTAAAAATACATGAACTCACAATGTCACATTCTCCTCTGGTGTTCATGGAGTCAGGTGAGCGAATTAGGGCCATCATGGCCCTCTTGTTTGTTATACTATATCTCTGCGACTGCTTGAAACCTTACATGGGTGTTTATCATCATCCATATTTTCATTCTACCCCCCAACCGTGCGGCCCCTGTGCCCAATGTCAAGGTCAAATTACTTTGATTTTTTTTGTGTACTATATCCCTGCAACTGCTTCACCCATTACCTTGATACTTCACATGGGTGTTTATCATCATTGTCGCGCCCGCTTGCAGAAAACGCAATAGTCGGCATTTTGGCATACGTCCGTCCGTTCGTCCGTACATCTGTGTGTCCGGTTAAAGTTTTTCCATCTAGTATATCTCTTTTTTTAGTGTCCATGCCTCGCCCCAAGGCGCGACATGCAGGCCACGGCCATCTAGTCTACAAAAAGTGGGTATACACTATAATTATGTTATCCAAGTGTCTATGCTTGGAAAAAACCTGGCCTTCGTGGCTTTGCCTCGTTTCTTGTTTTTTTTTCAAATTCTTTTTCAATTTTTGTCTAGTAGCATAAGGTCGTAAGTGCTATATACCGACTATTATCATATACTAAAACAATTATTATAACTAGTGAGCTATAGAATATAATCTGATATTCTATGGCTCACTATTCAATAATTGTATAATATGTTCGGGCAAGTGAAAATTGCTTTCTGGCCCTGAGGCTCGAGGTCAAGGCGGCGGGACAAGGCGAGAGATTTGATTCCGCGGAATTCTTGTTATATGAAATTCTGTTATTTTCGCATTATTTTTAGTTCATGTGGTTAACATTTAGTCGAAAGAAAGAATAACGAAAGAATAACAATGGCATACCATTCCACAGCCTTCTTGAAAGGAATTAGCCCAACATTTGTGAGGCAGGTGAGAATTTTTGGCGGGAGTTCTGCTGCAGCAGACGGATTGCAGACAGACAGCTGTTGAATGATGGAAAATTTCATTGGCAGCTAGCATTGCCAGGTCAACCTAACGTTCATATTACTCACACTTTTTGTGGGAGGGAATATTTGAAATACTCAAATTTTCTTGGCAGAAGCACAATTTGTTGAAAACTAAGGCAAGTTATGTACAGCAATGTCTACTATGGTCTACTTGTTAGTTGTACATCAAACTTGTCTGAAAACTAGCTGCCATAATATAACAAGTTGCTATGCATAAAAACAAACCAATAAAAATGCCACATAAAATATCAGCGCACCGCGGTTTAGACATAAATGTGTGAAATAAAACAGATTATTAAAGTTATATAATTATATTTGGTTGAGTAAGCCAATTTTTCACTTGAGGTATTCTGCTTGTCATATAAAAGTGAGGTCTAACAACAATTTGTTTGGACCAGTTAAAATGTTGGTTTAACTGATGTGCTTTTCAGATATTCATGTACCAAACATATTAACCCTTACTACGCGGGAGACGAAAATTGTCGTCTGCTGTTTTTCATTTTTGCCTTAATTCTTAACAAAAAAGCCGTTTTGACAGCACATGAGAATCGTCTCCAGTGGAGACTATTCTCATGTGCTGCCAAAACAGGTTTTTATCGGGAAATATTGAAAATAAAACATTTCCCGGCAGACGAATGTAAAACACCTTCATATTTTTCCTATAGTTTATAACCCTTACTACGCTGAATTAAATGTTGTCGTCTGCTGGAAATGTTTTATTTTCAATACTTCTCGACAAAAACCTGGTTTTGACAGCACATGAGAATCGCCTCCAGTGGAGACGATTCACATGTGCTGTCAAAACCAGGTTTTTGTTAAGAATTAAAGCAAAAATGAAAAACAGCAGATGGTAATTTCCGATTTCCGTCAACAGCGTAGGAAGGGTTAAATAAAGTACAGTGGAACCTCTCTAAACCGGACACCAAGGAAACACCTGTGATCTTATTTTTGATGAGCGTCTTGGACATTTATCTCGGGTGACAATGTCTGTTCGTGATCGCATACCACATAAACATGGCTCAGAATGATCAAATGCCTGATTTACAGTGAAACATCTCTAAGCCGGACACCCTGAGGACATCCCAGGGTGTCCGGTTGAGAGGTTTCACTGTACTAGATTTGCTTCATTTGCCATGAAATTTGACATAAATTGATACACTGTTTACCAACTTTTGAATTAATTTATGAAAAATATCACTTTTATCCCCAAATTTCTATCGGAAAAGTACAGAGCTATAATATCATTGATTTACTTTACAGCTTGGGTTCATACTAAACAGGTCAGTGACCTTGGCTAATGAAGATGGACCCATTCACTTATTATAGGTCAAATATGTGGAACATCATGAAATACAGGCCAAAATGACATTTACCGTGTTGGTATATCCTGTAGCAGATTTCATATAAATCGCTTCGTGCACTAATCTAGCTCAATGCACTTTGAGGGAGTAATTATTTGCTTGTACGGAAATATTTAACACTTAGACCGCTACACACAACAATTGTTGTCTGCTGTTGCTTTTATATCTTGCCTTATTTCTCAATAAAAACATGGTTTGTCAGCACTTCGGAATCATTTCCAATGGAAATGATTCTGAAGTGCTGTCAAAGCATGTTGTAAATTATTCTAAAATGCTGTCAAAGCATGTTTTTGATGATACAAATGGAAAATAGAAAATAAACTGCAGACAACAGTCTAACATCGCAGTCTAAGGGTTAATATGCCCCACCAAGATCGTGGAAGGGCATTTAGTGTTACCATTGTCCGTCTGTCACGTCCGTCACAAGGTAAGTTATGTTTGAGCCTGTATCTTCAATAGTATTAGGCATTCAGCCACCATACTTGCACACTACAATGGTGAGCCAGTGATGTGCACCAAGTGAGTGACCTATATGTGACATTGACCTACAATTATGATATTTACATCGCTATTGTCTTTGGTCACAAGGTTTCAGTTTTTATTTAATGAAAGTCTTTTATGCCAAGTTACAACTGAAGGAATATGTACCTGCAATGATCACAATCTGAAGCAATTACCGGTAACTGTAAGGTATTATCAAACTAATCCACATGCAAATTTCTGTCTGTGACTGGAGAAATGGGGCTTATAAGATTTGTGACCAGTGTAGGTCCTGATCAAATAACACACTCCTGTGGCCTGACAACTATCTGTATTGCTTGTTAGAAGCATGACGGGTGTTTCAATGATGTAATGGCGAACAGTGCAGATCCTCATCGGACTGCGGATGCACAATCTGATCTGGATCTACACAATGGTCGCAAAAATCATAAGCCACACTTCTTCAGTTACTGCCACAAATATGCATGACAAAGACACAAATAGAGACAAAGGACAATGACCAGACCAGACAGCCAGCCACATTTGCAATATTCTAATCCACATATCATGTGTTGCTGTGATTGGAGAAATGGGGCTTATGGAATTTGTGGCCAGTCCAATTTAACTCACAACTCGCACAGTCCTGCAGCTTGATAAAGATCTGTTAGAAGCATGACGGGTGTTTCACTGACTGTATGATGAACAGCGCAAGCCCTGATCAGACTGCACGGATGCGCAGGCTGGTCTGGGGCTGCACTGGTTGCAAATGCCTTGAGCCCCCTTGCTCCAGTCACAGCTAGATATATCTCCTACTAGATACATGTACTAAAATGTCTGATTTGGGACTAAATTGGCTACAAAAGCCACAAGCCCCATTTCTCCAGTCACAGCCATATAAATCTGCTTTATTATTTTGAAATGAAAATACCTGTGTGAAGAAAACTGGTAAATTCATATGTCTGATGACGTCAGATGGCCAGTGTCATGTTGTACTCACATTTTTTATACCCCCATAACCTGTATGTTGTTTTGGCTTGAAGTTTTGCTAAAATATCCCTTTCAAGTTATGTTATTATATTCATAGACATCAGTCGTGTTGATGTAAGCTAACAACGGCTCTGTCAGACATATGCAACCAGTTTAGACCATGATCACCATGTGCATCATGTTGTCACATCAAAGTTGAGCCTTTATTGTTACTCGCTGCAATTTAGTTGCAAAGGTGTTTACAATTGCTCTGCAGCGAATGGTCACAACTAAATAACTGGCATAGATTTGTTCATGATTTCTTTTAACCCTTAGACTACTATCTTATTTTTGTTGTCGTCTGCTGTTTATTTTCTATTTTCCATTTTTATCATGAAAAACATGCTTTGCCATCACTTTCGAATAATTTACAACATGCTTTGACAGCACTTCAGAATCATTTCCATTGGAAATGATTCTGAAGTGCTGTCAAACCATGTGTTTTTATTGAGAAATAAGGCAAGATATAAAAGCAACACAATTGTTGTGAGTAGCGGTCTAAGGGTTAACTTATTCTTTAATGATATTAACCCTTACATCCATCGCTGCACACAACAATTGTCGCCTCCCCCCCTCTCCAGGATCCGCCCCTGGTTTCTATGTATACATTTACATTATGTAAGCCATATATATAGCTCGATTACATTGACAGTCACAGTGTCCATATCCAACATCAAAGGTCTGTCAGTTATATCCTAGACCTACAAGTATGGGTCATAGATCTAAAGCATCAGCCCGAGGCGGATCGAGCAAAAGCAACCTTAGAGAATTCACTAGCCATGTAGCACCAGTAGTGTATTTCACCAAAATTGCAAACTACTTATCTGAGGGAGAACTTTTCAATTTAAGGTTAAATTTATTAATTTTTATTATACTGAATTTATTACATTATCACAGCCATTTTGGCTGTGATAATGTAATAAATTCATTATAATAATTCTGCATACTTTTAATCATCAAATATAATGCATTTGGGGGAAAAATAAATGATTATTCCCTCAAAATATACTTTGCTAGATATAAGTATACTTGGCAATTTTGATGAAATCGGCTACAGATCAACTGAAAAAATAGGGCTTATGAAATTTGACCAGTGTAGACCCAGATCAGCATGCACATCAGATTAGGGTCTGCATGGTTCATGATTCAGTCGGTGAAACAACTGTGATGCTTTAGCAAACAGTATACTTTTACGTCACTATCTGGCTACAGAACTGTGACGGCATATCCGCAGTTACTGTCTATTTTGGGAACCCTGCCCAAATGTTACCGCTAAATTTAACAATGAGCCTTCTTTTTATTTCATGAAATTTGGTCCAATATTGATTTTAATACAAAAACAAACAAACAATTTCCACATGTTAAATCCCCATAGACATCTTGACCTAGTGAAGATGGGCATTTAACTTGGGATTTTTTTCTAATTTCAGAAACAGTGGACCTATTTTCAAAATTTAACTTTTTTTCTTAGATCATTTCCAAGCTATCTAGCCAGGTTTCGGAGTAAATTTTTCCCGCTCCAGCTCATCCACGTCATTTTCCCCCGTCTTAAATTCCCATAGACAAATAAATGTTTCGTAATATAATCGATATTTGATAAATTTCACGAAATAAAAAGAAGGCTCATTTTTAAATTTTAATAAAATTGAATATTATCAAAATAAATATTGTTTATGCATTGTTTATATAGCCATAAAATTTGGGCCGGTTTTGCGAAACAGACAGTAGAATACCCATAAATATCATAACCTTCATTTCTCTGGTCACAGCCATATATGAGGTCGGTTTTGTCCAATCCCAGTCATGATAAAATTGTACAAACATGCAATCTGAGCCGGATGTAACTGGAATAGAGACAGTATAAGTTGTCGCCATATAATTCCAGCACAAAAATATTTACACAATTCTCTAACATTTGATTGGTCCGTAGCAAGTCTCTGTCCAAAATTTATATCCCAGTAAACTCCCATGCCAAACTACTTTCCGTAACCGTCAAATAATTCTTAAGAAAACGGAAAATAAACACATTTTCTTGATGAATTTATTTCAAATGCTGGAATTATAAGGAATGAATGGCCTTTTTGTGGAATTTATCGGGGATATAAACTTGGAAAAGTCGCGGGCATACTGGATGAGGCCTTACGGGACCAGTATTCCCGCGACTTTTCCAAGTTTATACCCCGATAAATTCCACAAAAAGGCCATTCATTCCTATAATATTATCCCCTCGCCGATAGACAAGAGGGGATATAGCGTTAGTTCATGTATGTCCGTGTGTACGTACGGTACGTGCGTACGTTGGTAACACTTTTCATTTTTTAATAACTCGATAACATTTGGCCTAGGGATGGTGCTTTGTTTTGCAAACGACCCACGTACGACCGCCCAAGGCCAAGGTACTAAGAACGAATGATCACCTTGTTTGTAAGGCAAACATTTTTTTTTTATTATCAAGGCTGCCAGTGAGGGGATTTTATCCGATTTTTTAGTTTACACTGTTAGTTTTTTCCGCTAGTATATTTGGATTGTTCTGATTTCAGTGCTGAATATATAGATTTTTATTGTAAATATTCAGTTCCGATTTTGGGATTTTCTCCACATTTGTACAGGTAATATATAGGATTTAGTACTAAACCCATTGACCCAGCCTTAAATGACCATAGCTGTTGATAGGCCGTTAAACCCCAACAAACAAACAAACAGAATTAGAAATGTGTGACGAATAACTTACTACATGTACATGTACAACAAAAAATGATAACAAAAAAAACATGAAAGTTCTGTATAACCCCACATCCGTACATCTGCTCGCCTCAATATGCCGAGTTAGCGACATTGCCAGGTGACTTACGACACACCACTCATCTGCTCACCTCAATGTGCCGAGTCTGCGACATTGCAAGGTAACTTACGAGACACCCCTCATCTGCTCACCTCAATATGCCGAGTCAGCAACATTGCCGGGTGACTTACGAGACACCCCTCATCTGCTCATCTCAATATGCTGAGTCCGTGACATTGCCAGGTGACTTACGAGACACCCCTCATCTACTCTCCTCAATATGCCGAGTCAGCAACATTGCCGGGTGACTTACGAGACACCCCTCATCTGCTCACATCAATATGCTGAGTCCGTGACATTGCCAGGTGACTTACGAGACACCCCTCATCTACTCTCCTCAATATGCTGAGTCGGCAACATTGCCGGGTGACTTACGAGACACCCCTCATCTGCTCACCTCAATATGCTGAGTCAGCGACATTGCCAGGTGACTTGCGAGATGCACCTCATCTACTCACCTCAATATGCCGAGTCAGCGACATTGCCAGGTGACTTACAAGACACCCCTCATCTACTCCACTCAATATGCCGTGTCAGCAACATTGCCAGGTGACTTACAAGACACCCCTCATCTGCTCACCTCAATATGCCGAGTCCGCGACATTGCCAGGTGACTTACGACACACCCCTCATCTGCTCACCTCAATATGCCGAGTCAGCAACATTGCCAGGTGACTTACGAGACACCCCTCATCTGCTGACCTCAATATGCTGAGTCCGTGACATTGCCATGTGACTTGCCAGGTAACTTGCGAGACACCCTCATCTACTCACCTCAATATGCCGAGTCAGCAACATTGCCGGGTGACTTACGAGACACCCCTCATCTGCTCACCTCAGTATGCTGAGTCAGCAACATTGTCAGGTGACTTGCGAGACACACCTCATTTACTCACCTCACTATGCCGAGTCAGCAACATTGCCAGGTGACTTACAAGACACCCCTCATCTACTCATCTCAATATACCGAGTCAGCGACATTGCCAGGTGACTTACGAAACACCCCTCAGGGCCCACACCAGCTGTGCAAGACAGGGCAAGGCCCTGGGCTTGTATGAATAATTAATTCCTAACCTCAACATCATTCCCCTCCCGAGACCGGTCTCTGTCGCTGTTATTAACCCTTCCTACGCTGTTGACGGAAATTGCCGTCTGCTGTTTTTCATTTTTGCTTTAATTCTTAACAAAAAACTGGTTTTGACAGCACATGAGAATCGTCTCCACTGAAAATTGTTGTCTGCTATTGTTTCATTTTGTCTTTTCTCTTCATAAAAACATGGTTTGACATGATTCTAAAATGCTGTCAAAGCATATTTTTCATGAGAAAAATGTAAAATAAAAAAGACAACAAAATTAATTTTAACATTGTACAATGTAATGTTCCACTTGCCCTATACAAGTTGTACACTATACCCTACACCATGTCAGCGATGTCGCTGGATGTCACTGGAGCTCCATGACACAATAAATTGAGCACTACTTCAGTAACCAAGAACCCACTGTTCCAACGTTTCGGCACAAGGCCTTTATCCAAGGCCTTGTGCAGAAACGTTGGAACAATGGGTTCTTGGTTACTGAAGTATGAACAATACTTTACAAGGCCTTTATCCAAGGCCTTGTGCAGTAACGTTGGAAAAATGGATTCTTGGTTACTGAAGTATTGTGAAACATATATTAATGCGGAAAGCTAGCCATAATAAATATTTTGTCAGGTCTGGTCACAGTGGCATTGTGCATGATTGTGGCATTGTACTTTCTGAGATTATTGCATTTTGACGATACACGGCTTAGCATATATTTTATGGGGTGCCATTTTGGACTTAATTTTGCAACCAGTCCAATCATCACACAATGATTTTCAGACTAGTCCATTTATGAAAAGGAGGTGTTTTTGTTCTCAAAAATATGAAAATTACTTGCAAAAAGTGCAGAGCCTGATGAGACGGCTTGTCACGAGCAGGCTCATCTGGATCTACACTTATTGCCAATACCACTATACAGACAGGCCTGTTGTGTTGAAAGGGTTAATACCATTTTGTGATATCATCTATTCGAATGAGTGATATCACTTATTCAAATGGGTTATATCACCCTTTCAAATAGGTGATATCATTCATTTGAATAGATATGATATCAGAAAATGGTAATAATGTTCAAAACCATTTGATTGAAACTATCTATTTCAATAAGTTAGACTACCTTTAAAATGTGGCTTGTTTTGCCAATTAACATTAAGTAGGTTTACTAGATCTATACTGAGCAAAACTAGAAACGTCCCTCCATGTTTAAGGAAAGATTCATCAAAAACCAAAAGGGTTACTTTTAAAAATCAAAATGGAAAAACAAGTTCATTCATTTCTGTATCAAAGCCAATAAATTGCATTTGGATATCTTGTTCGAGAGATAACCGGCCAAGGGCGGTAGGGGTCAAAATCAAAAATCACAAAAACTCAGAAATGTGTTACTTAATGTTTAGAGATGGAATTTCAATAAGTAATGTGGCAAATTCAGTAAATCTCGTTAGTACCGAGTGTGGCCACCATTTGCATGAATGCATGCAATGATCCTACGCCGCATCGACGTGACGTAACGCAATACCAGTGCGTTGGGCAAATTCCTCCATTCCCGTTGTAACGCCCGTGTAAGATCGCGAACATTGTCAATCTGATGGTTAACTCGTGCTTTGCGGCCCAGCTCATCCCATATGTGCTCAATGGGATTGAGATCCGGGGAGACCGCGGGCCATGGCATGACGTCGACGTTGTTTTGCTGTAAGTATTGAGTGGTGACCCTGGCTACGTGAGGGCGGGCATTGTCGTGCATCAATGTCACACCAGGACCATGCTGACGGATAAATGGTAAGGCATGTGCATTTAGCACATCTGCAATATAACGTTGTGCATTGATGTTGCCTGTACAACAACCAAATTTGTCTTCCGGTTTCCCATGATCCCACCCCAGACCATTACGCTCCTCCCCCAAACCTGTTCTTCTCAACAATGCAACAATCGGTGAATCTTTCATTTTTACGCCTGTATACCCGTAATCTTCCGTCAGCATGACTAACTGTGAACGAGATTCATCGGCGAACAAAACTCGGTTCCAGTCAGCCCTTCTCCAGTTCAGATGACGTCGCGCCCATAACAGTCTGGCAGCACGGTGACGTTGGGTCATTATCTGACCAGTGTACGGGTGGCGTGCCCGGATTGGTTGGGCGTTACGACGTAACCGGTTGCGAATGGTCTGCCCTGAGACACCGTATCGCCTTAGCAGTGACTGTGGCTGCCAATCGACGTTAGACGTAAGTGCGTCAACGTAATGTAACGATCGGCCTCTAGCCGTCGTTACACGAGGCCTACCAATATCGCTGCCGGTCGTGAACAGCCCCAGTCTGCTGGTACCACGAAGGGCTGCAAGACGATCAATCGTCTTCCGACAGCAACCAAACCGAGGCGCGACTGCCCTGGCGGCCATCCCACCCGCAAGCATCCAATTGCCTGATTTCGCTCGTTTTCGGAAAGCCGTGGCATATCGAAAACAGTGAAAAATTAAAAAAAGTTTTTTAATTTTCCGAATAGCCCCTATCGCATGAATGGTACGACATGAACTGAATCACCTTATCGATGACAAATATAGCGTGCACGTGCAAAAAGTGGAAATCAACGTTCCGGTCACTGGCCGCTATGTAAACCGTGTGTATCGGCTAAACTCTACACGATCGTATTCTGAACATCGCCACGGTTTAAAATACATGTACTTTGAACATGTGGTACATACATAGACAGAGCTACACCGGCTATAAAACAGGGACGTTTCTATTTTTGTTGAGTATACTTGCTACATAACTTGGATAGAAAAAATCAACACTGTTTGATAAGTAATATAATTAGCATAGTGTTATAAGAAACATAGGCCTATAATTATATGCTTTATATCACCAGGGCTCAAAATTAACCCGTTTCACTAAACATCATACGACTAAATTGTTCGTAAGCGCAAATTTAGAATCGTCTGGAAATTTCAATTGATGGATTTACATTTATTGATGAATGTTCAATAAATGTAAATCCAGTAATTGTTTACACGAAAACAATGTTAATGTGATATTTACAGATTTACAGATATTTAATGTGATATTACAAATCATAATTTTTAACATTTTAGTTGTACAAAGTTTAGTGAAACGGCCCCCTGTAGCCCAAGGCTAGTAAAAATCTGCTTGGGCTACCAAATCCTACCAGCTGGGTTGCCTGGAGTTTCTACAATCTGCCACCAGTGGTGGAGGGGGGACCATTTCTTCTTGTTGTGGGTAAAAAAAAGATTACTCTAACATGCTAAATATCTTCCTAATCTGTGTTGCAGTAGTTGCCTAATTAATCGTTAAAATCCCGCTTGTAATGGGAAACACAAAAACGAGTGTTACAGATAATTTGAAACGAACAAAACAAGATTTAAATAAGCTCTTCCTGTCTATTTTAATCCTGGTATGAATCACTGTCTTGCATGATTCACTGGATACGTACAAACATAGTCGGTAGATCAAGTACAGAATGTGCCTTCCCTATCATACTGATGATCCTCCATTTATTTCCCTGATCGTTGATTGATTGAATGTCGTTCAGTGGTTTATTATCCCCTCGCTGATAGGCAAGTAGGGATATATCAATATAGGAATGAATGGCCTTTTTGTGGAATTTATCCGGGTATAAACTTGGAAAAGTCACTTTCGCAATTGGCGATAAAAATAAAAAATTGGCATAAAAAAATTTGAAAATTGTAATTTTTTATTGCCAATTGTTTATTTTTATCCTATTGGTTATTATAGGAATGAATGGCCTTTTTGTGGAATTTATCGGGGTATAAACTTGGAAAAGTCGCGGGAATACTGGACGAAGGCCGGAAGGCCTCGTCCAGTATTCCCGCGACTTTTCCAAGTTTATATCCCCGATAAATTCCACAAAATGCCATTCATTCCTTATAATTCCAGCATTTTAAATAAATTCATTAAGAAAATGTGTTTATTTTCCGTTTTCTTAAGAATTATTTTAACTGCGCCTGACGGTTACGGAAAGTAGTTCGGCATGGAGTTTACTGGGATATAAATTTTGGACGGAGACTTGCAACGGACCAATCAAATGTTAGGGAATTGTGTAAATATTTTTGTGCTGGAATTATTATTAGTCCATAGCAAGTTCTTCATCTGTTAAGCACGCGTGCGGGTATGTTTTGAGAGTGGTTCTATGAAAGAAAATTACATTTTGTTATTTTACACTATTTACTGGTGAAGTAATATGAAAATTGATTTGGGACTTGTGTATTTACACGTTTTTGTCTTATTATTTAGCGGCAATTTAAATTTATGTTAAAAACTTCATCAACCCTAAATATAATAATAAATTTACATTCGTTTTTTTTCAAGGCCTTGTTTGTTTTTACCGGATACGTAAGTAGCTTTTGGCTATCCAGGTGGACGCTTAACAGAGAAAATCAATGGCATGACCTTAGTTAATTTACGTATGTGCATGCATACATGCGTACGTTAGTAACAGCTTTCATTTTTAGCTCACCTGAGCAAAGCTCATGTGAGCTATTGTTACCGCAATGTGTCCGTCGTCCGTCGTCGTCCGTCCATGAACATTTTCAAACGTCTTCTCCTCGGTAACCATTGGGCCTATAGTCGCCAAACTTCATGGTCATGGTCCTTAGTTAGGGGGATTACAAAATTGTTAAAATGACGTCATTACGTAATCCAAGATGGCCGCCGTCTAAGAATAGCACAAATTCTTCAAAAATCTTCTTCTCAAGAACCGCCAACCGGATTTCGACAAAACTTAGGAGGAATGATCGATGTACAATGCTCTTTCAAAGTTGTTAAAATGGTGACCCCGGGGTCAAAAATGGGCGTGGCCCGTGGGGTCAAATTGAAGTCAAATTTTATTTTTGACCGAATATGGTCATGTCATATATCAAATCAAAGGTATCAACGAGGCGATCACTCTGGTGCATTTTTTGTCGAAATTATGTCCATGGTTATGTCGTCCAAGATGGCCACCGAAAGGTCAAACTGTCGTTCTTTTATTAGAGATTTCAAAATTCTTCTGCACATGAACCGCTTAAAAGTTATGGTCCATGGGTGAAGCCTTTTCAGATTTGTTAAAATGGAGGTTATCGCTAATCCAAGATGGCTTGGTAGGAATGATCGATGTACAATGCTCTTTCAAAGTTGTTAAAATGGTGACCCCGTGGTCAAAAATGGGCGTGGCCCGTGAGGTCGAATTTGGGTCAAATTTTATTTTTGACCATATATTGTCATGTCTATATCAAATCGAAGGTATCAAAGAGGCGATCGCTCTGGTACATTTTTTGTCGAAATTGGATGGTCATGGCATCCAAGATGGCCATCGAAAGGTCAAAAGGTCGTTCTTTTATTAGAGATTTCAAAATTCTTCTTCACACGAACCGCTTGGCCCATGGTGGCCAAACTTCACAGTTATGGTCCATGGGTGAAGCCTTTTCAGATTTGTTAAAATGGAGGTTGTCGCTAATCCAAGATGGCCGCCGTCTAAAAACATCACAAATTCTTAAAAAATCTTCTTCTCATGAACCGCCAGCCGGATTTTGACGAAACTTGGTATTAAGGAATGATCGACGTAGAATACTCTTCGTGGCCCGTGGGGTCAAATTTTATTTTTTACCAAATATGCTCATGTCATATATCAAATTGAAGGTAACAATTGCTCTGGTGCAATATTTGTCGGAATCGGATGATTATGTCATCCATGATGGCCTCCAAAAGGTCCATTTATTTGAGATTTTGAACGTCTTTTTCTCAGGAACCACATGGCTGATGCTGGCCAAACTTCATAATAAGTTAAGATCCTTGGGTGAAGCATTTTCAGATTTGGTAAAATGAGAGTCCTCGCTTAATCCAAGATGACCGCCATCTAAAAATAGCACAATTGTTTTAAAAAAGCATATCACATTCTGCTCTGGTGTTCATGGAGTCAGGTGGGCGAATTAGGGCCATCATGGCCCTCTTGTTCAATAACTCATGAACCTCTTCACCGATTTTGATAATATTTGGCCGCAATGTGTGTCTAAGGATGATTTGCATACGACCCACACCTGAACACCCAGAGTCAAGGTCACCTTGTATGTAAGGCAAAACTGTTAAAAAGTTGTTTTTATCATCAATGCTGCCAGTGAGGGAGTTAGCTTAACCCTTACACTGCTATCTTCATTTTTTGTCGTCTTCTGTTTATTTTCTGTTTTCCATTTTTATCAGCAAAAACATGCTTTGACAGCACTTTAGAATAATTTACAACATGCTTTGGCAGCACTTCATAATCATTTCCGTTGGAAATGATTCTGAAGTGCTGTCAAACCATGTTTTTATTGAGAAATAAGGCAAGATATAAAAGCAACAGCAGACGACAATTGTTGTGTGTAGTGGTCTAAGGGCTAATATTTCCCAAATCACCTCTGATACTGTAGATGCCAATCTCAGGTCAGGCACAATTTGAAGAATTTGCTCAGATTTATAGTGTCTGTGGCAATCAAGTGAGAAATCTGTAACAGGCATCATGGGTAAAACAGAACACATCTCTTTCCAACAAGTGTAGCGGGTTCCTCCTTATAGGAATCACGATTTGCCTGGTTTGGCCCTCAGGTACGTTTTTATCTTTGGCACTTTAGTTACCTGGGAGTTGAATTGGGTTATTGCCCATTATAAAAGTAGTAAGATTATTACTGATCCTACTGCTTTTGGGAGGGGCCAAGTGATTCTGGTGTGGCGAGGACCTGACATCAGATCAGGATTATTCTGATTTCAGGGCTGAATATATAGTTTTGTTGTCGCGCCTGCTTTAGCAGAGGCGCGACAATAGTCGGCGCTTTTACCGTCATCCTCATCATCGTCCGTGTCGTCCGGTTTATTTGTTAGATTGGTTCCGACCAACCGAGTCCCAGTATCTATCCCAGTAGAAACCCTCTAAACTGGATGCCAAGAAAACATCAGTGTGTTTAACCCTTAGACCGCGCTACTTTTATATCTTGCCTTATTTCTCAGTAAAAATTAAGATAGCGATGTAAGGGTTAATTGTGCAGCAAAGGATCCAAAAATGTCTTTGTGTACTCATATGATGATTTACAGCGGAAAGAACAGGGTGTCCAGTTTAGAGAAATATTACTGTAAATGTTATTGGTTTATATTATTTAAAGTCAAATTACAGTGGAACTTCTCTGGACCACCTAGACACCCTGTGACCCCCAGGATGTCCAGTTTAGAGAGGTTCCACGGTATATTTACAGATTTACATTATTAGAAAGTCTACAGCTCTATATTACAGTGTAGATATCCTGATCACTGATGTGTTGCCTAACCTGTTATCGACAGCCGAGCTTTAGAACGTTGTCTGTTTTCACACATATTGAATTGAATGAGATTGATGAGCCTTTTAAAAACCAATGTTGTTCCAGGTTCTTCTTTCTAATGCTGTCAGTCTGGAGGGGCTAATGATGTGGAATAAATGTTTTTCAAGATAACACTAACAGATTGTAGGTACCTTGACCTTGGGCGTGATGTTTTGTAATAAACTAGCAGAGGTTTTACTTGGCGGTTGGTTGGTTGGTTGGTTGGTTGGTTGGGAGCATGAGAAGGGTAATTGTACAATAGGGTTCATCCTTACCGGAATCCCGATATATCTGGTTTGACCCTCGGGTATGTTTTTGGCTTTCTTGTATGCGAGAGTTGAATCCGGTTTATAATACTCATTATAAAATTAGTAGTATTACAATGGAACCTCTCTAAACTGGACACCCTGGGGTGAGGTCCCCAGGGTGTCTGGTTTAGAGATGTCCCACTGTAAATCAGGCATATGACCATGCCAAACCATGCTGCTGTGCTTTTCCAACTTGAACATGCATAATCGTTAGAGATAGATGACAATGAAACACACAGCATTGAGGATACAGAGACTGCATGCAGGTCCGGTTTAGAGAGGTTCTACTTTAGTACTAATCCTAATACTTTTTTGTGGTGCAGCTAAGTGTTTCTGGTGTGTTGATGGACCGTTAAATGCCATTAAATAAATAAATACTTTCCAAAGGTGTGACTGTTTCTACTTATGAAGTAGGTATTTTCTGCTAATATTCTATGTATAATTGAAGGATGTGCAATGACCAATTTCACTCACCAAATTATATCAATATCAAAGGACTGAACGTCCTTATATTCTTCACAGTATGTGGATGAAAAATAGACTAATAATTAATCTAGAGTGGAAAGCGTGCAGCGAAAAATAAGCGCGGAAACATATTTTCAGAAACTAACCGTGCACCGAACCATGGAGTGACGAATCACGAATAATCGAGTACGGTGGTTAGTTGTCGCACCCTTAGACTACGGAAACATTTGCACTAACACAAATTTAGCACAAAAAAGCAAACAAAATATTTATCACACTGAAACGGCGATCAAGCTGTTGGAACTATTTTATGGTGTAAGACACGTATTTTTAAAAATTGTATAATTCTTCGCCAGCGCTCAAATAATAAGAATTGGCAGGGACATAAGGCCATCCTTAAAAAATTGTTTGTTTCCTGTAACCTGACCCAGAATTTTAGAAGTGGGTCGGTCGGTAGGCAATTTCTTTTTATTCTGTCACATGACATATTGAATTTTTTTAGCTCGACTATTCGAAGAATAAGTAGAGCTGATGTTGTCACCCCGGCGTCGGCGTCGGCGTCGGCGTCACGCCTTGGTTAAGGTTTTTAGTCAACCTTGTATATGGAATACTACTGGCCCTACACCCATCATACTTGCTCAACTTCATCTCCTAGTGATGTACATCAATAACCCCTGATCTATATTTGACCTTGACCTACATTTCCTCTTGAATTACTTAGTTAATTCCCCTTGGTTAAGTTTTTACTCAAGCTTGTATATGGAATATTCCTGGCCCTACACCCACCATACTTGGACAACTTCATCTCCTAATGATGTACATCAACAACCACTGACCTATATTTGACCTTCACCTACATTTAACCTTGAATTACTTAGTTAATTCCCGTTGGTTAAGGTTTTTAGTCAAGCTTGTACATGGAATACTAGTGTGCATACAGACACCATACTTGGACAACCTTTTCTCATAGGGATGTACATCAATAACCCCTGATCTATATTTGACCTTGACCTACATTTCCTCTTGAATTACTTAGTTAATTCCCCTTGTTTAAGGTTTTTAGTCAAGCTTGTATATGTAATATTCCTGGCCCTACACCCACCATACTTGGACAACTTCATCTCCTAGTGATGTACATCAACAACCACTGACCTATAGTTGACCTTCACCTACATTTAACCTTGAATTACTTTACTTAGTTAATTCCCCTTGGTTAAGGTTTTTAGTCACCTTGGTTAAAGGTTTTTAGTCAAGCTTGTACATGGAATACTATTGTGCATACAGACACCTACATCCGGACAACCTTTTCCTTTCATAGGGATGTACATCAATAACCCCTGATCTATATTTGAACTTGACCTACATTTCCTCTTGAATTACTTAGTTAATTCCCCTTGGTTAAGGTTTTTAGTCAAGCTTGTATATGGAATACTCCTGGTCCTACACCCACCATACTTGGACAACTTCATCTCCTAGTGATGTACATCAACAACCCCTGACCTATATTTGACCTTGACCTACATTTAACCTTGAATTACATAGTTAATTCCCCTTGGTTAAGGTTTTTAGTCAACCTTGGTTAATCGTTTTAGTCAAGCTTGTACATGGAATACTAGTGTGCATACAGACACCATACTTGGACAACCTTTTCTCATAGGGATGTACATCAATAACCCCTGATATATATTTTACATTGACCTACATTTCCTCTTCAATTACTTAGTTAATTCCCCTTGTTTAAGGTTTTTAGTCTAGCTTGAATATGCAATATTCCTGGCCCTACACCCACCATACTTTGACAACTTCATCTCCTAGTGATGTACATCAACAACCACTGACCTATATTTGACCTTGACCTACATTTAACTTTGAATTACTTAGTTAATTCCCCTTGGTTAAGGTTTTTAGTCAAGCTTGTACATGGAATACTATTGTGCATACTAACACCATACTTGGACAACCTTTTCTCATAGCAATGTTCATCAATAACCCCTGATTTATATTTGACCTTGACCTACATTTCCTCTTGAATTACTTACTTAATTCTCCTTGGTTAAGGTTTTTAGTCAAGCTTGTACATGAAATACTCCTGGCCCTACACCAACCATACTTGGACAACTTCATCTCCTTGTGATGTACATCAATAATCCCTGACCTATATTTGACCTTGACCTACTTTTATCCTTGGATTACTTTCTTATTTCCCCTTGGTTAAGGTTTTTAGTCAAGCTTGTTACTTGTATATGGAATATTCCTGGGGCTACAGCAACCATACTTGGAAAACTTCATCTCCTAGTGATGTACATCAATAACCCCTGACCTATATCTGACATTGACCTACATTTAACCTTGAATTACTTACTTAATTTCCCTTCATTAAGGTTTTTAGTCAACCTTGGTTAAGGTTTTTATGCAGGCCGCGGCCACCTTGTTTGTGAAGCTATGTGTACATCGACAACCCTCGTAGTCGAGCTATGCTGTTCTCCTACAGCTCTTGTTAATATTAATAATTTTTAAATCAAGTCTTGCAATAAAAGTATGTCAATTGCTGTATGTGTTGTTGTATGAACATGTATGCCATTTAGGGCCAGAGATTATATTAACCCTTTTAACCCACTGTAGCACTAAAGGGAAAAAAAAATTAAAAAAATGTAAAAAAAATTGTAAAAAAAAAAAAAAAAATAAATAAAAAAATTGTAAACGAAATTGCAATAAAAAAAGAATCGGGTCGCACAGTTTTTAGCGCGTCGGTCGAGTTACAGGAAACGGAGATATAATTATGGATGGCCTAATATAGGATATAATAAGTACATGTAATGCAAAATATTGTGTAACCCAATTTTCACTGGCCTTGTTAATACCAGAGCTCCAGATTAGTTATGTATCTAGAGAGTATTATACCCCCAAATTTGACATTTAATGCGTATTTTACTTTTACAAATTTGTATGTATTATTGATTTTCTTCCTTATTAAATAGGGAACAAATGATAAAAAAAAAAATAATAATTTATTTGAGCTGCAAAAAGCAAACAGTGTTGCTTTTTACAGTTCAACTTAAGTAAATTTTTAACTTTATGACAGTATTTTCCCTACTCAATTTGAAAATCAACGCGTATTTTCACATTTCTGTGAGTATTTTGTACTCCCAATTTTGCTAATCAATGCGTATTCTGCTAAAATAAGTGCGTAAAATATGCCAATATGCACCGGATCTGGAGCTTTGTAATACACATGAAATTGAGTAGTGTTCCTTTCAATTTCATGTTTGTGTTGATATGCAACTGGGCACCACTCAATTCTAAAGTCTGGTATTTAGTTCCATGGACCAGTGTTTCGTTGGCACTGCTTGTATTTCTGTCTGTGGGTTCATGTTTCGTTGGACAGACTGGTACATGTGTTTCTATCCATCGATCATGGTTTCACTTTCAAGTGTTGATAGGCATATATTTATATGGACTCGTGTTTACTTTGAAACTAAGTGTTTGAACACTGGTATTTCTTTCCATATTTTTCTTGGGAATGGTCGTTTAACCCTTACACCACTATCTTAATGTTTTGTTGTCTGCTGTTTATTTTTCATTTTTTATCATCAAAACATGCTTTGACAGCACTTTAGAATATTTTACAACATGCTTTGACAGCACTTCATAATCATTTCCATTGGAAATGATTCTGAAGTGCTGTCAAACCATGTTTTTATTGAGAAATAAGGCAAGATGTAAAAGCAACAGCAGACGACAATTGTTGTGTGTAGCGGTCTAAGGGTTAATATTTCAGCCTTTGTCAAGGACTACTATCAACTATTTGCATCCATGTCAGATTTCATTGTGAAATCGATGCCACTTAGTTGGTAGTAGCCAACTATATAATTCCTTGATAAAGAAGATCTTAGGCCGAAACATTGGAATCATGGATTTGTGGTTCATTAAGCGTCATTCATCATATTATATTCCTGCAGAAAGTTTATCAACCCTTTCAACACTACAGCCCTCTATAGCGGTGTTTACAAACAGTCTAGATCCGGATGAGCGTTTTATTATTTTTTAGAGAGAAAAAAACACCTTCTTTTCATAAATGGACTAAGTCTGTAAATCATTGGTCGGAAAATTATATTTCTTTATGGGTGAAAGAGTTAATCTAATCTACACTGGATGCAATTTCCAAAATTCCTATTTTCTCTATCCGTGTCACAGTTTTGCATGGCGGAAGATAAACTCTTTCCTGACAAGTTTGCTCCTATTTCCTATTCCCATTCACGTTACTTCCCCGTCCTGTCACCACACAGATATGACACGGATAGGCAGGGCTCCTAAATGTGTCAGCCACATAATGCCGTGGTGGCATACTGGTATGAATAAATCCGACAGAAGATGACATAGTACAAGAATCAATTACTGCGAATCAATGGTGGGTTGGCAAGGGAAGCTGAGCTCCGAGACCTCTGGTTGACTTGTGTCTGATTCAATTTCAGATACTGTAAGGTTAATCAGGCATCTGAGTCTGATATCTCAAGAATTTTGTTAAATTTTCCACCTGACAATTGAGCCAGGACTGTACAAAACCAGGCATATTGTCTTTGTGCTCAGTTTAAATAATAATAATAATATACTTTATTTAATGAGGGTGACTCATTTAGGCAAAGGCTAATCTCCCATGAGGCCCTGAACACAGAAAAACACATGTACATGCATATACAAATCTGCAGGTAGACACAGCTCAGTTTGAAGTTGTGAATCAGTGCAGTTTAAGTCTTAGAGTTTTTTATTTCATAAAAGAACCATCCAAAAACAAATACATGTTTGAAACATTAAGCTTTAAAACGGCGAATAAAGTTTTGCCGTCTATAGTTTACTTGATACAAGAAACCCGCACATTTGTGTTTGTAGTTTCATATTTCATAGGTTGGAGCTGCTGTTGATTCAATACTACAGTTGATGACACCCATGTTTATTATACCCCCCCCCCCCCCAACCAATGGGAGGAGCCTAACACAAAAGAATCCTTTGATTTATTCCGTGTGGCACCTTATTCTATTCATAAAAAGGGGCCATTTCTATTGTTCTAGAACAATGGAAATAGCCCCTTCCTCCATATCGTTGGAACGTCCGTCCGTGTCCGTCCGTCCGTCCGTCCGTCCGTCCGTCCGTCCCATTTGCGTGAACGTTTTCGGGTACCCATTTTCTCTGCAACGGTAAGTCGGATTGACCTCAAACTTCATATAGTTCCTTCTCATCATCCATATTTTCATTCCATACTTCACCGATGTGGCCTTCATGTCCAAGGTAAAGGTCAAATTACGTAGAAATTTGCATCCGTAAGATTTTCGTTTCAAGTTTTTGGGTACCCATCAACTTACCGTTGCATTAACTTCAAACTTTGTATACTTCCTTATCATCATCCATATTTTCATTCCATACCACACCCATGCGGCCTTCATGTCCAAGGTGAAGGTCAAATTACTTAGAAATTTGCATTAAAGTTTTTGTTTGTCGGTCCAGGCAACGGCCGGGGGTATCCATGAGCCTCTGCTCACATGCTCTAGTTGTAAAAAATGACTAAAAGGGTATCAGGGCTCCAGATAAGGAATTAGTAATTTCTGAAGCAATTGGGTATTTCAAAATTTTAATTGGGTAAAATGTAAACACACTACTGTTTACATGTCAACAGACAGCAATTATTGAATATTTTGCTTTGAAATGAAAACATGTCTTGGCATTTAATTAGAATTGGAGACAATTCTAATGAAATACCAAAATGTGTTTTCATGGAAAATAAGAAAATTATGCTATATTTGTGGTCTGTTTATTGTTGTCTGCAGCATGATAAAGGTATTTAAGCAACTACGCAGCTTATCTGGAGCACTGGGGTATCATACTAAGTGATCTTTTGGAAATGAGAAGGAATAGACACGATTCTAGGATTCAGTCAGCTTTTGTGAAGGACCAAACAAACATATGCATTGTAAACTATTTTGTGTTAGCTTACGGTTTCTAGGAGGGAATAAGTTATGAGATTAACAATCCAAATAACTGTCAACGGAAGTAGGTGTTTTTGCAGAGAGCGAAGAACTGTAGCCAAAATGGGTCCTGACTGGCAAAAAGGACCTACAACTATTTTGACAAGCATAGCCCCAGGTCTATGCTACCAGTCTGTCTTTTAATTAACACTTTTACCACTACGTAACTGGAATGGATTTTAATATGTTAATTTTTCGACAAACCAATCATAATAAAATAGTCTTCAGACTAGTCCATTTATGATAAGGGGCTGTTTTTGTTCTCAAAAATGTGAAAATACTTGCTAGATCCTAATGAGATGGCTCGTTATTTTATGCCAGTCGTTTGATGTACTACTAAACTGTTTGTAAGTGCAAAATTATGATGGTCTTTAAATTTCACATTAACAATGTTTTCTTGTAAACTAAATTATTGGATTTACATTTATTGAGCATAGGCTGCATATGCAGCCTATGCTCAATAAATGTAAATCCATCAATTGATATTTTCAGACGATCCTATATTTGCACTTACGAACATTTTTGTCGTACAAACTTTAGTGAAACAGGCCCCTGGCTTTTATTATTGAACGTGGGATCATTCATCACACTTTTGTTGGAATCTGGCATTATGGGCCATACTTCACACGGAAGTGGTTCCCACTGGGATGCCACACTCCCAATTACTGCACTACTTCACAGCACAAGGATGGTAGGATGTGTATCATATTTTTGCCAGAAAATGGGAGACATAGTCAAGGTTATCTAAACACTTATGCATTCTTAGTACCTTTGGCCTTTCCTCATTTGGATTTTTTTTACGGAATGTGTTAGAGAGTAATAGTTGTCAGGCCACTAGAGAAGCAGCTTTGACTTCACATATGGCTCACATTGTTTACTTCGGGTTTTAGTTGACTTCTGATTCGTGTTTATTACTGGTGACCACAAAAATATATTGCAGCACTCCTTGTATTATTTATTTGTATTGCTGATAAATGCTACAAGCACTGTTAAGATAGAGAGGCATTTGTTGTTGCTTAAATTACAAATTTATTTTTTATTGTTTTTGACAATTCATTGCCTAAATTGTGACCTACCATATTCAAAAGTCCATCTGACAAACGGTTCATTTATATGCTGATAAACTGGGGGCCGTTTCACTAAACCTTGTGCGACTAAAATGTTTGTAAGTGCAAAATTATGATTGTCTGTAAATTTCACATTAACAATGTTTTCTTGTAAATAATTATTGGATTTACATTTATTGAGCATAGGCTGCATATGCAGCCTCTGCTCAATAAATGTAAATCCATCAATTGAAATTTCCAGATGATCCTAAATTTGCACTTACTAACATCTTAGTCGTACTATTAAGTTTAGTGAAACAGGCCCCTGTTTGTTTCATCAGCAGGTTGTACACTGTTTGCATTTTTTACGGCATACAATGTATATGACCCTTCCATGGTAATTTTTATCTCGCCCCACGTTTGTGGAAAGTGAGACACCGTGTTAGTCCAAGCTTCATCAATAGTTTCCTCACATTGATGACTATCCACCCAGTGCCATTCTGGGAACTTGACCTTGATGACCTTCACCTCACATTGTGACCTTGACCTTGGTTACGTTTACCACTCGCCGGTTTTTGCCTCGTCTTTCATCCATAGGATAATGATCACTGTAGTGTAGAAAACGTCCCAAATTCATTTTGTCGGCTTACAATTCCATATTCAGAGCCATCAACACCACGAATAAGAAAACATACCAGGGTGCTATTTCAAATATGACAACAAAGAAATTGGAACCTGCTAAAACTTAGTTTCTGCAGTTAGTGCTGTAGATATATCGATATCCCCAGGGTGTCCGGCTTAGAGAGGTTTCACTGTAAAGCAGGCATTTGATCATTCTGGGCCATTATAGTTGTGTGCTATGCGATCACTAACAGACATTATCACCTGAGATAAATGACCAAGAAGCTCATCAAAAATAAGATCACAAGTGTTTTATTGGTGTCCGGTTTAGAGAGGTTCCACTGTAGTTTGCGCACCTCAGTAACAATGTCTCCTTAGCCGATTGTTTTTCCATTATGCACTATACGGGTCCGAATCATGTTGTACTGTGTTTAACCCTTTCAACACCAAGTAACTTAATAGGATGTTCCATGCCAATGTTTCACGCTATTTCATTAATTTTGTTCATTCAAATTATCCCATTCTTCTAAAAGGGTAATCTGTACGACGTTTAAAATTATTAACAAACAGTGGAGATCCTGATGAGACGGCTCGTTACGAGCCGGCTCATCTGGATCTGCACTGTTTGCAAACATTGTCTCTATAGAGGTCTGTGGTGTTGAAAGGGTTAACCCTTAGCATGCGGGAAACGTAAATGGTCATCTGCTGTTGTTTTATATTTTGTTTTCTTTTCTCAATAAAAACATGGTTTGACAGCACTTTAGAATCATTTCCAACGGAAATGATTCTAAAGTGCTGTCAAATCATGTTTTTGATGATGATAAAAATGGAAAATAGAAAATAAACAGCAGACGACGCAAGTTAATTCAGCATTGTAAGGGTTAAATGGTTGTACAGCAGTTAATATTGAATTAATCAATCGATATCGGTTTCAGAAACTGTAAATATTTTTTCCGAAATATGGAAATGCTATAATTGTGTTTTAACCGGATACATATTATTTAATGGTCTGGAAGTATGTGTAATTAAAACATGTATGAGGAAGAGATTTTCTTAACTGTTGTTATGTCTGCCAGGGATAATATTGCTATACAAGATATATGCACTCAGAAATTGCATTTACAAACAAAATGAAAAAGGGACTTGGAGAATATGTACATTCTAATAATGTTAACCCTTAGAATGCTGGAAACGAAAAGTATCGTCTGCTGTTGTTTAATATTTTGCATTTTTTCTCAATAAAAAACATGGTTTTACAGCACTTTAGAATCATTTCCATTGGAAATGATTCTAAAGTGCTGTCAAAACATGTTTTTTATGAGAAAAATGGAAAATATAAAATAAACGGCAGACGACACAATTTAATTCAGCAGTGTAAGGGTTAAGGTGCATGGCAATACTGATGAAGAGGCCACACACCAAAATGAATTAGTAATAGTTATAGTTCACATATTGAATTTTTAATAAATTAGTTTGTTAAAAATTCCATATGTGAACTACAACTTACTTATTGTTTGCCCGGCCAACTTCGTCTGTTTCAATGAAGTCCCGCTCCGCTCCTACACGTTTTCGACTCATGATACTACTACGTTATTGGCCGTGGCTATTCGTATACGGGATTTACCAAAAAAAAATAAAAAATTCGCGAGGAGCTTGATTGGGCGAATATGGAGGATGGACTAATCCACTGTAACCACACGATTGGACAAATGTACAGATGGGCTGTCCACTATCCTAAAACTCGAGCACAATTGGCAGCTCGACTGGCCTGGCCTTCTGCTCCATTGTTCTGCATCAAAGGGATCAATCTAGCTCTGTCTCCTCATATTTAACCCCACACACAGAAATCCCGATTTTTTATTTTTTTTTTTTTTTTTTTTTTTTTTTTATTTTTATTTTTTGTTTTTTTTTTTGTTTTTTTTTTAAATATTGAGCTAGAATTCAGGAAATGGCTTCCTAAATTCAAAAAATTTCCGGGGGTGCATGGCCCCGGACCCCCCTACCCAACTCCCTCGCACCGCTCAGTCGACGAACGAATTGAGCGTAGAATGCAGGAAATGGCTTCCTAAATTCAAAAATTTTCCAGGGGGGCATGGCCCCGGACCCCCCTAGCCAACTCCCTCGCACTGCTCAGTCGACGAACGAGCATACCTCATTCAAGTTCCATGTGGGCCCTTGATGAAATCCTGGATCCGCCACTGTTTAACTCTTTGCATGCTAGCGGCGAAAATATTCGTCAAACGAATTAGGAGTATATGTTTTATTTCTCTCTGTAAATATGTCTTGAAATTTCATTAGAATTGTGTCCTCCGGACACAATTCTAATGAAATTCCAAGACATATTCATGACATTTATAAGGAGAAATAAAAGAAAATATAATGAATTGTCATCTGCTATTTTTGAACTATTTATAGCCCACAAATTTCCCAGCATGCAAAGAGTTAAATAGTTTTAATCACACTACGGAGTGTGTCGGGCAGTTAGTTCAACCGAGCTGACAGTTCACGCACAAGGAGGATCCGTTGACTTGGACATTTACTGTGCGTCACAACATCTGACGATGTCACATTTCAGGGGTCCATGTCTGGCCTAGACATTCGCGTCTTCCCGTCTACTGTCTATCCGACAATATCTATATCGCTCACAAGTTGTCATCCTGATGATGCGTTTTCAACATAAATATATCTCATCATCAACATCTTGTCTTGAATTATGCATTAACCCTTAGACCGCTATCTTAATTTTGTTGTCGCCTGCTGTTTATTTTCCATTTTCGTCTCGCCCGCGAAAGCGGAAAGCGAGACATAGGTTTTGCTTTTCCGGAGTCGGCAGCGGCGGCGGCGGCGTCATCAGTTTTAAGTTTTCGTGTTACGGTCATTACTTCAACACCTTATCAGCTACAGTCATCAAACTTTATACATTACCTTTACTATGATATGTACATGAATATAGGACTTCTCGGGGCCCCAGGGTCAAGGTCAAGGCGGAACAAGGCGAGACATTTGATTCCGCAGAATTCTTGTTATATAATCATCAAAAACATTGCTTTGACAGCACTTTAGAATAATTTTCAACATGCTTTGACAGCACTTCAGAATCATTTCCATTAGAAATGATTCTGAAGTGCTGTTAAAACATGTTTTTATTGAGAAATAAGGCAAGATATAAAAGCAACAGCAGACGACAATTGTTGTGAGTAGCGGTGTAAGGGTTAATATTCAAAATTCAATAGCACACTTTGGTTCTTCTAGCATGTTCTCATAGACAGAACAGACCGTACGTTATTTCTGGTCATGATGTCATATTTATAAAAAATGTTGTCACGTAAGAAACCTTAACCCTTTCATTTCACTCTTAAGTAACTGGAATGGACTGTGATGTGTTAATTTTCCGACCAATCCAATGGTCAGAAAATGATTTTCAGACTTGTCCATTTATGAAAAAAGGTAACAGGGCTGTTTTTGTTCTAAAAAATATGAAAATTACTTGCAAAAAGTGCACATACTGATGAGACGGCTCGTCACGAGCCGGCTCATCTGGATCTACACTGTTTGCCAATCAATACAGGCCTGTGGTGTTGAAAGGGTTCAATAATGTCACTATTTATAATTTCCCAAAAAATATTTGAGCCAGTTGCCAACAACACGGAAACGCCAGCACTTCACATTCCACCTTCTTTCAAAATATACATACACAATTACGTTACTGGGGCCGCAATCCAAACATGACGTTACCATAGCAACTACAACACGAGCCATAAACATTATTTTCATACTTTGTCTTGGGTTAATTGGAAACAAATGGCCAGGCTACAAGATATCCAAATTTGGTTGAAATGCGATAAAAGATGACAAAACGATGGGACTTGTCCGTGTATTTTATGTCACATTTAAAATCGTCTCCATTTTCTAACATCATTGATATTTATTTACATCATTTCACAATCAGCGTGTATATGGTTCAAATGTGAATGTCATATTCAGGCAGTTAAGCAGAAAAATTATTAAATCTGCATAAAAGGAGATGCTGTGAACAGCACGAGTACACTCAATATTTTGTGCTTCACTGAAAACTTATAAACCCAGTCTGTACTTAAAATATAAATTGTACAGCGTTAGTCAGAGATTACATTCAATGAAGCAGTGGATGTAAATTAAACTGCTATAATTATACACCGCATGCTATCATAAAAACTAAAAATATCTAATTTTATATTATTGTGATACTGTATTGGCAGTCCTATGTTTATTTTTTATTTACCTGTGCTGTCAAACCATGTTTTATTGAGAAAGAAGACAAAATATAGCACAGCAGACAACATATTTTGATATCTCGCATTATGAGGGTAATTTAGCACTCAAAAAAGCAAGTTTGGCAGCACTTGACATTACATTTTGCTTTCTAAACATGTTTATATTGAAAAAAAGTTAAATTACAAATAAAAGGAAAGCATATTACAATATTTACTTCTGCGTTGTCAGGGTTACATATTGAGAGAATTGCTGTATATTTGTCTGGCCTGGAATACAAAATGATTTCCCAGCACATGTGTAACCTATTCATTTGCTCCAGGTGAACAAATCTCACCACTTCACAATTACCAGACAGTGGAGGTATTTCTTACTAATGCATCCGGTGAAAAGTGGCAAAAAATCATAGTTTTGCATAGTAAATAAATTGCACATGCTGTCCTTTCACAAATGCGTATATTATATGACATAATCACACGAGACAGAATCAGATAACACTCACCATTACCATGTCACATTTATTATAGAAAATTACATGCACATAAAAAAATGCCCCGCTAACGTTCTAAATTTGCTCTAAAATGTCTAATAAATTTCTTTTTCTAAAAGAAAACATTTAAAGTTTTTGAACAATGTCTTTATAAATATGTATAGAAACATTGTCAAACCTACAATGGCACATGTGACGACCTAAATGTGGCTGTGATTGGAGAAATGGGGCATAATGGTTTTGCGACCAGTGCAGATCATGATCAGACTGTGCATCTGCGCAGTCTGATCAGGATCTGCACTATTCGCCATTCCATCAATGAAACAAGTAATACAGATCGATATCAGGTTACAGCAGTGTGCTAATTGATCTGTAGCCGATTTCACCAAAATTGCAAAGCATAATTGTCTAGCAAAGTACTTTGAGGGAGTAATCATTTATATTTCACGAAATGCATTATTTCATATAGAACTAACGACTTACTAACGACTTCATATATTTGATGATTAAACGTATGCCAAATTATACTGAATTTATTCCATTTTCACAGCAAAAATGGCTGTGATAATGTAATAAATTCAGTATAATACAATTGAATAACTTTATCATTAAATTAAAAAATAAAATAAAATCTCCCTCAAAGTGTACTTAGCAAGATAAGTATACTTTACAATTGTGGTGAAATAGGCTACTGGAGCTAGAATGGCCATAAATCCCATAAGCCCAATTTCTCCAGTCACAGCCACAGAGTACAATGTCAGCCCAACCACATATCGGCCCTGCTGGCAGCCTCCATTCACCCTTAACCCTCACTACGCTGGAGATGGAAATTGTCGTTTGCTGTTGCTTTTATATCTTACCTTATTTCTCAATAAAAACATGGTTTGAAGCATGTTGTAAATTATTCTAAAGTGCTGTCAAAGCATGTTTTTGATGATAACTAGATTTGTCAGTAAGCAAGGCTTACGGAATACCCCCGTGTGGGCCCAGGTACCCCTAAATATGTAGTTATAACATATTTCTCTGATGTTAAGTTTAGTGACGCACGCACGCACGCACGCACGCACGCACGCACGCACGCACGCACGCACGCACGCACGCACGCATGCATGCACGCATAATCTGACTTCAGTATACCCCCCCCCCCCCCCCCCCCCCCCCCCACCACCAAAACTCGTTGCGGGTGGTATAAAAATGGAAAATAGAAAATAAACAGCAGACAACAAAAAATTAATATAGCGGTGTACCACAACTCGTTGCGGGTGGTATAAAAATGAAAATAGAAAATAAACAGCAGACAACAAATAATTAATATAGCGGTGTAAGGGTCTTGCGAGTGCCTTGTAAACTTTGTCGTGCCTTGTATGGACACTGATATGTTATCTAAACTGGGCATGCCCTGGCTCTGCTATTCTGTATGAAGCAGATTCAATTCACTGAAACCATAATAATTATGGAAGATGGAGTGCAGAATGGTAACTTGGTTTGAGAGATAACCATATGTCCATGTTTACCATGGTGACCTTCAAACTACATTGGCTTACATTTGTGGCAAAAACATAGCTATAGAAAATCTTGAATTTAAAATTTGCGAAATTACTTCCATAATTCTCAATTTATATTTCCCTTTAGGCCAGTTTTTTTTTATTAGTTGGTTTACAGATCCGCCGACCCGATTTTTTGACAATGTGGAAAAAAATAAAAAATTTAATTTCCGATTTTTTTTTAGAATTTTTTACCTCCGACACCAAAAAGCAGCAGCGACAACAACAACAACCTGCGAATGGACGATTCGATATGATTTGATATATCTCCAATATGATTTGATATATCTCCATTTCAGATTGAATGCAAAAATTCAAAACCTTAATGCTCGGGTAAATGGCCTATATTTTCTGTTTTCTTGCTCCGATGTGCTTCATATTTCATGTATGCGTTCTTCCTAGGGTCCTCTACCGCCCTGCCACAAATCCACACTCGTGCCACCCCCACTGATATTCGTTTCGACTATATCGCCGCTTCGTTGTCTTGTATTTAAAATTATACCAGATACGGTATTAATATGTACGCATTACGCAACCCATTCACAGTGATCAACATTCAACAGTATGTGAATATGAAACTGAGTTGCTATGTAGAATATAAAGAAACTTGCTGAACCGACTCCCTACGTTAACCGACAAACTCTTGGTCCGAGACGATGCCGGTTAACACAAGTTTCACTCTATCACAATCACTGGCCTTTTTGTTTTTTACCGACCACAAACCGACCCATCCATGAGCCTTAAAAAGGTGAACCGACCCAACCATGTGCCTTAAAAAGGTGATTTTTATGGTGTTCGGACCGTCCGTCTGTCCGTCACACGTTCGGTTAACCACTTCGTAACAGTTTCTCAAACCGGCCATATCTTCTACATAAGTTGCTCAAGTTCTTCAATATTTCAACACATCATTCATTGGTATGTGTGCTATACCTGCCTTGTCATACTTTATATTACCTTGACCTTTTGACCTTCACAGGGCTGCTGAAAGGACTTAGCAATTTCGGTTAACCAGTTTGTCACAGTTTCTCAAACTGGCCATAGCATCTACATAAGTTGCTTAACTGCTTCAATATTTCCATACTTCATTCATTTGCATGTATGCTACACCTGCCTTGCCATACTACATATGACCTTCACCCTTTGACTTAACACTTTTGGTTCACCCGTTTGTCAGTTTCTTCAATATGCCGCCGGTGGCATCCGCGTTCCGACAGACTCTTTTTTTCTTTTTTTTTTTATTTCCCCGACCGACCCAACCCTGTGCCAAAAAGAATAAAAAAATTGAAAAAACTTTTTTTTATTTTAATTTTTTTCCGACCGACCGACCCGATCTCGCGGAAAAAAAATCCGTAAACCAACAAATAAAAAAAAACTGGCCTTATAAGGATACAATGATTTAAGGCGGCTTTCGTATAAATACAAGGACGTTCGCCTGGGGGCTGTTTCACTAAACTTTAGGATCATCTGGAAATTTCAATTGATGGATTTACGTTTATTGAGCATAGGCTGCATATGCAGCCTATGCTCAATAAGTGTAAATCCAATAATTGTTTACATGAAAACACCGCTAATGTGACATTTACAGACTATCATAATTTTGCACTTACAAACATTTTAGTCGTACAAAGTTTAGTGAAACGGGCCGCTGTTCTCACCAGCAAATCCGGGTGACTACCCTGGGCGCAATAATATTTGGCAGAACTGGCATGTGACATATAGCACAGCGTAATCATGGGTAGCAGTAGATGGTCATGACATTAAGCACCCATGATGTTGCTGTATTAATTACCTGAGGTGACAGATACTATTTGCTGTACAAAACGGTTACCGTTCACAATAGGTTCTGACATGTTGCATAGCGCTGGTTCGCGTTTCAATATGATCTGGGTGCCTCGTGTCATAGTAATAATATGTTAAATCCATTACATTCCGAAGATATACAGAATCCTACCATGACTGATGATTTATTTTGAGATTTATTAAATTAGTTCACTGAATTTTCTTATTTCTTACAAAATGTATATGTTGTTACCACTCATTTGAACCGTCTCTCCGAGACTGTTCAAATGAGTGGTCACAACATATACTTCAATTGAGAAATAAAGAAAATTAAAAAACAAAATTATTTGTATAAATCGGTATCCATCATGAAAATGGGTTCATGCATCTTTGGAGGCCTGTATAATCCATTAATTATGTTAGATGTGTCTGGGCGCTACCTCGTTAACTCTGTAAAATAACACTTATAGCTGTACTGTGGAAGGCAGATCAGTCTGGGAAGTCAAATAAAAAACAACACACAATTTGATATTTGAAAACCTATTTCAGATCTTTCCACCCATATCATGCCGCCGTATTGCTCGATATTGATTTTGAAAATTTGTTATATTTTCCTCTTGTCACGGCGGTTCAAACGAGTTGTAAAAACATATTTTTATTTGTGCTGTTTATTATTTGTTAATTGTTTATATATACATGATCCTGTAAATGGGGTATTCCAAGTTTATAGGGGCTACATAATTATTAACTAAATAATTATTAAAAATTCCACCTGATTATGAAAATTACAAAATGCATAAAGTAGATTAGAGATTAACCCGGACTGGTTGCTGAACATTTGTCTACCATATTTTCTTGTGTGATTGTGACTGGTAAATATATCTGTTTCTGTATCCTCCAATGTAATTTTACTATAATGCCATTTTAATGAAATTAGGGTAATTAATATAGTTTAGGCATGCCACAATAACTTTCACTGGTATTATATCATCAGCCACTGGGCCTGCTGCCATTGTGGCCTGTGTTTCCCTCCCCAGCCTACCGCACATCTGGCCAGTCAGATCAGGGTCTGCACTGTTCGACTTTCAGTCAGATAATAATAGGTGCATTATGATGACTTGGTTTCACAGAAACAATCGGTGCATTACGATGACTTGGTTTCACAGAAACAATCGGTGCATTACGATGACTTGGTTTCATAGAAATAATTACGATGACTTGGTTTCCCAGAAATAGTCGGTGCATTACGATGACTTGGTTTCACAGAAATAATAGGTGCATTACGATGACTTGGTTTCACAGAAATAATAGGTTCATTACAATGACTTTGTTTCACAGAAATAATAGGTGCATTACGATGATTTGGTTTCCCAGAAATAATAGGTGCATTACGATAACTAGGTTTCCCAGAAATAATAGGTGCATTACGATGTTTCGTTTGCAAGAAATAATAGGTGCATTACGATGACTTGATTTCCCAGAAATAATAGGTGCATTACGATGATTTGGTTTCCCAGAAATAATAGGTGCATTACGATGACTTGGTTTCACAGAAATAATAGGTACATTACGATGACTTGCTTTCACAGAAATAATAGGTGCATTACGATGACTTGGTTTCACAGAAATAATAGGTTCATTACAATGACTTTGTTTCACAGAAATAATAGGTGCATTACGATGACTTGATTTCCCAGAAATAATAGGTGCATTACGATGTTTTGGTTTCCCAGAAATAATAGGTGCATTACGATGTTTCCCAGAAATAATAGGTTCATTACAATGACTTGTTTCCCAGAAATAATAGGTGCATTACGATGTTTTGGTTTCCCAGAAATAATAGGTGCATTACGATGTTTCCCAGAAATAATAGGTTCATTACAATGACTTTGTTTCCCAGAAATAATAGGTGCATTACGATGATTTGGTTTCCCAGAAATAATAGGTGCATTACGATGTTTCCCAGAAATAATAGGTGCATTACGATGTTTCCCAGAAATAATAGGTCATTACAATGACTTGTTTCACAGAATTAATAGGTGCATTACGATGTTTTGGTTTCCCAGAAATAATAGGTGCATTACGATGTTTCCCAGAAATAATAGGTACATTACAATGACTTTGTTTCCCAGAAATAATAGGTGCATTACAAATTTTTTTTTTTTTTGATTTGGTTTCCAGAAAAATATGGTGCATTACGATGTTTCCCAGAAATAATAGGTGCATTACGATGTTTCAGAAATTTAATAGGTTTCATTCAATGACTATGTCATTATATAAGGTGCATTACGATGATGGTTTCAGGATTTATGGTGCATTCGAAATGTTTGGTTTCCCAGAAATAATAGGTGCATTACGATGTTTCCCAGAAATAATAGGTACGTTACGATGACTTGGTTTCTGTTACAACGAGCGTTGTTTAATGCTATTTATTAATTTACTTTTACTTATTTTAGACTTGGGGAATTAGGCTCAATTTGATCGAAAGATGAAAGACAAAGACACATGCTGATTCTATAATGTAATATTCCCAAGAGCTCCCTGGCAACCCAAACAATGCCTTTTATACTCAGCAACGGCGGACGTTATAGAAAGCACCTCTGACCACTCGTCTCAAATGCAGACTATGCAGACTTTTCCCCGAGAACTGTGTTTGTTCAACAAAGTTCAAATTGCTATAATTAATTACTCATTGAATGCAAACCTTAGATATTTTATATGCACATTTCATCCATTCATCTACATACACACAGCAAATATCAATGACAACATGACATTAGAACTATGTCTAAATTGGCTTTTAATATGAATATCAAAGTCAATTTGGACATCGGATTGCCTTCTGAATCATATTTGGAACTAACTGTAATATGCAAATGACTGTAAACAACTACATGTTATAGTATTATCTTTTGATTCGGTGTAGCTCAAATACTAGTCATCAATGTACAGTCTAAAAAGAGTTATTACATGATTATATGAATTGCACAATAACATTTGCAGACAACAATTAAGCATTGCAACAGCGATCCTGCATTCATTGTGTGTGACCCCAAGCTATTTGACCAGGGCATTTAGCCCATTAAGGGTGTCTGGTTTCTGCCGACTGGAGATTTATCAGAGTTCATGACCTCCAAAGAATGATGAACCATCAACCTTTACAACCAGTCTAGTCCCAGATTGAATAAATGCATCTGCATGGTTCAGTCAGGGTTTATACTGTTTGCCATTCAGTCCATCAAATTGGTACACTATAACATTTCCCAGAAATAATAGGTGCATTACGATGACGTGGTTTCATAGGAATAATTATGATGACTTGGTTTCCCAGAAATAGTCGGTGCATTAAGATGACTTGGTTTCCCAGAAATAATAGGTGCATTACGAAGACTTGGTTTCACAGAAATAATAGGTGCTTTACGATGACTTGGTTTCACAGAAATAATAGGTGCATTACGATAACTTTGGTTTCACAGAAATAATAGGTGCATTACAATGACTTGGTTTCACAGAAATAATAGAGAAATAATAGGTGCACTACAATGACTTGGTTTCACAGAAATAATAGGTGCATTACAATGACTTGGTTTCACAGAAATAATAGGTCCATTACGATGACTTGGTTTCACAGAAATAATTATGCACTACGATGTTTCCCAGAAATAATAGGTGCATTACGATGTTTCCCAGAAATAATAGGTGCATTACGACTTATATGTACAAATAGGTGCAGAAACACGATACAAATCTACAATTAAACTATTTTGTCGTATTCCGTTTTATCACTTTCTATGTATATCTGAGACCCAGTGCCTTTAACCCTTAGACCGCTATCTTAATTTTTTTGTCGTCTGCTGTTTATTTTCTATTTAACATTTGTATCATCAAAAACATGCTTTGACAGCACTTTAGAATAATTTACAACATGCTTTGACAGCACTTCAGAATCATTTCCATTGGAAATGATTCTGAAGTGCTGTCAAAACATGTTTTTATTGAGAAATAAGGCAAGATATAAAAACAGCAGCCGACAATTGTTGTGAGTAGCGGTCTAAGGGTTAAAAGCTAGATTTGAACATTGATCCCAACCTAATCACTACAGAGATCTACACCTGGCATGTGGCATCTTCCAGTTTGAAATTTCACTCTGTGGAGGTATTTTATATGTCAAATAAATTGGCCATATAACCAGGAATGTGGTCATGTGACTTTCTAATCTGCTGAGATTTTCTTACGTTGAGATATGAATGGAAATTTTATCAATGAATTGCCCGTTTGTAACAGTATTAATTCAGTGAAAACTAATGAATGACCCATTTGTAATGAGTGTATGAATGAAAGGTTTGTAGTAGGCTATAAATTCAGGTCAAGTGTTGTATGGAAGGTAATATCAGCCATAATTCTATTCGTCCTGATGCTTTAATTCTTGCTGAAGACATTACAACTTCCATGCGTGTTATTGCATTCGTACTTTGTATTTATGACAATTCTATGTGTCTTGGTGCTTGCGTGTACATTGTATATGTCATTGCAGCTTCTATCCTTGCTATTTCATTCGTGATTTGTATTATGATACAATGTATTTGAAATCGGCTTGATTTTTGTGGTATTTGTCATCATTACGACGACTTCATTCGTCTTATTTACATTAGGCCATTTTTTTTTTTTTTGTTGGTTTACAGATCCGCCGACCCGATTTTTTGACAATGTGGAAAAAAATAAAAAATTTAATTTCCGATTTTTTTATATATTTTTTTACGTCCGATCCAAAAAAAACAAAAAAAAACATTATTTTTTTTGCTGTGCCGAGAAAAGTAAGTGGCGGAAACCGGATCTTTGCAGCAACGACAACAACAACAACCTGCAAATGGACGATTCGATATATCTCCGTTTCTCAAACTGGCCATAGCATAAGTCTACATAAGTTGCTTATTAAACTGCTTCAATATTTCCATACTTTCATTTGCATGTATACTACACCTGCCTTGCCATACTACATATGACCTTCACCCTTTGACTTAACACTTTTGGTTCACCCGTTTGTCACAGTTTCTTCAATATGTCACAGTTTCTTCAATATGCCGCCGGTGGCATCCGCGTTCGACAGACTTTTTTTTTTTTTTCCCCGACCGACCCAACCCTGTGCCAAAAAGAATAAAAAAATTGAAAAAACTTTTTTTATTTTATTTTTTTTCCGACCGACCGACCAGATCTCGCGGAAAAAAAATCCGTAAACCAACAAAAAAAAAACTGGCCTTACGAGCATTGTTGCGTCCTAATGGGAAGCAATAGTAAGAATAAAGCACTTCACACTTAGCATAAGGCCGATAGCAGCAAGGAAATACACAGGAAGTATAAGCATCAAACCACAGGTAGTAAGCACAAAGCCACACGCAGTAAGCATAAAGCCGCAAGCACCAAACCAAAAGCCGAATGACGCAAGCAATATTGGTGATTTAGTGCCTCATTATGACGCCTGATGGCACTGGTGTCAACGTTAGGAATCCTCCGACTAATAAATAATAGTAAGAGATGTGATTGGCAGTTTGTCTGACACACCTCCAATGCCGGTGTTGATGTAAGATTTCACCCACACATTAAGGTTAGAGAATACTAAATGTTGCGAAATCGCCAAGGAGTATGCAAAAGTAGTCCAGTATAAAAAAATAGTCCAGGTGTTTTGAAGTCACAGACACAGTTTGCTTGCAAATCTCGATCCATTGCTACCCGGTTTCACTTGAGGGACATGTTGGGGTGTGTTTAACACCAGTTTTCAGCATATTTGTAGCATTTAAAAGAAAATACCGAGCCTGTTGGTCACGTGATGTAAACAGAGTTTCCGTGGCCAAACAATGTAAACAATATGGGACATGACAAGGTTGGATTTTTCTTTCTTACGAGTAAGTGAACCTATTGTTTAATTCATGCAAAACCAGTACATACCGGCTGCAAGGCCTGTACAAGTAGGCCCAACAGCATCCATACGAATTGTGAAAGTAGGAGAGACTGGCCTTATTGGAGGGTGTTTGATTAAATTATATAGTAAAACTATTTGGTGTCTTCTAAGTTCAACATGGCACAACAGAAAGGGCGGCATCAATCTACATCAATACCGTCAGGGACATGGAACCAATTTAGAGAGCAACACATTGCAGGACGGGTACCAGTATATTAAATCATTTCAGGGAAAACTACGGGTACCAGTATATTAAATCATTTCAGGGAAAACTACCTTAACCCTTAGACCGCTACTCACAACAATTGTCGTCTGCTGTTGCTTTTATATCTTGCCTTATTTCTCAATAAAAACATGGATTTATGGCGGATATTACCTTCCATAGTTTTGTGGCATGTTATTGTAATTTGAATATTCAATGACTGAAATAGAGTTTGAAAATCAGGGTGGGTCAGATGCATTCACTATAAAGGTTGTATTTGTACTCAACCTCATTAAAAACGCAAGTTGTGATTTGATCGTTTGGCAGAAACAATTTTGTTTCTTGAGAAATGGGGCATATGCTTAGTTGTGTTCAGTCCAACTTGTATAGGCCACAATTTGACTAAACTGTCATTTCTGATCAGGATAGATGCGCATGTTTTTTATGAGAAAAATAGAAACTAAACAGCAGATGACAAATTTTAAATCATTTTTGTTGTGGGTTAAGATTCCAGATCACTCAGCCCCAGATTTGAATCCGATCTCACAATTTTTTATACTTCTTTGTAGCTTAATTCCTTTTGTGTGCACCCCACCTTTCATCCTATGCAGTTTAACCCTTAAACCGCTACTCATAACAATTGTCGTCTGCTGTTGCTTTTATATATTGCCTTATTTCTTAATAAAAACATGGTTTGACAGCACTTCAGAATCATTTCCAATGGAAATTCTGAAATGCTGTCAAAGCATGTTGTTAATTATTCTAAAGTGCTGTCAAAGCATGTTTTTGATGATAAAAATGGAAAATAAACAGCAGACGACAAAAAAAATTAGATAGCGGTGTAAGGGTTAAGAAACTATGTACAGTTAAAAGATGTGAACCAGATATTCTCGTCTGCTTTTCATTTTTATCTTGTTTTTAACACAAAAGCATGCTTTGGTAGCACATGAGAAGTGTCTCCATTTGGAGAAGTTTCTTATGTGCTGCCAAAATTATGTTCATCCAGAATAAAGCAGTCAATAATAAATAACAGGAGACAAAAAAAATAATTCAGCATTGTGAAAGGGTTTAAACACTAATAGAATGCGGGAAATGATAATTGTCTTCTTTTTTTCTCAATAAAAATATGAAAAATTTAATTCACCATCACAAAGGTTAAGCTGATATGTCAAAGGGTTCTATATGGTTTTATTTCCGCTGTCCACTGCATGCTGTGCAGTATAATACATCCTTTATTATCAAACGGGCGTACAATTATTATCAAACGGGCGTACAATAAAAACTGTCAGCCCAGTGTAATACATGTACCACCAGTATTGGTATCAGATTTTGTAGAAACTACTAATGTATCAGCTTTCAAGACAACATGCCACATAACAATGACACTGCTGCTGAAAATGTAGCCAGACAAGCACACAAGACCATGTGTTACTGTGTGTTTGGGACCATGATAGGTGATCTGGTCATGCTTCCATGCTACCTCTGGGACCGACTATCTGATTGTAGGATAGCACACATCCCGGGGAAACATACTGCAGTACCGTAATAACCCTAAATATTTGGACACAATTTGCTTTTGGAAACCCCTATTAAATAGGGGTTTCCCAAAGCAAATTGCATCCAAATACATTGTTATTTTGATAAAACCAGTACTGCTATATTACCCCTAAATATTGGAATGCTCACTGTTGTGGGGAAACCATATAGTTTGATATGTTTCTCCAAATAAATGGTGTCCAAATATTTATGGTTATTACAGTATTGTGCCATCCTACAATCAGATGTGTGGAGTTTGATCAATTGCAAGAATATTATCAACGTCCCTCTATACTGTGGGCACTGAAAATCCAAATGATTTTCATTTTCTGGCATTTTCAACTGTATGTAACACAATAGCCATTGTTGACCATAAATCCATCAATTAGTGCACAAAGGTACTAAATACGTTTACCTGTACCTAAAACACTAGGACACGACCTGTGAGTTGACCTACCACACAATGTCAGCATGTATCGTGACACTCATTTTGTGACTCCTGTAGTTTTGCTTCGTACTTGCATTTAGAGATTGTCTTTTGCCACGTGGATATGGCATTGGACTTCAATACCGGAGTTAAATCCTAGGCGTGAACAATACTGACACAGTATTTCCATCCCACTCGTCTGTCTGATGCGACTTTAACCCTTTCCCTGTTTTGCGATATTTCGACTCTTCCAAATCAAAAACATCTGAATAAAAGAATCAAATGCTGGGTCAAATGATGGCTAAATTATCTGATAGAGTAGAAAACATTGTGGGAAAAGGAGAAATTGCTTGTTACAAGCAATTTCTCCTTTTCCCACAATGTTTTCAAAAGACATCTTCTGCAGAGGCGTCAAAAGTCGTCTCTATCAGGGAAAGGGTTAAACTGTTGCTGGAACGTTAAACCCATTCACTTTCTATTTCATACATGCATTCAGATATCCACACTACAAGGGAAAACATAAACATGTGGCTGTGACTGGAGAAATCAGGCTTATGGGATGTTTGACCAGTGTAGCTCCTGTTAGAAGCATGACGGGCGTTTCATTAATGGAATGGCAAACAGTGCAGATCATAATCAAACTGTAAATGCACAGGCTGATCTACTAGATCTACACTGGTGAAAAAAAAAACATAAGCTCATTTCTCCAGCCTCATGTGCAGCCACAAATAATCTGAGCATTATCATTTTGCACAAAAATTGTAAGGTCAATCGGAAAAAAAGTTGTATTGGTCCAAACAAGTTTTATTGTATTGCAGAGCTGCCAACTGTTACGATTTTTCCGTATTTGTTCCGGAAAATACGTTAGAAATACGGAAGTACGGATAACAATTAAAAAGTATGATTTTTTAAAAAATCAGCGCTGGAATATCTGGAAATAATAATTTCGTTTCACAATTCTGCCAATACCGGTAAATCCTATTTTTTTATTTACCCTAATCATACTCGCCGAGGCGCTTACCATTTCGATTCTTGTTGTGTAGTAATAGTAGTTTCAAGCGCTCAGCGATATTGATTTATTCATCACGTAAATTCATAAAATGTCTGCTCCAAAGCGTGCAGCCAACGAATTTGGGTATTTTTTATAGAAAGAATTTAGGAGAACACATCTGTTCATCAATGATTACAGCGAGACATGGCCCAATTTGGTCCTGTCAAAGCGCGGTGATGAATTTGCGTCTTGCAAGCAGTGTAATTGTGATTTTTCGGTTGGTCATGGTGGCCGAAACGAGGGCCAAGGCTCTAAAAAAGTTAATTTATGCATATAAGTGAGTACTGATTTGTGTTCCGGAAAACATATGTGGTGTTCCGGAAAATAGCCCCCTTTTCTCTCCATGTTCCTCATGTGACCGACATGGGGTTGGCAGCTCTGGTATTGTATTGTGACCAGTGTAGACACATATTAACCAGTACTGATTGGTAAAATCTGTCTACTTTTCAGGAACCAAATAAAACTAAATACCTTCCAACTGAAAATGAATATTGGCATAATATATCGAAATACCTACTACATTTACTGGTATATCATTTTTAACCATATCAATGTTAGCGTTTTTGTCCAGTTCTTGGAGATACAAGTTATTCCGGATTTTCTCACCATTTCATGACATGTACCTGTTGTTTGAATTGTCACAAAATGGTTTTCATTTATGGAAAGGGGGTGTTTTTGTTCTCAAAAATATGAAAATTACACGAGCCGGCTCATCTGGATCTACACTTTTTGCCCATGCCGCTATACAGGCCTGTGGTGTTTAAAAGGTTAAGTTATTTTTATTTCAAGGTATATTGGTGACACTAGACAGGGGGGGGGATACATGTGCTACCAGTAAATGGGTTAACCCTTACACCGCTATCTTAATTTTTTGTCGTCTGGTGTTTGTTTTCTATTTTCCGTTTTTATCATCAAAAACATGCTTTGACAGCACTTTAGAATAATTTACAACATGCTTTGACAGCACTTCAGAATCATGGAAATGATTCTGAAGTGCTTTCAAACCATGTTTTTATTGAGAATTAAGGCAAGATATAAAAGCAACAGCAGACGTCCATTGTTGTGAGTAGCTGTCTCTGGGTTAATGTATGTGTTAACCCTTTCCCTGATAGAGACGACTTTTCACGCCTCTGCAAAAGATGTCTTTTGAAAACATTGTGGGAAAAGGAGAAATTGCTTGTAACAAGCAATTTCTCCTTTTCACACAATGTTTTCTACTCTATCAGATAATTTAACCGTCATTTGACCCAGCATTTCATTCTTTTATTCAGATGTTTTGGATTTGGATGAGTCGAAATATCGCAAAACAGGGAAAGGGTTAATGTATGTGTTAATGTATAGTGTATCCAAACCACGATTAATAGAGACGACTTTTATGCACTGTCAATGGAAATAAGACATAAATCGCAGCCGACAGTATTTAATTCATCATTGTAAGGGTTAATCTTATTGGCAATGGCTGTATATTTACATATTTCATGTGTGACACATATCCCCATGCCTGTTTACACATTCACCAAGAGTTTCGTAATTAGTTCCAGCCAGCTGATTTCCCACCCACGCAATGGTTACAATCTAACCACCAGAGAAATACGTACATTTGAAATACACCTTTATCGCATCAAAATCTCAAGCCGTTTTTGTTGTCGCGCCTGCTTTAGCAGAAGGCGCGACTATAGTCTCCACTTTTTCCGTCGTCGTCTGCCGCGTCGTCTGCCGCGTCGTCCGCGTCGTCTGCGTCGGCTGCGTCGGCTGCGTCAGCCGCGTCGGCCGCCTTCATCGTCGTCCGAAATGTTAAAAGTTTGTACAAGCTTCGTCATCATGGTATAACTTTAATATTACCTGACGGATTGCTACAATAGTTGGACACTTGAAATATGTGAGCATTTGGAACACACTCATGCCGCCATTAACATGACCTTGACCTTTTTACCTTCACATTTTTGTGGAAACACTTAGCCCATTGTTTGCGTCAAAAAGTTTGTACACGTTTCTTCATCATCGTATAACATTAATATTACTTGATGGATTGCTTCAAAATTTGGACACTTGATACATGTAAGCATTTGGAACACACTGATGTCACCATCAACATGACCTTGACCATTTTGACCTTCACATGGTTGTGGAAACACTTAACTATTTTTTGATGTCAAAAAGTTTCTACATCCTTGACCTTTTTCAAATTTTAAACATGCACTTCTCCGACTGTTTGTTTTTGTGGGTGGCAGGTGGGAGCACACGATGGGTAATTTAACGATCGGGGTTCATCCTTACCGAAATCCCGACTGGAGACCTGGTTTGGCCCTCACATATGTCTTTGGTATTTTGTATGTGACATTTGAATCTGGTTATACCCCTTATGTGAGTATTACGATATTCGTAATCCTATTTTAGGGGTAGGGGCCAAGTGACTTTGGTGTGGTATGGACCTGGCACCAGGTCAGGTTATTTTAATTTCAGGGCTGAATATATTTGTTCTCGATGTAAATATCCCGTTCTGATTTTCCCCCCAATGCAGCAGGTTAAAATGGGATCGAACCCGTTTGCCCGGCCTTACATGACCATAGCTGTTGATAGGCCGTTAAACACTAATAAACAAACAAACAAACTGACGCTTTTTGTGATGCTTACTTTAGCACATGCCTATGATCATGTTACGGTCAAATGCCTCGGCAGGCGCGACTCCACCACAATTCTGTTTCATATATACCTTGATGAATGTGTGTAGCGCCCACACAACTGGACTTTCTCAGTGAGATGGTTGAAATAGTGGTTACAATATATATAATATTACAATATACAGTGGAACCTCAAGTCACCAAGAAAACACATGTGATGCTATGTTTAATGAGTTTCATGTCTGTTCATGATCGCATAGCACACAACTATGGCTCAGAATGAGCAAATGTCTGATTTACAGTGAAACGTCTCTAAGCCGGACACCCTGGGGACCTCCCAGGGTGTCTGGTTTAGAGAGGTTTCACTGTAATATATTATCATGGGTAAATTAACCCTTATAATGCTGACTAAAAATTTTGTCTGCTGTTATTTTTTATTTTCCATTTTTTTCATTAAAAACATGGTTTGACAACACTTTAGAATCAAAAGTGCTGACAAGCCATGTTCTTATTGAGAAAGAAAACAAAAATAAAACGACTGCAGACAAGACGACTAGCTATTTTTGCTTCCCCACATTTAATGGTTAAGAAACTTGTTTATTTGTTTCTGAGAGGAAGTTGGTTTTTCATGAGAACATAATGGTTTAGTCATCAACTCGTTAGTATGGTGAGCATCCTGTTTCTAAGCAAATCTAAGTTTAACATTAAACAGTTATACATACACAGAAGAAAATGTACGACCTTGGAAACATTTTGTAGATCTACACATTTAAAAACAAACCGGTAAACCTAGATGATATTTATTCAAAGTACATAATCATATTTATACAAATTTGATCATGTTATGTCGATTGTCCCGGTGATGTGTGCACATGCCTTGAAAATAGTATAGAACCAGGCGTGCCATCAGAGCTGGGCCAACACTGGACTCGGATATCAAATTCTAGTGGATTTTGTAACGTGTTGGTTTGTTAATAATCTGCACTAAATGGTTGCTTGGTCTATTTACTGACTACATCATGCAGAAAGTAATTAAGCGATTATGAAACTGTAGCCAAGAAATGGAAAATTGTCACAGAAAACTACAGGTAGCAGTTGGAATTAATGAGTATTACAGACATTCAGTCAAAATACTGTAATCACCGTTAAATGTGGCTATGACTGGAGAAATGAGGCTTATGGTTTTGCGATCAGTGTAGATCCAGATCAGCCTGTGCATCAGCAGTCTGATCAGGATCTGCACTGTTCTCCATTCCATCAATGAAACACCGACCATGCTTCTAGCAAGCAATATAAATCGCTTTCAGGCTACAGGAGTGTGTTATCAGGAGCTGCACTGGTTTACAAATCACATAAGCCGCATTTCAACTGCTTCTGAATAGGATACTGATTGAAATTGTAACCTGAAGATACATAATAGTACGGGCGTCGTCAGGGGGAGGTTATACGTACCCCTTTTTTTGGACCCAGCAGGATTTTCTTTATTAACCCTTGGAATGCGGGAACCAAAAATAGTCCTCTGCTGATAATTCATATTTTGTCTTTTCTCTCAGTAAAAACATGGTTTGGTAGCATTCTAAAGTGCTGCCAAACCAAATTTTTGATGAGAAAAATGGAAAAATAAAAAATATTCAGCAGCTGACACAAATTAATTCAGCATTGTAAGGGTTAAAATGTGGTACGTGATGAATGAATGAGCAGACATTATATTTTCAAATGCCCTGCTAACAAAACACAGTCAATCAATGCCAAAATCATTGCAATATGAAAATATTCAGATAGGTATCATTATAAATGCTTCTGAACTCTTTGCATGCTGGGAAATTTGTGGGCTATAAATAGTTAAAAAAATAGCAGATGACAATTCATTATATTTTCTTTTATTTCTCCTTATAAATATGTCTTGAATATGTCTTGGAATTTCATTAGAATTGTGTCCGGAGGACTCTTAACACAATTCTAATGAAATTTCAAGACATATTTACAGAGAGAAATAAAACATATACAGTACTCCTAATTCGTTTGGCGGATATTTTCGCCGCTAGCATGCAAAGAGTTAAATTGAGCCAAACCTCTTTACCCAGTAGCTACATGTTATCCAAACCTACCCAAATACCGCATTTGCCTTCTAGAAATCAAACATTTTCCGGGGCTGTGAAACAAACTAAATCTGTAAGTGGTCCACAGATTTTGTTTGCTTCGCAGCTAAAAGTCAAACACCCTTTTCCAAAAAATATATAATTATAGATTATCATTGGTCAAAGTTGTTATACATGTTGGTGGAAGCTAACCAACCCAGAGGTGTTTGACTACAGTGGTTTTATTGTCGCGCCTGCTTTAGCAGAGGCGCGACTATAGTCGGCGCTTTTTTCGTCGTCCGCGCCATCGTCATCCGCGTCGTCTGGTTTTTTGTAAGGCAAATGCGTTAAAAGTTATTGTTTTTTCACAATATCTCTTTCACCCCTTGCCAGACTTTCATATTATTTCACATCAATGTTTGTCTAGGGATGATGCTTCATTACGCACATCCCCACATCCAAATTCTCAAGGTCAAGGTCATTTATTTACTTTTAATGTTCACCGGTTTTGTAACAGAAATGCGTTAAAGTTATTGTTTTTTCACAATATCTCTTTAACCCCTTGCCAGACTTTGATAATATTTCACATCAATGTTTGTCTAGGGATGATGCTTCATTACGCACACCCCCACATCCAAATTCTCAAGGTCAAGGTCACTTATTTACTTTTAATGTTCACCGGTTTTGTAACAGAAATGCGTTAAAGTTATTGTTTTTTCACAATATCTCTTTACCCTTGCCAGACTTTGATAATATTTCACATCAATCTTTGTCTACGGATGATGCTTCATAACGCACACCCCCACATCCAAATTTTGAAGGTCAAGGTCATTTATTTACCGGTACTTGTAATGTTCACCGGTTTTGTAACAGAAATGCGTTAAAGTTATTGTTTTTTTGCAATGTCTCTTTAACCCCTTGCCAGACTTTGATAATATTTCACATCAATCTTTGTCTATGGATGATGCTTCATTATGCACACCCCCACATCCATATTCTCAAGGTCAAGGTCATTTATTTACTTTTAATGTTCACGGTCAAATTCCTCGGCAGGCGTGGTGATACCGCTTCCGTGGCGGAATTCTTGTGATGTTCCTGATTATGGAACTTGCTGGTTAATTAAAATTCCTCGAGGTCATATACAAGTACAAATAGTTGAATCACCTGGAAGACTTTAGTTTTGTTAGTAGTTTCTACATATTGCATTTTGATACTGAAACTAATACAGGTACCATACATTATATTGGCACATTTATTTTGATATAATTATTTAAATGTTATAATATATTCAGTGGAGTGAAAGGTTGAATCTTGAATCTCAAGTGCCGTACATGAATAGTGTCCATGATAATTTGAAGTTCAACTGGATTTTGCCAATTTTCACCAATATTAGCCAATTAATCTCAATGTGAACTAATTTACCCCAGCACCTGTCAGTTCCTTACCCAATAATGATGCTTCACATATCTAGACAAACCCTGGTACCTGGTTGTATACATTCAACACTCCTTAGACTTCCAACTTGTCAATTTCTACGGAATATGCCACTGTTATGTTCGACTTCGTTCATCAGGCTGTATTCAAATTGGTAGCCAGCAAACAGTGTAGCCCTTGATCAGACTGCACATATGTGCAGTCTGATCAGGGGCTATACTGTTTGCTAATGTGATGGTAATGTGTTGTCTTGTATGGTTCGTGCTAATTGGTGACCCATGGTGGTCCCTGCTGGAAATACCACACATTGCAATTAGCTGTAATTTAATTAATTGAGCCATGTGAAAATAGGGACACAGCAACTACTGTCTGTTTCAAGTAGTATTTGATGAAATTTCTTCAATTGAGACAATTTTAGTATTGCGAAAAATAGACTTGAAGTTGCATATTTTTCAGATTAAACATGGTTAATTGGCCAAAACACAGCAAATTTGATGTGGAACAGACAGTAGTATCGATCAAGATGAGCATGCAGATCTCAGACAGATTTGGGTCTGCACACGTTGTCATCCCAATTTGCTTTGAAAAATAATAATCTAATATTCTCAACCAGTTGTGATATAACTTGGCAGTTGGTAGACACATATTTTGTGTCTGGATAAATGGGACTTATAACCAATCTAGCGCCTGATCTGTGACTGACTATGAATGCATATACATAGGGCATATGATGTGTGTGTCCAGTCTTACACCTAGGGGCCGTTTCACTAAATCTTGTAGGACTAAATGTTTGTAAGTGCAAAATTATGATAGTCTGTAAATTTCACATTAACAATGTTTTCTTGTAAACAATTATTGGATTTACATTTATTAAGCATATGCAGCCTATGCTCAATAAATATAAATCCATTGATTGAAATTTCCAGACAATCCTAAATTTGCACTTACGAACATTTTAGTCGTACAAAGTTTAGTGAAACAGGCCCCTGGTCGGTGGCGATGAATGGATAAACTGTGCTTATGACATGTGTGTTCAGATAGCGACTATGACATGTGTGTTCAGATAGCACCTTATATATAGCACCTTATATTGTAACTATGACATGTGTATGCAGATAGCAACTTATATTATGACTATGACATGTGTGTTCAGATAGCACCTTATATTGTGACTATGACAGTGTGTTCAGATAGCATATCTATTGACTGTGATCAGATAGAACCTTATATTGTACTACGATGTGTCAGTAGCACCTTATATTGTGACTACGACATGTGTGTTCAGATAGCACCTTATATTGTGACTATGACATGTGTGTTCAGATAGCACCTTATATTGTGACTACGACATGTGTGTTCAGATAGCCACCTTTTATTATTGTGACCTACGACATGTGGTGTTCAGATAGCACCTTGAATTATTGTGACTACGACATGTTTGTTCAGATAGCACCTTATATTGTGACTACGACATGTGTGTTCAGATAGCAACTTATATTATGACTATGGCATGTGTGTTCAGATAGAACCTTATATTGTGACTATGGCATGTGTGTTCAGATAGCATCTTATATTGTGACTACAACATGTGTGTTCAGATAGCACCTTATATTATGACTATGACTAGGTAAGCTAGGCTTGTGGTATTTGTGATCAGACTAGCAGCTGATTCAGTCACACAATAGCACCTTATATTATGACTATGACTAGGTAAGCTAGGCTTGTGGTCTTTGTGATCAGACTAGCAGCTGATTCAGTCACACAATACTGCAACTTATATTATGACTATGGCATGTGTGTTCAGATAGAACCTTATATTGTGACTATGGCATGTGTGTTCAGATAGCACCTTATATTGTGACTACGACATGTGTGTTCAGATAGCACCTTATATTATGACTATGACTAGGTAAGCTAGGCTTGTGGTATTTGTGATCAGACTAGCAGCTGATTCAGTCACACAATACTGTTCTGCCAACCAATCACAACTTATATTTTAATGCAATACAATACATTTCAAGACAATATTCCTTTATTCACCGAGTCCAATATATGGCAATATGAGGTATAGAGCTTAACCCTTACAATGCTGAATTAAATGTTGTTGTCCGCTGTTTATTTTTATTTTCCATATTTCTCACCAAAAACATGGTTTGACAACACTTCAGAATCATTCTAAAGTGCTGCCAACCCATACTTTTATTAAGAAAAAAATGCAAAATTTGCAACAACAGTAGACAACAATTTTTGCTTCCCCTGTTGTAAGGGTTAAATGGATGTGAACACTGCTTCAGGAAATAATATAATTACCTGTATAATTGGCACATCAATAGTGTGGACAAAGCATAATTAATACTGATCTTGTTGCTGGTATTTCCCATGCATTACTGTGATCAGGAGCGGATCCAGCATTTGGGGAACGGTGGGGGGTGGGATTGTCTAGTTGCAAAGGTAACTTGCAATCTACTCATGTACCGTCCGTACAGGAGTAATTGCAAGAGTTACCGTTCGCAACTAGGGGGTTGTCCTATTTTTGAGAGTTGTTTGAAATGCACTTTCCTATGTTTTACGGCATTTAAATTCAGACTCCAACTGGTGGTAAACTGTGATCTATGTAAACTCCATGGCTGAACCCCACCACTCCCCATCACACACCCCCCACCCCCCCCCCCCCCCCCCCGGAACCTCCCCTCCTCTAGATCCGCCCCTGGTGATGGATATTTAATTATCCAAGTTGGATCTACAGTTGCCAGAGAATTAGTGTACATTAGTCCAATCAATCTGCATCATTAATTTAATGGACAGTTCCCCAATGCTATCTCTATCTTCCATTCTTCAGTTCTCTGAAGTAAGAGAATCTTGGAGTGAAACCAGGATACTTCTACTCTTATTTTCTGATCCCTGGTGTTCTTTAATCTCCAGATTAACCCTGATTTAACAAGTTGTTAGGAGCTTTCATGAGGTTTAAATGTTCCATTAGGCTGAGATAGGTTGATGGTTTATTGTATACAACCTGTGTATTGCTGACAGTGTAGGCACACATCATCTGTTACTCTGTTGTCTGACAGAGATCAATGCCGTTTGTGCGATAAATTGATTTAGACAAAATTGATTGTACGATACCAGGGTGTGTATGATGTGCAAGATGGTTATGCTTTCCAAATTTTTGCTTTCTCACTCGCCTGGAATGCATTCGGAATGCACTTTTAGACAAATAAAAATTTGAATATTATTTTTCATTTTTCTTATATCTGCAGAAAGGTATATGTTGTGACCACTCATTTGAACCGTCTCAACGAGACGGTTCAAATGGTGGTCATGACATATACTTCTGATAAGGGATAAAGAACATTTTTAGAATTTTTTATCAATAAAATGGTACATCCTTGGAAATGTAATGGGTTAATATCCGATAATTTGGCAACCTTATGTAACAAGTGGCTGGGCTAGGTGCAGGTTCATTTGGCAAGCTTTCTGGTAATTACCAACACTGTCTGGAACTTTTAACAGGCTGTTGCAGTTTTGTTTCACTGTAACTAGATCTGAGAGTTCACTGGTCTTGTAGAAGTCTGAAATTATTTCAAGTCCCATATTGTCAATACATGTATTGATCTTGAAATAAGCAATATTTTTTTGTAAATAAATGAAAACGGCGTAAGTTAATGGTAGGGGTTTTGGGAGGGGGCCAAGTGATTCTGGTGTGGCGAGGACCTGGCAACAGATCAAGATTATTCTGATTTCAGTGCTGAATATATATTTTTTTATTGTAAATATTCAGTTCTGATTTTGGGATCCCCCCCCCATTTGTACATGTACTTGAACATGTACATGTACTTGTACAGGTAATATATGGGATTTAGTACTAAACCCATTGACCCGGCCTTAAATGGCCTTAGCTGTTGATAGGCCGTTAAACCCCAACAAGCAAAAAAACAAACTATTTGCCAATACCACTATACATGCCTGTGGTTTATCACCAAATTGTCACATTGTGATACTAAAACTAAACCATTGCTCACGTATTTCTAACCTGCAGCACCACGACTATACCCGAACCAGTCAACGTCGAAGTGTGCGGATCTGTCCACCTGTAACATCACATGTCTCACCGGGCTACAACAGACGCCCGACGGCTGCCATGTCTGTCGCTGTAAACCAGGTACGACCTTCACCCCACATAGTGGCCTTGACCATGTATGTGGCTGTAAGACAGTTACGTATGTTGCTGTAAACCAGGTACGACCTTCACCCCACATAGTGGCCTTGACCATGTATGTTGCTGTAAACCAGGTACGACCTTCACCCCACATAGTGGCCTTGACCATGTATGTTGCTGTAAACCAGGTTACGACCTTCACCCCATAGTGGCCTTGATCCATGTTTGTCGCTGTAAGCCAGGTACGACCTTCACCCCACATAGTGGCCTTGATCCATGTTTGTCGCTGTAAGCCAGGTACGACCTTCACCCGACATAGTGGCCTTGATCCATGTCTCTCACTGTAAGCCAGGTACGACCTTCACCCCACATAGTGGCCTTGATCCATGTTTGTCGCTGTAAGCCAGGTACGACCTTCACCCCACATAGTGGCCTTGATCCATGTCTCTCACTGTAAACCAGGTATGACATTCACCCGACATAGTCACAGGTGGAAGACTCGGACCTATGACACCAAAAAAATGCCTATTAAAAAAATCCCATTACCCCACCTACTTGGTCTCGTACAGTACCATATTCTATTTATAAAGGTGAGTATCAATATGGCTATTATAGAAAGAGCCCTCTCTTTTCCGGCTCGCACAAACACAATAAACATCGATTAAATGTATGACTTCTGTCTCTGGCAATCGATAAAGGTATTAGGTGTGTGAATATACTCACTTCAAATCGCTGTTTCCAGCATTTATTTAGTTAGGTGCATTTTGTATACCCCATCCAAAGCGAAATATGCGTGTACGAAAGAATCTCACACAGAATCTGAGGCCGTCCGGTGTGGATTATCGGTCATATTTGGCCGATAGCTGATCGCCAGCTCAAACTAAAGTCGTGCACCATGACCATATGTATTAGAAACTCCAACCATACAAAGTTCGTCCAATTGTGATCGTTCACCGATCTAAAAAACATTTTTTTTCTAATTTCATTGGCTTTCATTCATGATTCGCGTACTATCAGATTATGTCTTCCGGAAACCCTGAAAAGGGAAAGTCCTTGCGTCTATTTTTAGGTTTAGCCAATCAGAGATGTTCTTACATAGACGCTTCGGTGCTTGTATTATGGAAGATGGTGCATTGACCCAGTTCCAGATAATGAACGAAATTAGACAAAAAAGTGTTTTTTAGATCGGTGAACGATGACAATTGGACGAACTTTGTATGGTTGGAGTTTCTAATGTATATGGTCACGGTGCACGACTTTAGTTTGAGCTGGCGATATCAGCTATCGGCCAAATATGACCGATAATCCACGCCGGACGGCCTCCGATTCTGTGTGAGATTCTTTCGTACACGCAAATTTCGCTTTGGATGGGGTATACAAAATGCGAGTAACTGAATAAATGCTGGAAACAGCGATTTGAAGTGATATATTCACACACCTAATACCTTTATCGATTGCCAGAGACAGAAGTCATACATTTAATCGATGTTTATTGTGTTTGTGCGAGCCGGAAAAGAGAGGGCTCTTTCTATAATAGCCATATTGATACTCACCTTTATAAATAGAATATGGTACTGTACGAGACCAAGTGGGTGGGGTAATGGGATTTTTTTTAATAGGCATTTTTTTGGTGTCGGGTCCGAGTCTTCCACCTGTGGACATAGTGGCCTTGATTCATGTATCTCACTGTAAACCAGGTACGACCTTCACCCCCATAGTGGCATTGATCCATGTCTCTCACTGTAAACCAGGTACGACCTTCACCCCCATAGTGGCCTTGATCCATGTCTCTCACTGTAAGCCAGGTACGACCTTCACCCCCATAGTGGCCTTGATCCATGTCTCTCACTGTAAGCCAGGTATGACATTCACCCGACATAGTGGCCTTGATTCATGTCTCTCACTGTAAACCAGGTACGACCTTCACCCCCATAGTGGCCTTGATCCATGTCTGTCACTGTAAACCAGTTACGACCTTCACCCCCATAGTGGCCTTGATCCATGTCTCTCACTGTAAGCCAGGTACGACCTTCACCCCCATTGTGGCCTTGATCCATGTCTCTCACTGTAAACCAGGTATGACATTCACCCCCATAGTGGCCTTGATCCATGTCTGTCACTGTAAACCAGGTACGACCTTCACCCCCATAGTGGCCTTGATCCATGTCTCTCACTGTAAACCAGGTACGACCTTCACCCCCATAGTGGCCTTTATCCATGTCTCTCACTGTAAACCAGGTACGACCTTCACCCCTATAGTGGCCTTGATCCATGTCTCTCACTGTAAACCAGGTACGACCTTCACCCCATAGTGGCCTTGATCCATGTCTGTCGCTGTAAACCAGGTACGACCAGGGTGTTCATTTATGTGACAGTAAATCAAAGGGTTCAAGCCTTTGCATCTGTGCACTGTACCGGTATATACACAGATCAAATATGGTTCTCCATTTAGTCAATGTCAATTTATCGATGCTGGGACCAAGGTCATTGGTTAACCATTTCACCCCCTAAGTACCGTAATGATTATAATAGACGCCACTGGCTCTGAAGTCCTGGGTGGATGTTTAATAGGGGCAAATGTTATTGAACGATGGGAAAAATGATAAAATTATTTACAACTGTAAACATAACAACATAACAAAGGGACGTTACTCTGACCCTCTCAACGTACCGACCAGACTTGATTGTACTGTTTGTCAGTTTATGGAATATTTCGGACCAAGATGTTTCGACCCACTTTTTAGCTCGACTATTCGAAGAATAAGTAGAGCTTATGTTGTCACCCCGGCGTCGGTGTCGGCGTCACCGTCACGGTTAAGGTTTTTAGTCAAGCTTGTATATGGAATACTACTGGCCCTACACCCACCATACTTGCACAACTTCATCTCCTAGTGATGTACATCAATAACCCCTGATCTATATTTGACCTTGACCTACATTTCCTCTTGAATTACTTGGTTAATTCCCCTTGGTTAAGGTTTTTAGTCAACCTTGGTTAAGGTTTTTAGTCAAGTTTGTATATGCAATACTACTGGCCCTACACCCACCATACTTGGACAACTTCATCTCCTAGTGATGCACATCAATAATAACCACTGATCTATATTTGACCTTGACCTACGTTTCCTCTTGAATTACTTACTTAATTCCCCTTGGTTAAGGTTTTTAGTCAACCTTGGTTAAGGGTTTTTTTCAAGCTTGTACATTGAATACTATTGTGCATCCAGACACCATACTTCGACAACCTTTTCTCATAGGTATGTACATCAATAACCCCTGATCTATATTTGACCTTGACCTACATTTCCTCTTCAATTACTTACTTAATTCCTTTTGGTTAAGGTTTTTAGTCAACCTTCTATATGGAATACTACTGGCCCTACACCCACCATACTTGCACAACTTCATCTCCTAGTGATGTACATCAACAACCCCTGATCTATATTTGACCTTGACCTACATTTCCTCTTGAATTACTTAATTCCACTTGGTTAACGTTTTTAGTCAAGCTTGTAGATGGAATACTCCTGGCCCTACACCAACCATACTTGGACAACTTCATCTCCTACTGATGTACATCAACAACCCCTGACCTATATTTGACCTTGACCTACATTTAACCTTGAATTCCTTACTTAATTCCCCTTGGTTAAGGTTTTTACTCGACCTTGGTTAAGCTTTTTACTCAAGCTTGTACATGGAATACTAATGTGCATACAGACACCATAATTGGACAACCTTTTCTCATAGTGATGTACATCAATAACCCCTGATCTATATTTGACCTTCACCTACATTTCCTCGTGAATTACTTACTTAATTCTCTTTGGTTAAGGTTTTTAGTCAAGCTTGTAGATGGAATACTCATGGCCCTACACCAACCATACTTGCACAACTTCATCTCCTAGTGATGTACATCAACAACCCCTGACCTATATTTGACCTTCACCTACATTTAACCTTAAATTACTTACTTAATTCCCCTTGGTTAAGGTTTTTACTCAACCTTGGTTAAGGTTTTTAGTCAAGCTTGTAGATGGAATACTATTGTGCATACAGACACCATACTTGGATAACTTTTTCTCATAGGGATGTACATCAATAACCCATGACCTTTATTTTACCTTCACCTACATTTAACCTTCAAGGTTAATTTCTTTTGTATATGGAATACTTCTGGGCCTACATCAACCATACTTGGACAACTTCATCTCCTAGTGATGTACATCAATAATCCCTGACCTATATTTGACCTTGACCTACTTTTATCCTTGGATTACTTAGTTATCTCCCCTTGGTTACGTTTTTTACTCAAGCTTGTATAATATTATGGAATACTCCTGGGCCTACAGCAACCATACTTGGAAAACCACGCACCTACGTCCAAGGTCAAGGTCACAGTTGAAGGTCAAAGGTCAAACCTATTGAAATTCCCTTCCGCTCTATATCTTCTACACCGATGCATGGATTATCAAATTGCTAACCACGCACCTACGTCCAAGGTCACAGTTGAAGGTCAAAGGTCAAACCTATTGAAATTCCCTTCCGCTCTATATCTTCTATACAACCGATGCATGGATTATCAAATTGCTATCCACGCACCTACGTCCAAGGTCACAGTTGAAGGTCAAAGGTCAAACCTATTCTATATCTTCTACACCGATGCATGAATTATCAAATGGCTTGGCACAGATGTTTCTCATGATGAGAAGGTGTGTCGCAATCAATAACCACGCACCTACGTCCAAGGTCAAGGTCACAGTTGAAGGTCAAACCTATTGAAATTCCCTTCCGCTCTATATCTTCTACACCGATGCATGGATTATCAAATGCCTTGGCACAAATGTTTCTCAGGATGAGAAGGTGTATCGCGATCAATAACCACGCACCTACATCCAAGGTCAAGGTCACAGTTGAAGGTCAAAGGTCAAAAATATTGAAATTCCCAAATGGCTTGGCACAAATGTTTCTCACGATGAGAAGGTGTGTCGCGATCAATAACCACGCACCTATGTCCAAGGTCAAGGTCACAGTTGAAGGTCAATGGTCAAACCTATTGAAATTCCCTTCCGCTCTATATCTTCTACACTGATGCATGGATTATCAAATTGCTAACCACGCACCTACGTCCAAGGTCACAGTTGAAGGTCAAAGGTCAAACTTATTGAAATTCCCTTCCGCTCTATATCTTCTACACCGATGCATGGATTATCAAATGCCTTGGCACAAATGTTTCTCAGGATGAGAAGGTGTGTCTCGATCAATAACCACGCACCTACGTCCAAGGTCAAGGTCATAGTTGAAGGTCAAAGGTCAAACCTATTGAAATTCCCTTCTGCTCTATATCTTCTACACCGATGCATGGATTATCACACTATGCCCAGGGTCAAGGTCACAGACTTGATGCGTTTGAAACCTAAACGCTCGGCTAAATGGCTTATAATCAAAAATGCCTCGTTTTCTTTGGCTGCCAGTGGGGGTATTCGTGTGCCGACAGGCCACATTTCTAGTTTCCCTTGGTTAATGTTTTTAGTCAACCTTGGTTAAGGTTTTTATGTAGGCCGCAGCCACCTTCTTTGTCAAGCTATGTGTACATCGACAACCCTCGTAGTCGAGCTATGCTGTTCTCCTACAGCTCTTGTCATTATGGTACACTCGGTAAAACTCGGTGATCAAGATTTATACCTACGGACATTTCGGGCCTTGGACGTTTCGGCCCGTATCAGCGCAATTATTTTCGGCCCACGGCCAGAACAAACCATATTTATTTTTGCTCATCTCCTAGGAAGTATCTGTCAACAATCCAACATGATGTCAATTTGACCCATATTATAGGAGATGGGTTCGAGATGCTTTGAAAATATCGTCTAGCTATTGCTGATGAGGAATTTACTGTGACACCGGAAACAGTCGAATTTCGCTTCCGCGTCTTAAGCGAAAGTAGAATGTTTTTCCCCCGATTTTCAATGAATTTGCTTTCGAAATACTGGAAATAAAAAAAATCTATTTGGATCATTAGCTCTGATTTTGTTCCAAATGGGCACTGGGCTTTTATTTGAGGCACTAATTTTATGAAAATCAGCCAAACATTTTGTCATTTTCAATGTCAAAACTGGGGTTGGGCATCTATTAGAGCATGGCCATCAATTAGAATCATTACGGTAACTGGAATGGATTTTGATATATTAATTTTGAAACCAATTCAATTATTACAAAATGATTTCAAACTAGTCCATTTTTGAAAAGGGAGTGTTTTTGTTCTCAAAAATATGAAAATTAGTTGCAAAAAGTGCAGATCCTGATGAGATGGCTCGTCAAGAGCCGGCTGATCTGAATCTACACTATTTGCCAATACCACTATACAGAGCTGTAATGTTGAAAGGGTTAAAGAATGAAATCTGAACATTTGTTACACAACTCCTTCTGCCGGCACTTGATGTGATGTTGCATACAGCCACACTTACTGACAGTCAGTTAATCTTGCTATCTCTGTGTTTTTAGCTCACCTGAGCGAAGCTCATGTGAGCTATTGTTACCGCAATGTGTCCGTCGTCCGTCGTCGTCCGTCGTCGTCCGTGAACATTTTCAAACGTCTTCTCCTCGGTAACCATTGGGTCTATAGTCACCAAACTTCATGGTCATGGTCCTTAGGTAGGGGGATTACAAAATTGTTAAAATGACGTCATTACGTAATCCAAGATGGCCGCCATCTAAAAATAGCACAAATTCTTAAAAAATCTTCTTCTCAAGAACCTACAACCGGATTTCGACAAAACTTGGTAGGAATGATCGATGTACATTGCTCTTTCAAAGTTGTTAAAATGTTGACCCTGGGGTCAAAAATGGGCGTGGCCCGTGGGGTCAAATTGGGGTCAAATTTTTATTTTATTTTACTGAATATGGTCATTTCATATATCAAATTGAAGGTATCAATGAGGCGATCACTCTGGTGCATTTTTTGTCGAAATCGGATTGTTATGTCATCCAAGATGGCCGCCAAAAGGTCAAAAGGTCGTTCTTTTATTAGAGATTTCAACATTCTTCTTCACATGAACCGCTTGGCCCATGGTAGCCAAACTTAAAAGTTATGGTCCATGGGTGAAGCATTTTCAGATTTGTTAAAATGGAGGTCATCGCTAATCCAAGATGGCCGCCGTCTAAAAATAGAATAAATTCTTAAAAAATCTTCTTCTCATGAACCGCTTGCCGGATTTCAACGAAACTTGGTAGGAATGATCGATGTACATTTGCTCTTTCAAAGTTGTTAAAATGGTGACCCCGGGGTCAAAAATGGGCGTGGCCCGTGGGGTCAAATTGGGGTCAAATTTTATTTTTGACCGAATATGGTCATGTCATATATCAAATTGAAGGTATCAATGAGGCGATCACTCTGGTGCATTTTCTGTCGAAATCGGATTGTTATGTCATCCAAGATGGCCGCCGAAAGGTCAAAAGGTCGTTCTTTTATTAGAGATTTCAAAATTCTCGAACCGCTTGGCCCATGGTATCCAAACTTAAAAGTTATGGTCCATGGGTGAAGCCTTTTCAGATTTGTTAAAATGGAGGTCATCGCTAATCCAAGATGGCCGCCGTCTAAAAATAGCATAAATTCTTAAAAAATCTTCTCGTGAACCGCTTGCCGGATTTCGACGAAACTTGGTAGGAATGATCGATGTACATTGCTCTTTCAAAGTTGTTAAAATGGTGACCCCGGGGTCAAAAATGGGCGTGGCCCGTGGGGTCAAATTGGGGTCAAATTTTATTTTTGACTGAATATGGTCATTTCATATATCAAATTGAAGGTATCAATGAGGCGATCACTCTGGTTTAATATTTGTCGGAATCGGATGATTATGTCATCCATGATGGCCACCAAAAGGTCCATTTATTCAAGATTTTTAATGTCTTTTTCTCAGGAACCACATGGCCGATGCTGTGTGAAGCATTTTCAGATTTTGTAAAATGAGAGTCATCGCTTAATCCAAGATGACCGCCATCTAAAAATAGCACAATTTTTTTAAAACACATGAACTCAATGTCACCTTCTCCTCTGGTGTTCATGGAGTCAGGTGAGCGAATTAGGGCCATCATGGCCCTCTTGTTTTGAAATTAATTATTTTTATGCTAATCCCATATGTCATAATTAAGTGTATATATGATATACATTCTTTCTTTTATTAGCCACCAAATTGGAAAGGACATACTGTGTAATAATGCTAGTGGTATACTCAATTGTAATCTATCATCGTTAAGTGTACATATGATACACCTGCATTTTTTATTGGCAACCATAATGTCCCTTCTAAATTAATAAAAATGCTTGCAACCATCAGTGTCAATAGCACTTAGACTGTTTTGCCATTTCTTTGCCAATCATACCAATCGTTAAAGTACCCTTAACCGTCACAAAATGGTTTTCAGACTAGTCCATTTATGAAAAGGGTGTGTTTCTGTTCTCGGAAATATCAAAATTACTTTCAAAAAGTGCAGATCCTGATGAGACGGCTTGTTACATCTGGATCTGCACTGTTTGCATAAACCGCTATCTGCTTCAAAGGGTTAATGTGGTTATCGAGCACTCATCAATGAGCAATGTTGTATGAACATGAAGATCAGGATATACGTTGGGTTGCAAATGTCTTAACGGCCCTTATTTCAGTCAACATCCCAGAATGCTAGTTTGATGGTAATATTCTACTGCAGTGTCAAGTCACTGATATTGCAATCCCGTGTCATCATAAATCTACCTGCTTACTGTATTGCAATTTTAATGGCAAAATCTGCATTTGTGTTGGATGACAATTTTTTTCATTTTTTTTTCTAGATGCTGATACTTTTTGACATATCATTACGGAACGTTCTCTGCAGAACAAGGCTACTTACTAGATATATTTTCACAGAGAAACGAGGAACATTAAAAAAATCTCATAATTCTTTTTCTAGATGCTGACACTTTTTGACGTATCATTATGGAATGTTCTCTCTGCAGAACAAGGCTACTACATCATAATTATTTCCACAGAGAAACGGGGAAATTTAGAAAATATTCCAATGAACAAATTATGGCTTAATCCAACACTACTATTATGCCCCCTATGCGATAGCAAGGGGCGCATATTGCGTTGCTCTTGAGGTTCCGTACATCTGTCCGTCCATCCGTCCGGGCAACCAAACAAGAGGAAAGGGCCAATGGGAGGAGCCTTGTAACACAAAAGAATCCTTTGTTTTATTCTGTGTGACCCCTTATTCTATTCATAACAAGGGGCCATTTATATTGTTCTAGAACAATGGAAATCGCCCTTCCTCCATATCGTTGGAATGTCCGTCCGTCCGTCCGCACGTCCATCCATGTACATTTATGCCGAAAAGTAAAATAGTTTGGAAGAGTTTCTCCATTTAGAGTCCAGTATGCCTTGGGGCGTATCCATGTTTTACAAACATAACGTCTAGTTGCCTATGAAAAGTATGTTTTCTGCACATGCAATGGGCCATTTCTAACAAGTGTACATTTTGATCATTCTGCACTGTCACACAATATTATTATTGTTTCATAATTTTGCTGATGACAGACAAGGTACTTCAGTGACTGATGTGAACACAGGCTGTCCATTATCTATAAATTCATATAAATTTCTATAAATTTGGCAATCCCTATATTTTCCCAAAATCCCTATAAATCCCTATATTTTTCAAAAATCAGTAACTAATTTTTGTAAAATGCTCAAAATAAAGTCTGATATTGAACTTACTGGTTTATTCTAAACACAGTGCAAGGTTAGAGATGCATTTGACTAAATTATGATCGTATTTACCAGTTTTCTTTGTTTGGATCATTTTTTATCTCGTTGTAAAATGTGTAATTCTGTATTTTCAGCAAACATTTAAAAAATTTGCCATCCTTAGTTTACCGGTAGCTGATTGAGATGATGTAACATTGTGTTTTAAGTCTGTGAGTTGTCTTTGGAACCTGGTAACAGGAAACATTACTTTTTTTACCTGAAAGGACCGTCCTGAGCATGACGTTAAACTGCTCCTCGTCGGTGAAATATTAAAACATTGTTTTAGAAAATAAAAAATAAAAATTAATCAAGAGTTAATAATTGTAAACCATTTAAAAAACAGAGGAGAGGATACGGAATGGCTATAAGGGGAGGAGGCCATTAATCTAGATTTTTAACTCGAAAAAATCCTTTACGTACACACATACATGCCGTAAAATTGGAAAATATTGAGTTTTGTCCCTATAAATCCCTATTTTTTTGGCAAAAATCCCTATATTTATCCCTATATTTTTGGAAAAAAATCCCTATGTTCCTATATATTTGGAACCGAAAGTGAATGGACAGCCTGCGAACAGCATAGCCCCTGATCCGACTGTGCGAGAGCTCGGTCTGATCTGGGGCTATGCTGGTCGCAAACATCAAGAGCTACATTTTCACAGCCAGCAATCCATTTCTAGTACAGACAGTTCACATGTGAAGTGTCACATAGATGTCACAATCGCCTTAAACTGCCAATCAGCCAAGTTATCTGGGGGAGGTGACAGCTTCCTATGAAAAAAATCACATAAAACCATCACCACAATTTGCAACGTGATGTCAGCTGTTTCTCTGTATAGTGTTATTTAGTAGACAGTTAACTAAGCCAGTATCAAACTGAGTGTCAGTGCAGTTTTATGTGACTTGATCTGTTTTATAATCAAATACTTGTTGTTACTAGTCTGGTGAGATATGTAAATTTATGCGCTGTATCTTCCTACATTGATTTTTGGCTAATAGTATAAATGTAGACCGCTATCTTAATTTTTTTTGTCGTCTGCTGTTTATTTTCTATTTTCCATTTCTATCATAAAAAAACATGATTTGACAGCACTTTAGAATAATTTACAACATGCTTTGACAGCACTTCAGAATCATTTCCATTGATTGTGAAGTGCTGTCAAACCATGTTTTTATTGAGAAATAAGGCAAGATATAAAAGCAACAGCAGACGACAATTGTTGTGAGTAGCGGTCTAAGGGTTAAGGTAGTCGGCCATAGATAGATACACTTGACTTCTATGATAATTGCTTCATAAGAGTGATGTGATATATGAATATAACATATGTGAATATTGTCTTGTTACTGTATACTATATGGAGCATTGAGTTGCCATCTGGTTGTATGTACAAGCCATCGTACAGTTTCACCACTTTGTGCGTTTGACACAGACAGCAAATAATATTACAGTACACCAAATCAAATTTGGTGCAATACATAATCACAAGTCTCATCAGGATCTGCACTTTTTGCAAGTAATTTTCATATTTTTCAGAACTTAAACACCCCCTTTTCATAAATGGACTAGTCTGAAAATCATTTTGTGATGGTTAAATTGGTTCCAAATTAACATATGAAAATCCATTCCAGTTACACAGGGGTGAAGGGTTAAGTATACAGTCAAACCTGTCTTAAGCAGCCACCCAAGGGAAATTACAAAACTGGCTGCTTAACAGAGGTGACCTCTTAATAGAGGGTTGTGTTTTCAGGTACATTTCAGGTAATTTTTTTAAAATTGAAGATAAAGATAACATAGACATGTATGTTGACTTGATAATACAAATGTAATAAATAATATTAATGATTAATTTAGAGTACCATATTGATTAATTATGTATGTTTTAATGCAATATAAATGTGTATCTTTATATTTATTTAATATTTTCAAAATTGAACCTGAACATGTAATGAGTGGATTTCTTAACAAGTAACAAATATTTAGTTGAATTATATCATTTAAAGATACATGCCCACGCAGTAGGCATAAAATGTTCTTTATAGGAATTAAATAAGTGTATAATTATGTCACTATTCCACCAGTTCTAAAAATTACGAGTGCCCGCTATACAAATATAATCATTTATTAATTATCAATTTACTGTTAGCGACTCGCGGCGGTAACAGTCTATTTTCATAATGTGCGGGGACGACGACTTTCACATCACGGTTTGCGGTGCGCATGCGCAGTATACTACGCGCGCCAGTAGGCTTCCCAATATGTAAACAAGAATGTAAACATGTCGAAACGTCCAAGACGGAAATTGTATGAAACGGCGTCAGCCAAAAAAAAAGGCGAAAGGTCTGAGGGACAGGCAGTACAGAGAGAGAGAGTGGTTAATATTGGCGACCAGATCACCAAATGGAAAGAATTACGTGGAGATTTAGATTTGGACTCGAACAGAGATTTTTCTTCTCAACTTCCGATACTTCACTGCGCATGTCAAAGATGTGATATGATTGACCGTGTCACGTGACGCGTATTGGTAAAAATAGCACGAGGTCGGAAAATACCCTTTCTGGTCGCGGCATATAAAATGCTATTTAACACCAATTAACACGCGCCGTAATTAAAAATAACTCGTTAGTGGGTATAGACAAATGGCTCATATAAGGCATGACAGAAAATGAAAAGTAGTAGTACAGTGTAACCTGCTGCGTGGGCATGTATGTACCTTTAATGAAATAAAAAATTTATCAACAAATAAAAACACCAATGTTCACGTTTGTGTTGTTATTTTACAGCCTACTGCAACTACTAATTTGCAAGACTCATATTGTAGACAACTTATTGTAGTAGATAATAGGGCATAATGTGGTATAATCAGAAATGGTGTGGGATAAGTTATGCGATTTTGTTTTTGATATTTTTTTGTCGGGTATTGGTGAAGTCGAATTTGGATTCATTTCCAATTGTGTATGTAAATAATGCATAGGCGATGTCAGCAAAAGCAGTCAATAAGTGCGACATTCGGCTCATATTCGACATATGAGGCCATTTGCTTAAATTATATTTGAGCCGGTTACACTCGGTCCTGGGAAATACACACCAATTATATCAGCTATTCGTGTTTTCAATTGTCAATTTTGTAATTGGCAATGGGCTGTTCCTTTTTACAACATTTGTGTCGGTAACCTATAGAAATTACGAATCGACAGACAAGGGTGCAAGAACCCGGATGCGATAGGCTGTTCTTTCAATAATGCGCCGACAGTTCGGGCAACACAATTTGCACCTGTGAAACATACCCTCTCAATATCGCCGACTCGGCGACGTGTTTGGTGTTTTAATTACCCGCATTGACGGCTGACATCATTGTTAATTCGCGCTTCTGTAACGACCGCCGCAGGGTACATTGAAATCGGGATTAGCGGTGACCGTTTAATGAAATTGGATCACTAGTTTGGGACGATAATTAATGACCGCTGGCCGTGTTAGACGAGTGACCGTTGAATGAAAGCGTTTTATATAGCAAAAATGAGCGGGGGGAATTTGAAGTGGCCGCTTAATGGCGGTGACCGCTGATTAAAGGTGACCGCCCGAGCAGGTTCGACTGTATTATGAATTCATGCCCCACTATATAATATGGCTACATAAACTCCCTACAATTCTACATTTCAGAAGGCTGTTACAAGGACTGTAGATACGGCTATGTCATGGACACATGGGGGCGGGAAACGTGTGATTGCCACAAGCCCCCGCCCTCCTGCCCACCCCAGACACAGTGCACAAAGAAATGCGCCCACGGGTTTAAGATCAGCAAGAAGGGGTGTCCAAAGTGCCGCTGTAATAAGTGTTCCAACATGAACGATTGTCACAAAATGTGTAGTCATGGTTACCAGAGGGACAAACAGGGCTGTTCAGTTTGTAAATGTCAAGGTGAGTGTAACTTTTATGTAACTATTATAATTATGTAAAATATAGTATTTTGGAACTGCTTCATGAAATTAGTTTCAAGTCTTTCAACCCTGGATATAACGCATAGACTTTTTCATACTAATTATTTTGGACTATTTCATTAATGACAAAATGTGGATATTTTTAGAGGTGAATAATAGTGGCAAATGCTGCAGATCCTGATGAGATGGCTCTTCAGTAGCTAACTCAACTGGATCTATACTGTGTTCGTACATCTTGGCTGTGACATTAAAAATATAATCTTCTTTTTTTTTGTAAATACAGGATCTGGATATACAAAAATAGGATTGTTTTTATTGTATAAATATGTCGCTGCTCATGTCTTATATTGCTTAAAACATGTATCACAGTGGAGTCTCTCAACACCAGACATCCTGGGCACTTTCCAGTGGGTTTGGTTTCATATAATAACTCTCGTTAACTCAAATTTTCATTAACTCAAAAATCTTTTCCTCGAGGCCCCTGGACTTTGAATAAATGAGTGTTAAACTATATTAATAGACTGGGGGCCGTTTCACTAAACTTTGTACGCCTAAAATGTTCTTAAGTCCAAATTTATGATAGTAAATTTCACATTAACAATGTTTTCTTGTAAACAATTATTGGATTTACATTTATTGAGTATAGGCTGCATATGCAGCATATGCTCAATAAATATGTATCCATCAATTTAAATTTCCGGACGATCATAAATTTGCACTTGCGAACATTTTAGTTGTACGAAGTTTAGTTAAACGGCCCCCAGGTAACTTGATGTCAAAGTCTTGGTCCCAAGTACATGATTTCCTATACATGAGTTAACTCAAATTTTCATTGACTCAAGTATTTCCTCGGGCCCCTGTACTTTGAGTAAATGAGTGTTAACTATATTTATAAACTGATAATTCCAGCACAAAAATGTTTACACAATTCCCGAACATTTGATTGGTCCATTGCAAGTATCCGTCCAAAATCTATATCCCAGTAAACTCCATGCCGAACTACTTTCCGTAACCGTCAGGCGCAGTTAAAATAATTCTTAAGAAAACGGAAAATAAACACATTTTCTTGATGAATTTATTTCAAATGCTGGAATTATAAGGAATGAATGGCATTTTTGTTGAATTTATCAGGGATATAAACTTGGAAAAGTCGCGGGAATACTGGACGAGGCCTTCCGGCCTTCGTCCAGTATTCCCGCGACTTTTCCAAGTTTATACCCCGATAAATTCCACAAAAAGGCCATTCATTCCTATAGTATTTTACATTACCCAGAATCTCTGTGGACGGGCAACTGTACCCACAATGGTCAGGACTACACCCTGGGCCAGGTGTGGTACGCGGCCCCGTGTCAGCAGTGCTGGTGTCGCCGTGACAATGAGGTCATGTGTGAGGACATCACGTGCCCCCTGCTCACCTGCAGCCTCATGGTGAAGAAGGACGGCCATTGTTGTCCCATTTGTCTCAGTGAGTACATGGTGTAGGTGATTTCAAAACGCGTCCCAAGACAATCTCAGTTTCTTTATTTCTTGTCAGATATATATATTGTAACCACCATTTGAACCGTCTCATTGAGGCCGTTCAAATGAGTGGTCACAACATATACTTTCATTGAGAAATGAGGAAAATGGAATACATTCTGCAGATGCACCATTTTACTGATTCAGCCTCGTGGTGAAGGACGGCCATTGTTGTCCCATTTGTCTCAGTGAGTAAATCGTGTAGGTTGTTTCAATACGCGTCTCGAGAAAACCTCAATTTCATTATTTCTTGTCGGAAGTATATATTGTGACCACCATTTGAACCGTCTCGTCGAGACGGTTCAAATGAGTAGTCACAACATATACTTTCATTGAGAAATGAGGAAAATAGAAAAGAAAATGCTTTACATTCTGAAGATAACTGATTCAGCATCATGGTGAAGGACATACTTTGTTGTCCTATTTGTGTCAGTGACTACATGTGGTTGTTTCATTAACCCTTACTATGCTGAATTAAATTTTGTCGCCTGCTGGATATTTTTTATTATGCCCCACCACGATAGTGGAGGGGGCATTTAGTGTTACCCTTGTCCGTCCGTCCCGTCCGTCCCGTCCGTCCGTCCGTCACGAAACTTTAACGCTCGGGTAAATTTCGCCTCATTTATTATCAAAGCGATATGTGGGGCATCCGTGTTCTATGAACACATTTTCTAGTTTTCAATATTTCCTGATAAAAACCTGTTTTGGCAGCACATGAGAATCGTCTCCACTGGAGACGATTCTCATGTGCTGTCAAAACGGGGTTTTTATTGTTAAGAATTAAGGCAAAAATGAAAAACAGTGGACGACAATTTTCGTTTCCTGCATGGTGAGGGTTACGGGTCTGAGACAATCCTTCCGCATTAACCATTTACAATCTGGAGATGCACCATTTTACTGATGTACAAGTTCAAATAATTTCTCCTCATAGACATATATATCTGCTGCCTGTAAGGGGTAAAAATAATTATTTTTTGTTGAAGAATCAAGTTTAGTCGATGTCGGCAACTTTACATTACCTGTAATAGTTTGATGTGGTTATGTGTATTCTGGTTACTGCCGGTTTGATGGTAGATCATGTGACATCTTGTATAAGACTAACCAGTGAAGTATGTCCCATTGAAGCGGTAATGATGATGTATTACTCCACTAATGGACAATACCTTTACCCATTTCATGTGATATACATATTGATTCATGGGTAGCTAAATTGCCAACTAACATTGTCTTTCTGTGTCCTTCATTTCTCCACTACTGTTTTTTGTTCCACGTTTTTCTGCTGACGAACCTTTGGCTAATTATATATTCCAGCACAAAAATATTTACACAATTCCCTAACATTTGATTCGCCCGTAGCAAGTCTCTGTCCAAAATTTATATTCCAGTAAACTCCCATGCCGAACTAATTTCCGTAACCGTGAGGCGCAGTTAAAATAATTCTTAAGAAAACGGAAAATAAACCCATTTTCTTGATGAATTTATTTCAAATGCTGGAATTATAAGGAATTAATGGCCTTTTTGAATTTATCTGGGATATAAACTTGGAAAAGTCACGGGAATACTGGACGAGGCCTTAAAAAATTACAATTTTCAGGGGAAAAAATCAAGAAAAAAAAAGATTTTTTTTTTGATTTTTTTTCGAAAATTGTAATTTTTTATCGCTTCGTCCAGTATTCCCACGACTTTTCCAAGTTTATACCCTGATAAATTCCACAAAAAGGCCATTCATTCCTATATTAAACACATTAAATCTAAAAAAATATTTAAATGTAAGTACGGTACTTTTTCACCAATAACAAAAAAGTCACCCTCCCCAAAATTTTTGTTTCATGGAATTCCATCAAATATTGATTTAATAGCGAAAAAACATTTTCCTATGGGAATTTAACATAGGGGGAAAAATAGGCGGAAGAGGTGGGGGTGGAGTCAAAAAACTTTTTTTTTTTTTAAATTGACCTGGCTAGATAGCTTGGAAATGATGTAACTAAGAAAACAAAAGTTAGATTGTGAAAATCAGTCCACAAATAAAAAAAAATGTTTAAAAACAATCTATTTTTAGTCCCCATGTTCAATTCCCAAAGGAAAATCGTTTTTTTTTCGTAATAAAATCAATATTTTACGGAATGTCATCAAATATTTTTTTTGGGGAAGGTGAATTTTGTTATTGATGAAAAAGTACTTAAATATTTCTTAGATTTAGTGTGTTTTATAGCTAAAAGTTTGTCGGCATCAAAACGTGGAACAGACAGTAGTTTATGTGCAGTCTGATCAGGGCATATGCTGGTCGTGAGTCAGCAATTGTTCTGTCTCTGATTGACAACTTTAATCTGTCTATGATTGATGATCAGCAACTACATTAGTTACACATGTCCAGAGGTCCATTTTTTCAGCGGGCTGCCTGTTTGTGTATTGCAGATTTCTCCATCTCCCCAGTAGGTGTTACAGAGCAGGCCGTGTCCGGTACAGATGAAGGTCAGTATCTCCATGTACATGCTATATCCATGTCCTGTAACTAACTGTGTATTGACTGGTTGCATGCTGCACATAACAAAGTTATGTATAAGACATTAACTCTGAGACAATGTATCAATCTGTTATAAAATGTTCTGAGAATGTAATTAATATCAAGCTTTATTAACTAGAGCTTTGCCTTCAACTAGTCAAATTATGTGATGTTAAGCATGAGAATTTTATACTTACTCAAAATTATTATCTTTTGCATCCAGATCATGAACCAATTGGTTTCTTGCCTCAAATTTTCCAAATTCATCATAGCCATATTTCAAATTCTATCTTCACCATATGCAACCTGTAGCCGATTTCACCAACATTGCAAAGTATACTTATCTAGCAAAGTATACTTTGAGGGAGTAATCATTTATTTTTCCCAAAATGCATTATTTCATATAGAACTAACCGTTGCATATATTTGATGATTAAAAGTATGCAGAATTATTATACTGAATTTATTACATTATCACAGCCAAATTGGCTGTGATAATGTAATAAATTCAGTATAATAAAAATTAATAAATTTATCATAAAATTGAAAATTTCTCCCTCAAAGTATACTTTGCTTCTAAAGTATACTTTACAATGTTGATGAAATAGGCTACAGATGACATACAAATTGGGCATGGTCTCTAAATTATACTCTACATCACACAGTTAACTCTTTGCATGCTGGGAAACTTGTGGGCTATAAATAGTTCAAAACTAGCAGACAAAAATTCATCATATTTTCTTGTATTTCTCCCCATAAATATCATGAATATGTCCTGGAATTTCATTAGAATTGAGTCCTGAGGACTCAATTCTAATGAAATTTCAAGACATATTTACAGAGAGAAATAAAACATACACTCCTAATTCGTTTGGCGGATATTTTCGCCGCTAACATGCAAAGAGTTAAATTGTCAGTGATTGAGCACCGAGCAGTTTTGACCAATTAAACTTTTTGAGTTAGAGAACGGAGAACTTTCTCCGATAATGATCCCAATGCGCATCATGCCTCAAATTACAAATTTTATAATGACCCAATTTCCAATTTCTATGGTGGCCTACACAAAGTGGCCACAGTTGAAGGGGTCAGTGGAACAAAGGGGTAACTCCATGAGGGTAGCTAGATTGTAGATGGGAATGAGAAACTTGTTGAGATGGTTCAAATGAGTGGTTGTAACATATACTTTCTTTGAGAAATAAAAAAAAAAAAAATAATAAATATTTAAAAAAATTCAGGTGTATTCCACATATGATGGGTTAAACAAGTTGACAAATTTCACAAGAAATCTGTGAAATCAGAAAACTCATTTAATAAATCCTATTAAATCATCACTCTTGTAAGTTCATATATTTATTATACGAGTTTACTGATTTCATAACAAAATTGGCATAGCCTCATTTCTTATGAAATCAGTAAATTGTTGAATAAATATCAATAATTCCAGCACAAAAAATATTTACACAATTCCCTAACATTTGATTGGCCCGTATCTGTAGCAAGTATCTGTCCAAAATTTATATCCCAGTAAACTCCCACACCAAACTACTTTCCGTAACCGTGAGGCGCAGTTAAAATAATTCTTAAGAAAACGGAAAATAAACACATTTTCTTGATGATTTTATTTCAAATGCTGGAATTATAAGGAATGAATTGCCGTTTTGCTGAATTTATCGGGGATATAAACTTGGAAAAGTCGCGGGAATACTGGACGAAGGCCGGCCTTCGTCCAGTATTCCCGCGACTTTTCCAAGTTTATACCCCGATAAATTCCACAAAAAGGCCATTCATTCCTATAATATCATCCTGCATGTTACTCATCAGAACATCTGTGTTTCTTGTATTCAGATGGGTCAGAGAAGCTGGCAGCGCTGGAACAGAAGTATATAATCTCACTGTCGATCGCGGGCGCCTTCGTCATGTTCTTGTTGATTCTCGTGTTCGTGTTGCTCTACCTGAAACTGAAACAGAGGCACCAGGCGAGCTGGAGTGTCGCTGGCCTAGACTCGTACTGCAAGTGTCCGCTGTTTGCCGGAAACTCGCCTGAACTTCAACATAAATACAACGTGAACGGGGACTCACAGAGTAAACTGGCGTACGATACTGTCGTCGTACAAAAATACCATCATCCCTGTGTTGAGGTTTCGTTGAAATCTGTAGAGGAGTTGGATGAGAAAAAGAAATTTATTTTACCGGAATCGGAAACGGTTTCGGAGGCAAATAAAACAAAAGTGAAAAATGATTATTCATATGTTGATTGGCCGCCAACTTGAGGTGATGGAAGACATAAAGTTGACTATGATGCAAAAACTTGGAGCCAAGTGGGCCAGTGTGTCAGATTTAATACCTTACGAGAATTTTCCAAAATTTATTTTGAAAATCTGGTGTACTTTCTATAAATGTTGATAAAAAATCGAATTTCATGTGTGATTAAAAAAGTTGTCAACTTTCAACATCATTTAGAGGAATTAAAATCGACAAAATTTGGTAAGGCAGAAAACCTTATACACAGGCCAGAAACCAGATGACAAGCTTGTGGTGTAGAAATTCCGTGGATTATAAGTTCGCTAGTTTGACGACTTATGGCACTGGTGTCACTGCCAGTGATTCCAAGACAAAATAATGGCATATGTACATGTACTCGCATCACGGCAGATGATATGTCTATCTCCGCCTTCACTCTTTCAACTCGACAGAAGACATAATGACAATTTTGTCAAATGTTGTAGATCGTGATCACAGGTTGAAGTAACGGACCGAGGTCTATACATACATTAAATAAATAAAAGCATCAATAAATGAAAAAAATAAGCTAAACAATTTAAAAAAAAAAATACATTAAATATGCCTAAAAGCATCAATAAATGAAACAAAATAAGCTAAACAATTTAAAAAAAAAAAAAACATTAAATATGCCTAAAAGTATCAATAAATGAAACAAAATAAGCTAAACAATTTTTAAAAAAAAATTGTTTAGCTTATTTTTTTTCACTTATTGATGCTTTTAGGCATATTTAATGTATTTATAGACCTCGGTCCGTTACTTCAACCTGTGATCGTGATGTGTCTGTGCATAACAAGTTGCCTCATCACTATCTGTACTGTTTGTGAATAATATTCTTCTACTTGAACTTTTACTTTGAAGAATCCATACTGGTTACTTATGGGTGAAAGGGTTTATTTTATGCTATCTGTTTACACTTCAAAGCCACAACAACAGAATTGCCCTCTGCTTGGTTTGATTTTGGTGTTATTTCTTAACAAAAATCCTGTTTTGACAACACATGAGAATAGATATGATTCTCATGCGTTTTTACAGATAATATTGCATATTTTCGAAACCAATACACGTATCAACAAAATATGGCAATGCGATAACATCAGTAGTGTCTATCATTTGATTATGAAACATTTTCATTACTGCTGAATTAAATGTTGTCGTCTGCTGTTTATTTTCTATTTTTCTCGTCAAAAACATGCTTTGACAGCACTTTAGAATCATTTCCAATGTTATTGACAAAGAATGCATAATATAAAGCAACAGCAGACGACAATTTTTGTTCCTAGCATTCTAAGGGTTAATATGGCATTCAAAACCAGGTTGTTTGTTTGGTTATGGATCAGCCGAGGCTCACCGGAATATGTTAACCCTTACAGCACTGATTAATTAATCCCGTCTGCTGTTTATTTTCCATTATTCTCATCAAAACCATGTTTTGACAACACTTTAGAATCATTTCCGTTGGAAATGATTCTAAAATGTTGTCAAACCAGGTTATTATTGACAAAAAAAATAAAACGTACATCGACAGCAGATGACAATTCATGTTTCCCGCATTCTAAGGGTTAATGATGAATACACCCTTAAAGGTACATGTCCACTCAGTAGGCACAAAATGTTCTTTATATCAGAGACATCATCTGAGACATTTTCTGGCAAAATAAACATTCATTCACCATTACCCCACATATTGATTGGCATTATTATACATTTTATATCAGACTGAACTTTCCACACTGATATCAGGGGCGATATATACCTGTTAAAGCCTGTTTTGACAGCACATGAGTATCGTCTCCACTGGAGACAATTCTCATGTGCTGTCAAAACAGGTTTTTTTGTTAAGAATTAAGGCAAAAATGAAAAATAGCAGACGACAATTTCCGTGTTAACCCTTCAAAGGTAGGAAACAAATAGTGTCGTCTGCTGTTTATTTCGAAACGGTCTTGGTTATCATCAAAAACATGATTTGCCAGCACATTAGAATCATCTCACATGGAGATGATTCTCATGTGCTGACAAAATGTGTCAGTGACAACATTTTATTCCGTATTGTAAGGGTTAATAGGAGCTTAATTTTTGTACAATATATTTACATATATTGGGTCACTGTTACCTATTAATATGTCGTTGTTTCAGTCAATTTGTTATGCTGTAATGTTGTCGTGTCTGTTATTAGGTTTGAGGCGGCTTTCAAAAATTCTTTTTGCATTGGAAAGCTGACAAAATTCTCTGTCTCTGCCTCGCTGACAGTTCTCGGCTATCTGGTCAACTAAGAGAGCTATAGGCATTTGAAGTTGAAAAATGTACATACTTTTCAACGATTTTGCCGAATTTCGGCTGATAACGGGTGATCTTTACAAACGTTTTCCAATTTGTACAGTAATGTCAACAACATAATTTCTTGCCAGTGTGATAGGGGAGTGTCAGGCGCATAAAAGATGATAATTTTCAGAGCTCTATCTTGACTACTTCCGGTTCTATTGGATGTCAAAGATGAACGTCTTTTTTTCAAGTTTTCAAAATAGAGCAAACGGATGTGACGTCAGCTTCGTTATTTATCAATAGATTTCAAAATTTCTTGCTGCGGTCGATATTTCAGTCCTTTAGCTAAAACTTTCCCGCTTTGTGCCCGGCCTATGGTGAAAAACAAACGAAAACTTCACTGGCGGAATATTGCATATTTCCGTTTTATTAGGTGTATTTACAAATGGCGTAAACTGCCATTTAAGGGCGATAACTATCGAAAAATAATCATCCGCTGACTTACGGGCTCCCTCCATCTACACCAAACCGCTGGTCGGATTGACTTCAAATTTTGCATACCGATTCGGATCAAGTGTGAGCAGAGACTCGGGGATTTTCAGATATCTTTTAATGCTACTTTCCACGAAAACGGAAGTGACGTCATACTTCCTATAACTTCCTTATTTTCCAACCGATTTCAAGAATTCTTTTTGCATTGGAAAGCTGACAAAATTCTCTATCTCAGATTCACTGACAGTTTTCGGCTATCTGCTCAAATAAAAGATCTATATGCATTTGAATTTGAAAAATGTACATACTTTTCAACGATTTTGCCGAATTTCGGCTGATAGCAGGTGGTCTTTACAAACGTTTTCCAATTTGTACAGTACTGTCAGCAACATAATTTCTTGCCAGGGTGATAGGGGAGTGTCAGCCACATGAAAGATAATAATTTTCAGAGCTATATCTTGACTACTTACGGCTCTATTCGATGTCAAAGATGAACGTATTTTTTCAAGTTTTCAAAATAGAACAAACGGATGTGACGTCAGCTTCGTTATTTATCATTCGATTTCAATTGTTTTTGCTGTAGTCGATATTTCAGTCCTTTAGCTAAAACTTTGGCTGAGGATCGAACCCGGTATCCCTCGCTCCGAGTCCATCGCTCTACCTCTAAGCTAACCGGCCCCACATCGGTGTGATGATGCGAACACAATAATGTTGGACTGTTCATTCTAAAACTTCAGAAATTCTTTTTGTAACCGATAGTTTACACCTTGGGCTAAAGCTTAGTTACACATGAAATCAATGTTTGAGGCTCAAACCGTTGATGCAGCTCAAGCTGCTCTAGTTCATTTTATAATCAAACTATGGACGATCAGGGTGCGCTGCTTGCTGAGATTTTTAACTACATCTCGAGGATGCACAATGTTACTGATGGAAAATGCTAATTAGTGTCATTGTTTCGCATCAGTAGCCGATTTCACCAACATTGTAAAGTATACTTATCTAGCAAAGTATACTTTGAGGGAGAAATTTTCAATTTTAGGATAAATTTATTAATTTTATTATACTGAATTTATTACATTATCACAGCCATTTTGGCTGTGATAATGTAATAAATTCAGTATAATAATTCTGCATACGTTTAATCATCAAATATATGCAGTTGTTTGTTCTATATGACATAATGAATTTCAGGAAAATAAATGATTACTCCCTCAAAGTATACTGTGCTAGAAAAGTATACTTTGCAATGTTGGTGAAATCGGCCACAGAAGTATATGTTGTGATCATTTTGGGAGTGGGCTAAGTGATTCCGGTGTGGCGAGGACCTGGATTATTCTGATTTCAGGGCTGATTTTTGGGATTTTCCTACCCCATGTGTGTATATACTTGAACATGTACATGTACTTGTACAGGTAATATATGGGATTTAGTACTAAACCCATTGACCCGGCCTTAAATGACCTTAGCTGTTGACATGCCGTTAAACCCCAACAAACAAACCCTTCATTTTGACGGAAAGCATTAACTTCCAAGAGTAGAACTATGTCTTCTTCAAACGGCTCTCATTATGAAGTGTATGTATATTTATTGAATGTTCTCTTACAAAACTGAAACAACGATATCTGAAGTTCAGATTATTAAATTGGCAGCCAATTTATTTTTAGAATGCAAGAGAGAAATATTCCCCGAGAAATAAATTGACAAAACATCCCTCTGATTAGTTTTCTATATCCAAAAATCAAATGGGCTTCCAGCTGACGAAAAATACCTTAGGAAATTTGCGACCAGCGTACCCCCAGATCAGAATGCGCAGTTGCGCATTCTGATCTGGGGGTACGCTAATCACCATTCCATCAAACAAGGTTTATGCCTGTAAATAACACTTTGACCAATTTCTGGTGGGTGGCAGGTGGGAGCATGCAATGGGTAATTTAACGATCGGGATTCATCCCGAACGGAATCCCAAACGGAGCCCTGGTTTTCTTGTATCTGAGAGTTGAATCTGGTTATAACCCTTATATGAGTAATATTATTATTCGTAATCCTATTAATTTCAGGGGAAGGGGCCAAGTGACTTCGGTGTGGTATGGACCTGGCACCAGGCCAGGTTATTCTAATTTCAGGGCTGACTACATATTTTTTTCTATGTAAACATTCCGTTCTGATTTTGCGATTTTCCCCCCAATTCAGCAGGTTGCATACGGGATCAAACCAATTGGCCCGGCCTTAAAGGACCTTAGCTGTTGAAAGTATACTTTGCTAGATACGGTACGGGAGTAGATTGCAAGAGTTACCTTTGCAACTAGACAAACCAACTGTTTATGCCATCTTCACTCGTGTTGTGGATGCATGTTGAAAATAATCCCCCAGTAATTGCCCACACAACTTGGCTGCATGATGATGAGACAGAAAAGTTGTATCTAGTTGATTGTGCATCAGAATCTGTTACTTGTTCACCAATTACTTCAGGAATGTCTTGCATATTATTTAGAAACTTATAATGAGTGTTCTTTGTACAAGTATTGAATTCTCTTTTCAATCAAGCACATGTTAGACTGCCATCTACTCGTCAACATTGATTATTAGTGGTTTACTTCCACAGAATGTGTGGGTGGTAGGTGGGAGTATGCGATGGGTAATAGAACGATCAGGGTTCATCGTTACCGGAATCCCGACTGCAGACCTGGTTTGGCCCTCACATACGTCGTTGGCATTCTTGTATGTGACAGTTGAATCTGGTTATATCCATTATGTGAGTATTACGATTATTTGTAATCGTATTTTAGGGGAAGGGGCCAAGTGACTTGGTGTGATATGGACCTGGCACCAGGTCAGGTTATTCCAATTTTAGGGCTGAATATATATTTATTTCGATGTAAATATTCTGTTCTGATTTTGGGATTTTCTCCCCAATGCAGCAGGTTACATGCGGGATCGAACCCGTTGGCAGGCTTTAAATGACCTTAGCTGTTGATAGGCCGTTTAAGACCAATAAATACAATCAAATCCACAGAATGTATGTAGAGTAAGGAATGTACAAAATAGATCCAGAAAGGATAATAGTCTATATGTCTGTCTGTCTGTCTGTCTGGTGTACAAATTCCTTTGAATATAAATACATTGACAAAGTTTGATGAACATCAAATGGCTTTGGTTTGTGTTGCCACAATAAATTATATCAATGAACAAATAATTTATTCAAGGACCCGTGGATATAAACCTCAGTAATATGTGACACATTACACTGTGAAGATTTTCTGACAAAAAAAAAAAAAAATTCTTTATTTGTCATCAGAAGTATATGTCGTGACCACCATTTGAACCGTCTCGTCGAGACGGTTCAAATGAGTGGTCACAACATATACTTTCATTGAGAAATAAGAAAATTAGAAAAATAAATGTTTAAAAATTTCCCATAAGGTGTATCCTTTCCCATATCTAAAAGGTGTATCCCAAAGGTAATGGTGTAATCTTTTCTCTCTTCGTATCTGGCATGGGAAGTTTCATAATAATTTTCTCCCTTCCATCGGGGACATGATCATTATTTCACACATGGTGTAGATCTGAATGAGATGACTCATTACAGGCTGGCTCATATGGAACTACATTGTATAATTAGCATTAGTCTCTTTCAAGAAACCTGCCCAAATTTTAACCCATATAAACAATGCAAAAATAGTATATATTTTTTCGATAATAATTTAAGAATGAGCCTTCTTTTTATTCATGAAATTTTGTCAAATATTGATTTTATTATTGCGAAAAATTGATTTGTCTATGGCAATTTAACCGCAGGCGATTGAACTCCCCACCGACATACCCCCTTTAGATAAATCAATCTGGTCTGACTATACTACGTATATAGACTAATTTATAATAGTATACTATAGGCGGTGGGGGGCGGGGGCTCTGAATGTGGAGAGGGGACTTCAATCTCCTGTGATTTAACAAGGGGGAGAAGGAGGTGGAGGAGCTGTGGGAGGAGTCAGAAAACGAAAAAATGTGGAAGTTGACTCCGAAACCTGGCTAGGTAGTTTGAAAATGATATAACTAAGAAAACAAGTTAAATTTTGAAAATCGGTCCAGTATTTCCCCATGTTAAATCCCCATAGACATCTTCACATGGGGAAATTTTTTCGCAATAAAATCAGTATTTGACCAAATTTCACGAAATAAAAAGAAGGCCCATTCTTAAATTTTCCTTTAATTTAATATTATCGGAAAAAATATTATTTTTTAATTGTTTATATAGCCGTAAAATGCGGGCAGCTTTCGTGAAACAGACAGTAGTGTTTGCTGTGTTCAAAGGGTTATCGGTTCTTTCCAATGGTTCCAATATGCATGATTTGTGGCATGCCATAAATGAACATACAGTGGAACCTCTCTAAACCGGACATCAAGAAAACACCTGTGATCTTATTTTTGGCGAGTTTCTCGGTCATTTATCTCAGGTGATAATGTCTGTTCATGATCGCATAGCACACAACTATGGCCCAGATTGATCAAATACCTGATTTACAGTGAAACCTTTCTAAGCCGGTTTAGAGAGGTTTCACTGTATATATGTTGTGACATAATTTGTATGTGAAAAAAGCTGTTTGTGTTGTTATTTGTTCACAAATTAATGAACTATCAACTATATTAACTGTTCCAGCGTTATACAAGTAGTTTACTGTGTTGGGCTACTCGATATCAGGGGGCCGTTTCACTAAACTTTGTACAACTAAAATGTTTGTAAGTGCAAAATTATGATAGTCTGTAAATTTCACATTAACAATGTTTTCTTGTAAACAATTATTGCATTTACATTTATTGAGCATAGGCTGCATATGCAGCCTATGCTCAATAAATGTAAATCCATTAATTGAAATTTTCAGATGATCCTAAATTTGCAGTTACGAACATTTTAGTCGTATAAAGTTTTGTGAAGCGGTCCGCAGATGAGTGACACAAAAATGGTGTCGCAATACTGTTGTATATGCGACTATGACTAGTATAGACACACATCTGTGCACTCTGATCAGGGTATGCACTGTTCACCATTCAGCCAGTGAAGTATTACACACTGCTTCCAATGAACATTATAGATGTGTGTCAGACTATGGCAGCGGACTAGATGATTAGGACCAAGACTCGCCATTAGCTCTATTTCTCCAGTCACAGCCACATATATGTTGTTGTGACTGGAGAAATGGGGCTTATGGGATAATGTGACCAGTGTTTCTCCTATCAAATAGCACACTACTGCAGCCGGATAACGATCTATATTGTTTGTTAGAAACATGACGGACGTTTCATTGATGGAATGGTGAACAGTGCAGATCCCGATTCGGATGCACAGGCTGATATGGATCTACACTGGTCACAAAACCCATAAGCCTGGAATTCCGACTGGAGACCAGGTTTGGCCCTCACATACGTCTTTGGCATATTGTATGTGACAGTTGAATCTGGTTATACCCCTTATGTAAGTATTACGATTATTCGTAATCCTATTTTAGGGGAAGGGGCCAAGTTACTTTGGTGTGGTATGGACCTGGCACCAGGTCCGGTTATTCTGATTTCAGGTCTGAATATATTTTTATCTCGATGTAAATATTCCGTTCTGATTTTGGGATTTTCCCCCAATGCAGCAGGTTAAAACGGGATCGTTTGCCCGGCCTTACATGACCTTAGCTGTTGATAGGCCGTTAAACACCAATAAACAAACATAGAAACAAACATTTCTCCAGTCACAGCCGCATACATAGTAGCAGTAATAGTATTAATTGAATCTGGTATTCTGTTTGTTCAACAAGGTCACCTTACGTGACCTTGTTGAACGAACAGAATACCAGATTCAATTAATACTATTACGTGACTCACGTACATCAGACAGAGTGGTGTTACAAATACCAACTACACAATACACTGATTATCAGTGGTGATGGTGATGAGATATTATCCTTCACAGTCATTGGGTCTGTAACTGGCTGTGGCGACGTTCAATGAAAATATCTATTTCTGCATAAGACGTTTAAATAACCGTGAAATTAAAGAATGCAGATTTATGTCTTTTTCTATCAAGATTATTTTTATTGAAAATAATTGAACTGTTTGATGTTTTACGTTATACTACTACTGCTATTAACGGGCCAACTGATCAAAACAGCCATCATTGCATGTTTTAATGATATAAATCTAATGTAGCTGTATTTAATATACATCAACCCCTTGCTGACGAAAATGACCTTGTGACATTCACGACCAGTGTAGCCCCAGATTAGCTCTGATGCCTGATCAGGGCCTACAACGTGTGCGATTCATTCAGCATTACTTCTATTAGAACACACTGTAACAGGGCAATTGGTCCAAATCTGTATTTAACTCGTACCGTAATGATGTTTCGTCATCCAACATAGAGAGAAGTTACTTTCTTAATTCTTGCCTCCCGAACATGAGGTAAACAAATTAACTACAGAAAATAATCTACCGTCTGTTTCACGAAACCTGCCCAAATTTTAATGCTATATAAACAATGCAAAAAGATTATTTTTTTACGATACTATTTTCCGATTTATTTTGTGTTAAAAAATAAATCCATCTGAATAATGTCTGTGTAATCTGAAATGTCCTTGACATTGAGATGCAAAATTGTACACAGCCCCGCAGGGGACATGTATTTTTTTTATTAATTTGTTCCCTCGAATTAACAATTCGTTCCCACGATATAACAATTTGTTCCCTCGAATTAACAATTTGTTCCCACGAAATGACAATTCGTTCCCTCAATTTAACAATTCGTTCCCTCGAATTAACAATTTGTTCCCACAAAATGTTAATTTGTTCCCTCAATTTAACAATTTGTTCCCTTTAATTAACAATTCGTAACCACGAAATGGCAATTCATTCCCTCAATTTAACAGTTTGTTCCCTTGAATTAACAATTTGTTCCCACGATATAACAATTAATTCCAACAAGTCGTTTGGGAAAAAATGTTATTTTGTGGGAACAAATTGTTAAATTGAGGGAACAAATTGTTAATTTGTGGGAACAAATTGTTAATTTGTGAGAACAAATTGTTAAGTCGTGGGAACAAATTGTTAAATTGAGGGAACAAATTAATAAAAAAAATAATTCTACGTCCCCTGCGGGACTCCATAAAATTGGGTGCATTATGTCTGTCACATTGAAGTATGAATCAATGATTGTGTAAATAATTCTGTATTGTGTGTGGTCCAATATTCAGGGCCAGTAACTCTTACAGAGTGAATTCAGTTGGATCTACTCTTCCATTATTAACCCTTTCACCCCTATGTAACTGCAATGGATTTTGATATGTTCATTTGTGCAACCAATCCAACTGTCACAAAATGATTTTCAGACTAGGGTCATCCATTATTTATCAAAAGGGGGTATTTTTGAAAATTACAGAAAAAATGCAGATCCTGACGAGACGGCTCGTCTGGATCTGCACTGTTTGCATAAACCGCTATAGCGGGATTTAGAGTTCAAAGGGTTAATTGTGACTGTGATTGGGAAAATTGGGTGACGGGTATTTGTGGCCAGTGTATAATTTATCTGCTTGCACACTTATGATAATGATTTATAGAAGCATGATAGACATTTCAATTGATGGATTTACATTTATTGGTGGGAGCACGCGATGGGTAATTTAACGATCGGGGTTCATCCTTAACGGAATCCCGACTGGAGACCTGGTTTGGCCCTCACATACGTCTTTGGCATTTTGTATGTGACAGTTGAATCTGGTTATACCCCTTATGTGAGTATTACGATATTCGTAATCCTATTTTAGGGGAAGGGGCCAAGTGACTTGGTGTGGTATGGACCCGACACGCCAGGTCAGGTTATTCTAATTTCAGGGCTGAATATATTTGTCCTCGATATAAATATTCCGTTCTGATTTTGGGATTTTCCCCCCAATGCAGCAGGTTAAAATGGGTTCGAACCCGTTTGCCCAGCCTTACATGACCTTAGCTGTTGATAGGCCGTTAAACACTAATAAACAAACAAACAAACATTTATTGAGCATAGGCTGCATTGCAGCCTATGCTCAATAAATGTAAATTCACTAATTGTTTACAAGAAAACATTGTTAATGTGAAATTCACAGACTATCATAATTTTGCACTTACGAACATTTTAGTCGTACGAAGTTAAGTGAAACGGCCCTATCATCTTACGGGCTGATCTGGATCTTCACTGGTAGTTTAGCTTAAAACCCAATTTCCTCACCCTCTGGTCACTTTGCATGGATTACGAGAAAATTAAATTTCCTTTTGCCTATTTTGATGTAACTTACAACCCAGCCTTTATGCGTCTTATTACATGAACAAAATGTATTAAATTTGTACAGGTCATGTATTTTCAGTTTGCTTTTATACATTTATTTTATTACAAGAGTGTCACTGAAACATGCAAAAGACTTATCAAGCATTTAATGTCGTGTTATTTTCTGATCTCCGACAGTTAAAAATCGTTATGGAGAAAAGTGAAATATATTTATGCCAAAACATGTATAGTTTCTCTTATAATTTTTTTAGATAATTTTGTCCATCCTGAAATGACGTGCACGATTGTGTTGTCACCCTGGTCTCTGTTAATTGTTTATAATTGTACATATCACATGTTGAATGTCGGAAAATAAATGTTGGTGCTTTCTGTACCATTGTTCTCTCGTCTCTTTGGCTCGTATTTTGTAAATGGGACAAGTAGTACAAGTCTTTATCAGTATGCAACATGAAGCTTTCCCATTTATGAGTCTTGTATGCTCTTTCAACATTCCAAATAGATAACCTTCCAATCGCCATGGGTGGCAGGAGTATGCGATGGGTAATTTAACGATCGGGGTTCATCCTTACCGGAATTCCGACTGGAGACCTGGTTTGGCCCTCACATACGTCTTTGGCATTTTGTATGTGACAGTTGAATCTGGTTATACCCCTTATGCGAGTATTACGATTATTCGTAATCCTATTGTAGGGGAAGGGGCCAAGTGACTTTGGTGTGGCATGGACCTGGCACCAGGTCAGGTTATTCTAAATTCAGGGCTGAATATATTTTATCTCGATATAAATATTCCGTTCGGATTTTCCCCCCAATGCAGCAGGTTAAAATGGGATTGAACCCGTTTGCCCGGCCTTTCATGACCTTAGCTGTTGATAGGCCGTTAAACACTAATAAACAAACAAACTTCCAGTCGCCAAATGGTGAACCCTTTCCTTGAACTGGCCGCAAACTACCCTGATCTCCACAGAATTGTAATCCAATTTCAACACCAGTAGCATGAAGCGTGCTTGGTTAAGTGACTACTCTGGTGTGGAATGGACCTGGCACCAGGTCGGGATATTCTAATTTCAGGGCAGAATATATAATTTTCTAATTTTGGGAATTTCCCTCATTATGGACAGGTTAAACACGGGATAGTTCAACCCGTTGGCCCACCCAGCCTTAAATGACTAGCTGTTGATAGGCCATTAAACACCAATAATTAATCAATCAACCAGGCGAGGTTGTCGAGTCGTTAACCTTTAGAATGCTGGAAACTTATATTTTGTCTTCTTTCTCAATAAAACATGGTTTGGCAGCACTTTAGAATCATTTCCATTGGAGATGATTCTAAAATGCTACCGACGCATGTGTTTTACTAGTAAAATAGAAAATAAACAGCAGACGACAAAATTTAATTCAGCATTGTAATGGTTAAAGGGAAACAATCTACCACTTTGACATTAGAATGAATGAACATAAACTTTTATGCAGACAAAACCGGTGACGTCCTCAACCCATATGTATAATAATAATGGTGTATAGGCTAGACACGCATTCATTCTCTTCAATTTGGTTTGATGTCAACTCCATATTTGTTGCTGAATGGAGTCAACATTGTTGGTTATTTTGTGGCTGTGATTGGAGAAATGGGACTTGTGGCATTTGCGGCCACCAGTCTTGCTCCTGATCTTTCATTCCAGCGACCTGATAAATAACCTAATTTGACGCATGACTGAATGGCGAGCAGTACAGACCCTGGTCAGACTGTGCGGATGCACAGGGTGATCTGGGGCTACACTGGTCGCATAACCCATAGGCACCATTTCTCCAATTGTAGCCACATTTAATTAAACTGGGGGGGGGGGGGGTGGGAGTATGGAGAAATGAGAAAACAGACAAACATTTCGCTTAGCTCTTCTGTAAGACTCCATGGCCTGCCTGCCGTGGTATGTTGTGGTCATGCTGAATTACCACACCCAGCAATTCGCCAATCACCGTTTAAAGGTACATGCCCACTCAGTAGGCACAAAATGTTATTCATAGCAATTAAATAAGTATATATTTGTGTCACTATTACACCAGTTCTAAAAATTATGAGTGCCCTCTATACAGATATAATCATTTAGTAATATTTATTTTACTGATAGTGACTGGCGGTGGTATCAAGCTATTTTCATGCAAATGAGGCATATTTTTTAATTATTTACACTAATTAAATGCGTTACCTGAACAAAAATTATATTTTCGACAGATTATAAAGTATGATCATTGCACAACAAAAATAAATATGGAGAATAAATAGTAATGTCTTAACATTTGAAGGAAACACAGTTATTGCCCCTGATATCAGTGTGGAAAATTTTTGAAATCTACATCGCATTTCCTGCGTTTTGGCACATTTTGGAGCAAAGCCCCGCGTTTATTTTTTGGCTGCACCCCCCAATAAACAATAAATTCACAACACGAACGTAGAAACGTGCCTTGTAACTTGTAAAAAATCTTTACTCAGTGAATTTTAGGGGGGGCGCGCGCCGGGTCCGCCCCCCCCCCCCCTGAATCCGCCCATGGAAATAAATGCGTATCTTCCAGCATGAAATGATTGAACCCTTAGACCGCTACACACAACAATTGTCGTCTGCTGTTGCTTTCATATCTTGCCTTATTTCTCAATAAAAACATGGTTTGACAGCACTTCAGAAATGATTCTGAAGTGCTGTCAAAGCATGTTGTAAATTACTCTAAAAGTAAATTATGCTATAAAGTGATGTCAAAGCATGTTTTTGATGATAAAAATAGAAAATAAACAGCAGAATACAAATAATTATGATAGCGGTGCAAGGGTTAAGCAAATGTGCAATGGACACCACACCAGTAAACACAGATCGAGGTGTCGTGAAATCACTGGTACATGTACTCTCGTATAAAGTGGAAATGTAAAAAATAAGCAACAAAATAAACAGAGTCACATTTAAATAGATGACGCACAAACATTGTACAAATATCACAATATTTTCAGTCATGTATGTGTAAAGGTACATGTATATCACAAAAAAATATAATTTTCTACTCTCTGTTTCACGAAACCTGCCCAAATTTTACGGCTATGTAAACAATGCAAAAACAATATTTAATATTAAATTTTATCAACATTTAAGAATGTGCGTTCTTTTTATTTCGTGAAATTTGATTAAATATTGATTTTATTGTGAAAAAACAATTTCCCCATGTTAAATTCCGATAGAGATCTATGGGGATTTAACGTGGGGCAATTTTTCTTATTTCAGAAATAGTGGACCGATTTCCAAAATCTAACTTTCGTTTTTTAGTTAGATCATTTCCAAGCTATCTAGCCAGTCAATTTCCAAAAATTTTCGTTTTTTGTCTCCTCCCCCTGATCCTCTGCTGCATTTCCCCCATGTTAAATTCCCATAGACAAATCATTTTTTCGTGATAAAATCAATATTTGACCAAATTTCACGAAATAAAATGAAGGCTCATTCTTAAATATTGCTATAATATTATATTATTGAGAAAAATATTATTTTTGCATTGTTTATATAGCCATAACATTTGGGCAGCTTTTGTGAAACAGACAGTAATCTACTCTATTATATGAGAATGTCTAATATTTTCTAATACTATAGGAATGAATGGCCTTTTTGTGGAATTTATCGGGGTATAAACTTGGAAAAGTCGCGGGAATACTGGACGAAGGCCGGAAGGCCTCGTCCAGTATTCCCGCGACTTTTCCAAGTTTATATCCCCGATAAATGCAACAAAAAGGCCATTCATTCCTTATAATTCCAGCATTTGAAATAAATTCATCAAGAAAATGTGTTTATTTTCCGTTTTCTTAAGAATTATTTTAACTGCGCCTCACGGTTACGGAAAGTAGTTCGGCGTGGGAGTTTACTGGGATATAAATTTTGGACAGAGACTTGCTACGAGCCAATCAAATGTTAGGGAATTGTGTAAATATTTTTGTGCTGGAATTATTGTGACCTTGAGCACAGGGGCTGCATATGTAGGCTACTGAGTAAAATATGGCTGATGACAAGTTTTAAGCCAATGCACCGTGCGGAACAGTAGCCTATTTCGTCAAAATCGCTAAGCATACTTATCTAGCTAAGTATACTTTGAGGGAGTAATCATTTATTTTTCCCGAAATGCAATATATATATATAAATATATATTATATTATATTATATAGAGAACTAACGATTGTATATATTTGATGATTAAAAGTATGCATAATTATTATACTGAATTTATTACATTATCACAGCCAAAATGGCTGTGATAATGTAATAAATTCAGTATAATAAAGAATAATAAATTTATCCTTGAATTGAAAATTTCTCCCTCAAAGTGTACTTTAATAGCTAGATAAGTATGCCGAGAAATAGGCTACAGAAATAGTAGGGAGTCAAAAACTTTAATACAATATCGGAAGGATTAACCGACAGACAGGGTAGCGACTATGTACCGCGAAAACTTTTTGTGGTACAAACAAATAATTTAAGTGATAAATCGAATGTAATTATAAGAATTGAACTGTGTTTTTGGCTGTTCGTTGGGACGAGAAACATGCAGTCATATGGCAAATTACTCCATGAACAGAAAATAACAGGATTTAATTCTTAAGTACATATGAATCTTAATAAGATGCATCTATGTAAGCGTAGATTGTTTAGAGAGTCTAATTTAACCCTTACACCGCTATCTTCATTTTTTTGTCGTCCGCTGTTTATTTTCTATTTTCGATTTTGATCATCAAATTTGACAGCACTTTAGAATAGTTTACAACATGTTTTGACAGCACTTCAGAATCATTTCCATTGGAAATGATTCTGAAGTGCTGTCAAACCATGTTTTTATTGAGAAATAAGGCAAGATATAAAAGCAACAGCAGACGACAATTGTTGCGTGTAGCGGTCTAAGGGTTGAGTATGATCATCTAGTCTAACATCTCCAACACAGGGTCCAATACAGACGAACCTGTCCAAGATGGACACCCAGAAAACATGTTGCATTTAATTTTGATGGTTTCACCGTCATTTATCTCCGTGTTCATGATTGCAAAACACACAACCATGCCACTGAGAGCGCTAATAGCGCAATTGCAGTAGATCCTCCCTAAACTGGACACCCTGGGGGCCTCCCAGGGTGTCCAGTTTAGAGAGGTTCCACTGAGTGTCCAGTTAAGAGAAGTTCAACTGTATTAGAAATCTATAATTAAATGATCCACACGCTTAACCCTTAGACTGCTGGACACGAAACTTGTTGTCTCTTGTTGATTTATATTTTGCCTTCTTTCTCAATATAAACATGTTTTGATGGCATTTTAGAATCATTTCCTTTGGTCATGATTCTACAGTGCTGTCAAATCATGTTTTAAATGAGAAAAACGGAAAATAAACAGCAGAAGACAATATTTAATTCAGCAGTGTAAGGGTTAAAAGACAGGTCTTGTCAGAGCATGGCCCATGCGTATCTTACAGGATAATCAATGCTGATTGCAATCAATTGATTGAATTGGGTTTTACGTCCATTCCACAAGGTCACATAGACGGCAATGCTGATTACAACTACAGTGGAAGCTCACTAAACTTTACAACCTGTGGACCTCCCATGGTGTCTGCTTTAGAGGGATTGACTGACCTGTACAATGTGTAAAATTCTAACGTATTATAGGAATGAATGGCCTTTTTGTGGAATTTATCGGGGTATAAACTTGGAAAAGTCTCGGGAATACTGGACGAAGGCCGGAAGGCCTCGTCCAGTATTCCCGCGACTTTTCCAAGTTTATATCCCCGATAAATTCCACAAAAAGGCCATTCATTCCTTATAATTCCAGCATTTTAAATAAATTAATCAAGAAAGTGTGTTTATTTTCCGTTTTCTTAAGAATTATTTTAACTGCGCCTCACGGTTATGGAAAGTAGTTCGGCGTGGGAGTTTACTGGGATATAAATTTTGGGCAGAGACTTGGTACGGGCCAATCAAATGTTAGGGAATTGTGTAAATATTTTTGTGCTGGAATTATTCACAAATGCTGGTCATTCGGTTACAATCTTTCACTTATTCTTATAAAACTTCAATCTGAGCAAGATCTCTCAACTCATCCTCAAAATCAGAAAGTTTCATTGGTCCAGACTGGGCACAGTCTCGACCAATCAAAGTTCCTGATTTTGCACATGAGAACAGACTACATACTCAGAAAGATTTTATAACCCTGAGATATTACTTAGTAGATGAGATCGCTAATCCCTAGATTCTCCTTCGACTTCAATATATACGTTTCCTTTTTCTCTGCGTCCTCCACACGAACGTTGTCCAACACATCGTCGACGAGAAGTTTATTCGACGACACAAACTTGTTCAGCTCCTCCTGGTTGTTGCGAGATATATGTCTCCGCAGGAACTCCAGTTCCCGAGCAAGTAGTGTCCGGTCTCGCAGCAAACTCGCCTGCTTCGTGATCATCTCCAGAATCTGCAAGTCAGGTTTTGTTTGTCTGTTTATTGGTGTTTAACGGCCTATCAACAGCTAAGGTCATGTAAGGCCGGGCAAACGATCCCGTTTTAACCTGCTGCATTGGTACATCGAGAAAAATATATTCAGCCCTGAAATTAGAATAACCTGACCTGGTGCCAGGTCCATACCACACCAAAGTCACTTGGCCCCTTCCCCTAGAATAGGATAACAAATAATCGTAATACTCACATAAGGGATATAACCAGATTCAACTGTCACATACAAAATGCCAAAGACGTATGTGAGGGCCAAACCAGGTCTCCAATCGGAATTCCGGTAAGTATGAACCCCGATTGTTAAATTACCCATCACATGCTCCCACCTGCCACCCACTTGCAAGTCGGGTAATACTTGTGAATGTGAGTGAGTGTACATGTACATAGCTCGACTACGAGGGTTGTCAATGTACACATAGCTTGACAAAGAAGGTGGCCGCGGCCCGCATAAAAACCTTAACCAAGGTTGACTAAAAACCTTAACCAAGGGGAATTAAGTAAGTAATTCAAGAGGAAATGCAGGTCAAGGTCAAATATAGATCAGGGGTTATTGATGTACATCCCTATAAGAAAAGGTTGTCCAAGTATGGTGTCTGTATGCACAATAGTATTCCATCTACAAGCTTGATTAAAAACCTTGACCAAGGTTGACTAAAAACCTTACCCAAGGGGAATTAACTTAAGTAATTCAAGGTTAAATGTAGGTCAATGTCAAATATAGATCAGGGGTTATTGATGTACATCCCTATGAGAAAATGTTGTCCAAGTATGGTGTCTGTATGCACAATAGTATTCCATGTGCAAGCTTGACTAAAAACCTTAACCAAGGGGAATTAACTAAGTAATTCAAGGTTAAATGTAGGTCAAGGTCAAATATAGGTCAGGGGTTGTTGATGTACATCACTAGGAGATGAAGTTGTCCAAGCATGGTTGGTGTAGGACCAGGAGTATTCCATCTACAAGGTTGACTAAAAACCGTTAACCAAGGGGAATTAACTAAGTAATTCAAGAGGAAATGTAGGTCAAGGTCAAAGATAGATCAGCGGTTATTGATGTACATCCCTATGAGAAAATGTTGTCCAAGTATGGTGTCTGTATGCACAATAGTATTCCATGTACAAGCTTGACAAACAACCTTAACCAAGGTTGACTAAAAACCTTAACCAAGGGGAATTAAGTAAGTAATTCAAGGTTAAATGTAGGTCAAGGTCAAATATAGATCAGGGGTTATTGATGTACATCCCTATGAGAAAAGGTTGTCCAAGTATGGTGTCTGTATGCACAATAGTATTCCATGTACAAGCTTGACTAACAACCTTAACCAAGGTTGACTAAAAACCTTAACCAAGGGGAATTAAGTAAGTAATTCAAGGTTAAATGTAGGTCAAGGTCAAATATAGATCAGGGGTTATTGATGTACATCCCTATGAGAAAAGGTTGTTCAAGTATGGTGTCTGTATGCACAATAGTACTCCATGTACAAGCTTGACTAACAACCTTAACCAAGGTTGACTAAAAACCTTAACCAAGGCGTGAAGGTGACGCCGATGCCGGGGTGACTACATAAGCTCTAACTATTCTTCGAATAGTCGAGCTAAAAAAAGAAAAACTTTAACGCATTTGCCGTACAAACAAGGAGAACAGACTTCAGTGACCTTGACCTTGGGCAGTCGGACGTGGGTCGAATGCAAGACAAAGCATGGCCATAGACATACATTGTGGCCAAATATTATCAAAATCGGTGAAAAATGAAAGGTGTTACTAATGCACGCACATATGTACGTACGCACGTACATGAACTAACGTTATATCCCCTCTTGCCTATCAGCGAGGGGATAATAACTGGACATGATGGCAATGCACATATTTATTTAATGGTGTTTAACGGCCTGTCGACAGCCATGGTCATTTTATGGTGGGTCAATGGGGTCGAATCCCATATTTCACCTGTATCGATGGGAGGAAAATCAGAACTGCATATTTACATAAAAAAGAAAGAGAATATTCTGCCTTAAAATTGGAATAACTTAATCTGATGTCAGGTCTTTACCACACCAATTTCACTTAGCCCCACTCCCTAAAAGCAATAGGATTATCACTAATCTTACTACTCTTATAATGGGTATAGCCATATTCAATTGCCAAATAACAAGAAAGCCAAAAATGTATCAATTTAACGATGGGGCTCATCCTTACCGGAAATCCTGATATACCAGTAGCCGATTTCATCAACATTGCAAAGTATACTTATCTAGCAAAGTATACTTTGAGGGAGTAATCATTGATTTTTCCGAAATGCATTATTTCATATAGAACTATTGATTGCATATATTTGATGATTAAAACTATGCAGAATTATTATACTGAATGTATTACATTATCACAGCCATAATGTAATACATTCAGTATAATACAAATTAATACATTTATCTTAAAATTGAAAATTTCTCCCTTAAAGTGGGTGGCAGGTGGGAGCATGTGATAGGTAATTTAACGATTGGGGTTCATCCTTAATACCGGAATCGCGACAGGAGACCAGTAGCCTATTTCACCAACATTGCAAAGTATACTTATCTAGCAAAGTATACTTTGAGGGATAAATATTCAAATTTAAAGGTACATGCCCACGTGCCAGGTTATAATATAGGGAGGCATATTTTTTTTGTCCATACATTAGATATATAACATTGTTCGGGTAAAATGAACAGTCATAAACCATTTTCGGACGATCTAATTGCCATTTTTATACTTCGTGATATAATACATGAATTTTCACAATGATATCAGGGGCGATAACCGTGTTTCCTTAAAATGTTAACTGACATTACTATTTCTTCTCTGTAATTACTTTTTGATGTGCAATGATCATACTTATTAATCTGTCGAAAACATTATTTTTTCAGCTGATTCATTTAATTTGTATAAATAATTAAAAAATACCATGCCTCATTTGCATATGAAAATAGCCTGATACCACCGCGCGTCACTATCAGTAAAATAAATATTACTAAATGATTATATCTGTATAGCGGGCATTCGTAATTTTTAGAACTGGTGGAATAGTGACACAATTATACACTTATTTTATTCCTGTAAAGAACATTTTGTGCCTACTGCGTGGGCATGTACGTTTAAGGATAAATTTATTAATTTTTATTATACTGAATTTATTACATTATCACAGCCAATTCGGCTGTGATAATGTAATAAATGCAGTATAATAATTCTGCATACTTTTAATCATCAAATATATGCAGTCGTTAGTTCTATATAAAATAATGCATTTCAGGAAAAATAAATGATTACTCCCTCAAAGTATACTTTGCAATACTCCCTCAAAGTATACTTTGCAAGATAAGTATACATTACTTTGCAATTTTTATGAAAATGGCTACTGGTTTGGCCCTCGCATACGTCGTTGGCAATCTTGTTATACCCCTTATGTGAGTATTACGTTATTTGTAATCCTATTACTTTTAGGGGAAGGGGCCAAGTGACTGGTGTGGTATGGACATGGCACCAGGTCAGGTTATTCTAATTTCAGGGCTGAATACATTTTGTTTTTTATATAAATATTCTGTTTTGGGATTTTTACCCCAATGCAACAGGTTGAATGCGGGATCGAACCCGTTGGCCCAGCCTTAAATGACTGTTCCTGTTGATAGGCCGTTAAACACCAATAAATAAAACAAGCATGTTCAGTTTTGCTGATTACACTTCAATGTATTCTTAATGATAATTTATGGACATGATGACATGCAAACAAACATGCTATCAAGTACTCATACAGAAGGGGGCCATTTCACTAAACTTCGCACGACAAGTTCGTAAGTGCAAAATTAGGCTCGCCTGGAAATTTCAATTGATGGATTTACATTTATTGAGCATAGGCTGCATATGCAGCCTATGTTCAATAAATGTAAATCCAATAATTGTTTACAAGAAAATGTGGTTAATGTGAAATCTACAGACTATCATAATTTTGCTCTTACGAACATTTTAGTCGTACAAAGTTTAGTGAAACGGCCCCCTGATATCAGTGGAACCTCTGGCCATTTCAGTGATAGTATTAAGACCTCATTAAAATTAACAAGTCATTTGTTTCAAAGAAATGGTATAAAATTACATTAGGAGTGATACACGTGTTTCTTATGTACCTACCTTACACGACGTGGCTAGGTATGACTAGAAAAACAGCGACGTCATGCCGAATGTTGTGATGATAATTATATGTTCAATTGACACTGCCATGTGAATTTCTACCTAAGAAAGACTTTTTCATGAAAAATATATAGTGATATTTTCCATAAATGACATGGAAAGTTGACAAAATTTTCACAACAAATGCTGACCTTTTTTCCGCATTTGCTCAGACCATTTTGTCAACTTTGGACGTCATTTATGGAAAATATCGTAAATTTTGTAAATATCTTTTCATGAGATATCGCACATCTTCTTGGGTAAAAAATCACATGGCTGTCTGGTTTGTCTGAACTTATGGCAAGTTTGCATGTACGTGAATGTACGTACGTACGTACATACGTACGTACGTACGGAGGACGGGACGTACGGACGGATGGACGGACGGACGGAACCTCAATATAAACTTGGAAAAGTCGCGGGAATACTGGACGAGGCCTTCCGGCCTTCGTCCAGTATTCCCGCGACTTTTCCAAGTTTATACCCCGATAAATTCCACAAAAAGGCCATTCATTCCTATAGTGAAAGAGTGTCCTGACCTGAGTGCCCTGGTGCTGTGAGTGGTCGTCCATCATTTTGAGCCGCTCCTTCATCTTCTCCTGGACGCGAGCGTTTTGCTCTGCCTGGTCCTCATGTTCCTTGAGGCGCGACGTCGTACGCTGAAGTCGCGCCCGGAACTCTTCATTGTGGCGCTGCAGCTTACCGCTCTCAGATCTGGGGCCAAACATGGACAATGACAGTTTATAAGCAGCCACTGTGGCAAAAACTACATAAATCGTTCACAGAATGTTTTATATAGCCCTTTTATATGTCACATGAAAATATATGGCCCTGGACAAAATGGACAAAATTAATCTTTATGACAATGGAGAACAATGATGCTGAAGTTGAAGTTGAAGTAGTTTTCATTCAATTTTTGGAATTTGATGAATTTTTCATAGCAAATGCGGAATTCTATTCCGCAGTCGCTATGAAAAATTCGTCAAATTCTGACATCATCAATGAAAAATATCGCAAATTTTGTAAATACCGTCAAACCTATGAAAAACGGCCAGTCATGGGAAGAGAAAGATCTGGCATTTGTTCACAGGTGGTTTTAATTGCAAGGTCATTTACGTAGTAATTGAGTCATTGGGAAAGCAAAATCATGGCTGCTATAGACGGGGAGTTGCTATTCCATGGTGGCCTTCAGCACAGGTTTGACTGTATTTCAACTAATATGTGACAGGCCATGTGAGTTTGTACCTTGGTACAAACTCACATGGCCTGTCACATATTAGACAACACTAGCCTGGCAGAGCTCCAGATAAGGTGTGTATTGGCGTATTTATGCACTTATTTTGGCAGAATACGCATTGATTATCAACAGTGGGAGTACAAAATACTGACAGCAATGTGAAAAAATGCATTGATTTTCAACTTGAGTACTGTAATAAAGTTGAAAATTGATTTAGTTGAGCTGCAAAAAGCCAACACTGTTTGCTTTTTTGCAGTTCAACTAAGTAAATATTGAACTGTTGAAATCTGGGGTACAATACTCTTTAGACACAAAGCTTATCTGGAGCTCTGAGCCAGATATTGTCTATTGTCTATGTACCTGTTTTTCTTCATGATGGCCTCTATCTGGGCAGCCTGTTTGCGACACTCGCGCTTCAGTTTGCCAATCAGCTTGTTCTGCTTCGCCAGTATCGTGTCCATCTCACTCGTCGTGTGGCCTGGTTCAGATGTACAGGTGGTTTAACAGAATGCTTTGATTACCGTTTATTTTTAAAATCAGAGCTCCAGATAAGGTGTGTATTTCACACACTTATTCTAGCAGATACGCAGTGATTATCAAAAGTGGGAGTATAAAATACTCACAGCAATGTAAAAATATGCATTCATTTTCAAATTGAGTCATGGAAATGCTGTAATAAAGTTGAAAATTTACTTAGTTAATCAAATAAGTTAATTTTTACATTAGTTTCAGAGCTCCAGATAAGCTGCATATTTGCGTAAATACCCAATTAAAATTGCCAAAAACCCAATTGAAATCAGAAGTACGGTAGTGAGTATCAAAAAGCAATGAGAACAATTGTGGTACCTTTATCATGCTGCAGAAAACAATAAACAGACCACAATATAGCATAATTTTCCATGAAATCACATCCAAGGAGACAATTCTAATGAAATGCCAAGATATGTTTTCATTTTGAAACAAACTATTCAATAATTGCTGTCTGTTGATGTGTAAACAGTAGTGTGATTTAATTTTACCCAATTAAACTTTTGAAATACCCAATTGATTCAGAATTGATGGAGTAACAATACTCAATTACTAATTCCTTATCTGGAGCCCTGAGTTTTAATGTTTATCATGTGTTCCCTATTTAATAAGCGGAAGAAAATCAATAATACATTTGTAAAAGTAAAATACGCATTAAATTTGAAATCTGGGGGTATAATACTCTTTAGATACAAAACTTATCTGGAGCTCTGTTAAAATATTGAAAACACGAGTATGATTTTAAACACAATAAAGTGGTATAGAACAACATCAACAATTACAAGCATGTGCGCACATTTTTACATTAGTTTCAGAGCTCCAGATAAGCTGCATATTTGCGTAAATACCCAATTAAAATTGCCAAAAACCCAATTGAAATCAGAAGTACGGTAGTGAGTATCAAAAAGCAATGAGAACATCATTTCTTTTGCAGAACATTTGTCCAGGTTCTTTCTTGAAAGAACCTGGACAAATGTTCTGCAAAAGAAATGATGAAATAAGGAAACATTAGTTTATTTTTAGATTTGTATTTTCTCATCTGCACTGATGAACAAACAGCATTGCTAACCCGTAGACTGCTGAGCACGAAAATTGTCGTCTGCTGATGCTTTATATTTTGCCTTCTTTCTCAATAAAGACATGGTTTGACAGCACTTTAGAATCATTTCCACTGGAAATGATTCTAAAATGCTGTCAAACCATGTTTTTCATTAGAAAAATCGAAAATAAAAAATAAACAGCAGACGACAACATTTAATTTCGCAGTGTAAGGGTTAAACAAATGTAAAATGCTGAAAAATAACGAGCATTCTAAATGCTAGTTTTTGTGCTATTGATGCTTACTAATTAATTAAATTTTAGTCTAATACGGAAACTTTGTCCAAAGTATTGTAATGGAACCACTAGTTCCATTCAGTAGATTCGGTCATCATGGTCAGACACAGACATTCACTGTTTACACAACTGAGGGCCGTTTCACTAAACTTCGTACGACTAAAATGTTCGTAAGTGCAAAATTATAATAGTGTGTAAAATGCACTTTAACAATGTTTTCTTGTAAACAATTGTTGGATTTACATTTATTGAGCATATGCAGCCTATGCTCAATAAATGTAAATCCATAAATTGAAATTTCAAGACGATTCTAAATTTGCACTTACGAACATTTTAGTCGTAAGGAGTTTAGTTAAACAGGCTCCAGCATGTCAATTATGTATATAATCTTTTATTATTAGTACACGGCAGTGTTGTAGAGGATTAAAGTTGTAGTGTGCCATGGTGGAGACTGTATGTTTTGTTTGTTTGTTTATTGGTGTTTAACGGCCTATCAACAGCTAAGGTCATGTAAGGCCGGGCAAACAGGTTCGATCCCGTTTTAACCTGCTGCATTGGGGGGAAAATCCCAAAATCAGAACGGAATATTTACATCGAGATACAACATATTCAGCCCTGAAATTAGAATAACCTGACCTGGTGCCAGGTCCATACCGCACCAAAGTGACTTGTGGAGACTGTGTGCACCAGTGGACGGCGACAGCATTATTATGGGTGTTGCCGACTATTGGGCATCACGAGTACTGGCACTGTATATCAAATTGACATCGGACATTACGACATTGAAGCAGATATCTCACTTGTGTCTGATGCTGGAAAGTAGTGGCCCTCACGCTATTTGTTGGTATTGGGTGTACTAGATACGAGTTTGGTGAGCGGGGTGTTATGATTTTCCACAGAATTCAGCGCGTATTTTCGTACCTATTTTCGTGCGTGTGTAAGGCTTTTCAACCAATAATTTATGTATCACTACAAGAGTCTGATCCATTGCTATCGGCCACATTAGCGAGTATCGTGTCACTAGTCTAAGGGACATGTTTATTTGTGTGATTTTGATGGCTGTATTTTTCATTTACCGTTTCTAGTTACCGAGCGCTGATTGGTTAAACATATTTGCAGCGGGAAATTTGATTGGTGCTCACACGGCTGCTGCTCGCATCTCGTCTATATAAATGAGGCGAGCGGCGTTAGTCAGTAACTAACTTGTCAGTCGACTGACCCACTCATATTGTCAGTAACCGCTAGTGACCTATTGTCGACTCGGGTACGCAGTTAGTTCCCGTCATGCTGAATAACTTAGTACTCTGTCACATAGTAGTATTAGTTAAGTTCACTTGAGCCATCCTGACACGAGTCTCTTGCATTAATAAATAAGTATGAGCTCGTTGTTATGAACTTGAAATCCAGATAAACAGTAATATATATTTAACGCTACCATGCTGCCAACCAGGGCCGGTGTTGGTTACAGTATCATACAATAAGATTGTTTAACAACAAATAAGAATTATGTTTCACAAGTTGTGTTTACTTACTGTGCTGGTCCTCGAGGTCAGTGATGAAGCTTCCCAGCTCATCCTCCCGCGCTGCTGACCGCTTGGACAGCACCTTGAGGTCATCACTGCGGCCACGCTCCACGCTGTCCCGCGCCAACTTCGCCAGGTGCAGCTGGAATGTTTATTTAATGGTGTTTAATGGCCTATAATTCCAGCACAAAAATATTTACACAATTCCCTAACATTTGATTGGTCAGTAGCAAGTCTCTGTCCAAAATATATATCCCAGTAAACTCCCATGCCGAACTACTTCCCATAACCGTCAGGCGCAGTTAAAATAATTCTTAAGAAAACGGAAAATAAACACATTTTCTTGATGAATTTATTTCAAATGCTCGAATTATAAGGAATGAATGGCCTTTTTGTGGAATTTATCGGGGATATAAACTTGGAAAAGTCGCGGGAATACTGGACGAGGACTTCCGGCCTCCGTCCAGTATTCCCGCGACTTTTCCAAGTTTATACCCCGATAAATTCCACAAAAAGGCCATTCATTCCTACAGTCAACAACCAAGGTAACTCAGGCCGGGTTAACGGTGTCAAATCCATTGTGTCACCTATACGATGGGGAGGGGAATCAGACCTGAATATTTACAAAAAAATATACCATCAGCCCTGAAATTTGAATATCCTGACCTGGTATGGTGCCAGGTCCTCCCCACACTAGTAATTTAGCCCCAGCCTCTAAAAGTAATAGGATTAGTAGCAATCTTATTACTTTTATAATGGATATAACCGTATTCAAGGCCCACATACAAGAAAACCAAAATGGAACATACATGTGGGCCAAATTAGGGATAATCAGGATTCCGGTAAGGATAAACCTCATGGTTAAATTACACGTCACATGCTTCCAACCAACCACCCGCTGGAACAATCACCAGCGCTCCAGATAAGTATTGTATCTAGAGAGTATTGTACCCCCATATTTCATTTTTTCAATGCACATTTTACTTTTACAAATTTATTATTGATTTTCTTCCATATTAAATAGGGAAGGGAAAATGATAGAAAAAAAAATTCACTTTATAGTAAGTTTTCAACTTTATTACAGTATTACAGTATTTTCACTACTCAATTTGAAAATCAATGCATATTTTCACATTGCTGTGAGTATTTTGTTAACAGTATTAACTCTTTCACCTCTATTAAGCAACTGGAATGGATTGTGATATCAATCCAATGGTCACAAAATTATTTTCAGACTAGTCCATTTATGAAAAGGGGGGTGTTTTTGTTCTCAAAAATACGGAAATTACTTGCAAAAAGTGCAGATCCTGATGAGACGGCTCGTCACGAGCCGGCTCATCTGGATCTACACTGTTTGCCAATACCACTATACAGGCCTGTGGTGTTGAAAGGGTTAAGGTACCTCTCGTTCGAGTGCCTGGGAGGTGGTGGTGAGGTGTATACACTCCTCCTTGCTGTTGACCAACTCTCGCTCCGCCTTGGTCAATCTGCGCCGGAAATCGTCCAGCTCGGACTGCAATCGACTACGATCCTGAAATAGCATCATATAAAGCAAGGATATAAAGGCGGTTCATACCTTGTTTGTTTGTTGGGGTTTAATGGCCTATCAACAGCTAAGGTCATTTAAGGCTGGGTCAATGGGTTTAGTACTATATCCAATATATTACCTGTACATGTACATGTTGAAGTACATGTGCAAAATTCCAAAATCAGAGCTGAATATTTACAATAAAAAGATATTATATTCAGCCCTGAAATCAGAATAATCCTGATCTGATGCCAGGTCCTCGCCACACCAGAATCACTTGGCCCCCTCCCAAAAGCAGTAGGATCAGTAATAATCTTACTACTTTCATAATGGGCAATAACCCAATTCAACTCCCAAGTAAAACAAGAGGGCCATGATGGCCCTAATTCGCTCACCTGACTCCATGAACACAAGAGGAGAATGTGACATTGAGTTCATATGTTTTAAAAAAATTGTGCTATTTTTAGATGCATTAAGCGATGACTCTCATTTTCCCAAATCTGAAAATGCTTCACCCAAGGATCTTAACTTACTATGAAGTTTGGCCAGCATTGGCCATGTGGTTCCTGAGAAAAAGACGTTCAAAATCTTGAATAAATGGACATTTGGCGGCCATCATGGATGACATAATCATCCGATTCCGACAAATATTGCACCAGAGCAATCGCCTCATCGGTACCTTCAATTTGATATACGACATGAGCATATTCGGTCAAAAATAAAATTTTACCCCATGGGCCACGCCCATTTTTGACCCCGGGGTCACCATTTTAACAACTTTGAAAGAGCATTGTACATCGATCATGCCTAACAAGTTTCGTCGAAATCCGGCTAGCGGTTCATGAGAAGAAGATTTTTTAAGAATTTGTGCTATTTTTAGACGGCGGCCATCTTGGATAAGCGATGACCTCTATTTTAACAAATCTGAAAAGGCTTCACCCATGGACCATAACTTTTAAGTTTGGCTACCATGGGCCAAGCAGTTCATGTGAAGAAGAATTTTGAAATCTCTGATAAAAGAACGACCTTTTGACCTTTCGGCGGCCATCTTGGATGACATGACCATCCAATTTCGACAATAAATGCACCAGAGTGATCGCCTCGTTGATACCTTCGATTTGATATATAAAATGACCATATTCGGTCAAAAATAAAATTTGACCCAATTTGACCCCACGGTCCACGCCCATTTTTGACCCCGGGGTCACCATTTTAATAACTTTGAAAGAGCATTGTACATCGATCATTCCTAACAAGTTTCGTCGAAATCCGGCTAGCGGTTCATGAGAAGAAGATTTTTTAAGAATTTATGCTATTTTTAGACGGCGGCCATCTTGGATTAGCGATGACCTCCATTTTAACAAATCTGAAATGGCTTCACCCATGGACCATCACTTTTAAGTTTGGCTACCATGGGCCAAGCGGTTCATGTGAAGAAGAATTTTGAAATCTCTAATAAAAGAACAACCTTTTGACATTTTGGTGGCCATCTTGGATGACATAACCATCTTATTTCGACACAAAATGCACCAGAGTGATCGTCTCGTTGATACCTTCGATTTGATATATGACATTACCATATTCGGCCAAAAATAAAATTTGACACCCAATTTGAACACACACCCATTTTTGACCCCGGGGTCACCATTTTAACAACTTTGACAGAGGATTGTACATCGATCATTCCTAACAAGTTTCGTCAAAATCCAGCTAGCGGTTCATGAGAAGAAGATTTTTTAAGAATTTATGCTATTTTTAGACGGCGGCCATCTTGGATTAGCGATGACCTCCATTTTAACAAATCTGAAAAGGCTTCACCCATGGACCATAACTTTTTAAGTTTGGCTACCATGGGTCAAGCGGTTCATGTGAAGAAGAATTTTGAAATCTCTAATAAAACAAGAAACGAGGCAAAGCCACGAAGGCCAGGTTTTTTCCAAGCATAGACACTTGGATAACATAATTATACCCACTTTTTGTAGACTAGATGGCCGTGGCCTGCATGTCGCGCCTTGGGGCGAGGCATGGACACTAAAAAAATAGATATAGTAGATGGAAAAACTTTAACCAAAAACTTTAACCGGACACACGGACGAACGGACGGACGTATGCCAAAATGCCGACGATATCGCGCTTCCCGCAAGCAGGTGTGACAATGATGATAAACACCCATGTGAAGTATCAAGGTATTGGGTGAAGCAGTTGCAGAGATATAGTACACGAAAAAACTTTAACAAAAAAAAAATTCAAAGTAATTTGAACTTGACATAGGGCACAGGATCGCGCTTTCCGCAAGCAGGTGCGACAATGATGACAAACACGCATGTGAAGTATCAAGGTATTGGGTGAAGCAGTTGCAGAGACATAGTACACGAAAAAAATTTAACAAAAAAAATTCAAAGTAATTTGACCTTGATTGGGCACAGGATCGCTTTCCGCAAGCAGGTGCGACAATGATGTAAACACCCATGTGAGTATCAAGGTATTGGGTGAAGCAGTTGCAGAGATATAGTACACGAAAAAACTTTAACAAAAAATTCAAAGTAATTTGACCTTGACATTGGGCACAGGATCGCGCTTTCCGCAAGCAGGTGCGACAATGATGATAAACACCCATGTGAAGTATCAAGGTATTGGGTGAAGCAGTTGCAGAGATATAGTACACGAAAAAACTTTAATAAAAAAATTCAAAGTAATTTTACCTTGACATTGGGCACGGATCGCGCTTTCCGCAAGCAGGTGCGACAATGATGATAAACACCCATGTGAAGTATCAAGGTATTGGGTGTGGCATTGCAGAGAAATAGTACACGAAAAACTTTAACAAAAAAATTCAAAGTAATTTGACTTGACATTGGGACAGGATCGCGCTTTTCCGCAAGCAGGTGCGACAATGATGATAAACACCCATGTGAAGTATCAAGGTATTGGGTGAAGCAGTTGCAGAGATATAGTACACGAAAAAACTTTAACAAAAAAAATAAAAGTAATTTGACCTTGACATTGGGCACAGGGGTCCGCACGTTGGGGTGGGGGTTAGAATGAAAATATGGTTGATGATAAACACCCATGTGAAGTTTCAAGGTAATGGGCGAAGCAGTTGCAGAGATATAGTATAACGAAAAAAGTTTAACCAAAAAACTCTAACCAGACGTACGTTAAAAAGTTAACGTTGAAAATGGGTAAGTCAATTACTAGAAATAATAGGTGAAGGTAAAAAAATGGTCATGTTGGATAGTTGTATGTGGTAGGCACCCCTTGGTTATGAAGCTGTGAAAGTTTGGTGGTCCTAGGTGGTACAGTACCAAAGAAATGGACTTAAACACGAAAACTTAACATTGTAAACGCGAAAACTTAACATTGAAAATGGCTAAGTCGACTGCGCGGAAAAAATGGGTGAAGTTAAAAAAAAAAGTAACATGTTGGATAGTGATATGTGGTGGGTACCCTTTGATTATGAAAGCTGTGAAAGTTTGGTGGTCCTAGGTGGTACAGTACCAAAGAAATGGACTTAAACACGAAAACTTAACATGTAAAACGCGAAACATTAAACATTTGAAAATGGCTAAGTCGACTACGCGGAAAAAATGGGTCAAGTTAAAAAAAAAGTAACATGTTGGATAGTGATATGTGTTGAGCACCCCTTCCCTTGATTATGAAGCTGTGAAAGTTTTGGTGGTTTCTAGGTGGTACAGTAACAAAGAAATGGACTCAAACACGAAAACTTAACATTGATTGTGGACGCCGCCGCCGCCCGCCCGCCGCCCGCCCGGCTTTCACCAATCCAATAGCCTGGATTTTTTTTCAAAAAACCTGGCTAAAAACGACCTTTTGACATTTCGGCGGCCATCTTGGATGACATAACCATCCGATTTTGACACAAAATGCACCAGAGTGATCGCCTCGTTGATACCTTGATTTGATATATGACATGACCATATTCGGTCAAAAATAAAATTTGACCCCAATTTGACCCCACGGGCCACGCCCATTTTTGACCCTGGGGTCACCATTTTAACAACTTTGAAAGAGCATTGTACATCGATCATTCCTACCAAGTTTTGTCGAAATCCGCTTGGCGGTTCTTGAGAAGAAGATTTTTGAAGAATTTGTGCTATTTTTAGACGGCGGCCATCTTGGATTACGTAATGACGTCATTTTAACAATTTTGTAATCCCCCTACCTAAGGACCATGACCATGAAGTTTGGTGACTATAGGCCCAATGGTTACCGAGGAGAAGACGTTTGAAAATGTTCACGGACGACGGATGACGACGACGGACGACGGACACATTGCGGTAACAATAGCTCTGACACATGAGCTTCGCTCAGGTGAGCTAAAAAGAGCCAAAGATAAAAACGTACCTCAGGGCCAAACCAGGCAAATTGTGATTCCTACAAGGAGGAACCCCTACCGTTAATTTACCCCATCACCTTCACCCGACCAACCACCCACCCATAATTTGAGATAAAACAGTAAATATTCAGAGATTGATTGATTGATCCGATACGTTCCTGAAATAGCATCAAGTCGGTGTATTACTCTTGCACACATGGTGGCAGACAGGTTTGAGATGAAACCAGAGTACTCAGAGACCAGCCACCTGTTCCGTGCGATAACCATAGACTGGTGGTGTGTCGAACTACTGTTCTGGCCGACAATATCACCTGGGTGGCAATTGATAACTGGGGCCTGTTTTCCTAAACTTCGTACGACTAAAATGTTCGTAAGTGCAAATTTAGGATCGTCTGGAAAATTCAATTGATGGATTTACATTTATTGAGCATAGGCTGCATATGCAGCCCATGCTCAATAAATGTAAATCCAATAATTGTTTACAAGAAAACATTGTTAATGTGAAATTTAAAGACTATCAAAATTGTGCACTTACGCACATTTTAGTCGTACGAAGTTTAGTGAAACGGGCCCCAGGTGCACTGGAAAGCCAATATCACAAACATGTACCAAATACCTGGACAGACAATAATTGTCTTTATGGAGCATGGTTACCAAAAAATTGTCAAAGCCAATATAGAGATATTGATGCAACATTAATGAAAAGGGGGTGTTTTTGTAAAAAAAATACGAAAATTACTGGCAAACAGTGCAGATCCTGATGAGACGGCTCGTCACGAGCCGGCTCATCTGGATCTACACTGTTTGCCAATACAACTATACAGGCCTGTGGTGTTGAAAGGGTTAATGACGGTGGGGGATATTCGTCAACTCGTGAAATCTGTGAAGTGGACAACAACAGCCATCCTACCTGGTCCTTGTCCCGTCGGAGAGAATCGAGGTCGGACCTCAATCTCTGGGCCTCGTTTACCGCCTGGCTCTTCTGTATCTTCGCATTGGTGCTCTCGGCATTGAAATTCTCCGTCGCCTGAAATAGGCAAGTTCATTGACTGATTGGGGTTTTACATTTGTTCAACAGCAAGGTCACATGAGACATGCCATGTGATTTCGTTAAATACGTTTACAAAAATTTACAATATTTTTCATAAATAAAGTCAACAGTTGACAAAATGTTCAGAGTACATGCAGAAACTCTGAACTTTTGTCAACTTTTGACGCAATATACAAAAAATATTGTAAATTTTGTAAACGAATTTCATGAAGTTACGCAGATACCCGACGGTACAAAATCACATGGCGTGTCTCATATACAGACGAGAATGTACCCGTATGAGGATGCACTATGTATTCACTATGTATGAGGATGCACTATGTATTCACTATGTATTCACTATGTATGAGGATGCACTATGTATTCACTATGTATGAGGATGCACTATGTATTCACTATGTATGAGGATGCACTATGTATTCACTATGTATGAGGATGCACTATGTATTCACTATGTATGAGGATGCACTATGTATTCAACACTGACATTCTGTGGCCTGAAATAGTGAAATTGATTGATTGATTGTTTGGGGTTTTATGCAACATGTGCAGAGCTCCAGATAAGTTACGTATTGGCGTATTTTACACGACTATATTAGCTGAATACGCATTGATTATCACAAGTGGGAGTACAAAATACTAGTGGTGTAACGATATACCGGTATATTGCGATATGTCATCCTGACGATACGTATCGCGGTACGGTTTTCGCGTATCGCGATATTTACACCATATTCTCGGTCACCATCTTGTGTTAAAATAATTGTGTAAAATTATTCAAAATCATTCAAAACATAATTTTTAATATGACAGAAGTCAATATTTGTAATAAACACGCCACAATTAGATGACTAATACATGTAGTGAGTAATCTTGGACGTCCAACACATCTGGAAGTTTTACAGCAAATTCCGTGTGTAAAGTTTGTAAACCGTACTGTTACCTGGGTTCATTTCCCACCCATTGACCTAAATCTCGCTAATTGCAGGTCTGTCGAACTGTTTACAATACCATTTGTTTTACGACACCCGATTGTTTGACCAAATTTTCATCACATCATTATGCGAATCACTAAAATCATGCCTACCCGCTGTGACAATAAAAGTCACGGGTCGATAGTTTCAATAATTCCCTAGCCAAACATTGCTTCTGGCTACTATAATTGTCAGTTCAAAACACGTGTTATTCTCGTGGCGAAGTTATTTATACAGTACAGCCAATCGCTGGTAAGTAAAGGCAGCCCTTAGTGGCATGATTGACAGGTTACTGTTGCGAAAGATGTCGGCAATAGATCTATCAGCGATTGATCATGAACGAGGTAGAGTTAACTCCCTCCGAATACTCTCAATCAGACAAACAAACACATGCAAACACGTGTTTTAACGGGCGCCGGATGCGAGTCGTTTCTGGGTCGGGCTAGTAAAAATTATAAGCTGGGTCGCCCGGTGGCAAACAAATTTCGTAGTTGTCTACACACATTTTTGTCAGCTTATGACGCTTTGTGGGATACCATTTCCGAAATAAAAATAGCATCCAATCGTTAGCTACGAGTAACGATTGTGGGTATACCCACTGAAAGCGTCACCTGATGAACCGAGTCGTGGCCTACACAGCGGATGCTTCCGCCCATGATTGCAACTTTCTTTTTCGCCGAAAAGTGTGAAAGAATTAAATACAAAATCAATATATTCTAATGCAATCCTTTTATGCCGAAAACAAGTATTGTTTATTACATTGCTAACTGTTTATTTCAACCAAATATGACTAACTCTATTGTCAGAAAACATGAAAAATAAAAAAAAAAAAGTCTGTAAATATCACGGACAATTTCGGCGATTTCGTACCTACGTAGTTTCGTCCTTTTGCAACTTTTTCCAATCGATGTTAACGTAACACGATTTTTATGATAATTCAGTTTGGTATTAAGTAAATATACAGAATTTATGCACATCCAAGTTCATAAACGATATTTATGTACAGTTAAAGAGGTTCAAATGGGAGGTAACAACATATACTTTTGAGACAAAATATTTTTGTTTATTATTTTTTTCAAATTCTACAATCTATTTTAAAGTCAAATTCTCAATCTAACTAGATTTGCTTCCCAGCCCTCCCCCCCCCCCCCCCCCCCCACCCCCCCCCCCCCCCCCCCCCAATGTGTCTTTTTATTTCTCAATGAAAGTATACGTTGTTAACGCTCGCTTAAACCGTCTCGACGAGGTGGCTCAGCATGTTGATGCCTCTACCTCTCTAATTGATATGCATGCTTTTGAAAACATAGAGTTAATGTATACAGTTACGCGATAACTATAAGTAAGAGAAAAAATCAGGGAAAATATCATTTTGATCACTTCTCCCTAATTTCCTCTCGTCCAGAAATAATCATTAATATCAACCGTTTCTGGGCAAAGTCCTGACCCACACAGTGTTTTGATGTGTTCTAATGACAATAATAAACAATAAAGACTGTTCTTTATCTCCGGTTTGTTTTTATTATTATTTGTTCATACATGGTATAATATCGCAATACGTATTGCAATATGGGTTTGTTGTATCGCAATATATCGCAATACGGGTTTGACCGTATGGTTGCACCTCTACAAAATACGCACAGCAATGTGAAAATAAGCATTAATTTTCCAATTGAGTAGTGAAAATACTGTCATAAAGTTGAAATTTCACTTAGTTCAGCTGCAAAAAGCAAACAGCAGCTCAAATAAGTGAATGTTTAAATTTGTTATATTTTGTATCATTTGTTCCCTATTTAGTAATGAAGAAAATCAATAATTCATTTGTAAAAGTAAAATACGCAATGATTTTGAAATCAGGGGTATAGTACAATTTAGACACAAAGCTTATCTGGAGCACTGTGTGGAGATGTTAAATCATGTTTGTTTGTATACCGTATTTACCGCTATTCGATGGGCAAACTGTTGGAGACGAGGGTAGTGGCACGGCAGGTTCTGAATGTGTGAAACATCGCTTCACTAATCAATCTCCATCATTTTGAGCATGACATTTATACAAATTCTACTGATATCAGTAGCCTATTTCACCAAAATTGCAAAGTACATGTATACTTATCTAGCAAAGTATACTTATCTAGCAAAGTATACTTATCTAGCAAAGTATACTTATCTAGCAAAGTATACTTTGAGGGAGAAATTTTCAATTTTTTATTAATTTTTATTATACTGAATTTATTGCATTTTATTACAAAATGGCTGTGATAATGTAATAAATTCAGTATAATAATTCTGCATACTTTTAATCAACAAATATATGCAGTTGTTAGTTCTATATGAAATAATGCATTTCGGGAAAAATAAATGAATACTCCCTCAAAGTATACTTTGCTAGATAAGTATACTTTGCAATTTTGATGAAATCGGCTGCAGGGCATACACTTATAAAACTTTCTGAGCACATACTCTTTTCTCATGCTCGACCGGGGGCCAATCAAATTGCCTGAACGTTACTAATTGGATAACCAATTGGATAATCATGGACATAATTTAATTAAGACAGTTTTCAATACACCGCTCCCCAACTCTAAATAAATCTAGACTCACCATGGAGACCTCCTTGTCGTACTGTTTGATGTGTTGCTTGGCAACCTCAAGGTCATTGATCAAGGCCACCTTGTCCCTCAGAGCTTTGTCCATCTCGTTCTGGGCAGCCACTTGCTGCTCATTCGCCTCGCTCACCTGCCATGTGACAGTTGGCAAATGAGACACGCCATGTGATTTTGTACCTCATGACAAATATATATTTTCCGTAGATGACATAGAAATTTTATTACACATATGCTATGAAAATTTCATCAACTTTTGACGTCATTTACAGAAAATATCACAATTTCTGTAAATATATTTCAGGAAAAATCGCATTGGCATGGCGTGTCTCAAATAGAATCATAGAAGATACAATGTTCACATAATACAAAATTTATCCCACGACTAACATTGATCGACAGAGTGGGGTTTTATCTTCATTCACCATCAAGGCCATATGAACCAATATGACGAGTTAGCACTGTACATTCAGTACTAAAATTACAATGTCCTCATCCAGTGCCAGGCACCCTTACTACACCCGATCAGTTAGCTCCAGTTGAGATTGTCCATTAACCCTTTCACTCCTAAGTAACAGGAATGGATTTTGATATGTTGATGTTGCAACCAATCCAATCATCACAAAATGATTTTCAGACTAGTCCATTTATGAAAATTACTTGCAAAAAGTGCAGATCCTGATGAGACGGCTCGTTACGAGCCGGCTCATCTGGATATGCACTGTTTGCATAAACCGCTATAGCGGGCTTTCGGGTTCAAAGGGTGAAGATACGACTGGATTCATCTTTAAGCCTTACCAAAGAGGATAATTTTATAGTTTTAAAACACGATGTGTACATTTTACATGTACCATACCATATTTAAATCAGTTTCGTGTAATGGATTATTTTCTTGGCTAATGATGAATGTTACAAATATTTAGCCTACTTTTGATATTCTTACTCAAGAACATCAAGAAGTTTATTCCATACAATGGAACACATGTTTGCTTTAGTATAAACCATGTGTTATTCTGAAAATACATGTGTATGGTGTAGAAAAACATATTGTAGACACGACAGTTATTTTATATTATCCAGTCAACACAGTGCGTATGTCCCGTGAAACACGGTGCCGTGAAACATTTTTGATATCCTGTCAATACGACCTAAATACTGCCTATGAAAATGTGCGGTTGTCATACTAGTTGATTTTCCGATTTTCAGGATGCTGCTGGGGTTATTTTTTGCATTTTAAAGCTATTTGTAATGTTGACGGGATAAATAGAACAGTAGGTTAGTGCCGTGAATGGGAAAAATATTCCCGTTTCCTAAGTGTTGCCAGATATTTTTCCCATTCACGGCACTAACCTACTATTCTCTTAACTCTTGCCATGTGTCCGAATGTGGCTACTGGCGGGCAAGAAAATTCTCTGAATCGAGCACACTGGAACTCCTCTAAGGTGAACACCCTGGTGATCCCATTGTGTCTTATTTAGAGGGTTTCAATGTAATTTATGTCATTGTCCCGTCTGTTCACAACAGAAAACAAGAAACGAGGCAAAGCCACGAAGGCCAGGTTTTTTCCAAGCATGGACACTTGGATAACATAATTATACCCACTTTTTGTAGACTAGATGGCCGTGGCCTGCATGTCGCGCCTTGGGGCGAGGCATGGACACTAAAAAAATAGATATAGTAGATGGAAAAACTTAGATATAGTAGATGGAAAAACATTAACGAAAAAACTTTAACCGGACACACGGACGTACGGACGGACGGACGTATGCCAAAATGCTGATGATATCGCGCTTTCCGCAAGTGGGTGCGACAATGATGATAAACACCCATGTGAAGTATCAAGGTAATGGGTGAAGCAGTTGCAGAGATATAGTACACGAAAAAACCTTAACAAATAAATTCAAAGTAATTTGACCTTGACATTGCGCACAGGGGCCGCACGGTTGGGGGTTAGAGTGAAAATATGGACGATGATAAACACCCATATGAAGTTTCAATGTAATGGGCGAAGCAGTTGCAGAGATATAGTATAACAAAAAAGTTTTAACCAAAAAATTTAACCAGACGTACGTTAAAAAGTTAACGTTGAAAATGGCTAAGTCAATTACGTAGAAATAATAGGTGAAGGTAAAAAAATGGTCACATGTTGGATAGTTGTATGTGGTGGGCACCCCTTGATTATGAAGCTGTGAAAGTTTGGTGGTCCTAGGTGGTACAGTACCAAAGAAATGGACTTAAACACAAAAACTTAACATTGAAAACGCGAAAACTTAACATTGAAAATGGCTAAGTCGATTGCGCGGGAAAAATGGGTCAAGTTAAAAACAAGAAACGAGGCAAAGCCACGAAGGCCAGGTTTTTTCCAAGCATAGACACTTGGATAACATAATTATACCCACTTTTTGTAGACTAGATGGCCGTGGCCTGCATGTCGCGCCTTGGGGCGAGGCATGGACACTAAAAAAATAGATATAGTAGATGGAAAAACTTTAACCAAAAAACTTTAACCGGACAGACGGACGAACGGACGGACATATGCCAAAATGCCGACGATATCGCGCTTTCCGCAAGCAGGTGTGACAATGATGATAAACACCCATGTGAAGTATCAAGGTATTGGGTGAAGCAGTTGCAGAGATATAGTACACGAAAAAACATTTAACAAAAAAATTCAAAGTAATTTGAACTTGACATAGGGCAGGATCGCGCTTTCCGCAAGCAGGTGCGGACAATGATGATAAACTCCCATGTGAAGTATTCAAGGTATTGGTGTAAGCAGTTGCAGAGATATAGTACACGAAAAAAACTTTAACAAACAAAAAAATTCAAAGTAATTTGACCTTGACATTGGGCACAGGATCGCGCCTTTCCGCAAGCAGGTGCGACAATGATGATAAACACCCATGTGAAGTATCAAGGTATTGGTGAAGCAGTTGCAGAGATATAGTACACGAAAAAACTTTAACAAAAAAATTCAAAGTAATTTGACCTTGACATTGGGCACAGGATCGCGCTTTCCGCAAGCAGGTGCGACAATGATGATAAACACCCTGTGAAGTATCAAGGTATTGGGTGAAGCAGTTTGCAGAGATATAGTACACAAAAAAACTTTAACAAAAAAATTCAAAGTAATTTGACCTTGACATTGGGCACAGGATCGCGCTTTCCGCAAGCAGGTGCGACAATGATGATAAACACCCCATGTGAGTATCAAGGTATTGGGTGAAGCAGTTGCCGAGATATAGTACACGAAAAAAACTTTAACAAAAAAAATTCAAAGTATTTGACCTTGACATTGGGCACAGGATCGCGCTTTCCGCAAGCAGGTGCGACAATGATGATAAACACCCATGTGAAGTATCAAGGTATTGGGTGAAGCAGTTGCAGAGATATAGTACACGAAAAAACTTTAACAAAAAAATTCAAAGTAATTTGACCTTGACATTGGGCACAGGATCGCGCTTTCCAAGCAGGTGCGACAATGATGATAAACACCCCATGTGAAGTATCAAGGTATTGGGTGAAGCAGTTGCAGAGATATGTACACGAAAAAACTTTAACAAAAAAATTCAAAGTAATTTGACCTTGACATTGGGCACAGGGGCCGCACGGTTGGGGGTTAGGAATGAAAATATGGATGATGATAAACACCCATGTGAAGTTTCAAGGTAATAGGCGAAGCAGTTGCAGAGATATAGTAGAACAAAAATGTTTTAACCAAAAAACTTTAACCAGACGTACGAAAATTAAAAAGTTAACGTTGAAAATGGCTAAGTCAATTACGTAGAAATAATAGGTGAAGGTAAAAAAATGGTCACATGTTGGATAGTTGTATGTGGTAGGCACCCCTTGGTTATGAAGCTGTGAAAGTTTGGTGGTCCTAGGTGGTACAGTACCAAAGAAATGGACTTAAACACGAAAACTTAACATTGTAAACGCGAAAACTTAACATTGAAAATGGCTAAGTCGACTGCGCGGAAAAAATGGGTGAAGTTAAAAAAAAAAGTAACATGTTGGATAGTGATATGTGGTGGGCACCCCTTGATTATGAAGCTGTGAAAGTTTGGTGGTCCTAGGTGGTACAGTACCAAAGAAATGGACTTAAACTTAACATTGAAAATGGCTAAGTTGACTACGCAGAAAAAATGGGTCAAGTTAAAAAAAAAGTAACATGTTGGATAGTGATATGTGGTGGGCACCCCTTGATTATGAAGCTGTGAAAGTTTGGTGGTCCTAGGTGGTACAGTAACAAAGAAATTGACTCAAACACGAAAATTTAACATTGATTGTGGACGCCAAAGGCCCGCCCGCCGGCATCCGCCCAAGCCCGCAAAGCCCGCCGCCCGCAGCTGCCCGCCCTGCTTTCGCCAATCCTAATAGATTGTGGACGCCTGCCCGCCCGCCAAACCAAAACCGCGCCCCGCCCTCCCGCCCGCCCGCCCCCCTCGCTTTCCGCCAATCCAATAGCCTGGATTTTTTTTCAAAAAACCTGGCTAATGACAAAAAGTGGCAATCGTGTGATTAATTACAATGGAACCACTCTAAACCGGACACCCTGGGGATCTCCTCAGGGTGTCCGGTTTAGAGTGATTCCATTGTATATCATTTGAAGTGGGAATTATCACTAGATAATATACCTTCCTGTTGAGTTCATCAATGACAGCCTTACACTCTGCCCGGACAATCTCCCGCTCCTCCGTGACCTTGTGCTGTGTGTTCTGAATGTTCACGTCAAACCTCTGCTTCATGTTGTTCAGCTCCTCGGCCAGCTGCTCCCGCTGCACCATCGCCTACACGGACAGATACATAGAGCCTAGGCTAGAGGCTTTTTGGTATCATGATTATATCAGGCAATGATAAGAATCGTGTACGTATGAATTTCTCAGCTGGATTCAGGCCTACCCAACGAGAATACCAAATTTCTGCATTAGGCTATATACGATATAATTGGGTCAATCCGGATTTAGAAACTACATATTCCTCCTATGTTTCATAACCCTCCCTTCCCAAAACCCCCACTCCACCCACCTGCGTCTGTTCGAGCTGCGACTGCTCCACGAGTTGTATGCCCTTGCGTATCTGTTGGTAGGAGTCTTCCTCCCGATGGGACATCTCTGTGACCTTGGTCTTCAGGCTTGCCACATGGGACATCAGGTCATCTCGTTCCCTGTCACAAAGTAACATCATAGAACAGTATAGGCCCTGATCATACTGTGCGGATGTCTAAACCAGGACACATAAATAGGTATCATGCACCAATACAGATTTTAACCCTCAACTCTTTGCATGCTGGGAAACTTGTGGGTTATAAATAGTTAAACTAGATGGCCGCGGCCTGCATGTCGCGCCTTGTGGCGAGGCATGGACAATAAAAAAAAAGATATAGTATAACGAAAAACTTTAACCAAAAAACTTAACCAAAAAACTTAACCAAAAACTTTAACCAAAAAACTTAACCAAAAACTTCAAAGTAATTTGACCTTGACATTGGGCACAGGGGCCGCACGGGAGGGGGGTAGAATGAAAATATAGATGATGATAAACACCCATGTGAAGTTTCAAGATAATGGGCAAAGCAGTTATTATGAAATAAGTAAAAATAATTGAAAAAAACTCAGCAGACGACAATATTTGGTTCCCGGTTCGGGCCTGGAGAGCTATTTTGGCAGTGCATGAGAATCTTCTCCAATGGAGACGATTCTCATGTGCTGTCAAATCATGTTTTTATTATATATTATTAACAAATTGAAAAATCAGCAGACAAAACTCTTTGGTTCGCAGCTCGTACCTGGAGAGTTTGTCGATGGTGTGCTGGTGGAAGCCGCGCTGGGTATCGGCCAGGTAGATACCAGGGATGCCGTCCTCATGTGTGGGTATGGCCTCGTGGACCCGAATCTGGGACCGCAGCTCCTCCACGATCTGCTCATACTTCTGGATCTCCTCCCTATGTAGGAGAGATTTCTTACATTTCATGTAATGGTTTAACGGCCTGTCAACAACTAAGTCTATATTAGGCTGGGTTAATATTTCACCTGGAAAATCCCAAAATCAGAATTGAATAGTTACAGAAGAAATTCAGTCCTGAAAATAGAATAACCGGACCTGGTGCCAGATCCTCACCACACCAGAGTTTCTTAGCCCCACTCCCAACAAGTAATATGATCAGTACTAATCTTAAAACTTTTATAATGGGTATAACCAGATGCAACACAACAAAGCCAAAATGTACAGGAGGGCCACACTAGGGATATCAGGATTCCGTAAAGGATGAAACGCAGTTAACCCTTACACCGCTATCTTAATTTTTTGTCGTCAGCTGTTTATTTTCTATTTGCCATTTTGATCATCAAAAACATGCTTTGACAGCACTTTAGAATAATTTACAACATGCATTGACAGCACTTCAGAATCATTTCCATTGGAAATGATTCTGAAGCGCTGTCAAACCATGTTTTTATTCAGAAATAAGGCAAGATATAAAAGCAACAGCAGACGACAATTGTTGTGTGTAGCGGTCTAAGATTTTCTGTGCTTGTACAAAAAGTAAGATAGCGGTGTTTGTTTGTTTGTTGGGGTTTAACGGCCTATCAACAGCTAAGGTCATTTAAGGCCGGGTCAATGGGTTTAGCACTAAATCCCATATATTACCTGTACAAGTACATGTACATGTTCAAGTACATGTACAAATGGGGGTGGGGGGAATCCCAAAATCAGAACTGAATATTTCAGTATGCTGATGGAAATCTAGAGAATATTTGCAAACTAGAAAATGTGTTCATAAAATAATTTGATTTGATTTAATCATGTTTAACGACCTGTCAACAGCTAAGGTCATTTTAGGCCAGTAGCCTATTTCACCAACATTGCAAAGTATACTTTTCTAGCAAAGTATACTTTGAGGGAGAAATTTTCAATTTTAGGATAAATTTATTATTTTTTATTATACTGAATTTATTACATTCTCACAGCCAATTTGGCTGTGATAATGTAATAAATTCAGTATAATAATTATGCATACTTTTAATCATCAAATATATGCAGTTGTTAGTTCTATATGAAATAATGCATTTCAGGAAAAATAAATGATTACTCCCTCAAAGTATACTTTGCTAGAAAAGTATACTTTGCAATGTTGGTGAAATAGGCTACTGGTCCTGATTGATCAAGTGTTGATAGGTGAACAGGGTTGAATCCCATATTTCTCCTGTTGTGAATAGTCAGTAAATCTGAAAAGCAGGACCAAATATTTACAGAAAAATATATTTATTATATACCTAACCATGAAATACATAGTTATACGATGTAAATAAAAGTCATATTATGTTCTCATTGATGAAATAAACAACTTCCGGTGAAAATACGACTACTTCCGCTATCTATATTCATAACGCGCACCTCAAAGAAAACAGCGCAAATAGGCTGCAAATACACATTCATTACCGTATACAGTCTAAACTAGATGGCCGCGGCCTGCATGTCGCGCCTTGTGCGAGGCATGGACACTAAAAATATATAGTATAACGAAAAACTTTAACCAAAAAACTTAAACAAAATCTTTAACCGGACACACGTACGTACGTACGCCAAAGTGCCGACTATATCGCGCTTTCCGCAAGCGGGCGCGAAAAAAACTTTAACCAAAAACTTCAAAGTAATTTGACCTTGACATTGGGCACAGGGGCCGCACGGGAGGGGGGTAGAATGAAAATATAGATGATGATAAACACCCATGTGAAGTTTCAAGGTAATGGGCAAAGCAGTTGCAGAGATATAGTATAACGAAAAACTTTAACCAAAAAACTTAACCAAAAAACTTAACCAAAAACTTTAACCAAAAACTTTAACCAAAAAACTTCAAAGTAATTTGACCTTGACATTGGGCACAGGGGCCGCACGGAAGGGGGGTAGAATGAAAATATAGATGATGATAAACACCCATGTGAAGTTTCAAGGTAATGGGCAAAACAGTTGCAGAGATATAGTATAACAAAAAACTTTATCCAAAAAACTTAACCAAAGAACTTAACCAAAAACTTTAACCAAAAAACTTAAACAAAATCTTCAAAGTAATTTGACCTTGACATTGGGCACAGGGGCCGCACAGGAGGGGGTAGAATGAAAATATAGATGATGATAAACACCCATATGAAGTTTCAAGGTAATGTGCAAAGCAGTTGCAGAGATGTAGTATAACGAAAAACTTTAACCAAAAAACTTAACCAAAAACGATAACCAAAAAACTTAACCAAAAACTTCAAAGTAATTTGACCTTGACATTGGGCACAGGGGCCGCACAGGAGGGGGTAGAATGAAAATATAGATGATGATAAACACCCATATGAAGAGTTTCAAGATAATGGGCAAAGCAGTTGCAGAGATGTAGTATAACAAAAAACTTTAACCAAAAAACTTAACCAAAAACTTAACCAAAAACTTTAACCAAAAAACTTAACCAAAAACTTCAAAGTAATTTGACCTTGACATTGGGCACAGGGGCCGCACGGGAGGGGGTAGAAAAAAAACTTAACCAAAAAACTTAACCAAAAACTTTAACCAAAGAACTTAACCAAAAACTTTAACCAAAAAACTTAACCAAACAACTTAACCAAAAACTTTAACCGGACACATGTACGCACGCCAAAGTGCCGACTATATCGCGCTTTCTGCAAGCGGGCGCGACAAAAACTGCTAATTTCCATGGAGCGGTACATAATAAATAGAACATTTCACACCACTCGATGAACATATATGTCATATTCGTTGCAAAAATATGAATATCCTCTATATATTCAGCCTTGAAATTAGAATAACCTGATCTGGTGCCAGATCCTTACCACATCAGAGGCCGTTAGTCCCTCTCCCCAAAAATAATAGGATTAGTACTAATCGTATTACTTTTATAATGGTATAACCGGATTCAACTCTCAAGTATCACAAAACCAAAATGTACCTGAGGGTCAAACCAGCATAATCAGGATTCTGTTAATGATGAAACCCATTGTTAAATGTACCCTTCACATGTACCCTACCAACCGCCCGATTGTTCATAAAATAATAATAGATACATATCTGTTGAGACAGAAGACACAACTCTATTTCCAGAACTGTGCCATAGAAGGGGTATGCAATAAGACAGCAGTAAGCAAGTCGTCACCTTGTGTGTGCCAACTGGTACTCCAGCCGCTCCGTCTTTGCTGCGTGTAATGCACTCAACTTCTCCTGCAATGTCACAGATAGCCTCATTAACCCGCCGAGTTAAATTTTGTGTCTGCTGCAAATGTTTTATCTTCAATATTTCTCGACAAAAACCTGTTTTGACAGTGCATGAGAATCGTCTCCACTGGAGACGATTTTCATGCGCTGTCAAAACGGTTTTTCTTTGTTAAGAATTAAGGCAAAAATGAAAAACGGCAGACAACAATTTACGTCTACAACATAGTGAAGGTTAAATATTGTCTCATGAATATGTCATTCTTTTTAGTAGATATTTTGTGACCGGTGTAGTCTCCGATAAGTATGTGTATCCGCACAGTTAGATCAGGGACTGCACTGTTCGACAGTCAGTCAAGTCTTGCTTCCAAAAGTACATTTGCATAGCAGGGGCCAGTTGCACTAAACATTTTCCAATTAAAATGTTCGTTTGACGATTTTCATGGATAGCATGACTATGTCTCGTATATTTTTTTATAATCTTACTTACATAAATGTGGCTCATTAATACTATCATGTACATTGTATTATCAACATTTTGGGGTCACTGAACCTGAGCAAATTCACCAAAATATTTCTCAAAATGACCGGTAATGCAAATTATGAAAACTTCTTAGTTGAACAAAGTTTAGTGCAATGGACCCCTGAGGCCCGTTTCACTAAACTTTGTACGACTAAAATGTTTGTAAGTGCAAATTTAGGATAGTCAGTAAATTTCAATTGATGGATTTACATTTATCGTTTAATAAATATAGATCCAATAATTGTTTACACGAAAACATTGTTAATGTGAAATTCACAGACTATCATAATTTTGCACTTACAAACATTTTAGCCTATGCTCAATGAATTTGTATCCAATAACAAACACAACATTATTAATGTGAAATTTATCATAATTTTGCACTTACAAACATTTTAGTTGTACAAAGTTTAGTGAAACAGCCCCCTGAACCTGAGCAAATTCACTGAAGATTTCTCAACATGACTTGTAATGCAAATTATGAAAACTTCTTTAATAGTTGAACTAAGTTTAGCAAAATTGACCCCTGGAGCGAGTCGTCAAAAATGCAATAATTCTAATATCTCAAGTTAAAGACATAAATAATGAACAAACTTCTACAGAAACAGAAATTTCATACTCAAAGTCAATATGAAGCAGATTGATTGGCTGAACTGGAGCAGTTATTTGTAGAGCTATCACTGTAGAAGTGTTGGTTTTGGGATGCAATACAAATTTTATGTTTAACCCTTTCACCCCCAAGTAACTGGAATGGATTTTGATATGTCAATCCAACCGTTGCAAAATGATTTTCAGACTAGTCCATTTATGAGAAGGGGGTGTTTTTGTTCTTAAAAATATTAAAATTACTTGCAAAAAGTGCAGATCCTGATGAGCCGGCTCGTCACGAGTTGGCTCATCTGGATCTACACTTTTTGCCAATACCACTATACAGAGCTGTGGTGTTGAAAGGGTTAATCCCTAAACATACATATAAACACAAGAATTCCGCAGAATCAAATGTCTCGCCTTGTTCCGCCTTGACCTTGACCCCCCGAGAATTATATTCATCTACATATCATAGTAAAGGTATGTATAAAGTTTGATGACTGTAGCTGATAAGGTGTTGAAGTAATGACCATAACACGAAAACTTAACAATGAATGATGACGCCGCCGACGACTCCAGAAAAGCAAAACCTATGTCTCGCTTTCGCGGGTGAGTCAATACAATTACTATCACATACCAGTTCCAACTGCCACTGGCGTAGATGTCCTTGGGTCATACTCCCGTCTAGATTGCCTCTAAATTGGTCCCCATCTGTCGCCGACTGTAAACAGGAAATAAAGCAGCTGCAAAAAATGATATTGGCAAAAACAGCTACAAGTCCTAGAAAACAATGAACATACCAGGCATTAATTCCTTAACCCTTTTACCCCTATGTAACTTTCAATGATATGCTCTTCTATTCCATTAATTATAAAAGAGATGTTTTTGTTTGTTTGTTTATTGGTCTTTAACGGCCTATCAACAGCTAAGGTCATGTGAGGCCGGGAAAACGGGTTCAATCCCATTTTAACCTGCTAGATCCGAAAATCAGAATGGAATATTTACATAAAGAAAAAATATATTCAGCCCTGAAATTCCATTACCGTATTTTGCCGTGTATAAGTCGCAAGAGTGTATAAGACGCACCCCTATTTTCAGTCCAAAATCTGGGGGGAAATGTCTACATGAGAATATAAGACGCACCCAATTTTTATAACAAAATGAAGCAAAAATTTTCAAAAACTTGCAATGTTTTTTGATACCTTTTTTCGTACCATTGACGTTTTAGTCTGTATTTTGCATAGTTTGCTATGTCCGTAATTTGCCGACTCTATGTCCGTGATTTCCCGTTCCGTATTTCACCGTTTTCTAGTACAGTGTATCTTCAATTATATGTAAAAGACGGGGTTTGAATGACCTAAAACACTGTATTTGAAATATGGACTAATTATTTCGGACACCCTCACAGATCACAATAGCGAGACCGTTATTATATTGCAACATACATCGTTATTATGAAAACAAACATCAGTGTTCAGCATCTCAGTGTCTGCATATGCAGCCTATGCTCAATATATGTAAATCCATCAATTGAAATATGCAGGCGATCCTAAATTTGCACTTACGAACATTTTAGTTGTATGAAGTTTAGTGAAACGGGCCCCTGGTTTTTGCAGAATTGTTGAACATATTGTATTATTGCAGAAAGATTACTTTTTTTTTGTTTCTCAATATTACAGTAAATGCTGTCATGTTTCAATAAAACTTCTTATACTTTGTGATCATGAACAGACACAATTGTTATAGCCCCATTATACAGTGTAACATATCTAAACCTGAAACCTGGGCCATGCTTATAGAACAGCACATTCTCCAAATTTATACTCAAAATGATGCCGTTTGAATGGCTAAGACTAAGCTCAGTCTTGTCCTTTCAAACTTCATAATTTTGAGCATGAAAACAGAGCAAATGCTCAGAAATGTTTTATAAGCATGGGCCTAACAAAACCTAATAAAATTTTAAAAAATTTTGATATAAACAATGCAAACATAATAATTTTTAACAAAATTAAAAAGAAATTTGGGTAATGACCTTCAGGATGTCGTCGGTGAGAATCTCCTCCATGACACTTTTCTTGAGTTCCTCGTGAAGTCGCTGGTTCTCGTCTAGAACGTCCTTGATCTTCACCCGCACCGTCGCAAACTCATCCTGACATTCAAGTGGAGTGGATTGTAGTGATGGTGTCATTAGAGGAACCTACAGTTCTTAACCCATTACAGACGGGATACACTTTTAGTAGTATGAACCTTTTGAGACAAAAATATCCCTATTTTCTTTATATCCTTTCGAAAGTATATGTTGTTACCACTCATTTGAACCGTCTCAACGAGACGGTTCAAATGAGTGGTAACAACATATACCTTTATCGATGAATGAACAAAATAATGAGATTTTTTCAACAAAAATCGGAGTATCCTCAGCATGAAATGGGTTAATATAATGCAGCTTTTAAACCGGAAAATGTGGTCTGTCAACGCACTTAGGGCCCCTATAGGTGATCTGAGAAACGCTTACAAAAACTTCCAAAAAATAAGCGGTGGAAAGACAGGGCGAAACCTAAAGGACACCGCCGAATCTTGGTGGGGTCATAACTATTGAATTAGGAATATGCTTTTAAGCCCATGCAAAGTTCAAATAATTAGTATTTCACTTAATCCTCACCCCAGAAATATTTTGTTGTCTCTCACCCGAACAGTGACATTGAGATGGTTTAAACGAGTGTTGACAACAAAAGGTTTCAAGGAGAAATAGAAACTATTTGTAACTGTCCAAAAATTACATTGTCATATAATTTATTAACTAATATGTGTCGAGAAACAATGGAGAAATTTTGAAGAAAAATTCAATGTCAGTTTAACCCGTACTACGCTGAATTAAATCGTCTGCTGAAAATGTTTTATTTTCAATATTTCTCGATTAAAACCTCTTTTGGCAGTGCATGAGAAACGTCTCCACTGGAGACGATTCTCATGTGCTGTCAAAACAGGTTTTTGTTAATAAATAAGGCAGAAATGAAAAACAGCAATTTTCGTCTCCCGTGTGGTGAGGGTTAAATGGAAACAATCATGAACATTCCCTTCCAAATATGTGGCTGTGACGGGAGAAATGGGGTTTGAGGCCAGAGTAGATCCAGACCAGCCTGTGCATCCAAATGAAAGACCCGTAATGCTTCTAACATATAGTTTTCATCCTTACCCGGCACCAAGAGTGCGCTAGAAGATCAGAAGTTTGAATGCCCACAAATGCCATAAGCCCCATTTCTCCAGTCACAGCCACAAACATGTGTTTTGTTATCATGAACAGACATTCTCAATGGAGACGAATGACAATGAAACTCGACAAACTTCAGCAGAATGTAGAGTATCCATGTGCCCAGTGTAGAGGTCCCACTGTGTCTGCCTACATCTGTAGCTGATTTCACCAAAATTGCTCAACATACTTAATATCTAGCCAAGTATACTTCTAGGAATACATTATTTCATATAGAATTAACAACTGCAATATATTTGATGATTAAAGGTATGCAGAATTATTATAATGAATTTATTACATTATCACAGCCAAACTGGCTGTGATAATGTAATAAATTCAGTATAATAAAATTAAGAAATTTATCCTTAAATTGAAAATTTCTCCTACAAAGCTAGATAAGTATACTTTGCAATGTTGGTGAAATAGGCTACTGTTATCAGCGTCCAACTGTGGGTCTGCACTGGTCAGAAAGGTGACAAACCCTATTTCTCCACTCACTGTCGCAATCACAGTGGACCATCTCTAAACCGGACACCCTGAGGACCTCCACTGTAATTCAGGCATATGACAACTCCAAGACACATGTATGTGCTTTTGAATCATGAACAGACACTATCATCGCAGATAAACGTGGCATGATGGGGCTTATGGGCTTATTCTGTGACCAGGGTAGCTCCTGATCCAATAGCACATCCCTATAACCTAATAACAATCTATATTGCTTGTTAGAAGCATACCGGGTGTTTCAGTGTGAAATGACGAATAGTGCGGATGCACAGACTGATCTGTATCTACTGAATCTACACTGGTCACAAAACTCATAAGCTCCATTTCTCCAGTCGCCGCTACATATCAAGACAATTAGGCAAAGCAACACACAGAAATTGCAAGGTCTGCCAAGGAATGTCTACAGTTCGAAGCCCAGACCAATAAACTTGACATTAACAGAACTATTACTAGTACAGTGAAACCTCTCTAAACCGGACACCCTGGGAGGTCCCCAGGGTATCCGGTTTAGAGATGTTCCACTGTAAATCAGGCATATAACTATGCTGGGATATATGTACAGTCGAACTTCGATGGGTCGAACAGCCTGCGGGGTTAAGTTTTAGTTCGACCCATCCGTTGTTCGACCCATCGGGATTTTCTACTGTAACCATTACAGATCGACGAGTTGGTCAGTGTACTAAGTGAAACAAGTCGTCATTACGACACGTTGTTTCAAATAAATGCGCTTACATTTGCATTTACGGTTGATTGTCACAGTCGTTTATTAACAGAAACAGGCTTTAATAAAATAAAGAAAGCGGCAAACTCATGTGTGTTTTTATTTACATAGCCATTATACAGCAATAGAACATGAGAACAACAGAAAAATGATTACGAAATAGAATTGGCGGACTTGATTGCCCCGTCCGATACGATCATGCCCAGTCGCCCCATCACATGTTGAATTTACAACTTAACTTAAAAGGCCAGATGCTTGGGTCATTAATTAAAACTGAGCGATATAATTCCACATGTCCCATAAATTACCACTTTAATTAACTAACAACTTCGCCGACATTGGTCAATGCATAATTACCACGTATGCTGGTCACGACTGCCGTTATTGTATACGCTCAAATGACCACTTGAGATTTGTTTGACAACTGGTTAACAATAGGTGTGAAAGTCAATCAACTAGTCTGGAGACAATCGTCTGACATGGTCGAGTTTTTGTGGTGTTTATAGTGGATTTATACACGACCGGGCGTGACAGCGATTCGAGGCATTGAGGGTTGTTCGACTTTCACAAGTTCGACCTATACCGGGTAGTTTTAACGTATTTATATAGGAATTCTGTCGGGACCTAAAGGCTAGTTCGAGGCAAGCATGGCTGACGAGTTTACCAGGGTTCGACCCATCGAAGTTCGACTGTATGTCTTTTGCAATCATGGACATGCATTGTTATCTGAGATGCGTTACCAAGAAACCTCTCATAATGATATCACATATATTTTCTTGGTGTCCGGTTTAGAGAATTTTTACTGTACTAGTAAAAATCACAAATGCAATGTTTACATTTTTAAAAGCAAACAAAGCTTTTTTGTGTGTGCAGTGTAGAAAGGTTGCACTGTACCTTCATGTATCTGTTCTCAGCCTCCAGCTGCTGGACATAGTTCGCCTGCTGTTGTAACATCGAGAGTGCCTCCTCTGGGCTGGGCAGGGGGCCCGTGGGCACTGCTGGTTTATCAGGGGGCTGGACAGCTGCCTGTAAGGGAGCAATGGTCACTGTGACTGGAGATCAATTGTGGCTGTGACTGGATATCAACTGCGACTGTGACTGGAGAAATAGGGCAGATGAGGAGCTTGACAGGTCACATTACCTGATGCCGGGTACCAGATAAGGTGCGTATTGGCGTATTTTACACACTTAGTTTGCAGAATATGCATTGATTATCAAAAGTGGGAGTACAAAATACTCACAGCAATGCGAAAAAACGCATGGATTTTCAAATTGAGGAGTGAAAATATTGTAATAAAGTTGAAAATTTACTTTGTTGAGATGCAGTGTTTGCTTTTTGCAGCTCAACTAAGTAAATCTTTAAATTTGTTTTATTTTTTATCATTTTTTCCCTTTTTAATACGGAAGAAAATCAATAATACATTTGTAAAAGTAAAATATGCATTGAATTTGAAATATGCGGGTATAATAATCTTTAGAAACAAAACTTATCTGGAGCTCTGCTGATGTGCGATCTGTGTAGATCTCGTCCAATAGAACATTCATTACAGCATGCAAACAATATGTTTGCTCCACTCACTAGTTGATAGAACATTCATTACAGCATTCAAACAATATGTTTGCTCCACTCACTAGTTGATAACAAAATTATGGAAAATGACAGAGACAGTCGTCATGTGCACATTATTTCATGCAATAAATTTGCTGATAGAAACTATAATTTTTTAATCATATTTCTTTTTAGCGAAATCTATGAATGAGCCAATTTTTTTTAATTTTGCAAAAGTTGTTGAAATCTTGTTCTTACATGTACTACAAATATAGAGAATATCAAGAATTTGATGATGACTCTGATATATCCGGCAAGGCTCAAGAATTTCTTTATTTCTCATCAGAAGTATATGTTGTGACCACTCATTTGAACCGTCTCGCCGAGACGGTTCAAATGAGTGGTCACAACATATACTTTGGTTCAGAAATAAGGAAAATAGATAGAGAATAGTAGGTTAGTGCCGTGAATGGGAAAAATATCTGGCAAGGCTCAGGAAACGGGATGGGCGAGGCTCTGCCGAGCACATCCCGTTTCCGTGCCGCGCCAGATATTTGTTCCCATTCACGGCACTAACCTACTATTCTATTTATCCCGTCAACACCTACAAATGGCTGTAAAATTCAAAAATAGTATTGTCTGGATATCAAAAATGTTTCACGGCACCGTATTTCACGGCACATACCACTGTGTTGACGGGATAAAAATAATTTCCTTACAGGAATTTAACATGGACAAAAAAATGTCTATGGGGATTTAACGTGAAGAAATGGGGGCCCGGATCGTTAAGCAGGTTCTGCAGACTGCTGATACCATCCTTGTATTTCTGTTCTGTGGGGATTTAATGTGTTTAATGGCCAACAGTAGGTAGGCAGAATATTGTGGAACAGACACCAGTTACCGGATCGTTAAGCAGGTTCTGCAGACTGCTGATATCATCCTTGTATTTCTGTACTGTGGAGATTTCATGTCTTTAACATTTTCAACACTACACACTTCTATTTGTGGTGTTTGAAAACAGTGTTGATCCAGATAAGCCGGCTCGGGTCGAGCCGTCTCATTGGGATCTGCACTTTTTGCAAGTAATTTCATATTTTTCAGACAAAAAAAACACCCCCTTTTCATAAATGGTATTGACTTAAAAATCATTGTGTGACGATTGAATTGGTCGGAAAATTCATATGTGAAAATCCATTCCAGTTACTTAGGGTTGAAAGGGTTAATGGCCAACAGTAGGTAGGCAGGATATTGTGGAACAAACACCAGTTACCTGCGGGCCCGGGTCATTAAGCAGGTTCTGTAGACTGCTGACGGCATCCTTGTACTTCTGTGGCCGGGCGTCGTCCTCGTACCATCGCAGAGACCGGGGCTGCACAGCCGCCGTCAGCTGATCCTTCGCCCGCCCACTCGACGTCAACGTCACATTGGGGCTCTGTGTCAACACGTCCTCAAGCTCATGTAGGCTCTGGTTGGCACGCTCTGAAAGCCAAAGTTGGGTCCATATTACACGAGGCAGGGCTCCAGATAAGGAATTAATTTTTGAGTATTATCACTCCATCATTTCTGAAGCAATTGGGTATTTCAAAATTTTAATTTGGTAAAATAAAATCACACTACTGTTTACACATCAGCAGACCGCAATTATTAAATAGTTTGCTTCTAAATGAAAACATGTCATGGCATTTCATTAGAATTGTCTCCTTGGAGACAATTCTAATGAAATACCAAGATGTGTTTTCATGGAAAAATAAGCAAAATATGCTATATTTGTGGTCTGTTTATTGTTTTCTGCAGCATGATAATGGTACAACAATTTTGTCATTGATTTTTGATACTCACTACTTCTGATTTCAATTGGGTTTTTGGCAATTTTAATTGGGTATTTAAGCAAATACGCAGCTTATCTGGAGCACTAATGAGGGCTGTCCAATAAATAGTGAAAATGATTGATATGCAGACTGCGTATGAATCATGTATTGGACTGCAAGGGTGTATATACGGGGCATTACCGCTAATACCGGTAACAATAAACAACAAAATTGCAGAATGAGATGGCCACCACCCGCATTTTACGGACGGACGACAAAACATGTTTCTATTGAGAAATAAGGCAAGATATAAAAGCAACAGCAGACGACAATTGTTGAGTGTAGCGGTCTAAGGATGGATTCATTGTTAAGATACACAAAGCCTCCCATGCTCGAAGTCATGTTATAAGAGTGTCATCCAATAGTGAAAATGACTGCTATGTAGCCTGGATACCAATCATTTTCACTATTTGATATTGGACTGCAGCAGTGTATGTACAACGGATGTCGCAGAAATGTGACTGGAGTGGAGACATGGGTCTTATGGTCTTGACAGCAGTTTAGAATAATTTACAACATGCTTTGAAAGCACTTCAGAATCATTTCCATTGGAAATGATTCTAAAGTGCTGTCAAAGCATGTTTTTACTGAGGGTCTTATGGTATGTGACTGATGTAGATCCTGTTGTTGTTGTTGGTGGTGTTTAACAGGCTATCAACAGCTAAAGGTCATTTAAGGCCGGGCCAATCGGTTCGATACCTGCTGCATTGGGAGGAAAATCCCAAAATCAGAACGGAATATTTATATCAAATTTTATTTATATATTCAGCCCTGCAATTAGAATAACCTAACCTGGTGCCAGGTCCATTCCACACCAAAGCCACTTGGCCCCTTCCCCTAAAAGTAGTAGGATTACTCCTATAAGATATTACTCCTATAAGCAGGAAACCAGATTCAACTCTCCAATACAAGAAAGCCAAAGACGTACATGAGGGCCAAACCATGTCTCCGGTCGGGATTTCAATCGTTAAATTACCCATCACAGGCTCCCACCTGCCACCCACGATGTGGATCCTGATCAAATGACACACTCCAGTCCTGATAACAATCTATATTCCATGTTAGAAGCACCATGGGTGTTTCCTTCACAGGACAGTGAAGATCCTGATCAGAATGTGCAAATGCACAGACTGATCTGGATCTACACAGCTCGCAAAACCTGTAATCCCCATTTCTCCAGTTAAGACAAAAATATGTGGTTATTTCTGAATTTATATCTAGGTAATAACATGTCATTCTAATAGCACATCATTATGAGTTGCAGAAAACATATACATACATTGTGTATTAGTCATATTATTTGGAATAACATTTGGTAAATGTAATTCTGGGGCCGTTTCACTAAACTTCGTACAACTAAAATGTTCGTAAGTGCAAATTTAGGATCGTTTGGAAATTTCAATTAGTGGATTTACATTTATTGATCATAGGCTGCATATGCTCAATAAATGTAAAATCCAATAATTGTTTACAAGAAAACATTGTTAATGTGAAATTTACAGAATATCATAATTTTTCACAAGTTTACAAACATTTTACTCGTACAAAGTTTAGTGAAACGGCCCTCAGAGCTCCATATAAGATGCTTATTGGTGTACTTTCTCCCTATATTTTAGAAAAATATTCATCATTTCCCTCTTTCAAAAATGGAAGTACAAAATACTCACAGCTTTTAGAACATACACTTTGATTCTGAAAATGAGGAATACAAATTGAACAAGAGTGCCGCCAGTCACAAAATAGGCCCATCGAAGGATTGATTGCCAAAAGCTGAGTTGATGAAACAAACTATATACCCTATAGGCTATACAGAATTGTATGCAGGAATGTGTAGCAAAATGGCTAAGTTGAAAAGTACCAGTAAGTGTAGAAGACATACATGTAAACTTTCAGATGCATTGACATAAGCTGCCAGAGGTGTTGATTACATAAACAAAGGTTTACATGCAAAAAGTGTAGAAAAATGGTTAAGTTGAAAAGGTGATGCTTTTGAAAACAAGAAACGAGGCAAAGGCCAGGTTTTTTCCAAGCATAGACACTTGGATAACATAATTATACCCACTTTTTGTAGACTAGATGGCCGTGGCCTGCATGTCGCGCCTTGGGGCGAGGCATGGACACTAAAAAAATAGATATAGTAGATGGAAAAACTTTAACCAAAAAACTTTAACCGGACACACGGACGAACGGACGGACGTATGCCAAAATGCCGACGATATCGCGCTTTCCGCAAGCAGGTGTGACAATGATGATAAACACCCATGTGAAGTATCAAGGTACTGGGTGAAGCAGTTGCAGAGATATAGTACACGAAAAAACTTTAACAAAAAAATTCAAAGTAATTTGCACTTGACATAGGGCACAGGATCGCGCTTTCCGCAAGCAGGTGCGACAATGATGATAAACACCCATGTGAAGTATCAAGGTATTGGGTGAAGCAGTTGCAGAGATATAGTACACGAAAAACTTTAACAAAAAATTCAAAGTAATTTGATTGACCATTGACATTGGGCACAGGATCGCGCTTTCCGCAAGCAGGTGCAACAATGATGATAAACACCCATGTGAAGTATCAAGGTATTTGGGAAGCAGTTGCCAAGAGTATAGTTACACGAAAAATACTTTAACAAAAAAAAATTTTCAAAAGTAATTTGACCTTGGACATTTGGGCACAGAATCGCGCTTTTTCCGCAAGCGGTGGGAACAATGAGTTAACACCCATGTGAAGTATCAACGGTATTGGGATAATTTGCAGTGCAGAGGTTCATGTACACGAATATCTTTAAACAAAAAAATTGCAAAGTATTTGTACTTGACATTGGGCACAGAATCGCGCTTTCTTCAAGCAAGCAGGGTGGGACAATGATGATAAATACCATGTGAAGTATCAAGGTATTGGGTGAAGCAGTTGCAGAGATATAGTACACAAAAAAACTTTAACAAAAAAATTCAAAGTAATTTGACCTTGACATTGGGCACAGGATCGCGCTTTCCGCAAGCAGGTGCGACAATGATGATAAACACCCATGTGAAGTATCAAGGTATTGGGTGAAGCAGTTGCAGAGATATAGTACACGAAAAAACTTTAACAAAAAAATTCAAAGTAATTTGACCTTGACATTGGGCACAGGATCGCGCTTTCCGCAAGCAGGTGTGACAATGATGATAAACACCCATGTGAAGTATCAAGGTATTGGGTGAAGCAGTTGCAGAGATATAGTAATTTGACCTTGACATTGGGCACAGGGGCCGCACGGTTGGGGGTTAGAATGAAAATATGGATGATGATAAACACCCATGTGAAGTTTCAAGGTAATAGGCGAAGCAGTTGCAGAGATATAGTATAACAAAAAAGTTTTAACCAAAAAAACTTTAACCAGACGTACGTTAAAAAGTTAACGTTGAAAATGGCTAAGTCAATTACGTAGAAATAATAGGTGAAGGTAAAAAAATGGTCACATGTTGGATAGTTGTACATGTATGTGGTAGGCACCCTTGGTTATGAAGCTGTGAAAGTTTGGTGGTCCTAGGTGGTACAGTACCAAAGAAATGGACTTAAACACGAAAACTTAACATTGTAAACGCGAAAAACTTTTAACATTGAAAATGGCTAAGTCGACTACGCGGAAAAAATGGGTGAAATTAAAAAAAAAGTAACATGTTGGATAGTGATATGTGGTGGGCACCCCTTGATTATGAAGCTGTGAAAGTTTGGTGGTCCTAGGTGGTACAGTAACAAAGAAATGGACTCAAACACGAAAACTTAACATTGATTGTGGACGCCGCCCGCCGCCCGGCTTTCGCCAATCCAATAGCCTGGATTTTTTTTCAAAAAACCTGGCTAAAAATATACCTTTTCATTAAAAACAAGAATTCAGCCACGGAAGCAGAGTCGCGCCTGCCGAGGCATTTGACAGCAATATGATCATGGGCATGTGCTAAAGTAAGCATCACAAAAACCATCATAGAATCGTATGCTTTAAACACAAAAAAAGGTCATGGTTATGTTAATGGCAGTACGAACAGGTTCCAAATGCTCACAAGTGTCCAAATATAGAAGCAATCTTAAAAAATTGGCTAAGTGATTCCTTAACTACATGAAGGTCAAGGTCAGGTTCATGACAGCATGAGTGTGTTCCAACTGGTTATATGTATCAAGTATCCAAATATTGAAGCAATCCATCAAGTAATATTAAAGTTAAATGACGGTGAAGAAACTCTTTTTGACGTAAAAGAAAACGGCTAAATTATTCCACAACCATGTGAAGGTAAAAAAGGTCATGGCCATGTTAACGGTGGCATGAGTGTATTCTAAATGCTCACATGTATCCAGTGTCCAAATATTGAAGCAATACTTCACAAGTAATATTAAAGTTACATCATGATGAAGAAACATGTACAAACTTTTTTACGTAAACATATTGCTAAGTGTTTCCGCAACAATGTGAAGGTAAATAATGTCATGTTATTGGGGGCATGTGTGTGTTCCAAATGCTCACAGCATGTATTCAAATATTGAAATAAAACATAAAGTAACATTAAAGTTATATGATGATGAAGAAACGTGTACAAATCTTTTGACGCAAAAAAAATGGCTACAGTATAATTTTATGTGTTTCCGAAAAATGTGAAGGAAAGATGTAACTAAGAAAACAAGTCAGATTTTTAAAATCGGTCTACAAATTCAACTTATTTTAAAAAATCTATTTTTAGCGCCCATGTTAAATTCCTATAGAAAAATTGTATTTTCACTATAAAATCAATATTTGATGGAATTTCACCAATAAACAGTTTTGGGAATAGTGACTTTTTTTTGTTATTAATGAAAAAGGACTTACATTTTACATGTAAATAGGTTTCAGATTTAAACTGTTTATTAGCCAAGGCATCAAACCGTGGAACAGACAGTATACCTAGAAACAAAATTGTTACCCCGCTCCTTACCTCTCACGAGGGTAGCAATTTAACTCCATCTCTTTAATGTAACACATGGAAGAGCGATTTTTGCAATCGGTTATCTGGCGTGTTTGATATGTTACCAATATAAAACTGTCAAAGCTGTATCAATAAAGTATTAATAAAGAACATACACATGCAGAAATTAGTTATTTTACCGTGTCAAGGTGTTTATATGACATTTAAATCTATGTCTTGTAAATTTGAAAGCTTCATTTCGTTATGTTGAATGTTGAACAATATGACTTCCATGGGAAAATGATTTCCCTGTTATAATATTGTTGGCAATTTACCAGTTCTGCATCACAGACTATTTGTTCAAGGTATAAAATATACAGTTTACTAAATTTGGACCTACATGCACCAGGTTTGGGTATGCACTTCGGTTGCTCATATTTGTTTAATGGGTCAAATTGTAGCCGTAGATAACATATTGTAGGCGAATTATTGTAGCTAACAGTATACCTAGCACTAGTACGCTCAACTCTCGAATACAGCTCCATCCTGTGGCATACTTATTTACTTATGTAAAACTGAGCAGTATAAACACTCCTGCTTCCCTAGCATTTTTTTCCGCTTTATAGGCAACAGGTTGCACTATATCACTACACCAGTCAACGGTAAAAATTTACGTAATAGCATTTACATTTCTCACACTAAAATATAAAAAATCATGTGGGGTGTTAACGTTTGTACTTCACTATATTGTTATTGAGAGACAAATCTACAATATGACACAAAAATATTATCATAAACTTACCTAATAAAGTGTGTATTAGCAAAATTCTTAGGCCACTCTCCATGAAGTAGAAAGAAAACATATAACACTTCCAACGCACATTTGGAAAGACTACTCCATCATAATGCTTATGTAATGCAGTGTAATGAAATGCAATTAGAGTTATGTACTCAGAACTACTTCTTCCCAAAAACTGTACTTGATTGGAAGAAACTTAGTGACATTGTTGTGTGTGCATAGACGGTAGGCGGCTTCAAATCAGCGTTCCAGCACTTATAACTGTCTCTCTCCCGTTGTATCATATGCCGATTCTGGCCTTGCAATGTACTCGTCCAGATCCAGAGAGTCGGCGCTATAATTGTGTTTCCTTAGAAGAAAAGTATCGGTGTTCCTGGATGTGGTGATGACAAACCACTTAAAAACTAGGAAAAAAATCAAGATACCTCAATGTCTATGTCCATTAACTTACACCATCGCCGTACCACACTACTTCAGATATGTTGCATACACAATTTATCGGGTTCTGGTTCAGTCGAATAAAGGTATAAATGAAAAATAATACATGATCCTACATGTTTGGTAGAAGCAAAAATAAACACAGCGTATGATATGCTCAATAAAAGTCTTCAACATATATTGAATGAATACTATACCCCTCACTGAACGTTGATATGAATCGACGGGATCGTCCGCATCTGTGTACGCATACATTTTGTTAAAAGTTCATTGTAAATTTTCTAAAATTATTGTTGTTGTTGTTGTTGTTATTATTATTGGAGACGGGATGCGCTTCATTTTACACCGACAATATTGAGTGAAAATTTCAGAATCGGATGGTTGATTCAAAGAGAGAGAGAGAGAGAGAGAGAGAGAGAGAGGAGAGAGAGAGACAGAGATATAGAGATATAGAGAGAGATATAGAGAGGAGAGAGATATAGAGAGAGATATAGAGAGAGAGAGAGAGAGAGCGTATGCATGTTCTGAAATAACAAGACAAGCGATCCATGATAGTCGCGGAACACGACTACCTCAAAGAATTATACATTTCAAGTGTGGTTTTATTGCAATGTCCATTTATGTGACAGACAGTGCTGTATCGTTACAGTTGTTGACACAAAGGCCTCCTAGCACCAGTTCAAGCGAAACTGAATGCGCAATTGACACAAGTAAACACAAAATAGGCAAACTGTGCGGAACTGGTCAAAATGTCCGGTGTGGTCAACGACCGCCAAGAATCGGGAAATTAATACCATCACTGGAATAATGCATGGGAAGACTTTCAACAGCCATTACACTGCACTGAACTTCGCTAATGTGAGTTTCACAGGGCTTAGGAGATAGGGCTTATGGATATATTGTCAACATTAAAGGTACATGCCCACTCAGTAGGCACAAACTGTTCTTTATATCAGAGACATCATCTGAGACAATTTCTGGCAAAATAAACATTCATTCACCATTACCCCACGTATTGATTGATTGGCATTCTTATACATTTTATATCAGACGTAAATTTCCACACTGATATCAGGGGCGATAACCGTTGTTCCTTAAAATGTTAACGGACATTACTATTTATTATCTGCATTTATTTTTTATGTGCAATGATCATACTTTATAATCTATCGAAAATATTATATTTTCGGGTGACACATTTAATTAGTAAAACTATCATGCCTCATTTGCATATGAAAATAGCCAGATACCACCGCGAGTCACTATCAGTAAAATAAATATTACTAAATTATTATATCTGTATAGCGGGCACTCATAATTTTTATAACTGGTGAAATAGTGACACAATTAGACACTTATATAATTCCTATTAAGAACAGTTTGTGCCTACTGAGTGGGAATGTATCTTTAAAGGTTTATCTCCATATCTACAGAATATACAAAACTATCTGTCTCCTTATATTATAACCTGGAATGTGGGACCCCAGCTTTAAGTTTTCGGGTGACAATTAATTAGTAAAAATATCATGCCTCATTTGCATATGAAAATAGCCAGATACCACCGCGAGTCACTATCAGTAAAATAAATATTACTAAATTATTATATCTGTATAGCGGGCACTCATAATTTTTATAACTGGTGAAATAGTGACACAATTAGACACTTATATAATTCCTATTAAGAACAGTTTGTGCCTACTGAGTGGGAATGTATCTTTAAAGGTTTATCTCCATATCTACAGAATATACAAAACTATCTGTCTCCTTATATTATAACCTGGAATGTGGGACCCCAGCTTTAAGTTGTGACTGGTGTTAAAACCAAGGTGTTTTATGAAAAGCACAGAAGAAAGTAATTTGGTCACAGAGGAATGGCCATTAAGTGTTTTCTTTATAGTATTATGAATAACCTCACGCTTTCTCTGTGCGTAATGACATATGTCAGCCTTTTCTCAATATCTCTAGTCTCGTGCTATACCTTCTCTAGTATGCCTGTGGACACATAGGCACACCAGTGTATCATCTGCAAAACGACGCACACTCCAATGGGTTACACTAATGAAATTAATGTACACATGAAACATAGTCTGGCACAAAAGAGAACCTTAAACAAGTAGCAAACGTTTAGGGATATTTATTAAAAAACGTATATTCTAGTATAAAGTACTACCATTTGTGTCCTACCATTAAGAAATGAACATTTGCAAAGGTATTGACAAAGTAAATTGCTAAAAAGCATTCTGTATCTCCCAATAGTATCCAATCCCTATTGGGGAGCTAGAGATGTGCACTAGAGCCTGGCCATCAAGCTATGCTATCGGGATGTACACTTGGATGTTTGTGTCTTTGGATTATCCGTCATTCGCTAAATAGACAGTGGTGTACATCTTTTACCTTAGTTAATACAGTGTTGTATAATTCGATAAGTCTGTGTTATTTTGGCGTATTGGGTTAGCGTTTCATTTTTCATTTTCACACTGTTGTCTTATTCGTAGTTTTGTTCATTGTTGTTTTTGTTTATTTTCTTATTCGTGGCTGTTCTTTTGAAGGCTACATGGCGAGGAAAGTGGGATGTCGGGTTTACAGTGTTGGCCTAAACTTTAACAGCAGTTTCAACAGCACAACTGTGATCGGTGGTAGTAGCTTATTTTAAAATATTTATGGACAACAGCTAATAAAGGATTAGTCTTCATGTCTTCAAAGTAATTAACACACCTTAGTAAATGCTAGATGATTTATTGGAGAACTTTGAGATATTATAATTTCATGAACAGATAGTTACATTACATGTATTTATTATATTTGTCGGCTACAAATACTCAATGTCTGACTACAACATTGTTCTGAATCTTAATTCAATATGACTGTTTCCGGGGGATACGTTCTGTGCCTTTCATCGAATAGTAGCTGGAATCCAAGGCTTATAAGCATTGCATTTCAACAGGTTACTGATTCCAAGTTTCAGAACCCGGCTCCAAGGGTTACGTTCGTATCTGCAGCATATTCCGCATATCGCAGAATGATATATATTAGGCAATTCTACAATTGGTGGTCACGGGATCTTGAACACTCTCGAGTAAATTTCCACCTTTGATTATAATTAGGTAAATGGCCAGTTATGTCTATATTAATAACACTATAGATTCATGCCACTTGTGTATTTCGCAAACACGTGTTCTGTTACAATCATAGACCTACATACATGTAAATTACGTCCTTCGTTACAGTATATAGGGCTTCAGATGGGAGGAGTTATATAGGGTGGATACAAAAAATAATCTCAACATTCTAATTGTCATATCTAAGAAAGTTTTAGTATTAATTCAGTATAATTTCTCGCAGTATCACTTCATGCAATTGACTCAGAAATACAAAAGTTTAAACTCGGTAACTTGTTAATTAATAATCATGTGACGGCTAAAACCAAAATCATGATCCGAAACCTAAATTGCAGAAGTTCATTGAATGCTTGAATTAGGATTGATTAAAACGTGTATGGCCACTTCTATGCATACTATTGCCAGTTATAGTTTGGATTACTGTTTGGAACCTACCTTAAGCTTGATGTATATTCATACACGCCAAGTTGCAGGTTTATACCGAGACATACATTTGTGAGATAATATGATTTAAGGCAGCATATGGGTCAAAATAGCAAATCCACCATTATTGAGCTAACCGAAAAAAATAATAGATTAATAATACTCACAGAAATGCAAATTAGCAATAGAGTGTTGGAACTGAATCACATAAAGCAAATCAATCAATATCACACGTGTTTGTGTTTGAGTTTGTATATATTAACACATATACAACAAAGAAATGTTGTGGTGCTTAAAATGTTTGCATGACGGTTTACTTTGTTGAATTTTTAATTTTTCCGGCATTTGTATTTTTGGAACATGCTTTTTATTTCAGCGCCACAAAGGTGATATTGGAAGTATTGAGTTGAATAGTTTAGATGTGAGACATAATTGCATGACTTGATACTCTGATACAATATTTTGAGATACTAAACATAGTATGTGAGATCTGGCAATTTGAAAAACGGTGTCAATTTTTATATATCCACTCGATATATTAATTATGATTATGGTTTCATGTGTGGCCGTCTCTAAAATTGTATCTTATCCGTTTCATGACAGATATAGCGTTGTATAAAGTGTGTCCACTCTGGATGTATTGCACCGGTTCTAACGTGCTGGCATCAGCCCTAGTAGATTGATACGGGGTCATAGTACACATATTTACAAGAATACGGTAGTTTTCTTTTATAATCTTAAATGTACATACTATCTAGAACATTCGCATTTACATTTCATCGAATGGATACATTGGCAGTAAACAATTTTACCTAGTTCAAGCGTGTTCAAGTGGTGAGGCAAACAGTTGAACAAATAATGGAGCCCGAAAAAGATATGTTTTATCTCAAGATTTATTTATTGTGTTTTGGTGAAATACAATTAGTGGAGATGATGGCTCTTAGATTTGGTAAATATTCATTGTGTAGCAATAAGTGAAACAAATCATTGATGTAATTTGGTGTTTTATTTTTGGAAACATAGATATTATTTGCTTTTCTTTAAGTGTACGTTTATAAACACTTTGTATTTTAAGAGTATCAATTTGTTGAGCTATATCAGTGTAATTATAATATGACGTTAGTTTACATGCTAGGTTTATAAGTTGTGTAATATATGCAAATTTGTTTGCGACGTGCCTCTACATATAATAATACAGAAGTCAATGTGTCGCTGTATGTATCTGTTTTGAAGAATTGTACCATATGTTTAGTTGACAGGAAATAATTTATTGAAGTAAAGAAGCCATATGTTACATCTGTTGAGATTTTCCTTGCAATTGTGTCAGACAGAATTTAACAGACCAGCGTATCTTATTATCTATGTGAACCTCCATACTTTTATCATTGGATACTGTATTTAAGATGTTACCACCAATTTATAAATCTATGCAGTAGTCAATATTCATTCATATTTGTTTTGATGTGTAGTCACTGGCATAACATTTCTCTTCGAAAAAAAGGCGATCCTAATATAAACCCTTGGGGGACTCTAGACGTTATATATTCAGGTGCCGATAATATATTATTAGTTGGTGCCTGTTGACTTCTATTTAGTAAACAAGATGAGAACCATTTAACCGATGTATTTGGTAACATGTAATGACATAACTTTTTTAGCAGAAGAGAACTCTCTAGAGAAAATAATTTATTCACTTAAGAAAAACTCGGAAGAAACACATTTCAGAAATATTCAAGGCCATATGTGTACCAGTATTTCAAATCAGTCAGTATGAATTACTGTCTGTTTCACGAAACCTGCTCAAATTTTACTGCCATATAAACAATGCAAGAACAGTATTTTTTTGGATAATATTAAATTTTAAACAAAATGTAAGAATGAGCCTTCTTTTATTTCATGAAATTTGGTAAAATAGTGATTTTATTACGAAACATTTATTTGTCTACTGGAATCTAACATGAAAGAAAAGGAGGTGGAGGCGCTGTGGGAGGAGTCAGAAAACGAAAACAAATGGAAATTGACCCCGAAACCTGGCTAGATAGCTTTGAAATGATCTAACTAAGAAAACAAAAGTTAAATTTTGAAAATCAGTCCAGTATTTCTGAATTTCTAAAAAAAATCCCCATGTTAAATACCCATAGACATCTTGTTTTTTTCGCAATAAAATCAATATTTGACCAAATTTCACGAAATAAAAAGAAGGCTCATTCTTAAATTTTCCTTTAATTTAATATTATCGAAAAAAATATTGTTTTTGCATTGTTTATATGGCCGTAAAATTTGGACAGGTTTCGTGAACGAGACAGTATAGGTATGCAATGCTGGTAATTTGTCTTGGGAATACCAATGCTTTATGGTTATATGTCTCTGAGAATACCATGCCGTTTATTGTGGAAATCACATTTGTAAACAACATGCTCAATGATCCGTGTTCACCGCTCTATGCAACGATTCATATGATATATATTTTTTAATTTCTGACTATTCTGTTAGCATATGGAGATTTGACACATTCCTTTATGTGTCTGAATATCCCAAATCGTCTAATCGAGCACGCCAGTCATCGATACGGAACAGCAGGTGCGCGCTGTCACTGCTGCTGATGCTGAGAAAAACCTGTTGCGCTGTCAAATGAATTATCGTCCCTTTACTCAGAGTTATGGCTTGACATAGCATACATATTGTTTAATTCATGCTCATATGATTTGTGTTCATGCACGAGTCGTTGGCAATCTATAACTTAATTTTCATTCATGATTGATAAGTATATTTATAAAAGGGGTGCCGGGTGGCACGATTTACCCAAATCTACCCAAATCTTCATATAATTACTATATGTGTTAATAAATAAAGCTATGCACACCATACTAACGATGTTTGGACTGTACTTACATAATTTATGTAAATTAATTTGCTCATACCAGGGCCTATTTGAATGTTTTGATCCAAAATGGAAATATTTGTATATGAAATAAAGGGAGAGTACCGCAGTAAACTTAATACTAGGAAGCCAAGGAAGATAATCCACTTTATAATGGCTAAACATGCTAAATGGGAATAGTGATTTTTTATTGAAATACAAATAAAAAACTGTAGAACCTTTCTAATGTTGACATACAAGAAGACAGTGTGAAGGTGTCGACCGTATACTGGCCGTTTTCGACCGCCAGGATGTGTAGCCATCTTGTACATAATCACTTCTTGAGGGAGGCTATACCTCTAGGGAAATTTGCAATCTCAGTCTGATCAGTGTCCAGGGGCGTAGCTAGCCAATTTGAATCTGCAGGCCCGGTTGACGACTTCGAGCACTTTTGGTGCGAGTATGCTAGGGAATGCCCCCCCCCCCCTGAAAAAAAAGTCAAAACTATAGATATAGAAGGTAAATGATGCACTCTGGCACATTAATTATTTTTGTCCATCGAAAATTCTGCAGGCCCGGGCCTGCAGTGCCTTAATGCAGCTACGCGCCTGGTGTCTACACTGTTTTCCATTTTGTACATAATCACTATATACTGTATACAAGCAAGCTGCGTGTCACCCGCCAGGATGTGTATATAGACATCTTATAACAATCACTTGTTGAGGCTATACCTTCTAGGGTAAATTTGCAATCACAATCTGATCAGGGTCTACCTGGTTCCCCATTTTGTGCATAACCACTTGTTGAGGCTATACCTGTAGGGGAAGTATGCATTCATAATCTAATCAGGATCTACACAGTTTCCCATATTGTCCATAATCGACTATATATAACGAGCTACCTCACTAAAATACACTGTGTTCTGGTCAATACAATATAATATTGGGCTTTGTCTACATAGAGGTGTGGAAAACATTCAAGCTATTTGACAAGATATACAAACCATACACAAATTTAAAAATATATATATTGCATGCATATTAAGGTTCATTTTCATCAATGTTGTTAATACAAGATCGTTTATTATTGTTATTGTAGATGAATATTAAGAATATTTATATATATATATATAGCCTTCCTGTGTGCGTTTTTAAATGTATCTCCGTAAATTAAATTGCAATAACTAAACTATTGTTTAACTAAACTACATTGTTTTTAGCTATTTCAGAAAGATGTTGGCATATAATTACTCAGCGAAATCAATATTGCAATACTATGGAGGTGACCGGTTAGACAGTTGGACTAGACTAGTATATGTGTCATATGAACTCATGATCGATGGCAACTTAAAGTTAGACAACTGAGACATAATTAATGAGTCTCGATCACGGTAGTCTCCCTTTATAATAATGCTACATGTATATTAATCGCTTTCCCGCGGAAATATGTGCTTTATTCTTCCCTTTTTCGGTCAAAATGTGCTTATTGTATAATATACTAATGATATATTGTTGAAAACGTATATAATATCATAAATGTTATTTTTAATGAAGATTTGGGTAAGATTTGGGTAGATTTGGGTAAATCGTGCTGCCGTAGAAAAGTAGCCACAGGCACAGTAGTTGCAGCCTGTAACTGTGTGACCTCCCCATACCGGTAGTTGCAGCCTGTAACTCTGTGACCCTCCCCGTACCGGTAGCTGCAGCCTGTAACTGTGACCCTCCCCGTACCGGTAGCTGCAGCCTGTAACTCTGTGACCCTCCCCGTACCGGTAGTTGCAGCCTGTAACTCTGTGACCCTCCCCGTACCGGTAGCTGCAGCCTGTAACTCTGTGACCCTCCCCGTACCGGTAGTTGCAGCCTGTAACTGTGTGACCTCCCCGTACCGGTAGCTGCAGCCTCTAACTCTATCACCCTCCCCGTACCGGTAGCTGCAGCCTGTGACCCTCCCCGTACCGGTAGCTGCAGCCTGTAACTCTGTGACCTTCCCCGTACCGGTAGTTGCAGCCTGTAACTCTGTCACCCTCCCGTACCGGTAGCTGCAGCCTGTAACTCTGTGACCCTCCCCGTACCAGTAGTTGCAGCCTGTAACTCTGTCACCCTCCCGTACCGGTAGCTGCAGCCTGTAACTCTGTCACCCTCCCGTACCGGTAGCTGCAGCCTGTAACTCTGTGACTCTCCCCGTACCGGTAGCTGCAGCCTGTAACTCTGTGACACTCCCCGTACCGATAGATGCAGCCTGTAACTCTGTGACCCTCCCCGTACCGGTAGCTGCAGCCTGTAACTCTGTGACCCTCCCTGTACCGGTTAGTTGCAGCCCTGGGTAACTGGTTGACCTCCCCACCGTACCGGTAGCTGCAGCTGTAACTCTATCACCCACCCCGTACCTGGTAGCATGCACGCCTGTGACCCATCCCCGTAAAAACCGGTAAAGCTGCAGCCTTGTAAACTCTGTGACCCATTCCCCGTACCTGTAGCTGCAGCCTCGTAACTCTGTGATCCTCCCCGTAACCGGTAGTTCTTGCATCCCTGTAACTCTGTCACCCCTCCCACACCGTAACCGGTAAGCTGCAAGCCTTTGTAACTGCCTGTCCACCCTCCCCCGTACCGTAGCTGCAAAGCCTGTAACTCTGTGACCCTCCACTCCCCGTACCGGTAGTTGCAAGCCTGTAACTCGGTTCCACGCTCCAACTCACCGCTCCCCGTACCGGTAGCTTGCAGCCTGGGTAACTCTTGTCCACCCTTCCCGTAACCGGTAGCTGCAGCCTGTAACTCTGTCACCCTCCCGTACCCGGTAGCATGCAGCCCTGTAACTCTGTCCACCCTCCCGTAACCTCGTTAAGCTGCCATCCTGTAAAAACTCTGTGACCCTCCCCCATACCGGTAGCTTGCACCTGTAACCTCTGTGAGTCCCCCTTACCGGTAAGCTGCCGCCTTAACTCTGTGAACCCTCCCCGTACCGGATAGCTGCAGCCTGTGAACCCTCGCCCTTACCGGTCAGCCCTCCCGTAGCCTGGTAACTCCTGTCACCCTTCCCGTATGACCGGTAGCTGCTGCCCTTGACCCCTCTGTGACCTTCCCCGGTAAGCCAATATGCAGCCTGTAACTCTGTCACCCTCCCGTACCGGTAGCTGCAGCCTGTACCTCTGTGACCTCCCCGTACCGGTAGTTGCAGCCTGTAACTCTTCACCCTCCCGTAACCGGTGTGCAACCTGTAACTGTGTGCCTCCCCGTACCGTAGCCGGTGCAGCCTGTAACTCTGTCACCTCCACGTACACGGTAGCTGCACAGCCTGTAACTCTGTGGACTCCCGTACCAGTAGCTGCAGCCTGTAACTATGTCCACCCTCCCCGTACCGGTAGCTGCAGCCTGTAACTCTGTACTCTCCCGTCGGTAAAACTGCAGCTGTAAAACTCTGTGACACCCTCAGTACCGGTAGCTGCAGCCTGTAACTCTGTCACCCTCCCGTACCGGTAGTGCTGCAGCCGAGCTGCAGCCTGTAACTCTAACTCTCCCTACCGTACTGGTAGCTGCAGCCTGTAGGTGCAGCCTGTAACTCTGTCACCCTCCCGTACCGGTAGCTGCAGCCTGTAACTCTGTCACCCTCCCGTACCGGTAGCTGCAGCCTGTAACTCTGTGACCCTCCCCGTACCGGTAGCTGCAGCCTGTAACTCTGTGACCCTCCCGTACCGGTAGCTGCAGCCTGTAACTCTGTGACCCTCCCCGTACCGGTAGCTGCAGCCTGTAATCTCTGTGACTCCCATACCGGTAGCTGCTAGTCTGTACCTGTAACTCGTCACCCTCCCTGTACCGGTAGCTGCAGCTGTACTCTGTGGACCTCGTACCAGGTAGTGCAGCCTGTAACTCTGTCACCCTCCGTACCGGTAGCTGCAGCCTGTAACTCTGTGACTCCCGTACCGGTAGTTGCAGCCTGTACTCTGTCACCCTCCCGTACCGGTAGCTGCGCCTGTAACTCTGTGACCCTCCCCGTACGTATTGAGCCTGTAACTCTGTCACCTCCGGTACCAGCTGCATGCCTGTAACTCTGTACGGTAGGCTGCAGCCTGTAACTCTGTCACCCTCCCGTACCGGTAGCTGCAGCCTGTAACTCTGTGACCCTCCCCGTACCAGTAGCTGCAGCCTGTAACTCTGTCACCCTCCCCGTACCGGTAGCTGCAGCCTGTAACTCTGTGACTCTCCCCGTACCGGTAACTGCAGCCTGTAACTCTGTGACCCTCCCCGTACCGGTAGCTGCAGCCTGTAACTCTGTCACCCTCCCGTACCGGTAGCTGCAGCCTGTAACTCTGTGACCCTCCCCGTACCGGTAGCTGCAGCCTGTAACTCTGTGACCCTCCCCGTACCGGTAGTTGCAGCCTGTAGCTCTGTGACCCTCCCCGTACCGGTACCGGTGCTGCAGCCTGTAACTCTGTGACCCTCCCCTGTACCGGTAGCTGCAAGCCTGTAACTCTGATGACCCTCCCCGTACCGGTAACTGCAGCCTGTAACTCTGTGACCCTCCCTGTACCGGTAGCTGCAGCCTGTAACTCTGTCACCCTCCCGTACCGGTACTGGTACTGGAGTGTCACAGAGTTACAGGCTGCAACGACAGTCATTGTTGCGAAGGTAACTCTTGCAATCTACTTGCGTAACGTCCGGACGGTACGGGAGTAATTGCAAGAGTTACCGTTCGCAACTAGCACAGGAACAGTGTCAGTCGGTGTCAGTGAGTGTCAGTAGTGTGACTGTCCACGGGCAGAGCCAGCCAGGATGAGTGATACCAAACACCCAGCATGAGCAACTGTTGCGAGAAAAACGAGAGTTCCTCTGTAAGTACACCTCTTATATTAATAGTTACTTGTAACTTAGTCAAATAAATATTCCGCTTTTCGCTACGTCTTACTTCGCTTAGTGAAGGGAGTGACCCAGTAAGGCAAGCAGATTGAAACCGTGGAATACCTTGTTCTACTTGTAACTACTTTTCTTCCAAGGAAAGAAGTAAATATATTGTTTACAGTGTGATCCCTGCCTCCTCCACCTGACTCCTGTCAGTAGAGTAGCTAGGGGGACCAGTGCTCATGACATTTTTCAATAGATTCACAAAATAAGCACACAATCAATGTGTTTTATTTTCCATACCCTATTTTATTGACATAAATCTGTTGTGTGCCACACCAATTGTCTTTCTGCTGAAGTGTCACCACGTGATCAAGTATTTACACATCCGGGCTACTGGGAATTTGGCAGCAACAGGACCTATCCTTGCGGTATGTGTTTAAGATCTAATCCATGGTAGTCCAATTATTTACACGGGTTGAAGTAACGGAAAAAGGTCTAAACATACATTAAATATACATTAAAGCACCAATAAGTGAGAGAAAAAATAAGCTAACATTTGTTTTACTCCATATTTTCACACATTACCAAGGTCCCTGTGTTTTTAATGGGCTGTACTCGGACGGCCTCGGGACAACGGATTCTTATGAAACAATCAACCGATTTAGATCATCGTCGCCTATTGCAGAAGTTAGGCAAATGTTAGCCCTACGCAACGATATATTCCCCGATGCGCTATGTCAACGCGTTTTCGAGCTATGGATTATTTTGTTCAACACAATTCTGAATTTTTCTCTAGCTTTTCTTTGGCTTTCCCGATGACGCGTCAGCTGGTACAGTTTCATTGCTTCGCTGACAAGGTAAGCAGGTGTCCGGCTGGTAACATGATGCTTACGTGTGACACTCCACGAATATCAGCCAATTATAAGCTTAGCGATGACGTCATCGGGAAAACCAATCAAGATTAGACAACATGGCTTCCCGAGAAATTATAGAAATGTTGATGCGATTCAATTGTCTGTCGTGACACATTTGACTGGTTTAAATGTAGGTTTGATCAAATGTTCGATTGGAAACAATGTTTTTTCGATGCAAATGTTTCTTTACGGGCCGGGACGACGCAAAAGTGTAGTTTGAAGCCGATATTTACAATGTCATATTGTTGTATTGGCCCCAAAAATGTTACCGAAGTCTTACAATTAGAGAACAATGCAGAATTTTGTTATAACAAAATAATCCATAGCTCAAAAACGCATTGACATAGCGAATTGGGGAATATATCGTTTTGCAATAGCAATACCTCTGCAATAGGCGATAATGCTATACATCGGTTGGCTATTTCATGAGAGTCCGTTGTCTCGAGGCCGTCCGAGTACGGCCCATTAAAAACATAGCGACCTTGCTGATGTGTTATAAGCTGGAGTAAACAATTTTGTTTAGCTTATTTTGTTTCCACTTATTGATGCTTCTATTTGTAATTAATGTTTTTATGAACCTCTGTCTGTTACTTCAACCTGTGATTATTTAGGGTAGAAAAGAAAATATAAACTAATCAGTGTACTGCCAGCATGAAATAAGAAAACATAATGAACATTACTAAAGTATACATAGCTGCACATTTTGGGACATTCAACTCAAAATCGGTCACCATAATATGTGCATAATTTATATCCCTCTCACTCGATTATTTTGTCGGCTGTCAAAGACGAGTCTGAAGATGTGGTTTCAAATCGCTTTCATCGCACAGGTTTGAAGTTAGATGGAACAAATAAACACAGACATTTGATGAATTTTGAATATGTATTGGTGGAGAAATGGGTTGTAACATTGGTTTACCACAAAGACTGACCTGCAGCGAAGACTGGTCCTCCCACTCTAAGACAGTATTACAGTGTCATGGTCAATACTATATCAGTTAAGCGGTTAGATATTAACCCTTTCAACCCTAAGGAACTGGAATGAACTGTGATATGCTAATGTTCCGACCAATCCAATGGTCACAAAATGATTTTCAGATTCGTCCATTTATGAAAAGGGGGTGTTTTTGTTCTCAAAAATATTAAAATTACTTTCAAAAAGTGCAGATCCTGATGAGACGGCTCGTTACGAGCCGGCTCATCTGGATCTGCACTTTTTGCATAAACTGATATAGCGGGATTTTGGGTTCAAAGGGTTAACCCTTAGACCGCTATCTTATTTTTTTGTCGTCTAATTTCTATTTTCCATTTTTATCATCAAAAACATGCTTTGACAGCACTTTAGAATAATTTACAACATGCTTTGACAGCACTTCAGAATCATTTCCGTTGGAAATGATTCTGAAGTGCTGTCAAACCATGTTTTTATTGAGAAATAAGGCAAGATATAAAAGCAACAGCAGATAACAATTGTTGTGAGTAGCGGTATAAGGGTTAATTCACTTGATTACTTGATCTTGAACCGCAATGTGAGTCTTATAAACTCCTGTAAATGTCCTGGTTCCGTGCCGTTATAGCCCTTGCTTTAGTTAACACCTTACTTGCACAGGCAACACTTATTGACTGAATATTACCCCACCCACGTAAACCCATTATTAATAGATATTTACAATGAGTGTTGACCTGAATACAACAGATTTATTTTAGTAGCTCTGTGCTAAATACTTGCTGAGGATGCAAAATATTCCTTGAAAAAATGAAAAGGAAATCTTATTTCTTGTCAAAAATATATGTTGTAACCAAGTCCAACAGAATTTGACCCCGAGTTTTGCTTTCTGATGGACCAGGTAATATTCAATTAGCAATAACAGATGAGTGGGTGTGGGATATTGTTAGAGAGGAGGCTTTTATGGTTTTTATTTAACCTCATACAAATGTACATGCTGAGTCTATATATACAGCCAAAACTCGTTATCTCGATATCATTTATCTCGATATACCTGCTTATCTCGATATACGTCCCAGGTCCCGGCAGAATTCCCTATATATATATATCATATATTTTACTCCTGATAACTCGATATCGGATATGTCGATATATCGGTTTAGTTGAAGTGGAAATCGAGTCCCGATATTGTTAGAGAGGAGGCTTTTATGGTTTTTATTTAACCTCATACAAATGTACATGCTGAGTCTATATATACAGCCGAAACTCGTTATCTCGATATCATTTATCTCGATATACCTGCTTATCTCGATATACGTCCCAGGTCCCGGCAGAATTCCCTATATATATATATCATATATTTTACTCCTGATAACTCGATATCGGATATGTCATATATCGGTTTTAGTTGAAGTGGAAATCGAGTCCCGATATTGTTAGAGAGGAGGCTTTTATGGTTTTTATTTAACCTCATACAAATGTACATGCTGAGTCTATATATACAGCCGAAACTCGTTATCTCGATATCATTTATCTCGATATACCTGCTTATCTCGATATACGTCCCAGGTCCCGGCAGAATTCCCTATATATATATATCATATATTTTACTCCTGATAACTCGATATCGGATATGTCGATATATCGGTTTAGTTGAAGTGGAAATCGAGTCCCGATAGTATGTTACCTTCACATTTGTATTCCGATATGTCTATGCGAAAATTAAGCGCCCGGCGCCGCCAAGTCTGAATCAGCACGATTATCTCAGGTATGTTTTCACACGTCTATAGAAACCAAAGACACCGCCGCCGCTAAAATGTGTTTAAAGTTGCATGACCAGTTAAAGCAGTGCACTGAAAACCATAATTAATCAATTAAACTTAATGTGATATCAAATCTCTTTTAACAAGAAAAATGAATTAAGCGGTGTAGCAATATGTAAATCGTCTGTTAATTACGAAAACAGCTTAGAATAAATTAAAGCAGTGAACTGAAAACCATAATTAATCAATTAAACTTAATGTGATATCAAATCTCTTTTAACAGAAAAATGAATTAAACGTTGTAGCAATAAGTAAATCGTCTGTTAATTACGAAAACAGCTTAGAATAAACTCAAGCCACGATTTATGAAAACCCGGAAATAAAGTAGAGGCATTTCTGAAGCGATTTTGTTCAGATTTTTTTTTCGAGAAATTTGGCGAATTGTTATCTCGAAGTTCGGATATTTCGATATACATGTACATGTATTTTCATCAGTCCATTCGACTTCGAGATAACGAGAATTACCTGTATATACAATTTTTCGCACAAAAAATAATTTTCTTAATTATGCACAGAAGTACATGTATATGTTGTGACCACTCATTTGAACCGTCTCGTTGAGATGGTTCAAATGAGTGGTAACAACATGTACTTTGGAAAAGAAATAAGAAAAATTATAAAATAACAAAATATTTGTTATGGCCCACCACGATAGTGGAGGGGGCATTTAGTGTTACCCTAGTCCGTCCCGTCCTTCCGTCCGTCCGTCACCAACCTTGTAAGTCGTAAAACCTTTAAACCGTACTAGCTACAGACCTGAATCTTGGTATGTAGCTTTTTTATGATGAGTAGATGTGCAAAGTTTATTTTGATTTTTGATTTGACCCCCGGGTCATGAATTATCTCCCCCATTTTTACTTAGAAGTTGGCATGTTTGCCTTGTAAGTCGTAAAACTTTTAAACCATACTAGCTACACACCTGAAACTTGGTATGTAGCTTCATTATGATGAGTAGATGCGCAATGTTTATTTTGATCTCTTAATCGACCCCGGGGTCATGGATTATCTCCCCCTTTTCGACTTAGAATTTGGCAATTTTGTCTTCTAACTCGTAAAACTTTTAAACCGTAATAGCTACAGACCTGAAACTTGGTATGTAGCTGTCTTATGATGAGTAGATGTGCAAAGTTTATTTTGATTTTTTATTCGACCCCGGGTCATGAATTATCTCCCCTTTTGAACTTGGAATTTTGCCTCGTTTATTATCAAAGCGGTATGTGGGGCATCCGTGTTCTATGAACACATTTTCTAGTTTACCTGTGCAGGGCTATGTCATGTGATAAGGTTAGGTCTTATATATAGGGTAATGTCCCTTTTGTCAGCTGGTGACCCAACTGTTAGTGGTGTCCTTATCTGTAGCATGAATGCCACCATTCCACAGGTGGTACACCTATTGTGAATATTTATGTAACTGCCAACTCAGCCTTGAGAAAGGAATGTCTTACAATGTCTGTAAAATTAGCTTATAAATTGTATGTATTAATTGTTGTCAAATTCAATTTATAAAATGTATGAGCGTTTATTTGGTTATTTTAGAAACATTTTCTTTCTTATTTATTGCTATTTTTCTCACAGAAAGTTTTTAAATTCCATTTTGTAATATTTTATAGTACATGTATTGAATACATGAAATGACTTATACTCTCAAGTGCAAGTCACTTGTCATACCGATGGTCTAGTAACGTAAGGTCGTAAGTGCTATGCTTTAGCATAGCAGTTACGACCTTATGTTACTAGACCATCAAATTATTACGCTAATAAGAGATGGTTTAAAATCTGATTCTATTTTTTTTAATTACTACATAAAATTATATTTTGTTACCACTCATTTGAACCATCTCATTCAGACGGTTCAGATGAGTGGCAACCGTATATATTTTTAAAATGAAATAATAAAAATATTGAAAAAATCTTGTTTTAATATCGTACTATAATTGTGTCCCGGTTAATGCAACACTTTGTGTAGTCTACGTCAGTCCTATATAAGGAGAAATATGAAAAATAGAAAAGATCTTGAAGTTGATGATCAGGAACTACTGTCTGTTTCACGAAAGCTGCCCAAATTTTACGGCTATATAGACAATTCAAAAACAATATTATTTTCGATAATATTAAATTAAAGGAAAATTTAAGAATGAGCCTTCTTTTTATTTCGTGAAATTCGGTCAAATATTGGTTTTATTACGAAAAATTGATTTCTCTATGGGAATTTAACATGGGGGAAAAAGAGGTAAAGGAGTGTGGGATTAGTCAAAAAACTAAAAAAATTGGAAATTGACTCCGAAACCTAGCTAGATAGCTTGGATATGATCTAACAAAGAAAACAAAAGTTAAATTTTAAAATCGGTTCCAGTATTTCTAAAAATTCAAAAAAATTTTCCCCATGTTAAATCCCCATAGACATCTTCACTCCGTGAAGATGTCTATGGGGATTTAACATGGGGAAATTTTGTTTTCGCAATAAAATCAATATTTGACCAAATTTCACGAAATAAAAAGAAGGCTCATTCTTAATTTTTCCTTTAATTTAATATTATCAAAAGAAATATTGTTTTTGAATTGTTTATATAGCCGTAAAATTTGGGCAGCTTTCGTGAAACAGACAGTAGTGTCACTGCTGAAATGTTAATATGCCGCATTCTGTGAGGAAATTGATATTTGTATCCCCGGGCTCTGTCGGGGGATACTATGGATTTGACAGCGCGCCGCGTCCGCCGCAGACACTTCTTGTCCGGAGCATAACTCGAACACCCTTTGGAATATTTTCATGAAACTTCACACATGCATAGACCACGACCCGAAGGTGTGTCGCGCACAAGAATGACAACTCTTGCATAGCTAATTTTTTAGTTATCTCCCTTTTATGTGGCTAATATTTAACATGTGATAAGCCACATAAGTACCCTAATGTAAAAACGTCCGTCCGTCCGTCCGTCCGTGCGTCCGCACACACGAATGGGTACTTGTTGTAAGCGTACGGGGATTTTATTGGGTAGGGTTAGGATAGTGTTGGGTACTTTTGTTGGGTATTTTTATACAGTAAAAACCCAACAAGTATTCATTCGTAGGAACGTGCGTCCCGTCCTCCCGTCCGTCCGTCCGTCACAAAACTTTAACACTCGGGTAAATGTCTCATAATTTTTTCATCCTTCGACCGATCTGCTTCATATTTCATATACACATTGCTCTGATGGTTCACTACCGCCCTGTGCCAAATCCACGTTCGTCCTGCCCCGCCAAAGCCCAGGGTCAAGGTCACATACTTGGTGCTTCAAAAACTTTAACGCTCGTGTTAACATCTTATAATTCCTGTTTTCTTTCACGGATCAGCTTCATATTTCATATACACATTGCTCTAATGGTCCTCTACCGCCCTGTGCCAAATCCACGTTTGTCCTGCCCCCGCCAAGCCCAGGGTCAAGATTACATACTTGGTGCTTCAAAAACTTTAACGCTCGGGTAAATATCTTATAATTTCTGTTTTCTTTCACGGATCAGCTTCATATTTCATATACGCATTGCTCTAATGGTCCTCTACCGCCCTGTGCCAAATCCACGTTCGTTCTGCCCCCGCCAAGCCCAGGGTCAAGGTCACATACTTAGTGCTTCAAAAACTTTAACGCTCGGGTAAATATCTTATACTTTCTGTTTTCTTTCATGGATCATCTTTATGCCCCCGCCACCGAATGGTGAGGGGGGCATATAGTGTTACCGGCGTCCGTACGTACGTACGTACGTACGCTGGGTAAATGGCTTATAATTTCTGTTTCCTTGCTCGGATCTGCTTCACATTTCACACACACATTGCTCCAATGGTCCTCTACCGCCCTGTGACAAATCCACATTCGTCCCGCCCCCGCTAAGCCCAGGGTCAAGGTCACAGACTTGGTGCATTTGAAACCTTAACGCTGGGTAAATGGCTTGTAATTTCTGTTTCCTTGCTCCGATCTGCTTCACATTTCACACCCGCATTGCTCCAATGGTCCTCTACTGCCCTGTGACAAATGCACATTCGTCCCGCCCCCGCTAAGCCCAGGTTCAAGGTCACAGACTTGGTGCGTTCGAAACCTTAACGCTGGGTAAATGGCTTATAATTTCTGTTTCCTTGCTCGTATCTGCTTCACATTTCACACACGCATTGCTCCAATGGTCCTCTACCGCCCTGTGACAAATCCACATTCGTCCCGCCCCCGCTAAGCCCAGGGTCAAGGTCACAGACTTGGTGCATTTGAAACCTTAACGCTGGGTAAATGGCTTGTAATTTCTGTTTCCTTGCTCCGATCTGCTTCACATTTCACACACGCATTGCTCCAATGGTCCTCTACTGCCCTGTGACAAATGCACATTCGTCCCGCCCCCGCTAAGCCCAGGTTCAAGGTCACAGACTTGGTGCGTTCGAAACCTTAACGCTGGGTAAATGGCTTATAATTTCTGTTTCCTTGCTCGTATCTGCTTCACATTTCACACACGCATTGCTCCAATGGTCCTCTACCGCCCTGTGACAAATCCACATTCGTCCCGCCCCCGCTAAGCCCAGGGTCAAGGTCACAGACTTGGTGCATTTGAAACCTTAACGCTGGGTAAATGGCTTGTAATTTCTGTTTCCTTGCTCCGATCTGCTTCACATTTCACACGCATTGCTCCAATGGTCCTCTACTGCCCTGTGACAAATGCACATTCGTCCCGCCCCCGCTAAGCCCAGGTTCAAGGTCACAGACTTGGTGCGTTCGAAACCTTAACGCTGGGTAAATGGCTTATAATTTCTGTTTCCTTGCTCCGATCTGCTTCAAATTTCACACACGCATTGCTCCAATGGTCCTCTACCGCCCTGTGACAAATCCACATTCGTCCCGCCCCCGCTAAGCCCAGGGTCAAGGTCACAGACTTGGTGCATTTGAAACCTTAATGCTGGGTAAATGGCTTGTAATTTCTGTTTCCTTGCTCCGATCTGCTTCACATTTCACACACGCATTGCTCCAATGGTCCTCTACTGCCCTGTGACAAATGCACATTCGTCCCGCCCCCGCGCTAAGCCCAGTTCAAGGTCACAGACTTGGTGCGTTCGAAACCTTAACGCTGGGTAAATGGCTTATAATTTCTGTTTCCTTGCTCGTATCTGCTTCACATTTCACACACGCATTGCTCCAATGGTCCTCTACCGCCCTGTGACAAATCCACATTCGTCCCGCCCCCGCTAAGCCCAGGATCAAGGTCACAGACTTGGTGCATTTGAAACCTTAACGCTGGGTAAATGGCTTGTAATTTCTGTTTCCTTGCTCCGATCTGCTTCACATTTCACACACGCATTGCTCCAATGGTCCTCTACTGCCCTGTGACAAATGCACATTCGTCCCGCCCCCGCTAAGCCCAGGTTCAAGTCACAGACTTGGTGCGTTTGAAACCTTAACGCTGGGTAAATGGCTTATAATTTCTGTTTCCTTGCTCGTATCTGCTTCACATTTCACACACGCATTGCTCCAATGGTCCTCTACCGCCCTGTGACAAATCCACATTCGTCCCGCCCCCGCTAAGCCCAGGGTCAAGGTCACAGACTTGGTGCATTTGAAACCTTAACGCTGGGTAAATGGCTTGTAATTTCTGTTTCCTTGCTCCGATCTGCTTCACATTTCACACGCATTGCTCCAATGGTCCTCTACTGCCCTGTGACAAATGCACATTCGTCCCGCCCCCGCTAAGCCCAGGTTCAAGGTCACAGACTTGGTGCGTTCGAAACCTTAACGCTGGGTAAATGGCTTATAATTTCTGTTTCCTTGCTCCGATCTGCTTCAAATTTCACACACGCATTGCTCCAATGGTCCTCTACCGCCCTGTGACAAATCCACATTCGTCCCGCCCCCGCTAAGCCCAGGGTCAAGGTCACAGACTTGGTGCATTTGAAACCTTAATGCTGGGTAAATGGCTTGTAATTTCTGTTTCCTTGCTCCGATCTGCTTCACATTTCACACACGCATTGCTCCAATGGTCCTCTACTGCCCTGTGACAAATGCACATTCGTCCCGCCCCCGCTAAGCCCAGGTTCAAGGTCACAGACTTGGTGCGTTCGAAACCTTAACGCTGGGTAAATGGCTTATAATTTCTGTTTCCTTGCTCGTATCTGCTTCACATTTCACACACGCATTGCTCCAATGGTCCTCTACCGCCCTGTGACAAATCCACATTCGTCCCGCCCCCGCTAAGCCCAGGATCAAGGTCACAGACTTGGTGCATTTGAAACCTTAACGCTGGGTAAATGGCTTGTAATCTGTTTCCTTGCTCGATCTGCTTCACATTTCACACACGCATTGCTCCAATGGTCCTCTACTGCCCTGTGACAAATGCACATTCGTCCCGCCCCGCTAAGCCCAGGTTCAAGGTCACAGACTTGGTGCGTTCGAAACCTTAACGCTGGGTAAATGGCTTATAATTTCTGTTTTCTTGCTCGTATCTGCTTCACATTTCACACACGCATTGCTCCAATGGTCCTCTACCGCCCTGTGACAAATCCACATTCGTCCCGCCCCCGCTAAGCCCAGGGTCAAGGTCACAGACTTGGTGCATTTGAAACCTTAACGCTGGGTAAATGGCTTGTAATTTCTGTTTCCTTGCTCCGATCTGCTTCACATTTCACACGCATTGCTCCAATGGTCCTCTACAGCCCTGTGACAAATCCACATTCGTCCCGCCCCCACTAAGCCCAGGGTCAAGGTCACAGACTTGGTGCGTTCGAAACCTTAACGCTTATAATAAAATATGCCTCGTTTTCTTTGGCTGCCAGCGGGGGCATTCGTGTGCCGACAGGCCACATTTCTAGTCATATTTCATATACGCATTGCTCTAATGGTCCTCTACCGCCCTGTGCCAAATCCACGTTCGTCCTGCCCCGCCAATCCCAGGGTCAAGGTCATCATATACTTGGTGCTTCAAAAACTTTAACGCTCAGGTAAATATCTTATAATTTTTATTTCCATTCACGGATCAACTTCATATTTCATATACGCGTTGCTCTAATGGTCCTCTACCGCCCTGTGCCAAATCCACGTTCGTCCTGCCCCCGCCAAGCCCAGGGTCAAGGTCACATACTTAGTGCTTCAAAAACTTTAACGCTCAGGTAAATATCTTATAATTTCTGTTTTCTTTCATGGATCATCTTCATATTTCATATACGCATTGCTCTAATGGTCCTCTACCGCCCTGTGCCAAATCCACGTTCGTCCTGCCCCTGCCAATCCCAGGGTCAAGGTCACATACTTAGTGCTTCAAAAACTTTAATGCTCAGGTAAATATCTTATAATTTTTCTTTCCATTCACGGATCAACTTCATATTTCATATACGCGTTGCTCTAATGGTCCTCTACCGCCCTGTGCCAAATCCACGTTCGTCCTGCCCCCGCCAAGCCCAGGGTCAAGGTCACATACTTAGTGCTTCAAAAACTTTAACGCTCGGGTAAATATCTTATAATTTCTGTTTTCTTTCATGGATCATCTTCATATTTCATATACGCATTGCTCTAATCGTCCTCTACCGCCCTGTGCCAAATTCATATTTCATATATGCATTGCTCTAATGGTCCTCTACCGAACGTGCCAAATCCACGTTTGTCCTGCCCCCGCCAAGCCCAGGGTCAAGGTCACATACTTGGTGCTTCAAAAACTTTAACGCTCAGGTAAAAGAAAATTTTGACTTGCAATTTGGCCTCATTTATTATCAAAGCGATATGTGGGACATCCTTGTTCTTATGAAAGCACATTTTCTAGTTTATTAAACTTCACACATGCATAGAAGACGACCCAAAGGTGTGTCGCACGTAAGAAAGACAACTCTTGCGTCGTTAATTTCTTAGTTATCTCCCTTTGTTGTTTCGTGCACTGATTTCGTGTCTGGAGCATAACTCGAACACCCTTTGGAATATTTTCATGAAACTTCACACATGCATAGACCACAACCCTAAAGGTGTGTCATGCAAGAATGACAACTCTTGCATCACTAATTTTTTAGTTATCTCCCTTTGTTTTTCCCGTCACTGATTTTGTCTCCGGAGCATAACTCGAACACCCTTTTTTCAAACTACTTGTGTATCTAGGGAGGGGGATACACATGCGCTTGTCGACAAGCGTCCATTTCTAGTTAATATTTGTAGTATAATTATATACTTCATTACTTGTCGGTTAGAAATTTATTGAACTGCCTGTTTTTTTTTCTCGAAAAAGTTATCATACAATCAAATACCAATATATTTTAAATGGTTTATGTGACACAAGCCTTTGAACAATATACCATATTTCTATTGAGTATCAAATTTCTTGTGTTTGAGTTTTAGTACATTCTCAATTGTTCTACATTACAGTGCACAAGAAATGATACCAGTTAGCAAACCACCAACCAGTATAGATAGATGCACGTACTGTCTGTTTCACGAAAGCTGCCCAAATTTTACGGCTATATAAACAATTCCAATACAAATTTTTTTTTTTCGATTATATTAAATTAAAGGAAAATTTAAGAATGAGCCTCCTTTTTATTTCGTGAAATTCGGTCAAACATTGATTTTATTACGAAAAATGAATTTGTCTATGGGAATTTAACATGGGGAAAAAGGAAGTGGAGGAGCTGTGGGAGGAGTCAAAAAACGAAAAAATTTGGACATTGACTCCGAAACCTAGCTCGATAGCTTGGAAATGATCTAACTAAGAAAACAAAAGTTAAATTTTAAAAATCGGTCCAGTATTTCTGAAATTCTAAAACATTTCCCCATGTTAAATCCCCATAGACATCTTCACTCTGAAGATGTCTATGGGGATTTAACATGGGGAAATTGTTTTTCGCAATAAAATCAATATTTGACCAAATTTCACGAAACAAAAAGAAGGCTCGTTCTTAAATTTTGCTTTAATTTAATATTATCACAAAAAATATTGTTTTTGCATTGTTTATATAGCCGTAAAATTTGGGCAGGTTTCGTAAAACAGACAGTAGATGTGTGCACGCCCTTACTGTCTGCACAGAGGTACTGAGCCCCGTAGGGGACATGGATTTTTTTTATTAATTCGTTCCCACGAAATAACAGTTCGTTCCCTCAATTTAACAATTTGTTCCCTCAAATTAACAATTCGTTCACACGATATAGCAATTGAGGGAACAAATTGTCAATTTGTGGGAACAAATTGTTAATTTGTGGGAACAAATTATTAAATGAAGGGAATGAATTGTTATTTCGTGGGAACGAATTGTTATTCCGTGGGAATAAAAAAAAATCTACGTCCCCTGCGGGGCTCCGTACAGAGGCCCTCAATTGATTTACCGATGTATAACAACATTGCTCTATCAAGTAGTGTCACTTAAACTATTAGTCACTACGTATATATGGAGTTATATATATCTTGATCCACCTTGGTTACACAGTGGTGGATTTTCTCGCCGACTGATCATATATTGGCTCGTGTGTTACATATTATGTCTTAATGCATATGAGATTTTTACGAAATTTATTTCAAACATCTGCGATATCTTTTGTACATAATGTAGAATGTTGGCAAAAAATTCAGAGCACACATTGAATTCCATTCTGCATGCGATCTGAAATTTTCGTCAAATTCCGACAACATCTATGGAAATGATAATATTTTTTTAATGAATATCATTGAAATATGGAGACACAACAACGTAGTAAATCTTACACATGGGCTCATATGATATGCATCAATGCTAGGTTATAAGCAAAAAGGTCAACAGAGGTCATTATTACAAATCGTGTATGTAATTTATTCATAGAAAGTAAATTTTAATCTGATATATATTGAATACATGAAGCATTTCTGATAAAATGCTGTCTGACTTCGTTTCTCTTTCTCCAAACGGCTTGCTTGTATAAAATTGATTTAAATTTCCAATTGACACGTTGAGTCCAAAATATTATTAACAATATTATGAGATGATATGCCTTATAACCTTAACAGCCACAAATTGTTAATTAATGTTAATGCTACCGGTATAAAAGTAGGTAAAAAGATATTGCTTAATAAAATAATTATTTGTAATAAAAAATCACCAATATGTGACAAAAGTTAGAGTTGTTTCATGATTTTCACAATCATCTCATACAAGCATCATTTATGATAAGGTATATTATCTGATGTTCGTGTTAAATATTTATAATCCATGTGTTGAATGTGTCTGGCTGGTTCAGCTATAATGCTTTAATTGTCTGGCTCATGCCCTTCTTTGTATTTCTGGGTCAAAATCTACAAATTATTTAATTGTACTGTCACTATGGTTTATTTTTGTGGTTTACAAGTCACTGGTTATCAAGACCCGTGCTTATGAAGAATAACACATTGGACAAATTTGTACTCAAAATCTGGCAAGTTTGATTGTCCGAGACTGAGCATGGTACATGCTCAGAAAGTTTATAAGCACACCCTAGGTCCCTGGTGCCTGTTTCACTAAACTTTGTATGTCTAAAATGATCGTAAGTTCAATTTTAGGATCGTCTGGGAATTTCAATTGATGGATTTACATTTATTGAGCATAGGCTGCATATGCAGCCTATGCTCAATAAATGTAAATCCAATAATTGTTTACAAGAAAACACTGTTAATGTGAAATTTTACAAACTATCATAAATTTGCACTTACATGTACAAACATTTTAGTGGTACAAAGTTTAGTGAAACGGCCCCCTGCTGTTTCTTTGTAACGTACAACCACAACATGGATGATGGAGAATGTGGAGTGTTTAACCAGTGTAGCTCCTGATCAGCCTGTGTACTATTGCAGCATAATATTTCACTCGAAACATTAGGTTTGTTGCCTTGACTAAATATTAAACAGCGTAGATTGTCAAGCTCGTTATTGTCTGGGCCTACTCTGGCCACAAAGCCAGTTATTCCTACATTTGTGACTGAATTATATTTTACCATGAATATTAAAGGTGAGAAAGGACCTTGAAAATATGAGTATAAATGAATGTCACTTCATCGGTGGTGTTGTCGCACGTAACCCTTTTCATGCTGAGGATACGTCATTATGTTTACGGAAAATCCTAAATATCTTCCTTCTATGCGCTTAGAAGTATATGTCACAACCACCAATGAACCGTCTCGTTGAGACGGTCCAAATGAGTGTCACAACATATACTTTCGTTGAGAAATAACAAAAATAAAAATAAAATATTTAATAAATTTCATACCCGTAAAGGTGTATTCCGAAATGTATAGGTGTTATCTGCACTGTGTCTCAGATCTAACACAAAACAACATTTTATTTGATCAGATACCAAAGAGTTTGTGCTTTATGCTACTATACACTATCATAGACTGTGATAAACAGGGGAGATAATTTGGTAAATCATATCCACTATTATTGCACTACACAAACATGTTTGGAAATGATAGTACTATACCGCCTACAGAAATATGTTTATATTCTAGTCATAAGTTGAATTAACTTAAATAAAATTAAATTAGTAACCATTGATTGTACAAAAACTAGCATAGCAACGTTTATATTTCAGTATTATTAAACGTTTTTAAAATTCATGCGATAAGGTTTGGAAATACAATAGAAATAACTTAATTTTTACAAATCTTTTTCATCATTTTCTATGCATTTCTGAGATCCAGTGCCTTTAATATTAACCCTTTACCTGTTTTGCGATATTTCGACTCTTCCAAATCCAAAACATCTGAATAAAAGAATGAAATGCTGGGTCAAATGATGGTTAAATTATCTGATAGAGTAGAAAACATTGTGGGAAAAGGAGAAATTGCTTGTTACAAGCAATTTCTCCTTTTCCCACAATGTTTTCAAAAGACATCTTCTGCAGAGGCGTGAAAAGTCGTCTCTATCAGGGAAAGGGTTAACGTTGACTACAGCAACCATCTTAGAAATATTCATAGATCATTCCTACTCGGTGTACACACAATTGTTGTTGAAAATATCTACACTGGTTTAACCCTTACACCGCTATCTTAATTTTTTGTCGTTTGCACTTTATTTTCTATTTTTGTTTTTTATCATCAAAAACATGCTTTGACAGCACTTTAGAATAATTTACAACATGCTTTGACAGCACTTCAGAATCATTTCCATTGGAAATGATTCTGAAGTGCTGTCAAACCATGTTTTTATTGAGAAATAAGTCAAGATATAAAAGCAACAGCAGACGACGATTGTTGTGTGTAGCAGTCTAAGGGTTAAAAATGTTACGTAAATGACGTTGTGTGTAGCAGTCTAAGGGTTAAAAATAATACACATGCAAGCATACAGTAACATGCAGTTTTAATATACAATTTATATATATATAAACTATTGTTCACAAAAAGATATTTGGTTGAGAATAGGTATATGACCAGCATAGTATCAGATTATCCTCTGTATGCACACAGCCTGATCAGGGTCTACCCTGTTTGTCATTCAGTCACTAAAGTTGGCATGCTGCTATCAGCAAAACAAAATGTGATGTGCATTCGGGCCAAGATCTACAATTGTTGTCAAATGTCATTTTCTCATCCGGTTGCCCATTTGTGCACCTTTATACTTTACAATGCTGAATTATATGTTGTCGTCTGCTGTTTATTTACATTTTTCTCATTAAAACCAAGGTCTGTTAGCATTTTAGAATCATTTCCATCTAAAGTGTTGCCAAACCATGTTTTTGTTGTGATAAAGACAAAATATGATACAACAGCAGATGTCAATTTTTGTTTCCTGCCTTTTAAGGGTTAACCCTTAGAAAACAGGAAACAAAATTGTCGTCTGCTGTTGTTTAATATTTTGTCTTTATTCTCAATAAAAACATGTTTTGACAGCACTTTAGAATCATTTCCATTGGAAATGATTCTAAAGTGCTGTCAAACCATGTCTTTGATAAGAAAATTGGAAAATAAAACACATCCAACAGACGGCAAAATTTACATGCCAATGCGAAATATAAATTAATTGCTCTTTGTGCCCTGTCATAGATATTTGTTCAACTGTCTGACTGGGTTTGGACAAAAAACACATCTAATGTGCATTCTGGCAACCAACATAGAAAAATGCAAACATTTGCCAATCTGTGTACATTTGTTATCACCGAGTATTATTACAATCACTGATTTAAATAGCACTGATAAACGTGTTCGGTATATACACTTGAAACACTGTCGGGATGTTTATAAGCATGCGTGCAGTGGGAGTGCTGATTTCAATAGCAAACTGTTGTACGTAGTTTATTATTTTGCGTGTCATGTGATTTCCGCATATTCGGATTAGCGTACATGCAACAGTGACAGTTATCTTAGTCATTTGAAACCTGCCAGATTACATCGTAGGAAGTAAACAATCTGTCTCCGGTACAAGATTGGCGACATTCTCTTCGTGTGTAGTTGTTTGATGGGATATTGTAGCTATTTAAGGAGTATTAATATCAGTTAACTGTTCATTAGTTTTACTGTTAATGGATTACTCTGTTGCAAATAAGCATTGTGTTTCTGTGTTTTGAAATAATTACTTGAGGAGAATGTACATCTAGTGAGCCCATTTTATGTTGAATACTAGCTGAATACATCTGTACGGCCCGGTTTGGATACTAGTAAATTGAAATAATTCTCATTATTTTTCTTATTTATTCTCAAAAGTATATGTTGTGACCACTCATTCGAACCGTCTCGATGAGACGGTTCCAATGAGTGGTAACAACATATATTTCTGTGCACAATTAACCCTTACATCGCTATCTTAATTTTTTGTCGTCTGCTGTTAATTTTCTATTTTCCATTTTTATCATCAAAAACATGCTTTTACAGCACTTTAGAATCATTTACAACATGCTTTAACACCACTTTAGAATCTTTTCCATTGGAAATGATTCTGTAGTGCTGTCAACACTTGTTTTTATTGAGAAATAAGGCAAGATATAAAAGCAACAGCAGACAACAATTGTTGTGTGTAGTGGTCTAAGGGTTAAGAGAACTATTTTTATTTTTCATGTAAAAAAATTATGTATCCTCAGCATGTAATGGGTGAAAATCGTCGAGGTCATTGTAATGAACTCGTTCTAAAGACTCAAATAACAACTTTTGTTTTCTGAATGAAAATGATGAATGGATTACCAGTTTTCTGAATATAAAGCTTACCTGGGATATTGTTAAGGAATAATACCCCTGGTTCAACATTCATTAGTTTGGCTGTTAATGGATTACTGATTTTGACTTTTAGTAGTAATAAACCTTTTGTATGCACCTGAAAGACACTGCTGCAAGTTTACTGCTGTATAAAGTAAAATTGGCATTCGGTAAAAGCTTTTCACTTTGAATAGTTGCCTATTGTAAAACTTGGACTGTTGACTGTGCATGTCCAGGTTATATGGCTTGTGATATGTGGTGAATTGCAATCGGCGGACAAATGGAGGGTTGAGTGTGTTTGGATTACTTGTTCGGATAGATGTTCACACTGCCAGGATGCCCGTGGTTCACAGAAGGAGCTTCAACGGGAGGTTGTATCGCACCAAGTCCTTCCCCACAGCAAAACTCCTTAGAAAGGTAATAATTCAACAATTTCAATCAACTCTTCGCTTGCTGGGAAATTTGTGGGCTATAAGACGACAATTCATTGTATTTTCTTTTATTTCTCCCGGTAAATATCATGAAAATGTCTTGGAATTTTATTAGACTCGAGTCAGGAGAGAAATAAGAAAAATACTCTGAATATATTGGCTGATAATTTCACTGCTAGCATAGAAAGAGTTGATTATAAATTGTTATTTCTGTCATTGGAAAATACTATTATCATTATTTGTTAGTCAGTGGAAACCACATGCAGTTTGTGGTATGCACGAGAAAAGCCTCTGCAAATCACTCAATTTTACTCTCTGATATTAAATATCTAGATGGTAGGACACTCGCCATCTTTTCAACCAACAGGAGTCAATTATTTACCATGGGTCCGGCTCGCTAATTCAGTAATTGTAATGCGCAGGAAGGCCGGGACCCTGCTCAGGTCCCGGCCTTCGTGCGTGTTACAATTACCGAATTGGAGAGCCGGGTCCAAGGCACACTAGAAACATTTCCGTTGGTTGAAAAGATGGCGAGTGTCCTACCTTCTAGATATTTAATATCGGAGTAAAATTTGGTATTATTTAAAGATCGTTTTGTCGTTCATACCACAAAGTGCCTGTGGTGGAAACAAGTCCTTGCCTACATGAAGACTGCATAGAAGGTATTCATTAACCCTTTCCCTGATAGAGACGACTTTTCACGCCTCTGCAGAAGATGTCTTTAGAAAAAATTGTGGGAAAAGGAGAAATTGCTTGTAACAAGCAATTTCTCCTTTTCCCACAATGTTTTCTACTCTATCGGATAATTTAACCATCATCTGACCCATGGCCGCATTTGAAACGGGAAACGTAAATTGTCATCATCTGTTGTTTCATAGTTTGACTTTTTTCTGGAAAAAAAACATGGTTTGACAGCACTTTAGAATCATATACATTTGGAAATGATTCTAAAGTGTTGTCCGTCCACGCATGCTTTTAATGAGGAAATTGGGAAATAAAAAAAAAAACAGATGAAAATTATGAACAGAGATTGCCGTCACAGATGAATAGTGACATTGAACATATAATAACTGAGCACATATTGGTTTTCTGTGTGTCCAGTTTATGGAGGTTCTAATGTACCTCTCTGGGGGGGGGGGGGGCATTTCACTAAACTTTGTACGGACTAAAATGTTCGTAAGTGCAAATTTGGGATCGTCTGGAAATTTCAATTGATGGATTTACATTTATTGAGCATAGGCTGTATATGCAGCCTATTATCAATAAATGTAAATCCAATAATTGTTTAAATAAAACATTTTTATATGTATCCTTAGTATGCTCAATAAATGTAAATCCAATAATTGTTTACAATAAAACATTTTTAATGTGACATTTATAGACTATCATAATTTTGCACTTACAAACATATTAGTCGCGCGAAGTTCAGTGAAACGGCCCCCTGTTTTCCCACCTATGATGAGCTTGACTTGTTATGGCTCATTGTCAAGGTTCTGTAGTGGCTACTTCATGTGGAAAATCTGCATAATCCTGCCAAGTAGTGTTTATATTCAACATTGCTGTTTGCTCACGTATTACCAAGATCACAGTCACTGAGTCAGTCAACACTCACATGTTGACTTTGTGGTCCAGAATTCATTCTCATAATGTAATCAAGAGGCAAGATTCGCAAGAATTGCATAATAATTGTTTATTCTGTGAAAGGTGTGTCAACACGGCTTTGCATTCAGTGATTGGTTTACAATTTGGCAGAGGAAAGTGTTCGAGTTGTCACAGTGTCTGGCCGGTGTTTGTATTTATTGGCACAAAATCGGTGTACATGCAGTGGAACCTCTCTAAACGAACACCAATACAACATCTAAACGAACACCAATACAACATCTAAACGAACACCAATACAACATCTAAACGAACACCAAAACGAACACCAATACAACATCTAAACGAACACCAATACAACATCTGTGATCCTATTTTTCATGGGTTTCTTGGGCATTTATCTCAGATGTTAATGTATGTTCATGATTGCAAAGCATGCACATACGTAACAGAATGGTCATACGCCAGATTTACAGTGGAACATCTCTAAACCGGACACCCTGGGGACCTCCCAGAGTGTCCGGTTTAGAGAGGTTCCACTGTACATAGCTTGTTCTTACCCTGGTACAGGGGACATTTTTGTCACACCCGCTTGCGGAAAGCGCGATATAGTCGGCACTTTGGCATACGTACGTACGTACATACGTACGTGTGTCCGGTTAAAGTTTTTGGTTAAGCTGTTTGGTTAAAGTTTTTGGTTAAGTTTTTTGGTTAAGTTTTTTGGTTAAAGTTTTTGGTTAAAGTTTTTCGTTATACTATATCTCTGCAACTGCTTGCCCATTACCTTGAAACTTCATATGGGTGTTTATCATCATCTATATTTTCATTCTACCCCCTCCTGTGCGGCCCCTGTGCCCAATGTCAAGGTCAAAACACTTTGAAGTTTTTGGTTAAGTTCTTTGGTTAAAGTTTTTGGTTAAGTTTTTTGGTTAAAGTTTTTGGTTAAGTTTTTTGGTTAAGTTTTTTGGTTAAAGTTTTTCGTTATACTATATCTCTGCAACTGCTTTGCCCATTACCTTGAAACTTCACATGGGTGTTTATCATCATCTATATTTTCATTCTACCCCCCTCCCGTGCGGCCCCTGTGCCCAATGTCAAGGTCAAATTACTTTGAAGTTTTTGGTTAAGTTTTTTGGTTAAAGTTTTTGGTTAAGTTTTTTGGTTAAGTTTTTTGGTTAAAGTTTTTGGTTAAGTTTTTTGGTTAAGTTTTTTGGTTAAAGTTTTTCGTTATACTATATCTCTGCAACTGCTTTGCCCATTACCTTGAAACTTCACATGGGTGTTTAACATCATCTATAATTTCATTCTACCCCCCTCCCGTGCGGCCCAGTCAAATTACTTTGAAGTTTTTGGTTAAGTTTTTTATTTTGTTAAAGTTTTTGGTTAAGTTTTTTGGTTAAGTTTTTTGGTTAATGTTTTTGGTTAAGTTTTTTGGTTAAAGTTTTTCGTTATACTATATCTCTGCAACTGATTTGCCCATTACCTTGAAATTTCACATGGGTGTTTATCATCATCTATATTTTCATTCTACCCCCTCCCGTGCGGCCCCTGTGCCCAATGTCAAGGTCAAATTACTTTGAAGTTTTTGGTTGTTTTTTTCGCGCCCGCTTGCGGAAAGAGCGATATAGTCGGCACTTTGGCATACGTACGTACGTACGTGTGTCCGGTTAAAGTTTTTGGTTAAGTTTTTTGTTTTGGTTAAAGTTTTTCATTATACTATATATTTTTAGTGTCCATGCCTCGCCACAAGGCGCGACATGCAGGCCGCAGCCATCTAGTTTGTTGTAACACCCGGGTTAAAAACGAGTAACAATCAGAGTCACTGTTCGAGTCAAACTTGAGTTGGAACTCTAGTAACCCATCACACGACATGGGTTCGATTGAGTTTCTCGAGTAAGGTTCAAAGGTCAAATTCGTTAACTCGAGTTGGAATGCTGCTCGTTCCATTGATACTTGTGTTACTCGAGTTGCTACCTGCGAGTTACAATGAAAAAAACCCAGGGAGTCGGGGTGGCTGAGTGGCTTGGTGACTGAATGACGGATCGTAGCTAGTTATGTTCCTTTGCATATTTATAGAGATCCGATCCAATGCTGTATTTCGGTGTTTATTTCTTACTGAATAGCACAAAAATTGAGTTTTGCGAACAGAGCAGACCCAGATCAGAATGCACGTACATATGTATGTGGTTTCAAACAGCAATAACTATTTACGTGAAGGTATACAATCAAACTAAAGACTAGAAAAAGTCGATGGCGCGCCATCGCAATATACCCACTTTCCCCAAATGCTAAGTCCGAAAGAGGGAGGTAATCCATGATGGAGGGTCGGATAAAAAATCCGAATTCACTTTGCGCATCAGCACATCAAAACGAAGCTACGAACCAAATATCAGACGCGTAGGTATTAAGGTGAAAAAGTTTTTCGACCTACGAGGAAAAATAGTGAAATTCTAAGTCCGAAAGGGGGAGATAATCCATGATGGAAGGTCCGATCAAAAATCGGAATTCACTTTGCGCATCATAACGAAGCTACATATCAAATATCAGAAATGTAGGTATTAAGGTGAGAAAGTTTTTCGACTTACAATGAAAAATAGGGAAATTCTGAGTCCGAAAGGGGGAGATAATCCATGATGGAGGGTCGGATCAAAAATCCGAATTCACTATGCGCATCCGCACATCATAACGAAGCTACATACCAAATATCAGGCGCGTAGGTATGAAGATGAAAAAGTTTTTCGAGTTACGAGGAAAAAATGGGAAATTCTGAGTCCGAAAGGGGGAGATAATCCATGATGGAGGGTCGGATCAAAAATCCGAATTCACTTTGCGCATCTGCACATGATAACGAAGCTACATACCAAATATCAGGCGCGTAGGTATGAAGGTGAACAAGTTTTTCGAGTTACAAGGAAAAAATGGGAAATTCTGAGTCCGAAAGGGGGAGATAATCCATGATGGAGGGTCGGATCAAAAATCCGAATTCACTTTGCGCATCTGCACATGATAACAAAGCTACATACCAAATATCAGGCGCGTAGGTATGAAGGTGAAAAAGTTTTTCGAGTTACGAGGAAAAAATGGGAAATTCTGAGTCCGAAAGGGGGAGATAATCCATGATGGAGGGTCGGATCAAAAAATCCGAATTCACTTTGCGCATCTGCACATGATAACGAAGCTACATACCAAATATGAGGCGCGTAGGTATGAAGGTGAAAAAGTTTTTCGAGTTACGAGGAAAAAATGGGAAATTCTGAGTCCGAAAGGGGGAGATAATCCATGATGGAGGGGGGGTCGGATGAAAAATCCAAATTCACTTTGCGCACTGCACATGATAACGAAGGTACATACCAAATATGAGGCGCATAGGTATGAAGGTGAAAAAGTTTTTCGAGTTACAAGAAACGTGACGGACGTACGGACGGACGTACGGACGTACGGACGGACGGACACCCGTGACGAAAACAATATACCCGTTTTTTTTTACAAAAAAAGTGGGTATAATGACGTTACATGTATTAGCCGTGATCACTGTAGTCTGTAGGTTCTGTCTGTCAACAATATAGAATGACATCTTTTCATGGTTACTTCGAAATATATTCTGTTGAAAATTATTATATTTTGTCAATAATGGATCAGCTAGCACATCGTAAATGGAACATTAAATATCTATCGACTCAATTAAGCAATGTTGATTTGGTCAAACGTTCTCGTTGTTGTTTATACCAATCATGAAACTTGATCTTAGATTTCCGTTTGATCATGGCTTATATGTTTTCCGACTTATGACCATGAATGTGTTGTGCTTATCTTTAATCCTTTTAGTTCAAGTCACCGTATGAATAACTTCATTCGGAAATGTACAACATTACATGTTCAACAAGCATAGGCCAACAACACTGCAGACCTATTAGATTGTCTGATATTGTAATCGGAGGTGGTTTTGAAATTGTTCCTTTCATGCTGTGAATATGCTGTTCTGTCTGCACATTTGTGCAGTCTGATCAGGGTACACGTTGATTGAAATTATACAACGTGTATATTTTATCACTTGATGACTTATTATTAGCTAAATAGAATAACTGTTATTACAACGACTTTAGGTGTGCAAAGTTGTCCTGAACCTTTGGTGTTAGGTGAGTACAAAAGGTCAGTTGAGTATTACCTGGTTCCATATTATTTTCAATGGACGACCTTACACCATACAGACCACACAATGAATACAGACCACACAATGACATAGATTTGTGTCCCAAAACAAAAAAAGTCTCCTTTCCTGCACCATTTGTGGACTTTTTATTATTTTTTTTTAAATTCCTGCTTTTTTGATTGATGGTACAAGAATAGTCTGAAAGCATTGAGTGTAAGTGAACGAGCGCATCATGTTACATTCCTCATGAAAAACATGTTTTGACAACACTTAAGAATCATTCCATTGGAAATGATTCTCAAGTGATTTCAAACTATGTTTTTATTTAAAAAATAGACAAAATGTAAAACAACAGCAGATGACAATTTAAGTTTCCCACATTCTAAGGGTTATATAGTACCAGGGGGCTGTTTCACTGAACTTTGTACGACTAAAATTTTCGTAAGTGCAAAATTATGATAGTCTGTAAATTTCACATTAACAATGTTTTCTTGTAAACAATTATTGGATTTACATTTATTGAGCATAGGCTGCATATGCAGCCTTATGCTCAATACATGTAAATCCATTGACTGAAATTTCAAGACGATCCTAAATTTGCACTTACGAACATCTTAGTCGTACAAATTTTAGTGAAACAGCCCCCAGGCTAGTGACTTGATGAGGCGAGGAAACACATAGGAATTGTGAGGCGAGAAAACATATAGGACTTGTGAGGCGAGAAAACATATAGGAATTGTGAGGCTCGATGAAGAATTCCTACCGTTTGCTAGCCAAGTCTGTTAGACTTGATACCTCAATACATTATTCTGGTTTTCTGTTTATCAGGTTTTCGTTTTATGCAATGACATTCACCAGGGTGATGCTTTGTTGAAAGAAAGAGAAACTTGATTATGATGTGTCATTCACTGATGTCATGCTACGTTCATCAGACAACAGAACATCAGCGAAAATTATTTGATCTGGATTGACTAATAATACTAGTCCTGTTGATATTTGGCCATTTTTGACCGAACCCGGACTTGGCGTATACGGTATACAATGGATTTTTCTTGATTTTGCATCTACAAACCATATATTATTGGAATCCAAAATCCAAGATGGCGTACAAGATAGCTGCATGCCCAAAAACAGGCAAAATTAGGTATTTTGCATTGCTTGAAAGTACATCCTTAAAACGTCATAACGTCATAACATGTATTATATATTCAAAATGGCATTCAAGATGGCCACCAATACTGTACATAGTAACACTTTGGTTGGAAAATGTTCAAATCTGCATTGGAAATTCATTGTGTCCATTACAATTGTGTTTCATTTTAAGGTTTAATGTATTTGATTAATAATCATTCAACTATATACCATTCTAATGGTTTCCAAGATGGGCTTCGAAAATAACATGTTTTTTATCAAAATATGATTACTTAGGGGATAACCATGCTTTGTTTTTCGATTTGGAGCGGTATGTGTGAGGTTTTATGGTCTGTGAATCACAGACCATAAAACCTCACACATACCGCTCCAAATCGAAAAACAAAGCATGGTTATCCCCATTCTAATGCACCTTGTGTGCTCCCCGATTTCTGCAAAGTCGTAGCATATCACGAACAGTGATATTTTTCATTACGTCAGCAGGTTGTTGTCGTCATCGATTTATAACCGCCTCGCACCAAATTAATTTAATGAAATATAACTCCGCCGAAGAATATTCACATTTCAAATAGAGATTAACGGGACTTTTTCTAAGACATCTATACATGTATTCAACTCTAATGTTTATTTTAACAATTGTATTTCTTTTATATGTGTAGTTGCAACACTTATTTGCTTTTATTAATTTAAAGAAATGCCAACATTTCTGCATTGGGTTCGTGTGATTTTTACAAAGGAAATGTCAACAGGCCTAGGATTTCCCTGGATTTACGCCTAATTCAGGTGATTACCCATCTGCAATACAGTTTATTATGTATAGTCATGTATGTGCACATTAGAATTCGTAGATTTATAGGCTGGTACTGGCATATTGAGTTTGCATTTGAGCACTTTATTAAATTCTTCTGTATTTTGGGTGGGTGGGGTAATATTTTTGGGAATTTGTTGAAGGGCCACCACACTGAAGTCACGTTTGTCAGTCGTTGTTAGATTTTCTTTTCCGCTTTGGGTTGTACAGGTCAATATGGCAGAATGGATAACCGAAATTGTACCGAAATTAATTTGGAAATAATTGCAAGCCCCGCCGCTGGCCATTGTTTACAAAAGCGCGTAGGGTTACATAAATCTGTCAAGTTGTAAAACACAGACTGGTAAAACGGAGATTTTATATGCTGTGATTTTTCATATTTTATAGGCTCTGATTTCAATTGACCAATCAGATGCGTGCTTTCCATTTTCGGTGCATTAGAATTTCCATTTAACACCTCTCAGTTTCTATGAAATAAATCAGACATTCCTGTTTCATTTCTGTACTCTCTACCACGTCGCCGGTGTCTTGCATTGTCTAAATATCGTCCAATATGGCCACTGTTACATTACACAAACGTGATTGCTTACACTGCTTACAATCAAATTCCAATGGGGAGTAATAACTGTTGAATGGATTAAATGTATAATGTTAGTATCATTGAATATATGCATACTGGCAAACATTTCCCCCGCCATGCATGCAATAAATACCGAGGACAATAGTGCTTATTCAATTTATTTAAATGTGGGAGATTCTAGAAGCACATTGAATTTGCAACACAGATTTAAACTTGTTAACGCCATTGTGAGAAATTAGGCGGCCATATTGAATGTCAATTTGCATTATAAGACATATGTTTAATGTCCACAGTGCATGCCTAAAAGCAATATATAACATATTACAGAACTGTGTTTTGGTTTCAGACTATTAAAGGTACATGCCCACTCAGTAGACACAATATCAGAGACATCATCTGAGACATTTTTTTGGCAAATAAACATTCATTCACCATTACCCCATGTATTGATTGGCAATATTATACATTATATATCAGACGTAAAAAAATCACACTGATATCAGGGGCAATAACTGTGTTTCCTTACAATGCTAACGAACATTACTATTTATTATCTGTATTTATTTTTTGATGTGCAGTGATCATACTTCATAATTTTTTGAAAATATTATTTTTTCAGGTGACGCATTTAATTAGTATAACTAATTAAAAAATATCATGCCTCATATGCATATGAAAATAGCATGATACTGCCGTGCGTCACTCAGTAAAATAAACATTACTAAATCATTATATCTGTATAGCGCGCACCCCTAATTTTTAGAATTGGTGGAATAGTGACATAATTGTATCCCCCGGACTCCGTCGGGGGATACTATGGATTTGACAGCGCGCCGCGTCCGCCGCAGACACTTCTTGTCCGGAGCATAACTCGAACACCCTTTGGAATATTTTCATGAAACTTCACACATGCATAGACCACGACCCGAAGGTGTCACGCACAAGAATGACAACTCTTGCATAGCTAATTTTTGAGTTATCTCCCTTTTTTGTTTCGCGCACTGATTGACCATAACTCGACCACCCTTTGGAATATTTTTATGAAACTTAACACATTCAATTAGACCACGAACCGAAGGTGTGTCGTGCACAAGAATGACAACTCTTGCATAGCTAATTTTTTAGTTATCTCCCTTCTTTGTTTTCGCTCACTGATTTCGTGTCCGGAGCATAACTCGACCACCCTTTGGAATATTTTCATGAAACTTCACACATGCATAGACCACGACCCGGAGGTGTGTCGTGCACAACAAGAATGACTACTCTTGCGTAGCTAATTTTTTAGTTATCTCCCTTTTTTGTTTTGCGCACTCTACAAACTGGACAATAATGCATGAAGACCTGTTTTCTCGTCTGCTCTGTACACCTTTTCTCGTGTGCTCTGTACACCTTACCTGTAGATAGAACAATAGAGACTGGGAGAACCATGTGCTAGCATGGGCTAGCATGTGCAGATGTCCAGTGCTTGACCACTGTTGACCAGGTAATTTATACAGGTAAATTACTACATTGGATATTACATTGTGGCATTATGTGGACCTGTGCAGATATATGTAGATGAATATAGGACTATTAAAAAAAAATTCTGGGCTCCAGTAGCAAGCATTATTATTTAAAAAAAAAAAAAATCCATTTTTTTTTTTTCATTTTTTTTTTCAAATTATTTTTCAATTTTTGTCTAGTAGCATAAGGTCGTAAGTGCTATATACAGACTATTCACCTGTGCATGTGCTAGCATGTGCAACTGACCACTGACCACTTACAGGTAATTTATACAGGTAAATGATTATATTACATTTCCGTAAACTGTGTTGAAAATATTGTGGCAATATGTGGACCTGTGTATATATGATATGTAGATAAATATAGGACTATTAAAAAACATTCTGGGCTCCAGTAGGGAGCATTATTCTTTTATTTTTTTTAAATTTAATTTTTTTTTTCCATTTTTTTTTTTACATTCTTTCTGAATATTTTAACTGACCACTAGCTTATTACAGGTAATTTATACAGGTACATTATTACATTTCCGTAACTATTAACAAAAATTCTGGGCTCCAGTAGCGAGCATTATTATTTTATTTTTTTTTTGTATATTACATTTCCGTAAACTGTGTTGAAAATATTGTAGCATTATGTGGACCTGTGCAGATATATGTAGATAAATATAGGACTATTAAAAAAAATATTCTGGGCTCCAGTAGCAAGCATTATTATTTTTAATTTTTAAACTTTTTTTTTCCTTTTTTTTTTTCAAATTCTTTTTCAATTTTGTCTAGTAGCATAAGGTCGTAAGTGCTATATACAGACTAGTATCATATAATAAAACAATTATTGACTAGTGAGCCATAGAATATAATCTGATATTCTATGGCTCACTAGTCAATAATTGTATAATATGTTCGGGCCAGTGAAAATTGCTTTCAGGCCCAGGCTCGAGGTCAAGGCGGGACAAGGCGAGGCATCTGATTCCGCGGAATTCTTGTTTACTTATCTCCCTTTGTTGTTTCGTGCTCTGATTTTGTATCCAGAGCATAACTCGAACACCCTTGGAATATTTTTATGCCCCACCACGATAGTGGAGGGTCATTTAGTGTTACCCTTGTCCGTCCGTCCGTCCGTCCGTCCGTCCGTCCGTCCGTCCGTCCGGGCACACATTAGGGTACTTATGTGGCTAGCCCCACAGGGTTATGGACTTGTTAAAGGATAGGGTTGGTTACAATTAGCCACCTAAAAAATCGTTTTATGTGGCTAAGAATCGTTTTATGTGGCTAATATTTAACATGTGATAAGCCACATAAGTACCCTAATGTAAGAACGTCCGTCCGTCCGTCCGTCCGTTCGTCCGTCCGTCCGTCCATCCGTCCGCACACACGAATGGGTACTTGTTGTAAGCGTACGGGGATCTTATTGGGTAGGGTTAGGATAGTGTTGGGTACTCTTGTTGGGTATTTTTATACAGTAAAAACCCAACAAGTATTCATTCGTAGGAACGTGTCCCGTCCTCCCGTCCTCCCGTCCGTCCGTCCGTCACAAAACTTTAACACTCGGGTAAATGTCTCATAATTTCTTCATCCTTCGACCGATCTGCTTCATATTTCATATACACATTGCTCTGATGGTTCACTACCGCCCTGTACCAAAACGTTTGTCCTGCCCCTGCCAAGCCCAGGGTCAAGGTCACATACTTGGTGCTTCAAAAACTTTAACGCTCGTGTTAATATCTTATAATTTCTGTTTTCTTTCACGGATCAGCTTCATATTTCATATACGCATTGCTCTAATGGTCCTCTACAGCGCTGTGCCAAATCCACGTTCATTCTGCTCCCGCCAAGCCCAGGGTCAAGGTCACATACTTAGTGCTTCAAAAACTTTAACGCTCGGGTAAATATCTTATACTCTCTGTTTTCTTTCATGGATCATCTTCATATTTCATATACGCATTGCTCTAATGGTCCTCTACCGCCCTGTGCCAAATCCACATTCGTCCTGCCCCACCAATCCCAGGGTCAAGGTCACATACTTGGTGCTTCAAAAACTTTAACGCTCAGGTAAAAGAAAATTTTGACTTGCAATTTGGCCTCATTTATTATCAAAGCGATATGTGGGACATCCGTGTTCTATGAACACATTTTCTAGTTTATTAAACTTCACACATGCATAGAAGACGACCCAAAGGTGTGTCGCACGTAAGAATGACAACTCTTGCATCGTTAATTTCTTAGTTATCTCCCTTTGTTGTTTCATGCACTGATTTCGTGTCTGGAGCATAACTCGAACACCCTTTGGAATATTTTCATGAAACTTCACACATGCATAGACCACGACCCTAAAGGTGTGTCCCGCAAGAATGACAACTCTTGCATCACTAATTCTTTAGTTATCTCCCTTTGTTTTTCCGTCACTGATTTTGTCTCCGGAGCATAACTCGAACACCCTTTTTTCAAACTACTTGCGTATCTGGGGAGGGGGATACACATACGCTTGTCGACAAGCGTCCATTTCTAGTTATACACTTATTTAATTCCAATAAAGAACATTTTGTGCCTACTGAGTGGGTATGTACCTTTAAGACTCTAAACACCTGGTTTTGTTGTTTTGAGCATCCATTTTGGACGCCATCTTGGATTATGAAAAATGCTCAAGGGTGACTGAGTGTCATCCATTGGATTCCAATAATATAAGTCACCAAAAACCAATTGGATGTATGCCAAGTCCGGGTCCTGTGGTAGTACTGCAGGACTATACATTGTATCAGCATTAACCCTTAGACCGCTACACACAACACTTGTCGTCTGCTGTTGCTTTTATATTTTGCCTTATTTCTCAATAAAAACATGGTTTGACAGCACTTTAGAATCATTTCCAATGGAAATGATTCTAAAGTGCTGTCAAACCATGTTGTAAATTATTCTAAGGTGCTGTCAAGGCATGTTTTTATGATAAAAATGGAAAATAAACAGCAGACAACAAAAATTAAGATAGCGGTGTAAGGGTTAATGTGTGGTACTGAATTTAGTCAATGTGCATGTGCATATTCAGTCAATGTGAAATAAGATACCTGATATATGTGACTGGAGAAATGTGGCTTATGGGTTTTGCGACAAATGTAGATCCAGATCAGCCTGTGCATCCGCACAGTCTGAGCAGGATCTGCACTGCTTGCCATTCCATTAATGAAATATCCATCATGCTTCTGACAAGCAATATAGATAGGTCGTTGTAAGGCTACCTCAGTGTGCTATTTGATCAGGAGCTACACTGGTCACAAATCCTATAAGCCCCATTGTTCCAGTCACAGCCACATACATGTATACGCCATTTCCTTACTTCATATACAGATCATTTGTGTATTTTATGCCACAAACGTAATATATCACACTAAACAAGCAGTGGTTTACCAGCTTATCTTGACTGGTTATAAAGGAACTTTGTTTTGCAACTGTGCAATAAACAGTCTGCAGTGGTGTGACAAGCGACATGATTTATATGTTCTATGATCCTTTGTGCATAATAATGAAGAATGAATGCTCTTCAGGTAAAATGATGGCTGAAACAGATTTGTCAGTATAAATGTTCATACTGATAACCTTGTGACATCATATTGCCTTAGTGAAACAAGCATCCAACACTTCAGACAATCGAATAGTCAGTCTGTGTGGTCCGTCAACCTTGACCTGTACAACCTTTCTCCCAATAACTGTTTCAATTTCCACAGGTGATAAGGTAACATTTACAAACACTGTTGATCTAGAAAAGCCGGCTCATAATGATCAGCATCTGTTGTGTATGACATTACATTTAACAGTTTGAAAAAAAACAACTACACTTTTTATTAGCCAGGTTTTTTGAAAAAAAATCCAGGCTATTGGATTGGCGAAAGCCGGGCGGGCGGGCGGGCGCCATCCACAATCAATGTTAAGTTTTCGTGTTTGAGTCCATTTCTTTGTTACTGTACCACCTAGGACCACCAAACTTTCACAGCTTCATAATCAAGGGGTGCCCACCACATATCACTATCCAACATGTTACTTTTTTTTTAACTTGACCCATTTTTTTCCGCGCAGTCGACTTAGCCATTTTCAATGTTAAGTTTTCGCGTTTTCAATGTTAAGTTTTCGTGTTTAAGTCCATTTCTTTGGTACTGTACCACCTAGGACCACCAAACTTTCACAGCTTCATAATCAAGGGGTGCCCACCACATATCACTATCCAACATGTTACTTTTTTTTTTAACTTGACCCATTTTTTTCCGCGCAGTCGACTTAGCCATTTTCAATGTTAAGTTTTCGCGTTTTCAATGTTAAGTTTTCGTGTTTAAGTCCATTTCTTTGGTACTGTACCACCTAGACCACCAAACTTTCACAGCTTCATAATCAAGGGGTGCCCACCACATATCACTATCCAACATGTGACCATTCTTTTACCTTCACTTATTATTTCTACGTAATTGACTTAGCCATTTTCAACGTTAACTTTTTAACGTAAATTTTTTGCTTAAAACTTTTTCGTTATACTATATCTCTGCAACTGCTTCGCCCATTACCTTGAAACTTCACATGGGTGTTTATCATCGTCCATATTTTCATTCTAACCCCCAACCGTGCGGCCCCTGTTCGCAATGTCAAGGTCAAATTACTTTGAATTTATTTGTTAAAGTTTTTTCGTGTACTATATCTCTGCAACTGCTTCACCCATTACCTTGATACTTCACATGGGTGTTTATCATCATTGTCGCACCCGCTTGCGGAAAGCGCGATATCGTCGGCATTTTGGCATACGTCCGTCCGTCCGTACGTCCGTGTGTTCGGTTAAAGTTTTTTCGTTAAAGTTTTTCCATCTACTATATCTATTTTTTTTAGTGTCCATGCCTCGCCCCAAGGCGCGACATGCAGGCCACGGCCATCTAGTCTACAAAAAGTGGGTATAATTATGTTATCCAAGTGTCCATGCTTGGAAAAAACCTGGCCTTCCTGGCTTTGCCTTGTTTCTTGTTAGATTAATAAAACAGTTCAGAGTGTGGACTAATAGAACAGTCCAGAGTGTGAACCCTTTCACCCCTAAGTAACTAGAATGGACTGTGTTATGTTAATTTTCCGACCAATCCAATCATCACAAAATGATTTGCAGACTACTCCATTTTAAAATATTTTTTTTTAAATATGAAAATTACTTGCAAAAGATTAAGCTTGTACATGGAATACTATTGTGCATACAGACACCATACTTGGACAACCTTTTCTCATAGGGATGTACATCAATAACCCCTCATCTATATTTGACCAACTTCTAAAAACAAGACGTCACGTCATTCGGTAACACGTGATGCCACACCCTGTTTATGGGTGAAAAAGAAAAGCCAATTAACCCTTAGACTGCTACTCACAACAATTGTCGTCTGCTGTTGCTTTTTATACCCCCGCCACCGAATGGTGAGGCGGGCATATAGTGTTACCGGCGTCCATACGTACGTAACGTACGTAACGTACATACGTCCCAAAACCTTAACGCTCGGGTAAATGGCTTATAATTTCTGTTTCCTTGCTCGGATCTGCTTCACATTTAACACACGCATTGCTCCAATGGTTCTCTGTCACAGACTTGGTGCATTCGAAACCTTAACGCTGGGTAAATGCCTTATAATTTCTGTTTCCTTGCTCGGATCTGCTTCACATTTCACACACGCATTGCTCCAATGGTCCTCTACCGCCCTGTGACAAATCCATATTCAAATATGCCTTGTTTTCTTTGGCTCCCAGCGGGGGCATTCGTGTGCTGACAGGCCACATTTCTAGTATATCTTGCCTTGTTTCTGAATAAAAACATGGTTTGACAGCACTTCAGAATCATTTCCAATGGAAATGATTCTGAAGAGCTGTCAAAGCAAGTTTTTGATGAAAGTAGAAAATAAACAGCAGACGACAAAAAAAAATAGCGGTCTAAGGGTTTAGTGAAAAGAACGATCCCGAATATATAAATGTAAACAAGACATCCCCATAGATGAGATTCGGGCTCGCACCCAATCACCGGGCGTAGTGTCACAGCTAAGGTCACTGGAATCTATTTGGATGAGTCGGAATAGCTTATTTCGCATGATGGCTATATCTGCATAATTTGTTTTCAATCTTGATTCATTAATCCCGTCTACTGATATATGGCTGTGACTGCAGAATTGGGACTTATCGACTTTGTGATCAGTGTAGACTCGGGTTAGACTGCGCATCTGCGCAGTCTGACCAGGGTCTACACGGTTCACCATTCAGTTAATGATGCTTTTAACTTAACTACCTGTATACTTTCTTACTAGGCAGCAGGGGTGTGCTAGCAGATCAGGAGCTACACTAGCCACAAAGGCCATAAGCCCCATTTATCCAGGCCCAGCCACATATGAAGTCCCCGCATAACGATACTACTGTGCACATCACATACAAATTGACTTAAATTTCTTTCCTGAACTTCACTCACCTTGAGCGTTGTAATGCAAAGTTATTTTATGCGAGATAAACAATCCATTTGTCGTTATACAACTTGATTTATGATTGAAACATGTAAAGAATTACAAATATCTAAGACGTTTTTAAGTTGCAAAGTGATTCATGTAGCATTGCAACAAACATTGCATTAATGCATGTGCTTCAACCTGTATAGGATACAAGTTCCCCATGCCAAAACCTTCAGGGTCCCGTTTCACTAAACATTTGGTATCTCCATCTACATCCAACCGCATACATTAAATAGTTTAAATAACTAAAATAATCTTGGATGCCCTTGAAATGTGAGTCGATTGCGCTCTCGGCTACTGGAAATGTAATATTCAAACTTACGTCATGAGAAATTAATTCATATATATATACGACAGCAATACATATGCTTCACATTATCATTATGTTCTGAATCGCTATACTAGTATGTGATTTGCGGTGTGACACGAAGTGAGTGAGTGCGTGTGTGGGCGGTCATATGCTTTGCATCTCGTGAACTGATGACAACACGGCATAAAATCAGTTCTAAATATAGCGCTGAACATTTAATTATTAATTTAATAGATATTGGCGAAAGTGGCACAATATGCGATTGATCGAGATGAAATGCTGTTCATTGGTCGAGAAACTAGGGTAAACAATAAGTGTACTTTTTCTTTTATTTCTGTATTTAACCCTTCCTACGCTGTTGACGAAAATTGCCGTCTGCTGTTTTTCATTTTTGCTTTAATTCTTAACAAAAAACTGGTTTTGACAGCACATGAGAATCGTCTCCACTGGAGACGATTCTCATGTGCTGTCAAAACCAGGTTTTTGTCGAGAAATATTGAAAATACATGTATAACATTTCCAGCAGATGACAACATTTAATTCAGCGTAGTAAGGGTTAATGGTGCACAAGACAAAGTCTAAGACCATGAGGAATTCCAGCCTCTACTCAATGCAATGTATAGCATAATATCATTATAGCAGTCATATGAAAAACATACAAACGTGCTGCCTACTGAGAAACTACTGCCTACCGAGAAACTACTACCAACAAACTACTGCCTACCGAAAATTGCCTACTGAGAGCAGTACAGAAAATTCACTAATATAATTTTTTGTATATTTCTTTTTGAATCAATTTCCCCATCATCATGCAACAATATTGAAACTATTGCCAGACAATTGCTTGTGGGGTGTTGGGAAACTGATCAAAATACGTATACACTGTAGAGTTTCATTAAACTTCGTACAACTAAAATGTTCGTAAGTGCTAAATTATGATAGTCTGTGAATTGCACATTAACAATGTTTTCTTGTAAACCATTATTGGATTTACATTTGTTGAGCATAGGCTGCATGCAGCCTATGCTCAATAAATGTAAATCCATCTTATGCAGCCTATGCTCAATAAATGTAAATCCATCAATTGAAATTTCCAGATGATCCTACATTTGCGCTTACGAACATTTTAGTCGTACGTTGTTTAGTGAAACGGGCCCCTGACGTCTAGCTATCATAATGAGGCTGGCTCTGGAATTACCTCCCATATTGCATTGCCGATTTTCACCGATATTGATTTTGAAAAAAAATAATTTCGTAATGGTTTTGAAAGTTGAAATGAAGTTAAGAGCTTGTGCAGAATTCATTGCTTGATGTTGTAGGTTTGACATCATGTAGCATAGCTTAAGCTAAGCAACATGGCGTCAAACCGAAAAAACGCACCACTTCTAACGTCAAGAATGTGCCGAAGGTTGTTCTACGGGAAGTTACTCGTGACTTTCCAAGTACGGTAAACTATTTATGAGATGGTCTATACATGTCGATTATAGCTCTACTGTCATGTCTCCCATGTAGGTGGTATAGTTTAACAGCCTGTGAAAAGACACATCATCCTGTCTGACATTTAATACATGCATATGACTCAACTTGCTATTACCGAGTCATTTATTGTTCATTTTAATTGTCTGTGTTGTCCATCAAATTTTTTAATGCTGTTTGTTTAGACTCGTTATGTTTTGGACATGTGACTGCCTTTCTCAAGTTACCTGTATACTTTTCAACATAGATATGCCATGTTTTACTTTATATCAACACGAATTGAACCAAATTCCACTCAGGAGTCAGAAGACACCATTAATGTGACTTGGGGCCCGTTTCACTAAACTTTGTACAACTAAAATGTTCGTACATTGTAAGTGCAAATTTAGGATCATCTGGGAATTTCAATTGATGGATTTACATTTATTGAGCACAGGCTGCATATGCAGCCTATGCTCAATAAATGTAAATCCAATAATTGTTTATAAAGAAACATTGTTAAAGGTACATGCCCACTCAGTAGGCATAACGTGTTCTTTATATCAGAGACATCATCTGAGACATTTTCTGGCGAACTAAACATTCATTAACCATTACCCCACATGTTGATTGTCATTATTATACATTTTATATCAGACGTAAATTTCCACACCGATATCAGGGGCGATAACCGTGTTTCCTTAAAATGTTAACGGACATTACTATTTATTTATTCTCTGTATTTATTTTTTGATGTGCAATGATCACACTTTATAATCTGTCGAAAATACATTTTTTTCGGTGACGCATTTAATTAGTATAAATAATTAAAAAATATCATGCCTCATTTGCATATGAAAATAGCCTGATACCGCGAGTCACAATCAGTAAAAAAATATTTCTAAATTATTACATCTGTACAGTATATAGCGGGCACTCGTAATTTTTAGAACTTGTGAAATAGTGACACAATTATACATTTATTTAATTCCTATATAAAAGAACATTTTGTGTCTACTGAGTGGGCATGTACCTTTAACTCCAAGTATAGTTATTTAAATTTACAGTGTATACTGGATATTATATAAAAGCGTTACCATGACAACTTGTATTATTTGGATTCAAAATCTGCATGATTATTGATGTGCATGACTGATCTGTCAAATCGTCTTAACCCTTTCCCTGATAGAAACGACTTTTCACGCCTCTGCAGAAGATGTCTTTTGAAAACATTGTGGGAAAAGGAGAAATTGCTTGTAACAAGCAATTTCTCCTTTTCCCACAATGTTTTCTACTCTTATCAGATAATTTAACCATCATTTGACCCAGAATTTGGTTCTTTTATTCAGATGTTTTCGATTTGGAAGAGTCGAAATATCGCAGAACAGGGAAAGGGTTAATTAGCATCTGAGTTTACGAGAAAAAAGAATGATATCCGTCTTTGTTTACGTTCACACAAGGATAACAAATCTGACATGTTCAAAGTAAAACAAAAATAGAGTTGTCTCCCTTCTGTTGAAATTCAATATGTGAAAGGTTTCAGTTGATAATTTGCATCATCACAGGATCATAACACTTCTGGACATGTAGTAATTACAAGCAATTTGATTGGTCCAGTCTTAACCTGAATTCACTGGCTGTCTCGTAGGGCAAGTTGCAACATTAACCCATTTTATGCTGGGGATGTGCCATTATGTTTGCGAGACGGTTCAAATGAGTTGTCACAACATATACTTTCATTGAGAAGTTACAAAAATAAAAATATTTTTAAAAAAAGTCATACTCGTAAAGATGTATTCCGCATGTAATGGGTTATGCCGTAGTCTGGTGTAGTAAGAGTACCTGACACCAGATCATAACACTGGCTTTCATTGCTGAAAGTTGTTGTAATTTCAGTGCTGAACGTATTGCACACCACCCCCATCCTCCACACACAGGTGGAATCCTCGGACCTGTATCACACAAAAAATGCTCATTAAAAAAATCACATTGCCCTACCCACCTCATGGTGGGATTCAGATTTATGTATATACCTAAATATATGTTGTGGCCACTCATTTGAACCGTCTCGCCTCAATAATGTCATGGAGCCTATAATTTGACTCTCAGTAAACAATAATAGTAATTCAACCATATACATCGGCAAATCGTGAATCATGAGGATTGTCAGCAAAATCCTATTCATGTCCGTGTCAAGTGAAATGAGATCCTGTAGGTTTATGTCATACTCGGAGCTCCAGTTAAGGTTCGTAATTGGACCAATTGGGTATTTTTCTTATTTCTTCACAAGAAATGGCAAGTTGGGATTGCTTTAGAATCGTCTCATCGAGACGATTCTAAAGCAATCCCAACTTGCCAATTTTGGCGAAGAAATAACGAAAGTCTCCCCAAAGTTGATCGAATTATGCGCCTTAACTGTAGCTCTGATTCTGTCATCTATGTAGCCTGAAATACACACACAAATGTACAGTCCTCTTCTGGCTATCAGCATAAACACAGATCTTCCTGCACTTAGGTAAAGTCTGATCAGGGTCTACCCTGTTTGCCAAATTCGTTTGCTGTTTGGTTATTGTATATCCCATGTGTTGGTTGTAGACCATGATCAAAGTTACGCACTCGTATGTAGGTTTGAAACTCAAAGTAGTACATTTTCGTTTCACCAGGTCAAATGGTATGGGAAGAATAGTGCATTAGTGTACTGGTATTATAGGATGAGATAACAAGTTCATTTCCAGGTGTTTGTATGCACATAAGGGATATTTTGGACACTTGTTTCCATCACGTGAAATTGGAGTTTAATACTGGAGTATGTTCAGTCTCTGCGAAAGTCGTCGGTCCGTCGGACATGTCAGTTAAAATTACCGCCCATCCGACAGTAAACCAGAAGTCGTTGGAACGATTGTTAAAAAAAACAAAAAAAATCTTTACTTTTCTGTACTAAGCTTCAATGAAATCACCTTCCTTTAGTAGCTAGCTTTTCTTATATGGCTGATGATATACGCACAAAATCAATTTTATTTTTCTAAATGTTTTTTTTTTTTCGGTCTGGTAAAAATTTCAAGTTTACCAGACCGAATGTCCTGTAAAATTTTGGTAGTTCGCGGAGACTGTATGTTGTTATAATTATCGCTGGAACATGTTGGCATTCCTGGGCTGATGATGGTGTTGGAAATAGATTATCTGATGTAGGTCGCTTATGGCAACCACCACTGGGCATATTGTAGGCTAAATAGAATACAGCAGTGCAGATCACAAATAACTACAGTGTTTATTCTGATCATGAATCCTACACGTTCAGACTCTTTCTTTGACTGGAGAAATGGTGCTTTTGGCATTTATGACCAGCTAGTTTTGCTTCAGGTCTGCTATAGCGTTCTCCTGCAGACTGGCGGCAGTGATCTGTACTGTTCGTTAGAAGAATGTTGAGTGTTTCAGTGAATGGACAGCGAACAGTGCAGACCCTGATCAGACTGCGCGGATGCACAGTCTGATCTGGGTCTACACTGGTCGCAAATGCCATAAGCCCCATTTCTTCAGTCACAGCCACCTATCAGTGATGTATCACCTGGCTTGTACTGTACTGTAGTACTGCACTATGTTTGCAATGTTCGCCAATTTATGATCACAGGTAAACTGTGTAGATCACTATCAGACCGCATGCATGTATTCGGAACAGAACGCTGCACCATCTGCAACGGCAAATTTCTCATTCTGGGAGTTGATTGGAAATAGATAATAACTGCAAGACAAACATCTGCAACGCCAAATTTCTCATTCTGGGAGCTGATTGGAAATAGATAGTAACTGCAAGACAAACCTGGCATGTATAGTACGGGTAAATGAAAATCAGATCAACTTAGTCAGCATAGACTTCAAAAGGCCTGACCAGGTCTACAATGGCTGACCTAGAACCGATGATCCATTCTGATTGACATTAGACCTCGTATATATTTGCGGCCTTTATACTTCACAAAAGACGACAATTTCTTATGCTGGCCACAGCTATCGTAAGCTGTATTTTTATCGCAAGAAAACTTCCAGAATATCATTCACAGCATCAGGTTATTCCATTGCTCCAAGTTTGTAAATAAACAAGGAGAAACAAGGTAGTGTTTCAGCATTGTTGTGTGGATATAGAGCTGTTTTAGAAAGGACCGGGTACTGCTGATATAGATGATATAGGGTGCGTTTTCGAGCATATATGATGCATTTCGTGTGTCGTGGATAATACAGTGGTGGCCAACGTGACCACACTTACTGTGGCAGGTCCCCAGGACGGAAATGGGCAACAAGAAGAGTACGAGACGGAAGGTGAGGAGGAATTTCTATTTATTATTGGCTAATTAGTCAATCAAAATATATTGACTGTTTGTCATGTTGCATGATCATTCATTAGAACATGATAATAGTGTGTGTAGTTTTGTTTTGTATACTACTATCATGGAACAAAAAGTAGTGTTTTTAGAAAATCAATGAATATGGTGGGTATGTGTGATTAAGCAAACTATATACATGTACACTAGTCCGCTGTTCAGGTTTTCTTAACCCTTAACCCTGTATCTTGCCTTATTTCTCAATAAAAACATTGTTTGACAGCACTTCAGAATCATTTCCAATGGAAATGATTCTGAAGTGCTGTCAAAGCATGTTTTAAATTATTTGAATGTGCTGTCAAAGCATGTTTTTGATGATAAAAATGGAAAATAGAAAAAATAAGATAGCGGTCTAAGGGTTAAAATACTGTATTTGTGTCTGTGACTTTGGATGGTCTTATGGGATTTGTGATCAGTGTAGCTCCTTATCAAATAATAGCACACTCATGTAACCCTATATAGCTTGTAAGCAACATGTCTGGTGTTTCATTGACAGAATGGTGAACAGTGAAGATCCCGATCAGACTGCGGATGCACAGGCTGATCTGGATCTACACTGGTCGCAAATCTCATAAGCCCTATTTCTCCAGTCACAGCCGCATATGACCGTGTTGTTAAGCAGAAAGTAATAGTCATTTGTATCTACATTTATGTGCGATATTGGGAATAATAATTATGTGTGTCATTTACTGTGTGTCTCTTTTTGAAAAACTTGACTAATGCACAATTTCCTTACATAGGGGAGACAATTCATTCAAGCATATCAGTAATGTATGGGTTTTGGTATTGTTTGCTTGTCTTGGTTGTTTCATCTTTGTAGTGGACATTACATGCAGCTCAATTTTTCAAATTGCCTGCTATTATTAACCCTTAGACCACGACTCACAACAATTGTCGTCTGCTGTTGCTTTTATATCTTGCCTTATTTCTCAATAAAAACATGGTTTGACAGCACTTCAGAATCATTTCCAATGGAAATGATTCTGAAGTGCTGTCAAAGCATGTTGTAAATTATTCTAAAGTGCTGTCAAAGCATGTTTTTGATGATAAAAATGGAAAATAGAAAATAAACAGCAGACAAATAAAAAATTAAGATAGCGGTCTATAAGGGATTAATGAAAATTGGAAAGTTGAGGTTTCTATTGACATTTAGTACAATTACTTGAAAATCCATTGATGGTGTTGGTGGTTGTTCGGGTAATTTGGCGAAGGGTAATTTGACGATCGGGGTTAATCCTTACTGGAATGGCAACTTACATGGTTTGGCCCTCATGTACATTTTTGGCCTGCTGATACTTGAGAGCTAAATCCTGTTATACCCCATTAAAACGTAATAAGATTAGTGCTGATCATATTACTTTTGGGGTTGGAGCTAAGTGACTGGTGTGGTATGGACCTGGCACCAGGTCAGGATATTCCAATTTCAGGGCTGAGTATATGTTTTTCTATATATATCGAGTTCTGATTTTGGGAATTTCCCTCATTATGGACAGGTTAAATACAGGATAGTCCAACCCGTTGGCCTTGCCTTAAACAACCGCAGCTGTTGATAGGCCGTTAAACACCAATAATCAAATCCTCTGATGGTCCTCTACAGGCCTCGACAAATCCATTCATCCACTCATATTGCAGAGCTCCAGATAAGCTTTGTGTCTAAAGCGTGCTATACCCCCTGATTTCAAAATCATTGCGTATTTTACTTTTCAAATGGTTTATTGATTTTCTTCATTACTAAATAGGGAACAAATGACAAAAAAATATAACAAATTTAAACATTCACTTATTTGAGCTGCAAAAAGCAAACCCTGTTTGCTTTTTGCAGCTCAACTAAGTGAATTTTCAACTTTATGACAGTATTTTCACTACTCAATTTTCACATTGCCGTGCGTATTTTGTACTCTCATTTTTGATAATCAATGTGTAATCAGCTAAAATAATTGCGTAATACACACCTTATCTGGAGCGCTGCTATTGGCGAGTGAATTTGAATCTGGACAAGTCTAATTCGTAGGAATAATGCACATTACACTTTCACATGCAATTCATCTTTATGATTTGGTTTGTTATTTCACACATGCATTTAACTGGTGATCCTTCATCAGCATGTGACAAGTTCGCCACCAAACTTATTTGTGGCTATGACTGGAGAAATGAGGCTTATGTGTTTTGCGACCAGTGTATATCCGCATCCGCACAGTCTGATCAGGATCTGCACTGATCACCATTCCGTTAATGAAACCCTCGTCATGCGCATAACAAGTGCAATATAGATCGTTAACATGCTACGGGAGCGTGCTACTTGATCAGGAGCTATCCTGGTCATACATCCCATAAGCCACATTTATGTGTTAGGGCTCATGCAGTGGGTATTCTGTAAACAGTCGTTTACTGCCAAATCTAGTTCATTTATGAATGGTGAATTGTCACAATTCACAACATTTGCTTAGCATTTATGCCATTATAAAGACATTTACTTCTGTGTGTAATAAAGTTCGTTCGGGATAAATGGAAATCATAATATTTGTTTCTGTTTTCCCTTGTGATTAATATTGCGCGTTTATAGTAGCTCAATCACATAAATGGATTATTATACAGACCCATTCCCTATTAGAGGTACATGTATGCATTCAGCATGAATTCAAGCGTTGGTCGAGCTACATCAGTAGCTAAGCGTACTTATCTAGCTAAGTATACTTTGAGGGAGTAATCATTTATTTTCCCCGAAATGCATTATTTCATATAGAACTAACGACTGCATATATTTGATTATTAAAAGCATGCAGAATTATTATACTGAATTTATTACATTATCACAGCCAGTTTGGCTGTGATAATGTAATTAATTTCGTATAATAAAAATTAATAAATTTATCCTTAAATTTCTCCCTCAAAGTGTACTTAGCTAGATAAGTATGCTTAGCAATTTTGGTGAAATCGGCTACAGATCAGCCAGTCGCCATGTGGAGTGGTGTGATAGGGTCTAAGACTCATTTTTCAGCACTTCTGTTGGACATCATTAGTCCCTTGTTATTTCACTACTGTAAAACTGGAGTGAGCTCGTTAATTATAATTATACCATACATCGTTGCAGCATCATATCAGGTTATCCAATTACACCTGGAATACATTTACAGTACATGTACATAGTATGAAACTTTTGAAGAAAAAAAGTCATATTTTCCTTATTTATTATATGTTTTTGCCACTCATTCAAATACCTTGCATTGACCGAATACTTACTGATTGATAACAAATTATCTTATCCTGCATTGACCAGACACGCATATGTGGTTGGATGTCGTCACATGACTTTATTGAATGAAGTTAGTGAAAAAGTTCTTGAACGAAGTCTGCATTCTTTTCTACGAAAACCACTTCATGTGCTCATTTAACTTTGTAACTTTAAGTCCCATTACATTCGGAATACATGTACACCTTTTCGGGTATGAAATATTTAAATATTTCAGTTTGATTTTTCTTATTTCTCAGTGAAAGTATATGTTGTGACCACTCATTTGAACCGTCTCAATGAGACGGTTCAAATGGTGGTCACGACATATATTTCTAAGCACATATAAAGAAACTATTTAGAATTTTTCACAAACAGAATGACATATCCTCAGCATAAATGGGTTAAACATTACCATGTTTATGGACGAGGCCCGCGGGCGACCTGTTGGTTTTACTGATTATAATAACCTAAATAAAACATTGAATTAAACTACCACAACTCAGTATTACCTGTTGTTAGTGAGCAAATGTTAAATTGTATTGGTCGTGTGAATGTATTACCAAAACATCTGACGTATCTAGTGCTATATCGGTTGTCGTAGTACCGATAATGCGTGAAAATATACGGCTCTCGATGTTACCTACAACTTACTTACCGTGTAATTCAACATTTCATGTGAAAATTGCCATCTGGATGATGAAGCGATCTGTTATGTATATTAAACTGAAATCACTTGAATATAAATAATGTGAAACAAATATTTCATACAGTTGTATTGAAAGATGAAATATATACGTGTATCAGTGAACATTTGGATACAAATATGCAGCAGAGTGATAATATTCTAATGTTTCTGGAAATAATGTTGTTTTGATATCTAAAATAAGTATTATCATTTGAATATTTCAAAAACATCTTACTGGAATCGTTATGTAATCATTTTTGTGATTTTGAGTGCGATCACTTTATTGTATTTGTGGTTTGTTGCCAAACTATTGATACATGTGCCGGTAGTATATAACGGTGGTAAACGGTGGTAACGGAGTATGTTTCTTATTTGTCTCTGTAAATATGTCTTGGAATTTCATTAGAATTGCGTCCTCCGGACGCAATTCTAATGAAATTCCAAGACATATTCATGATATTTATAGGGAGAAATAAAAGAAAATACAATGAATTGTCGTCTGCTATTTTTGAACTATTTATAGCCCACAAATTTCCCAGCATGCAAAGAGTTAATAAGTCAAATAATAAAATGCTTTGAAATTTGAAGCAAAGGATTCTGATCTATTGGATTGTTATGGATAATTTTAACCTACCGTTGTTTTCATGGGAGTATGTTTTATAGTCACTGGGAAGGTTTAGTCCCATGGTTTGTTCTGGATAAACACTTAAATTTGGCTATATGGTTTGTATAGGTGTCCAAACTTGCTCATCATTAGTGAAGAAAACGTTTATTGTCTGCAAAATGCTACATTAACCCTTACACCGCTATCTTATTTAAAAAATTTTGTCGTCTGCTGTTTATTTTCTATTTTCCATTTTTATCGTCAACCACATGCTTTAACAGCACTTTAGAAGTGCTGTCAAACCGTGTTTTTATTGAGAAATAAGGCAAGATATAAAAGCAACAGCAGACGACAATTGTTGTGAGTAGCGGTCAAAGGGTTAAACTCTTTACTATTTCTGAAAATAATGTATACAGTTTTCAGCAGTTCAGTATATACATTTTATGGAGCTTTATATGACATGGATTGGGAAAAAATGGGCTCATTTCTTTTATGGCATATTAAATGCAGATGACCAGTATATCAACGAAACGCACCATTTTATTGGATAAAATTCCAAGATGGTTATGTTCTATTGTACTTTATTTGACCTCATTGCAAATTCTAGTTGCATTGGTCAATTTCATATCATGTGATAAAAAAATACTATACCGTGTCGCCCGCTTCACAACCCAGCGGGCAATATTAGAGGGAAATATTGAATATTTACCCTCCCGCCCAACAATATAATTACAGAAAAAGCTGAAGGCTGGTTGGACTGCCTGGGAATTTATCTAAAATATAATTCCAGCACAAAAATATTTACACAATTCCCTAACATTTGATTGGCTCGTAGCAGTCTCTGTCCAAAATTTATATCCCAGTAAACTCCAATACCGAACTACTTTCCGTATTAAACCGTCAGGCGCAGTTAAAATAATTCTTAAGAAAACGGAAAATAAACACATTTTCTTGATGAATTTCTTTCAAATAATGGAATAATAATGAATGAATGGCCTTTTTGTGGAATTTATCGGGGATATAAACATGGAAAAGTCGCAGGGAATACTGGACGAGGCCTTCCGGCCTTCGTCCAGTATTCCCGTGACTTTTCCAAGTTTATACCCTGATACATTCCACAAAAAGGCCATTCATTCCTATAATAACTGAAAGTGCGAAGGCATATATATATATATACACATGAAATGACGGCAGACAGCAGGCTAGTACCCCGGTTGTGCTAGTCCTGTTGTAGTATCACAATGGAGACCAGTAGCCTATTTCACCAACATTGCAAAGTATACTTTTCTAGCAAAGTATACTTTGAGGGAGAAATTTTCAATTTTAGGATAAATTTATTAATTTTTATTATACTGAATTTATTACATTATCACAGCCATTATGGCTGTGATAATGTAATATATTCAGTATAATAATTCTGCATACTTTTAATCATCAAATATATGAAGTCGTTAGTTCTATATGAAATAATGCTTTTCGGGAAAAATAAATGATTTCTCCCTCAAAGTATACTTTGCTAGAAAAGTATACTTTGCAATTTTGATGAAATCGGCTACAGGTATGAGATCAGCATTCGTAAACAATATGACAGATTCTCCAGCCAACAAGAATTTTGTTTCTTTTTCTGTTTCTGAAATAACTTGACTTATCAAAACCATGTTCATATAACAAAAAAATGGATTAGCCATGCTGTTTAAATCTGCTGCAGGAAGCACAATTTGTGAAACATAACACTTTTGTTGTGAACTGATAATTCTATGCCACTTATAGAAGTAGATTACCGAGAATGGAGCTTACAAAATGTGTTGTTCAGGGTCAGCATTATTTGTCATTCACTCATTCAGTAGTGGGTGGAAGGTGGGTGCAAGCGATGGGTAATTTAACGATCGGGGTTCATCCTTACCGGAATTCCGATTGGAGACCTGGTTTGGCCCTCACATACGTCTTTGGAATTTGTATGTGACAGTTGAATCTGGTTATGCCCCTTATGTGAGGTATTACGATTATTCGTAATCCTATTTTAGGGGAAGGGGCCAAGTGACTTTGGTGTGGTATGGACCTGCCACCAGGTCAGGTTATTCTAATTTCAGGGCTGAATATATTGTTTCTCGATGTAAATATTCAGTTCTGATTTTGGAATTTTCCCCCCAATGCAGCAGGTTAAAACGGGATCGAACCCGTTTGCCCGGCCTTACATGACCTTAGCTGTTGATAGGCCGTTAAACACCAATAAACAAACAAACACTCATTCAGTAAACCATTCATCGTGCTTCTAACAAACAGTTACAGTATAGCTCGTTATCTGGCTTCAAGAGTGTGCCAACTGATCACCTGTGAGACAGGTGACACATGGTTTACCGTAATAACCTTAAATGTTTGGACACCATTTGTTTAGAACTTTCACAAAACAAATTGTATCTAAATACATTGTTACTGTGATAAACAACTACAACCACGTACGCTAACTGCAAGCATTTAGACATTACTTGCTGTGAGAAACCATATATTAAAGGTGCATGCCCACTCAGTAGGCACAAAATGTTCTTTATATCATCCGAGACATTTTATGGCAAAATAATTCCAGCACAAAAATATTTACACAATTCCCTAACATTTGATTGGCCCGTAGCAAGTCTCTGTCCAAAATTTATATCCCAGTAAACTCCCACGCCGAACTACTTTCCGTAACCGTGAGGCGCAGTTAAAATAATTCTTAAGAAAAGGGAAAATAAACACATTTTCTTGATGAATTTATTTCGAATGATGGAATTATAAGGAATGAATGGCCTTTTTGTGGAATTTATTGGGGTATAAACTTGGAAAAGTCGCGGGAATACTGGACGAAGGCCTTCCGGCCTTCGTCCAGTATTCCCGCGACTTTTCCAAGTTTATACCCCGATAAATTCCACAAAAAGGCCATTCATTCCTATAATAAACATTCATTCACCATTACCAACGTATTGATTGGCATTATTATACAGTTTATATCAGACGTAGATTTTCACACTGATATCAGGGGCGATAACTGTGTTTCCTAAAAAGGTTAACGGACATTACTATTTATTTAATATCTGTATTTATATTTTGATGTGCAATGATCATACTTGATAATCTGTCGAAAATATTATTTTTTCAGGTGACACATTTAATTAGTATAAATAATTAAAAAATATCATGCCTCATTTGCATATGAAAATAGCATATTACCACCGCGCGTCATTATCAGTAAAATAAACATTAATACATCATTATATCTGTATAGTGCAGTCACTCGTAATTTTTAGAATTGGTGGAATAGTGACATAATTATACACTCATTTAATTCCTTTAAAGAACATGTGCCTACTGAGTGGGCATGTACCTTTAATGTGTGTTTCACATGTGTCCAAATATTTCAGGTTGTTACAGTAAGTGTCATTCTCTAGTCACAGTCACTTAATAACAACACATTTGGGCCAAACACCACGGTATGGCGCAGTTTTGTTGCCCACATTGTTGTATGTTCAGATAAATGTGTTGCCTCTCTAGGGCTATAAATTATGATGAGTTGTGTCAGACCATGTATATAATTATTTATCTCCACATTTTCCCGATGGGAGGAGGAGAGGGTACATATATATCTTAATGATAAATCCATCTGTCACCCTTTCAACAATACAGACCTCTATAGCAGTGTTAGCAAACAGTGTAGATCCAGATGAGCCGGCTCGTGACGAGCCGTCTCATCAGGATCTGCACTTTTTGCAACTAATTTTCATATTTTCTTTTCATAAATGGACTGGTCCGAAAATTGTAATGGTGAATCTTACTTAGCAGGCCTCTCCCCAGCCCATTATAGCGCTTAATTAAAAAAAAAAAAAAACAAGGTACCCAAACTCTAAATTTCAGATAGAATACAAAAAGGTTCCAATTTTGATAGTGTTTTCATTTAGTTTCAGTTCCATTTGATCCCAGGTACCGGGGCGGGATCAACTGATCCTGAGAATAGTGCTGCAGTAGCCATTGCTTGTCGTAAAAGGCGACTAAACTGGCTTAACGATTGGGTTCATACTTTCTGGAACCCACTATACCAGATTTGGCCCTCATGTACATTTTTGGCTTTCTTGTATGTGAGAGTTGAGTCGGGCTATGCCCCATATATAAAAGCAAGATTAGCGCTAATCCTATTACTTTTAGGGGATGGGATAAATGATGCTGGTGTGGCGAGGGCCTGGCACCAGATCAGGTTATTCTAATTTCAGGACTGAATATATATTTTGATTGTAAATATTGAGTTCTGAAGTTGGGATTTACCACCCTCGGACAGGTGGATACGGGACTCGACCCCATTGACCCGTCTGCGTGTAGACTCTCTGAGGCTTGTACCTCCATGTCAGAAAAGCGGACGTTAAACCCTATTCACTCACTCACTCACTCCATTTGATCCCTGAAAGCACTACAAGAGTGTATTATAAGGTTTAAACATGTATTAAACGAGATATATCAATCTACAGTATATTGCTTGTTACAAGCATGATGGGTGTTTCATTGATGGAACGATAAACAGTGCATATTATTTCTGATCAGACTGTGTGGATGCACTGGCTGATCTGGATCTACATAAGCCCTATTCCTCCAGTCACAGCCACAATTAAAGGTCCTGATCATACTTCCACGACTGCATCAAGGTTGAATCCTTTTGCTGCTAGCAGTATACAGGAGGATGGGCGTACGATTGGTACATGGGTACCTTATGTGAGTCAAAAAGACCACTCGCCTATATGTATTTGCTCAAAGTTTAATATAGGAATGAATGTATCCCCGATAAATTCCACAAAAAGGCCATTCATTCCTTATAATTCCAGCATTTGAAATAAATTCATCAAGAAAATGTGTTTATTTTGACAGACGGCAGCCATTTGTTTACATTGACAGCACTGACAGCGCACCTGTAGAAAGTAGTTCGGCGTGGGAGTTTACTGGGATATAAATTTTGGACAGAGACTTGCTACGGGCCAATCAAATGTTAGGGAATTGTGTAAATATTTTTGTGCTGGAATTATTGTATGTGTGAAGATAAATACAGAATGTACCAAACTCGTGGTGCTGCTGCCACTGGGCGCCGCCATTTTGAGACCTGTGCACCTTTTTGATTCACATAAGGTACCCATGTACCAATTGTATGCCCCTCCCCCTGATAAGCACTGGTCACACTGTGCAGATGCTGCTGGTAGCATTTGTCATAAGGTACCTATTTTCAGCTGGGGTCTCATATATAAATGTATATACTGATATTAATTTCATTATTTTGTACCATCTGGACATTAAATTCCCATCGCGTGTCCAGTCTGTAACAGTAAGTACAATGCATACACTTGATGTCCATAAAACACCTGCCTGGTTCTGTGAGCCTATTTCATGTTGAATACACTAATACAGGGTATGAACAAATAGAAATAATTTTCGCTATTTTTCTTGCTTCTACTCAAAAGTATTTGTTGTTACCACTCATTGGAACCGTCTCGATGAGACGGTTCCAATGAGTGGCAATAACACATATTTCTGTATATAATTAAGAGAATTATTTTTATTTTTCGTGTGACAAGTTGTGTAGCGTCAGCATTTAATGGGTTAGTCAATGAGTTACCCAAATGCAATACTATTGACTTCCATTTAGCAATTTTGTGACATATGTTTGAATCAAGAATACGGTAGATTATATCTCAAATGAGAATTCTCTTTGCCACACCGATATTTGTGGGTCATCAGATATTAAATTTGATTTGAATCTGTTACACATCATTACCGTAATACTGATACGGCTGAATGAATGCTGGCTACCTTGGTATCAAATTGTTGACCTATAAATTCAAATGCTGTTTAACTCTGTGCATGCTGGGAAACATGTTGGCTATAAATTGTTTAAAACATCAGATGAAAATTCATAAGATTTTCTTTTATTTCTTCCTGTGAATATAATGTTTATGTCTTGGAATTTAATAAGAATTGAGTCCTAGGTAATTCCGCATTTGCTATGAAAATTTTGTCAACTTTCGACGTCATTTACAGAAATGATCACAGTAATTCGGTATATACATTTCATTCTTTGTCTCATATGTGATGCCAAGTGGCAGGGGGGGGGGGGGGGGGGGGGGGGGTGGGGGGCATGGGGGGCCATTGTTCCTTTGTCTGCTCATTTACATGAAACAGCTTTTAACCCTTAGACCGCTATCTTATTTTTTTTGTCATCTGCTTTTTATTTTCTATTTTTCATTTTTATCATCAAAAACATGCTTTGAATAAGTTAGAACAATTTAATTTAAAATATGGTTTGACAGCACTTAAGAATCATTTCCATTGGAAATGATTCTGAAGTGCTGTCAAAGCATATTTTTGTTGTGAGTAGCGGTCTAAGGGTTAAGAGTTTCTTCATCATGCTATAGCTTCAATGTAACTGGAAGGATACTTTAGTATATTCTGACATGTGATACAGTGAACATAGATTCTGGTATGGAAACCTACTTCTATTGGTCAATACTATTATCATTTCTTAACTAAAAAGGTGTAATGTTTCGCAAAGTGTGCTTCCTATTACAGTAATATTGGAAATAATGTGTTTGGTTGATGTAAGTCATTTAAATTGCAGTCGATAAAGCAAAGAACAACATATTGAATATCTGAGATTTCATTTGAGACCCAATCCCTTTAATAAATTCTGGTTTGCTTCTTTAATAACAATGTCATGTGACTGACAGCTGTAGCATCATTCAATGTGTTCATTTATTATCGCGTAGCGAAAATGGGAATAGAGATCTCTAGCAGAATGGAAAATGTGACGGATGGACGGACAGGCAGACGACTTTTGCATCTATGCATCTATGCAAAAGTCGTCTGTCTGTCCATCTGTCACATTTTCCATTCTGCTATAACTTCTTTACCGTATGATCGATTGGCTTGACATTTCATGTGTGTGTTTATTATCATCCATATTTTTCGTTCACCATCCACCCATGCTTTCCCCATTCCCAAGGTCAAGGGCAAATAATTTTGAAATTTTTGGTTCAGTAGATTTTTATCCAGTAGATTTTAAATGGCTGTAACTTGTTTACCATATGACAGATTGAAACTTCATATGCATATTTATTATCATCCATATTTTCATTCCCAACCCGAGCCATGCTTCCCCCATGCTCAAGGTCAAGGTCAAATAACTCCAATTTCAGCCTAGTAGGTGTGTGCACATATCTCCATTCTGCTATAACTTATTTACCGGTACTGTATGAGCAATTGACTTGAAACTTCATAAGCATGTATCTCATCATTTATATTTTCATTCTCTGCCTCGGCCATGCTCCCCTCATGCTCAAGGTATAACTTTGAATTTTTCCATTCACTAGATTTTATTTTCGGTTCAGTACATTTGTTCTCATATGTTATAACTTCTTTACCGTCTGAATGATTCGCTTCAAGCTTCATATGCATGTTAATTGTCATAATCCATCTTTGCATTTCCTACCCCACCCATGCTCCCCCTTAGCCAAGGTCAAGGTCAAATGACTTCCCCGTAATTTCCCGTCCAATAGACAGATGCATGCACGTTTCTCAAATAATTTATTTTCTGTTTCAACTATTGACTTCATGTGCATGTTTATGATTGAACTGCCACAGCAATGGGATACATGCTGTTGAATTACAATTGCTTTCCTATCACCCATATAATCTCCAATGTATGGGACGATATAAACACATGCTGAATAATAACTAATATCTACACATTATTGCGTGCCATCTTCTATACTTATCTACTTAGTTGTCTGACCCTAGATTTAAGAGGTGTGAGAATTTGTTCCACATAATGCATGCAATTCACTGTAACTCGTGCGCTGATATACTCAACAAAACAGTTAAGGGTATCAGACATGCTCACAAATACTTTCCTCATTTCTTCTACAAAGTTTATGTTGTCACCATTCATTTGTACGGTCTCAGCCCCGCAGGGGACGTAGAATTCTTTTTTTTATTAATTCGTTCCCACGAAATAACAATTTGTTCCCTCAATTTAACAATTTGTTCCCACAAATTAACAATTCATTCCATCAATTTATCAATTGTTAAATTGAGGGAACGAATTGTCATTTCGTGGGAACGAATCGTTATACAATGTATCGTGGGAACGAATTGTTAATTCGAGGGAACAAATTGTTAAATTGAGGGAACGAATTAATAAAAAAATCCATGTCACCGTACATTTGAACTTTTATGAAGAAATAATTGAAATCAGCATGCTATACAACTATCATAATATATTGTACTACATACTGCAATGTACTACATTCTGCAATGTTGTTAACCCATTACATACGGAATTCACCTTTATGGGTATAATTTTTTTTTAAATATTTTATTTGTATTATTTTTCAATGAAAGTATATGTTGTGACCACTCATTTGAACCGTCTCGATGAGACGGTTCAAATGGTGGTCACAATATATATTTCTGAGCTCATATAAAGAAAATCTTTAGGATTTTCCCAAACAAAATGGCATATCCTCAAATGAAATGGATTAATAACAGCATACAGGGACTGTGATAGCTGATCAGGAGCTACACTTGTTAAAAACTCAATAAGCCAGTTTTGGCTTTCACAAGTCACATTTTATTGTCTGATCGGTACTGCCGATATAAATGATGGGAATGATGGTATAGTTAGATTTGAGAGGTGTCTTAATTATTTTCACATGTGTACTTCTTGTTCACAACGATTGGCATTAGAAGGTGCAGCATATGCTTGCTCAGATGTATCAAGTATTAAGACTGGCTGTCTGTTTATAGCTGTTGAAAAGTTATAAACCAGGAAATGCAACTTTATCGTGAATTATAACCATTAACCCTTTCCCTGATAGAGACGACTTTTCACGCCTCTGCAGAAGATGTCTTTAGAAAACATTGTGGGAAAAGGAGAAATTGCTTGTAACAAGCAATTTCTCCTTTTCCCACAATGTTTTCTACTCTATCAGATAATTTAACCATCATTTGACCTAGCATTTCATTGTTTTATTCAGATGTTTTGGATTTGGATGAGTCGAAATATCGCAAAACAGGGAAAGGGTTAATAAATAGTAAATACACCTTGTATGCTACACTGTTTACATTTCGGATAATTCTCAATTCTGTATGACAATTCAACACAAGTTATGTTCCTTTTGCAAAGTCACGATGGTAATTTGGCACTGACAAATGTATTCACCATATTATGACGTCTTAACCAATTCACCCTAATTAACTGGAATGGATTTTGATATGTTAATTTTGCAACAAAGCCAACCATCAGAAAATGGTTTTCAGACTAGTCCATTTATGAAAAGGGAGTATTTTGATGAGTATCTTGATGAGACGGCTCGTCACGAGCCGGCTCATCTGAATCTGCACGGTTTGCATAAACCGCTATAGCAGGCTTTCGGGTTCAAAGGGTTAATGCTAACACTCATATATGTGGCTGTGACTGAAGAAAAGGGGCTTATGGTATTTGTGATCAGTGTAGCTCCTGACCATATAGCACAATAATGTAGCGTGATAACGATCTATATATTGCTTGTTAGAAACATGACAGTGTTTCATTGATTGAATGGCCAACAGTGCAGATTATGATCAGACTGTGCGGATGCACAGCCTGATTGGGATCTACACTGGTTGCAAAACCAATAAGCCCCATTTCTCCAGTCACAGCCACATATATAGTGTATGTGTCTACACTGTTGCATTATGTCATTGTATATCTTACCAGGGATTCCGCTGGGGAAAATAAAAAAATCACCATTTTTTTTTTCTTTTCTTTTTTCGAAAATTGTAATTTTTTATCGCCAATTGTTTATTTTTATCGCCAATTGCGAAAGTGGCGATCGCCAGCGGAATCCCTGTCTTACCCCTATCCATCTAGAATACTTTTTGAACATGGGCTACCAAGGTTTGTTTCCCATTGAGTTATAGATGGACAACAATCGGTGAGGTGTGACCAAATGTGTAATGTTGGACGTTTCCGAAAAAAGGGGTGCGTGTAGCGGTCTAAGGGTTGTATTTGCCAGATGCATAATAAATGTTTACTGACCAGTTACAGTGACAGTTTAGATGCGCAAATGCGCAGGCTGGTCTGGATCTTACGGAGCCTCGCAGGGGACGTAGAATTTTTTTTTTATTAATTTGTTCCCATGAAATAACAATTCGTTCCCATGAAATAACAATTTGTTCCCTCAATTTAGCAATTCATTCTCACGAATTAACAATTTGTTCCCACAAATTAACAATTTGTTCCCTCAATTTTACAATTTGTTCCCACAAAATAACAATTATTTCCCACGGGAACAAATTGTGGGAACGAATCGTTATATCGTGGGAATGAATTGTTAATTCGAGGGAACAAATTGTTAAATTAAGAGAACAAAGGAACAAATTGTTAATTTGAGGGAACAAATTGTTAAATTGAGGGAACAAATTGTTATTTTGTGGGAACAAATTAATAATAAAAAATCCATTTCCCCTGCGGGGCTCCGTGGGATCTACACTGGTCACTAACCCGATAAGATTGTTATTTGCACACTATAGCTCAATTATAAGAGGATTATGCCGATAGGATTTCATAAATATTTATTTTTTGTGGCGGAGACCTTAGGTGTAATGTGATAAATTTAATTAACGTGTTGGTAGATTCACCTCATGACTTAATGAAACATAATTGTGTTACACCCTATATCTGAATATCTGAAACAGAACTTGAGAAGGCTAGCATGTATGGAAGAAGATGAAATACTCATTGAAGCAGAAGTTGAATGTTATCTTTATAGGAATTTATTCAACTGAGGAATTAATATTTTGTTTACTAAGTGTTCAGCTGAATAAAATGTTGGATGCTGTGTGGTTTCATTTGGATTACACATTCTGATCATGGGAATAAACATTGCAAACTATTACCATATTTCTCCAGAAAGTTCCTGTTTTGGGATGATTCAAAAGAATTAACTCAACACAACTAGATATTATTGTTTTAGAAATCAGTAAACTATTGTTATGCTCTCAGGCTCAAACACCTGTAGCCGATTTCACCAACATTGCAAAGCATACTTATCTAGCAAAGTATATTTTGAGGGAGTAATCATTTATTTTTACCGAATGCATTATGTCATATAGAACTCAACAACTGCATATATTTGATGATTAAAAGTATGCAGAATTATTATGCTGAAATTATTACATTATCACAGCCAAAATGGCTGTGATAATGTAATAAATTCAGTATAATAAAAATTAATAAATTTATCCTTAAATTGAAAATTTCTCCCTCAAAGTATACTTTGCTAGATAAGTATACTTTGTAATGTTGGTGAAATAGGCTACTGGTGGATAGCATTTGGGCTATCCATCCATCCATCCGTCCATACTCTCTCCACATTCGCTGGTGGAGTGAAAAAAAAAGACCACTACACACAACAATTGTCGTCTGCTGTTGCTTTTATATCTTGCCTTATTTCTCAATAAAAAACATGATTGGACAGGACTTCAGATTCATTTCCAATGGAAATGATTCTGAAGTGCTGTCAAAGCTTGTTGTTAATTATTCTAAAGTGCTGTCAAAGCATGTTTTTGATGATACAAATGGAAAATTGAAAATAAACAGCAGACGACAAAATATTAAGATAGCGTTCTAAAGGTTATTAAATTCTTTCATTCCATTTATTTGTGGGGTGCAAAAAGTTGCACATGTTTTTTTATGCCACCGGGTTTCAAACGGGTGGCATATAGTGTTTGGACCGTCCGTCCGTCCGTCCGTCTGTCCGTCTGTCCGTCTGTCTGTCTGTCTGTCTGTCCGTCCGTCACACTTTTCGGTTAACCAATTTGTCACAGTTTCTCAAATATGCTGCAGGTGGCATCCGCGTTCGACAGACGCATTTCTTGTTTATTAATAAAATAAAAATCCACAAGCAAACTGGGTCAAAATCATTTTATGAGTTCCATTAACAGGCCACAAATTTAATGATTACTTAATTAATTTGTAAGCAGGACACAAGTTTACTTATATAGCAAACTATGATGCCGTTAACATGACCTTGACCTTTTTAACCATCACAAGGTCATTGAAACAACTAGCTTTTTTGTGTCAAAACGTTTTTACCAGTATCATTAGCCAGAGAGAACTTCGAACTAGCTTCACTGATTACTTTAACCCTTAGACCACTACACACAATTGTCGTCTGCTGTTGCTTTTATATCTTGCCTTATATCTCATTAAAAACATGGTTTGACAGCACTTCAGAATCATTTCCAATGGAAATGATTCTGAAGTGCTATCAAAGCATGTTGTAAATTATTCTATAGTGCTGTGAAAGCATGTTTTTGATGATAAAAATTGAAAATAAACAGCAGACGACAAAACATTAAGATAGTGGTGTAAGGGTTAATTTATTTGAACACATGATGCACATGTTCATGACCTCATAACCTTTTTTCCCTGAACAAGTTCACTAACATATGTTTTTATGTCAGAAAGTGTCACTATTCCTATTTTTTTAATCAGCTTCAATAACTTCAATGATCACTTATTAACTATTCGGACATTCATATGTGAACTTACATGTATATGACACACTCATCACACAATTTAACATTACCATGACCTTTTTGACCTTTGACCAGTTTCTATGTAACTTTAATGATTGCTTAAATATTTGAATATTAATGCTTGCAAACATATATGGGACTCGTGACACTATTAGCACAATCGTGACCTTTTTGATCATCACAAGGTCACTGAAACACACCCTTTTTGACAGGCCACATTTCAAACTGACAAATATTTTTGCAGGCCTGTATAGTGGTATTGGCAACAAATGTAGATCCAGATGAGCCGGCTTGTGACGAGCCGTCTCATCAGGATCTGCACTTTTTGCAAATAATTTTCATATTTTTGAGAACAAAAACCTCCCATTTTCATAAATGGACTTTTCTGAAAATCATTTTGTGAAGGTTGAATTGGTTGCAAAATTAAAATATCAAAATTCATTCCAGTTACTTAGGGGTGAAATGATTAAAGCAATCATTAAAGTGTGTGGTGTGGAATCACATTTGAACCATATCAGTGAGCCTGGAGTTCAAAATAGATGTTGCAAACACTTGTACTTTCTAAGGAAGAATACTCAGTATAGAACAGTGTCAAAACAAAAGAGAAATAAATGAAAAACAGACAATTGTGAAATGTAATAAACAATATATACGACATACCATGTTAAGTCCAATAAACTCCCCAGGGCTATGCAATTCGTGGGGCTCAAAACGTGGAAAATGGGAACAAAAATGTTATTTTCACATACAAAAGCCATTTAAAACAATGTTTTAAATGGCTTTTGTATGTGAAAATAACATAATTAGCATGCAAATATAGGAGGGAGGTTACTATTAGAGAGGAGGCTACTATTGGGGGCTACTATTAGAGAGGGGGCTACCATTATAATAAATATGGTATTTTTATAGTTGATAGTTGACATATATCGCTTCATAGTTGGTACATTGTCTGGGGATATTGGTCATTATAAGCATGCCATTTATAGAATGTGGTGGTGACTGGAGAAATGGGGCTGATGGGTTTTGTAACCATTGTAGCTCCTGATCAAATAGCACACTCCTGTAGCCTCATAATGATCTATAGTGTTGTAGCATGATGGGATGACAAACAGTGCAGATCCTGATCATCAGACTTTGTGGATGCACAGGCTGATCTGGATGTACACTGACTGCAAAACCCATAAGATCCATTTCTCCAGTCACAGCCACAAATATTAAAGTGCCTTCGTCTTGGATTACCTTACCCAATTGTCGTGCCAGTAATAAACAACAAAACCATTCGGTAGTATTACTGTGGCAGTAATAATTGATATTTAGAATCATCATGACGTTTCATAACGTATTTAGATGCCAGAATTGATGCAGAATATTTATGTCAGTAACTTCAGCCTTAAAAATTTGCATAAGCATAGTCCCAGTGAAAAATGTTAAATGTGAAATCCCTGGTACAGGGATTTCACATTTAACATTTTCCACTCAGAATATGTTTTTACGTTTTAATGCATACATGTATTACTATTGTGTCTTATTTGTCAGTGGAAGTACATGTTGCAACCATTCATTTGAACCATTTTGTAATGACGATTCAAATGGTGGTCACACCATATACATCTGCTGGGAAATGAAGAAAATATTTAGAATTTTCTGTAAGAAAAATGGTGTATCCTCAGATTATAATTGGGTAATTATGCTATAATTCAAACATTTGGGCCACAATTTTTGTATGTCAATACAGCTTGATTGTATACATATATATGTCAATTTACATGAATACGCTCGAATATCCCAATCACTTTCTGGCATGTCAATGTACGATGTACCATGGTGTTTAACCAATTTCAGCCTAAGGATACTGATTTTTGTTGAAAAAAATCTCATTATTTTGTTCATTCATCGATAAAGGTATATGTTGTTACCGCTCATTTGAACCGTCTCGTTGAGACGGTTCAAATGAGTGGTAACAACATATACTTTTGAAAGGATATAAAGAAAATAGGGATATTTTTCTCTCAAAAGGTTCATACTACTAAAAGTGTATCCCGTCTGTAATGGGTTAATATGAATTATGAATATCATAGACATCACACCATGGGAAAATTGGACTTATTTAGGGGTTCAATGGAGTAGCTCCTGAACATGCAGCTCAATCATCATTGAAGCATAATTTGCCATGAGAAATTTTTGGATTATTTTGCTGACAAAACGGCAAACAGTGTACACTCTCAAATTGGACTGATAATGATATTGTCATGTTGTTTTAACAGCAATTCACATGTAGTTACTATGATTAACATAAATTTAAAGTTATGAGGCATTTTAAATAAGTACAAAGTTATAGAATTTCATGAGCAAAAAGTGAATAAGCTAATTTTATTATGATGCTAATTTAGCAAACTTGAATGTGAAGACTACGTCTAGTACCAGATAAAATCACCTATTTAATACGTATCTGAAAAAATGGCATAGAATATAAGCCAAATTGTCAACTATATATAAGCAGTGTAAAAAACGTTCCAAAAAATTCCATATTCACCATAAAGAACATGTGCATGTGCATGCAGGGGCGGATACAGAAATAATTGCAGGGGGGGGTCTGAAATTCCAAATCGGTGTAGCCGACCTCTGCGAGCGCAAAGCGCGATTCGCATCGTAAATTTTTTAAATGCCACATCACCGCAGATGCAATTTCCTGACACCTAGGCCACGAAAAAAGTCATCCAACTATTTGAGTATTGTGCTTTTTTTTTTTTTTTTTGCCGGGAGCAGGGAGGGGGTCCGGACCCCCTGGACACCCCCCCCCCCCTGTATCCGCGCTTGGCATGTACCATTGTTTTGGTCAGTGGTTTGGTGAAAAATCAGAAAGAAAGATTGGTCTGTAAACAAAATATAAAATTATTGACCCCTTCAATTATGCAATTTATGGTAGCATTAATTAGTATTAATGTCCGTAATTATACTCGGATGTGTGTGATGCTGTGCATTTTTCGCAGACAGGGCTAAATATTTTTATAAAGATTCTGGCACATAACAGAAATGGGTGGAAATGTTGGCTACACATTTCTGGTTTCACTGAGGGAGAAAATGAGTAAAAGTCAGATATATAGGTTAGTTGGAGCCGACAGTAATGTGGATCAGCTCCAGAGATACTATAATATAACGAAGATAAGCATTGTGACTGAGATTCTGATCCTTCTAGATTGTATAGGTTTGCTTCAATGGTGTGCACCTGTGGTCTCGGAATTGAAGTTGTTGGTGTAACAATGGGTTGTCTCCATATTTCTGGCAATGATTCTTTCACCTTGGATGGTACACTATATTCTCAGTGACTAAATGGATGTGTGTGGATTCTTTTGTGTTGCAGTATTGTATTTATGAGTAAATAATATGATTGTGGTACATGTATATAAAATAATGGCCTTTATTGAGCTCGGGTTTTTGTTTAGAGGTGGCCGTTCACAGAAGTTTGGTTGTATAAACATATTAATGTGTGTTAGCGACAAGTTAAAAGCAACAGCAGACGACAATTGTTGTGAGTAGCGGTCTAAGGGTTAAAAGTCATTTTTTAATTGGGAAAATTGTAGTTCTTTATTAACAATTTCAAAACAGTAGTTTCGTATGTGTCTATCGTGGAAGAATATGTTTTGATATCCATTTTAACTGCCTCTTTTCCTTTCAACATTCAGCTTTTCGTCTGTAAATGTTAACTGGTAGCTTGTTTTGGGTATGTGTTGGTTTTGCTTACTGATTTCTATGGACATATAGAATTGTGGTCATATATATGCATTTGTAATTACGCACTATAGTCTGTTTCACGAAAGCTGCCCAAATTGTACGGCTATATAGACAATTAAAAAACAATACTATTTTCGATAATATTAAATTAAAGGAAAATTTAAGAATGAGCCTTCTTTTTATTTCGTGAAATTTGGTCAAATATTGGTTTTATTACGAAAAATTGATTTCTCTATGGGAATTTAACATGGGGGAAAAAGAGGTAGAGGACTTGTGGGAGGAGTCAAACAAACAATTGTTTTTGGAAATTGACTCCGAAACCTAGCTAGATAGCTTGGAAATGATCTAACTAAGAAAACGAAAGTTAAATTTTAAAAATCAGTCCAGTATTTCTGAAATTCTAAAAAAATTCCCCATGTTAAATCCCCATAGACATCTTCACTACTCCGTGAAGATGTCTATGGGGATTTAACATGGGGAAATTTTGTTTTCGCAATAAAATCAATATTTGACAAAATTTCACGAAATAAAAAAAAATATGGTTTTTGAATTGTTTATATGGCCGTAAAATTTGGTAATTAAATTGTATGTGGATATATGCACGAGTTCCGCAACGTGCGATATTGCGTGACTTCAGGAGTGCAATAATGCTGCGCGGCGGACCGAGTGGCATATATATTCACATACATTTCAAATTATTCTTTTTTATTATAGGAATGAATGGCCTTTTTGTGGAATTTATCGGGGTATAAACTTGGAAAAGTCACGGGAATACTGGACGAAGGCCGGAAGGCCTCGTCCAGTATTCCCACGACTTTTCCAAGTTTATATCCCCGATAAATTCAACAAAAAGGCCATTCATTCCTTATATATAATTCCAGCATTTGAAATAAATTCATCAAGAAAATGTGTTTATTTTCCGTTTTCTTAAATAATTATTTTAACTGCGCCTGACGGTTACGGAAAGTAGTTCAGCATGGAAGTTTACTGGGATATAAATTTTGGACAGAGACTTGCTACGGACCAATCAAATGTTAGGGAATTGTGTAAATATTTTTGTGCTGGAATTATTATATATGTACATCATTCGCAATTTATATGTGCTTCAAAAAATGTACAAACTGTAAATAAAATTCACAAATTAGTGGCGATTTAGAGGGAACTATTTTGCGACATGAAGCGTACTTCCAGCACTGACCAATATGAACTTGTGGAAAAATATTGACGTCTTTCGTTGCATTGTGTTTCATTGTGCATGGGAAACGAAGGTACGTATATAATAAGTTAGTTTACAGATAATGAACAGATAACATAATAAGGATACAAATTTTTGTTAATGCAAAACTTTATATATTATTCTTCTTAATATATATAAATACTGTTTATACAATAACCACCATTTAAGTTAACTTGATTGAAAAACATTTTGTTTGACGGGTCACAATTTTGAAGGAGTAATAAGAAAAATATTTGAGAACAATGAAAATTCCTGAGGTCCAATATATATCCCAAACGTAATAAAACTGTTAGAGCATTACATTTTCATTAAAACCACTATACCGGTGTTTGCAAACAGTGTAGATCCAGATGAGCTGGCTCGTAACGAGACATCTCATCAGGATCTGCACTTTTTGCATGTAAGGTCAAGGTCAAATTTAACCATATTTTTTGGGGGGGATTTAGGTTAGTTTTCAAGAACATAATATCTCTGAAACCGCTTCGCCAATTCACTCAAAAATGCATCTCTATCATTATCCATATTTTCATTCTATGCCCAACCCATGCGACCCCACTGCCCAATGTCAAGGACAAATTACTTTGAAATTTACTTTCATTATTTTTTTGGATTTATGTTAAAGTTTTCAAGAACCCTATATCTCTGAAACTGCTTCGCCAATTCACTTGAAACTTTACATGTGTCTTTATCATCATCCATATGTTCATGCTATGCCAAACCCGTGTGGCCCCTGTGACCAATGTCAAGGTCAAATTACATTAAAATTACCTTAAAGTTTTTACGATTTTTTTATGCCCCCACCACCGAATGGTGAGGAGGGTATATAGTGTTAACGGCGTGCATACGTCCATCTGTACGTACGTCCGTCCCGAAACCTTAACGCTCAGGTAAATGGCTTATAATTTCTTTCGGATCTGCTTCACATTTCACACACACACACACATTGCTCCAATGGTCCTCCCTCTACTGCCCTATGACAAATCCACATTCGTCCCGCCCCCGCTAAGCCCAGGGTCAAGGTCACAGACTTGGTGCGTTTGAAACCTGAAGTCTCCGTAAATGGCTTATAATTTCTTTTTCCTTGTTTTCAAATGTGTCTCGTTTTCTTTGGCTGCCAGCGGGGGAATTTGTGTGCCAACAGGCCACATTTCTAGCTTTTAACCCTTTGAACCCGAAATCCTGCAATAGCGGTTTATGCAAAAAGTGCAGATCCAGATGAGCCGGCTCGTAACGAGCCGTCTCATCAGGATCTGCACTTTTTGCAATTAATTTTCATATTTCTTAGAACAAAAACACCTCCTTTTCATAAATGGACGAATCTGAAAATCATTTTGTGACCATTGGATTGGTCGGAACATTAGCATATCACAGTCCATTCCAGTTCCTTAGGGTTGAAAGGGTTAAATAACCGATAGTATGTGTACGGGTTAAAGATTTTTTTGCATTAAAAGTTTTTTTAGTACTATCAAATGCCTCGGCTGGCACAACATGTGTGCCGCGGCCATCTAGTTTAAATGAACTAGTCTGAAAAGCATTTTGTAACTACCATATTGGATTGTTTGGAAAATTAACAAATCTCAGTGGATTCCAGTTACTTAGTGTTGTAAGGCTTAACCCTTACAATGCTGAATTAATTTGTGTCGTCTGCTGAATATTTTTTATTTTCCATTTGTTTTCATAAAAGACTTGGTTTGGCAGCACTTTAGAATCATTTCCAATGGAAATGATTCTAAAATGCTGCCAAACCATGTTTTTACTGAGAGAAAAGACACAATATGAATTAACAGCAGACGACTATTTTCGGTTCCCGCATTCTAAGGGTTAAAGGTACTGTGTCTCAGATGCTGTGTCAGATATAGAGTTTGTGATATTGTGCTTTTATGGACTGCATACAACCTTTATCAACCAAACTCACCATTATATTCTATCAAATTCCAAGAAGTTCGTGGTTTATTCTTCTACATACTATCACAAACTGAGATAAAACAGGGGAGATAATGATATCATTTGGTAATGCATTTCTGCAATTACTGTACCACAAAGAACAATTTATGAAACATACTGGTAGTGCTTTTTAGTTGTGAACTGCATACTGTCCTAGACAGTTGTCAAATTAAGTTGATGTAAATTAAATTAGTAACCATCAATTACACAAATACTAGCATTTGCCAGAGGAGATATTTTTCAAAATTATAAACCAGTTTTTACCAAATCTTTTTTTCCACGCGATTCACACAATTGGGTTCAGAAATTAAATACAATCTACAGTTAATATTTTTACATTCTGTGCATATCTGAGACCATGTGAATTTAAATGTATGTGTAATATGAAATGTGATAGAGTTGAATGAATATGACCAACAGCAGATCAAAGAACAGTGAATGAAACATTACCATATATTTAAGTGTAGATTTATGCTAACATTGGCGAGATGTTGAGATACAGACAGTAATGAGCATGGTCAGTAAGGATGGTGTAGTCAACAAGGCACTCAGTTTGATTAAAAAACTCCAGCATAAATATGGATTTAAACCAAAATTTTATGATATTCGGACATTGGGTGATCTGGAGGAGTTATCGACCATTTACGAGGAAGATGAATCGGGTTACTCGGTATGTATCCTGTGACTTGTGACATACGTGGCTATGACTGGAGAAATGGGGTCTATGGGATTTGCGACAAGTGTAGATCCAGATCAGCCATCAGGATCTGCACTGTTCGAAATTCCATCAATGAAACACCCGTCATGATTCTAAAAAGCGATATACAGTCGAACCTGTGCTAAAGACCACCTCCGAATAGCAATCACCTGGCTGTAAAGGCCACAATTGTGTTGTCCCAATGGCACAATTACTATATAAATGACCCTGTGAATAAAGACCACCTGTGAACAAAGGCCAGATCTTTTACTTCCCATGGCTGACCTTTATACACAGGTTTGACTGTAGATTGTTATCCGGATGCATCAGTGTGCTATTTGATCAGGAACCATGCTGGGGCACGTTTCACTAAACTTTGTACGACTAAAATGTTTGTAAGTGCAAATTTAAGATCGTCTGTAAATTTCAATTGATGGATTTACATTTATTGAGCATAGGCTGCACATGCAGCCTATGCTCAATAAAGGTAAATCCAATAAGTGTATACAAAAAAACATTGTTAATGTGAAACTTACAGACTATCATAATTTTGCACTTACGAACATTTTGGTGTTACGAAGTTTAGTGAAACGGCCCCCTGGTCTGTAATCCCTTAAACACATTTCTCCAGTCACAGCCACATATGACTATTTTATCTTTGAGGCTGATATGATGATGCCCATGTTCGCGATTCATCCATACCGGTATCTCAAACGTTACGCCAGGGGGCCGTTTCACTTAAACTAAAATGTTCGTAAGTGCAAAATCATAATAGTAAACAATGATTGGATTTACATTTATTGAGCATAGGCTGCATATGCAGCCTATGCTCAATATATGAAAATCCATCAATTGAAATTTCCTAAATTTGCACTTACGAAGATTTTAGTCTTAGCAAGTTTAGTGAAACGGGCCCCTGTAGTCTATTTCACCAACATTGCAAAGTATACTTTTCTAGCAAAGTATACTTTGAGGGAGACATTTTCAATTTAAGGATAAATTTATTAATTTTTATTATACTGAATTCATTACATTATCACAGCCATTTTGGCTGTGATAATGTAATAAATTCAGTATCATAATTCTGCATACTTTTAATCATGAAATATATGCAGTCGTTAGTTCTATATGAAATAGTGCATTTCGGCGAAAATAAATGATTACTCCCTCAAAGTACACTGCTAGATACGTATACATGTACTTTGCAATGTTGATGAAATCAGTTTCTGGTTTGGCCCTCAGGTATGTCTTCTTGTATGTGAGGGTTTAATCTGGTTATACCCCTTGTATGAGTAATACAATTATTCATAATCCTATTACTTTTAGGGGAGTGACTTTGGTGTGGTATGGACCTGGAACCAGGTCAGGTTATTCTAATTTTAGGGCTGAACATATATTTATTTCAATGTAAATATTCTGTTCTGATTTTGGGATTTTCACCCCAATGCAGCAGGTTACATGCGGGATCGAACCCGTTGGCCTGGCTTTAAATGACCTTAGCTGTTGATATACCGTTAAGCACACATAAATCAAATAGACGAGGGTTAATCTGTTTTTCTACAGTAAGTCAGATTACCTTGAAACGACATTCTATTGCCAACCCATGTTGCACCCATATTCAAAGTGTTTTCCAAATATTATTAAATCAATTTAAATAAAAAGTAAAACAATAAAAGCGATCATCCCCGCCATATTTTATTAAAAAATGTGTTTGATAATCTGTTATCAGAAAGAACCAATTGACTCCGTATATAACTGTGCAAAATAAAGCCTTGGCCCGACTGATTTGTACGGAGCCCCACAGGGGACATAGAATTATTTTTTTATTAATTCGTTCCCACGAAATAACAATTTGTTGCCTCAATTTAACAATTCGTTCCCACGAATTAACAATTTGTTCCCTCAATTTAACAATTTGTTCCCATGAAATAACAATTTGTTCCCACGATATAACAATTCGTTCTCACAATATAACAAATTGTTCCCTCGAATTAACAATTTGTTCCCATAATATATCGTGGGAATGAATTGTTAATTTGTGGGAACGAATTGTTAAATCAATGGAAAAAATTGTTAATTTGTGGAAACAAATTGTTATATCGTGGGTCAACGAATTAATAAAAAATAATCCATGTCCACTGCTGGCTCCGTATATTTGAACCATGAACTCAATTTGTAGTCTCCCTTATTAGAGGACTGTCCTGTATTACCTCCCCTGTACAATGTACTGGTTTAGAGTAAATCAATGCCATTTCTAAGGCGGCGGTGCTGTTCATTGATCAGCTGTATTGGCTGGGACTCTGTATGGCAGTTAATGTGTGTCATGGGATACCCAGAAATACAGCTTCAGGTCTGGTACACAAACTATTCTTACATATAATCAGTGGTGAAACCCATATCATATGGCATACAGATTTTTTTGTATCAAAATTTACCAGCAGTTTTCCCCTATTTTCTTTATTTCTCAGTGAAATAATTTGTTGTTCCTGACTCATTTGAACTATCGTGAAGTTGAACCGTCTGAACGAAAACGAGACGGTTCAACTGAATGGTAACAACATATACTCTTGGTGAGAAATTAGAAAAGTATAAATTTGTTGCCTGATAATAAATGTTTTATCTTCAACATGAAATGCAGAGCTCCAGTTAAGTGCGTATTAATTTGACCAACTTGGGGTGAAATTTTGTTATTTCTTCATCAAAAATGGCAAGTTGGGAGTCCTTTAGATTCGTCTCATTGAGACGATTCTAAAGCACTCCCAACTTGCCATTTTTGATGGAGAAATAAGAAATTTACCTCCAAATTACGCACCTTAACTTTGAACTCTGGAAATGGGTACTATTTTCCAGTATGAACATCCATGAAATTGGGTAAGGAATTTGTGTTCATTGTAGAGACTGACGTTTTATCAGTGTCTGTACTGCTCACAATATCAGTAGAGCCAAAGTTGATAATTAATGGGAGGCTGATCTGGGCCTCCCCTGTTTATAGATTTTCTACTTAACCCTTACACCGCTATCTTAATTTTTGTTGTCTGCTGTTTATTTTCTATTTTCCATTTTTATCATCAAAAACATGCTTTGACAGCACTTTAGAATAACTTACAACATGATTTGACAGCACTTTAGAATAATCTACAACATGCTTTGACAGCATTTCAGAATCATTTCCATTGGAAATGATTCTGAAGTACTGTCAAATCATGTTTGTATTGAGAAATAAGGCAAGATATAAAAGCAACAGCAGACGACAATTGTGGTGTGTAGCAGTCTAAGGGTTAATGGCTGGTTGCTATTGCCAGCAGGTCCTTTTTCTCTATAATTAGGATTGTAGGATTGAAAATACACATTGAACAAAGGACATATAATAATATAGACCTTTATCAGACTGTATAGGATATGAGGTTGTATTGGATCTACTGTACGCTGGTTGGAATCACCATGTTGTTTATAGCCCTCGCAACGAGTCCGTCCGTCCATCACTAAACGGTATTCCGTAAGCCTCGCTTACTGACAAATCTAGAATTAACAATTCAACAATTTGTTTCCATGAATTAACAATTTGTTCCCACAGGAACAAATTAATTGTTAATTTGTTTGAACGAATTGCTATAGCGTGAGAACGAATTGTTAATCCGAGGGAATGAATTGTTAATTGAGGTAACAAATTGTCATTTTGTGGGAACGAATTGTTAATTCGAGGCAACAAATTGTTATATCGTGGGAACAAATTGTTATATCGAGGGAACGAATTGTTAAATTGAGGGAACAAATTGTTATTTCGTGGGAACAAAATTAATTAAAAAAATCCATGTCCCCTGCGGGACTCCGTAGATCTGGGCCTGTTATAGATTTTCTAGTTGCAATTGCCAGCAGGTCTCCATTTTCCCAACATTTCTATGGGTATACCTTGCTCTCTATAATTAGGATTGTAGGATTGCAAATACATATTGAAGAAAGGACATACAATAATGTAGACCCTTATCAGACTGTATGGGATATGGGGTTGTATTGGATCTACTGTACACTGGTTGGAATCACCATGTTGTTTGTTATTCCCATACAAATGTCAGTTCAGTTTGGCAGTGCAGTTTCCTATGGAGCCCCGCAGGGGCCGTAGAATTCTTTTTTTTATTAATTCATTCCCACAAAATGACAATTCTTTCCCTCAATTTAACAATTTGTTCCCATGAATTAACAAATTAACAATTTGTTCCCTCATTTTAACAATTAGTTCGCACAAAATAACAATTTGTCCCACGGGAACAAATTGTTAATTTGTGGGAACAAATTGTTATATCGAGGCAACAAATTGTTATATCGAGGGAACAAATTGTTAAATTGCGGGAGTGAATTGTTATTTCGTGGGAACAAATTATTAAAACAAAATCCATGTCCCCTGCGGGGCTCCGTACTTCCCCTATTCGGTAGTGTTTCCCAGTTCCATATTAAGTGTGTATGACTCACTCGTGCGTATAGATTACAACATAATGTTGCTGCGGAGCCAGTGTGGAATAATCAATGTGGATTTGCTGTGATGGTAAGGAACAGTGTTGTTATATAATGCATGCATTTATTTCCACATTAGCTGGCTGCAAGGGGCTGACATTTTGGAGTGGAACAGGATCTACGGTAATAAAACTGTTGGTGTTGCTGGGTCCCATCATGCTGTAGATGTAGGTGAAGATAAGGAGTCGGACACCACTGCCTGTGATAATCTTGTCAATATTTCGATGGTCTAGTAACATAAGGTCGTCAGTGCTATGATATTACGACCTTATGTTACTAGACCATCGATTTGTCAATTTCTTTATATCCCCCCCACCACCCCCCCCCTCCACCCGCAATGAGTGCCCGCTGTACAGATATAATCATTTAGTAATATTTATTTTACTGATAGTGACTCGCTGATCCCAAGGTCAAGGTCACATACTTAGTCTGTTTACAAAACTTAACATCAGAGAAATATGTTATAACTTCTATTTCTTTCATCGAAAATTCTTAATATTTCATGCATGCATTGCTCTAAGGCTCTACTATCATGCTGTGACAAATCCCCGCTGATCTCGAGCTCAAGGTCACATACTTAGTCTCTTTACAAAACTTAACATCAGAGAAATCGGTTATAACTTATTTTGCCTTGCTCAGATCTGCTTCACATTTCACACATGCATTGCTCCAATGGACCTCTACCACCATTCATGTTCGTACCGCCCCCGCTAAGCCCAGAGTCAAGGTCACAAACCCACTTGGATTTTTTTTTCATATTTAGGGGTACCTGGGCCCACGCAGGGGGTATTCCGTAAGCCTCGCTTACTGACCAATCTAGTTTTTCCAGAAAATGTCACAGATGATGTCTCTGATATAAAGAACATGTTGTGCCTACTGAGTGGGCATGTACCTTTAACATCAGAGAAATAAGTTATATAACTTCCATTACCTTCATCGAAAATTTCACACATGCATTTCTCTAAGGGTCTACTATCATGCCGTGACAAATATATGACCATCCAACCCCACGCTGAACCCAAGGTCAAATGTACATATTTAGGGGTACCTGGGCCCACGTGGGGGGGGGGACGTATCCTGTAAGCCTCTCTTACTGACAAATCTAGTTATTTAAGGAATAAAACCATGGGTTGTTGCATTTACATACAAACATTTGGTCTGTTTAAAATGTGTGGAGTTCAAAGTATACTCATCACAAACTTTAAACAGACCACAAATATTTTTCTACTACAGTAAACACAACAGCACATGATTTTTTTGTCGCGCCTGCTTTAGCAGAAGCGGGACATAGGCATAGCTTTTCCATCGCTTCGGCGGAGTCGGAGGCGGCATCAACATTTCACGTTAAGTTTTTGCGTTTAGCTCAGTTTCCAGAAAAATTTAACTCCTACGTCACCTCCATACTTGGTATACATCAACATTGTGGTGTAACCATCTCACACAGAGGGAGCCCATGTCACCTTGACCTACTTTTCATGATTCATTGACCTACTTTTCACATGCATTCAACGTTAAGGTTTTACGTTTAGCTCAGTTTCCAGAAAACTATAACTCCTACGACCTCCATACTTGGTATACATCAACACTGTGGTGTAACCATCTCACACAGAGGGAGCCCATGTGACCTTGACCTACTTTTCATGGTTCATTGACCTACTTTTCACATGCATTCAACGTTATGTTTTTTTGCGTTTAGCTCTGTTTCTAAAACTTAATGCTCAGGTTAATTCATTGTAACTTCTGTTTCCCTCAATGGAATGCTTTAATATTCCATACATGCATTTGTAACAACAATCCGCATCATTCTACAGAAAGTCCATGGTGCCCGCTAACCCCAAAGGTCAAGGTCACTGACTTAGATATTTCTGTGTTTGGAAAAGTTAACGCTCAGTTTATGCTTTAATATTCCATACATGCATTTGTAACAACATCCCGCATCATTCTACAGAAAGCCCATGGTGCCCGCAAACCCCAAAGGTCAAGGTCACTGACTTAGAAATTTCTGTGTTTGGAAAAGTTAACGCTCAGTTTATGCTTTGATATTCCATACATGCATTTGTAACAACATCCCGCATCATTCTACAGAAAGCCCATGGTGCCCTATAACCCCAAAGGTCAAGGTCACTGACTTAGAAATTTCCGTGTTTGGAAAAGTTAACTTAACGCTCAGTTTATGCTTTAATATTCCATACATGCATTTGTAACAACATCCCGCATTATTCTACAGAAAGCCCATGGTGCCTGCAAACCCCAAAGGTCAAGGTCACTGACTTAGAAATTTCCGTGTTTGGAAAAGTTAACGCTCAGTTTATGCTTTAATATTCCATACATGCATTTGTAACAACATCCCGCATCATTCTACAGAAAGCCCATGATGCCCGCTAACGCCAAAGGTCAAGGTCATTGACTTAGCCATTTTCGTGTTTGGAAAAGTTAGCGCTCAGTTTATGCTTTGATATTCCATACATGCATTTGTAACAACATCCCGCATCATTCTACAGAAAGCCCTTGGTGCCCGCTAACCCCAAAGGTCAAGGTCACTGACTTACAAATTTCCGTGTTTGGAAAAGTTAACGCTCAGTTTATGCTTTAATATTCCATGCATGCATTTGTAACAACATCCCGCTCATTGTAATGAAAGCTGATCCCGCATCATTATATGTGCCCGCTAACCCCAAATGTCAAGGTCACTGAATTAGAAATTTCTGTGTTTGGAAAAGTTAATGCTCAGTTTATGCTTTAATTTTCCATACATGCATTTGTAACAACATCCCGCATCATTCTACAGAAAGCCCATGGTGCCCGCTAACCCCAAAGGTCAAGGTCACTGACTTAGAAATTTCTGTGTTTGGAATAATTAACGCAAGTTTATGCTTTAATATTTCATACATGCATTTGTAACAACATCCCGCATCATTCTACGGAAAGCCCATGGTGCCCGCTAACCCCAAAGGTCAAGGTCACTGACTTAGAAATTTTTGTGTTTGGAATAATTAACGCAAGTTTATGCTTTAATATTTTATACATGCATTTGTAACAACATCCCGCATCATTCTACAGAAAGCCCATGGTGCCCGCTAACCCCAAAGGTCAAGGTCACTGACTTAGAAATTTCTGTGTTTGGAATAATTAACGCAAGTTTATGCTTTAATATTTCATACATGCATTTGTAACAACATCCCGCATCATTCTACAGAAAGCCCATGGTGCCCGCTAACCTCAAAGGTCAAGGTCACTGACTTAGAAATTTCTGTGTTTGGAATAATTAACGCAAGTTTATGCTTTAATATTTCATACATGCATTTGTAACAACATCCCACATCATTCTACAGAAAGCCCATGGTGCCCGCTAACCCCAAAGGTCAAGGTCACTGAATTAGAAATTTCTGTGTTTGGAAAAGTTAACACTCAGTTTATGCTTTAATATTCCATACATGCATTTGTAACAACATACCGCATCATTCTACAGAAAGCCCATGGTGCTCACTAACCCCAAGGTTATTACAAGCTCCTTATGTACTATCAAACTACGCCAGGCGGGACATCTTGCTCCGCGGAGCTCTCGTTTATTACTTATATTTACATTGCATGTACTGATAGTTTCAAAAATGTAACTAGCCAAATATGTCGTTAAAATTAAGAACCAGGGGGCCGTTTTACTAAACTTCTTACGACTAAAATGTTCGTAAGCGCAAATCGTCTGCAAATTTCAATTGATGGATTTACATTTATTGAGCATAGGCTGCATATGCAGCCTATGCTCAATAAATCCAACAATTATTTACAAGAAAACATTGTTAATGTGAAATTTACCGACTATCATAAGTTTGCACTTACGAACATTTTAGTCGTAGGAAGTTTAGTGAAACGGCCCTCAGCTTGTTTTACTTCATTTTGTCGCAATTCATGGAGCTGGGATGTTTCCAGTCAATAGCGTGCCGTTATTGACAACATCGTGGAAAGTAATGACGCCAAATAAACTTGAAGGAATCAACGTGACGCGATGTCATTCTCATGTAATGTATTGGGATATAAACGTAATACATTGAATGGGCAATTCCATTATGAATTTAAGAAAGGTATAAATACACACTTTTTGAAAGCGAGCAGCTTGGAAATGATTCTAATGTGCTGCCAATGTATGATTTTGTTGATAAAAAAGGAAAATAAAAATATTCAGCAGACAACAAAAATTAACGCTGCATTGTAAGGGTTAATACTCTACAATTATTGTCTTTTTGAGTCGGTGTACATGAGATTTATGGACCTTCGAAAAGTGATGTTCACCTTTCACATGAGATTTACGGACCTTCGAAAAGTGATGTTCACCTTTCGGTGAACATCACTTTTCGAAGGTCCGTAAATCTCATGTACACCGACTCGGAATACTATAATTGTTTTATTATATGACCCATACCACAAATATATTCATAAAGTCAGGAATATTCACTAATAGTGTAAACACAATATCAATTACATGTGTCGGATTTACGCATGCGTTCTAAGGAGGTGAACAATATGTATGTCTCGCGGTCCGAGAGTGCTTATTTGTGTAAACAAATTGTTCAGAGGTCTACATTCAATTTGTAGATAATCACTTGGCCGTGTTTCGGCCAATGAGAATGACTGAATATACTTAGTCATATTGTAGTTATTGTTACATATTGTAACAGATTTCCATTATTTCACTATTTATGATCTACATCCCCATTGCTTCACCTACAGTATTGGTAACTTCATGTCCATGTTATATTTATATTGTTATCATGGCCACAGGTTGAAGTAATGGACCGAGGTCTATAAATACATTAAATATGCCTAAAAGCATGCATAAATGAAAATAAAATAAGCTAACAAAAAGTTGGTTACAGTAATTATATGACCCTCTATAACACTTATACGTATAAGTGTTATAGAGGGAGTAACCAAATTTGCTTTAGCTTATATTTTTTTTAATTTATGCATGCTTTTAGGCATATTTAATGTATTTATAGACCTCGGTCTGTTACTTCAACCTGTGATCATGGCTATATTGATTATATACTAAGGCAATAACTTACTTGGATGGCTGCAGTATTCTGGAAACTGGTTTTACGTTTGTGCACCAATCACAAAACTTGTCTCGAGGGAAATGTCTGCAGTTTTGTTTGTCTGAATTTCTGGATATTTCAGGTTTTCTCTAGTCCTCATCATATTTTGAGAAATTCATGACCCACTACCCAATGCCAAGATCAATGTCATCAAATTTCTGTTAAACATAACATTGGATACATTTGTTATAATGACACATAATTGACGTTTTCCTCATTGGAATGATTTCTTATTTTACTGATGTGTTTTTAACATTATCTCCAATCTATGGAAGCCCTGGAGGGACTTCTAAATACTTTTAGCTTCCTTACTTCCTTACTTCTAACTTCCAACTTCATTACTTCATACTTCTAACCTCATTACTTCTTGCTTCTAACTTCTTTACTTTTTGTTTTCAACTTCCTACTTCATCACTTCTTACGTCTACCTTCCTTATTTATAACTTCCTTACTTCTAACTTCTAAGAAGTAATGAAGTTAGAAGCAAGGAAGTTGGAAGTAAGAAGTTAGTAGTAATGAAGTTAGAAGTAATGAAGTTAGAAGTAAGGAAGTTAGAAGTAAGAAGTGATGAAGTTGGAAGTTAGAAGTAATGAAGTTAAAAGTAGAAGTAATGAAGTTAGAAGTCCCTCCAGGGCTTCCATACCAATCTCCTCTTAATGCATTGGTCTGGATTTACTTTCAATTCCATGAGCTTTATATTTTATTTTGAAGATCCTAAGTGTTGATGAAACTGTATTAACTCTTTGCATGCTTGCGGTGAAAATATGTTTCTTATTTCTCTCTGTAAATATGTCTTGGAATTTCATTAGAATTGCGTCCTTCGGACTCAATTCTAATGAAATTCCAAGACCTATTCATTATATTTAAAGGCCCTGAACGGCTCAGTATTATAATTTTCCGATTTTTTCAAACACAAAAACATGTTTGGCAACTGATTTAGTACACAAAACTAACATATACTGCCTAATAGGTACATCTGAAGTCTTGAGATTTACATCTTAATCGCAATGTGAAGACAACAAAAACTTGTTTTGTGTACCACTCAGTGCAAAATATCAATATTGACAATTTCATTTCCGTAACCCAACGGCATCGGCTCGGAAGCGAGTCGATAAACTCCGGCTATCAGAATTCATCGGCCGCGAATCGGGTAGTTGAGGAGTTGACCCGAGCGTCTATCGGAAAATCGATCGGGCTTTGAAACAAGCACCTGCTGTTTGTTTATCAACACATATTGATATTTTCATCGACTACAAACTCATTTTTGTACCAAAATGAATTCAAACAGTTTCGAAGTGTGTGTAAATAGAAACCTGTTGGATTTATGTGTGGGAAAACCTAATAGGAGGCCAAATTCGGCAACTTGAGCCGTATAGGGACTTTAAAGGGAGAAATAAAAGAAAATATAATGAATTGTCGTCCGTTATTCATGAACTATTTATAGCCCACAAATTTCCCAGCATGCAAAGAGTTAAAACATCGTAGCTCATAATTCTGCATAACAATTACGGTATAACCACTGCCCTTACTACAGTCAATTGTCACATAGTAACTGCTAAATATTCATATTTAAATGCTCGATATCTGTATATAAATTTATGATTTTGGTTAACCATTCTTGCAGTGCATGCTCATTTTATGATACACTTTGGGCAAGGTTATGGCTACCACCACAATGTTGACTTTTCTGACAACTTTTTCTGATTCTTCTTCTTTGTAAGGACATGCTACTTAATATGCTGTAGTATCTCCGGAGTGTATTTATGTACGCTGACACTTTTTTTGGCGTACATATACAGGTAGTCAACAAAGCATCATCTGTTCATCTCTTCTTCAGTCGGTCTATCCGCCTGTCTGTCCGAGTGTTGCGTTAAAGGTTTTGGCGGCCTACCGTACTGTCTCTGTTACTGTAAGACAGATTTTCTTGAAATTTCATACCCTTACTAGTATCATGCTGCCCATGTGAGGGGTACATCGATTTCTTGTTTGTTTAAAGTAATTGCAAATAGAAGAATACTTTCAGATGTTAAAGATTTTATAGGAAACGTGGAATAATTTCTTCATCTTGTATCTGAACTGGTTGTCACACCTTCTGTCACACATTCTGTCCTATGTTGCCATGTCAACTGGCGGTTCCTGACTGTGTATAGAATTTGCTTTCGCCCATTTTATGCTGAGGATACAACATTTTGCTTGTGGAAAATCCTAAATATTTTCTTTGTATGCGCTTAGAAGTATATGTCGTGACCGCCATTTGAACCATCTCGTTGAGATGGTTCAAATGAGTGGTCACAACATTTACTTTCATTGAGAAATAACAAATAATAAAAATAAACTAATTAAAATATTTCATACCCGTAAAGGTGTATTCCGAATGTACTGGGCTAATTATGGTTTTACTGCAACAGCGCGGAAAGTTAAACTCAAAGAATGGAATGCCAATAATTTCCTGTTGCTGTGAGATCAATACATTCCTGGCGTTCTCCAGGTGAGATTCTGATCATTTAATTTTACCTGTAACAGAAACTTCCCTTATCGGGAATGTGCTATGGCAACAGATGCTGGGAGCAAAATTCCAATTGCATGATGTCACCGATGTGTCCTATATAATAAGTCTAAAGGACTCGCGCTTCACACATTTCCCCGAGTCTGGTGTGGAAAGAGGAGATGTGACAATTTTAGCTATATTTCTGTGTAGATGCAAGTTGCATTTGACTATTTTGTCACTGAATATGAACAATAAATATTTGTTTCATAAACACATGCATTAAACGTGTGTTATATCGAACGCAAAGACATGCATTATTAGCTATAAATTCCATTGTAATACATACTAACGTTTTGTTGCAGTAAATGAGATCATCTGTAACAGATAATTAACATATTACCATTTGATTTTTGCAAGTCATAATTTTGGTAAGTTTTTGATACAACAGATGTCAGATGTTGGCAAATTGTTCAAGTAAATACTTTTGCATCAAAATATGCCGTAATCACAGTTCTAGATATTCTGTAATGCCGAGCTATTGGGATCTCTCCACTGAAAGATAGTTACATTATATAGACAGTCATGGTACTTTATATGAAAGGAAAGTGTATTGTGGTTGGATTTGATGAGTTTGTGGAGATCAGAAGAAGGACCAATGTATATATTACACAGTTGCCATGTGGAAACATGTTCCAGGTAATATACATTTAACATATTCACTACTTTGTAAATAGATGATGAAAAGGGTAATTTTGTGCAAAATCTGAAAATATTCAGGAACAGTGAAGATCCTGATCATCTGGATCTACACTGTTTGCAAATATTGGGTGGGATTGAGGGTAATTTTGTACAAAATCATAAAATATTCACAAACAATTCAAATCTTGATGAGATGGCTCGTGATATGGATCTACACTGTTTGCAATATTGAGATGTTGGTTTATAGTGTTGAAATGTGGCAGGTGTCACGGCGGGTATGTGAGTCACTATGGGGAGGAAGTGTGTAGCTGCACATGTGCCTGGTTGGTTAGCTCAGTAGAACACGGGTACGGTACAAGGCCGTTGTCAGGGGACTCTGGTTAGATGGGTTCGTACGAACCCCCCTTTTTTGAAGCCAGCATGATCTTTTTACATAAATGAGGTCTGAGATGGCCATTTTCAGTGCATAAATGAGCAGAAATTATATTATTCAAATTCCCTACTAACAAAGCACAGTCGAGCGACGCCCAACATATAGCAATATTCTTAAATTTACCCAAAACTCTGCCCAGTTGTCTCTGTTACTGTAAGTCGGATTGGCTTAAAACTTCATTTGCTTTATTTGTCATCATCCATGTTTTCATGACAAAATTACGATATTCTCAAATTGTTAAATTGAGGGAACGAATTGTTATTTCGTGGGAACGAATAAGTAAAAAAAGAATTCTACGTTCCCTGTGAGGCTCCATAGTTTCTGCACTATATGTTGATTATTTTAGGGGAGTCGGGTGACGTTTATCGTAATTTTCTCATGAAAATCAAGTGACGTACTAGGTTTTTCCATTTTACAACACCACTGGGGTATATGCACTTGCCACCTTGGTACAGTTTTCTCTGTTCTCGGGAGATTTTGCAACAAGAAAAGCATTTATGTCTACCATTGATTGTGTTTGGCGAGCAGATTGCATGATATGAAGCATCCAATGATAGGCCCATGGCTCTTTTATGCTCATCCTGGATGCATAATTCATAACTTACCAATCAATAGCGACAGATACGGTTTGTGAGGCAACATATACCGTTAGTTGCTCCAATCTAGTGATGTGTACCGGTACATTATATCATTATGGAACTTTGGTATGGTGACATACTTGGACTTTATGAGCTTAACCCTTACACCAGTATTTTAATGTTTTGTTGTCTGCTGTTTATTTTCTATTTTTCATTTTTATCATCAAAAACATGCTTTGACAGCACTTTAGAATAATTAACAACATGCTTTGACAGCACTTTAGAATCATTTCCATTGGAAATGATTCTGAAGTGCTGTCAAACCATGTTTTTATTGAGAAATAAGGCAAGATGTAAAAGAAATAGCAGATGACAATTGTTGTGTGTAGCGGTCTAAGGGTTAAATGGAAATAATTCCTAAATGGGAATACATTTTAAAAACATAAATTATACTATAGTTTATGACTGGTGTATATTTAACTCTTTGCATGCTGGGAAATTTCTGGGCTATAAATAGTTCAAAAATAGCAGATGACAATTCATTATATTTTCTTTTATTTCTCCTTATAAATGTCATGAATATGTTTTGGAATTTCATTAGAATTGTGTCCTCCGGACACAATTCTAATGAAATTCCAAGACATATTTACAAAGAGAAATAAAACATATACTCCTAATTCGTCTGGCGGATATTTTCGCCGCTAGCATGCAAAGAGTTAATGACACATCAAAATTAATATACATTGCAACCTCTGCAACAGCCACCCATGGAAAGACACAAAACTGACTGTTGTAGAGAGGTGGCTGTTGTAGGGAGGTTAATGCTGAATCGAATTTTTTAGTTCACTGTTTATTTATTTTCTTTGATAATTCTCATCAAAAACATGCTTTGTCAACATTTTAAAATGCTGTCAAAACATGTTTTTATTGAGAAAAAAGGCAAAGCAACAGCAGTCAACAATTTTCGTGCTCAGCAGTCTAAAGGTCAGAGGAAATCATCCATTTGGGATATAAAATAGCGGCTGTAATAGAGAGGGTGTTGTTGTAGAGAGGTGGCCGTTCGGGGAGGTTCGACTGTACACGGATGTGTATTAAGTGTGATGGGACACTTGTGTAAATATTTGCATGTTTTACCCATTCCTTACTGTTAGTGTTAGGTTTCTGTGTGAAAAGATGTTTCAGTTTCATCACTAATTAAAGGTACATGCCCACTCAGTAGGCACAAACTGTTCTTTATATCAAAGACACCATCTGAGATATGTTCTGGCAAAATAAACATTTGTTAAACATTACCCCACGTCATTTGAATATGAAAACAGCCTAATACCACCGCACCGCGTCACTATCAATAAAATAAATATCGCTAAATGATTATATCTGTATAACGGGCATTCGTAATTTTTAGAACTGGTGGAATAGTGACACAATTATACACTTATTTAATTCCTATAAAGAACAGTTTGTGCCTACTGAGTGGGCATGTACCTTTAAAGGTACATGCCCACTCAGTAGGCACAAACTGTTCTTTAAAGGTACATGCCCACTCAGTAGGCACAAACTGTTCTTTATATCAAAGACATCATCTGAGACATTTTCGGCCAAAATAAACATTCATTCACCATTACCCCACGTATTGATTGTCATTAGTATACATTTTATATCAGACGTAAATTTCCACACTGATATCAGGGGTGATAACCGTGTTTCCTTAAAATGTTAACGGACATTACTATTTATTCTCTGTATTTATTTTTTGACGTGCAATGATCATATTTTATAATCTGTCGAAAGCATTATTTTTTCAGGTGACGCATTTAATTAGTATAGATAATTAAAAAGTATCATGTCTCATTTGCATATGAAAAAAATAACCTGATACCACTGCGAGTCACTATCAGTAAAATAAATATTACAAAATGATATTTCTGTATAGCAGGCACTCGTAATTTTTAGCACTGGTGGAATAGTGACACAATTATACACGTATTTAATTCCTATAAAGAACACTTTGTGCCTACTGAGTGGGCATGTACCTTTAATATATTTGAGTTATGACCGTGGGTGTATATAGTGAGATAGTTGTTACCCCAATAGCAGCCACCTGGCTATAGTAGCCACTTTTAATGGCCATGATGCTAAATAAATGTCACTGTGAACAAAAACCAGCTGTGAACAAGAAGAGTCCATGCTTCCCACTCTTGTGCTGGCCTGAACAGATTTGACAAAATTACCTGAAAGTTGAACGAAAAATTTGATTAGCAAATCCTACAATCAATTTGCTTGATATTTTGGCTGCCAGCTGATAAAAGTTGCCTGACGATGTTTGTGACCAGCGTAGCCCTAGATCAACCTGTAGCGCCTATTTCACCAAAATTGCAAAGCATACTTATCTAACAAAGTTTACTTTGAGGGCAGAGGCGTCGGAACCGGGGCGGCAGGTGCGGCGACTGCCGCCCCTATATTTGGACCAAAAAAATATAAACAAATTTGCTGTGAGTTTGGGATCGGGACATGATCATGATTTGGGTAAACAAACACCCCTTGTAATGTAGTGAGTATCCAGGTAATAAAATGTTAATTCGATTATGTAATTTCAAATGTAAAATATATTGACTTTACCGAGCGCGGGAACAGTGCCATTCCTGACAACTGACTGTAATATGTTGTTTGTTTATTTTTGTTTGTAATACAAAAATGTACATGTACGTACTAAAACAGATTACACACATGAAAAATTATATAGTACAAGTATACTATTGGTATTTCCAAATATGTATAGATGGTGAAACCTCATACTAATCAGACAAACCATTTTAATAATTGTCATAAAATTACCAGTGAATTACCCCTTTTTAGCTCGACTATTCGAAGAATAAGTAGAGCTTATGTTGTCAACCCGGCGTCGGCGTCGGCGTCGGCGTCGGCGTCACCGTCACGCCTTGATTAAGGTTTTTAGTCAAGCTTGTATATGGAATACTACTGGCCCTACACCCACCATACTTGGACAACTTCATCTCCTAGTGATGTACATCAATAACCCCTGATCTATATTTGACCTTGACCTACATTTCCTCTTGAATTACTTGGTTAATTCCCCTTGGTTAAGGTTTTTATTCAACCTTGATTAAGGTTTTTAGTCAAGTTTGTATATGCAATACTACTGGCCCTACACCCACCATACTTGGACAACTTCATCTCCTAGTGATGCACATCAATAACCCCTGATCTATATTTGACCTTGACGTACATTTCCTCTTGAATTACTTACTTAATTCCCCTTGGTTAAGGTTTTTAGTCAACCTTGGTTAAGGTTTTTTTTCAAGCTTGTACATTGAATACTATTGTGCATCCAGACACCATACTTCGACAACCCCTTTTCTCATAGGTATGTACATCAATAACCCCTGATCTATATTTGACCTTCACCTACATTTCCTCTTCAATTACTTACTTAATTCCTTTTGGTTAAGGTTTTTAGTCAACCTTCTATATGGAATACTACTGGCCCTACACCCACCATACTTGGACAACTTCATCTCCTAGTGATGTACATCAACAACACCTGATCTATATTTGACCTTGACCTACATTTCCTCTTGAATTACTTAATTCCCCTTGGTTAACGTTTTTAGTCAAGCTTGTAGATGGAATACTCCTGGCCCTACACCAACCATACTTGGACAACTTCATCTCCTAGTGATGTACATCAACAGCCCCTGACCTATATTTGACCTTGACCTACATTTAACCTTAAATTACTTACTTAATTCCCCTTGGTTAAGGTTTTTACTCAACCTTGGTTAAGGTTTTTAGTCAAGCTTGTAGATGGAATACTATTGTGCATACAGACACCATACTTGGATAACTTTTTCTCATAGGGATGTACATCAATAACCCCTGACCTTTATTTTACCTTCACCTACATTTAACCTTCAATTACGTGGTTAATGTTTATAGTCACGCTTGTATATGGAATACTTCTGGGCCTACATCAACCATACTTGGTCAACTTCATCTCCTAGTGATGTACATCAATAATCCCTGACCTATATTTGACCTTGACCTACTTTTATCCTTGGATTACTTAGTTATCTCCCCTTGGTTACGTTTTTTACTCAATCTTGTATATGGAATACTCCTGGGCCTACAGCAACCATACTTGGAAAACCACGCATCAACGTCCAAGGTCAAGGTCACTGTTGAAGGTCAAAGGTCAAACCTATTGAAATTCCCTTCCGCTCTATATCTTCTACACCGATGCATGGATTATCAAATGGCTTGGCACAAATGTTTCTCATGATGAGAAGGTGTGTCGCCATCAATAACCACACACCTACGTCCAAGGTCAAGGTCACAGTTGAAGGTCAAAGGTCAAACCTATTGAAATTCCCTTCCGCTCTATATCTTCTACACTGATGCATGGATTATCAAATTGCTAACCACGCACCTACATTCAAGGTCACAGTTGAAGGTCAAAGGTCAAACGTATTGAAATTCCCTTCCGCTCTATATCTTCTACACCGATGCATGGATTATCAAATGGCTTGGCACAGATGTTTCTCATGTTGAGAAGGTGTGTCACAATCAATAACCACACACCTACGTCCAAGGTCAAGGTCACAGTTGAAGGTAAAATGTCAAACCTATTGAAATTCCCTTCCGCTCTATATCTTCTACACCGATGCATGGATTATCAAATGCCTTGGCACAAATGTTTCTCAGGATGAGAAGGTGTGTCGCGATCAATAACCACGCACCTACGTCCAAGGTCAAGGTCACAGTTGAAGCTCAAAGGTAAAAAATATTGAAATTCCCAAATAGCTTGGCACAAATGTTTCTCACGATGAGAAGGTGTGTCGCGATCAATAACCACGCACCTACGTCCAAGGTCAAGGTCACTGTTTAAGTCAAAGGAAGGTCAAAACCTATTGAAATTCCCTTCCTCTCTATGTCTTCTACACCGATGCATGGATTATCAAATGGCTTGGCACAAATGTTTCTCATGATGAGAAGGTGTGTCCCGATCAATAACCACGCACCTACGTCCAAGGTCAAGGTCACAGTTGAAGGTCAAAGGTCAAACCTATTGAAATTCCGTTCCGCTCTATATCTTCTACACTGATGCATGGATTATCAAATTGCTAACCACGCACCTACGTCCAAGGTCACAGTTGAAGGTCAAAGGTCAAACCTATTGAAATTCCCTTCCGCTCTATATCTTCTACACCGATGCATGGATTATCAAATGCCTTGGCACAAATGTTTCTCAGGATGAGAAGGTGTGTCTCGATCAATAACCATGCACCTACGTCCAAGGTCAAGGTCATAGTTGAAGGTCAAAGGTCAAACCTATTGAAATTCCCTTCTGCTCTATATCTTCTACACCGATGCATGGATTATCACACTATGCCCAGGGTCAAGGTCACAGACTTGATGCGTTTGAAACCTTAACGCTCGGCTAAATGGCTTATGATCAAAAATGCCTCGTTTTCTTTGGCTGCCAGTGGGGGTATTCGTGTGCCGACAGGCCACATTTCTAGTTTCCCTTGGTTAATGTTTTTAGTCAACCTTGGTTAAGGTTTTTATGTAGGCCGCAGCCACCTTCTTTGTCAAGCTATGTGTACATCGACAACCCTCGTAGTCGAGCTATGCTGTTCTCCTACAGCTCTTGTTACCAGTGCTTTTGCTATAAAAATGTGTATGATATACCTATTAATGGTGTCTCTTTAATGCAGCAGAATGCAGGAAATGCCATCTAGAATTAAACAAAAATCGGGGGGGGGGGGGGGGGGGGGGGGGGTGGGGGGGGGGGGGGGGGGGTGAGCATGCCCCCGGACCCCCCTAGCACTCCCTCGCTAATCACTCGGGTCGACTGCCGCCTCCCCAATATTAATTTGCTTGCGACAACTCTGGAGGGAGTAATCATTTATTTTTTCCCAAGGGAATTATTTCATATAGAACTAACAACTGCATATATTTGATGATTAAAAGTATGCATAATTATTATACAGAAGTTATTACATTATCACAGCCAAAATGGCTGTGATAATGTAATAAATTCAGTTTAATAAAAATTAATAAATTTATCTTTAAATTGAAAATATCTCCCTCAAAGTGTACTTACATGTAGCAAGATAAGTATACTTTGCAATTTCGGTGAAATAGGCTACTGATCTGGGTGTACCCTTTTTGTCAGTCAGTCACTGAAGCAGACTAGTGAATGTATAGGAAGATCAGCACCTATGCTGGTCATAAATGTTATAAGGTATCTTTTCTCATGTGGAATTCCATTAGCATGCTCTAGGCCCATGCTTCTGAGCAGATTATTCAAATTCGAACTTGAAATCCGGCAGTTTGATTAGCCGAGACTGAGCACAGCTCGGCATCGACCAATCAAGCTTCCTGATTTTTAACATGAGAACGGAGAATGATCTTATAAAGTTTTATAAGCACTGCTCAGCCTCACCCAATCAACCTTCCTGATTTCGAGCATGAGGAAGCACAGCTCAGACTTGACCAATTAAACTTCCTCAAAATTCATGCATGAGAACGGAGTATGCACATTCTCCTAACTCTTACTCAAAATCTGGCAGTTTGATTGATTGGTCCAATCAAACTTCCTGATTTAGAGTATGGTACTCATAGACAGTTATAAGCACTTCTCAGGAACCCGTTTCTATATTACAGGAGAGCCCTGGTGTGGAGGAGGGGGAGGAGGGAGAGTGGGCCCTGGTGTCCAACGATGGTAACGTACAGAGACTCCCCAAGACGATGGTCTTCCTGGGACGCGAGGAGTGTGATGTCGAACTGCAGGTAAACATTTATTGTCACCCCTAGCAACTGGAATGGAATCTGCCATGCTTTTTGTACGTCTATTTGAAAAAAATGGATGTATTATGTTTTCCCCTTGTCCATGCAATAACTCCAGTTTTACTCGACGGTCCTTAACCCTTGCTACACCGAAGGCCTGTATAGTGGTATTGGCGAACAGTGTAGATACTTGCAAAAAGTGCTATTTTAAAAAACAAAAACATCCCCTTTTCATAAATGGACTGGTCTGAACATCATTTTGTGACGATTGGATTAGTTGCAAAATTGACATCAAACTCCATTCCAGTTATTTAGGGGTGAAAGGGTTAACCAGATTTAATACATAATGTTATTGTGACAAGAGGAAGAACCCTATTGACTTTCTTGGCATCCAAATGTTAATATTCACATTCTGTATCTGTGTCCATTTCATGCAATAACTGTGTACCAGTAATTTCAATTTGGCAAATTTTAACAAAATTCCTGTGGATTTTAACCAAAATCGCTGTAAATGTTTATCGTGGCAACAGGAAGAACCCTATTGAATTATCTCACCTTGCCTCGACGGATGTATATCGTGACCTGTGGTACTCTGTAGCCTATTTCATCAACATTGCAAAGTATACTTTAGTAGCAAAGTATACTTTGAGGGAGAAATTTTCCATTTTATGATAAATTTATTAATTTTTATTATACTGAATTTATGACATTATCACAGCCAAATAAATGATTACTCCCTCAAAGTATACTTTGCTAGTAAAGTATACTTTGTAATGTTGGTGAAATAGGCTATTAATCAGCAAAGAGCTAATTCTTGAAAAAAGACAAATTGATCACCAAACAGTGCATGTGCTCGTTGCGAGCCGGCTCCTCTACATCCACACTGCAAACATTAGGATAGACATACATGTACTTGCATTGTTGAAAGAGTTAACTCATTTGTCACAAACCTTCATGTCTCCATGTGTGGTCTCTATATGACCTTAGCTGTTGGTGGGACGTTAAACCCTTTCACTTCCACTTTTCATGTCTCCATTAAAGTATATGTGACGCTTCATGACTAAAATGAGACAAGCCATGTGATTTTGTACCCAAGAAGGTGTGCGATATTAAAAATATTTACAATCTTTACAATATTTTCTGTATATGACGTTGAAAATTGGCAAAATGTTCAGAGCAATGGAATTATGCATTTGTTAGGACAATTTCGTCAAATTTCGACGTAATTAACAGAAAATATCACAGTTTCTGTAAATATTTTTTCATGAAAATCTTCTTGGGTACAAAATTACATGGCGTTCCGTTGCTGACCAGTGTATCTCCCGATCAGAAGGCTCACTCTCACAGCAAAGTAAGGATTTAAAATTTTCATTCAATATATCGTGAATGCTATCTGAACTTGACAGCGAGCCATTCAGCAGGGGACTGTTTCACTAAACTTTGTACGACTAAAATGTTCATAAGTGCAAAATTTTGATAGTCTGTAAATTACACATTAACAATATTTTCTTGTAAACAATTATTGGATTTACATTTATTGAGCATAGGCTGCATAGGCAGCCTATGCTCAATAAATGTAAATCCATCAATTGAAATTTCCAGACGATCCTAAATTTGCTCTTATGAACATTTCAGTCGTACAAAGTTTAGTGAAACGGGCCCCTGGCCTTTATGTGCCGACTTTTGGAGCTACATTGGTCACACACTCGATAATCATATTTTTATACCCAACTGGACAACAGTCAGGGAGGTATTATAATTTACACATGTCTGTCCATCACACATTGTTTATTACATACCCCTGAAATGTTCGTCAGTTCGTCTGTCCATCTTTCCAAGATTTGCGTGGGTGGCAGGTGGGAGCATGCGATGGGTAATGTAACAATCAGGATTCATCCTTACCGGAATCCCGATCGGAGACCTGGTTTGGCCCTCTCGTTGGTATTCTTGACCTTAGCTGTTGATAGGCTGTTAAATACCAACTATAGCACTACTATCTCTATAACCTTTAGTTAGATTGGCTTGAAATTTCTACTTATTTATCATCATCCATATTTACATTCTTAGCCCACCCATGCAGCCCCTGTCTGTGGTCAAGCTCAAGATCACATGACTTTAGAAATTTGCGTTCAAATTTGCATCCTCTATCAGTGTTACTGATTTTTGTATTACGAGTCACGTATTGTTTCTTCCAGACTACAGGAATATTCTAACTGATCAAATCACAAACCTTTATCCCTTTACATTCGAAATACACTTTCGCGTAACTGGATTTTGAAATATTATTTTATTTTCTAATTTATGCTATTAAATGGATATAAAAAAATCAATTAACCCTTAGACCGCTACTCACAACAATTGTCATCTGCTGTTGCTTTTATGTCTTGCCTTATTTCTCAATAAAAACATGGTTTGACAGCACTTTAGAATCATTTCCAATGGAAATGATTCTAAAGTGCTGTGAAAGCATGTTGTAAATTATTCTAAAGTGCTGTCAAAGCATGTTTTTGATGATAAACATGGAAAATAGAAAATAAACAGCAGACGACAAACAAAATAAGATAGCGGTCTAAGGGTTAGTGTTATTTCTCAACGAATGTGTAAATTGTGACCACTCAGGGAGATGATTCAAATGATGGTCATTCCATACACTTCTGATGAGAAGTAAAGATATTTAGAATAGTCCTGCAGTAAAATAGTGTATCCTACAAATGTAATGAATTCTCATCCTGGCTGTGTGTTGCACAAGAATATATTTGAGAAGTTAGATAACTCTGTCGAACATTTCCTCCAAAATTGCCAGCTCAATTATCTTCCCTGAGCTTGTGTATGATCAGTGGGATAACAGCCACAGTGTCTAAACTTGTGTCCATCTGGTGGACATGGCTGTCGGTTATTGTTCTATAGACCACAATATAGTACAATTAGGTTTATTGTCGTGGCTACCAGCAAAGACCCAGACCAGCCTGCACATCCGTGCAGTCTGATCAGGGTCAATATTGGTCGCCATTGGGTCTATGATATCATTCATAATATGCATTCAGACAGTGAACAATACAAACTGTTAACATGCTGCATTATCTTTTTTTCGTCTGCTGTTTATTTTCTATTTTCCATTTTTATCTTTAAAACATGCTTTGACAGCACTTTAGAATAATTTACAACATGCTTTGACAGCACTTCAGAATCATTTCTATGATTCTGAAGTGCTGTCAAACCATGTTTTTATTGAGAAATAAATCAAGATATAAAAGCAACAGCAGACGACAATTGTTGTGTGTAGATCCAGATGAACCGGCTTATATCGAGGATCTGCACTTTTTGAAAGTAATTTTCATATTTTTGAGAACAAAAATACCCATTTTCATAAATGGACTAGTCTGAAATCCATTTTGTGACGATTGGATTGGTAGGAAAATTACCATATCACAGTCCATTCCAGTTACTTAGGGGTGTAAGGGTTAACGGGTTAAATTGTGTGGTCTGCTGTTTATTTTATATTTTCCATTTTTCTTATAAAAACATGTTTTGACAGCACTTGAGAATCATTTCCAATGGAAATGATTCTCAAGTGCTGTCAAACCATGTTTTTATTGAGACAAAAGGCAAAATATTAAGCAACAGCAGACGACACTTTTCGTTTCCAACATTCTAAGGGTTAAGATTAAATTGACCATTATATTTTCAGCACATGAGAAAATGTAGAATTCACACTTTGTTGTAAATGTAGACCCAGCCCAGCCGGCATTTCAGGAAAGTTCTCTAGCATTGCGCAAGGTTCAGACATGTATATGGACCTGAAACAACATACACCAGCTGCATCTGCCACTGTTCATATATCAATAAAATTCAATATTGATAATACAGCTTTATTTGTGTGCATATAGATGCCGTTCTGTTCACCATTACTTTACAAATCAATATTCTTCACTGTACGACTTTTAGAGTTGTTTCCCTTTGTGTTTGATCATGTGACCTTGGTGACCCGAATACTATCTGGTGGACACTGAGAAGTTGTTTGTATAGAAACATGATTTTGGACTAGCAAATTCACACGCTGCATGTTTACTGTGGTAAAATAGGAATTACCGTAAGTTGAATTTGAGCTAATATTTAACTGGTAGACAGCTTGTACTATGGAAGAAGGATCTGAATGTTGATAAGGTTTGTTTAAATTATGTATATGCGTATTTTACATATTTGATTGTATGTTCTTGGTGTGAAGGTGTTTTCTATTAACACGATGACTAGGGGTACAAGACAAGATGAAAACTTGTAAATTATATTCTTAAATTGATATGCGTGGTGTTTAATGATTTGAAGGCAGGGAGATCATTTAATCATATCTTGGCAGCACATGAGAATCATCTCCATGGGAGATGATTCTTGTGTTCTGCCAAGATATGTTGATGAATTGGAATAAATAAAATAAAGGGAAAATGAAGATGACATAAATAATTATGTGGTTGTATTGATTGTATGCTGTAATTTAGGGATTTGGTTTACAACTTCAGCTTGTCCCTCTATCCTTATGGGTGGCAGGTGGGAGCATGTGATGCGTAATGTAACGATCGGGGTTCATCCGTACCGGAATTCCGAATGGAGATCTGGTCTGGCCCTCACATACCTCTTTAGCTTTTTGTATGTGACAGTTGAATCTGGTTTTACCCCTTATGGGAGAGTATTGCGATTATTTTAGGGGAAGGGGCCCCAAGTGACTTTGGTGTGGTATGGACCTGGCACCAGGTCAGGTTATTCTAATTTCAGGGCTGAATATATTTGTTCTCGATGTAAATATTCCGTTCTGATTTTCTCCCAATGCAGCAGGTTAAAACGGGCTCGAACCTGTTTGCCCAGCCTTACATGATCTTAGCTGTTGATAGACCGTTAAACACCAATAAATAAACTAGAACGCAGGAAACACCATTTTGAGGGTCTAGGTTGAATTTTTTTGAGAGCCCCCACTCAATAGTCTGCCATGGCATTAATTTAATCACCACCAAGGGCATGGATTATTTTCTATGGTCAACTGAGCTGGTGTGGTAATCGGTGCCTGGTGCCAGATCAGGATATTTTGGTTTCAGTGTGGAATGGACCTAAGTACGCGCCATTACGTCACCACACTGTTTCACTCCATTTTAGCCGTGTGTAAACGGGTAGCCATAAAAAAATAATTCAAGTACTTTCCTTATTCATCGCATAAGTAATCACATTAAACTACCATTGAAACAGTACGTGTTTCTGAAACTTTTGAAATTGATGCGGAAGTAGGGATACCTGCATCACGCAGCATGTACTACAGCCCCGGAATATGTACATGTAAATCAGCTGTTTGAATGGAATGAGTTATCAAAGTACCGAAATTACTAAATATATGTTCATATTACATGATATTTCAACGGAAATGTAACAATAACGTTTGACCATGTCCAGCCGTGGGTAAACGTTTGCCGTGGCACTCGGGAACTGTTTGAACCCAAGGCCGTAGTAGGCCTTGGGTTCAAACAGTTCCCACGCGCCACAGCGAATGTTTACCAACGGCTGGACATGGTCAAACCTAAAATAACCTATCAATCAATCAACAATGCATATACAAATCAACTGTCTAACCCAATTAGGTGATTTTTTCTTTATAGCTTAGTGTGTGGACCTAAGCGCATTAGACCGTTTCACTAAACTTCGTAAGACTAAAATGTTCGTAAGTGCAAATTTAGGATCGTCTGGAAATTTCAATTGATGGATTTACATTTATTGAACATAGGCTGCATATGCTATGCTCAATAAATGTAAATCCAACAATTGTTTACAAAAAAACAATGTCAATGTGAAATTTACGAACATTTTAGTCGTAAGAAGTTTAATGAAACGGCCCCCTGTACCAAAGGTTGTGGGCTCAATACTCTTCCTAGACTTGTAAAATATGTTCATAGTATTTTCATCCCACTTGTCTTTCTGATGATATTTGAAACCAAGGACCTCTACATGACCTTAGCTATTATTAATCATATTGTGCAGTTAGATCAAGTTCTCGCAACACACAGCCCATACACCCGTCTCTTGCACAACTTTATCATCTTATATAATATGATAGCGATCTGGTAACCACCGTATATCATATGACTGTCATCGGAACCAGGTAACTCGGTGAGTCCTTTCTGTAGGGGACTTAGATAGGTGTGGGTGGTGGTCGGGCGAACGAGACGGCATAAATTAACGCAGGGATTACGCTGGCGATCGGCATTTTCGCAATTGGCGATAAAAATAAACAATTGGCGATAAAAAATAAATTTGAAGTTGCAATTTTTTTATTTTCCCCAGCGGAATCCCTGTTAACGGTAGGGGTTCCACCTTATAGGAATCACGATTTGCCTGGTTTGACCCTCAGGTACGTTTTTATCTTTGGCTCTTTTGTTACCTGGGAGTTGAATTGGGTTATTGCCCATTATAAAAGTAGTAAGATTATTACTGATCCTACTGCTTTTGGGAGGGGCCAAGTGATTGTGGTGTGGCGAGGACCTGGCATCAGATCAGGATAATTCTGATTTCAGGGCTGAATATATAGTTTTATTATTGTAAATATTCAGTTCTGATTTTGGGGTTTTCCCCCCATTTGTATATTTACTTAAACATGTACATGTACTTGTACAGGTAATATATGGGATTTAGTACTAAACCCATTGACCCGGCCTTAAATGACCTTAGCTGTTGATAGGCCGTTAAACCCCAACAAACAAACAAACAAAACTTAGATAGGTGCTCTTTTATATCAGATTTAACCCTTTCAACACTACAGACCTCTTTAGCAGTGTTTGCAAACAGTGTAGATCCATGTGAGCCTGCTCGTAACGAGCCATCTCATCAGCATCTGCACGTTTTGCAAGTAATTTTCATATTTTTTTGAATTTATTTTCTTATGAATGGACTAGTCTGAAAATGATTTTGTGACAAAATTAATATATCACAGTCCATTCCAGTTAGTTATAAGGTGGAAAGGCTTAAAGGAGAATCTGAGCATATTTATGAACCAGATAGGATTATTTGATAAACAGAGCCTGGCCACATGTAGGCCAAAACTGCCTACATGTGGCCAGGCTCCAGTTCATCAAATAATCCTATCTGGTTCATAAATATGCTCAGATTCTCTTTTAAGCCTTTCTATTTTCTCTATCCATATCCTTTCTCCACTCTCTCAGATTGTCTGGCAAATGTTTATTGAATGTTCTGGGATTTTGGGATAGCTACCACATTCTGGTTGTTATTTGTTAATTCCATAAAAAGCAGGTCAACGTGTCACCATGTGAGTTTTTGTGTTTTAGCAACAGCGGGGGTGTTCAGTTAGTCACATTAATATACACCCAGATATTTCAATAGGATATATTACAGTATTAAAAGTGTGTGGAAATAAACTGTCAAACATTTGGTGGACATTTACCTGTGGATATACCGTGGACTTGGTGACACACCTTAATTTATAGGTATTTGATCCTTCTCTTCGGGTTAAATACCCCTGACACCTATTATGCATTTGATCTCTAAATTCTGTACCAGCCATTTTAATTCAATAGCCTCATATAAAATCATTGATTATACCACTACGGTACTTGACATATAAATTTAATTTTCATATATTTCGGTCAATGTGTCTGTAATCTTGAGCGAGTTTAGAATAATTTAGTACAGCAGAACCTCTCTAAATCAGACACATAGACAGCCTCAGTGTGTTGGATTTGGATGAGCTCCACTGTCTGGTGGTATCTATTCATGATTGCAAAGCCCACAAACTACTGTAATGGAAAGTAAATGTGGCTGTGGGAGCCAAAACCTACCTACGTATCCGGTAAAAACAAACCAGGCTTTGAAAAAAAAAACGAATGTAAATTTATGTTAAAAACTTCCTCAACCCTTTGCAAATGGTTGATGAATTGATTAATTTAAATTGCCGCTAAATAATAAGAAAACACTCTTATTAAACTTATTAAGTGTAAATTAATGAACAGATTTAAAACTTAGACAAGTCCCAAATCAATTTTCATGTTACTTCACCAATAAATAATGTAATATAGGATACACAGTTTGTTTGTTTTTTCATAGAACCACTCTCAAAACCTTCCCGCACGCGGACGCTTAACAGAGGAAGAACTTGCTATGGCCTTATCCACAGCCCAACTCCAGATCTACTGTACGCTACTGTAACCTGAATCTATGCTGTTTATTAAAATCATGATGAGTGTTTCATTTTCACTAGCTGAATATAGAACAGTGTAGACCCTGAGCAGACTGCGCGGAGGCTGGTCTGGGTCTACACTGGTCGCAAAGGTCATAAGACGCATTTCTCCAGTCATAGCCCTATGTTAATGAATGTGGAAGCTAAACTGGACACCATGAACTGACTCCCAGAGGATTCGGATTATAGAGGTTTCACTGCGTACTGTAATTATGGAATATGTCACACCATACCAGCCCGTTTCAATACAGCTTGACATCATATCCTCACCCCTGAAATAATCCCAGGGTCCATTTCACTAAACTGTTTAACCCTTTCCAAGTAACTGGTATGGACTCTTCCATGTAGACTTTTAAACTAGATGTATTACATTAATCAGAAAAGGGGTGTTTTGTCAAAAATCAGAAAATATCCACAAGCAGTGCAGATCCTGATGAGACGGCTCGTTTCTGCATTATGTGATACCACCCACTGCCACTTAAACTGCATTATGATACACCATGCCACTTTACTCATTATGTGATACCAACCATCCACTTACTGCATTATGATACCACCCTTTCTGCCACTACTGCATTATGTGATACCAACCACTGCCACTTACTGCATTATGTGATACCACCCACTGCCACTTACTGCATTATGTGATACCACCCACTGCCTCTTTGGACTGCATTATGTGATACCACCCTGCCATTACTGCCATTATGTATCCACCCACTGCCACTTAAATACTGCATGATACCACCCCTCCACTTACTGCTTAAGTATACCACCCACTGCCACTTAAATACTGCATTATGTGATACCACCCACGCCTTCTGCATTATGATACCACCACTGCACTTAAATACTGCATTATGTGATACACCCACTGCCACTTTACTGCATTATGTGATACCACACTGCCACTTACTGCATTATGATACCACCCACTGCCACTTTACTCATTATGTGATACCAACCCACTTGCCACTTAACTGCATTATGTGATACCACACTGCCACTTACTGCATTATGTTATACCACCCACTGCACTTAAATGCATTATGTGATCCACCCACTGCCACTTACCTGCATTATGTGATACCACCCACTGCCACTTAAATATACTGCATTATGTGATACCACCCACTGCCACTTACTGCATTGAATGTGATACCAACCAGGCCCCTGCCACATACAGCATTATGTGATACCACCAGCCACTGCCACATTGACTGCCATAGTGTGATACCACCCACTGCCACTTACTGCCTTATGTGATTACCAACCCACACTGCACCACTTACTGCCATTATGTGATTACAACCACCCGGCCACTTAAATACTGCATTTATGTGATACCACCCACTGCCACTTAACTGCATATGTGATACCACCACTGCCACTTTAAAACTGCATTATGTGATACCACCACTGCCATTACTGCATTAAGTGATCACAAACCAACCTGCCCCTTTGGACTGCATTATGTGATACCACCCTCCACTGCCACTTACTGCATTATGTACCACCCACGCCACTTAAATACTGCATTGTGTGATACTACACTGCCACTTTGACTGCATTATGTGATACCAACCACTGCCACTTACTGCATTATGTGATACCACCCACTGCCCCTTTTGAACTGCATTGTTGAATACCATCCACTGCCCACTTTACTCATTAGTGATACCACACACTGCCACTTGCTGCATTATGTGATACCACCCACTGCCCCTTTGACTGCATTATGTGATACCATCCACTGCCACTTATTGCATTATGTGATACCACACACTGCCACTTACTGCATTATGTGATACCACCCACTGCCACTTTTGTACTGCATTATGTGATACACCCACTGCCACTTACTGCATTATGTGCTAACCACCCACTGCCACTTACTGCATAAAGTGTTACCACCCACTGCCCCTTTGACTCATTATGTTGATACACCACTGCCACTTACTGCATTATGTGATACCACCCACTGCCAACTTTACTGCATTAATGTGATACCACCCACTGCCACTTTGCTGCATTATGTGATACCACCCATTTCTGTCACTTACTGCATTATGTGATACCACCCACTGCCACTTACTGCATTATGTGATACCACCCACTGCCACTTACTGCATTATGTGATACCACCCACTGCCACTTACTGCATTATGTGATACCACCCACTGCCACTTTGACTGCATTATGTGATACCACCCACTGCCACTTTGACTGCATTATGTGATACCACCCACTGCCACTGCATTATGTGATACCACCCACTGCCACTTACTGCATTATGTGATACCACCCACTGCCACTTACTGCATTATGTGATACCACCCACTGCCACTTTGACTGCATTATGTGATACCATCCACTGCCACTTACTGCATTATGTGATACCATCGACTGCCACTTTGACTGCATTACGTGATATTGATTGGTTGATTTGAAACCAATATTGAAGTTGACCATTAGATATGTAGCAGTTAATACATGAGACTTGAGGATGTAAACATTAATAATTTTATTAGCTACACAGTCCTCATTTGACTCAAAATTATGGATAATACATGTACTTCGAAAACTGTCCAAACACCAAGGTGTTTAATTGATATATTGGAAAACAATTATTAATAGCGGACCATACGAACTGAGTTCTGTATATAGCCAGTTTAACCCTTAGACCGCTACACACAACAATTGTCGGCTGCTGTTACTTTTATATCTTGCCTTATTTCTCAATAAAAAGATGGTTTGACAGCGCTTCAGAATCATTTCCAATGGAAATGATTCTAAAGTGCTGTCAAAGCATGTTGTATACTATTCTAAAGTGCTGTCAGAGCATGTTTTTGATGATAAAAATGGAAAATAGAAAATAGACAAAAAATGAAGATAGCGGTGTAAGGGTTAATTGATATATGGGAAAACGTAATAGCGGACCATACAAACTGAGTTCTGTATATAGCAACTTTAACCCTTAGAATGCGGGAACCGAAAATAGTCGGCTGCTGTTAATTCATATTTTGTCTTTTCTCTCAATAAAAACATGGTTTGGCAGCATTTTAGAATTGGAAATGATTCTAAAGTGCTGCCAAACCAAGTTTTTGATGAGAAAAATGGAAAATAAAAAATATTCAGCATTGTAAGGGTTAAGACCATGTTGGTAAGTACAAAAGGACAATTTGCAATGGTAGTCGATTTTGACAAATATTTCACTCTGTATACGTTTATTATTATTTATGGTTATACCATGGAAAGGGTGAAATAACCACATGGTGTTTGAATCCCGGTGAGGATGGATTCTCTGTGAAGATATATGTAGCCTCTCGTCCGCTAGTTACACTGTTTGCAAGTGGTAAGTGGTATATTTTCACATTCATTGGCTTCTATCAGGATATTACCCAAAATGGTTTAGTTTAAATAAATATATCAAGGGTCTTGTTTTCACGGACTGGGTAGCAACCAAGTTATTAGATGTCCGCAAACTTCCTTCATTACAAATGGGTGCAGCAGCAACATGTGTGAGTAAATGTATGATGACATAGTTAAAAATAAAATTGAGGTAGTTTGTGACCTACATCAGCATTTGCTTTAAATTAAAGTTGGGGTCCCATCTAAGTAGGCATAACATGTTCTTTATACTAGGAATTAAATAAGTGTATAATTGTGTAACTATTCCACCAGTTTTAAAAATTACGAGTGCCCGCTATACAGATATAATCATTTAGTAATCTTTATCTTTATTTTACTTATAGTGACTGGCGGTGGTATCGGGCTATTTTCATATGTAAATGAGGCAGGCCATTTTTAGCTCGACTATTCGAAGCTTATGTAGTCACCCCGGTGTCGGCGTCGTGTCAACGTCACCGTCACTCCTTGGTTAAGGTTTTTAGTCAAGCTTGTATATGGAATACTCCTGGCCCTACAACCACCATACTTGGACAACTTCATCTCCTAGTGATGTACATCAACAACCCCTGACCTATGTTTGACCTTAACCTACATTTAACCTTGAAACCTACATTTAACCTTGAAGTACTTAGTTAATTCCCCTTGGTTAAGGTTTTTAGTCAACCTTGGTTAAGGTTTTTAGTCAACCTTGGTTAAGGTTTTTAGTCAAGCTTGTAGATGGAATACTATTGTGCATACAAACACCATACTTGGACAAACTTTTCTCATAGGGATGTACATCAATAACCCCTGATCTATATTTTATCTTGACCTACATTTCCTCTTGAATTACTTACTTAATTCCCCTTGGTTAAGGTTTTTAGTCAACCTTGGTTAAGGTTTTTAGTCAAGCTTGTAGACACCATACTTGGATAACTTTTTCTCATAGGGATGTACATCAATAACCCCTGACCTATATTTTACCTTGACCTACATTTAACCTTGAATTACTTAGTTATTTCCCCTTGGTTAAGGTTTGTACTCAAACTTGGTTAAGGTTTATAGTCAAGCTTCTATATGGAATACTCCTGGGTCTACAGCAACCATACTTGGAAAACTTCATCTCCTAGTGATGTACATCAATAATCCTTGACCTATATTTGACCTTGACCTACTTTTACCCTTGGAATACTTAGTTATTTCCCCTTGGTTAAGTTTTTTAGTCAAGCTTGTATATGGAATACTCCTGGGCCTACAGCAACCATACTTGGAAAACTTCATCTCCTAGTGATGTACATCAATAACCCCTGACCTATATCTGACATTGACCTACATTTAACCTTGAAATACTTCGTTAATTTCCCTTGGTTAAGGTTTTTAGTCAACCTTGGTTAAGGTTTTTATGCGGGCCGTGGCCACCTTCTTTGTCAACCTATGTGTACATCGACAACCCTCGCAGTTGAGCTATGCTGTTCTCCTACAGCTCTTGTTAAATTATTTATTCAAATTAAATGTGTCACCTGAAAAAATAGTTTTATTGCCAGATTATGAAGTATGATCATTGCATATCAAAAAATAAATGCAGATAATAAGTAGTAACTTCCGTTAACATTTTAAGAAAACATGGTCTCCCCCCTGATATCAGTGTGGAAATTCGCGTTAGATATAAAAAGCATAATCATGCCAATTAATACATTGGGTAATGGTGAATGAATGTGTACACATTTGACTATTAGGATATAACATATACTTTTTGATTGGCATTTAAACCTTTCAACAATACAACCCTCTATAGCCGTGTTTGCAAACAGTGTAGATCCAGATGAACCGGCTCGCGACGAGCCATCTCATCAGGATCTGCACTTTTTGCAAATAATTTTAATATGTTTTAGTGAAAAAAAGAACACCTCATACACGGCAAAATGTGTCACATATGCAATTCATATGAAAAAAAATCATATGATGTTCATATGTAAAACATATGAAAAACATATGCATTTCATAAGAAATTCATATGAACATTTTATAGATTTAAAAGCATTGTACATGGGTCTTCATATGAAATTCATATGTTTTGCATATGAAGTTCATATGATTTGCATATGAAATGCATATGAAGATTTTGCATATGAATTGCATATCGGCTCACTTTATATCATTTGCATATGAAATTTTCTTATGAAATTCATATGAAAAACATATGAAATATATAATTGCCACACATTTTGTAGTGTAGGGAATAGTCTGAAAATTAGTTTGCGACAATTTTAATAGTCGGAAAATTAATATATCAAAAAGCCCGTTCCAGTAATTTAGTGGTGAAAGGATTTAAATCACTATATTTAAAGCATCAGAGTGACATGGACGTGACTCACGACGAGGACATGATTTATTGCTTCTGCTTCAATCGGTCGTCACAGCTCTTTAGGCCATCTTCGGCCTAATATATTTGTCATTATGCTTTTATGATCTGTCGTGACATATTTTATGGTAAATTTAACCAGTATACAGTTCATTCCTTTCATGGTAGTTAATGTTGTAGTGAATGTACTTACGTTTCCGGTCATAGCAAATTGTACCCTGTCGCTCTGTAGTCATTGAAACTGAGACTGGCTGACCTATATTTCCTACATTAATACTTAGACCGCTATCTTATTTTTTTTGTCGTCTACTGTTTATTTTCTATTTTCCATTTTTATCATAAAAAAACACGCTTTGACAGCACTTTAGAATAATTTACAACATGCTTTGACAACACTTCAGAATCATTTCCATTGGAAATGATTCTGAAGTGCTGTCAAACCATGTTTTTATTGATAAATATAAAGGCAAGATATAAAAGCAACAGCAGACGACAATTGTTGTGAGTAGCGGTATAAGGGTTAAATTCCTTGTATACACCATTATGCTCATGGAAAAGTCTAAATATGTTTCTTATTTGTGGCTGTGACTGGAGAAATGGGGCTTATTTGATTTGTGACCAGTGTAGTCCCTGATCAAATAGCACACTTCTGTAGGCTGATAATGATCTTTATTCCTTGTTAGAAGCATGACGGGTGTTTTATAGATGTAATGGCGAACAGTGCAGATCCTGATCAGATTGTGCAGATGGTCTTAAATCCCATACGCCCAATTTCTCCAGTCACAGTCACATTTCTACTCCAGAGTTGTGTTGTAGCCAGAATGGTTTAAAGGTTCATGTCCACTCAGTAGGCACAAACTGTTCTAATATGGGAATTAAATAAGTGTATAATTAATTGTGTCAATTGACACATATTTCACATACTGCTTCCAGTATATGCACTGATCACACTGTACAGTTCAGACTGCACATATGTGCAGTCTGAACTGTACATTGCGATCTGTGTCCATTTATTTATGGCTTAGCAAGTGGTGGAATCGTGATACAATTAATTATACACTTATTTAATTCCTATAAAGAACATTTTGTGCCAACTGAGTGGGCATGTACCTTTAAATGAGTGGTCACATGTCAGACAATCACACACCGACAGTCATCTACTTTGAAGCTATTTTTTCCACTCTTAAAATGTGTTATATCAATGTTTTGTTAGCAAATGTAGCATGTCTTACTTGACCCATTTCAGTTTTAAGATTCACAATTTTACTGACTGAAAATTTCAAACTATTTGCTTCTCATCAGAACTATATGTTGTGACCAACATTTGAACTGTCTCCAAGAGTATGAAAATGAGTCACTGGCCACAACATAATTATATCTTCAATGGGAAATAAGAAAAATAGAAAAGCAAATATTTCAAGATTTGCATACGCCTTAAAGTGTATTCTGAATGCAATGAGTTACCGTAATGAAACTTGTTCCAAAGGGCCATTATCTGTGTCTTATAGACACATTCTTCTAGTTTTTTCTCGCCCGCGAAAGCGGAAAGCGAGACTAAGGTTTTGCTTTTCCGGAGTCGTCGTCATCATTCAATGTTAAGTTTTCGTGTTACGGTCATTACTTCAACACCTTATCAGCTACAGTCATCAAACTTTATACATACCTTTACTATGATATGTAGATGAATATAGGACTATTCTCGGGGCCCCAAGGTCAAGGCCCCAGGGTCAAGGTCAAGGCGGAACAAGGTGAGACATTTGATTCCGCGGAATTCTTGTTAATTAATTCAGTAGGCACAAACTGTTCTTTATAGACTGTTCCACCAGTTCTAAATATTACGACTGGCCACTATACAGATATAATCATTTAGTAATATTTATTTTACTGATAGTGACGCGCGTTCAGGTATCAGGCTATTTCCATATGCAAATGAGGCATGGTATTTTGTAATCATTTATACTAATTAAATAATGATAATTGTAGAAAAAAATAATAGAGACTATGAATAGTAACGTCCGTTAACATTTTAAGGAAACGCGGTTACCGCCCCTGATATCTGTGTGGAAATTTACGTCTGATATAAAATGTATAATAATGCCATTCAATATGTGGGGTAATGGTGAATTAATGTTTTATTTATTTTGCCAGAAAATGTCTCAGATGATGTCTCTGATATAAAGAACATTTTGTGCCTACTGAGTGGGCATGCACCTTTAATATTCTATTATTGAACATTTGAAGAGAAGATTCAATGATATGTGCTTAACCCTTACACCGGTACTCACAACAATTGTCGTCTGCTGTTGCTTTTACATCTTGCCTTATTTCTCAATAAAAACATGGTTTGACAGCACTTCAGAATAATTTCCATTTTATATCTTGCCTTATTTCTCAATAAAAAACATGGTTTGACAGCACTTCAGAATTTCCAATGGAAATGATTCTGAAGTGCTGTCAAAGCATGTTGTAAATTATTCTAAAGTGCTGTCAAAGCATGTTTTTGATGATAAAAATGGAAAATAGAAAATAAACAGCAGACGACAAAAAAAGATAGCGGTCTAAGGGTTAACTACTAACTGGATGGATAGTTGGCATACATGTACTTCCAATGGGTGGAGTACCCTTGGAGAGAGATGTAAACTATTGCTTAATGGCTTGTTAGACCATGCCCTAACTAAATACGAATATTAAATTTCTTATATGTTTGCTTACATTTATGCTTCACCAATTCGTGTGAAAATCAATCCATCCTGATCGAGCACACTTAACTCTTAGAATGCGGGAACCGAAAATAGTCGTCTGTTGCTGTGTCATATTTTATCAATCCTCTCAGTAAAAACATGGTTTGTCAGCATTTTAGAATCATTTCCATTGGAAATGATTCTAAATTGCTGTCAAACCATGTTTTTGATGTGAAAAATGGAACATAAAAAATAAACAGCAGATGTCAAATTTTTATTCAGCATTGTAAGGGTTAACCATAAAATATTTTGTGATTTGAAAGCTATCTGCTAATCACTTTAACACTACAGACTACCATCATAATGTTTGCAAACAGTGTAGATCCAGATGAGCCGGCTCGTAACGAGCCGTCTCATCCGGATCTGCACCATTTGCAGATATTTTCTTGATTCTAATAACAATACCCCTTTCTGATAAATGGAATAGTCTGAAAAATAACACGGGATTGTCCATTCCAGTTATGTAGGGCCGAAAGGGTTAATGATAAAATATTTTTTTGAATTGAAAGGCTGAAAGCTATCTATTAATCGTGGCCAGCGGACTGAAGCATAAGTCTGTGAACATTGTCCATACCACCTTGAACCGTGTTTTACATCGGTCAAGTGTTTTACCGTGTTGTCCTCCAGTCTCTAGATGGGTATCACATGTTTTATTAAACCACCATTTGAGAGGAGATATGAAGATTGTAATATTACTTCAATGATATTTAACACTCTGTTCTGACATGTCTGTATTATAGCTTTTTCACTCAGTTTAATCTATAGATGGTCAAGGCTGCAAGATGGAGTTCAGCAATAAATTGACAATTCTGTTCCATCTAGCTTTACGTTCAGTATGTATATTCCCATACTATGAAGGGTACTACTATATATTATCTGAACGCTTCTCACAGGTCTGGAATGTTTTGATTCCCCGAAGACCATCATACAATATTGGCATATTGATTTACATGGAAGAAACAGTTCTGCCTCATACCTTTGTGCTGATCAGCTTTTGCACTGATCCCTCAGCTCCATGTCATGAAGAATATTCAGTGTATGTACTCTGTTAACATGCTGAAAATCAGGGAGTTTGATTGGTCGAGACTGAGCTGGGCTCAGTCTTGGCCAATCAAGCTGTCTGATTTTGAGTACACATTTGGAGAACATGCTCAGAAAGTTGTACCATGTACCAAGGTTCTTTCAATGGATCGAGTGTTTGACAAGTTATCCATTTTATGCTGAAGATACAATTTTTTCTAACAAAAACTTTTAAATACTTTTCTTGTTTCTGCACAGAAGTAATTGTGTTGTTACTACTCATTGAGAAATGAAGAAAATGGAAAAAATGTTTGTAAATTTAGATACCTGTGAATGGGTATCTGGCATGAAAAAATGGGTTAAAATATCGGTAGATTGTTTTTGAGAGCAATATATATGGTGGTCACTCTGTACCTACACTGGTTATTAATGTATGTCGTTCATATTTCTCCTGCCACCTTAGACTTACATGCATTATCTGTCGGCGCTTCAATAGTGTCGATAGGTGGCAAGACCGTTTTGGCAGTATGCCCTAATCTCACAATCTAAAATTTCTTTTGTTTACATAGATTTAAAACATAGACTATTCATGGGAATCGTGTTACATTCGCAAATCTTTCCAGTCTTCTGATTGTTTTGAAAAATAAGTTATTTGAAATGGGAAAACTGTATACAGTGGAACCTCTCTAAACCGACAGATGAAACATCTGTGATCTTATTTTTTATGGATTTCTTGGTCATTTATCTTCGGTGATAATGCCTGTTCATGATCGCATAGCACACGACTTATGATGGCTCAGAATGATCAAATTCCTGATTTACAGTGAAACCTCTCTAAACTGGACAGCCTGGGGACATCCCAAGGTGTCTGGTTTAGAGAGGGTCCACTGTGTTCTCAAATATGTAGATGTGAACATGTTGACTATTCAAGGTATATAGAGATAATTTGTACGCCGCTGTTGGCGTCTCTATCCACTTCACACCTAGGTTAAAGTTTTTTGTGAACCATTTTCCTTCAGTACTATTGGACCTTAACCCTTTCAACACTAGATACCTCTTTTCTAATACTTGCAAAATCAGTGTAGATCATGATGAGCCGACATGTCACGTCACGTGTCGTATCATAAAGATCTGCACCATTTGTGGATATTTTTTAATTTTTACAAAATGACCACCTTTTCTACATAATGGAACAGTCTCTAACATAAAATAGACTTCAGTTACTTAGGGATGAAAGGGCTAAAAGCCACCATACTTGCAGAATATCGTAATCCAGTGTGGCGTGCGTCACAAACTGTGATTGTGGGCTATAGCTACATGACCATCAAGTGCCATAGACTTACATGTACATGTGCTTGTGGGTGGTGGTCGGGCGAACATGACGGCGTAGATTAACGGTAGTGGTTCCTCCTTATAGGAATCACGATTTGTCTGGTTTGGCCCTCAAGTACGTTTTTTTATCTTTGGCTCTTTTGTAACCTGGAAGTTGAATTGGGTTATTGCCCATTATAAAAGTAGTAAGATTATTACTGATCCTACTGCTTTTGGGAGTGGGCCAAATGATTGTGTTGTGGTGAGGACCTGGCATCAGATCAGGATTAATTATTCTGATTTCAGGGCTGAATATATAGTTTTCTTATTGTAAATATTCGGTTCTGATTATGGGATTTTCCCCCCATTTGTACAAGTACTTTGACACGGCCATAAATGACCTTAGCTGTTGATAGGACGTTAAATCCCAACAAACAAAGAAACAGACAAACCTACATGTGCTTATTATTTGTGGCTGTGACTGGAAAAATGAGGTTTATGGGTTTTGCGACCAGTCTGATCAGGATCTGCACTTTTCGCTATTCCATCAATGATAAACCCATCATGCTTCTAACAAGTCATTTAGATCGTTATCAGGCTACAGGAGTGTGCTGTTTGATCAGGAGCTACACTGATCACAAAACCCATAAGCGCCATTTCTCCAGTCACAGCCACATTTACAGGGTCGTTATTTATGAGATCTTTATTATTGCTTTCTGCTGTGATTACTAATTGGAAGTATCTTATTAACCCTTAACCGCTATCTTATTTTTGTTATTATCTGCTGTTTATTTTCTATTTTCCATTTTTATCATCAAAAACATGCTTTGACATGTAGCACTTTAGAATAATTTACAACATGCTTTGACAGCACTTAAGAATCATTTCCATTGGAAATGATTCTGAAGTGCTGTCAAACCATGTTTTTATTGAGAAATAAGGCAATATATAAAAGCAACAGTAGACGACAATTGTTGTGAGTAGCGGTCTAAGGGTTAAAACTCAGCCACAAGTCGAACTATGCTGTTCTCCAGCAGCTCTTGTTCATTTATAGTATACATGTAGTTATAGTTTCCATCTGCTTCGTAATAATTTGCATTTTCTGCATTATAGGGAACAGCTGTCGACTCTGCAGTGTGATTTATAGATATATACTGAATTGTATTGTGATAAATTAGTTAGTATTCAAGTACAGGGCTCCAGATAAGGAATTAATAATTGAGTATTGTCACTCCATCATTTCTGAAGCAATTGGGTATTTCAAAATTTTATTGTGGAAAATAGAATCACACTACTATTTACACATCAGCAGACCGCACTTATTGAATAGTTTGCTTCTAAATGAAAACACATATTGGTATTTCATTAGAATTGTCTCCTTGGAGACAATTCTAATGAAATACCAATATGTGTTTTCTTGGGAAAATAAGAAAATATGCTATATTTGTGGTCTGTTTATTGTTTTCTATAGCATGATAAAGATACCACAAATTTTTCATTGCTTTTTGATACTCACTACTTCTGATTTCAATGGGGTTTTTGGAAATTTTAGTTGGGTATTTACGCAAATACGCAGCTTATCTGGAGCTCTGCAAGTATGTGAGGTGTTTTCATATTGTTTTGTTGGCTTGAATTTGTAATTAGCAAATAGAGGGTATCCGATATTTGCCCTCGTAAACTTTGGTGTTCATTTTAGCGGTTCATAGCTGTAACTTATATGTATACAATGTTGTCATTGATAGGCCATGTAGATATAGCCTATCATTTTGCCCCCTTGCGATTGGTTGTCTGTGATTTTAGCTTGATCGTGATACCATTTTTTAGTGCTTTAAATATCAGATTTAGGACAATTTAGTTTGATATTGACTAAACAGGGTTATTGACTGTTAACTTACATTATTTTGTGTGTTTTATGTGTATGGATTTACTTAAGTTTAGTGTTTTAGTCCTATTATGTCTTTTCCATTCAGAAGAAGGGATTATAATTCAGCGAGTGTATGTATTTTGTTTCATTTTTTAGCTCACCTGCACGAAGTGCAGAAGAGCTTATGGCATACCCACGGCGGCGTCGGCGTCGGCGTCGGCGTCGGGCGTCGGTGTCATCCACAAACTTAACGTTGGGGTAAATGTCTTATAACTTCTGTTTCTTTTCATGGATCACCTTGTTATTTCATACATGCATTCCTCAGATGACCCCCTATCACACTGTAGCAAATCCATGACCCACCACCCAGCCCTTACCCCAAGGTCAAGGTCACAAACTTAGCACATTCACAAACTTAACGTTGGGGTAAATGTCTTATAACTTCTGTTTCCTTTCATGGAACACCTTATTATTTCATACATGCATTCCTCAGATGACCCTCTATCATGCTGTAGCCAATCCATGACCTAACACCCAACCCTTATCCCAAGGTCAAGGTCACAAACTTAGCACATTCATAAACTTAACGTTGGGGTAAATTTCTTATAACATCTGTTTCCTTTCATGGAACGCATTGATATTGCATACATGCATTCCTCAGATGACCCTCTATCATGCTGTAGCAAATCCATGACCCACCACCCAACCCTTACCCCAGGGTCAAGGTCACAAACTTAGCATGTTTATAAACATAACGTTGGGGTAAATGTTGTGTAACTTCTGTTTCTTTACAGGGAATGCCTTCATATTTCATACATGCATTCATCTGATGACCCTCTATGATGCTGTAGCAAATCCACGATCCACCACCCAACCCTTACCTCAAGGTTAACGTTGGGGTAAATGTCTTATAACATCTGTTTTCTTTCATGAAACGCCTTGATATTTCATACTTCCATTCCTCAGATGACCCTCTATCAAGATGTAGCAAATCCACGACTCACCACCCAACCCTTACCCCAAGGTCAAGGTCACAAACCTAGCACATTCATAAACTTAACTTTGGGGTAAATGTTGTGTAACTTCTCTTAATTTACAGGGAATACCTTCATATTTCATACATGCATTCATCTGATGATACTCTATTGTACTATAGCAAATCCATGACCCACCTCCCACCCCTTTCCCCAAGGTCAATGTCACAAACTTAGCACGTTCATAAACTTAACGTTGGGGTAAATGTCTTATAACATCTGTTTCCTTTCATGGAACGCCTTGATATTTCATACATCCATTCCTCAGATGACCCTCTATCATGCTGTAGCAAATCCACGACTCACCACCCAACCCCTACCCCAAGGTCAAGGACACAAACCTAGCACATTCATAAACTTAAAGTTGGGGTAAATGTTGTGTAACTTCTCTTTATTTACAGGGAAGACCTTCATATTTCATACATGCATTCATCTGATGATACTCTATTGTGCTATAGCAAATCCATGACCCACCCCTTACCCCAAGGTCAAGGTCACAAACTTAGCACATTCATAAACTTAACTTTGGGGTAAATGTCTTATAACATCTGTTTCCTTTCATGGACCGCCTTGATATTTCATACATGCATTCCTCAGATGACCCTCTATCATGCTGTAGCAAATCCACAACCCACCACCCAACCCTTACCCCAAGGTCAAGGTCACAACTTAGCATGTTCATAAACTTAACGTTGGTGTAAATGTTGTGTAACTTCTGTTTCTTTACAGGAAACGCTTTGATATTTCATACATGCATTCATCTGATGATCCTCTATTGTGCTACAGCAAATCCATGACACCCCCCCCCCCCCCACCCCTTTCCCCAAATCAACATCATAAACTTAACGTCTTTTTAGCCAGGTTTTTTTTTTTTTTTTTTTTTTATAAATCCAGGCTATTGGATTGGCGAAAGCCGGGCGGGCGGGCGGGCGGGCGGGCGGGTGGGCGCGTCCACAATCAATGTTAAGTTTTCGTGTTTGAGTCCATTTCTTTGTTACTGTACCACCTAGGACCACCAAACTTTCACAGCTTCATAATCAAGGGGTGCCCACCATATATCACTATCCAACATGTTACTTTTTTTTTAACTTCGCCCATTTTTTCCGCGCAATCGACTTAGCCATTTTCAATGTTAAGTTTTCGCGTTTTCAATGTTAAGTTTTCGTGTTTAAGTCCATTTCTTTGGTACTGTACCACCTAGGACCACCAAACTTTCACAGCTTCATAATCAAGGGGTGCCCACCACATATCACTATCCAACATGTTACTTTTTAGCTCACCTGAGCGAAGCTCATGTGAGCTATTGTTACCGCAATGTGTCCGTCGTCCGTCGTCGTCGTCCGTGAACACTTTCAAACGTCTTCTCCTCGGTAACCATTGGGTCTATGGTCACCAATCTTCATGGTCATGTTCCTTAGGTAGGGGGATTACAAAATTGTTAAAATGACGTCATTACGTAATCCAAGATGGCCGCCGTCTAAAAATAGCACAAATTCTTAAAAAATCTTCTTCTCAAGAACCGCCAACCGGATTTCGACAAAGCTTGGTAGGAATGATCGATGTACATTGCTCTTTCAAAGTTGTTAAAATGGTGACTCTGGGGTCAAAAATGGGCGTGGCCCGTGGGGTCAAATTGGGGTCAAATTTTATTTTTGGCTGAATATGGTCATTTCATATATCAAATTGAAGGTATCAATGAGGCGATCACTCTGGTGCATTTTTTGTCGAAATCGGATTGTTATGTCATCCAAGATGGTCGCCGAAAAGTCAAAAGGTCGTTCTTTTATTAGAGATTTCAAAATTCTTCTTCACATGAACCGCTTGGCCCATGGTAGCCAAACTTAAAAGTTATGGTCCATGGGTGACGCCTTTTCAGATTTGTTAAAATGGAGGTCATCGCTAATCCAAGATGGCCGCCGTCTAAAAATAGCATAAATTCTTAAAAAATCTTCTTCTCATGAACCGCTTGCTGGATTTCAACGAAACTTGGTAGGAATGATCGATGTACATTGCTCTTTCAAAGTTGTTAAAATGGTGACCCCGGGGTCAAAAATGGGCGTGGCCTGTGGGGTCAAATTGGGGTCAAATTTTATTTTTGACTGAATATGGTCATTTCATATATCAAATTGAAGGTATCAATGAGGCGATCACTCTGGTGCATTTTTTGTCGAAATCGGATTGTTATGTCATCCAAGATGGCCGCCGAAAGGTCAAAAGGTCGTTCTTTTATTAGAGATTTCAAAATTCTTCTTCACATGAACCACTTGGCCCATGGTAGCCAAACTTAAAAGTTATGGTCCATGTGTGAAGCCTTTTCAGATTTGTTAAAATGGAGGTCATCGCTAATCCAAGATGGCCGCCGTCTAAAAATAGCATAAATTCTTAAAAAATCTTCTTCTCATGAACCGCTAGCCGGATTTCGACGAAAATTGGTAGGAATGATCGATGTACATTGCTCTTTGAAAGTTGTTAAAATGGTGACCCTGGGGTCAAAAATGGGCGTGGCCCGTGGAGTCAAATTGGGGTCAAATTTTATTTTTGACTGAATATGGTCATGTCATATATCAAATTGAAGGTATCAATGAGGCGATCACTCTGGTGCAATATTTGTCGGAATCGGATGATTATGTCATCCATGATGGGCACCAAAAGGTCCATTTATTCAAGATTTTTAACGTCTTTTTCTCAGGAACCACATGGCCGATGCTGGGTGAAGCATTTTCAGATTTTGTAAAATGAGAGTCATCGCTTAATCCAAGATGACCGCCATCTAAAAATAGCACAATTTTTTTAAAACACATGAACTCAATGTCACATTCTCTCTCCTCTGGTGTTCATGGAGTCAGGTGAGCGAATTAGGGCCATCATGGCCCTCTTGTTTTTTAACTTGACCCATTTTTTCCGCGCAATCGACTTAGCCATTTTCAATGTTAAGTTTTCGCGTTTTCAATGTTAAGTTTTCGTGTTTAAGTCCATTTCTTTGGTACTGTAGCACCTAGGACCACCAAACTTTCACAGCTTCATAATCAAGGGGTGCCCACCACATATCACTATCCAACATGTTACTTTTTTTTTAACTTGACCCATTTTTTCCGCGCAGTCGACTTAGCCATTTTCAATGTTAACATTTCGCGTTTACAATGTTAAGTTTTCGTGTTTACAATGTTAAGTTTTCGTGTTTAAGTCCATTTATTTGGTACTGTACCACCTAGGACCACCAAACTTTCACAGCTTCATAACCAAGGGGTGCCTACCACATACAACTATCCAACATGTGACCATTTTTTTACCTTCACCTATTATTTCTACGTAATTGACTTAGCCATTTTCAACGTTAACTTTTTAACGTACGTCTGGTTAAATTTTTTGGTTAAAACTTTTTTGTTATACTATATCTCTGCAACTGCTTCGCCCATTACCTTGAAACTTCACATGGGTGTTTATCATCGACCATATTTTCACTCTAACCCCCAACCGTGCGGCCCCTGTGCGCAATGTCAAGGTCAAATTACTTTGAATTTATTTGTTAAAGTTTTTTCGTGTACTATATCTCTGCAACTGCTTCACCCATTACCTTGATACTTCACATGGGTGTTTATCATCATTGTCGCACCCGCTTGCGGAAAGCGCGATATCGTCGGCATTTTGGCATACGTCCATCCATCCGTCCGTGTGTCCGGTTAAAGTTTTTTCGTTAAAGTTTTTCCATCTACTATATCTATTTTTTTAGTGTCCATGCCTAGTCACAAGGCGCGACATGCAGGCCACGGCCATCTAGTCTACAAAAAGTGGGGTAAATTTATTATGTTATCCAAGTGTCCATGCTTGGAAAAAACCTGGCCTTCGTGGCTTTGCCTCGTTTCTTGTTATAACTTCTGTTTCTTTATATGGAACACCTTGATATTTCATACATGCATTCATCTGATGATACTCTATCGTGCTATAGCAAATCCATTACCCACCGCCCACCCCTTTCCCCACCCCGGGCCCACACCCCCTCAGGTCTAGGTCACAAACTTAGCACATTCATAAACTTAACGTTGGGGTAAATGTCTTATAACATCTGTTTCCTTTCATGGAACGCCTTGATATTTCATACATGCATTCATCTGATGATACTCTATCGTGCTATAGCAAATCCATAGGTGGGGGGCCCACCGCACCCCACCCCGCCCAGGTACCCCGGGGGGTCAAGTCACAAACTTAGCACATTCATAAACTTAACTTTGGGGTAAATGTCTTATAACATCTGTTTCCTTTCATGGAACGCATTTCATACGTGCATTCCTCAGATCATGCTGTAGCAAATCCACAACCCACCACCCAACCCTTACCCCAAGGTCAAGGTCACAAACTTAGCATGTTCATAAACTTAACGTTGGGGTAAATGTTGTGTAACTTCTGTTTCTTTACAGGGAACGCTTTGATATTTCATACATGCATTCATCTGATGATCCTCTATTGTGCTACAGCAAATCCATGACCCCCCCACCCCTTTCCCCAAGGTCAAGGTCACAAACTTAGCACAATTCATACATGTATTCCTCATGTGAATAGCTATTGTGCTGTAGAAAATCACCAACTTAGTGCGTTCATAAGCTTAACGTTGGGTTAAATTTTGTTTTACTTCTGTTTTCAGGGAGCGCATTGATATTTCACAAATGCATTCATCTTAATATGCTATATTATGCTATAGCAAACCCACGACCCACCTTGCACCACTGACCCCAATGTCAAGGTCCACCGCACGCCCCTTAACCCAAGGTCTAGTTATATAATATTCATGTTTTTTTATGCAACTGTGTCAAGTTTGAGTGAAGGCTGCCAACAGGCGAGCTTCGTTGTCTTCTGACAACTCTTGTTGGACCACCAGTAAAACAAGATAACATATGACATTTGTGACAAGCATGGCTCTAGATCAGCTTACTCAGTGATGAGTCAGATTCAACAGGCTGAGACATTTTTCACAGTTAATTAATTTAAGTAGCCTTACTTATCATCACTATCATGATCATGATCATCACATGTTCATCATCATTATCATCATCATCAGATGAATTAATGTTTTATTAGTCAATATCAAATGAGTGAGTCATTGTGTCATACATACATGTACTTACTGTCTGTTTCACGAAACCTGCCCAAATTTTACGGCCATATAAACAATGCAAAAACAATATTTTTTTTTGATAATATTAAATTAAAGCAAAATTTAAGAATGGACCTTCTATTTATTTCGTGAAATTTGGTCAAATATTGATTTTATTGCGAAATTTCCCCATGTTAAATCCCCATAGACATCTTAGAGTGAAGATGTCTATGGGGATTTAACATGGGGAAATTTTTTATAATTTCAGAAATACTGGACCCATTTTTGTCCCGCCTGCTTTAGCAGAAGCGGGACATTGGTATAGCTTTTCCGTCGGCGTCGGCGTAGGCGGCGTCAACATTTCACGTTAAGTTTTTGCGTTTAGCTCAGTTTTCAGAAAACTATAAGTCCTACGACCTCCATACTTGGTATACATCAACACTGTGGTGTAACCATCGCACACAATGGGAGCCCATGTGACCTTGACCTAGTTTTCATGGTTCATTGACCTAATTTTCACATGCATTCAACGTTAAGTTTTTGTGTTTGGCTATGTTTCTAAAACTTAACGCTCAGGTTAATTTGTTGTAACTTCTGTTTCCCTCAATGGAATGCTTTAATATTCCATACATGCATTTGAAACAACATCCCGCATCATTCTACAGAAAGCCCATGGTGCCCGCTAACCCCAAAGGTCAAGGTCACGGGCTTAGAAATTCCGGGTTTGGAAAACTTAACGCTTGGTTTACTTTATTACAACCTCTGTTTCCCTTGATGGAATGCTTTAATATTTCTTAGGTGTAAACTATAGCAACATTCGGTATGATTCTACAGAATGCCCAAGGTCAAGGTCACGGGCTTAGAAAATGGTCAGTTTTGAAAACTTAACGTTTGCGTTAATTTATTGTAACTATTGTTTCCCTTGATGGAATGTTTTAATATTGCATACATGCATTTGTAAGAACATTCCGCATCATCTGCAGAAAGTTCATGGTGTCCGGTAGCCCCAAGGTCACGGACTTCAAAAATGTCTAGTATAGAAATTTAGCATCGGTGCCAGGAGATACATGTCGTTGGTGGCATTCTTGTTTGTGTTTAGCTGTGTTTGTTGGAAAATAAGTGTTTTGGTTTCAGTTTATCCCCTCGCGTAGCGAAAAGGGGATATAGGGATGCAAAAGTTGTCTGTTCATCCGTCTGTCCATCACAAAAATTAACATTGTAGTTAATCTGCAATAACTTCTGTTTCCATTGATGGAATGCTCTAGTATTTCATAGGTGCATTTGTAACATCATCCTACATCATTCTACAGAAAGCCCATGGTGCTCACTAACCCCAAGGTAATTATTACAAGCTCTTTATGTACTATCAAACTGCGCCAGGCGGGACATCTTGCTCCGCGGAGCTCTTGTTATAATTTAACTTTTGTTAAATCATTAGTTAGATCATTTCCAAGCTATCTAGCAAGGTTTCAGAATCAATATCCAAATTTGTTTGACTCCTCCCACAGCTCCTCCACATCCTTTTCCCATAGACAAATACATTTTTCGTAATAAAATCAATATTTGACAAAATTTCACGAAATAAAAAGAAGTTTCATTCTTAAATTTTGATAAAATTTAATATTATCCAAAAAAAATATTGTTTTTGCGTTGTTTATATGGCCGTAAAATTTTGGCAGGTTTCGTGAAACAGACAGTAATTCATACTGACTGATTTGAAATACTAGTACACATATATGGCCTTGAATCATATTACCTTGGGCCGCCAGCATGTTTGTGTATTCCTGTGTTGACTATAGTCCTGTTTTAAACATGTTCAACCAGACATTATTTTATCGGATTTCATCGGCAGATTTTAAAATTCTAGAACCAGCAACATAAGCCATGTTACCATAGTAACAGCAGAGACATCATATTCTAGGCAAATTACTTTATAACAGTGTGATTGCTTCTGTTTTCCAGTCGCATAGTGTGGACAAGCGGCATGCAGTTGTGACCTTCGATCACTACCTACGCAGATTCAAGGTGAAGGACCTCAGTACTCTAAACGGAGTAAGTTTCCTTCGCTGTGACTCGAGAAATGGGGCTTATGGGATTTGTGACCAGTGTAGCTCCTGTAGCCGATTTCACCAACATTGCAAAGTACACTTTTCTAGCAAAGTATTCTTTGAGGGAGTACCGTAATTACCCTAAATATTTGGACACCAAAACCAATTGTTATAAGTGTCATAAACATTTATCAAGTTGATTATGTTGTCCAATGAGGCCTCCGAAGCATTCTGTGAAAATGGCAAATAGTGCAGACCCTGATCAGACTGCTCCTTCAGGAGCAGGCTGGTCTGGGTCTACACTGTTTGCTCACATATTGGTGTCCGAATATTTAGGGTAATTACGGTAATCATTTATTTTTCCGGAAATGCATTATTTCATATAGAACTAACAACTGCATATATTTGATGATTAAAACTATGCAGAATTATTATACTGAATTTATTACATTATCACAGCCAAATTGGCTGTGATAATGTAATAAATTCAGTATAATAAAAATTAATAAATTTATCATAAAATTTAAAATTTCTCCCTCAAAGTATACTTTGCTAGAAAAGTATACTTTGCAATTTTGATGAAATAGGCTACAGGTCAAACAGCGCACTCCTGTAGCCTGATAAAGATCTATATAAACTTGTTGGAAGCTTGGTGGGTGTTTTATTGATGGAATTATGAACAATGGAGATCCTGAGTAGACACACAAAGAGACAAGTTGTGATTTAAGTGGTCGATTGGCAGAACTATATTTTGGTGACTGGATCAGGTGCTAGTCTGGTCACAAATGCCATCAGTCCCATTTCTCCAGTCACAAAAAAAATGTTTTTGCCAACCCACTAGTTCAATCACCACTCTTATTTTTTGTCACGCCCGCTTGCGGACAGCGCGATATAGTCAGCTCACTTGTGTGCGTACGTCATACATACGTGTACGTGCATCCTTGTTAAAGTTTTTGGTTAAATTTTTTTTTGGTGAAAGTTTTTCGGTATACTATCAAAGCCTCGGCAGCCGCGATGCAGGCCGTTACCATCTGGTGATGTGTCCTCAATGGTGCAGTCTGATAAGGATATACTGTTAAATTACATATATTCTTGCAGCTCCAGATAAGCTAAGTATTTGCTTAAATACCCAATTAAAATTGCCAAAAACCCAAATAAAATAAGAAGTAGTGACTATCAACAAGCAATAACAATTTTGTGGTACCTTTATCATGCTGCAGAAAACAATAAACAGGCCACAAATATAGCATATTTTTCTTATTTTCCATGAAAACACATCTTGGTATTTCATTTGAATTCCAAGACAATTCTAATGAAATGCCAAGACATGTTTTCATTTCGAAGCAAACTATTCAATAATTGCTGTCTGTTGATGTGTAAACAGTAGTGTGATTATATTTTACCCAATTCAAATTTTGAAATACCCAATTGCTTCAGAAATGATGGAGTGAAAATACTCAATTACTAATTCCTTATCTGGAGCCCTGTTCTTGGATGGAAGCCTTCAAATGTTGACTGGTTTAGATTGGTACACTGGCAACCCAAACTTAACCCTTAGTCCGCTACTCACAACAATTGTCGTCTACTGTTTCTTTTATATCTTGCCTTATTTCTCAATAAAAACATGGTTTAACAGCACTTCAGAATCATTTCCGATGGAAATGATTCGGAATTAGTGCTGTCAAAGCATGTTGTAAATTATTCTAAAGTGCTGTCAAAGCATGTTTTTGATGATAAAAATAGAAAATAGAAAATAAACAGCAGACGACAAAAAAAATAAGATAGCAGTCTAAGGGTTAGATATTGGATCTTTTTAATGTCATCCACAAACATGGAGGGTACAGATATTTAGTGCCTGTACCCTTTATCATGGTTTGATCTAACTAATAAACTTTATTATAACAGTAGCAAATTATCAATTATATTTTGCCATTAAATGTTTTTACCATCAAAAATAGAAAAAAAATTCCGATAGAAGACTGATGAGCCCAACTAACAAAGCATAAATGTAGTTTGACATAGTAGAGAAGGGCCCCTAGCTGCCCTTCTCTACTATGTCAAACTACATTTTCTGCTTTGTTAGTTGGGCTCATCAGTCTTCTATCGGAATTTTTATTTTTTTTTATATTTATATTTTTTTAATAAATACTCATCTACAGAGTATGAACAAATTTCGAGACGGTTCCAATGAGTGGTAGCAACATGTACTTCGGTGCATAATTAAGAGAATTGTTTTTATTTTTTGTGTACAAAATATGTCACCTGCATGCAATGGGTAAATATAACATTTGGGCATTCTGCAACTGCACAGTCCTGGTTGGCAGCAGATACAGACAAACAAAAGGTCTATATCTGGCCAAGATTCCATTGTCTAATCCAGAGACTTTTTCTTTTTCCAAACAAGAATGTGTGATCAAACCGATTCCAAAATCTACTTTGTGTGCAAAAATTAAAGGTACATGCCCACTCAGCAGGCACAAATTGGTCTTTATATCAGAGACATCATCTGAGACATTTTCTGGCAAAATAAACATGTATTCACCATTACCCCACATATAGATTGGCATTATAAAACATTTTATATCAGACGTAAAAGTGACACAATTTTACACTTATTTAATTCCTATAAAGAACAGTCCGCGGCCTCTGCGCATACTGTACGTGGACATGTGCCTTTAATGCACTGTTCATGTCTCCAATTTGCAGTGGATACATTTGAAAGACACATATGAGACACACCATGTGATTTTATACCTATAAGAACATGCGTGATTATCTCATGAAAAATATTTACAAAATTTCTGATACTTTCCATAAATGACGTTGAAATTTGACGAAATTTTAATAGCAAATGCGGAATTCAATTCATTTGCTATGAAATTTTGTCATCGTTTGACATCATTTACTGAAAATATCACTGTTTCTGTAAATGTATTTCGTGAAAAATTGCACAATTTCTTGGGTACAAAATCACATGCAGTATCACATTTGTGTCCATCATGAGAAAATACGTACAGGTCTATCTGTGGCTTGTGTGATACTGAGCGGTGAGACAGTTGTAAACAAAAATAATAATAGAAATCATTCATGAAAGGTACATTCACTTAAAGGTACATGCCCACTCAGTAGGCACAAAATGTTCTTTATAGGAATTAAATAAGTGTATACTTGTGTCACTATTCCACCTGTTCTAAAAATTACGAGTGCCCGCTATACAGATATAATCATTTAGTAATATTTATTTTACTGATAGTGACTCGCGGTGCTATCAAGCTATTTTCATACGCAAATGAGGCATGATATTTTTTAATTATTTACACTAATTAAATGCGTTACCTGAAATAATAATATTTTCGACAGATCATAAAGTATGATTATTGCACATCAAAAAATAAATACAGATAATAAATAGTAATGTCCGTTAACATTTTAAGGAAACACGGTTATCGCCCCTGATATCGGTGTGGAAATTTATGTGTGATATAAAATGTATAATAATGCCAAACAATACGTGAGGTAATGGTAAATGAATGTTTATTTTGTCAGAAAGTGTCTTAGATGATGTCTCTGATATAAAGACCAATTTGTGCCTGCTGAGTGGGCATGTACCTTTAACCCTTTCAACACCAAGTAACTTAATAGGATGTTCCATGCCAATGTTTCACGCTATTTCATTAATTTTGTTCATTCAAATTATCCCATTCTTCTAAAAGGGTAATCTGTACGACGTTTAAAATTATTAACAAACAGTGGAGATCCTGATGAGACGGCTCGTTACGAGCCGGCTCATCTGGATCTGCACTGTTTGCAAACATTGTCTCTATAGAGGTCTGTGGTGTTGAAAGGGTTAACATGAAGAAAAATAAAGGTGTTTTTTTTTGTAAATAAAAAATTGTTATTGAGTTGAAGGTAGGCATCATATAAAACAGTTTTCAGTTATAAATATAAATTGCAAATCTTATTTTTGTTCCTAGAGTTTGCCTTTTGGTGTCAGAAATGCATCAAGTCTAGATCTATGATTGTAACAATATTTAATTAACCCTTAGACCGCTATCTTATTATTTTTGTCGTCTGCTGTTTATTTTCTATTTTCCATTTTTATCATCAAAAACATGCTTTGACGGCAGTTTAGAATAATTTACAACATGCGTTGACAGCACTTCAGAATCATTTCCATTGGAAATGATTCTGAAGTGCTGTCAAACCATTTTTTTATTGAGAAATAAGGCAAGATATAAAAGCAACAGCGGACGACAATTGTTGTGAGTAGCGGTCTAAGGGTTAAGTCTAGATCTATGATTGTAACGATATTTAATTAACAGAAATACTGTTACATATATGTGTATTGATATTACGGTAATATGGTTTTAAATTTCCACTGAAAGTACAAGTTCTATAGTGTAGCAAGTGACATGTATACTTGGCCCATACCACAGTATGGGGGTAATATTATAGCGTATACCAATTTATCAACAGTTATTGTACATTGTATGCCCATTCTGAATCACTTTTCTGGACTCAGAATTATAGAAGCGGAACAACTTAATATTTACTGGTGGCCAGCTGTTTAAACACAATACCTGTACTTGTTGTGTGTTCTGGACAGCCAGAGATAGTAAGTGTTTTTAGCAAAATAATAGCTGGATTTATTGCTGCAGATATGGGCATCCATGGAAGCAAGGTAACACAATTGTCCGTTATGATGAGGTCAATCAAATGCATTCTTAACCCTTAGACCGCTACACACAACAATTGTTGTCTGCTGTTGCTTTTATATCTTCCTTATTTCTCAATAAAAACAAGTTTGGACAGCACTTCAGAATCATTTCCATTAAGTGCTGTCAAAGCATGTTGTAAATTATTCTAAAGTGCTGTCAAAGCATGTTTTTGATGATAAAAATGTAAAATAGAAAATAAACATCAGACAACAAAAAATTAAGATAGCGGTGTAAGGGTTAATAAAAATTCAATAATTAATTGTTATATTTGGAGAAGTCACCAATTTTGTCAGTTTTTCTGCACAGGTCAATACAATACAGATAAATGATCAAGAAACTCATCAAAGATAAGACCACTGGTGTATTTTGGAGTCCGGTTTAGAGGAGTTCCATTGCAGTATCAAGGTGTATGATCACGTGGTACTAACAAGTACTGAAATTTCCAGAATCCATCTGATTTAAAGTACGTATTCTTTTATAGTGTACTAATTACGTAACGGATTTTAATGAAATATGGCGCATCAAACGCGTCTTGTTAAGCTGCATTTGGTGATCTCTATATTTTCGCCCAATCTTCTGTCGTTTTTGCGAAGAATCGATTTCCGTGTCTCTGACACGGAAATCGATTCTTTGCAAAAACGACATAAGTCTGTCCATGGACCACCAAATGCAGCTCAATAAAACGCATTTGCTGCGCCATATTTCATCAAAATCTGTTGAATATTAAGGAAAATATCAAATAATACTTACTTTGGAGTGGGCGACGTTGTTGTTGTTGTAACCACGTGATCATGCACCTTGAGTATAAACCTGGCAAATATATGTCGGTATACATATTGACTGACACCATGGGGTGTAACCAAATGGCTTATTGGCTATAACTTTCTATTTATTTCAGACATACGTGAATGGAAATCGCATACCAGAGCAGGAATATGTCACGTTAGAAAGTCGCGACTCTCTTCGACTGGGTTATGATATCCTTTTCCAGTTGGCATTTGTTCTAGGTTGTCACTCTTTGTCACATGTTTTCTTCTTAACCATTTCAATCGGACAGACAATACTCCAACATTTGAAAACACTGTAGATCCAGATGAGTCTTTGGTGTGGCGAGGACCTGGCACCAGATCAGGATTATGCTGATTTCATGGCTGAATATATTTTTTTTTATTGTAAATATTCAGTTATGATTTTGGGATTTTCTCCCCATTTGTACATGTACTTGAACATGTACATGTACTTGTACATGTAATATATGGGATTTAGTACTAAATCCATTGACCTGGCCTTCAATGACCTTAGCTGTTGATAGGCCGTTAAACCCCAACAAACAAACAAACAAACAAACGTAACAAGCCGTGTCATCAGGATTTGCACTGTTTGTCATTAATTGTTAAAGATTTTTATACAATATCCCTTTTTTGATTAAATTAATAGAAAACAAACTGGATAACTGGAAATTCCAAGACATAATCATGACATTTATAAGGAGAAATAAAAGAAAATATAATGAATTGTCATCTGCTATTTTTGAACTATTTATAGCCCACAAATTTCCCAGCATGCAAAAAGTTAAATAGGCTACATTCCTATGGTGGCCATACATATTATAAAGCCAAAAAGGATATGAAATATTTCAGATTCTTAATGAAGTAAATGTAACAAGAATACAGTTTTTTTGCCATGTCCATTTACAGAAAGTGAGACAGAATGACACATTATAGTTTGTTGAATGAAGTCACTCAAACTGTGGTCATGACATGTCGGCCAAAGTCAGCTCTCTGGCGTTACTTTCCAATGGATTCATATTCCCTGTTGTGGCAATATGACCGATTGACTGCTTTGGCAATTGATTCACTGTTTTGGCAAGACCAGTTCTTTCTCTGTTAAGCGTCCGCGTGTTTAGAGTGGTTCTGTGAAAAAACAAACAAACTCTATATGCTACTTGACACTATTTACTGGCGAAGTAATATGAAAAGTGATCAGAGACGTGTGCACGTTTTATATCCGTTCATGAATTTACACTTAGTAAGTTTAATTATAGTATTTTCTTTTAATATTTTTTGGTAGCGGAAATGTAAATTTATGCTAAAAACTTCCTCAACCCTTTGCAGACTGCAAAGGGTTGAGGAAGTTTTTAACTTAAATTTAAATTCATTTTATTTCAAGGCCTTGTTAGATACGTAGGTAGGTTTTGACCTTCTGGGTGGACGCTAAACAGAGAAAAATATTGGCATAGCCCCATTGATTTCATTGGAAAGTTTTTGAAATGAGCGATATTTCTGTCTTATATTACCTTATTTTACCTCTTGATGCATATAACTATTGCACAGTGACACATGACTGACTATATTGACTGTAAATTCTTCAAAGCGTTTTATGATCACCATTTTGATAAGAATGGCTCGAATTTCATCCACGTTTCAGATGGTTTATTTGATACTTTGATTGTCCTATTATCAATGAATAATGTGTGTTCTTCCTGTCATTTAAGGATATATTTATTTATCTGTGGGGCACATAATCCTTTCAACACAACATACCTATATAGCGGTGTTTGCAAACAGAGTAGATCCAGATGAGGCGGCTCGTCACGAGCCGCCTCATCTAGATCTACTCTGTTTGCTAGTAATTTCATATTTATTAATAAAAAAACACCCCTTTTCATAAATGGACTAGTCTAAAATTCACTTTGTGACTTGGATTTGTAGGAAAACTTACCATATCAAAATCCATTTCCGTTAATTAGGGGTGAAAGGGTTTACAGCTACTATATCAGGCCTGTAGCCAGGGGGGGGGTCGGAGCGGTCGGACGACCCCCCCGCCCAGCCTCGAGGTCCACTTTTTTAGTAGACCCCCTAGATATCTCAGGCCCCTTGGGCCTTCGAAACGACCCCCCCTTCAAACAGGTCTGGCTACGGGCCTGTATATGGCAGATCTAGGATTCAGGATATCGTCTCCAGCTTTTACATGCATGTTCTAAGACCTCCCAACTGGCATGACTTCGATTCAATTTGGCTTATATTTAAGGGTGGGAATTGGCTCAAAGACCTTCCATACCCGGTGGCATGACTTTGTGGCAAAGCAGTTAAAATAGTATGTGGCTGTGACTGGAGAAATGGGGCTTATGGTATTTGCGACCAGTTTAGATTCAGATCAGCCTGTGTATCCGCACTGTCTCAGGATCTACACTGTTCGCTATTCCATCAATGAAACACCTGTCATACTTCTAACAAAAAATATAGATCATTTTCAGTCTACATGAGTGTGTTATATCAGGAGCTACACTGGTCACAGATCCCATAAGTCCAATTTCTCCAGCCACATGTACAGCAACATATGATCCATTAATGCCAAGAATATATTGTTAATCTCAAACACTGGTACATACGGAGCCCCACAGGGGACATGGATGTTTTTTAGTAATTTGTAACCACGAAATAACAATTTGTTCCCTCAATTTAACAATTTGTTCCCTCAAATTAACAATTCATTCCCACGATATAACAATTCATTCCCCCGAATTAACAATTCATTCCCACGGAATGACAATTTGTTCCCACAAATTAACAATTCGTTCCCTCGATGTAACAATTTGTTCCCTCAAATTGACAATTTGTTACCTCAATTTAACAATTCGTTCCCACGATATAACAACTCATTCCCACAAAATAACAATTCGTTCCCACGGGATTGAGGGAACAAATTGTTAACTCGTGAAAATAAATTGTTAAATTGAGGGAACACATTTTTATTTCGTGGGAACGTGTTAATAAAAAAAGAATTCTACTTCCGCTGCGGGACTCCGTAGGAACATGCTTGTGTATGTGTGTAATACAGTTGTAGGGAAAACAGCGCCATTAACCCTTTCAACACCAAGTAACTTAATGGGCTGTTCCATGCCACTGTTTCATGCTATTTCATTGGTCCATTCAAATTTTCAGGCTATTCCATTCTTCAGAAAGTGTAATTTTTTTCAAATTTGATAACTATTAACAAACAGTGGAGATCCTAATGAGACGGCTCGTTACGAGCCGGCTCATCTGGATCTGCACTGTTTGCAAACATTGTCTCTATAGAGGTCTGTGGTGTTGAATGGGTTAACTAATGTGGCTTGCTGTGCACATTTCGTGACTGGATCAATTTGGCACACTGTGTTGCTAACAGTGTGACAAAAATGTCCGTCTGCAAAGTTTCATGTTGCTAATAATGGAAATTGCAGATCATTAGTGAACTTTCTGGCTCCTATTACCTTCTGGCTGTTGGTGAGCTGAATCTTTGTGGCAACTTTTTGCTTTCACTGTTATTAGAGAAGTAACTTAGCCCAGTACCGGTGAGATAAAATTACCGTTGTATGAAACTTTTGACATACTTTACATATTCTCTGTAATTGTTCTTGTAAGTATATATTGTCACCACTCATTTGAACCGTCTTGCAAAGATGGTTCAAATGAGTGGTAACAACATATATTTTTATTGAGAAATAAACAAAATAATCTCTGTTTTTCATAACAGAAAATAGTGTACCATGAGAGCGGAGTTGGTTAATGTGTGGAGATACGATTGATCACTACAGTATTAACATTCTAGAGTGGAGGGCACCAACATCTTGCCAGTCATAACTCGTATGTCACACAAAGACATTTCTGAAAATATTAGACTAAGAGATATGAGTCATTTATACAGTCCTTTCCATTTCATATGTTGTCTTGCCTGATCAATCTTACTCACGGAGATTATTGTTAGTTAAAGATCAAGGATTTAAATACTTAGTAGGTTATGTTATGAGAAGATCTTACACGTCTGTTGACTATACAGTGGAACCCATCTAAACCTGACACTCGGGGAAAATATGAAAGTTTAACTTAGATGTGTTTCACTGTTATGTATCTCTGATTACAGTGACTTTTCTTGATTACAAAACACTAGAATATGTTATGAAGCACTAACATGTCTGATTTACAGTGGAACATCTCCAAACCGGGCACCCTGGGGACCTCCGGTTTGGAGAGGTTCCACTGTATTTGTTTATAGCCACAGAGTAGTCAAGGACTAAACTGTTTGCCAATTTGTGTCTTTGTAATGCTCGGAAAGGTTTTTATTGTAATGCCAGTGATTGGACAGTGCTCCCCATACAGGTGCATTTGTGTATGTATATAAGGTTGCAGTTAAGCAGACATATTACGCAAATCAATCAATCAAGCAAGCAAATCTGTCCTCGTAGCTTTTTTTCTGTAAATTTCTTTATCCCATAGTATGATTCACTGTGTCAAATATGGCTCGGCTTGAAAGGTCAAAATGTGACCACCCTTTCCATAATTGTAACACACATGACACTACAATTTACAAATTTGACCAACACCTGTATAGACAGGATGCGTATTTAACCTGTTCCCTGTTTTGCGATATTTGCGAAATCGAAAACATCTGAATAAAAGAATCAAATGCTGGGTCAAATAATGGTTAAATTATCTGATAGAGTAGAAAACATTGTGGGAAAAGGAGAAATTGCTTGTTACAAGCAATTTCTCCTTTTCCCACAATGTTTTCAAAAGACATCTTCTGCAGAGGCATGATAAGTCGTTTCTATTGGAAAGGGTTAACCGTACACCTCAAGTAAATAGACCATCAACATTCTTGCTAGAGAATCCATGTTACTTCAAGATCTCCATTGACAAACTAATAACTGGATGTTTTATGTTTACTTCCGTACATTTTGTTATCGATTTTCCATTGGTAGACTTTACATAATAAACCACAATCTAACATTACCTGTATGTATTGAAGTAACTGCACTTGTATTGCCTCACATTCAGGGTTTTTGTCTAGCCTTCGAAAGCGGAAAGCGAGACTAAGGTTTTGCTTTTCCGGAGTCGGCGGCGTCATCATCATTCAATGTTAAGTTTTCGTGTTACGGTCATTACTTCCAACACCTTATCAGCTACAGTCATCAAACTTTATACATACCTTTACTATGATATGTAGATGAATATAGGACTATTCTCAGGGCCCCAGGGTCAAGGTCAATGCCCCAGGGTCAAGGTCAAGGCGGAACAAGGCGAGACATTTGATTCCGCGGAATTCTTGTAGTGTTTAAGATCATGGATGACATATTTATGGTTACAATGGTATATTGTGGTGTGTCTTTGTTTTCAATGGTTCTGTAACTATGTCGAGCTTGGACTTTTGATCCACTGAGCTTGTTCATGAACGTTTTCAGACCAGGCAGTCCAGGTTTGTGTCTAGTTGGAACCTCTGCGATATATGCAAGACCCTTTCTTTTTAATCTAGTCCTTGGGAGAATCTGAGCATTGTAAAGAATACTGTCATAATAACCCTAAGTATTGGGACACCATTAACAAAACAAATTGCATCCAAATACATCATTTACCAGTGCAACCATATTAACTTTAAATATTCAGTTCATTACGGTATTTGATAAGAAATGCTAGGCGACTTGTCAGCTGGTTCTCTCTGTATCCACAGTGGGTATGAACTTGTGCTTGGACAAACTTACAGAAAAAAATGATTGGGTACAGAGCCAGGTTGTTTCTGTACTGAATTAGACTTTCTGTAAGTCTTTTCCCAACTCAACTTTGTACCCTCTGTATCTTTACTTTTGTCCTGTCCATATACTCTCAGAATCCTCGTAAATAACAGTGGAACTATCACAATCCATGCTTTAGATTTCTTCATTATCCAGATTACAAATTTCACTATATATGTTTATACCCCCCGGCATACAAAGTATGTCGAGGGGTATTTTGTTTTCGTAATTCCGTCCCTCCTTCCATCCATTTGTTTGTCCGTTCTTCCGTCCCTCCTTCCATCCATTTGTTTGTCCGTTCTTCCGTCCGTCCGAACTTACAAATGGATACATATACGGCTAGGAGAACAATATGTTATGTAATATTCTATTGTTCTTTGATTTTATGTGGCTAAAAATGGGTTTATGTGGCTACAAAACAATAGGGATGAACAAAGGAAAAGGTTAGGTTAGTCACATAAGTATCCATTTGTAGGAACGTCCGTCCGTCCGTCCGTCCGTCCACGTTAAAGTTTTTGGGTACCCCATAATATCTCTGTAATGGTATGTTGGATTGCCTTCAAATTTCATATACTTCCTTATGATTTCCAAATTTTTATTCCATACCACACCCATGCGGCCTTCATGTCCAAGGTCAGGGTCAAATTATTTAGGAATTTGCGCTAATTTTTTTTTTAATATTTGAGTTAAAAAAATTATTTGCCATGCTGGAAGGTGTACATGTATTAGTCAAAGGGATTCATAAAAAGCTTGCCATTGCTACATGTAAGATCCATATATATCATGTTATTGTTTAGTGGAAAAACAAACACCCAGTGACGCAGGTCGGTTCATTTGTGTAGTTGATCTGGGATAGACATTGGTTGTCAATTCCATGTTGGCTGTTTTCATCACTTAGACTTGGTGTGTCCTGTATGACCTTTCACAAAGTGTTAATGGCAGGGACAACTAGATAATGTCCTGTAATCGTCTCACTATATATAATCAGATGTGTTCATCTTCATATAACATAGTGGTTATTCACACTGTCAACCACAGCCTCTGGTGTCAATTAAGTACCAGCTACTGATGGCCAGAGCAAGAATGTAATAAACAAGTTTGTATGTTGACTTTTGTATCCATTTAAATGTTTATTGAAGGATATTAACCCTTTCAACACCACAGACCTCTATAGAGACAATGTTTGCAAACAGTGCAGATCCAGATGAGCCGGCTCGTAACGAGCCGTCTCATCAGGATCTCCACTGTTTGTTAATAATTTTAAACGTCGTACAGATTACCCTTTTAGAAGAATGGGATAATTTGAATGAACAAAATTAATGAAATAGCGTGAAACATTGGCATGGAACATCCTATTAAGTTACTTTGTGTTGAAAGGGTTAACCCATTTCATGCTGAGTATACACCATTTTGTTTGCGGAAAATCCTAAATATTTTCTTTATATGAGTTCAGAGATATATGTTGTGACCACCATTTGAACCGTCTCATTGAGATGGTTCAAATGAGTGGTCACAGCATATACTTTCATTGATAAATAACAAAAATAAAATCCATATAGATGTGATGTTTTGTTACATTTTGTTAATGGCTATCCAGTGCAGTCAAATGACGTTGATATTGCCCGCTATGTCTGATGTTTTTATATGACACCCAGAAACTGTGCTCAGCTAAGCAATTTTATTATTTTCTGCTGCAATGTTGCATCTCATGACCTCCACAATCAATCATCTATGCGAAAATTGCTTTAAGAAGTAGGGCAAAATTACCTTTCTCAAAATATTCTGGAATGATCTGGAATCACATGCTCAATTTGTGTTGTCTGAGGCTGCGCTGCATAAGCTGAGTCATCACAACATCAACATAGGCCTTCAGCTGAAGAAAAATGGATCTTACGACATGTGCAGCCAACGTAGCTGCGTTCAGTCAGTGCATTCGCTCCAGGGGCGGATCCAGCATTTGGGGAATGGGGGAGGGGGGGGGGATCTTGCGAAGTTGCGAAGGTAACTTGCAATCTACGGGAGTAATTGCAAGAGTTACCGTTTGCAACTAGGGGGTTGTCCTGTTTTCGAGCTATTCGAAATGCACTTTCCTGTGTTTTATGGCATTTAAATTCAGACTCCAACTGGTGGTAAACTGTGATCTATGTAAACTCCATGGCTGACCGGGGGGGGGGGGGGGGGTGTGTGTAACAGCGGAACACCCCCCACCCCCCTCCAGATCCACCCCTGATCAGTACCTACATATTCACCATTCAATGAATAGTAGCCTGCCACTAGCAACACTATCATGCTGTAAATGTCGCTGAGAAATGTGGCTTTTGGGGTTTGTAATCAGTGTGGTTTCTGGTCAAATTGCTGGTCAAATAGCACACTCCTGTAGCCTAAAAATGATCAATATTGAGAGAAGCATGATGGGCTCGAATGGCGAACAGTGCAGATCCTGATCAGACTGTGGATGCAGAGCCTGATCTGGATCTACACTAATCACAAAACCCATAAATCAGGGGACCGTTTCACTAAACTTTGTACGACTAAAATGTTTGTAAGTGCAAATTTAGGATCGTCTGGAAATTTCAATTGATGCATTTACATTTATTGAGCATAGGCTGCATATGCAGCCTATGCTCAATAAATGTAAATCCAATAATTGTTTTCAAGAAAACATTGTTAATTTGAAATTTACAGACTATCATAATTTTGCACTTACGAACATTTTAGTCTTAGGAAGTTTAGTGAAACGGGCCCAGATTTCTCCAGTCACAGCCACATATGACAGTGTGACAGCAAGTGGATCTGCATTTACATATGCTACCAAGTCTTTAAGAATCAATTTATAAGTTGGAGGCGAAAATGTATTATCTATTACCAGCTCCCCATGTGTTACTTTTGTGGAGACATAACTATTCTTCCAATTATTTGAAGATAATAAATTGAACCTTAACTTCGCGCACATTCCACAAGTTACCACATGGAGAAGATAGACGAAACTCCAAGGGACCGGGCTGAGGACGACGATGTATTCCAGCAGAATGTCGACGATTTTCCGTCCTGGGCGAGCCCGAAGGATGACAGTATAACCAGTCCCATGGCAGAATGTCAGGTAACGATGACAGTATATAAACATCCCAGCAAGGGAGACCATGGATAGTGTTAACACTTGGACCGCTATCTTATTCTTTTTGTCGTCTGCTGTTTATTTTCTATTTTCCATTTTTATCATCAAAAACATGCTTTAGAATAATTTACAACATGCTTTGACAGCACTTCAGAATCATTTCCATTGGAAATGATTCTGAAGTGCTGTCAAAGCATGTTTTTATTGAGAAATAAGGCAAGATATAAAAGCAACAGCAGACGACAATTGTTGTGAGTAGCGGTCTAAGAGTTAACCAGAGGAAATGATGTCGACCTCGGTCAAACTTATTTTCCGAGGGTTGGCAATATTCACTTTCACCTAGGATGCAACGTTTATTTTATTATACTGATATACTGAACGCGCCAACAAACATAAATGCACAATGTACTGGAAGTCGTACTTCTGTAGCCTATTTCACCAACATTTCAAAGTATACTTTTCTAGCAAAGTATACTTTGAGGGAGTAATCATTTATTTTTCCTGAAATGCATTATTTCATATAGAACTAACCACTGCATATATTTGATGATTAAAAGTATGCAGAATTATTATACTGAATTTATTACATTATCACAGCCAAAATGGCTGTGATAATGTAATAAATTCAGTATAATAACAATTAATAAATTTATCCTTAAATTGAAAATTTCTCCCTCAAAGTATACTTTGCTAGAAAAGTATACTTTGCAATGTTGGTGAAATAGGCTACAGGTCTAAGCCGTGTTTGTTGACATTTTCTGCAGACTGTATGCCCCAAAAGCTTTCTGCTGTTCATTATTTAATAAGCTCTTGTATTCGCGCACTCGTTTCACTCGTGAGACATTCATCGGAAACAACTGCGCAACTGCTACACCAACTTAGAAACTAAACTAAAAATATAATTAATCTGTTCCATCACTTTCTGTCAGTATTTGAGGCTCAGTACGTGCCACCCTTAGAATACGGGAATCGAAAATAGTCGTCCGCTTTTAATTCATATTTTGTCTTTTCTCTCAGTAAAAACATGGTTTGGCAGCATTTTAGAATCATTTCCATTGGAAATGATTCTAAAGTGCTGCCAAACCAAGTTTTTGATGAGAAAAATGGAAAATAAAAAATATTCAGCAGACGACACAAATTAATTCAGCATTGTAGGCGTTAGTTAAGCTTACTTACCCTGTGGGAATTTGAATTGCTTATATTTAAGGGTGGGAAATGGCTCGAAGACCTTCCATACCCGGGTTACCCTGTGGGTTCAAATTATGTTATTTATATTGGTAGAAACATTTAATGGCCACACTCAGTAAATAGAAATAAAAAAGTTAATTCTGTTTTGTTGAATTTTATCTTCCCAGAAATCTTGAATGGAGCCATAATGTTGAAGGGGCTCCATTTACAAACTATTTAGCACACAAAGTAATGCAGCATTACAATTAGTTAATGGGCTCTCAAGGTTTGTGACAAACTACAGTTTAGGACAAGTGTAGCTCCTGATGAAATAGCATACATTTACAATGGTACAGACATTGTTCTTTCATTGTAAATAATGTAGCGGAAATATTTGATTGCCAATCTAAAAGCTAGTCACACTGCATGGACACGTTCAAGCTAGTTCTACACTGGGAGTAATGGTGTTGCCCCCTTTTGCCATGTTCAGAATATAATTATCCTAATATTTTAGGTTTATGGTTATGTGTTTTATGCAGGGCTCCAGATAAGGAATTAGTAATTGAGTATTGACGCTCCATCATGTCTGAAGCAATTGGGTAATGTATTTCAAAATTTTAATTGGGTAAAATAAAATCACACTACTGTTTACACATCGACAAACAGCAATTTTTGAATTGTTTGCTTCGGAATGAAAACATGTCTTGGCATTTCATTAGAATTGTCTCCTTGGAGACAATTCTAATGAAATACCAAGATGTGTTTTGATGGAAATAAGTAAAATATGATATATTTGTGGTCTGTTTATTGTTTTCTGTAGCATGATAAAGCACAGACCTAGATAAAGGTACCACAATTTTTTGTATTGCTTTTTGATGCTCACTACTTCTGATTTCAATTGGGTTTTTGGCAATTTTAATCAGGTATTTAAGCAAATACGCAGCTTATCTGGAGCCCTGGTTTTATGTGAGCCCACATCTGTGTTTCATTTTGTGTTTCAAAGTGGTTCACATGTTTGTGTGAATTATAGTCATGTGATGTAGCATTGTGAATAGTATATGGATTTATACAGAAATGTGATACCAATTTTCACCCCACTTTATCCTTAACCCTTACACCACTATCTTAAGTTTTTTGTTTGCTGTTTATTTTCTATTTTCCATTTTTATCATCAAAAACATGCTTTGCCAGCAGTTTAGAATAATTTACAACATGCTTTGACAGCATTTTAGAATCATTTCCATTGGAAATGATTCTGAAGTGCTGTCAAACCATGTTTTTTTTTAGAAATAAGGCAAGATATAAAAGCAACAGCATTGTTGTGTGTAGCAGCCTAAGGGTTAACTCTTTGCATGCTGGGAAACTTTCAGGCTGTAAACAGTTAAAAAATATCTGACGACATTTCATGATATTTCTTTATTTCTCCCTGTAAATATCATGAATATGTCTTGGAAATTCATGGAGGATGGAATTCTAAATGAAATGCCAAGACATATTTACAGAGAGAAATAAGAAAATGACTCCTAATTTGTTGGTTGTTATTTTCACCACTAGCATGCAAAGAGGTAATTAATAATATGAATTTTGTATTAAATTTAGCCATTTTGCGAATATGCAAATCAAGTGTTATTATCCGCTGCATGTAAACAAGATAATGCCATCTCATATTTCTGCTGAATATTGTGTTGTTTTTTTTTGGAAGTATGTATTTTGGTGGAAACATTATACCAACAATGTCAGATCTCGACATGAGCTATCAATTGCGAGGACATAAATACCTGCCTATACAGGTAGGAAATATATACCTTGGTGAATTAATTCCACATTTTCAACCACTTGTGATATAAGTTTTATACAATTGAATAGATGTGCATGTACTCGCCCATTCTTCCCGAAATATATGACATTGTTTCTTCCATGTTCATTTCGGACTATTCCATTGATACAAAAAGGGGTATTGTTTCAAATTTCTCAAAATGGTGACAAACATTGCTGATCCTGATGAGACGGCTCGTTACGAGCCGTCTCATCTGGATCTACAGTGTTTGCAAATGTTAATGTTGGATATATGGTGTGTAGGCCTAGTTTACTCTCTGAACCTGTTTGGCAGGATATATATGGCCCCTGGTTGACAACAGGCACCTTACAAAGTTTGCGACAAGTGCAGATCCAGATCTGTCTCCAGGCCAAAGCTGTTTGAAATTCAACTACTGCGGTCGGCAAATCAATTTGTTTCTAATTACTGCCATGGTAATGTGCATGATGACCAGGATCTACAAACGTGACAAATACCATAAAGCTCCTGTGTCAGCCGATGTCGAAATATACATTCTGAACCTGTTTGACAGGATATATGGCCCCAGACTGACAAAAGGGACTTCACAATGTTGGCGACAAGTGCAGCTCCAGATCTGTCCGTATCTATGCCAATCATGTTTGCAATTCAATTACTTCCGTCGGCAAACCAACTACAAACTTATTAATGCCCCAAATATAAATGAAACCTCTTTAAACTGAAACCCTGAAGCTGTCGATGAGTTTCATTTTGGTGGGTTTCATCTTATTTGTTCATCTTATGCAATTCTTAGCACTCAACATGTCAAATGCCAGAAATTTAGTGGCAGTGTCCGCCACTATTTGAAAATAGAAGATGGTGAGATTTTGAAAATATCTGAATTTAACATGCAATGTGACCGGATTGAAAATCCTATTGTTGTTATACCCCCGGCATACAAAGTATGTCCCGAGGGGTATATAGTTTTCGTAATTCTGTTCGTCCGTCCGTCCGTCTGTTCGTCCGTACACAGGGCGATGTACTTATGTGGCTAGAGAACAATGGGCAACTGTAAATGCCATTCATTCCGTTCTCTTACGTGGCTATATTTTTCTCTTACGTGGCTGCTTTAACTCTTTGCATGCTAGCGGTGAAAATAACATCCAATAAATTACGAGTATATTTCTTATTTCACTCTCTAAATATGTGTTGGAATTTCATTAGAATTCCGACGCAATTCTAATGAAATTCCAAGACATATTCATGATATTTATAGGGAGAAATAAAAGAAAATACAATGAATTGTTGTCTGCTATTTTTGAACTATTTATAGCTCACAAATTTCCCAACATACAAAGAGTTAAGCAAAAGAATAGCCACTTATGTATCCATTTGTAGGAACATCTGTCTGTCCGTCTGTCCACATTAATGTTTTTGGGTACCCATAATCTCTGCAACGGTAAGTCGGATTGACTTCAAACTTCATATACTTCCTTATCATCATCCATATTTTCATTACATACCATACCCATGCAGCCTTCATTCATGTCCCTGGTCAAGGTGAAATTGCTTAGAAATGTGCATCCTTAAGATTTGCGTTAACAAATTTTGGGTACCCATTATCACTGCAACAGTAATTCGGATTCACTTCAAACTTCATATACATCCTTATCATCATCCATATTTTCATTCCATACCACACCCATGCGGCCTTCATGTCCATGGTGAATGTCAAATTACTTAGAGAAATTTGTGTTAATGTTGTTTTTTTTAATATTTGCCAGGGGTATACGTGAGCCCCTGCTCACTTTCTCTAGATATTGTTGTTGTTGGAGTGAATACAAATATAAAAGTAATTTTCATAAATAACTATTGGTGGGCTAAAGTCCAAAAGAAAAAATCAGAAGTTTTAAAATTGCTATTCAATTTATTCAGATCAAAATTTCTACCTGAAAAGTATAAGCTGATTGTGCCTCAGGATAATCTGATAATGTTGTGGGCCATCTCCTTATATGTAGTCGTGAGTGTAATCTTTCTAAACCAGACACCCTGGGGTCCACCCAGGGTGTCCGGTTTAGAGAGATTACACTGTAGTACTTAATGACATCATTGACTTAACGTTTGCCACGGTTAAGTATGGATTAGCAGTTAATAATATAATCCTACGTGTCTCACCTGGACAGCCAGTGAGTTTGACAACTCAAAGTTTAGTTAACTCTTTGCATGCTAGCTGCGAAAATATCCACCAAACGAATCAGGACTATATATGTTTTATTTCTCTCTGTAAATATGTCTTAGAATTTCATTAGAATTGAGTCCTGAGGACTCAATTCTAATGAAATTCCTAGACATATTCATGATATTTACGGGGAGAAATACAAGAAAATATGATGAATTTTTTGTCCGCTAGTTTTGAACTATTTATAGCCCACAAGTTTCCCAGCATGCAAAGAGTTAACAGTGGATGTATTGTTGTATATTTTTATGTTTAATAATTGGATTGTTGACGTGTATGGGTGTGATCATATACAGGTAAATGTTTAGGGTGTATGACAAAATGTTTGATTTTATTTGTATGCCCCCGGTCTCGATAGAGCATGGAGGCATATACGGTAGTGTTTGGACTGTTTCTGTCCATCCATCTGTGTGTCAGTGTATCCGATTAAGAAGTTTACCAGAGTTTCCTCACCAGGGGAACTTTTGTGTGCCGACAGGCCATATTTTCTTGTTTCCCTTCCAATTCAACATGTATGTATTGATAGATGATTAATAACATGTGGCCCCGAAAGTCAGAAAAGGGGTTTTAGGGTGTCTGTGAACCAGCAACCTAAACAAGACTGTACATCCATGCTGACTAACCCATTACATTCTGCAGATACACAATTTTATGGATGGAAAATTTCAAATGATTTCTCTTAAAAGTATATGTGGTAATAACTATATGAACCGTCCCATCGAGCCGGTTCAAATGAGTTGTAACAACATATACCTTCATTAAGAAATAAGAAAAATATATTAGAAAATATTTGGAAAATTGCATATGCCTAAAGGCATATTTACGAATGTAATGGGTTAATATAGTGCCTACATTCTACACCATGTTTTAACCCTTAAATTCCAAAGTAACTGGAATGGATTTTGATATGTTAATTTTCCGACCAATCCAATCATCACAAAATGTTTTTCAGCCTAGTCTATTTATGAAAAGGGGTGTTTTTGTTCTAAAAAATATGAAAATTACTTGTAAAAAGTGCAGATCCTGATGAGACGGCTCGTTGTGAGACGGCTCATCTGGATCTACACTGTTTGCAAACATCACAAAAAGGTCCGTATTGTTGAATGGGTTAAATATATAGCACTAAAATTTTCGTATTAAGTATAAAATTATGATAGTCTGTAAGTTTGACATTAACCACGTTTTCTTGTAAACAATTAATGAATTTACATTTATTGAGCATAGGCTGCATATGCAGCCTATGCTCAATAAATGTAAATCCATCAATTAAGATTTCCAGACAAATCTAAATTTGCACTTACGAACATTTTAGTCGTACAAAGTTTAGTGAAACGGGCCTCTGGTGTTTGCGATGTACAATACCCACTGTGATATTGCAGTAACTTGATCATTGGTCTGGGCAGTAAACTGTTGGTCATGGGCAGATAATCCAGATCATCAGGCTTACACAGGCCCAGCGATCATATGTCTCTACTAACATTGCTTTAGTTTTGCCTTATCACACATTTTAATCCTTGTATTGTCGAAAGCTTGCGTAATTGGAAAATACTGCTAAGCCATAGACATATAAATACATCTATGTGGATCAAGAGCACTGTTAGAGCCTTATTTGTATGACCGGTTGTTAAGCCTATGAAATCAAACAACTATATATAGAATCATGTCTGCATGGTGGGCTGGTGGGTGGGCGGCAGACACTACTGCTCTAAAACCTTTCAGTCAATCGATCTGAAACTATACACACGTCTTCTTCACATATTGAAGATGTACACCTCAATGTTTGTATGTCGAAAAAATAGCACCTTTTCAACTGAGCCATTTTTTCTACATTTTTGTCTGCAATTCTATATAGGGTACAAATTTTGTGTGCACTAAAACCTTTCAGTCAATCAATCTACTTTACACACGTCTTTTACACATATTTTACATGTGCACCTTGTTGTTTTTATGCCGAAATATTTTTTTAACAAAAATGTAGACTTTTTAACTTAGCCATTTTTTCTACATTTTTGTATGCAATTCATTGATTTTTTGTTTCAAGCCGCGGGAGCCTGTTGCTTATTTCTTTGATTGTTCTCCGACTGACGCGCCATTGGTAGGTAGCCATATAGCCGTGATTATTATCTCGCATGAAACTGGTAATCCTGTACCTATAATCAACTTTCTTTCATCTATTGTTGTATGTAAACAGTGGTTGGTGTACAGGTGTTTCTCTGTGGGTTTTTTTCTCGAAAAAACTTTCTCATTTCTCATTCAAAGTATATGTTGTGACCACTCATTTGAACCGTCTCATCGAGACGGTTCAAATGGTGGTCACAACATATACTTCTGACATGAAATAAGAAAAATATTTAGAATGTGGTAGCTTCAGCTTGTAAAGGGTTGCACCCTATGCGTGTATTTTTATTGGATAGTTATAGTGCATGGTCAGATACGTTTGTATTGATAGCAGCACCCTATCCACATAGGAAATATGTCTTGAAATTTCATTAGAATTGAGTCCTCAGGACTCAATTCTAATGAAATTCCAAGACATATTCATGATATTTACGGGGAGAAATACAAGAAAATATGATGAATTTTTGTCCGCTAGTTTTGAACTATTTATAGCCCACACGTTTCCTCCCAGCATGCAAAGAGTTAAGATGTTTCATAGTAATCTAACTTGATGGAGTCAGCGGAAGAACGGGGCAGACTCCCTCATGGAGTTAGTGTCATTCTTACACCGACCCATGTTTTAGACTGTATACAGAGCTCCAGATAAGGTGCGTAATTTGGAGGTAAATTTCTTATTTCTCCATTAAAAATGGCAAGTTGGGAGTGCTTTTGAATCGTCTCAATGAGACGATTCTAAAGGACTCCAAGCTTGCCATTTTTGATGAAGAAATAACAAAATTTCACCCCAAGTTGGTCAAATTACACACCTTAACTGGAGCTCTGTGTATATATATACAGCCTATTCTAGGGCTACACTCTTTGCAAAGACCTTGCATGGGTACATTTTCCTCATGACATGTCACATCTTTGATCATCTATATGTATTTATATATATGTATATAGCTATGTAAGTTATTAATTACCTGTTAAGCATATATTTAATAACTCTTTGTAGATTTGTACCTATCAATCTTATTTGCATTTATGTTGTCTTGTAAAGTCATATATAGCCATATTGTGCGATGAATCGTGGTCGCTGTTTTTCTCACAATTGCAGGTGTATGTATAATTAATTGCATGCCTATGTTCAGATTGGCCCTAAGTGACAATCTTCTGTCTTGGTGGGCTGTTAACTCTCTGCATGCTAGCGGTGAAAATAACAGCCAACAAATTAGAATTTTTTTCTTATTTCTTGCTGTATGAATATGTCTTGGAATTCTTTTTAGATTCTAATGAAATTCCATGATATATTCATGATATTTACTAGGAGACATAAAAGAAAACATATTGAATTGTCGTCCAATAGTTTTGATCTATTTATAGCCCACATACTGCGCATCATGCAAAGAGTTAAACCCAATCCCATTCCTCAGTTGTTGCATAGATCCACCCGTGTCTGCTATTGGAAATGGGTTGAATTTCAAACTAAGTTTAATGGGGGGGGGGGGGGGGGGCTGGCATCTATAGGAGTCGGCCACAAGCCTGCGTCACACATGGAGGTCAAAGGTAAAAAATGGTCATGAAATTTTGATTCTGACTTCTACAATTGTTTCTGATTTTAAATCTGTTCATTTGTCAAGCGATGTTTGTGGGAGTCAGCCACAAGCCTACGTTCGAGGTCAAGGTCACACATGGAGGTCAAAGGTAAAAAATGGTCATGAAATTTCGATTTTGATTCCGACCTCTACAATTGTTTCTGATATTAAATCTGTCAAAGCGATGTTTGTGGTATTATGATCACTCCTGTGATAGCTCTAGATTAGATTAATTATCAAAGAAATACACCTGCAGTTTGTATGTAAGTTCTAGTGTATCTATTGCTTGTGCTCGTGCTGCACATTCAATCATTCACCGAGTTGAACAAGACTAATATGCTCAGGAAGAGTGTGGGGGTAGGGGAGGGGGGGGTTCTACATTGGTAGTAAGCACCATACAGAACTGTTTGTTAGCGGATCGGCCGATTTCCTGAGCTCCAGCTAAGGTGTGGGTGCGTATTGGAGTATTTTACCCACTTGTTTTAGCTTATTACACATTGATTTTCAAACAAAAGTAGGAGTACAAAATACTCATAACAATTGAAAATATGCATTAATTTTCAAATTGAGGAATGAAAATGCTCTAATATGGTTGAGTATTCACTTAGTTCAGCTGCAAAAATCAAATTTTGGGTTTGCTTTTTGCAGCTGAAATAAGTGATGTTTTAACCCTTTCAACCCTAAGGAACTGGAATGGACTGTGATATGCTAATGTTCCGACCAATCCAATGGTCACAAAATGATTTTCAGATTCGTCCATTTATGAAAAGGGGGTGTTTTTGTTCTCAAAAATATTAAAATTACTTTCAAAAAGTGCAGATCCTGATGAGACGGCTCGTTACGAGCCGCCTCATCTGGATCTGCACTTTTTGCATAAACCGATATAGCGGGATTTCGGGTTCAAAGGGTTAACATTGTTTTACGTTTTGATCATTAATTTTGTTTCATATTTGATAGCAGAAAGATTCAGTAATCCATTTGTAAAAGTAAAAATGCGTTGAATTTGAAATCTCTGGATACTCATGTAATACTCTTTAGACACACAGTTTATCTGGAGCGCTGTATTTCTCGTGTATTTTTTTTGGCTATAAAACGTTAACCCATGGTTATCATTAGACAAATATCTGATAAATGAAAATAGTATGCATAAAAAACATTCATAAGTGCTGATAAACACCAACACCCATGTTGCACCAAGACATCATGATTCCAACAGATCTTGATTGTGTGTTGCGTGCATGTTTTGTTGCATGGGAATACTTTCTCTGCTTGATATCGTTAACTGGGGAATGCAACAAACACCTGAGATTTTGTATTAAGATATTGAACTTGGGATTTGCAGTTGCCATGGTTTACTTACATTTATATCTGTGTGTATAGGAGTCTGTTGGAACTTATAAGACGGATCCGTGCAGGTGAATAAAATAATTGCAAGGTTTTCAAGGGACAGACATTTAGAACTTGTAATTTTAATTCATTACGTTTTAGGACACACCATATGCTTATCATCATCCATATTTCAGCCTATGACCTACTTATGCCAGCCTGCATGCTCTCGATCAACGTTAACTTGACATGTGGGTCATGGTCATATGTGATTTTGTACCTAAGAATATGTGTGGGTGTCAGGTTGGAGCATCCTTACAGGAATTCCAACTGGAGACCTGGGGGCCGGTTTCACTAAACTTCGTACGACTAAAATGTTCGTAAGTGCAACATTATGATAGTCTGTAAATTTCACATTAACAATGTTTTCTTGTAACTAATTATTGGATTTACATTTATTGAGCATAGGCTGCATATGCAGCCTATGCTCAATAAATGTAAATCCATAAATTGACATTTCCAGACGATCCTAAATTTGCACTTACGAACATTTTAGTCGTAAGAAGTTTAGTGAAACGGGCCCCTGGTTTGGCTTCACATACGTCTTTGGCATTTTGTATATGACAGTTGAATCTGGTTATACCCCTTATATGAGTATTACGATTATTCGTAATCCTATTTTAGCGGAAGGGGTCAAGTGACTTTGGTGTGGTATGGATCTGGCACCATGTCAGGTTATTCTAATTTCAGGGTTGAATATATTTTTTCTCGATGTAAATATTCCGTTCTGATTTTGGGATTTTCCCCCAAATGCAGCAGGCTAAAATGGGATCGAACCCGTTTGCCTGGCCTGAAATGACTGTAGCTGTTGATAGGCCGTTAAACACCAATAAACAAACAAATGAACATGTGTGATTTCTCATGAATTTTAAAAAAAAAATACGATATTTTCTGTAATTGACGTCAAAAGATATTCTGTATTTGCTATGAAAGTTTTGTCATCCTTTAACCCTTAGACCGCTACTCACAACAATTGTCGTCTGCTGTTGCTTTGCCTTATTTCTCAATAAAAACATGGTTTGACAGCACTTCAGAATCATTTCCAATGTAAATGATTCTGAAGGGCTGTCAAAGCATGTTGTAAATTATTCTAAAGTGCTGTCAAAGCATGTTTTTGATGATAAAAATGGAAAATAGGAAATAAATAAAACAGTAGACGACAAAAAAAATAAGATAGCGGTCTAAGGGTTAATGTAATTTACAGACATATGACACATGTTCTTACGGTACAAAATCACATGGCATGCCTCATATGGTACTGATGGTAAACTATGAATGCTTAACTTACTTATCCTCAAAAGTAATTGTTATGATCACCATTTGAACTTTTTAAGAATATTGGAGGAATCTATTTCACCATTTTTCAATGTCACATGACTGCCGTTGTTCGACGCCGCTCACAACCGTGCTCAAACATAAAGTGTATGCTGTTTGACCATGGCTGTAGACAATGCTCAATTCGGGGACAAGCCAACACCTACGTAATGCATGTGTCTCGTGACGTTACTAGAACGCGCCATTACGTCACCAGACCAATTCACAACGGTCACACTAAAATTTTGAAATTGATGCGACTGCATCACGTGACGTGGCCACGGAACATGCATGTGTAAATCAGCTGTTTGAATCGAGTAGATTATCAAAGTACCGAAAGTACTGCATATATGCTCAATTTACACGATATTTCCAACATGTGACAATAACGTTCGACCATGTCCAGCCGTGGGTAAATGTTTGCCGTGGCCCTCGGGAACTGTTTGAACCTGTGGCCTACAGCCTTGGGGTTCAAACAGTTCCCTCGTGCCACGGCAAACGTTTACCGACAGCTGGACATTGTCAAACCTTATATTTTACTATAACTGCCAAGTAAGTCATTCATTTTCCGTTGTCATATCTCGTTATATTACTGAAATTGTCTATTACCACATTTTGTGGGAACACAATCACAAATACATTAGTTCATCATTTTCACCAGCGGAGTGGAACGCACGGATGTATGAATTAACTCACAGTCATAATCAAGCAACCGTGGCCTTGTCTGCTCTGAATAACAGTAATAATGAAACATTATATGACGTGAAATATTATGACTTTGATTGTTGTGTTTCCTGGTTTAAATCATGTCTACTGTTTGATGTTGTGACAAAAAGTGCTGGATATACTTTGAGTTATTACCCATTGGCTGAACATATTGGGTGAGTCAGGACGTAATTGTTACATTGCAAAAATTGTGTAGTTTACTTATTTCATTACTTGTATTTGACAGTCACTGGAGCAATTCCTTTCTGACAAGCTGCATATACCTTTATGCCATAATATTGAAATGTGTTTGTGATTTCTTAACGTGAGAATAATGTTAGAAGTTGCAAGTACTAATGTTAGAAGTGTAAGTACTAATTTAGACAAATATAAAAACTCCACTTGTTTAGAAGTGTTTGTATTTGTCAGGAATTTGGATCTAGTTGAAAGTTTGGAGAAATATTTAGATGATGTATAGATGATGTATAGTTGCGAACGGTAACTCTTGCAATTACTCCCGTACCATCCGTAGCTAGCTACGGATGGTACGGGAGTAGATTGCAAGAGTTACCTTCGCAACTAGATGATGTAGTGCTGCACCAAAGAGCTGAAAATAATTAATTGAGGAGTAGGTGGACTGTCTCTCACCTCAAAGGCTGATATATCAAATTGCGTGCAGTTTATGAAACCATTTGAAGATACCCTGGGTCAATTAAAGGTGACGTCTAAGATGGCCGTCAATTTTGGTTGCCAAAATAAGAATAATAATTTTGGGATTGAAGGTATAGAAAAGTGTATGTAGTTATGATAATGTGGTGTATAATTACTAGTGTGTGATATAATTGCAGGGATGTATTGTGGAACAGCGGATCGAGCACACCTGTTGTGAGAGCATACCTGAGTGCGAGACAGCTCACCATGACCTCGACCGTAGTTACAGCGCTGACAGCATCGCAACGTTTAGGTAGGTAAGGGTGATTTCATCAATCTATGATTGTATGAGCACACATGATAATTTAACACAATGTTTCTGGCGTTTGCTAGAAACTCCGGAAATTCGGGGCAATGATCAAGACCTACACTGACCATAGATTACCCTACTGTTTGTTCCACGTTTTTCTGCCGACAAACTTTTGGCTATTAAACACATTCAATCTAAAAAATATTTAAATGTAAATACTTTTTCATCAGTAACAAAAAAGTCACCCTCCCCCAAAGAAAAAACTATTTTCCTATGGGAAAAAAAATAATTTTTTATTTGTTGACCGATTTTCAAAATCTGACTTGTTTTCTTATTTACATCATTTCCAAGCTATCTCGCCAGGTTTCGGAGTCAATTTCCAATTTCGACCCTCCTGGTCGTCCTCCTCCTCCTTTGTGTCCCATGTTAAATTCCCATAGGAAAATAGTTTTTTCGCAATAAAATGAATACTTTATGGAATTTCATCAAATAATTTTGATTGGGGGAGAGTGACTTTAATGTGTGTAATAGCCAAAAGTTTGTCGGCAGCAAAACGTGAAACAGACAGTAGTCAGTTTTCTCTGTTACATACAAATCTGCTTTTTATTGGAACCCATTCAATCAGCCAGTTCCTTCAATACCAAGGGTTGTGGGTTCAATTCCCTCCTTCAGCATGAACAAATCTTTAACTCTTTCACCCCTAAGTAACTGAAATGGATTTTGATATGTTAATTTCCAGACCAATCCAACCATCACAAAATCTACAGAGCCCCAGATAAGCTGCGTATTTGCGTAAATACACAATTAAAATTGCCAAAAAACCCAATTGAAATCAGAAGTTGCGAGTATCAAAAAACAATAACATATTTGTGGTATCTTTATCATGCTACAGAAAACAATAAACAGACCACACATATAGCATATTGTTCTTATTTTCCATGAAAATACATCTTGGTATTTTATTATAATTGTCTCCAAGGAGACAATTCTAAAGAAATGCCAAGACATGTTTTCATTTCGAAGGTGTCTGTTGATGTGTGAACAGTAGTGTGATTTTATTTTACCCAATTAAAATATTGAAATACCCAATTGCTTCAGAAATGATGGAGTGACAATACTCAATTACTAATTCCTTATCTGGAGCCCTGATCTATATGACCACAGTTGTTGCTGGGACGTTTATCCCTTTGACTTCCAATCCATCAATATGCCATCATACATACCATTGTAGCCTGGGCTGTAACACATGGCCAAAGAAGCGCCATAAAGCAGAGCGGCGGCCGGTGAAGGATATGTTCACGGACGTGGATCAGCCAACCGCGACCAATGTGGAGGATCTGATGGACACGGGCCAGAATCGGGTCACGCGCGGCACCGGAGCCCCAATGAATATACTGCCCAAAGGTAGGTGGAATCTCGCGGCATGACATTGTTTCGAGCATATGGTTGGTAGCATGTGGAGGGTAAATTTAACTGTGGCATTCATCCTTGGTGGAATCCCGATATCCTTTTTCAGGTACATTTTTGGATTCCTTATTACTCGTCGAATCCGGTTATACCCATTGTAAAAGTAGTAAGATTAGTACTAATCATATTACTTTTAGGGAGTGGGGCTAAGTAATTCTGGTGTGGTGAGGATCGGGCACCAGGTCAGGTTATACTTTTTCATGGCGGAATATATCTTTTTTTCTGTAAATATTTAGTTGTGATTTTGGGACTTCCCCCCCATCACAACAGGTGAAATACGGGATTCGACTCCATTAACCCGGCCTAACATGACCATAGCTGTTGACAGGCCATTAAACACCATTAAATCAAATAAATGAAATGTTTTGTGGGAAATATTAGTTCCAGCTGTTGCCCCAAACAAGGATACAGTGAAATTTCTCTAAACTGGACACCCTGGGAGCCTCCCAGGGTGTCCAGTTTATAGAGATTTCACTGTAATTAAGAGTGTTCAGCACTTGATGATACATGTATAGTTCTGTGTTGTCTGAAAGGTAGGCGGACTGTTGGGGCGTAAAGCCTTGTCTAGGGTTTCATTACTTTCATTTTGACTCGTACTTATTTTCCTGACTGTGATTCTGTTCTCATGCTCAAAATCATGAAGTTTTGTTGGCCGATGCTGAGCTATGCTTAGTCATGACGAAGTGCATCCACCCATAGATCTTCAATAGCTTCTGTAATGGTAATGGATAATACAAACTATATTCCCTTTCAACACCACCAGCCTGTATAGTGGCAAAATGTGTAGATCCAGATGAGTCGGCTCGTGACGAGCCGTCTCATCAGGATCTGCACTTTTTGCAAGTAATTCGCATATTTTTAGAACAAAAACTCCCCCTTTTCATAATTGGACTAGTCTGAAAATGATTTTCTGACGGTTAGGTTGGTTGCAAAATTAACATATCGGAATCCATTCCAGTTACAAAATGTACTTAGGGGTGAAAGGGTTAATCAGTTTCTACATGTTCAAAGTGTTGTATGTCTAAGAAACCACACTTCCTATGTAAGAACACAAATATGTCTGTGAAGGGAGAAATGGGGCTTATGGAATCTGTGGTCAGCCTGCTGGCACACTGATACAGGTCTGTACTGTTTATTAACCCTTTCACCCCTAAGTAGCTGGAATGGAATTTTATATGTTAATTTTCGGACCTATCCAATCGTCGCAGAATGATTTTCAGACTAGTCCATTTATGAAAAATGGGTGTTTTGCTCTCAAATATATTAAAATTACTTGCAAAAAGTGCAGATCCTGATGAGACGGCACGTCACGAGCCGGCTCATCTGGATCTACACTTTTTGCCAATACCACTATACAGGCCTGTGGTGTTGAAAGGGTTACTAGTTTGACAGGTAGTTCATAGACGGGATGGCAACCAGTGCAGACCCCGATCAGACTGCGCAGATGTGCATGCAAATATGGGACTACACTGGTTAAAAAAGTAATACGGTCACTTTTTCCAGACACAGCCACACATTTATACACAACAAACACCAGGAATATTATTAAGTTTTGCTTGTTTGGAATTCGCTTATAACAGTTAATTTCTTGGGTGCTAAGATGCACCTGGCGCAACATAATGATACAGTAAATATTAGGAATTGTCGGTATGTGGTGCCTGCCTGTTATAGAACGTTACTACTATAGAAGCCTGTAATGGGGGAAGGAATAATTCCATTTCCAGTCTTAGGATTGGAGCAACTCTACTGACATCATATAGACTACTGTCTTTTTCACGAAACCTGCCCAAATTTTACGGCTATGTAAATAATGCAAAAACAATATATTTTTCGATAATATTAAATTATAGCAAAATTTGAGAATGAGCCTACTTTTTATTTTAATTTGGTCCAATATTGATTTGTTGCAAAAAAACAATTTCCACATGTTAATGGGGATTTAACATGGGGAAATTTTTCTAATTTCAGAAATAGTGGACCAATTTTCAAATTGTAACTTTTGTTTTCTTAGTTAGATCATTTCCAAGCTACCTAGCTAGATTTCAGAATCAATTCCCTTAGAGAACTCGTTTTTATACGACCGTTTTTAAAAAACGATACGTATTATGTTTTACCGCATGGCGGGGGGAGGGCGGGCGGGCGGAGGGCGGGCGGGCTGAAGAAAAAGCGCATAGTTCGTGTACACAACTCCTCCGAAACCGTTCAGTTGATCGATATGAAACTATACACACGTCTTCTACACATATTGGAGATGTGCACCTTTTTTTTACTTCATTTTTCTATACATTTCTATATACGGTACAGAGTTTGTGTACACAACTCCTCCGAAACCTTTCTGTTGATCGATCTGAAACTATGCACATGTCTTCTACACATATTGAAGATGTGCACCTTGATGTTTTTATGGCGAAAAAATATTTTTTAACAAAAATATCACCTTTTTAACTTGGCCATTTTTTCTACATTTTTCTATACAATTGTATATACGGTACTGAGTTTGTGTACACAACTCCTCCGAAACCGTTCAGTCGATCGTTCTGAAACTATACACACGTCTTCTACACATATTGAGGATGTGCACCTTGGTGTTTTTATGGCGAAAAAATATTTTTGTAACAAAAATATCGCCTTTTTAACTTAGCCATTTTTTCTTCATTTTTCTATACATTTCTATATACGGTACAGAGTTTGTGTACACAACTCCTCCGAAACTGTTCAGTCGATCGTTCTGAAATTATACACACGTCTTCTACACATATTGAAGATGTGCACCTTGGTGTTTTTATGCCGAAAAAATATCACCTTTTTAACTTAGCCATTTTTTCTACATTATTGTATCCCAATTCCCTATCATTTCTACTTTACACTCTACTTTTCTATCTCTGCCTAAATTAGTATACATGTTTAACACAATGAGATGAAGAAATAATGCTATAGACTTTCAAATTCTCATTAATGTTTCTTGCCTTGGTGACAGCTTCACATTTCTGCATCTTTGCTGTCTGGCCCATATTCGACGGGCGTATTTTGTGACTTGCTGCACTCTTGTTCGTAATAAAATCAATATTTGACCAAATTTCACGAAATAAAAAGAAGGCTCATTCTTAAATTTTGATAAAATTTAATATTATCCAAAAAAAATTGTTTTTGCATTGTTTATATGGCCGTATAATTTGGGCAGGTTTCGTGAAACAGACAGTTTGTATAGTCACTACTGTATCACCCGTCTATATGACCATCGCTGTTGCTAGGACGTTAAACCCTTTCTCTATTGTATCTGTGTGTGTTGACTACTTTTTCCTTAATCAGGGATGGGGTGTGGCCTAGGTATATAGAAGTAATCATAAATAAAATCATCATATATAGAAGCAATAATGTAAATAGATTGGAAACACCTGACTTCCAATCCGGAGGTTGTGGGTTTAAACCTTGCCAATGGCATCAAAGTATACTTTCATACTATTTCCATCCCACTTGTTTTTCGGATGAGACTTGAAACCGAGGTCCCGTCCCTAAATGACCTTAGCTGTTGCAGGGACGTTAAACCCGTTTTATTCACTTTTCTCCCTTCCTTACTCGGTCTCAAAAACAGTGAAAAGTAGTGATATTAGTGACTCGCATTAAGACCATATTCAATGGAAATTTATTGTTTACCCTAGTTTCTCGACCAGTTAAAAAACAGCATTTCGTCTCAATTAATCACATATTGCGACACTTTCCCCCATATCTATTAAATTAATCATTAAATGTTCAGCCGCTATATTTAGAATTTATTTTACACCTTGCTGTCGTCAGTTCACAAGCCGCAAAGCATGTTACCGCCCACACACACGCTCACATTTTGTGTGACACCGCCAATCACATGCTAGTATACCGATTCACCTGTATGTGTAGCTTCGCGAGTGGACTGGTAAACAATAAGTACGTTATAGTTCACATATTTAATTTTTAATAAATTAATTTCTCGCTCGCTATCGCTCGCTACAAAATTTATTAAAAATTCAATATATGAACTATAACTATTACATACAAGCTGGTTATGAAGAATGAGGCCATGTTTCTATTACTATATCTCTGTACATACCTGGCATTGTTTATGTGAGCAGACATATTGTTTATGAAAATGTGCCCGATACAGATAAGTGGCAACATTGAGCATTTTCTTATTTTAATTGTCCATTTCATGCCAGATACCGACTCTAAATCTAAGGTATCTAAATTTTCAAATATTATTTTTCTATTTTCTTACTTACTTAATTAAAGCTTTTGTTACCACTCATTTGAACCGTCTTGGTGAAGAAGTTTATCTTCAGTAATAAAAGGGTTAAACAAATAAATTGCGTCATTATCTTTTTCTCAGCACGGAAATTCTGAAAAAAACTTACATGGTTAATTATAATACCTACGACCTCAATACCCAGCTTATCTGTAGCTTGTGTTGTTATCTTGCAGTTCTTTGATATACAGCAGTAATAATGCAAATAGATTGGAAACATTTCTGGCACATCTGCTGCTGCTATTATGCATTATGTAACATTGATTGAAGCCTGTCCAGCTCCAACATAGTTATGTGACAGGTTAGCATTCTGCAAATGATTATTAGTATGGTTCCGCCTTACTATTTTATTGCCTGACTACCAAAATACAATAAAATAGAATACACAAAATGGAGACAATTCTAATGAAATACCGAGACGTGTTTTCATGGAAAATAAGGAAAATATGCTATATTTGTGGTCTGTTGTTTTCTACAGCATGGTAAAGGTGCCACAAATTTTGTATTGCTTTTTGATACTCGCTACTTCTGATTTCAATTGGGTTTTTCACAATTTTAATTGGGTATTTAAGCAAATACGCAGCTTATCTGGAGCTCTGAGACCTAATAAAATCAATGTAAACCATTTGCCCACATTTATTTCCCAACTACCGTAACTTAACCCTTTCAACACCACAGACCTCTATAGAGACAATGTTTGCAAACAGTGCAGATCCAGATGAGCCGGCTCGTAACGAGCCGTCTCGTCAGGATCTCCACTGTTTGTTAATAATTTTAAACGTCGTACAGATTACGGTACCCTTTTAGAAGAATGGGATAATTTGAATGAACAAAATTAATGAAATAGTGTGAAACATTGGCATGGAACATCCTATTAAGTTACTTGGTGTTGAAAGGGTTAAACAGTGGTATGACCCATGCTGCTTTGGCACCAATGGGGGGGGGATCATAGCTAGTTATCTCCAGTTGAATTTATTTATAGAAATCCGGTCCAAATTGCGTTGTTTATGGCCTTATTGCTCGTAAAAAAAGAGCGAATGTCTCCTGATTTGCTATGAAAAGGAGGAATTATTATAGGAATGAATGGCCTTTTTGTGGAATTTATCGGGGTATAAACTTGGAAAACGTCACGGGAATACTGGACAAGGCCGGAAGGCCTCGTCCAGTATTCCCGCGACTTTTCCAAGTTTATATCCCCAAAGGCCTTGTCCAGTATTCCCGTGACGTTTTCCAAGTTTATACCCCGATAAATTCCACAAAAAGGCCATTCATTCCTTATAATTCCAGCATTTGAAATAAATTCATCAAGAAAATGTGTTTATTTTCCGTTTTCTTAAGAATGTTACTGAAAGTAGTTCGGCGTGGGAGTTTACTGGGATATAAATTTTGGACAGAGACTTGCTACGGGCCAATCAAATGTTAGGGAATTGTGTAAATATTTTTGTGCTGGAATTATAGTGATTTCCACCAGTGTTGATCCAGATCATACTACAAATATACGCAATCTGATCTGGTACTACATTATTTGCCAGATTTATATTTTCACACTTATTCTTGTTATTGCAAACAGTGTAGACTCAGATCAGACTGCACAGGTGTGCAGTCTGATCTGGGTCTACTCTGTTAGCAAAACTCTTTTTTTTTGTGTGATATTCAGTAAGAAATAAACGCTGAAATATAGCATAGGACCGGATCTCTATAAATAGATTTGCAAAGGGAAATAACCGACTACGATTCCCCCATTAAACATAGCCACATCCTGTTCTGTTGCTACAAACACTCAGGACCCTGCATGTTTGTGGCAGGTGGCTCTATAAAAAACAACATTTGGGTTGAAAACGTAAACTCGTAAACAGTTAAATTGTCATGCATAATCTACATTGGAGTCTTGCATTTGTTGGTACCGGATCACTGTCGGCTGTCTGCAATTATGTTTTCTCAACAGCGTGGGAATTCTGTCTATGTTAATAAATACATGTACGGTAATATTGTATACAGTGTAATATGAATATAATTTATAGACATTAGAAAATTGTTCCTGTAATTTGGTGTTTGGAAGTTGTATAATCCCCGCTTGCATATTTACCCATTAGTGCTTATTTGAGACGAAATAAATTATATTTCCCGTAAATGACGTCGAAAGTTGATAAAATGTTCAGAGCAAATGCGGAATAGAATTCCGCATTTGCTATGAAAATAATGCCTCTTATGTACCTGACTGTGTGTTGACCAAATACATGCTGACCAATAGCTAACCCTTAGACCGCTACACACAACAATTTTCGTCTGCTGTTGTTTTTATGTCTTGCCTTATTTCTCGATAAAAAACATGGTTTGACAGCACTTAAGAATCATTTCCAATGGAAATGATTCTGAAGTGCTGTCAAAGCATGTTGTTAATTATTCTAAAGTGCTGTCCAAACATGTTGTTAATTATTCTAAAGTGCTGTCAAAGCATGTTTTGATGATAAAAATGGAAAATAGAAAATAAACAGCAGACAACAAAAACTTAAGATAGCGGTGTAAGGGCTAACCCAAATTGTATGGCTGTCACTTACAGCAAGTCACCATGCGTGACAGCCAGCAAATTTGAATTAGGCAATAACAAGATGCTGTATTAGGCAGTTACACTGTTGCTAGGATGTTAAAACCAGAGCTCCAGATAAGCTTTGTGTTTAAAGCGTACTATACTCCCTGATTTCAAAATAATTGCATATTTTACTTTCACAAAAAGTTATTTATTTTCTTCATTACCAAATAGGAACACATGATAAAAACAATATAACAAATTTAAACATTCACTTATTTGAGTTGCTCAACTAAGTGAATTTTCAACTTTATGACAGTATTTTCACTACTCAATTTGAAAATCAATGCGTATTTTCACATTGCTGTGCGTACTTTGTACTCACACTTTTGATAATCAATGCGTATTCAGCTAAAATAAGTGCATAAAATACGCCAATACGCACCTTATCTGGAGCTCTGTAAAACGTTTCACATTTATCAGACTCTGTATGCGCTTCCGAGCCTTGTCTGATAAAATTGATATCAAAAGGCACTAGTCTGGTATTCTCTATATTGTGAGTACATCTCATATGACATGAGCCACGTTATTTTGTACCAAAGACAATGTGACGAAAGATGTTGAAATTTTCATATCAAATGCGGAATTCTATTCCGCATTTGCTGTGAACATTTCATCAACTTTCAATTTCATTTACGGAAAATATCGTAAATACTTTTCATGTGATATCGCACATGTTCTTAGGTCATCACGTCTTTTGTCTCGTATGCTGCCATGTTTCCGGTGGCAACGGTGGTTGCTCCATTAACTGATAACAGCCGGGTGAAAGTGTATACATTTATTCTGTAATATAAACACAACATATGGATACTGTTTAGCAAAGGATGTATGGGTGAATATTTCAAACTTACTAGAATACAACCAGTTTAGCCTTTAAAATGTGGGAAACAAATATTATTATTGGCTATTTTTCTTTTGTTTTACTTCGTAAAAAAAAACATGTTTTTGACAGCACTTGAGAATCGTAAGTTTACGATTCTCAAGTGCTGTCAAAACTTGTTTCCATCGTGGAAAAATGGACAATAAACAGTGGATACCAATGTTGAAATTGATATCATTAAGGTAGGGTCAAATTTTTGTCTATATATCGTGCACACTTCTCAAGATCAAATACTTTTTGTCAGATATACATGTAGCGTTGTACATTTTACATTTGTATGTTGACTGTCTGATTGTACCAGTGAGTAGTTAACTTGGGTGTATGCTTGAGTCATTTAACATATACAGTGGAACCTCTCTAAACCGGACACCCTGGGGGACTCCCAGGGGATTCCACTGTATTTCTTGAATATGAGCACCCCAATACATTCTCGTTGTCCGGTTAGGTAGTCAGTCAGGTACTGTACGATTTCATAAGGTTTGGTTCAGATATGGTTTTGTGTAATATACGACTGTGTGGAAATATAGACCTTGTGGTAACCCTGCTTGAAAATGTAGTTCATAGGAATTAATATAGTGTTTGTTGTATATACGACACAGAGGCAACCTCACTGTGTTAAATAATTCTGATGATTTATGCTTTGCTGTCAGTTATCTCTGATAATATTTATGGCAAAATACATGTAGTACGGAGTGCTCATTTGGATGTATTACTGTGTAATCTCTCTAAACCGGACACCCTGGGACCCATTTCACTAAACCTCATACGACTAAAATGTACGTAAGTGTAAACTTATGATAGTCTGTAAATTTCACATTAACAATGTTTTCTTGTAAACAGTTATTGAATTTATGCTCAATAAATGTAAATTCATCAATTGGTATTTCCAGACGATCCTAAATTTGCACTTACCGGTACGAACATTTTAGTGGTACAAAGTTTAGTGAAACGTGCCCCTGGGGACCCCTAGGGTGTCCGATTAGATAGGTTCCACTGTATTTCTAGATAGGTTCCACTGTATTTCTAGATAGGTTCCACTGTATTTCTAGATTATTTCTAGATAGGTTCCACTGTATTTCTAGAAATGCTTCCTGAAACGTTTGCTATAGCTTTTCTCGGCTGCGTTTTGTAATTTGCAGGAGCTACGTGCTAATATTTCGGACACTGACAAATTGTTTTTATCAGGAATAAAAGAACCATAAAAAAGCAAAGAACAAAAATTGTATGCTACACATGACGCTAATGAAGATAAGGCACGTTTGTGCGTGACTCAGCTCGGATATTGGATTTTGGAGTCGAGAGATTGAAGCCAAAGACAGGTTAGTTTCCTGTGTTTTTCCGTTGCGTGACATTTTCTTGGATGTATTATCTCTGTTTTAGTGTTTCTCTGCAGATATCACACTTCTGTGCTGATTGGTTGTTATTGACGTGGTGATATGTACTTAGATAAAGTACAGGTATATGTATGGTATATTGCAGTTTAACACGCAGCATGTCTCAGTGTGCTCCCTGAATATTTGGAGTTATAATTTACTACCACTGTAGTAGTATTCTGATTAGTCAATTAGTAATAGTTGAATTTTTAATAATTTCGTGTGAGCGCTAGCGAGCAAGAAATTAGTTTATTAAAAATTCAATATGTGAATTATAACCTACTTATTGTTCACCGAGCAGTTGCGAAGCTCCGCCCCAAAACGTGATTTTTAATCACTATGCTACTATGTGATTGGCGGTGTGACACGAAATGAGCGCGTTAATGTGCTAAATGTGTCTCGTAACAACCCAGTGTAAAATCAGTTCTAAATATAGCGCTGAACATTTAATGCTTAATTTAATAGATATGGCGAACGCGTCGCATTATGCGATTAATTGAGACAAAATGCTGTTCTTTCATTGGTCGAGAAACTGGGGTAAACAATAATATAAGTTATTGTGATTCTACACAGGCTATATGGTGTAATATTGCCCGTCTGGAGGAGGCTATATGGTGTAATATTGCCCGTCTGGAGGTATGTTCCTTCAGACGGGCAATGGCGATAGCCGAGGGTGAACATACCTTCAGACGGGCAATATTACACCATATAGCCTGTGTAGAATCACAATAACGTATTTGTCATACCGCAGATCCTGTATTTGGTCGTATACTGTATTTGGCCGTATAAACATATCTCTTCTTTTGATCTTTGCGTTTTTTCAGGAAGAAAAATAATCCGAGATTCGATTTTCTACCGTGAGTCTTAATATAAAGGCGTAAATGAACATTTTGTTTTTTTATTAAACGAAAACAAACTAAATATGGAGTAAGAAATCCATCAAAAACGACTTTATGACAGTTTTTTTATATCGTGTAATTTAATTTATATTCCACTGCTCTATCGATCTGCTCTCCCTTTGGCGCCTCTAGAATAATGCGACTGGTTCCCAAACATTCGCTGTCATTGCTACGCCGCGGTAAATATAGCCGTGTTACGAAGGCAGATTTGAAAAGCAATTTTCGTTATTTTGGCTAATTTTTCGCTCATATTTTGATGAGCGAAGAATATTTATGGAAAAATAAACAATAAAGACTGGTTTTGAGTGTACAATTTGTTACTTGTATTGATCAATTCGGGGTTTTATTGTGTTTAGTGAGGTATACAATTCGCATTCGCTAGACCCTTTCAAAATGTGTCTTCATTGGACGCGAGGCGCCGGAGGGAATCGCAATTTCTCTATGTTCGACGGCCTTGGCAGGTCATATAATATATATGACCAGGCAAGCTAGCCAATCAAAAGCCGAGAAACTTATCTGCGGTATGACAAGTGGCATTCTTGTACATGGTTTGCCATTCGGTCACTGTAATAGATTTTATGCAGTTACGATCATATCTGAATTGTTCATGTCCAAATTATATGAAATCATGTACAGGAGCCAGAATTTCAGACAATATTGGTCTAGCTTGATAGTCTAGTATGTAGAGCATATATTGGACATCAATACCAAAGGTTGTGGGTTCAATCCATACTCTAGGATGATATTTGAAACTTATGCCCCATCTCCATATGTTGCTGGGACATTAACCCTTAGACCGCTACAATTGTCGTCTGCTGTTGCTTTTATATCTTGCCTTATTTCTCAATAAAAACATGTTTTGACAGCACTCCAGAATCATTTCCAATGGAAATGATTCTGAAGTGCTGTCAAAGCATGTTGTAAATTATTCTAAAGTACTGTAAAATAAACAGCAGACGAAAAAAAATTAAGATATCGGTGTAAGGGTTAAAACCTTTCACTGTCTCTTTTTCTGCCAACATTACAAGGTGCCTTTTGTCAATGAATACCTCATTTACAGCAGTGTCTGCACTGCGCAACTGGCTCTCCATTATAGTGTTCAATCACTTCTATTTCTGTCGCCCCTTGAGGGATAATTTGTCTTCATATTCAACCGCAAATTTAGGTACAATTACGGCAGCGAGAAATTATGTGTCGTTATCTTTTCCCGCCGCTTCCAATTTTCCCTGATACATGTGATATGGGTTCCTCTTTATAGGAATCACAATTTGCCTGGGTTGGCCCTCAGGTACGTTTTTATCGTTGGCTATTTTGTTCCCTGAGAGTTTAATTGGGTTATTGCCCATTATAAAAGTAGTAAGATTATTACTGATCCTACTGCTTTTGGGAGGGGGCCAAGTGATTCTGGTGTGGCGAGGACCTGGCATCAGATCAGGATTATTCTGATTTCAGGGCTGAATATATAGTTTTTATATTGTAAATATTCAGTTCTGATTTTGGGATTTTCCCCACATTTGTACATTCCCTTGAACATGTACATGTAATTGTACAGGTAATATATGGGATTTAGTACTAAACCCATTGATCCGACCTTAAATGACCTTAGCTGTTGATAGGCCGTTAAACCCCAACAAACAAACAAACAAACAAACAAATATACATGTGATACTAGTAGTCATATGAGCCCTGGCTTTGAAATTATCTTCCTTGTCGTATTTCACCGATATTGATTTATAAAATCAGAAATATTTTCCGTAAATATTATTGAAACTTGCCATAAGATTCAGAGCTCATGCGGAATTGAATTCCGCATGAGCTCTTAATTTTATGTCAACTTTCAATGTTTTTTATGGAAAATAGTTTGTTAATATTTTCAGATCAACATCGGCAATGTCGTGCCTGTGTCTCAGATTCAGGGGGACAAACTCAATGTTTGGGCCCCGTTCCCATAATAATGTACATCATGCGAGTGAATAACCCGAATCTTCTGTCTGTAATGGGGGGCCAAAATAGTAAGTGAATAGGTTATTAGGGGATATTACACAACTGCCTGCGTTGATCTTGCCCAGATGTCAACTTTTCTGAACATCTATTGGCAATCCTAAGTCGCAGTCAAGCAGTTTGATTAGCTGAGCCTGAGCTGTATCACAGCTCAGGCTCAGCTGATCAAGCTGCTTGATTTCAAGTGCAATATTCAAGATTTTGAAATAAAAATAAATTCAAATATTGGCAAGATTAGCAATGGTGGTAGTGTACTAGTTTGAGGGTGGGTGGCAGGTGTGAGAATGCGATGGGTGATTTAATGATCGGGGTTCATCCTGACTGGAATTCCAACTGGAGACAGTGGTTTGGCCCTCACATATGTCTTTGGCATTTTGTATGTGACAGTTGAATCTGGTTATACCCCTTGTGCGAGTATTAGATTATTCATATTTTAGGGGAAGGGGCCAAGTGACTTTGGTGTGGTATGGACCTGGCACCAGGTCAGGTTATTCTAATTTCAGGGCTGAATATATTTGTTCTCTATGTAAATATTCCGTTCTGATTTTGGGATTTCCCCCCAATGACCTTAGCTGTTGATAGGCTGTTAAACACCAATAAACAAACAAACAAACTAGTTAGAGGTGGGAAAATGTCGCATGGGTACACACTCTAGGCACAACACTACATCGGTGGAAAATGATGATGCGAAAAGAGAGGTATAATATTTAAGCGTCAATTATCGTGCTTTATAGCAGGAGACGTGTGTCGTTGGTTGGAGGGCCGCGGTGGAGGCATGGTGGAGACGATATTGATCGGAATCCTATTAACGTATCTGAAATAGCAATGAGGCAGCTGCAGCACCTACAGTGTCGGGTCGTGCACACACAGCTGGAGGATTTAACATGCTACCTGATTATAGAACTTACTGAGAATGTATTCTAAGTTTAAACTAAAAATATATCAGTTTGATTACCGGTAACCAAGAGTGAGCATAGATGCTCCACGATTGAAGCTGATTGATTTCGAGGTAATTTCCAGAAAATAGAACTTACATGTAGTTGTTGAGCAGTCACGTCAATGAGAAATTGGTAGGTTGACATTTAACTCTTTGCATGCTGGGAAACTTGTGGGCTATAAATAGTTCAATACTAGCGGACAAAAATTGATCATAGTTTCTTGTATTTCTCTCCTTAAATATCATGAATATGTCTTGGAATTTCATTAGAATTGAGTCCTCAGGACTCAATTCTAATGAAATTTCAAGACATAATTACAGAGAGAAATAAAACAAAGTTACACTCCTAATTCGTTTGGCGGATATTTTCGCCACTAGCACGCAGAGTTAATTCTTAGATATATTTACCTTTTAGTAACAGTGTTATTAGGGCCCACCGAGAATCGGCAGTGCCCTATAGGTTTCGCCCTGTCTGTCTGTCTGTCCGTCTGTCCATTTATTTTTTGAAAGTTTTTGTAACAGTTTCTCAAATCACCTATAATTTCTGTTTGCCATCAGCTAATATCTTCATATTGCACGCATGCATTACTAAGTAAGTATACATCATTCCACATCAATGTAATTACCCTCGCTACTGCCATCAGCTAATATCTTCATATTGCACGCATGCATTACTTAGTAACTATACATCATTCCACATCAATGTAATTACCCTTGCTACTGATTGTACGTCCGTTCCGTCTGTCTGTTTATTTATTTCAAAGTTTTTGTAACAGTTTCTCAAATAGGGGCCCTAAGTGCATCGACAGACCACATTTTCTAGTTTTAAATTTTATATTCAAATTATCTTTTATCAGTCTCATTGTGGCAGCGGGTATCTGTGAGTCCATTTGCTCACTGTCTCTAGTTCATTATACATTTGCATTTCAATATTTGTGTGACAGTTTCACTTGTCATTTTTCACAAAAAAAGATGGATGCAAAGTTGGATGCAAAGTTTGTTGTGGTGGTGAAATTGTACGGAGGAAATTGCGTTAATTGCTGTTGCCGTAGTGATGCGATCAAAGTGACCTTTTGGAAATGGCAGCTGTCTGGTCATGGTTGCAAGTCTGCATATGGAAGCCTTAATTTTCAAACAGCATAGACCCTGATCTGCCTGCACAGTTGTGCAGGCAGATCAGGGTCTATGCTGGTTGCAAATTCCAGGTTAAAGTTGTACATTTTTGTATGTGTAGACTTCTATTGCATGGGGAAAAGATCTCAGCGTTGATTCCAATTGGTTTGTGCTGTCAGAGATTTGCCATGTAATCGAGTATTGAGCTGGTGCTAGTAAATAGGATTGATTTGCAATTTGTTCCTGCAGTTTTTATGGTGGACATCCTAGTGAAGAACATGGCTGTTTTCTCTTTATCCATTTAGTTTGTTGAAGTTTTGTCTGAAATCTTTTGGCAAAATTTGCCGATATATTTTTTTAAAAATTATATTGCTTGAAAAGTGATGATGTCATTCACAATTGATATTAACTCTTAGACCGCTATCTTAATTTTTTTGTCGTCTGCTGTTTGTTTTCTATTTTCCATTTTTATCATCAAAAACATGCTTTGACAGCGCTTTAGAATAATTTACAACATGCTTTGACAGCACTTCAGAATCATTTCCATTGGAAATGATTCTGAAGTGCTGTCAAACCATGTTTTTATTGAGAAATAAGGCAAGATATAAAAGCAATAGTAGACGACAATTGTTGTGAGTAGCGGTCTAAGGGTTAATGGTGAATCCACCCTTATTGTGGTTCAAGCCTCAACAGAGAATCCATCTTTACCAGGATTCATACATGTGGCCTACTGTCTGTTCCAAGTGTTCCTGCCAACAAAATAATTCTGGCTATTAAACACATTATAAAATCTAAAAAATATTTAAATTTTTACAAAAAAGTTGCCCTTCCCAATTTTTTTTGTTTGATAAAATTCCATCAAATAATGATTTAATAGCGAAAAAAACAATTCCTATGGGAATTTAACATGGTGGGAAAAGAGGTGGGGGAGGTGTCAATAAAACGATAAATTTTGGAAATTGACTCCGAAACCTGGCTAGATAGCTTGGAAATGATGTACATGTAACTAAAAAAACAAAAGTTAAATTTTGAAAATCGGTCCACAAATAAAACAATATAAAACAAATTATTTTTAGCCCCCATGTTAAATTCCAATAGGAAAATCTTTTTTTTGCAATAAAGTCAATATTTTATGGAATTTCATCAAATAATTATTTTGGGGAAGGGCGACTTTTTTGTTATTGATTAAAAAGTATTTTTTGGATTTAATGAGTTTAATGGCCAAAAGTTTGTCTGGCAGCAAAACGTAGAACAGACAGTAGTTATTTTAGTGGGATAAGGACATCTGACACCAGATCAGGATATTGTGACTTCAGGGCTGAGATGGTCTGTACAATGTATTAAATGTTCACTGCTTCACATACAGGTGTTTCTCGTCTGTACATGCCATTGTTGTTGCACAGATGTAAAACTCTAATCAACCAATCAACAAATCAATCAATCAATCAATCAACAAATCAATCAATCAAATGACATAATTATAACCTTCCACACTATTTACTCTTTACTTGGCGTATCAGATATCAGATAATTATGGACTTGTTGCAGTCATATTACTTCACAGCATGGGTATTGCTCCGTTATTAACATCCATAATACACAACACTGCACGTGATTATTGACGTTGTAACATAGAAACGCATGTAATATTTGGCACCAAAACACCATGCAGCATTCTTCCCTGACATGTTTTAGCTTATAGACTGGCAGGGTTCCACCATGAAAGACTAGCACACATCCTCAGCGACTTATTATTCTGGTATTTTGATAGGATCAGAGTAATTGTAGTACAGGTAGTAATTATTATCAGTGGAGGGGAACACGCATACAAACAGAACCGTTAGTTGTACTTGCATTATGTATGCAGGGTAGTGTCTGTTTATAGTTTTAAACTTTGGGAGTTATTTCTGCTGGATTTTCAGGTAATGCGCCACTTTGAATTTACAACCAGTGTATACCCAGATCAGACTGCACATTTGTGCAGTCTGATCTGGGTATACACTGGTTGTTATGGCATGTTTACGACATGAAACAGTGTTATCTCTGAGCTGAATTTGTTTACAATCTGAGCGCACTGATTGGTAATATCATTAAACTTGTGTTTTTCTCAGTGTTGATTTATAAACCGCCAGGAATGCTGGAATGTTTCTTCTTGCTTCATTCTCTGTGAATGATTCCTTCAGTGAGGTTGTTTCGCTTTTCGAGTGAAGGATTTAAACGGATGAGTTTTCGAAAACTGGTTTGGTAAGCAGAGTTAAATTCCATATTATTCTTTTATTTTCTGTGGATTAATTACAATAGTTTTGCCGGCTAACGCACCAAAACAATCATACTATACAATACAAATGTATTGAAAAGAATTTAAAACTCATTCTGACGATCAATAAGTATTGTGGAGTTATGTGAAACCAGTTTTGGAATGTGTGGTTATGTTTTATACCATTTATATGTGAATAGTGCCATTATTTGCACATTGTGATGTGAGTAGATTATATGTACAAATGTATCAAGGCATTTGAGACAAGCCATGCGATTTTGTACGTAAGAAGATGTACAATATGTCGTGAAATATATTTACTACAAAATTTTATGATATTTGATGTAAATGACACAGAAAGTTGATGAAAATTCTGCTGCTATGAAATTTTTTGACATCATTTACAGAAAATATAACAGTTTCTGTAAATATTTTTCATGGAAAAAAAATCACATACAAGATTACATGGCTTGTCTCACATGAAGTTCTCCTGTAGCAATCTGCCTCTGATGCTCATCATATCAGAGATTTCAGAAATATCATCACAGACAATAGTTGTATAATTCATGTGAAATGATTGATTTACACATGAAACTCTCAGGAAATTCTAAATTGAAATCTGTCGGCAGTCTGAATTTTTTATTTAATTAACCCTTCCTACGCTGTTGACGAAAATTGCCGTCTGCTGTTTTTCATTTTTGCTTTAATTCTTAACAAAAACCTGGTTTTGACAGCACATGAGAATCCACTGGAGACGATTCTCATGTGCTGTCAAAACCAGGTTTTTGTCGAGAAATATTGAAAATAAAACATTTCCAGCAGACGACAACATTTAATTCAGCATAGTAAGGGTTAAATTTTGAGATATGGAAAGCTTTGTAAAATTATAAATAACTGTTTCAATACTAGTACTACAGATCACTTTCCCAATCTTTGCAAGATCCAGATGATTTGGGTTGTCTCAGTTTCATCGGGATTTGCACTGTTTGCGGTATATTCAGATTTTCGACAGGGGTGAAAGGGTTAATTATCTTGGGACTGTGCTGTGGTAAAAATGGTATGCACAGTATTGCTGGTACATTTATTGTATACATTTGATGATGTATCGCTATTTTACGGAGCCCCGCAGGGGACATGGATTTATTTTTATTAATTCGTTCCCAAGAAATAATAATTTGTTCCCTCAAATTATCAATTTGTTCCCTCGATACAACAATTTGTTACCTCAATTTAACAATTTGTTCCCACAAAATAACAATTTGTTCCCTCAGTTAAACAATTTGTTCCCTCAAATTAACAAATTGTTATATTGTGGGAACGAATTGTTAATTTGAGGGAATAAATTGTTATATCGTGAGAACGAATTGTTATATCGTGGGAATGAATTGTTAAATTGTGGGAACAAATTGTTATTTCGTGGGAACAAATTGTTATTTTGTGGGAACAAATTAATAAAAAAGAATTCTATGTCCCTAGCTGCGGGGCTCAGTACTTAATTCACAACAATGTTACATTGCAGGACATATAGATTCTTATATTAACCCTTAGACTGCTATCTTATTTTTGTTGTTGTCTGCTGTTTATTTTCTATTTTCCATTTTTATAATAAAAAACATGCTTTGACAGCACTTGAGAATAATATACAACATGCCTTGACAGCACTTTAGAATCATTTCCATTGGAAATGATTCTAAGGTGCTGTCAAACCATGTTTTTATTTAGAAATATGGCAAGATATAAAAGCAACATCAGACAACAATTGTTGTGAGTAGCGGTCTAAGGGTTAATCTATCTAACAACATCGGTTGCAAAGCGTTTTAGTCTTCTTTTCTTATGGGGTCTCGTGTATTTCTTGAGTTCATGTGAAGATTTATCTTTGATGCACTTAGTCAATGTGTATGTCTGATTGATCTGGTTAATGATAACTACCGGTAACATGAGCTAAGTTGAAGTACTGGTCTTTCATGGTTGTTGATTTCTCTCCTGATTATATACTATTTATTGTTTTACATACATCTGATTATGTATACACCTCAAATGTGGGTGTGGCCGGAGAAATGGAGATTACGATTTTGCGAACAGTGTAGATCCAGATCAGACTGTGCATCCGCACAGTCTGATCAGGATCTGCACTGTTCGCCATTCGCCATTCCATAAATGAACCACCCGTATTGCTTCTAATTAACAAGGAATGCAGATTGTTATCAGGCTACAGGAATGTGATATTTGAATCGGGAGATATACACTGGTCACAAATCAGATATCTAGTTAACCCATTACAGACAGGATACACTTTTATAGTAGTATGAACTTTTTGAGAGAAAAAAATCCCTATTTTCTTTATTTCCTTTCGAAAGTATATGTTGTAACCACTCATTTAAACCGTCTCGACATGACGGTTCAAATGAGTGGTAACAACAAATACCTTTATCGATGAATGAACAAAATTATGAGATTTTTTCAACAAAAATCATAGTAATTAGTATCCTATATAATAGGCTGAAATGGGTTAAGCTACATAAGCCTAATCTAATCTTAGAATGCACACTGGTACACATTCTGCTAATTATGTATATGAGAAACATCAAAACTGTTCACATCTCATTTATGACATTATGTACATTTTATTTACATATTTTTTAATCTTTATGGGGAATAAATGTCACGAGAAATACTATCTTGTCGATCAGCATTCAAATTCTTTTCCATTATCCTTCCTATTTATCACTACTTTGTTACCGTTATTGTATGGTGAGACACATACTTGTATAACAAACCCGTATATTTCAACAATATTGGATCCTTTGAAATGGAAGACAATGTGTGGTTGATTGTCCGTTTGGCACTGTTGTCGTATTATTATGTATGTTTGTGTGACACCAATTGGTGAACAATTTGTAACCAATGTAGCCCCTGATCAGCCTGGGCATCCATGCAGCATGATCGATTGAAACTGTTTTGCATTTTCTTTTTATTCGATGAAAATTACTTTTCTTTTCATAACGTAGCATTTCTTCAGTTGCATTCGGAATCTCAACAATTTTAGCCATTTAAACATCCATTTTGGATGTTCAATGAAAACTCATACACACGCATACACATTAAAAAAAATAAAAAAATTGTTGTAACAATCATACTATAGTCTATAATGGGTTTACCTGAAATATGTGCAGTGATACAAAAACGGGGGATCTTTCCGATGAAAACTCATGTGCAGTGAAAAGGAAACGAGGAAATGCACGGAAACCACACGCGAACTGGTTTTCTAACAAACGTGGCACAAACATGAGCCAGTTGTTGGACAAACCTAACCGCCACGTGTAAACTCCGAACAGGAAACTCAGAGAGCATGTCAAACGTCAAACTATAAATACCATTTGCTTTAAATTTCTTGTTAACCCTTACAACACCACATGCCTGTATAGTGGTATTGGCAAAAGGTGTAGATCCAGATGAGCCGGCTCGTGACGAGCCGTCTGTCACGAGCCGTCTCATCAGGATCTGCACTTTTTGTCGCACCTGCTTTAGCAGAGGCGCGACTATAGTCGGCGCTTTTTCCGTCATCGTCCGCGTCGTCGTCCGCGTCGTCCGCGTCGTCCGCGTCGTCCGCGTCGTCCGCGTCGTCCGCGTCGTTCCGCGTCGTCCGGTCTTTTTGTAAGGCAAATGCGTTAAAGTTATTGTTTTTTCACAATATCTCTTTAACCCCTTGCCAGACATTGATAATATTTCACATCAATGTTTGTCTAGGGATGATGCTTCATTACGCACACCCCCACATCCAAATTTTGAAGGTCAAGGTCATTTATTTCCTTGAAATGTTCACCGGTTTTGTAACAGAAATGCTGCGTTAAAGTTATTGTTTTTTCACAATATCTCTTTAACCCCTTACCAGACATTGATAATATTTCATATCAATGTTTGTCTAGGGATGATGCTTCATTACGCACACCCCCACATCCAAAGTCTGAAGGTCAAGGTCATTTATTTACTTGTAATGTTCACCGGTTTTGTAACAGAAATGCGTTAAAGTTATTGTTTTTTCACAATATCTCTTTAACCCCTTGCCAGACTTTGATAATATTTCACATCAATGTTTGTCTAGGAATGATGCTTCATTACGTACACCTCCACATCCAAATTTTGAAGGTCAAGGTCATTTATTTACTTGTAATGTTCACCGGATTTGTAACAGAAATGCGTTAAAGTTATTGTTTTTTCACAATATCTCTTTAACCCCTTTCCAGACATTGATAATATTTCACATCAATGTTTTTCTACGGATGATGCTTCATTATGCACACCCCCAGATCCAAATTCTGAAGGTCAAGGTAATTTATTTACTTGTAATGTTCACGGTCAAATGCCTCGGCAGGCGCGACACCGCTTCCGTGGCGGAATTCTTGTTGCAAGTACTTTTCAAATTTTTTAGAATAAAAACACCCGATTTTCATAAATGGACTAGTTTGAAAATCATTTTGTGATTGGTTCTAAAGTTAACATTGCAAAATCCATTCCAGTTACTTTTCTAATAGGGGTGAAAGCGTTAATTTCAGTTAATCACAATGCATATCTTCAGATCTATTTATTCCAAGGACTGGGTGCCGTACGTGCACTAAACTTCGTACAATGTACAACTAAAATGTTCAATTCTAGGATCGTCTTAATATTTCAATTGATGGATTTACATTTATTGAGCATTGGCTGCAGCCTCAATACATGTAAATCCAATAATTGTTTACATATTGCCCTTACGAACATGTTAGTCGTAACATGTAAATCCAATAATTGTTTACAATTTGCACTTTCGAACATGTTAGTGGTACGAAGTTCGCCCCGTGCAGGCACCGGGGCGGGATCAACTGATCCTGAGAATAGTGCTGCAGTAGCCATTGCTTGTCGTAAAAGGCGACTAAACTGGCTTAACGATTGGGTTCATACTTTCCGGAACCCACTATACCGGATTTGGCCCTCATGTACATTTTTGGCTTTCTTGTATGTGAGAGTTGAGTCGGGCTATGCCCCATATATAAAAGTAAGATTAGCGCTAATCCTATTACTTTTAGGGGATGGGATAAATGATGCTGGTGTGGCGAGGGCCTGGCACCAGATCAGGTTGTTCTAATTTCAGGACTGAATATATATTTTGATTGTAAATATTGAGTTCTGAAGTTGGGATTTACCCCCCTTGGACAGGTGGATATGGGACTCGACCCCGTTGACCCGTCTGCGTGTAGACTCCCTGAGGCTTGTACCTCTATGTCAGAAAAGCGGACGTTAAACCCTATTCACTCACTCACTCACTAGTGGTACGAAGTTCAGTGAAACGCACTCCTGGTGAACTGCAGATTTGATCTTATCATGCTGTGACAGTTGCCATATCATATTCAGACATGACATCTCAACACAGTCACCTGTTACAGGCAAGTGACATACCCCATGTAACCTGATACTGGAAACATGATTATGTGTGTTCCTGGTTTCATGTTGCATATAGGGCGAGACATCGCTGTTGTAATATGTACAGTGCAACCTCTCTACAACAGCCACCCATGGGAAGACGCAAAACTGGCTGTTGTAGAGGTGGCTGTTGTAGGGAGGTTAATGCTGAATTAAATTTTGTCGTCCGCTGTTTATTTATTTTCCTCGATAATTCTCATGAAAAACATGCTTTGGCAACATTTTAGAATCATTTCCAATGGAAATGATTCTAAAATGCTGTCAAAACAGATTTTATTGAGAAAGAAAGCAAAAGCAACAGCAGATGACAATTTTCGTGCTCAGCAGTCTTAAGGGTTAGATACAGAGGAAATCATCCATTTGGGATGTAAAACAGTGGCTGTTATAGAGAGGGTGTTGTTGTAGAGAGGTGGCCGTTTGGGGAGGTTTGACTGTACTGTCTGCTGACATATAAAAGGATCTGAGGTCAAGTTTCACCCATGTTGTCTATCTACGTGCATTCACACAGCCAAATCAGACAACAACAGGAATGTGATACTGACAGTTGGAAAATAAGGCTATTTTGTTTATTTCTCAATAAAAATATAATTGTTGCCACTCATTGGAACCATCTCATCGACTTCAAATGAGGGGTAACAACATATTTTCCGCCCAATGCAGCCACAGGTGGAAGACTCGGACCTAGGGCTGCTGAGTCTTACACCTGTGAATGCAGCGGGTTAAATGCTGGATTGAACCCGTTGGCCCGGCCTTAAATGACCTTAGCTGTTGATAGGCCGTTACACACCAATAAACAAACATACACAGTGCTCCAGTTAAGGTGCGTAATTTGACCAACTTGGGGTGAAATTTTGTTATTTCTCCATCAAAAATGGCAAGTTGGGAGTCCTTTAGAATCGTCTCATTTTTGATGGAGAAACAAGAAATTTACCTCTAAATTACGCACCTTAACTGGAGCTCTGATATTCAGTATCACTTTTCTGCAGGTCAACTATACGTACTATACCAATACTATACGTATACTATACCAATACGATATGTTTTCTATACGATATGCATATAATATAAACGTACGGTATGTTTGTACCGTACATACCAACCAATATCGTATAGATATACCATTCAAATCGTACGTTTATACGATGTTTATACATGTGTATAATTCTGGTACGTTTGTATCGTACAAACATACCAGATTATGGTATATTCATACCATATCCGTACGGATATATCGTATATACGAACGGATATCGTATGTTTGTATAATATTCGTATAGTACGTTTGTACTATACGATGATACGGTACAAACATACCAATATTATATGATCATACGATATGCTCATTAAATGTACCAATACTATGCGATTACGATATGTATACAATATTAGTACATACATATAGTATATACAAATAGGTAAGGAGCAGAAAAGCGCTATACTGTACTGTAATTGTATGCCACCTGTAATTGTATGTAAATCCTCAACAGTGTAGCTCTTCGTTAGACTGTGTTGACACACATGCTGATCTGGGGCTAAACTAGTTGGAAATATTGTATTTTATCATCTTGTGATCCACATGTGACCAGTGGAGTGAATAATTGTGACGAGCCATTCAGAATATTAATTACCAACTTTTGTTTCATACAAAAACGTTGATTGTTGATTAAGTTCAGACAAGTCCTGGCTGATTCATGTCCCCATGTGTTCTTACGTGTACACGTTGTCTACACATACTAATTACCCTGTGATGTTACAATGGATATTGCTCGTAAGTTTCTTAACTCTTTGCATGCCAGCAGTGAAAATAACATCCAACAAGTTTCTTATTTCTCTCTGTAAATATGCCTTGTAATTTCATTAGAAATGCGTCCAAGACATATTCATGATATTTATAGGGAGAAATATTTTTGAACTATTTATAGCCCACAAATTTCCCAGCATGCAAAGAGTTAATTTGTGTTATTCATGTTCATCGTGTAATTTGCAAATTATGTTTGTATGTTGTTTGTACATGTGATAAAGAAATAACTGTGCAGACTATGTTTCTTTATAGGAGTTATAATCATCAAAGGAAATAAAGCATGGTAGTTCAATAAATGTGACTTTGACTGGAGAAATGGGTTTTGCGACCAGTGCAGATCCAGATCCGCATAGTCTGACCAGGATCTGCAGTGTTCGCCATTCCATTAATGAAACACCCGTTATGCTTCTAACAAGCAATATAGATCGTTTTCAGGCTTCACGAGTGTGCTATTAAATCAGGAGCTACACTGATCACAAATCCCATAAGCCTCATTTCTCGAATCACAGTGAAAATAATGGTATATTTCCCAAACTTACTAAGTACAAGTTACAGTGGGACTATGTCCTATAATGTTTAAAGAATCAAAACATTTGCAGCGTGTGTATTTTTAAAATCATTTCCAATGGAAATGATTCTGAAGTGCTGTCAAAACATGTTTTTATTGAGAAATAAGGCAAGATATAAAAGCAACAGCAGACGACAAGTGTTGTGTGTAGCGGTCTAAGGGTTAAAAATGTTACGTAAATGACGTTGTGTGTGCTCCTAGCAATAATTATTTTTATCCTGGTTCTGTGCACTTTCCTTTGCAGATAAATATTGAGTTCTGAAGTTGGGATTTACCCCCCTTGGACAGGTGGATACGGGACTCGACCCCGTTGACCCGTCTGCGTGTAGACTCCCTGAGGCTTGTACCTCTTTGTCAGAAAAGCGGACGTTAAACCCTATTCACTCACTCACTCACTCCTTTGCAGATAGTTACCATAACTGAATAGGCAGTTTGTTGTACATTACAAGCAATCATCTCCTTCTGTGCTGCCATTCAGGCAGATAATCTTTTTCAATTTGTGGTGTACATTCTCTGGCTTTCACATCACGACCGCATTCAGTATGCTCTTCATTCATATTCAACTACATTTACATACCAATATAATAAACCAGTGGTATATATATATATGAACAGAGATATAAGGCCATATACGGTACAGTTAATTTACTGAATATCATACGTATTTTGGAAAATATAGGGCGGGTGGGAGGCTTTTATTTTATATTAAAATTTGTTGTATAAATTAGTGTTAAAACAATGATAAGCTGCGTATTTGTTTAAATACCCAATTAAAATTGCCAAAAATCCAATTGAAATCAGAAGTAGCGAGTATCAAAAAGCAATAAAAAATTTATGGTATATTTATCATGCTGCAGAAAACAATAAATAGACCACAAATATCGCATATTTTTCTTATTTTCCATGAAAACACATCTTGGTATTTCATTAGAATTGGCTCCAAGGAGACAATTCTAATGGAATGCCAAGACATGTTTACATTTCGAAGCAAACTATTCAATAATTGCTGTCTGTTGATATGTAAACAGTAGAGTGATTTTATTTTACCCAATTAAAATTTTGACATACTCAATTGCTTCAGAAATGATGGAGTGACAATACTCAATTACTAATTCCTTATCTGGAGCTCTGTTCAAATATATATATATAAAAAAATTATCTGGCATCATTTTCTATGGGTGGTTGGTGCGGATATTCAGAAAAGAAGTCTATATGGCCCAAGAGGACATTACTACATGGAGCACATAGAGATTAATACTTGCAGCCAGTATAGACACAGATGAGCTTGCACATCCATTAGGTTTGACCAGTGTCTCTGCTGTTAAATATTCATTTCCAAATACAAAATACATTGTAAAACAGGCTTGTCGTATATCAGCCTTCGCTGGTTTTCTGACTGATGTGGTTTGACTCTGGTAGCAAATGCCAAACCGACACATTTAGTCAAGAGCTATTCAACATGTTCATAATACACATAGTGAGTTATAATGGATCACAAACCTTGCCTGTGTGTCAAATATTAACAACGTGTTTTGGCTGTGCTTCCTGCAGTTAGATGCTAGTTCGGTGGTCAGTAACAAGATATTCATGTTTAACTCTTAGAATACGGGAAAGATAAATTGCCGTCTGCTGTTGTTTTATATTTTCTCTTATTTCTCAGTAAAAGCATGGTTTGACAGCACTTTAGAATCATTTCCTTCGGAAATGATTCTAAAGAGCTGTCAAACCATGTTTTTCATCAGAAAATATGAAATGAAAAATCAACAGCAGACGACAAAATTTAACTCAGCATTGTAAGTGTTATTCTAATGTCAGTGGTCAGTGATGAGGTGTTTGTGTCTATTTATAGAACTGGAGACCGTGAAGAAAGGGTCCACACTCTACGGACAGCCGGAATGGTGGGGGGAGGACGAATCTGATCTCAATATAGGTACGTTTAAATCTATAAACAAATTATAGCTTGACATAACACGTGGGATGGGTTGTGACCTAGGGGTTAGAACTCCTAACTTTCAGTCCAGAGGTTGTGAGTTCAAACCTCACCTTATGCATGAAAGAATACTTTCATAATATTTCCATTCCCACTCGTCTTTCGGATGAGCCTTGAAACCGAGGTCCCGTCCATAAATGATCTTAGCTGTTGCTGGGATGTTAAACCCATTCACCTTTTTGACATAACATATGTTTACATACAAAAACAAAGTGTGGTACATAAATTTGACATCCTGTCTGTCTGACAATCTGTCTGTCTGTATAAACCATGTAACTCAGTGTACAAGTTGGCCGTTTGACGTGCAATTATGTTCTATACTCCGTATCAGAAGTATATTTTGTGAACACCGTTTAAACGGTCTCCTGTTTGTGAATTATCTCCCCCCCCCCCCCCACCTCCCATTTCACTTAGAATTGACCAACTCTTAACAACACTTATTTCGCACTACATCCACCAGCTATTAGCCCTTTTATTTGTTTCATTTGTTGAACATGTTTAACCCTTTCAACACCACAGGCCTGTATATAGTGGTATTGGCAAAAAGTGTAGATCCTGATGAGATCTCATCAGGATCTGCACTTTTTGCAAATAATTTTCATACTTTTGAGAACAACCCCCAAATGGACTAGTCTGAAAATCATTTTGTGAATGTTGGATTGGTTGCAAAAGTAACATATCAAAATCCATTCCAGTTACTTAGAGGTGAAAGGGTTAGTTATGTTTCCTGTGTCACTCACATCCATGGTGTGACACCATGCTTATAGTTTTTCCTGAGCATGAACTGAAGATGTGTACTAAAACATCACACAGTTTGATAGGCCGAGACTGAGCACAGCTCCGTCTCGACCAATCAAACATCTGATTTTGAGCGTGAGAATGGAGTAGATGTTCATCAGGTTTTATAAGCACAGGCCCGGTAGCTGGTCTATTTCATGTTCCATTCCCAATAGAATGTACAGTCTCAGGTTCTACCCAGTTATCATGCTGTATATGACCCTTTTGTGACACCCTAATCAGGCAATCAATCAATCAAGCAAACAAAGAAATCAATTGGTCAGTCAACATATTAATCAATCAAACGTCAATCAAACCAAACAGTCCTAATGATATTCAGAGCTCCAGATAACTTTTGTATCTAAAGAGTATTATACTACCAGATTTTGAATTCAATGCCTGTTTTCTTTAACAAATGTGTTCTTGATTTTCTTCCTTAATATTAAATAGGAAAAAAAACAAACAAAAAATAAAAAATTCACTTATTTGAGCTGCAAAGCTTTTTGCAGCTCAACTAAGTAAATTTTCAACTTTATGACAGTATTTTCACTACTCAATTTGAAATGAATGCGTATTTTCACATTGCTGTGAGTAAAATACTCCCACATTTGATAATCAATGCGTATTCTGCTAAAATAAGTGCGTAAAATATGCCGATACGCACCTTATCTGGAGCTCTGGATATAGGCTATCAATATTCAACAATGGATGACCAAGGGCATTAGATTTGTCAATATCTGCCCCGTTTACAGGCATTGAATGTTCCATCCATCAGCACAAGCTCCATTCTCACTTGACCCACTGGTACTTTCCTTGTATCCTTGGGCAAGGCTCTCCACAGACAAGAATGTGATGTTGCCAAGTCGATAAATAACAATTTATTCATTGAAGCCTCTACTGACCTCGCTGGGAGTGTCTCTGTAATGATTTCTTATACATAAATAACTGGCTTTTGTAGAGTGATTAACACTAGTTGCTACACTACAGACCATAAAACCAGTGTTTGTAAACAGTGTAGATCTGTATGAGCAGTATTCATAACAACCATCAAGTGCAGGTAGGTGTACGTAACATGCAATGTTTTGCTATGCAACTGATTCATCGGGGATTATGCCAATTTCTTATACATAAATAACTGGCTTTTGTAGCGTGATTAACACTAGTTAATTGCTACACTACAGACCATAAAACCAATGTTTGCAAACAATGTAGATCTGTATGAGCCGTATTCATAACAACCATCAATCACAGTTCCATTATGCAGAAAAAGGGATTATTTTGTTGAAATTAAAAGAAATATCCACAAATGGTGCAGATCTTGATGAGACGGCTCGTTATGAGCCGGCTCATCATGTTCTACACTGTTTGCAGATATCAGGAAAGAGGTCACTTACATTGAAAGGGTTTGGCCGATTCTCTTCACTACTTAATAACCATCAAGTGCAGTAGTGCTTATCATACAAAAATCACCACCTCTTATCCATCTGGGGCACGTTTCACTAAACTTTGTAGGACTAAAATGTTCCTAAGTGCAAATTTAGGATCGTCTGAAATTTAAATTGATGGATTTACATTTATTGAGTATGCAGCCTATGCTCAATAAATGTAAATACATTAATTGTTTAGAAAACATTGTTCATGTGATATTTACAGACTATCATAATTTTGCACTTACGAACATTTTAGTCGTACAAAGTTTAGTGAAACGGGCCCCTGGAGTTATACCCCTTTAACGACTATGAAAATATTTTTAATCATAGACTGGGTCGGTGAAAAGCAGCCACAGGGGGTATCATCGATGCCTTATAGACACAATTGTATAGTTATATTTTAAAAGCGTGGAATAGTTCCATAGTTATGTACAGTGAAACCTCTCTAAACCAGACACCCTGGGAGGTCCCCAGGGTGTCTGGTTTAGACAGGTTTTCGCTGTAAATCAGGTGTTCGATCAATGTGAGTCATAAGTTGTAGGCTATACGATCACGAACATCACCCGAGATATATGACCAAGAAACTCCTCAAAAATGAGATGACAGGTGTTCTCTTGTTGTCCGGTTTAGAGAGGTTCCACTGTATTTGTTTTATATATTTTCACCAAATCCGCTGGCAGCTACCTTTAAAGGGTTAACACAGAAGACTGAGGTGATAAGTTATTGCCCGTATGAAAAGGTATAATTATACTCCTGTGGCTAGCTCATGTTGATGGTGTCAATTGATGATGTTAAATGGTCATTGATTACTTGAACATTATTAGGCCATGCCATTATTTTTCTCTGTTAAGCGTGGCAAAACCTACCTACGTATCTTGTAAAAAAACCGAATGTAAATTTATGTTAAAAACTTCCTCAACCCTTTGCAGTTTGCAGTTTTTAGCATAAATTTAAATTTCCGCCATCAAACTTTAAAAAAATAAATAAGAAGAAAATACTCAAATTTAAGTTATCAAGTGTAAATTCATGAACGGATATTAAACGTGGACACGTCCCCAATCAGTTTTCATATTATTTCGCCAGTAAATAGTGTCAAATAGCATATACAGTGTGTTTGTTTTTTCCATAGAACCACTCTCAAAACCTACCCCACGCGGACGCTTAACAGGGAAAGAACTTTGTATGGCCTTACAGGTGGGAAAATCAATTTGATTCTGTTGTCATGCTACAATATGGAACTGGTTTGCTTTACAATCATGATCATTATAAGATTGCCAGAGTTCCAGATAAGAATTCAATAATGTAATGTAACCAATTTCAACAGTATCACAATTTACTAACATTTTATTCCCGTTCTCTTTATTTGTCGATGAAAGTATATGTTGTTACCACTCAATTGAACCGTCTCAATGAGACGGTTCAAATGAGTGGTAACAGAATATTCTTTTGGTGAGAAGGAAGAATTTTTTTTAATTTTTTTTCAGTATTATAAATTTGGGTTGTGACAAACTTTGTTTCACGTTACTCATTGGTGTATACAGGTACGTATACTGAAAATTTATACAAATCAATAGTTAAATTATTTCTACTTTTCATCACTGTCTCTTTATATCTGAGACCCAGTCAATTTAAACTACAATTTTCTGTCAGTCACTCATTGAAATAAACAGTACAAATATCAGTTGATAAATTTGGTATATTTGCTTATCTGTGTGAAGCAATAAATCACGATTGGAAAAATAATCTGTTTATCTGGATACCGGTTCATGCAATATGATGTTGTGTGAATGTTATACACAGACTTAGAGGCATATTAGTGGCATATTCGGAATACACATTTACAGGTAGGAAATTTGTTTTCGTTATATTTAAATGAAACTATATGTTGTGGCCCATTTGAACCGTTCTCGATAAGACGGTTCAAATGTGTGGTCACAACATATAGGTATAAACAAATGCAAAGAAAATATTTAGGATTTTCCACAAACAAAATGGAGTATCCTGACAGCATGATGGGCTAAGATTCCATACCGATTGTAGACATTATTCTCAAACCCAGTGGGAGGGTGATTATTTGTGTCTGGATAAATTCAATGGTACGGAGCCCCGCAGAGGACATGGATTTTTTTTTATTAATTTGTTCCCACAAAATAACAATTTGTTCCATCAATTTAACAATTCGTTCCCTTGAATTAACAATTTGTTCACACGACATAACATTTCGTTCCCTCGATTAACAATTTGTTCCCTCGAATTAACAATTTGTTCCCATAAAATGACAATTTGTTCCCTCAATTTAACAATTTGTTCCCTCAATGTAACAATTTGTTCCCACGATATAGCAATTCGTTCCCACAAATTAACAATTTGTTCCCATGAATTATCAATCCATGGGAACAAATTGTTATTTCATGGGAACAAATTGTTAAATTGAGGGAACAAATTGTTAATTTGTGAAAACTAATTGTTAATTTGTGGGAACGATTGTGATTTTGTGGGAACGAATTAATAAAAAATAATTCTACGTCCCGGTATGGAAGGTGGGGTCAGCGTGTAAGTGCACACACGAACGAACACGTTGTGTTCGTTCGTGTGTGCACTTACACGCTGACCCCACTGTTGTTCAAGCCAATTCCCACCCTTAAATATAAGTGAAATGAATGAATGAATGAATGAATGAATGAATGAATGAATGAATGAATGAATGAATGAATGAATTATGTAATGTACTCTGTCTGCAGTTTGTGACACAACATATAGATTACCCCGCCAAATGGTATTGTCTGATGTCCCAACTTTCTTTAGTGACGTAGTTGGACATTATAGCTTCTGTTCTAGCAGCGTTTCTATCATTATATATATGCAGAGAGCTTGAAGTAATGATCACAATGACGTCCAGTAGCCGATTTCACCAAAATTGCAAAGCATACTTATCTATCAAAGTGTACTTTGAGGGAATAATCATTTATTTTTCCTGAAATGGAATATTTCATATAGAACTAACGACTGCATATATTTGATGATTAAAAGTATGCAGAATTATTATACTATACGATATTCGTGGGAACGAATTGTCAATTTGAGGGAACAAATTGTTATTTTGTGGGAACAAAATAGAGGGACAAATTGTTAATTTGTGGTAACGAATTGTTATATCGTGGGAAGAAATTATTATTTTGTCGGAACAAATTAATAAACTGAGGGAACAAATTGTTATTTCATGGGAACGAAGTGTTATTTTGTGGGAACAAATTAATAAATTGAGGGAACAAATTGTTATTTCATGGGAACGAAGTGTTATTTTGTGGGAACAAATTAATAAATTGAGGGAACAAATTGTTATTTTGTGGGAACGAATTAATAAAAAAAAATCCATGTCCCCTGCGGTGCTCCGTAGTATATCACATACACTGTCATATACGGTCTAATCTGAACTTGTGGTATGCCCAGGTGTCACATGGTTTATGGAGTAAATGTTTTCCCCATGTGTAACCCGTTAGTGCAATTAATTATAATATCCACTATAGAATACATTTAGTGATGTCATTACGGGCTATATTTGGCTGTCGCTGGAGAATTGGAGGTTTGGCCTTTCAAACGAGTGTAGACCCAGATCAGCCTTAACCCTTTCAACACTAGATCTATTTCCTAATATTTGCAAATGGTGCAGCTCCTGATGAGACGGCTCGTAACGAGCCGTCTCATCAGGGTCTGCACCATTTGTGGATATTTTTTAATGTTTCCGAAGTGGTCCCCTTTTCTGCATAATGGCTCCGTATCATAGTTAACATTAACTTGTCCATGTCAGTTGCTAATTAGGGGTGAAAGGGTTAATACACATACACACGTTTTAGAGAGCTTGTATGGTTGAACTACAGTGGGCCCTCTGTAAACTAGACAACCAGGGTGTCCTGCTAACCCTTACACCGCTATCTTAATTTTTTGTTGTCTGCTGTTTATTTTCTATTTTCCATTTTTATCATCAAAAACATTCTTTGACAGCACTTTAGAACAATTTACAACATGCTTTGACAGCACTTCAAAATCATTTCCATTGTAAGTGCTGTCAAACCATGTTTTTATTGAGAAATAAGGCTGGATATAAAAGCAACAGACGACGACAATTGTCGTGTGTAGCGGTCTAGGGGTTAAGAGAGGTTTAAGTTCACAATAACCCGCCTGTATATTTCCTTGCTGCTGAATGGACGTATAACAACCCAATCAATCACGCAATCATGCAATCAATCAATCAAATAACAGAGCTCCAATATTTGCTTAAATACCCAATTAAAATTTCCAAAAACCCAATTGAAATCAGAAGTAGCGAGTATCAAAAAGCAATAACAATTTTGAGGTACCTTTATCATGCTGCAGAAAACAATAAACAGACCACAAATATAACATATTTTTCTGATTTTCCATGAAAATTTTACACATCTTGGTATTTCATTAGAATTGTCTCCAAGGAGACAATCCTAATGATATGCCAAGACATGTTTTCATTTCGAAGCAGACTATTCAATAATTGCTGTCTGTTGATGTGTAAACAGTAGTGTGATTTTATTTTACCCAATTAAAATGTTCAAATACCCAATTGCTTCAGAAATGATGGAGTGAAAATACTCAATTTCTAATTCCTTATCTGGAGCCCTGAAATAATGTTCAATGTCTTGGTGTTTATGAAGATCGATCTACACTGTGAATACAAGTAATAGGCAGTAGGCCTGTAATTATCGCATACACAGCGCCACTTTACCTCTACTTGGCAAGGAAGTTGTTTATTTATATGCCGAGTTATATGCCACGTGTGATAGTTTTGTGGATATGCATAAATTGTGTAATTAAGACATTTTCCAGTTCGCTGACATTTATGAAAGTTACCATGGAATACTGTGGGAAATTTTAATCTGCTTGTCAATTTACTGCGCTGTCGTGAACTTATGTCATGTTAACTTATTTTGTACAGATACACAATTTTTCTCCTGGAAAACAATGTTTTGTCTTACTTCTCACCAGAAATATATGTTTTTACCACTCAAATGAACCGTTTAACTGAGACTTTCACCCCTAAGTAAATGGAATTGATTTTCATATGTTAATTTTGCAACCAATCCAATGGTCATAAAATTGTTTTCAGACCAGTCCATTTATGAAAAGGGGGTGTTTTTGTTCTCAAAACTATGAAAATTACTTGCAAAAAGTGCAGATCGTCACGAGCCGGTTCATCTGGAGCTACACTGTTTGTCAATACCACTATACAGGCCTGTGGTGTTGAAAGGGTTAAATGATTCACTCGGGTAACAACATGTATTTTCATTGAGAAATAAAATGTATAAGTTTAATACATTACAGTGTAACCTCTCTAAACCGGACACCCTGTAAATCGTTGTGTTGGTAATCTTGATGGGTTTCTTTGTCATTTACTCATCTCGGATCATAATAACTGTTCGTGATCCCAAAGCATAAACGCATGTCTTGGGGTGGTGACTCCAGTAGCCTATTTCATCAACATTGCCAAGTATACTTTATATTAATATCTAGCAAAGTATACTTTGAGGGAGTAATCATTTATTTTTCCCGAAATGCATTATATCATATACTACTAAAGACTGCATATATTTGATGATTAAAAGTATGCAGAATTATTATACTGAATTTATTACATTATCACAGCCATAATGGCTGTGATAATGTAATAAATTCAGTATAATAATAATTAATAAATTTATTCTTAAATTGAAAATTTTCTCCCTCAAAGTATACTTTGCTAGAAAAGTTTACTTTGCAATGTTGATGAAATCGGCTACTGATTTACAGTGGAACCTCTCTAAATTGGACACCCTAGGGGATGGGTTGTGGACTAGGGGTTAAAACACCAATCCAGAGGTTGTAGGTTCTAACCTCGCCTTAGGCATCCACTGGTCTGTCGGATGAGACTTTAAACTCTGGTCCCGTCTCTATATGACCCTATAGCTGTTGGTGGGACGTTAAACCCAAGCACTTTTCACTGGACACCCTGGGGACCTCCCGGGGTGTCCGGTTTTAGAGAGGTTGCACTGTATATGTGAATCAGGAACTACAGGAATTAGACTGCAGAAAATAATTCAATCAGCTGAGTGAGGGAACTTGACAGCCAAATATTTGAGGGTATACATGCGCGGATCCAGGATTTCGGGTTAGGGGGGGCGTAACTATTTTGCAATACTTGACTATATTATCGAACGAGCTAAGCTCGTTCGATAATATAGTCAAGTATTGCAAAATAGTGGAGATAGCGCTCGGGGGGTCCTGGGGCATTCCCACCCGGAAAATTTTGCAAATCTACATCGCATTTCCTGCGTTCTGGCGCATTTTGGAGCACAAATATTGACACTGTCACAGTATGTTTAGACATGATTTTTGATTGAAACGTTTAAATTTTGAAACAATAAGAAAACAACCGAAAAATGCATGGAATACATGGCATTTGGCATAAAACGTGCCTTGTAGCTTGTAAAAAATCTTTACTCGGCGAATTTTAGGGGGGGCGCGCGCCGGGTCCGCCCCCCCCTGAATCCGCCCATGGTATATAAATTGTTCATATGTATGCCCACAAGTGGGTGGTTGTTCAGGAGCATGTGAAGGGTAATTTATCGATCGAGGTTCATCCTTACCGGAATGCCGACTTACATGGTTTGGCCCTCATGTACATTTTTGGCCTTCTGATACTTGAGAGCTAAATCCTGTTATGCCCCATTAAAAAGTAATAAGATTAGTGCTGATCATATTACTTTTGGGGTTGGAGTTCAGTGACTCTGGTGTGGAATGGACCTGCCACCAGGTCCGGATATTCTAATTTCAGGGCTGAATTTTTAGTTTTCTGGAAGTATTGAGTTCTGATTTGGGGCATTTTCCTCATCCTGGACAGGTTAAATACGGGTTAGTCCAATCCATTGTCCCGATCTTAAATCTTGATAGGCCGTTGAACACCAATAATCAATCAATCAATCAATCAATCAATCAATCAATCAATCAATCAATCAATCAATCAATCAATCAATCAATCAATCAATCAATCAATCAATCAATCAATCATACAATCAATCATACTCTCAGGAATTAGACAGAGATTTAATTTATGTGAGATTACCAGTATTAACCCTTAGATCGCTACTCGCAACAATTGTTGTCTGCTGTTACTTTTATATTATTGCCTTATTTCTCAATAAAAACATGGTTTGACAGCACTTCAGAATCATTTCCAATGTAAGTGCTGACAAAGCATGTTGGAAATTATTCTAAAGTGCTGCCAAAGCATGTTTTTGACGATAAAAATGGAAAATAGAAAATAAACAGCAGACAAAAAAATAATAAGATAGCGGTCCAAGGGTTAACTTACAATAATGACATTCATCAACTTGAATAAATGTCCCGTTTCCTCCCTGTTAGCAATTCAGATGTTTAGTTAACGTAACGGAAAACAATGTAGATCCTGATCACACTTCATCAACCAGTGATCGATGTGACTGGAGAAATGGGGGTTATGACATTTGTGGTCAGTCTAACTACTGATCTACCAGCATACTACTGCAGCTAGATGATGAACTGTTCTGTTCCATACATGTACAGTGAAACCCCTCTAAACCGGACACCTGTGAACTTATTTTGAATGAGTTTCTTTGTCATTTATCTCAGGTGATAATGACTTTGTAATCGCTATAACACACAACTATGGCTCAGAATGATCAAATGCCTGATTCACAGTGAAACCTCTCTAAGCCGGACACCTAGAGGACCTCCCAGTGTGGCCGGTTTACAGAGGTTCCACTGTGCATGCATGAGGGATGCTACATTGAATGAATGGCGAACAGTGCAGGCCCTGATCAGACTGCGTGGATGCGCAGTCTGATCTGGGACTACACTGGTCGTATATGTCATAAACCCCATTTCTGCCACATATATCATTATATATATCATTATCATGCAATCTTATCGATTCTGAAGTTTGTTTGCTACGGAGCTTTATATGGGACATGAGAAGAGAAAAAAATGTTCTCACAAATTTGATTTCGTTCTAACGCATTCCAATTCGTTCTAGATAATGATTTCCAATTCATTCTAACAAATTCGAATTCGTTCTAACGTTTTCAATTATTTCGTTCTAACGTCGAATTCCAATTCGTTCTAACACATTCCAATTCGTTCTAACGTATTCCAATTCGTTCTAACCAATTCAAATTCGTTAGAACGCATTCCTATTCGTTCTAACGTATTCCAATTCGTTCTAGCGATTTCCAATTCGTTCTAACGAATTCAAATTTGTTCTAACGCATTCCAATTCGTTCTAACGATTTCCAATTCGTTCTAATGAATTTAATTATTTCGTTCTAACGCATTTCAATTTGTTCTAACGCATTCCAATTTGTTCTAACGATTTCCAATTTGTTCTGCGTTAGAATTGGAATGCGTTAGAACGAAATAATTGAATTCGTTAGAACGAATTGGAATGCGTTAGAACGAAATAATTGAATTTGTTAGAACGAATTGGAAATCGTTAGAACGAATTGGAATGCGTTATAATGAATTGGAATGCGTTAGAACAAATTCAAATTGGTTAGAACGAATTTGAATGCGTTGGAACGAATTAGAATGCGTTCTAACGAATTCGAATTGGTTAGAACGAATTGGAATGCATTAGAACGAATTGCGTTAGACCGAAATAATTGAATTCGTTAGAACGAATTGGAAATCGTTAAAACGAATTTGAATTGGTTAGAATGAATTGGACTGCGTAACAGAACGAATTGGAATGCATTAGAACGAATTTGAATTTGTTAGAACAAAATATTTGAAATCGTTAGAACGAATACGAATTCGTTTTACGAATTGGAAATCGTTAGAACGAATTGGAAATCGTTATCTAGAATGAATTGGAAAGCGTTAGAACAAATTGTAATACGTTCTAATGAATTAGAATTCGTTAGAACGAAATCAAATTTTTTTCTCTTCTCATGTCCCTTATAAAGCTCCGTAGTTTGCATGCTGATAGCGACAGATTAACATTTCGTGACCTGAGTAAAGTAAACACACATGACCATACCATAGTTCCTTACTCGTTTGTCATTAATAGTATCACATATTGTGGATACCAGGTTTTAACACATTCTATCGGCCAATATTTCTGGACATTTATATTAGTGTGACATGAATATCAATACCTCTATCAGTGTGTAAAGTTCAAACTGCCGCAACCTGGGTAGATTTACGTTACAAATTAAAATCGAGCCATGTTAATGTAGGGCTACATTTGTGCAGTTTCGGGCATTGTAACTCCAGATCTGCCTGCACATCGTGCAGTCATCAGGGTTTACACTGTTTTCTATTCAGTCAGTGATGAGGGTCCATGCTTCTGTGAACAGTTTAATCTTTGTCAAACTATGACTGTGTGTAAGTTGTAAAAATCTAAGCTGGCGATAAATGAAATTAGTTTAAATTATGATAAGATGGGAGTAATATGTGTTGGAATTTGTGAACTTAGTTAACATTCCTGTTAACCAGAGCCATGTTGGGTCGAGTGAAGTCGGCAGTGAAAAGTTTGTATTTTGTTACATTACGTTAGTTAAACCATATCGTATGATAATTAACACATTATAATGTGATGTAATCTGTATTTTGACCTTGGATTGTATGTTTTCTTGTTGTCACTATCATTTGATGAAACTTATGAAAACTATAATTAGTGTTGGTGCTCATCGGAATATTTCAGAACAAGTTAGTAACAGCGGTGATTATAGGGTTAACTGTATTGTACTTTTGAAATTTGTGGTGTATATCAGAAAATGATAGATCGGAAAATCTGTTTAATGGTGACGCGCTAGCGGAGCCATTAAACATGTTTTCCGACCTATCATTTTCTGGTATACACCGCAAATTTCAAAATTACAATGCGGTTAACCTATTTCTAATGCACTCCTTTACTTAACTGGCGTAGGAATACATATTGAAATAATTTGCGACCGTTCATCAACAATGATATACCTGTAATGTATGACCATCAGCCAATCAGATTGCATGATATTTATAGAGTGCATTAGAATCTTTTATATTGTCTCTAAAATTCTGTGCAAGTAGGTTTTACCACATTGTATTAAAAGTGATTTATATTTACACAACAATTCAAAATGATTTAGCCAAGTTCTTTTGAATTATTACTCTTCATTAATTTTTATTTTGATAAATGAGGGGAATTTGGAATAAGGATATTTCATATGATATTATTGTCTTCAATATGAACAGAGAAAAAATGCACCTGTAGCCGATTTCATCGAAATTGCAAAGTAGACTTATCTAGCAAAGTATACTTTGAGGGAATAATCATTTATTTTTTCCCAAAATGCATTATTTCATATAGAACTTAACCACTGCACATATTTGATGATTAAAAGTATGCAGAATTATTATACTGAATTTATTACATTATCACAGCCTGAAAATGGCTGTGATAATGTAATAAATTCAGTATAATAAAAATTAAAAAAATTATCCTTAAATTGAAAATGTCTCCCTCAAAGTATACTTTGCGAGATAAGTATACTTTGCAATGTTGGTGAAATCGGCTACAGGAATCGATGTTCCAGATGTTTTGTGTATTGGTCTTCAGGGCGTTGTTCATTTTGGCATGTTTATTCATTATACATGCACTGTATAGGTCATATATTGTCACAAAGTAATACTATCATAATAATATCAACAATGTTTCTATGTTGTTAACCTTTCAACAGTGGGTGGTTCGTCGGGCGAATGCGACGGCATAAATTAACGGTAGGGGTTCCTCCTTATAGGAATCACGATTCGCCTGGTTTGGCCCTTGGAGTTGAATTGAGTTATTGCTCATTATAAAAGTAGTAAGATTATTACTGATCCTACCTCTTTTGGGAGGGGGCCAAGTGATTCTGGTGTGGCGAGGACCTGGCATTAGATCAGGATTATTGTGATTTCAGGGCTGAATATATAGTGTTTTTGTCTCGCCCTCGAAAGCGGAAAACGAGACTAAGGTTTTGCTTTTCCGGAGTCGTCGGAGTCGTCGGAGTCGTCGGAGTCGTCGGAGTCGTCGGAGTCGTCATCATTCAATGTTAAGTTTTCGTGTTATGGTCATTACTTCAACACCTTATCAGATACAGTCATCAAACTTTATACATACCTTTACTATGATATGTACATGAATATAGGACTATTTTCGGGGCCCCAGGGTCAAGGTCAAGGCCCCAGGGTCAAGGTAAGGCGGAACAAGGCGAGAAATTTGATTCCGCGGAATTCTTGTTATTGTAAATATTCAGTTCTCATTTTGGGATTTTCCTCCAATTTGTACATGTACTTGAACATGTCCATGTACTTGTACAGGTAATATATGGAACTTAGTACTAAACCCATTGACCCGGCCTTAAATGACCTTAGCTGTTGATAGGCCGTTAAACCCGAACAAACAAACAAATTAATGTTTCAACACTGCATACCGCTATTCTAATGTTTGCAAACAGCGTACGAGATCCACATGTGACAGCTCATTTAGGATCTGCATTTTTGTGATTATGATTTTGGATTTTGTACAAAACTGCCCTTTTTCCAAGTTGAAAAGTCTGAAAATGCACCAGGAACAGTTTTTGCCAGTTATTTATGTATGAGTGAAAGGGTTAACCCTTTCAACACCACAGGCCTGTATAGTGGTACAGTGCGACCCCGTTAGTACACGCTTCACTATAACACGAATTTGGTTAGTACACGGTTGTTTGTGCCTTGGCTCCCGAATTTTTTTCCTATTTGTATATCAAAATCGTGTTAAATTTGTAACACGACTATTGTCAGAAATCGTGTTAAATTTGCAATGTGAATGTGCAGCTGATCACGTTTGCACATTTCGTAAATTAATCCAAGCAAACTGGGAATAAGATCAGTAAGATCAGTAACAAAGCAGTGCTAATTGTTATGTGCTCGATTTAATTTTTCCGGCATGCGTTCGCGCTCACCATTGGTGGAATATTAATTAGGTGTAAAGGCTGACCAATCGGAGATCGCGTATCAGTCGCGCAGATTAACTCGACCCAGATTAACTAAATTGTTACAGCACTGCCCACGCCCCCCGGCACATGTACACAAATGTGTACGTGACAACTGGCCTTGTTTCGCTACGTCATAATTGAGCCAGTGCATGAGATAATCAACTTTATTATATACGGTAACTGAGATTTTCGCCGAGAATGATTTGACTTTTTTCTGCTAATATATCGGAAAGTTGATAACATTTTCAGAGCAAATGCGTAATAATTACTAATTTAATATTCGTCAACATTCGATATTGTTTACAGAAAATGTACACTATTATCAGATTCATCTTCGTCGAAAATCTCACGTGATAAGCCTGATTACCTCATGAACTGGCGCAATATTATAACACGTCTGGCAAAACATGTCTATACAGGTCTGTACTCAAACCCACAGTGGAATAGTCGGACGTGTGACACAAAGAAAATGACCATTACAAAAATATCCATTACCCCACCCACTTGATTTCGTTCTATTATTAACGTCATGTACAGTACGATACCAGGTGGGTGGGATAATGGGATTTTTTTTAATAGGCATTTATTTTGGTGTCATAGGTCCGAGTCTTCCACCTGTGCTCACCATATGAGTAAACACAGATTGCAACGCATGAGCTTGTCCGTGATGTTGCAGCTGATGGAACAGGATATCGGTCATTGGGTCATTGCGTCATCATTACTACACTTTTTTCTACACGCGTTTACAATAATGGATTGCATGGACCTGCGTAGATCTACATTCTACATGAACATGATGAATAAATAAAACATGACGTTAACAATTCTTGGATTCAATATATTTATTATATGCGAAGATAACAGTGAAAACTTATGGCATAGTATAGGCATTGGCGACGTCGTTCATTCGCAGTCACAGTGTACATGTATTTTTTTTTGACATTATGATGCGTCTTGGGCGAGAACGGATATAGCACGGTTCGGATAAGCAACACGAAAGGTTGTATGTCGCCGGACTTCCGTGTACTAACGGGGTCGCACTGTATTGGCAAAAAGTGTGAATCCAGATGAGCCGGCTCTTGACGAGCCGTCTCATCAGGATCGGCACTTTTTGCAAGTAATTTTCACATTTTTTTTAGAACAAAAACACCCCCTTTTCATAAATGTGACTATTGGATTGGTCCGGAAATTATCATATAAAAATACATTCCAGTTTCTTAGGGGTGAATGGGTTAACAACGCAGCTCATGATGGTGTTATAGTGTACCAATTTGATGGACTGAATGGCAAACAGTATAAACCCTGATTGAACCATGCAGATGCTTTGTCCAATCTGAGACTAGACTGGTTGCTCCTTTGTTCATATGGAATCAGGTCATGATCTCTGAGTAACATGTCTGCAGAAACCAGACCTCTTTTAATGGGCGTTGTGCCCCGGTTAAATAGCTTGGGGTCACACAAAATGAATGCAGCATCGCTGTGGAAATTCTTAATTGTTGTCTGCAATTGTTATTGTGCAATTCATATAATCACGTAATAACTCTTTTGAGACTGTACCTTGATGACTAGTATTTGAGCTACACCGAGTCAAAAGATAATACTATAACATGTAGTTGTTTACAGTCATTTGCATATTACAGTTAGTTCCAGATATGATTCAGAAGACAGTCCGATGTCTAAATTGACTTTGATATTCGTATTAAAAGCCAATTTAGACATAGTTCTGATGTCATTTCGTCATTGATATTTGCTGGGTGTATGTAGATGAATGAATGAATTGTGCATGTAAAATATCTAAGGTTTGCATTCAATGAGTAATTAATTATAGCAATTTGAACTGTGTTGAACAAACACAGTTCTCAGGAAAAGTCTGCATTGTGTGCATTTCATGCCGAGTGGTCAGGTGCTTTCTATAAGGTCCGCGTTGCCAAGTATAAAGGCCATTGTTTGGGTTGCCAGGGAGCTCTGGGGAATATTACATTATAGAATCAACATGTGTCTTTGTCTTTTCATCTTTCGATCAAATTGAGCCTAATTCCCCAAGTCTAAAATAAGTAAAAGTAAATTAATAAATAGCATTAAACAACGCTCGTTGTAACAATTGGTGGAGAATCTTTAGATCCTCGGTCATGTTAATTTGGACTTAAGTGAACAAAATTATAAGTAACGGTTAATCTATTATTTCGATGGAAAGTGGAACAAATTGAGGAACTTTGCACGCATGGATTTTTCGACACACATACAGTGTAATTTAATAACATTTTTGAAGATGGAGAAGAAAGGTGTAGCCATCAACTTGGCTTACGGTTTGCCTACAATATTAATGGCATTGTGTTGGACAGAATGTATACAATCTACAGGATTTTCACCATTTGAATCAGTGTTTGCTACACAATACTTCAAGAAGTTGATGTACCAACAGAATCACAAAACACGACGGAATCAGTTACCTACGAAGCCAGAATGTGTGACGGGGCCTACCCGCACATTCTGGAAGGAACACTACAAATCTCGGACCGGGGTGTGCGAGGGACACGTTCCGCACATCCTACACGCCAACAATAGGACCATCGACGGCAGAATGAAGAAGAATTGACAATAGCACAAATACATTTTTGGAATTTTATTGACAGTTTGTAGTTTCATGTTGCGATTTCATTCATGTACATTCACATTTCATATTGTGTGGGATTTGATCTTTAGCGCATCTTTCTTCTTTCTTTTCTCATACTTTTCTTCCGAAAATCCACATACTATGACATGGAAAGTGATGTTTGAGGTCAATTCGTGAATCTGCAACTTTAATATGTCTTTTAGTTTCAAATATTCCAAAAATGGACCGGTAATAATTAGTTCCAGTGCGTATCTGCCATAATAAATGGAATTAGGACTTACAGTGACATACATGTATCAATTATTGCGTTTCAAATTACAACGGATTACATGTATTAATTACGATAGAAGATTTTGTTAAACGAAACGGTATTGCATATCATGGACGTTTGGTGTTACATATTCATAGTGCAACATACTGCCTATAATTGAATAACTGTACACCTTACACATGTGCTCAATACCTGAATCTGTAACTTTAATATGTCTTTTAATTTAAATATTCCACAAATGGACCCCAGTAATAATTAATTCCTGTGCATATCTGCCATAATAATGGAATTATGACTTACAGTGACATACATGTATCAATTATTACGTTTCCAATTACAACGGATTACATGTATTAATTACGATAGAAGATTTTGTTAAACGAAACGGTATTGCATATATCATGGACGTTTGGTGTTACATAATTCATAGTGCGACATACTGCCTATAATTGAATAACTGTACACCTTACAAATGTGCTCAATACCTGAATCTGTAACTTTAATATGTCTTTTAAATTAAATATTGCATAAATGGACCACAGTAATAATTAATTCCAGTGCGTATCTGCCGTAATAATGGAATTATGACTTACAGTGACATACATGTATCAATTATTACGTTTCCAATTACAACGAATTACATGTATTACGATTGATGATTTACTAATTAACCTGATTTTGATAAAGGAAAAGAAACAGTATTGCATATCATGGACGTTTGGTGTTACATATTCATAGTGCAACATACTGCCTATAATTGAATAACTGTCACACCTTACACATGTGCTCAATACCTGAATCTGCAACTTTAACATATCGATTTAATTTAAAAATTCCAATTAAAATGGATTACGTTTATTACGATGATGAACTGCGCTGATCAAGACTGATGGAACGTATATGGACTATACCATATTTATTCTAATGTAAACCCCTTCTATGCTTTTTGTTTAATTGTGTTTTTTTTTACCATATCAAACACACTTTTGCATAACAAGTGGAAATGTTTTTAGTTACATAATTTTAATTTTTCAAATGTTGCATAGATGAGGGTGTTTATTAGATGAAGTACGGTATATGTATTTCATGTCTTACTGCATGCATTAGTTGATGTTTTTATCCTGGCACCCAGACATATAATTTGAAAATTAAGCATATAGGATTGTAGTGTGTAAGGTGTGTGAATGCGATATTTCTTGTGTTACAATATTCATACTATTACTTGTACTGTTACATGTAATATTTGGTTACATGGTTGTTTATCCATATTTCATTTGGGGACCAAATGTTTCGAACCAGGAGGGTATTGTTATAGTGTACCAATTTGATGGACTGAATGGCAAACAGTATAAACCCTGATTGAACCATGCAGATGCTTTGTCCAATCTGAGACTAGACTGGTTGCTCCTTTGTTCATATGGAATCAGGTCATGACCTGAGTAACATGTCTGCAGAAACCAGACCTCTTTTAATGGGCGTTGTGCCCCGGTCAAATAGCTTGGGGTCACACAAAATGAATGCAGCATCGCTGTGGAAATTCTTAATTGTTGTCTGCAATTGTTATTGTGCAATTCATATAATCACGTAATAACTCTTTTGAGACTGTACCTTGATGACTAGTATTTGAGCTACACCGAGTCAAAAGATAATACTATAACATGTAGTTGTTTACAGTCATTTGCATATTACAGTTAGTTCCAGATATGATTCAGAAGACAGTCCGATGTCTAAATTGACTTTGATATTCGTATTAAAAGCCAATTTAGACATAGTTCTGATGTCATTTCGTCATTGATATTTTTTGCTGGGTGTATGTAGATGAATGAATGAATTGTGCATGTAAAATATCTAAGGTTTGTATTCAATGAGTAATTAATTATAGCAATTTGAACTGTGTTGAACAAACACAGTTCTCAGGAAAAGTCTGCATTGTGTGCATTTCATGCCGAGTGGTCAGGTGCTTTCTATAAGGTCCGCGTTGCCAAGTATAAAGGCCATTGTTTGGGTTGCCAGGGAGCTCTGGGGAATATTACATTATAGAATCAACATGTGTCTTTGTCTTTTCATCTTTCGATCAAATTGAGCCTAATTCCCCAAGTCTAAAATAAGTAAAATTAATAAATAAATAGCATTAAACAACGCTCGTTGTAACAATGGCTATCAGACTGTCAGGATTACGTGACTGATGATTATAATAAAATGCAAGATGATCCACATTGTGGATCCCACTCATGTGACATAAGAACACATTTCTTGGTGTTCGTACCTAATGATTTTGTAGTAATTGGTATGGCATCACATTCAATGATGATCTGTTGTGGAGGTTGATTACCCCTTCTATTGTCTGGAATAGGTGTAGCTGAAAATGATGTCTGGCAAATCTGTGATTAGACTTCGGTGTCTTGGATTTAATGCTGTAACTGCAGTCGTTGTAATCCGATCATTGGACAGAAATAGAAGTTTGTGTTCTGAAGAGAAATGTCATAGACCAGCAAAAACCTGGTTATATAGTATTTACCGTAATAACCCTAAATATTTGGACACAATTTGCTTTGGGAAACCCCTATTAAATAGGGGTTTTCCAAAGCAAATCGTATCCAAATACATTGTTATTCTGATGAAACCAGTACTGCCATATTAACCCTAAATATTGGCACGATCACTGTTGTAGGGAAACCCCCCCCCTTTAAATAAATGGTGTCCGAATATATAGGGTTCTTATGGTAGGATGTCTGTAGAATCCTGATTTAGAAAATGGGACCTTCCAGCATTATGGTATCTCTATTTACCTGAAAAAGGTTGCATAATAGACAGAACTATCTTCTCAATTACAGAAAAGCTACGCTCCAATGGGAACATGGACCACTCACATCCAAGGGCAAAATCCCGGGAGAGGGACCAACACGTACCCACAAGAGAAAGGACCTCTGTCTCAGACCTATCTAGTGAACTCCAGTATCAGCAGAATGGTGTACACGACCATGTGCCAAATCACGATATTCCAGCCCGTAGACAATCTACAACCCCGGAAGGGGTCAGTAACACTGCCTTTACCATAGACTTTGGCGAGGCAGATTCAAAACTGAACATAGAAGGCAAAAAGTTAAGTGAATTTATGCCTTCTAAAATTCGGAAGAGTTTCCGAGAAAGGAAGGAGAAGGCAGCAGATAAGTCCCCGGAAAAGCCTCCCGAAAAAGTCACTCCTCCTAAGTCAGCAAGTAAAGAGAAGATAACTCCTGAATCTACACCAATAACTAGTGTAAGTATAGTACATGGGGAGTCTACGTTGTGGCTGGGACTGGAGAAATGGGGCTTATGGGTTTTACGACCAGCGTAGATCCAGATCAGCCTGTGCATCCGCACAGGCTGATCAGGATCTGCACCGTTTGCCATTCCATCAATGAAGCACCCGTGATGCGTCTAACAAGCAATATGGATCATCATCAGGCTACAGGCTCGTGCTGTGTGATCAGGAGCTACACTGGTCATAAATCCCATAAGCCCCATTTCTCCAGTCACAGCCACAATTTAACTTTTAAACTGTGGATGGCAGGTTGGGAGCATGTGAAGGGTAATTTAACAAGTCCCTGTGTTGGCCCTCATGTATATTTTTGATTTCTTGTTACTCAGCTTCAGACCTGAATCTGGTTATCACTAACCCATGATAAAAGTAGTAAGATCATTACTAATCCTATTACTTTATATGTATTGGGGCTAATTAAGTGACTCGTATTATCGCGTTAATTCATAATCAACGGTTTATGAATAAATAAAGTATACTTCCATTAAAATAATCTATGTTTAGTTGCATACAGTCAGCAGTATGCGGTACATTTAAATCCAGTCTATGGTTTACAAAACCCGTCGCATTTCATAGGCAACATGTCATGTGATGTCATACTTTGAAGAGCAACTTGAAGGGGAAGCAACTTGAAGGGGAAGCAACTTGGCATCGCTGTGCTGTTGAAAGGGTTAAACACTCAATATGACATTCCGCATATTTCTTGCCGCACTCAAATGTACAGTAACTCATTCCTACCGTCTGCAACATTACGAGCTGAAATTAGAAACTCACCTAGCTTATCCATCTTTAACCCTTTCCCTGATAGAGACGACTTTTCACGCCTCTGCAGAAGATGTCTTTTGAAAACATTGTGGGAAAAGGAGAAATTGCTTGTAACAAACAATTCCTCCTTTTCCCACAATGTTTTCTACTCTATCAGATAATTTAACCATCAATTGACCCAGCATTTGATTCTTTTATTCAGATGTTTTCGATTTGGATGAGTCAAAATATCGCAAAACAGGGAAAGGGTTAAGTATCGAATGAATAAAAAATACATCAAAACCAACACAACTTTTCAACATAGGCAACAGGAGAGACTAAATATTGCACGCTCGTCTTCGACTAGCTTGTAGCTCGCTTAACCCTTTCCCTGTTTTGTGATATTTCGACTCTTCCAAATCGAAAACATCTGAATAAAAGAATCAAATGCTGGGTCAAATGATGGTTAAATTATCTGATAGAGTAGAAAACATTGTGGGAAAAGGAGAAATTGCTTGTTACAAGCAATTTCTCCTTTTCCCACAATGTTTTCAAAAGACATCTTCTGCAGAGGCGTGAAAAGTCGTCTCTATCAGGGAAAGGGTTAACTACGACCTCTATCGAAAATCAATAGTAGATTCTCGTTTATGTTCTTGTGGATCACAAGAGACGGTAGACCACTGCCTAACAGCATGCACAAAATATGAACCACAACGTCAACAATATTTAGCTGGGCTAGAATGTCCAGTCATTGCTGATAACCTTATGAACGGAAATGAGCACCTTTCATTAGAGCAAAACAAACACGTGTTCCTACAAGTTCACACATTTATTACAGCCACAAGGCGGTTCTAATTATATTACCTATATTCTTCATTATAGGCTAGCAACCACCAATTAGTTTTACTATACAACTTAACCGATTCCTCCAAATATGGCCATTCTCTCACACTTTCACTATTCGTATGGATGCTGTGGAACCTACCTTTTCATAACCTGCAACCTGTCTGCACCGGATTTTCACTAATTAAACAATATGTTCACTTACTCCTAAGAAAGAAAAAATCAACCTTGTCCAGTCCGCCATATTGTTTATCATCACAATGTAATGTGACGTAGTGTTCACATCACGTGACAAGCAGGCTCAGTAATTTCTTTTAAATGCTAGAAATGTGCTGGAAACTGGTGTTAAAAACACCCCAACATGTTTCTCAAGTAAAATTGGGCTGTAATGGATCAGGATTTACAAGCAAACTGGGTCTGTGGCCTCAAAACGTCTGCACTATTTTTTTATACCGGACTACTAAAGCATACCCCCTGGCCGATGTGTACTATATTTAGCACAGTCATACCTATATGCTAGACCAAGATGCATTGCCAAGGAAAAACACACATCGTCCAATCATATGTCGCGCCGGCAGCCCCGCATGGTATGGCACATTGTTTTCAAATCCCTGTATTTTGCTATGTAATATGTATACAATGTACATTTACCAATAAATAATGTTTAACCCTTTCCCTGATAGAGACGACTTTTCACGCCTCTGCAGAAGATGTCTTTAGAAAACATTGTGGGAAAAGGAGAAATTGCTTGTAACAAGCAATTTCTCCTTTTCCCCACAATGTTTTCTACTCTATCAGATAATTTAACCATCATTTGACCCAGCATTTGATTCTTTTATTCAGATGTTTTCGATTTGGAAGAGTCGAAATATCGCAAAACAGGGAAAGGGTTAAACCAAACATTCAATATTTTAGGGTTTTAGAGATCTCACCGTACTCAATTCAATCAAATGTTCTCATCATGTATGTTTCCCTTTTCCAGTCAAAGCCTTTGGGCCGAGCCGTGTCAGAGGGCCGGGAAATGTCCCCTACCCGACTAAGGAAGCTGGACGATCTGTGGAGTAGTTCAAACACGTCCTCCGAGTCCCTATCCAGCAAACGGGCCCGGGTGGGGAAACCTTCCCATACACGCAGTATGGACCTCGACGATGATAAATCCACGAGCTCCTATACCAAAGGTATGGTGCATTTAGAGAATACCATGATGTAAACAGAGCTCCAGATAAGTTTTGTATCTAAAGAGTATTACACCCCCATATTTCAAATTCAATGCATATTTTACTTTTACAAATGTACGGTAATATTGATTTTCTTCCTTATTAAATAGGGAACAAATGATAACAAATATAAACAAATTTGAAAATTCACTTATTTGAGCTGCAAAAACTTTGAAATGTCCAACAATACTGGCTGAAGGTCCCGCCTTCCGGCCTTCAGGCCCACCTTAAGGCAGGCCCGCCTTCTGGCCTTCAGGCCCACCTTCAGGCAGGCCCGCCTTCCGGCCTTCAGGCCCACCTTCAGGCAGGCCCGCCTTCCGGCCTTCAGGCCCACCTTCAGGCAGGCCCGCCTTCCGGCCTTCAGGCCCACCTTCAGGCAGGCCCGCCTTCCGGCCTTCAGGCCCACCTTCAGGCAGTATAGTTAGACTTTTGAAAGTCTATACCCCGATAAATTATCCCAAAATGTTGTTTATTCCCAATACATAAATTTACCACCAATAGGTACGTCAGTCTGAATTATTTCTTGCTTGTTATATGAAGGAATTTTGTCGAAATGCACTTTAACCCATTAGCAACGGGATACAATTATAGTAGTATGAAACATTTGAGGAACAAATTCCCTATTTTCTTTATTTCATCTCAGAAGTATATGTTGTTACCATTCATTTGAACCGTCTCGACGAGACGGTTCAAATGAGTGGTAACAATATATACTAATATGGAGTAATAAACAAATTATTGAGATTTTTTCAACTAAAATTATTGTGTTCTTAGTCTGAAGTGGGTTAATTGCATTTAATCTACTCTTGTGACTTTGGGTCAACATTTTATGCATGGGAAGTAAATGGGACCCAGCTTATATCATGCCATATGAAATAAGCTCAAGACAGTTATTCCCCTTGTGTGTGTTTGGTTTTATATTCCAGTATATTAGTATATATGTGTTATACACATGTGTGTGCTGTGTGTGTGTGGTTACATGCATGCTCAATGTATTATAATTCTGCTTTAATACAATGTCAGTGTTGTGCCTAGGTGTCCGATCCAAGGGGACACTTTCAGATTTTGGGCCCCTTCCCCGTCACTTCCCATTATAGGTAAATCGGAGATTCTCATATTTTAACCCATTACATATGGAATACTCCTTTACGGGTATGAATTTTTATGCCACCGGGTTTCGAAGAAACGGGTGGCATATAGTGTTTGAACCGTCCGTCCGTCCGTCCGTCCGTCCTTCGGTCCGTCCGTCTGTCCGTCCGTCCGTCCGTCCGTCCGTCCGTCTGTCCCATCCATCACACTTTTCGGTTAACCAATTTGTCACAGTTTCTCAAATATGCTGCAGGTGGCATCTGCGTTCGACAGACGCATTTCTTGTTTTAAATATTTTATTTTTATTTTTGGTTATTTCTCAAGTATATGTTGCGACCACTCATTTGAACCGTCTCGATGAGGCGGTTCAAATCGTGGTCGTGACATATACTTCAAAGCACATTTAAAGAAAATATTTATGATTTTCCCCAATCAAAATGGCATATCCTCAGCATGAAATAGGTTAAGGGACGTGGACTGTTTGAGGTGTGAACATGTCCCTCGGGCTAGCCTTAGGCACAACACTGCACTATATGTGAGAAACTAGTCCATAGCAACACCTGGGCCCGGTTGCTCAAAGCTTCTGTTAACTTAACAGACTGTTATATCCTTAGCATTGCTAAGGATTTAACAGTCTGTTAAGCTAACAGAGGTTTTGAGCAACCGGGCCCTGTCTACTGTAGGATGCGTGCGACTGATGGAAGGAGATAAGTAATTGTGACTGTACATCGACACGTTTATTTAACTTACTAAACCTAGGGGGATTCTAATTATTTTGTGTATTCCCACTGAATACTTTTCAATTTAAGTAGAAAGTAACCAATGAAGATTTTGATCTTAGATTGAATGATTTTACTGCAAGGTAAGAAATAGATAAAACTAAATTAACGGGTCAATATGGTTGGATGTGTAATGGTGATCTCTATACTATATACGTGCCGTATATGTGAGTTAATATTCTTGCAGGAACCAAGTCATCAAGTGTGAAACGCCGTGCACCCGTCGCATCCACCCTTACCAAGCCTAAATCTGTGATACGTGCCCGCAAAGCTGTGAGTACAGAAGTGTTAGCCAAACCTACGCAATACACTGACAGTGCTTCCTACCTTATTGACAAAATGTTCCAGAAGAACTCCACTGGCAGTGTGGATAATCTGAAACTTCACAAAGTCAGTGAACGGGTCTCCAACACAGAGTATGATCTTTATAAGGAGTCCAAAATGTACGACACAAGCAGTTCACAGGATTTTAGTGCTACACCTTCATTGAAAAAACTTGTATCAAAATCTGAAGTCAAAGAAGTGCCAATATCAATCTTAAAGAAATCCACGAACACAAAAGATGAAACAAGTGCTACAAAGGTTGATGAAACAGACAAAGTTAGTGAGTCAGGAACATATACAATCGAAGGAGAGAAAGATTCAAAAGAGGAGGATGAAGCAAGACAAAACATTGATACAATCTTCGGGGTGGATGGAATCTCCAGGGAAGGGAATATGAGCTTGACTGATGAAGTGCTAGATTCCGCGAAGGTGGATAAACAAGGAGAGTTAACCCAGAACCTACAGGATATCAATGATGAACTGAGGGAGATAGAGAGACTGGAGAAACTACGTGCCCAGAGACTGCCCGACAGCTTAGACGTCGAGGTGGGCAGTGTTGGTCCGGGCGAGGATGCCCAATGGGATGATGATGTAAGTACAATGTACATGTATGTACAGTGGAACCTCTAAACCGTACACCAAGAAAACACCTGTGATCTTATTTTTGATGAGTTTCTTGGTCATTTATCTCGGGTGATAATGTCTGTTAGTGATCGCACAGCACATACCTATGGCTCAGAATGATTTACAGTGAAATCTCTCTAAGCCGGACACCCTGAGGACCTCCCAAGGTGTCCGGTTTAGAGAGGTTTCACTGTATGATCTGTCACAAGAAAAGGGGCTTATTGAATTAGTGGCCAGTGTAGCTCCTGGTCAAATAAAAGGACAAACCAAATATTCAAATCTTGTTGCAGGTTGTACGAGTATAAGCTACCATACTCGTACAATCTGATATGGATCTGAAGATTTCGTTAGAGGCATCATTAATGTTTCCACATCTCAATAGTGAACAGTATAGGCCTTACGTAATCAGACAGGCTGATCAGGGTCTTCTCTGGTTACAAAGGCCATAAGCCCATTTCTTCAGTCACAGTCACATATGGGATCAACAAACCTGGGGGCCCATTTCACTAAACTTTGTACAACTAAAATATTTGTAAGTGCAAAATTATGCAAAACAATGTTTTCTTGTAAACAATTAGTGGATTTACATTTATTGAGCATAGGCTGCATATGCAGCCTATGCTCAATAAATGTAAATCCATCAATTGAAATTTTCAGACGATCCTAAATTTGCACTTACGGACATTTTAGTCGTACGAAGTTTAGAGGAACGGCAAACTGGTGAGTGATACTAATGCAGATTATAATGGGTAAGGACAACTTTGTTCTCAAATCAAGCAATATGTTGGGTGATATAGCAATTGATCCTATGTACGTCTGTCTGTCTGCAGTTTGGTCGATCAGTCAACCGTATTTGAAATATTCACTGTGTGCATTTTGGCCAATATGATTTGGTGCCAATTTCATATGGCTTAGATACTTCTTTATACAACAAAGGATTTCCTATTTTGATTATGAATTTTGATTATGTAATGTTGTGACCACCATTTGAACAATCTTAATATGCACTTCAGAAGTAAAAATATTTTTAAATGTTAATTGGGGCACGTCAACAATTATTGTCATTTCTCCTATGATTACTTTCCTAATGCATTAACACTTTCATCTCTAACCAACGGGGACTATTATTATATTATAGGTTAATTTAGACCATTTCAGGTGGGGATTCTGTAAAAAAGATATTCAGATATTCAGAAAAGAGTGCAGATCCTGATGAGATGGCTCGTTACGAGCCATCTCATCTGGGTCTACACTGTTTGCAAACAATACCAAGGTGGTTTGTATTGTGTTGAATGGATCAATGGTTTGTTTGTGCATAATTAAACCAGGAGCTTGCACATTCACTGAAAATAATGGACACTGAAAGGAATATTATATCCTATTATTCTTTATTATGTAGCATTGAATAGGCTTGTAGTTTTGCTTGAGAAGTCATTAAGAAAAGGAGAACTTGTGTCTGTCAGCAGTTCTGCACAATAGTATCCTGTTATTTGCCTTGTGAGCGTGGCATACTTACATAGGGACATTGTTTGCGTTGTGTCTTCACAAGTTTGGTCATGTTACACCTGTAACATCACAATTGTTTACATGGGGCAGTGAAACTTGTACGAAACTGATACTCGGGAGAAAAACTTGGTGTTTGATTTTTGTCACACCCGCTTGTTGTTCTAAAAAGAATTTGATTATTTTGTATATAATTTTATGTTGTTACCACTCATTTGAACCATCTCGTCAAGATGGTTCATATGAGTGGTAATAACATATACTTTCTAACAGAAATAGAAAAAATAATGGAATAAAGTCTCCAAATTTTCATACCTTTGTAATTGTATCTGACCTGTAATGTGTTAAAGGTACATGCCCAGTCAGTACTGTAATGTGTTAAAGGTACATGCCCAGTCAGTACTGTAATGTGTTAAAGGTACATGTCCAGTCAGTAGGCTCAAACTTTTCTTTATATCAAAGACATCATAATTATGAGACATTTTCTGGCAAAATAAACATACATTCACCATTAACTCTTAGGCCGCTATTTGCCGTCTGCTGTTTATTTATTTTTTCCATTTTTATTATCAAAAACATGTTTTAATAGCACTTTAGAATAATTTACAACATGCTTTGACAGCACTTCAGAATCATTTCCATTGGAAATGATTCTGAAGTTCTGTCGATGCATGTTTTTATTGAGAAATAAGGCAAGATATAAAAGCAACAGCAGACGACAATTGTTGTGAGTAGCGGTCTAAGAGTTAACCCACGGATTGAGTGGCATTATTGTACATTTTATATCAGATGTAAAATTCCCACACTGATATCAGGGGCTGTAACCGTGTTTCCTTAAAATGTTAACGGACATTACTATATATATTTATTCTCTATGTTTATTTTTTGATGTGCAATGATCTTTAATATTACCTTCTGGATTGCTTCTATATTTGGACACTTGCTACATATGAGCAATTGGAACACACTCACGCTGCCATTAACATAACCATGACCATTTTCGTCTGATGGTTTTTGTGATGCTTACTTTAGCACATGCCTATGATCATGTTACGGTCAAAAGCCTCGGCAGGCGCGACACCGCTTCCGTGGTGGAATTCTTGTCGTAATGCTATCTGAGCTTGCATATAATCCACTTCTATCCACTATCATGGTAAATAGGGCCTTAAAGGTACACGCCCACTCAGTAGGCACATAATATTCTTTTTATCAAAGACGTCATCCGAGACATTTCTGGCAAAATAAACATTCATTCACCATTACCCCACGTATTGATTGGCTTTATTATACATTTTATATCAGATGTAAATTTCCACACTGATATCAGGAGCGATAACCGTGTTTCCTTAAAATGTTAACTGACATGACTATTTATTCTCTGTATTTATTTTTTGATGTACAATGATCATACTTTATAATCTGTTGAAAATATTATTGTTTCAGATGACGCATTTAATTAGTGTAAATAATAAAAAAATATCATGCCTCATTTGCGTATGAAAATAGTTTGATACCACCGCGAGTCACTATCAGTAAAATAAATATTACTAAATGATTATATCTGTATAGCGGGCACTCGTAATTTTTAGAACTGGTGGAATAGTGACACAAGTATACACTTATTTAATTCCTATAAAGAACATTTTGTGCCTACTGAGTGGGCATGTACCTTTAAGTGAATGTACCTTTCATGAATGATTTCTATTATTTTTGTTCACAACTACAGATAGACCTGTACGTATTTTCTCATGACAGTCACAAATGTGATACTGCATGTGATTTTGTACCCAAGAAATTGTGCAATTTTTCATGAAATATATTATTTTGTCAGGTGACCCATTTAATAAGTATAAATAATTAAAAAATATCATGCCTCATTTGCATGTGAAACTAGCCTGATAGCACCGCACGTCACTATCGGTAAAATAAATATTACGCGTATAGCGGGCACTCGTAATTTTTAGAACTGGTGGAATAGTGACACAATTATATACTTATTTAATTCCTATAAAGTGGCCATGTACCTTTAATGAACTTTCAGAAAGTGAAACAGACCTAGATCAGGCTGCGCATCCGAATCAGGACCTACTCTGTTCACATGTGTGATGATGCATTTAACAAACAACAATGGAATCTCTCTAAGTGGGCTTCACCATTTCACCCCTAAGTAACTGGAATGGATTTTGATATGTTAATTTTGCAACCAATCCAATCATCACATAATTATTTTCAGACTGGTCCATTTATGAAATTGGGGTGTTTTTGCTCTCGACAATATAAAAATTAGTGGCAAAAAGTGCAGATCCTGATGAGACGGCTCGTCACGAGCCGGCTCATCTGGATCTACACTGTTTGACAATACCACTGTACAGACCTGTGGTGTTGAAAGGATTAAGGTTTCACTGATGATATATATATTCATGGTTACAAAGCACACACACATTTTGTATTGGTCGAGCAGGCCTCAACAAAGGCTTAATTTTCCACTCCTCCAGATTGGATTTCAACTCGTACATTCCTATATGTTTTAATGTTTATGCCGTGCTGTCTCTTGAAATTACAACTCGTCCAGATCGAAGATTCACTCACCAATACGAGCGAATGAGTGGATTTGTCAAGGCCTGTGATCATATACTAGATTTAGTACAGTGGAACGTCTCTAAACCGGTCCCTGGGGACCTCCCAGGGTGTCCGGTTTTGGAGAGGTTCCACTTTATTGTCATTCGGTTTGGAGAGGTTCCACTACATTGTCATTCATTTTAGAGAGGTTCCACTATATTATCATTCGTTTTAGAGAGGTTCCACTTTATTGTCATTCGGTTTGGAGAGATTCCACTATATTGTCATTCGGTTTAGAGAGGTTCCACAATATTGTCATTCGGTTTAGAGAGGTATCATTGTATTGTCATTCGGTTTAGAGAGGTTCCACTATATTGTCATTCGTTTTAGAGAGGTTCCACTGTATTGTCATTCGTTTTAGAGAGGTTCCACTGTATTGTCATTCGGTTTAGAGAGGTTCCACTATATTATCATTCGTTTTAGAGAGGTTCCAATGTATTGTCATTCGGTTTAAAGAGGTTCCAGTATATTGTCATTCATTTTAGAGAGGTTCCACTGTATTGTCACTCAGTTTAGAGAGGTTCCACTGTATTGTCATTCTGTATGAGATTGCAAGGTCAGTGTGCATGCTAATCTGGATGAAGGTGACGTGACATTGACGGAGATCTCACACTGGGACTTTTGTCATGGCGTGTCCCATATAAATTTGCCCAGTGAACATGTCTGTTTACATTTTGAGGTCTTTGACTGCTTGTATGCAAACATTGCTGGATTTGGTCATGGTATATAGGTAGCTCAATATTCACTGAGTCTCTCTAACCGACGCTGACTGTTTTAGTCACAATTTGGTGCAAATTTCATAATCGAATAGCATTCGTGTTGGTTCAAACATCACTGGGATTGCCTAGTGCCTGTGACACGCATAATTATACTGGGGGTATATAGGAGTCAGCTTGTCGGTCGGTCTGTCGGTCTGTCGGTCTGTTGGAAATTCCCTTCCGCTCTATATCTTCTACACCGATGCATGGATTATCAAATGGCTTGGCACAAATGTTTGTCATGATGAGAAGGTGTGTCGCGATCAATAACCACGCACCTACGTCCAAGGTCAAGGTCACAGTTGAAGGTCAAAGGTCAAACGTACAGAAATTCCCTTCCGCTCTATATCTTCTACACCGAAGCATGGATTATCAAATGGCTTGGCACAAATGTTTCTCATGATGAGAAGGTGTGTCGCGATCAATAACCACGCACCTACGTCCAAGGTCAAGGTCACAGTTGAAGGTCAAAGGTCAAAAATATTGAAATTCCCAAATGGCTTGGCACAAATGTTTCTCATGATGAGAAGGTGTGTTGCGATCAATAACCACGCACCTACGTCCAAGGTCAAGGTCACTGTGGAAGGTCAAAGGTCAAAGGTCAAACCTATTGAAATTCCCTTCCGCTCTATATCTTCTACACCGATGCATGGATTATCAAATGGCTTGGCACAAATGTTTCTCATGATGAGAAGGTGTGTCGCGATCAATAACCACGCACCTACATCCAAGGTCAAGGTCACAGTTGAAGGTCAAAGGTCAAACCTATTGAAATTCCCTTCCGCTCTATATCTTCTACACCGATGCATGGATTATCAAATTGCTAACCACGCACCTACGTCCAAGGTCACAGTTGAAGGTCAAAAGTCAAACCTATTGAAATTCCCTTCCGCTCTATATCTTCTACACCGATGCATGCATTATCAAATGGCTTGGCACAAATGTTTCTCGTGATGAGAAGGTGTGTCGCGATCAATAACCACACACCTACGTCCAAGGTCAAGGTCACAGTTGAAGGTCAAAGGTCAAACCTATTGAAATTCCCTTCCGCTCTATATCTTCTACACCGATGCATGGATTATCACACTATGCCCAGGGTCAAGGTCACAGACTTGATGCGTTTGAAACCTGAAACCTTAACGCTCGGCTAAATGGCTTATAATAAAAAATGCCTCGTTTGCTTTGGCTGCCAGTGGGGGTATTCGTGTGCCGACAGGCCACATTTCTAGTTAATTATTAATTGATTTGTTACCCCAGTTGGATTATTTATTTGTATCACCATAGCTGGTTTGCATTGATCCACATTCATGTAATTGTTTGTGTTTTATGGATTTATTTTACCGCGTCATCGTTAGTTGACTGTTGACTACTATTCAGCCAGTTGTATATTGTCCATATTGGCCATTGACTGAGAAAAGGTACTTTATGCCATTTGCAAATAGTAGATCTTTGTCCGCTTACATGTTCATTGGGTGAAAATATAATTTAACACGTTCAATTCTAAATATCCACCGTTGGCTTTTCAATGTTAATTTCTGGACTATTCCGTTAATGAGAAAATGCAGATTTTTTTACAGTCGAACATTACTTGCAAATACTGCAGATCCCGATGAGACGGCTCGTTACGAGCCGGCTCATCTGGATCTACAGTGTTTGCAAATGTTAGCTTTATGGCCTGTAGTGTTGATGAAAGGGTTAACCCTTTCAACACTACAATCATCTTTAGCAGTATTTGGAAATAGTGTAGGTCCAGATGTTTGTGTTTTGTGGATTTATTTTACTGTGTCATCGTTAGTTGACTGTTGGCTACTATTCAGCCAGTTGTATATTGTCCATATTGGCCATTGACTGAGAAAAGGTACTTTATGCCATTTGCAAATAGTAGATCTTTGTCCGCTTACATGTTCATTGGATGAAAATATAATTTAACACGTTCAATTCTAAGTATCCACCGTTGGCTTTTCCATGTTAATTTCTGGACTATTCCATTAATGAGAAAATGCAGATTTTTTTACAGTCGAACAATACTTGCAAATACTGCAGATCCTGATGAGACGGCTCGTTACGAGCCGGCTCATCTGGATCTACAGTGTTTGCAAATGTTAGCTTTATGGCCTGTAGTGTTGATGAAAGGGTTAACCCTTTCAACACTACAATCATCTTTAGCAGTATTTGGAAATAGAGTAGGTCCAGATGAGCCGGTTCGTAACGAGCTGTCTCCTCAGGATTTGCACTTTATGCAAGTAATTTTCATATTTTTTAGAGAAAAAAAAACACACCCCCTTTTTATAAATGGATCTGAAGTTCATTTTTGTGACAAGTAGATTGGTCGGAAGATTAGCATAACATATATCACACCATTCCAGTTATTTAGCAGTGAAAGGGTTAATAGTTTTGAATGGCAGTTTGTAATTACATTAATGTACTTCATTGAGCAAATACATGCAGACTGATCTGGGGCGATGCTGGTCGTAAATGTCATAAGGCACATTTCATCAGCGTGCCGACAATTTATACATGGTATAATCTGTGTAAAATTGGGTTGGTTTAAAAGATTATAGCGTTTTATAAGAAAGAGCTACTTAATTGAACGGTCATGTTTCGTGAAATAAATTACACTGAGATGATAAGCGACACTGTTCTTTCTGTGACGCCTGTTGACCTCTATTGTAGTGGTATACAGCCGCTTGTATTGTATGATATTAGAGGAATAATAGTTATGTATTGTCCAACTTTGATTGATGGTATCTTGTATTGAAACTCAATCCGAACATTTTACTTAAGCTTATCAATGTCTTATTCGTTGTCTCGACGTGTGATGCTTATCGCAAATGATTATGTGATTTTGAGTGTTTGAAGTTGCCAATTTACTGGTATTTGATTTTATAATAGTGAAAAAATTGAAATTGTAGAACTATTTTTCAACAAAATTAATGTAACACATATAACACAGATTTTTTCATAGGTGGGCTCATATATAAAATTCCTAGATAAGATTGTGTGGTATTAATAAATTATGTCTTCTATTTCGGAAATACAATAGCTGCTGGTATATTCAGAACTATCATGACAAAAGGGGGCTTATTGAGTTTGCGACCAGTGTAGACCCAACCATCTGCGCAGTCTGATCAGGGCCTTCACTGTTTGACTTTGAGTTTGGAAAATATTCCAGATGTCTAGATCAAAAGTCATGGATCCATGGAAATCAGTATGAGCATGCTCACAAACCAATCGCTACGCTGGTCAGAATCTGAAGACACTCTTTCTTGTGGCGGATAATATATTTAATATGCCGGTTCGACTTCACGTTTGACATGCGGTTTATGGTATATTTACCTGTGTGATACTAATATACCTCTACATTATTCGCGGGCATCTGTCATTATTAGTGTGTTTAATGTGGCGAATGCTTGTTATTTCACTGCAGGCATTTTGGGAGGTGTATCCTGACATATATATATAGACATGGTGTAGGTTCAGGTACACGTTTACGGAATTGTATTTACCTGTTCTAGACACACTCTTGGTGTCTACGTCAAGAATGTGTCAGGTTCATGACTCGGGGACGCGGATATATGTGACGGATGTGACATGGCGATGATTTACTCTTAATGTGGACACACACATGTACTTCGGATAGTGGGACTTGATGCAATTCGTTATAGTTGATTAGTTGATCCAATAATGTGGAATATTTTGTTGCAATTTAATTGCACACAGATTTGTGAACATTTTTAACGCGTTTCATGCTGAGGATATGCCGTTTTGATTTGGGATTTGTAAATATTTTTTTTAATGTGCTTAGAAGTATATGTTGTGACCACCATTTGAACCGTCTCATCGAGACGGTTCAAATGAGTGGTCGCAACATATACTTTCATTGAGAAATAACAAAAATAAAAATAAAATATTATAAAAAAAGATCATACCTGTAAAGGTGTATTCTGCATGTAATTGGTTTTATCTGGTAGTTGAATTTTACAAAGATGATATATGTGGCTGTGACTGGAGAAATGAGGCTCACGGCATCTGTGGCCAGGCTGGCTTCTGATCTAGCAATTCTCCTGCAGCCCGACATGGCCACCGCACAAGCCCTGGTCAGACTGCATGGATGGTTTGGCTCTACACTGACTGAAAATGCCATATGCCCCATATCTCCAGTCGCATATATGTGTGATATGCAATTTCATAAAATGTTCGTAAAACTTTAAACTTCAATTCTCTGAATTTGGAATACAGTTGACTTTTACATACAGTTAAGTTATTTCTTTCTTCGGATATAGGCCAAAATGGACAAATTCATGGACATTTGAAAAGTGTTGGTTATTCATGGCATTGTTGTTTGTCGGTGTATTCTGTTTTGTTTGTTCGTATTTCACATTCATCAGATTCACTTTGTGTAGCAAACTGTTGTCTCCATTTCAGGTGGTTTGTAAAGTCGCTTTATCGGGTACCGAAATGTTTATTATATTGTTTGTTGACTTGTGTAGATGTCAGATAGAATTCACTGAGTTTACAGCTTGTTTGTGTACCTTCGGATGGTATGCTAACATGGGCGTATTATTTGTTCGGTGAATACAAGTGCATGTATTGTTTGTTAACCTGCCAGGCAGTCTGTGTTTTTCATGGCCAACAGTCGTAGTCGCTTGTTTGACAGTCACCGTTGGTACTGCTAATTACCAGTGGTGGATTTGTATGTGACTTGGACTTATGGGAATGGAATTAAAAATCACAGTTTGGTGCGTTTATAAACAATACATTGAATGGGTCAGTGGAAAAAGGGGGCCAAGTCCCATGGCAATGGAAATATTTCTGAAGTGCTGTCAAAGCATATTGTAAATTATTCTAAAGTACTGTCAATGCATGTTTTTGATGATAAAACTGGAAAATAGAAAATAAACAGCAGATCTAGACAACAAAAAATTTAAGATAGCGGTCTAAGGGTTAATGTTTCTTAATGTATTTATTTTAGCTACTTTCCCTTGTTGCAATTAGCATTTCATATTCATAGCAGGTTTATTGACATGCTTTATTGGCTAATGGCGATTGTGCTTTTACTTGTTCAAATATTGATATATAGTTGTACAGGCATCGTTATCTTCTGTACATGGTTTGTGGTATGTTGTCTATTTGATTTAAATTGTAATGTGATAAATATAAGATCGTTAGACATGGTTATTAATAAGGATTTGAATACTTGAGAATTGCATTTCACAATACATTTATCAAAAGTCATTTTATGCATGCATGCATACCTCGGGCAACTGTGTACAATCTTAGTTCAAGGTGCATGATCACGTGGTTACAACAACAACAACAATGGCTCAAAGCATTGAAAGCGTGCCGCCCACTCCAAAGTAAGTATTATTTGATATTTTCCTTAATAGGCAACAGATTTTTATGAAATATGGCGCAGAAAACGCATCTCCGTGAGCTGCATTTGGTCCCGGGAGTTTGGCACATACTTATGTCGTTTTTGCGAAGAATCGATTTGCGTGTCAGTAGACACGGAAATCGATTCTTCACAAAAACGATAGAAGTTTGGGCCAAAGTATCGAGACCACCGAATGCAGCTTAACAAGACGCTTTGATGCGCCATATTTCATCAAAATCCGTTGCATAATAAGGACAAAATGCAAGAATATGTACTTTGAATCGGAGGGCTTCTGGAAGTTTCAGTACTTGTTGTTGTTGTAACCACGTGATCATACACCTTGTAGTTGGTTACTATTTGTGTTCACAACTTAGACATTCAGGAATAGACGGTCAGGAATATTAAACAAGCAAATGAGTATTCATAAGCTAGTTGCTTAGTATGTGGGTATATAACAACTTTCACTTTAATACAAGTTCAATATCAATATGTGAAGTGGCCATAGTTATGACACAAACCGATATGAACTTTTTACACTCATTATCACTCTCTTTACTGCATAAAATGGGCGTTCACAGTGCAATTACACATTGTGCTAAAACTTAGCTACTTCAGTGGTATGTAAAGGGTTAATAAATATGCAAACGAGACCACTACAGAAATCATGCTGGGTGATCAGTACAGATTCAATATAGGAATGAATGGCCTTTTTGTGGAATTTATCGGGGTATAAACTTGGAAAAGTCGCGGGAATACTGGACGAAGCGATAAAAAATTACAATTTTCGAAAAAAACAAATTTTTTTTTTTTTTTTTTTCGAAAATTGTAATTTTTGTTTAAGGCCTCGTCCAGTATTCCCGCGACTTTTCCAAGTTTATATCCACGATAAATTCCACAAAAATGCCATTCATTCCTTATAATTCCAGCATTTGAAATAAATTCATCAAGAAAATGTGTTTATTTTCCGTTTTCTTAAGAATTATTTTAACTGCGCCTGACGGTTACGGAAAGTAGTTCGGCATGGAGTTTACTGGGATATAAATTCTGGACAGAGACTTGCTACGGACAAATCAAATGTTAGGGAATTGTGTAAATATTTTTGTGCTGGAATTATTGTATGGTGCTATGTGCTTTCGATAAATAGAATGTAACAATTCTGTTTATTTAATATGATATTTTGGCCGATGTCATAAAATACTTGGCATAGCCTCGTTTCTTATTAAATCAGTCAGCTTGTTTAATCAATATCACATTAGATCATCACTAATGTAAGATGCTATTTTATACTGGCTTCAATTTGATGGATATAGAAGTATACATAGGTGTATTGATCTAAATGTAGATCAGTCTGGCACAACCGCTCAGTTTCATTCAATATTCATGAGACAATACCAAGCTGTGTCAAGGTATTAACATCTCTGTTTGGCACTGCACTGTATGGAACGGCAGTCACTGTTACCAGTAATAGAATGCAAACAATCATATTGTCAACTGACAATATGATTGTTTGCATTCTATTTACTGGTATTGCATTCTATGTACTAATATTGTTGTATTGCATTCTATTTACTGGTATTGCATTCTATTTACTGGTATTGCCGTATTACATTCTATTTACTGGTATTGCCGTATTGCATTCTATTTACTGGTATTACATTCTATGTACTGGTAATGACAGACGGTCCAACTTTCAAACTGGATCAATGTTGAACTTGCCATCCTTTGTCAGTGATGCATATTAGTCTATATATTATATTGTTATTTCTGTGGGTTACATTCTATGGATTACTGATCTTTCATGATAGTAGTGCATTTTTCAGTCTTAACAAACTGAATATCAAATAAATGCTTATTATATTGATGAATAAAATTGTTTAATTTGTGTTCATCTAACTGTATTACTAACTGTTTCCTCGACAGTATTAAATAAACGAACTTGGTCATTGTCACACCATCACACCTTGTACATGCACTTCTAAACAAGAACGTATAAATATATCTGGGGCCTGTTTCACTAAACTTTGTACGACTAAAATGTTTGTAAGTGCAAAATTATGACAGTCTGTAAATTTCACATTAACAATGTTTTTTTGCAAACAATTATTGGATTTACATTTATTGAGTATTTTTTTTGCAAACAATTATTGGATTTACATTTATTGAGCATAGGCTGCAGCCTATGCTTAATAAATGTAAATAAAATCCATGAATTGAAATTTCCAGACGATCCTAAATTTTCACTTACAAACATTTTAGTCGTACAAAGTTTAGTGAAACGGGCCCCTGGAATATTATTTACACATACATGTACATTAATTATTTGTCATGTGAATCTACTGTTACACACTGTATGTCTGATTACACTGTCAGGCTAACACTGCGTTTTTTGTTCGTTTTCTTGTTTATTCAGGTCACGGCTTTAATGGTTTATTCTTAATCCAGTTACCTTTATATTCTTTGATAAGATAAGTAAATTACTCCTTTAACCATTACAATCCTGAATTAATTTTTGGCAACTGCTGTTTATTTTCTATTTTCCATTTTTCTCATCAAAAACATGCTTTGGCAGCACTTTAGAATCATTTCCAATGATTCTAAAGTGCTGTCAAATCATGTTTGTATTGAGGATGAAGGCAAAATATGACACAACAGCAGATGAAAATATTTGGTAACCCGCATTCTAAGGGGTAACGTATGGTGGCAGGCTGAACGATTACATTCGTATGGAAGGAATTTAGCTCTTCAATTATATTTGAATGGTTACCGTTGTTTGTAGTTTGGTGTCATGTTTGAGAAACATACAAACTCTCTTGGGCAATTATACATAATTATGTGCACACTTTTCAACTTGCGTTCTCAAATCGGTTAATTTTTGTGGTTCAAAGACGTGTTGACATATGTTTATATATCTGCCAAGATACTTCAAGGTATGAATGATATGTAATTTTTATTTCTGCCCGCAATGACATTGATGCATTCAAAAGAAAATTCAAATGCAACTGTAACCTGTAATTGAAATGTTTAGTTTGTGAGAAAGAAGATTTGCCAAGTTTGTTGTGACATTGTACTCAATTAGATAGTTGACCGATGATAGAACGGTATATTGAAGGCAGAGCTCCAGATAAGGAATTAGTAATTGAGTATTGTCACTCTATCATTTCTGAAGCAATTGGGTATTTCAAATTTTTAATTGGGTAAAATAAAATCACACTACTGTTTGCACATTAACAGGCAGCAATTATTGAATAGTTTGCTTCGAAATGAAAACATATCTTGGCATTTCATTAGAATTGTCTCCTTGGAGACAATTCTAATGAAATACCAAGATGTGTTTTCATGGGAAATAAGAAAAATATGCTATATTTGTGGTATGTTTATTGTTTTCTGCAGCATGATAAACGTACCCTTAAATTTGTATTGCTTTTTGATACTCGCTACTCCTTATTTCAATTGGGTTTTTGGCAATTTTAATTGGGTATTTAAGCAAATACTCAGCTTATCTGGAGCTCTGTTGAAGGGGACTAGAGGAGTGTATGGATGGGAATTCAATTGACTTTTTGATGTAGTATGCACTGTGTGTGTATCCTTGTTTGACATGAGGTGTTTAAGTGCCTCGTAATGACATGCAATGACTTGACTAGAATACAGCTTACATCAGATATAGATAGCCAAACAGTGCCAACTACAAATTATGGTATATTCACTGCAACAGCTTATAGATTTTTAGTCATATTATTAGTGTTTCAAAATATACTGCTAAAACAAGTTTGAGTGTATCAATAATAATAAACTACTTAAAATACATGTTGGTTTATAATTGGATTATCAAATGGTCTTTACAGGTCAGAGTAGTGTTATGTGTGGTGTCTGACATTTAATGTGACATTAGAGGGTTAGGTTCTGACTTTGAGAGGATTGGAGTACGGACAATACATCATCTCTACATCTTTACATAGTGTTGGATATATGAAATGAGTGCAGGATTATGTCCATCATGGAAAACATAGCAGTTACAGTGAATGGGAATATCTTTCTGAAGGTAAGTAACACATGGTAGTCGATCTTTCACTGAACTCAACCTTTGATTTTAATAGGTCAGTTTGATTGTTGGTTTTGAATTGTGTCTGTCGAATTCATTTGTTTGAATGTTTATGTGAACGTTCTCTGCTTCAGTTGCTAATTATGAAAGGTCTGGGATTGGCAAATTAACAGTGGAGGATGGGAGTGTACATATGAGACACGCCATGTGAATTTGTACCTTTAGACATCCGCATAATTTCATTAAATGCGTTAATAAAATTTACAATATTTTTCGTAAGTAAAGTCAAAAGTTGACAAAATTATCTTGTCAACTTTTGACGCCATTTACATAAAATATTGTAAATTTTGTAAATGTATTTCATGAAATTACACAGATGTCCGAAGGTACAAAATCACATGGCGTATCTCGACATATATGGCTGTGACTGGAGAAATGGGGCTTATGGGTTTTGTGTCCAGTGTAGATCCACATCAGCCTGTGCATCTGCACAGGCTGATCAGGATCTGCACTGATTGTCATTCCATCAATGAAACACTCGTGCTTCTACATGTAACGAGCGATATAGATCAGTATCAGGTTACAGGAGTGTGCTATTTGATCAGGAGGTATGCTGGTCACACATTCCATAGCCCCATTTCTACAGTTACAGTCACATGTATCCAATAATGAATCCATCCTTCCTGGGATTCACATCCTGTGCCAAATTATCTGGGCATATGCTTATAATAGTTTGAGCCTAATTACATGGTCACTTATCTATACATCAGACAGTAAATATACTTACATGTACATTATACAGTGAAACCTCTCTAAACCGGACACCCTGGGACTGGTCCCCAGGGTGTCCGGCTTAGAGAAGTTTCACTGTAAATCGGGCATTTGATCATTCTGAGCCATAGTTGAGTGCTATGCGATCATGAACAGACATTATCACCTGAGATAAATGACCGAGAAACTCAACACAAATAATATCACAGGTGTTTTATTGGTGTTACGGACCAATCAAATGTTAAGGAATTGTGTAAATATTTTTGTGCTGCAATTATTATTAAATGAGAAAAAGATAATTTTGTAAACCATTCAAAGTGACCTCGGGGCCGTTTCACTAAAAATCGTATGACTAAAATGTTTGTAAGTGCAAATTTAGGATAGTTTGGAAATTTCAATTTATGGGTTTACATTTATTGAGCAATTAGGCTGCATATGAGAAATTTAGAGACCATCATAATTTTGCACTTACGAACATTTTAGTCGTACAAAGTTTAGTGAAATGCGCCCCAGTTCATTATCATATGCAAGTAAAAATAATGAGCCTAGTTGATTTGACTGTGAGTTTTACATGTCCACTCATGCAGAATTAGTCGTAGATATAATCTGACAAAATTGTTTTACATTAATACTATATTCACTTTCAAAATGTAGACAGACAAACATGGTCTGTCACATGGATATATGGCTGAGCACAAGTTTGAATATGATACTTGACCTGACAAAATATTCCTTATTAAATTAAACCTGTATTGACCTAGACCAGTTGCACGTCCGGGATGAAGGATCATTAACCTTTTTCATCGTGACGAAAAAATGTAAATATTTTCTTTATGTCTATTCTAAAGTATACACTGTTACCACTCATTTGAACCGTCTCTCCATGACGGTTCAAATGAGTGGTCACAACGTATACTTTGGATGAGAAACAAGAAACAAATTGTGGAAAAAACGTATTTTTTTTATCCCCATTAAGGCGTTTTCTATAGGTTAATTAGATGGCACATCACAGGATATGTTTCGTACATATTCCATTTTATTTTACCATAAAATTGCATTAATTGTTTTTGTTCACCAGTAGTTACCACATTGTAAAACATTGTTCTGCAGAATAAAATAAGTAAATAAAATTGCCAGTTTTCAATACCTTTTGTATGTGAACGATCGATTAGCTCTCGATTGGTGGTGATTCGTGGGAACCTTGGCCTTCTGGGTGGTATGTCTACATGGATCAATTCACTTTCACTATACACGTACTTAATTCGCGGACAGTATATGAATATTTAAATTTGTATGTTTTTTCCACTTTATTGATATTAATGTTAATGGGGTTTAATTTTTAGTATGTGTACAGTGGCTGTCTTTTCATGAAAGGAGTATTTAATGCAGTATACCTACGCTTCAACATTTTCCCATAATGCAATCCCACCAACGTTACATGTCATCGAGAACTAAGCATGCGTGAATTGCAAATAGTCGTTATATCTGTGTGTATTCACCGTTGAGTGTACGTATGTATGTGGAAGTCACCCATGGTATTTTCCTGTCAAACACGATGGACATCTGGAGGGAGGAGAGATATTTATTACAGATTCTGTGTTTATGGATGAAGTGAAAACGTGTCCGGATCGTTTCATATGTGGAAGAGTTAAAGGCAGAAATATACTTTGGACATGGATGTAGCAAGGCCACAGGTCTGCTTCGGATATTACTGTATTGGTGGTCATCTTGTACATGCACAAATATATCTCCCGCTACGATAGTGTAAGGCAGGACTCCAGATAAGGAATTAGTAATTGAGTATTTTCATTCCATCATTTCTGAAGCAATTGGGTATTTCAAAATTTGAATTGGGTAAAATACAGTGTACTGTTTACACATCAACAGACAGCAATTATTGAATAGTTTGCTTCGAAATGAAAACATGTCTTGGCATTTCATTAGAATTGTCTCCTTGGAGACAATAATGAAATACCAAGATGTGTTTTCATGGAAAATAAGAAAACTATGCTATATTTTTGGTCTGTTTATTGTTTTCTGCAGCATGATAAAGGTACCACAAACTTTTTATTGCTTTTTGATACTCGCTACTTTGGATTTCAATTGGATTTTTGGTAATTTTAATTGGGAATTTAAGAAAAATATGCAGCTTATCTGGAGCCCTGGTTAGGGGCATGTAGTGTCATCCTTGTCTGTCCATCATCAGCCTTGTATGACAGTGAATTTCGATTGTTAACCCTTACAATGCTGAATAAATTTGTGTCGTCTGCTGAATATTTTTTATTTTTCTATTTTTCTCATAAAAAACTTGGTTTGGCAGCACTTTAGAATCATTTCCAATGAAAATGATTCTAAAATGCTGCCAAACCATGTTTTTACTGAGAGAAAAGACAAAATATGAATTATCAGCAGACGACTATTTTCGATTTCCGCATTCTAAGGGTTAAGTTCTATCTCTGGGTCAGGAATTATCTTCCCCTTGCCAAACTTTTAAATTGTTTGATACCATTAGTATTAGACTTCATACATGTGATGATGTGGACATACATTTGTGTGCAGACAGGCCATATTTTCTTCTTATTTTTTTATGGTCCAGTATGACATTGGGAGTATATTCATGTTTTGCACGAAAACAAAATCACTAGTTTTGTATATTATAAAGAGAGAATCCGTCAGAAATTTGTATTTAAATTGTTTTTATTTATTTTTTTAAATCTATTTACATTTGTTTCAAGTGGGCTAGCTTATAGTCTGGATCTACATTGCTTGCATATATATTATTTATATAACCTCTGGTATTGCCATTGTTAAAATATACTGTAAATTTCATAGGCCAGAAAGAGTCAGCAGTAATAATACAAATTAGACTAAAACTATATGTATTTATTTACATAGAAACATTAAAAATACATAAGCGATTATGTTACACTTACCTTTGATTTATTTGTGTACAAACAAAACCACATTGGCTTGAAACTAGTCATTATAATGAAACACAAACAGAGAACTACAATGATAACGCCATCTTGCTGGGTTTAGACGTTACATAAACATTTTCACATTCCTGCGGACAATGGATAGCTGCATGTATATGAGACTCGCCATGTGATTTTGTACCCAAGAACATGTGCGATATCTCATGAACAATATTTACAAAAATTACAATATTTTCCGTCAATGATGTCGAAAGTTGATGAAATTTACATAGCAAATGCGGAATAGAATTCCGCATTTGCTATGTAAATTTCGTCATTTTTCGACGTCATTTACAGAAAGTATCATAGTTTCTGTAAATATATTTCATTGAAAATTCCACATGTTCTTGGGTACAAAATCACATGACGTGTCTCATATGATACCCGAGAATAATGTTTGTACCTGTCTGCATGCATGGTGGTGGTAAAGTACACTATCCCAAATGTAAATACATGTAGTCGTCATGTCTGGACGAGGCAATTATCAAACTTATTCTTTGTCATCAAGACATTACACATACATCATTACATTCAAAATGATACACAGACATACGACTTAGTTTTAGCCACTATTTAATTCAGACCAGCATTCATATTAGTACAGGTGTGAATAAGTGATATTTGTTCAGTGTTTACACGGTGTGCCATATCATTGTCAGTTTCATACAAGTGGAGGGATTATTAAATCCAGGCATTTGGGCATGGTGCTCTATTCAGCCATGTTGGGAAGAAATTGGGACTTTTCTTTCCCAACTGTCTATCAGAAATATGTGTCAACCAGATTATTTTAAGATAAAAATGACACACAATTAATACACATGGTGAGTGAACAGTATTGAAAAAGCAATTTAATTGTGAGTTTTATTACAGTTTGGAAAGAAAAGAAAACCACCTCTTGAACCCTTACATGACAATTCTGCATAAATTTTGTCGTCTTTCATATTATTTTGTCTTCTTTCTAAATAAAAACATGGTTTGACAGCTCTTTAGACTCGAGTCTGAAATGCTGTCAAACCATTTTTCTGATGAGAAAAATGTAAAATAAACAGCAGATGAATAAATTGAATGGTAATTAGGGTGAACCAATGATTGTAATGTTTCAAAATCAGTACTATAGTCCGCAGACAATAACTCGCTACTTGTTTATCAAGAACAAAACACAAATAGGTGAGACAGGTAAATATATCCGTGCATGTATTCCTTTTCTATTTTGAGTATGAGCTTCATCACAAAGTCCTGCGTAGTCCAAGGATAGAGAAACATCAATTATGGCGGTCATGAGTAAGAACCCTACGTGTGCATATTTTGTTATTTATTTCATATTTTTCGTTGTATTTATTGTATTGTCATTACAAAATACGTTAATTTCTGCGCGAATCAGTTTTGAACGTAGACTCAGTTTCACTAAGCCAGAAGGTTCAGGTAGCTAATATGTAGGTAACTAAATCAGCCCTTCCAGCGGTCCTATAATTCCTATAATTCCTATATTTTTCAGACTTTTTCAAAATGTCCTATAATATCCTATATTTTGGGCAAAATTCCTATAATTCCTATATATTTTTTGGGTAAGCAAAAGGTTGCTTTTTCTTTGGTTAAAATATAACTTTTTTGTTAAATTTGTTGCACTAAATTCATGCAATTTAAAGGACATCCATAAGTATTTATTAATGTGATGTTGACATCATTTCAACAAAATTAATTTATGTAGTACCATGATGTGTGGCAATTCATTCTTAATTGTTTTTCAAAAACCCCTTTTTTAATGTAATAAGTTAAGGTAAATGACTTATTTGCACAAATAAATGATTTGTGGTGGAACGCGGCTGGCTAGAAGGGGTGTTGGGAGGCCAGATATAGTGTCCTATATTTTTTTGAAAAAAATCCTATATTTTTTTGAAAAAAATCCTATATTTTTTTTCACCGTGCTGGAAGGGCTGCTAAATATATATTACATATTCATCATTGAAATCCCTGTAGTAAATGAAGAAACTGGGAGATGTCATATCGACAATATATATAGCAATTAATAATGATCAGCCCTCCCAACAAATTATCCATAAAAAGAAAACGAGTATATCAAGAAAAGTATATTGATTTGTGCGGTTCGAACTCTCGACCAGATATACTCAATAAATGTTCATTCAAATGGCAGGTGTATATTCTTCCTTCATACCACTGAGCCACAGCACATGTGAATCTTCGAGCACTAAATTATGTTTGAAAATGAGGTTATGATATGATAATACACATTGGGAGAAATTGGGCTTATGGGATTTGTGACCAGTGTAGCTCCTGATCAAATATCGCTCTCCTGTAGCCTGATAATGATCTATATGGCTTGTTAGAAGCAATATGGGTGTTTCATTAACAGTATGGTGAACAGTGTGGATGCACAAGCTGATCTGGATGTACACTGGTCTCAAAACCAATAAGCCTCATTTCTCCAGCCACAGTCAAATACATGACTGATGGTTTATGGAAGTGCCTAATACGCCCTATTCCATTCCTCAAATGGCCAGACTTTTCCCACTTCATTTGTATTTATTGTTGTTACATCATTATGGGCTGGTTATATGGTATAAAACTTGATTGTCTATCAGTTGTGCACTGTAATCTCAACATTTTGACCTGAGATAACGGAGGTGAAGTAACACATTCACCATGCCCTGTCCCGTCTTACATTAAACTGAATTATTACCTGGATCACAACTAATGTACATGTATGTGCCTTGAAGGGTACAAATGTGTAATTTATGTAATTCTGTTCGCATTATACATATTGGATTTTACGCCATCAAATTACATTGATGACATTACTGACTGATTTCTATCTGATATCAACACTACATGCACACATCATACATTTAACCCTTAGACCGCTACACACAACAATTGTCATCTGCTGTTGCTTTTATATCTTGCCTTATTTCTCAATAAAAACATGGTTTGACAGCACTTCAGAATCATTTCCCATGGAAATGATTTTGAAGTGCTGTCAAAGCATGTTGTAAATTATTCTAAAGTGCTGTCAAAGCATGTTTTTAATGATAAAAATGGAAAATAGAAAATAAACAGCAGACGACAAAAATTAAGATAGCGGTGTAAGGGTTAATATATGGAAACATTGTAGATCCTAATGAGCCGGCTGTTAACCAGCCATCTTATCAGGATCTGCAATGTTGTCAGTGTTTTTCATAAAAAAAATCATTTCACATTATGTCAACGTCAATGTATAATACAAACTTTTATCATTGAACAGACTGTATCTGGTCAAGTTACTTGTTAACCCTTGCAACACTGCTGGCCTGTATAGTGGTATTGGCAAAAAGTGTAGATCCAGATGAGCCGGCTCTTGACGAGCCGTCTCATCAGGATCTGCACTTTTTGCAAGTAATTTTTGTATTTTTAAGAACAAAAACACCCGTCCCTTTTCATAAATGGACTAGTCTGAAAACAATTTTGTGACAATTGAATTGGTTGCAAAATTAACATATCAAAATCCATTCCAATTACTTAGGGTATTATAAAGAGTTAATAGTATTATTTACCAAAGGGGATTATTGCACAATTGTTTTGTTTTCAGGACAATCCAGGGGTAGCTGTGCCTGGCGATGCTCCAAAGTGGGTGACACAGTGGGCTGCATTGACCAATCAGAAGTCCCGTAACAAATCCGACATGGAGCTCTCCAGTCCCAGTTCCTCCATCTCTGATGGTACGTACGTAGATTCTCCCGTAGCTGTAGACAATACATGTACCAGGCTAGTGCTTAACCCTTTCCCTGTTTTGCGATATTTCGACTCTTCCAAATCGAAAACATCTGAATAAAAGAATCAAATGCTGGATCAAATGATGGTTAAATTATCTGATAGAGTAGAAAACATTGTGGGAAAAGGAGAAATTGCTTGTTTCTCCTATCAGGGAAAGGGTTAATTAATGATACCGTGTTTATTAACCCTTAGACCGCTATCCTAATTTTATTGTCGCCTGCTGTTTATTTTCTATTTTCCATTTTTATCATCAAAAACATGCTTTGACAGCATTTTAGAATAATTTACAACATGGTTTGACAGCACTTCAGAATCATTTCCTTGAAGTGCTGTCAAACCATGTTTTTATTGAGAAATAAGACAAGATATAAAAGCAACAGCAGACGACAATTGTTGTGAGTCTAAGGGTTAACCCATTACATGCGGAATACACCTTTATGGAGTGGGTGGTTGGTCTGGCGAATGCGACAGTGTAAATTAATGATAGGGGTTCCTCCTTATAGGAATCACGATTTGCCTGGTTTGGCCCTCAGGTACATTTGGCTCTTTTGTTACCTGGGAGTTGAATTGGGTTATTGCCCATTATAAAAGTAGTATGATTATTACTGATCCTACTGCTTTTGGGAGGGGGCCAAGTGATTCTGGTGTGGCGAGGACCTGGCATCAGATCAGGATTATTCTGATTTCAAGGCTGAATATATATATATTTATTTTTTTTGTAAATGTTCAGTTCTGATTTTGGGATTTTCCCCCATTTGTACAGGTAATGTATGGAAATTAGTACTAAACACCAGAAAACAAACAAACACCTTTACAGGAATAAAATTTATTAAATATTTTATTTTTATTTTTGTTATTTCTCAATGAAAGTATATGTTGTGACCACTCATTTGAACCGTCTCGACGAGACGGTTCAAATGGTGGTCGCAACATTATTATACGTCTGAGCGCATGGGAGGAAAATATTTAGGATTTTCCACAAACATAATAGCATATCCTCCCATGAAATGTGTTAAGCTTGTCAAGGAATACGATTTTAATCTGGATTGACGATGTCACATTATGTCAACAAAGTATTAAATACTACAAACATGGGGATGTAGACAATACCAGGCTCGTGTGTTTGATATCAGGTTTATTAGCTAAGGTTAGAAAACAGATTGAGGCTCACATCACAATTCCGACCATTTCCGAGTGGAAATAAATTTCAGATCCACCGACACTAAACATCACTAAACTTCATATGACTAAAATCTTCGTAAGTGCAAATTTAGGATCGTCTGGAAATTTCAATTGATGGATTTACATTCATTGAGCATAGGCTGCATATGCAGCCTATGCTCAATAAATGTAAATTCAATAATTGTTTACAAGAAAACATTGTTAATATGAAATTTAGAAGCTAACATAATTTTGCACTCACAAACATTTTAGTCGTACAAAGTTTAGTGAAATGGCCCCCAGATGTATGGACACTAAGTGTAGTATTTTTATGCTCCCCGCAAATTTTTTTGCTTTATCTGCCGTCCGCTATCCGAGTTTTACGTTAAAGTTTTTTCAAATTGCTATATCTCTGTGACTGCTTGGGATATCAACTTGAAACTTCATATATACATTTATCACCATCCATATTTTCATTGTATACCCTACCCATGCTGCCCAGGAGCCCAAGGTCACGGTCAAATGACTTTAAACTTTTCGTTTAACTTTTACGTTAAAGTTTATCTAATTGCTATATCTCTGTGACCGCTTGCGATATCAACTTGAAACATCATATACACATTGTTCACCATTTATTGTGATTAATAAGCGTACTACACGAATACTCAGGGTCGGGTACTTTGAATTGCAATCCAGGCGTCATCGGGGAGCATAATTATGTCGGATTTACGGACCATCTAGTATAATTAGGTAGCGTTTTGTACTGTGAAATACGAAAGTTTAAACGGTGTACGGTGAAATGAATGTGGCCTTGTTTACATTACAACATTACACTGACATCATTCAGTAACATCATGTGTTGTTTATCCAAATAACAGTGGGTGGTAGGTGGGAGCACGCGATGGGTAATTTAACGATCGGGTTCATCCTTACTGGAATCCCGACTGGAGACCTGGTTTGGCCCTCACATACGTCTTTGGCATTTTGTATGTCACAGTTGAATCTGGTTATACCCCTTATGTGAGTATTACGATATTCGTAATCCTATTTTAGGGGAAGGGGCCAAGTGACTTTGGTGTGGTATGGACCTGGCACCAGGTCAGGTTATTCTAATTTCAGGGCTGAATATATTTGTTCTCGATGTAAATATTCCGGTCTGATTTTGGGATTTTCCCCCCAATGCAGCAGGTTAAAATGGGATCGAACCCGTTCGCCCGGCCTTACATGACATTAGCTGTTGATAGGCCGTTAAACACTAATAAACAAAAAAAATAAATTATTCAAATAACAGCGAAAAAATTACTGTACTGACAGGACAAATTAGGCGTATGGCATTAGTCGCCAGTCCATCACCTGCTTTCTGTGTGTATGTGACTTGACAAACAGGGCTTATGACATCACCCGATCTACATACAAAATATGTTTCTGCCAAGTGACGACTTAACCCTTTCAACACCACAGGCCTGTATAGTGGTATTGGCAAAAAGTGTAGATCCAGATGAGACGGCTCGTAACGAGCCGTCTCATCAGGATCTACACATTTTGCAAGTAATTTCCATATTTTTTAGAACAAAAACACCTTCATTATGGACTAGTCTGAAAATTATTTTATGATGATTGGATAGGTTGCAAAATTAGCATATCCAAATCCATTCCAGTTACTTAGGGGTGAAAAGGTTAAATCACAAAACTGAAGTGTACATTTGCACATTTGCACATAAGTCAACGCTGGATTACCACTGGGTTCATTCAATGTTTGAATGAAACAATTCAAATGAGTGTAAAGCCATCTATTTTTGGTGGGAAAGTAGGAAAATCAGCTATTTCCTTCAGCAAAATGGTGTATCTGAACATGACATGACACGGTCTGTGTATGAGGTATATATAGTGCAGAATTAGACTTACTTTTCAACTCAGACATGCGTTATTTTTGGCCATTGCTTCAGCAGAGGCGCGACTATAGTCGACGCTTTTTCCATCGTCCGCGTCGTCGTCCGCGTCGTCCGCGTCGTCCGCGTCGTAAGGCAAATGCGTTAAAGTTATTGTTTTTTTCACAACACGGTCAAATGCCTCGGCAAGCGCGATACCGCTTCCGTGGCGGAATTCTTGTATGTCAGCCAAGTCCGGCAAGTGTTGTGACAGCGATATTAATGGCCATTAAGTTGGTGTATGTTTCATGTCACATGGATGTGGTATGTCGGTGACATGTGTCCACTGTCCGGTCTGTCACAGTGACAAATGATGCTCTCAGTTAACATGGCTACGACCGTCCTTATCACATGTAGGCCAACTGAAATTAGTCTTCTCAGCCATTAGCTGAACAACAGTTAACCCTTAGATCGCTACTCACAACAATTGTCATCTGCTGTTGTTTTTATATCTTGCCTTATTTCTCAATAAAAACATGTTTTAACGGCACTTCAGAATCATTTCCGAATCATTTCCAATGGAAATGATTCTGAAGTGCTGTCAAGGCATGTTGTAAATTATTCTAAAGTGCTGTCAAAGCATGTTTTTCATGATAAAAATGGGGAATAGAAAATAACAGCAGACGACAAAAAAATTAAGATAGCGGTCTAAGGGTTAAACTACCAATATGTGACCTTGATATGTGAAAATGTGAAATTGACCACCAGGATTTGACCTCGGGACTGTCCAATCAATATCAGCATTGCGCCGACTGAGCAACTATACCAATATGGGTGATAGAACGATTGGTGCACTTGCTGTGTGCCAGGATTTTTTAGTAGATTTATATCATATTTATTTGTAGCTGTGACTGGAGAAATGGAATTGCAACCGGTGTAGATCCAGATCAGACTGTGCGGATGCACAGTCTGATCAGGATCTGCACTGTTTGCCATTCATCAATGAACACCCGTCATGCTTCCAACAAGCAATATAGATCATTATCAGGCTACAGGACTGTGCTATTTGATCAGGAGCTACACTGGTCACAATTCCCATAAGCCCCATTTCTATTTCACTCCTGACATACAGGAAATGGAATTGCAACCGGTGTAGATCCAGATCAGACTGTGCGGATGCACAGTCTGATCAGGATCTGCACTGTTTGCCATTCATCAATGAACACCCGTCATGCTTCCAACAAGCAATATAGATCATTATCAGGCTACAGGACTGTGCTATTTGATCAGGAGCTACACTGGTCACAATTCCCATAAGCCCCATTTCTATTTCACTCCTGACATACAGGTGCTGTTGAACGGGCACAAAACCCCAATCAATCAAAAATCAATCAAATAAACACCACCCGGGACTATGCAATATTCCAAAGTTGTATGTGCATTATTATTGCATATATATATACAGTGAAACCTGCGAATAAAGGCCAACCATGGGAAGTGAAAAATCTGGCCTTTGTTCACAGGTGGTCTTTATTCGCAGGGTCATTTATATAGTAATTGTGCCATTGGGACAAGAAAATTGTGGCCTTTACAGCCGGGTGATTGCTATTTCGAGGTGGTCTTTAGCACAGGTTCGGCTGTACATTGTACTTTTATGTGCGAGATAATTGATGTAACTTAGTACTTGAAGACCAGGGATTCCGCTGGCGATCGCCACTTTCGTAATTGGCGATAAAAATAAACAATTGGCGATAAAAAATTACAATTTTCGAAAAAATCTTTTTTTTCTTTTTTTTTTCTCGAAAAATGTGATTTATTTTTCGCCAATTGTTTATTTTTATCCTATTGGTTATTCCTTTTTTTTTTCTTTTCTTATTTTTTTGAAGTGCCGATTTTTTTATTTTCCCCAGCGGAATCCCTGGAAGACATCAGGTTTTTACTGAAAATACGGGAGGGTGTGGGTTCAATATTGATACCGGACTACTATCAGAATAAATTCCGGAATTGCTATGAAAATTTCATCAACTTTCAATGTCATTTACAGTAAATATCGTAAATGTTCTAAATATTTTTCATGAGACATGTTCTTAGATACAAAATCACATGGCGTGTCTCGTATGTCGCAGGTGCTCTTTTCTTGTTTTGGCGGGAGTTCAAGAATGTCAATTGCTGTGTGGGACATGAACATAATACACAACTTGCGGCCACAAATAGTGTAAACCAGTAGCCGATTTCATCAACATTGCAAAGTATACTTTCCTAGCAAAGTATACTTCGAGGGAGAAATTTTCAATTTTAGGATCAATTTATTAATTTTTATTATACTGAATTTATTAATTTTGGCTGTGATAATGTAATAAATTCAGTATAATAATTCTGCATAGTTTTAATCATCAAATATATGCAATCGTTAGTTCTGCATGAAATAATGCATTCAATGATTGCTCCCTCAAAGTATACTTTGCTAGGAAAGTATACTTTGCAATTTTGATGAAATTGGCTACTGATCATACTGCACACATGTGCTATCTTACAAGGTCTACCTTACAAGTTCTACACTGTTCAGTATTGGAATACAAAACAGTGGCGCAGCCAGAGCTTAAAAAATGCTGAGGCAATAACATAGATCCAGCGAACGAGCATCTCTCGTTCATCGACACCCCCCTTGTAAAAGTTTTGAAATCTGCATCACATTTCCTGCATTCTGGCGTACTTTAGAGCGGTGAATATGTTTGAAAACATATTTTGCTCTCTTTATAGCCAATGTTTTGAAATCATAGAGAATGGCAGTATAATTGATGATATTGGAGGTGTGTCAGGTGGGGGGGGGGGGACCGCAGAAAACCACTAGGCACAACATTACATGGTCACGGACAGTCAAATCAATATCGGCTTTTATGCTGAAAGCATAAAATAATAATTTTAAAAACAAATCCGGAAAATATCACCGTGGCAGTGGCCTTGGTGTACCTCAACGTGGCTACGGCGCTGCAAAAGGAATCTGACCACAACTTAACACGTAGATTCAAGGATACGGTGCATGCTAATTTCAGTCTATATGCTAATAGAAATTGTCCCGAGGTGTGTTTTACCATGCGTTGACTAATGGACTCAAATTACTTCAGGGTTTGACATTAATTAAGGGAAGGCATGTGAAAAGGTGTTTGCTTGTTCATTGCAAAATTTCTTGGTTATAATTACTGACACAAAGAATTGCCTGACACACCTCCAAATTTTAATGACTTCCACATGTTTGCATCAATACACGATATATAACACAATCATATCATGGCTCCCACCTACTCAGTTATACTATTTGTCCATAATTACATTTAGTATATATATAACAAGATTCACTTATAACACAATGGCTTTTGCATGGACCCCAACTATAATGCAATAAAGGGGTTCAAGTACCGTATGTGTATACAGGGGTTTCAACCCCCCCCCCCTTTCAGCCACGGAGTTTACATAGATCACAGTTTACCACCAGTTGTAGTCTGAATTTAAATACCGTAAAACACAGGAAAGTGCGAAAATAGGATAACCCCTTAGTTGCGAACGGTAACTCTTGCAATTACTCCCGTACGGGAGTAGATTGCAAGAGTTACCTTCGCAACTAGACAACCCCCACCCCCGTTCCCCAAATGTTGGATCCGCCCCTGGTATACAGTGATTTAAATGTACATGTACTTGTATGTGTGCAGAAGGCTGCCACCACACCCACTTCCCATGTAGAAGCTGAACTATGAACACGACTATGTTGTTAAGAAATCTGTGCCAATGTTGGTAGCGATGATTGTTGCATTTAACCCTTTGAACCCGAAAGCCCGCTAATATAGTGGTTTATGCAAACAGTGCAGATCCAAATGGCTAGTCTGAAAACCATTTTGTTGAAAAATTAACATATCAAAATCCATTCCAGGAAACGGTTAAGAAGTGTTTGCCACTATCTATTGTTGGTGGTTTGTGGCTGTCAGCTATATATAGCTAGAGGGGATGAAATTAGGTGCTAATGCAATAGATGATGAGCATTCATTAGACCAGTCGCAGCCAGTTGCTTGATCTCTAGTTGAAGTAAATACCTGACAATACACTGTTTCAGACTTATGGAATGAACAGATACTTCAATATTATATGCAATGACAAATTGTAATAAAGCGCTTGATCTTTTACACGTTTCTTACTTCATGGTTGAGGCAATTACTGCTTGATGACCTTCAATTCAACTTGCCTGCCCAAAATATAGGCTACAATCTGCTGCAAACCCGCTACATGTATACTTCTTTGCTGTTGAGCACAATTGGGTTGAAGTAATGGACCGAGGTCTATAGATACATTAAATATGCCTACAAGCATCCATAAATGAAAAAAAATAAGCTAAAAGATTGTGTTACTCCCTCTATAACACTTATAAGTGTTATAGAGGCAGTAACACAATTTTGTTTAGCTTATTTTTTTTTCATTTATGGATGCTTTTAGGCATATTTAATGTATTTATAGACCTCGGTATGTTACAGTTACTTCAACCTGTGGTTGAGCATTAGTTGAACAAATCTTTAAAAATCTTCACAACACATCCCCAATCACAGCATGCATAATCATCAAATTCAAACCTCTTGGTATTCCATTGATTTTTCTCCGTAGTGGGTCGATTTAACTCTACTCCTGAATCAGATGGCGGTTGCAGATCACCGCCTTTTTTTGCCATTTAAATTATATATCAGTCAGTACATCAAGTAGATACATATTTCACTCACTGCAACCAGCATAGACACATATCACACTGTACAGTTCAGACTGCACTTAGGGGTTCTTCCTTATAGGAATCATGATTTGCCTGGTTTGGTCCTCAGGTACGTTTGGCTCTTTTGTTACCTGGGAGTTGAATTGGGTTATTGCCCATTATAAAAGTATTAAGATTATTACTGATCCTACTGCTTTTGGGAGGGGGCCAAGTGATGCTGGTGTGGTGAGGACCTGGCATCAGATCAGGATTATTCTGATTTCAGGGTTAAATATTCAGTTCTGATTTTGGGATTTTCCCCCCATTTGTATGTGTACTTGAACATGTACATGTACTTGTACAGGTAATATATGAGATTTAGTACTAAACCCATTGACCCGGCTTTAAATGACCTTAGCTGTTGATAGGCGTTACACCCCAACAAACAATACTGCAACCAGTATAGACACAGATCACACTGTACAGTTCAGACTGCAAATAACTGTACAGTTTAATGTGGAGTATTACGATATTCGTAATCCTATTTTAGGGGAAGGGGCCAAGTGACTTTGGTGTGATATGGACCTGGCACCAGGTCAGGTTATTCTAATTTCAGGGCTGAATATATTTGTTCTCGATGTAAATATTCCGTTGTGATATTGGGATTTTCCCCCCAATGCAAGAGGTTAAAATGGGATCGAACCCGTTTGCCCGGCCTTACCTGACCGTAGCTGTTGATAGGCCGTTGAACACTAATAAACAAACGAACAAACAAACAGTTTGATGTGTGTCCAATTATTTATGTCTTAGCAATTGGTAATTTCATGACAGCAGTGTCGAAAGTGATCATATTTGGATCTGATCATTGCTATTAGCCGATTACACCAAGTTATACTATTTAGCGGGAAACTGTCTCATTATTATATATTTATATACTGATCCATAAACCTATAACATTCATTGTATAGAACAGGTCAGCAGTAAAGTTTATATACCATGTATGTGTAACCAATGATTTCAAAAAGCGTACCTTATTCAGAATTTACAACTAGCTTCGGCATAAATCACCTAAATTATCAGGGTACGGTAGTCAATAAGATATTATTATATGGTTATTTATACATTTGCCAATCAAAGAAGACAGTGAAACACACTGCACAACTATGTAGGTCAATGACGGTCTTTGCTGCTTACAAATATTAACCCTCAATAGCCCGCTATCTTAATTTTTTTGTCGTTTATTTTCTATTTTCCATTTTTATCATCAGAAACATGCGTTGACAGCACTTTAGAATAATTTACATGCTTTGACAGCACTTTAGAATCATTTCCATTGGAAATGATTCTGAAGTGCTGTCAAACCATGTTTTTATTGAGAAATAAGGCAAGATATAAAAGCAACCGCAGATGACAATAATTGTTGTGTGTAGCAGTCTAAGGGTTAAGTTGTATTTTCTCAACAGTCGGATTAGACATGTATAACCATGTTAGACGGGCTTCACTAAGTTTGACTTACAGGTTTAACTCCCAGCTCGGGTATCAATAGTTAATCTATCTGAAATGTGATACGTCCCTGGCCTGTGTACTTGAGAACATTTATTCTGAATTATTGCTACTAAGTGGTACTAATAACAGAAAAAGTGTTCCAATGAATATTACATAATGTTTCACACTACAGGAACTTGTAAAAACACAAGGTTAGATTTTAAAGTATTTCCTTGTACAAATTGTTTGATATTTATAATTATTTGTAGTTTGTTATATGATATATTTATTTTTACCACGTGTTGTGTTGGTAGGAGGATCAGTTATGTGTATTTATTTATGTATGTAACCGTGTTTATGTTTTGTATTATAGGAATGAATGGCATTTTTGTGGAATTTATCGGGGTATAAACTTGGAAAAGTCGCGGGAATACTGGACGAAGCGATAAAAAATTACAACTTTTGAATTTATTTTTTATTTATTTTTTTTTTTTTTCGAAAATTGCAATTTTTGTAAGGCCTCGTCCAGTATTCCTGCGACTTTTCCAAGTTTATATCCTCGATAAATTCCACAAAAAGGCCATCATTCCTTATAATTCCAGCATTTTAAATAAATTCATCAAGAAAATGTGTTTATTTTCCGTTTTCTTAAGAATTATTTTAACTGCGCCTCACGGTTACGGAAAGTAGTTCGGCATGGGAGTTTACTGGGATATAAATTTTGGACAGAGACTTGCTACGGGCCAATCAAATGTTAGGGAATTGTGTAAATATTTTTGTGCTGGAATTATCCATGTATACTGGACATATAGTTACAAGTGTTAGCATGTACATGATGAAGTACGCTTTGTAGTTTTAGTCCTAACATTCTCTGAAAATGTAATGAAAAAGCAGTTACTAAACATGGTATATTGACATGCTCATACATGTATTATTTTTACACTAGCATTGAAAGGCAATACAACACAATCTAAATTTAATGTGAACAGATGTGGCTGTGAGAAATTGGTCTTATGGGTTTTGCGACCAGTGTAGATCCAGATCAGACTGTGCATCCACACAGTCTGATCAGGATCTGCACTGTTCGCCATTCCATCAGTGAAACACCTGTCATGCTTCTAACAAGCAGTATAGATCGTTATCAGACTTCAGTAGTGGGCTATGTGTGTTCAGGAGTGACATTGGTCATAAATCCCTGAAGCCCCATTTCTCCAGTCACAAGTAACTGACGGGGTTCCTCCTTATAGGAATCACGATTTGCCTGGTTGGACCTCGGGTACATTTTTATCTTTGTCTCTTTTGTTACCTGGGAGTTGAATTGGGTTATTTCCCATTATAAAAGTAGTAAGATTATTCCTGCTCCTACTGCTTTTGGGATTCTGTGATTCTGGTGTGGCGAGGACCTGGCATCAGATCAGGATTATTCTGATTTCAGGGCTGAATATATAGTTTTTTTATTGCAACTATTCAGTTCTGATTTTGGGATTTTCCCCCCATTTGTACATGTACTTGAACATGTACACGTACTTGTACATGTAATATATGGGATTTAGTACTAAACCCATTGACCCAGCCTTAAATGACCTTAGCTGTTGATAGGCGTTAAACCTCAACAAACCAAAAAACATTCTCCAGTCACAGCTACATATTTACTTACAGATCCAAAGAATGCCATTAACCAGAACGGCGTAAACCTGAAACGGCGAGGCACCGGTCGCCGCCTTCCCACAATCCCCCCAGATACCACAAGCCCCGCCTACAGTGACCGCAGCCTGACCAAGGGAAGTCCACACACGTCCAAGTCTGATCTCACCGCCAACGACTATACAGGCACATCACAGGAACGAGCCGTTAAAATTTCTAGTCACGTTTCCGCTCGATACCAGGACACGGACACAGAATCTATATCACTTATAAAGAACGATAGTGGTAGTGAGAGTTGTCACGATATGAGTAGTCGTGGTAGGGCAAGTAGCAATGGCAGTATCGCCAGCATAGACACTGACGTTCTACTCAGAGACACAGAAGTAGTCATGGCTGCCATAGCAAACCGCGTCGGATCAAAATCCAAGTCCAGGAGCCCGGAACGAAGATTACAGGACAGAGGGCTTAAAGCTAACGATTTTCCCAATGGCAAACATTCCTCGCATAATGAGTCACAATCCACAAATAAAACTGACTTTGACGATAGCATTGTTTTGGACGAGAGTGTGGATTTTGAGTCGGATACGTCTAGTACAGTAGCGCTGGTAAATGGCGATGAAGATTTTGTAAAACCATCATTTTTCAAAAGTCCAAGAGACGCTTTAGGAAAAGGGAAATTAAAATTAACTGAAAGCTTGCCTTCGAAACCTGTTGTCAATATGGGTGGTGCTAAATCACAGAATGTTGAAAAATCACAAAAACGTTCTATTGGGGAGTCAAAATCAGTTGTATCTGACATATTTAGTGATGGCAATGGTGATTCGACTGTTCGGACTAATGCTAGTGACACTACCACAGAGGCAAGTCAATTTGTGAGACAGGGGTCAAAGGGTAAAGGTCAGATGTCAATGACGCGGCCTAATAGGGCTTTCCAGCTTCGTCGAGCGAGGACCGACAGTGAGGAGCCAGTGGAGAGTGCCCGCTCTGTGTCAACCTTGAACATCTCGGCCACCAGTTTCTCTACACCCCGCTCTGGTGGCAGCCTGTCTAACGTTTCTAAACTATCCGGTACGCCACAAAAGTCAAAGCGGCCAATTTCCGGGAAGTATGGTGAGCGTATGAAGCAATACCAACAACAACCCGACTCATCTCGCAGTCAGGCAAGTCTAGGTGGTCAAATTGTGAAACGCAGTCAAGAAAACGCTCGTGGTGGAAACTTTACTCGTGCAGATGGTGGCAGACATAGTCTACGCGTCACTCGCACAATGTCAGTTCCACAGCAACCCAGTACCCCAACCCAACCTAGCAAGTCACGCAAAAGTGATGTAACTCAACCTAGTTCACAGTTAAAACATTCTAGCAGTTTGCGCGTTACCGGTATCAGTGCGAAAGAACGTTCCAGCTCGGTGACCAAAACGCCCGGCTCGTGTTCCCCGAGAACGGCCGAGAGGAACGCCTGGAAGCGGCGGAAGGATTATGATCCGCGGCGGGCTGTAGCTGAATCCAAATCAAAAGGTAAAGACAAGCAGAGAAGAGACCAATGGAGTGGTAAAAATGATGTTTCACGGTCTACGTCGTTCTCAAATACTCGGGATTTAAAACTTAGTGCTTACACGAGTGATTCTGTGTCTATATCGAGTGCGGATGACCTCAGTCGGCGGAGCAGTGTGACGAGTGATGTGTTTGACGACCATGGGGGACCTGTGCGGGGGTTTGTGCCATACAGTGGGAGGACAGTGTCCAGTAAACTCACGTACAGCAGTGCGGAGGAGGAGGATTCAGAAAAATGTATCCGCTCTTCCTCAACACAGTCAAACCAGGTGTGTATATTGTCATGTAACTTTCATGTCCCATGACTGAGATGTTTGAGAACAAGTAACATAATAATAATCCTAAATATTTGTCACAATTCATTCTGGCAAATATATACCGGTAAATATTTGATTTCCCACAACAAGTAGTGTCCGAATATTTTTAGTATGGCTGTACAAGTTTATCACAAGATTGATGTATTTGGGTATAATTTGTTTTGGGAAACTTATAGGGTGTCCGAATATTTAGGGTTATTACGGTATTCAGTATTGTCATTCATTGTCAAGTAGCATGATTTGTATAATTCTTTATCAATTCTTTAGCAGAAAATCTGTTAACCCTTACACCGCTATCTTAATGTTTTATCGTCTGCTGTTTATTTTCTATTGTCCATTGTTATCATCAAAAACTTGCTTTGACTGCACTTTAGAATAATTTACAACATGCTTTGACAGCACTTCAGAATCATTTCCATTGGAAATGATTCTGAAGTGCTGTCAAAACATGTTTTTTATTGAGAAATAAGGCAAGATATAAAAGAAACAGCAGACGAAAATTGCTGTGTGTAGCGGTCTAAGGGTTAATACATGAATATGGTACATCATATCGTAGTACGAAGGTGTGCAATTTATTTTCTGTTTTTTGTTCCACTTTGTTTTCCTCTCACTGCTTAGACAAGTAGAATTTCTGCACACACTTTTGATTTCTCGTTTACACAATTTATTTTTCTACCCATTTTATCTTACTAACTACATGTAGTATTATATTTTCTATAAACAGTCTGTTTTAGTCTTCCGTCACATTTTAACAGAACTGTGTTTCCTCACACGACAATGTGATGTGCATGGGACACATGCTACGTAATGCAGAGCTCCAGATAAAGTGCATATTGGTGTATTTTATGCACTTATTTTAGCAGAATACGCACTCACTCACAGATTATCAAAAGTGGGAGAACACAATGCTCACAGCAATGTGAAAATACGCATTGATTTTCAAATTGAGTAGTCAAAATACTATAATAAAGTTGAAAATTTACTTAGTTGAGCTGCAAAAAGCAGTGTTTGCTTTTCGCAGTTCAAATAAGTGAATTTTTCAATTTATTAGCCAGGTTTTTGGAAAAAAAATCCAGGCTATTGGATTGGCGAAAGCCGGGCGGATTGGCGAAAGCCGGGCGGGCGGGCGGGCGGGTGGGCGGGCGGCGGGCGGCGTCCACAATCAATGTTAAGTTTTCGTGTTTGAGTCCATTTCTTTGCTACTGTACCACCTAGGACCACCAAACTTCCACAGCTTCATAATCAAGGGGTGCCCACCACATATCACTATCCAACATGTTACTTTTTTTTTAACTTCACCCATTTTTTCCGCGTAGTCGACTTAGCCATTTTCAATGTTAAGTTTTCGCGTTTACAATGTTAAGTTTTCGTGTTTAAGTCCATTTCTTTGGTACTGTACCATCTAGGACCACCAAACTTTCACAGCTTCATAATCAAGGGTACCCAACCCACATATCACTATCCAACATGTTACTTTTTTTTTTAACTTGACCATTTTTTCCGCGCAGTCGACTTAGCCATTTTCAATGTTAAGTTTTCGCGTTTTACAATGTTAAGTTTTCGTGTTTAAGTCCATTTCTTTGGTACTGTACCACCTAAGGACCACCAAACGTTCACAGCTTCATAACCAAGGGGTGCCTACCACATACAACTATCCAACATGTGACCATTTTTTTACCTTCACCTATTATTTCTACGTAATTGACTTAGCCATTTTCAACGTTAACTTTTTAACGTACGTCTGGTTAGAGTTTTTTGGTTAAAACTTTTTTGTTATACTATATCTCTGCAACTGCTTCGCCCATTACCTTGAAACTTCACATGGGTGTTTATCATCATCCATATTTTCATTCTAACCCCCAACCGTTTAAACTAATGTCAAGGTCAAATTACTTTGAATTTTTTTGTTAAAGTTTTTTCGTGTACTATATCTCTGCAACTGCTTCACCCAATACCTTGATACTTCACATGGGTGTTTATCATCATTGTCGCACCGTTGCGGAGCGCGATCCTGTGCAATTGTCAATCAAATTATTTGAATTTTTTTGTTAATTTTTTTCGTCTATATCTGCAATGCTTACCCAATACCTTGATACTTCACATGGGTGATCATTGTCGAACCTGCTTGCGGAAAGCGCGATCCTGTGCCCAATGTCAAGGTCAAATTACTTTGAATTTTTTTGTTAAAGTTTTTTCGTGTACTATATCTCTGCAACTGCTTCACCAATACCTTGATACTTCACATAGGTGTTTATCATCATTGTCGCACCTGCTTGCGGAAAGCGCGATCCTGTGCCCAATGTCAAGGTCAATTACTTTGAATTTTTTTGTTAATTTTTTTTCGTGTACTATATCTCTGCAACTGCTTCACCCAATACCTTGATACTTCACATGGGTGTTTATCATCATTGTCGCACCTGCTTGCGGAAAGCGCGATCCTGTGCCCTATGTCAAGTTCAAATTACTTTGAATTTTTTTGTTAAAGTTTTTTCGTGTACTATATCTCTGCAACTGCTTCACCCAATACCTTGATACTTCACATGGGTGTTTATCATCATTGTCACACCTGCTTGCGGAAAGCGCGATATCGTCGGCATTTTGGCATACGTCCGTCCGTTCGTCCGGTCCGGTAGATGTCCGGATAAAAGTTTTTTGTTAAAGTTTTTCCATCTACTATATCTATTTTTTTAGTGACCATGCCTCACCCCAAGGCGCGACATGCAGGCCACGGCCATCTAGTCTACACAAAGTGGGTATCATAGTAATTATGTTATCCAAGTGTGTATGCTTGGAAAAAACCTGGCCTTCGTGGCTTTGCCTCGTTTCTTGTTTTTTAACTTGACCCATTTTTTCCGCGCAGTTGACTTGGCCATTTTCAATGTTAAGTTTTCGCGTTTGTAATGTTAAGTTTTCGTGGTTAAGTCCATTTCTTTGGTACTGTACCACCTAGGACCACCAAACTTTCACAGCTTCATAACCATGGGGTGCCTACGACATACAACTATCCAACATGTGACCATTTTTTTTACCTTCACCTATTATTTCTACGTAATTGACTTAGCCATTTTCAACTTAAACTTTTTAACATACGTCTGGTTAAAGTTTTTTGGTTAAAAGTTTTTCGTTATACTATATCTCTGCAACTGCTTCGCCCATTACCTTGAAACTTCACATGGGTGTTTATCATCATCCATATTTTCATTCTAACCCCCAACCGTGCGGCCCCTGTGCCCAATGTCAAGGTCAAATTACTTTGAATTTTTTTGTTAAAGTTTTTTTGTGTACTATATCTCTGCAACTGCTTCATCCATTACCTTGATACTTCACATGGGTGTTTATCATCATTGTCGCACCCGCTTGCGGAAAGTGCGATATCGTCGGCATTTTGGCATATGTCCGTCCGTCCGTCCGTCCGTCCGTCCGTACGTCCGTGTGTCCGGCAAAAGTTTTTTTTTCGTTAATGTTTTTCCATCTACTATATCTGTTTTTTTAGTGTCCATGCCTGACCCCAAGGCGTGACATGCAGGCCACGGCCATCTAGTCTACAAAAAGTGCGTATAATTATGTTATCCAAGTGTCTATGCTTGGAAAAAATCTGGCCTTCGTGGCTTTGCCTCGTTTCTTGTTTTATTTGTTGTCATTTGCTCCCTATTTAATAAGGAAGAAAATCAATAATACATATATATATAAAAGTAAAATACGCATTGAATTTGAAATATGGGGATATAATACTCTTTAGATGCAAAACTTATCTGGAGCACTGGTTATGTAAGGCAATTATAAGTAATTCATTTACTGACATATGATGGCCATTTTCTCAGACAAAGATGGGATGAGACCAATTAATTTTCACATGTCTTGTTCAGTCATGTTAAATCCACATCACGTACATCCCATATTAATCACCCAAATGTACGGTGGAACGAACCTCTCGAACCAGGCACCCTGGGCACCTTCCAATGTGCCTGTAGCCCATTTCACCAACATTGCAAAGTATGCTTTTCTAGCAAAGTATACTTTGAGGGAGAAATTTTCAATTTAAGGATAAATTTATTAATTTTTATTATACTGAATTTATTACATTATCACAGCCAAATTGGCTGTGATAATGTAATAAATTCAGTATAATAATTCTGCATACTTTTAATAATTGTAATTGTTAGTTCTATATGAAATAATGCATTTCAGGAAAAATAAATGATTACTCCCTCAAAGTATACTTTGCAATGTTGGTGAAATAGGCTACTGGTCTGGAGTGGCCAAATGTAGTTGAATTTAAGAATATTATAACTATTTCAACACTGCATACTCGTAACGTAATGTCTTCAAACAGTGTAGATCCAGATGAGGAAGCTAGTAACGCAGGGGCGGATCAAGCATTCGGGCGACACAGAACCCTCCCTCCAGATCCGCCCCTGTAATGAGCCAGCTCATCTGGATCTCCAGTGAAGATAGCCTCATATTTAATTTACATTTTTTTTTAAAAATCAGTTGGAAATGTCACCAATTCCATATATTTAACCCTTTTACCACCGAGACCTATATGATAAGGCCAAAATTAAAAATATATTTGTTTCCCCTCCCACTACCCAGGTCATAATTAGGTGTGGGTAGGTCTAAATAATATTCTATTTTATGTTAGTATTTTTTGTGATCGATAATTACACCTTTATATACCATTTCTATTTGCCCAAACTCTGTATTATTAAAGGTTACAGATGGGATCTATGTATTATCACGAGCAAATAATCCGACTAATTTGGTCATGAGTGGGTAATTGAAAAGAAATAAAATATTTTCCCTACCCAACGACCCAAAATTTATTTTATTTCTGATAATTTTCGTGGGTAGGTAGTGGGAGGGGAAACAATTAAAATAATATATTTGGCCCAATATTTGCAAACGGTGTAGATCCAGATGAGATCATCAGGGTCTGCACCATGTGTGGATATCTTCTTCTTTCTAAAAACAATACAACTTCCTGTTACAAAGTCTGAAAAATAACATGGGAGAGTCCATTCCAGTTACTTAGGAGTGAAAGGGTTTAAATTAATATGGAAGAAATAATATGAAAGAGTTTTCATTTGCGAATCACTGCACGACGACCTGCATGCTTGTTCCATTGTAGGGGCCCAGACACCGACGTAGCAGCTCCCTACCCCGCCACACCCTGCTAGCCTCCATTAGCCGACGCCCCGTACATGTGTCCGCCTTTACCCCGCCCGTTAGGAAGCCTTTAGCATTCGCTGTCTATGAACCCCCGGCCGATATGTTCCCCGTGTCTGTTAGAGTTCACTCGCCCGCCTCACCATCACCCCGAAATGTTTCTTCGTTGTCTGGCCACCGCCTCTCCCCGCCCCACTTGTCTGGTATATCTACCCTTGGCTTTTCATCACCCCCGTCTTTGTCCGGTCATCGCCGCTCCCTGGGCAGCGAAGAGCTGTATCAGAGTGCGCTCAGTCGCAAGCTGTCTCCCGGTCCGAGTAGTGTACGAAGCACTCCACTTGCCCAGGTTCGTGTATCGGGCACTGCGCACCTAACACGCCATACGAGACACGCCATGGGATTTTGTACCTTCGGACATCTGTGTAATTTCATTAAATAAGTTTACTAAATTTACAATATTTTTCATAAATTAAGTCTAAAGTTGACAACATTTTCAGAGTACATGCGGAATTACGCATGTACTCTGAAAATGTTGTCAACGTTTGACGCCATTTACGTAAAATATTGTAAATTTTTTAAACGTATTTCATGAAATTACGCAGATGTCCGAAGGTATAAAATCACATGGCGTGTCTCATATAGGGCACCGCAAACATACTAGTAGTAGTATATGTCATATTCAGAACATGTTTTCAGCTTTGATAAATTGATATAATATGAGCCCATTCATGATGTGATGTGCTATATGATATCACTAACAAAAGGTTTCACAATAGATTGTTGTCAAAATCAGAAATTTTCTCATTAATTAAAAACATTACAGAAAATTCATATAAAACTTTGACATTACAAAATTGTAAAATTCCTAGAACCTTCAAAAGTTTAGCGTTTCATAAAAGCATAATTCCATGAACTGGCCCATGTATCAGAATGCTACACATGGATCAATGTATACTTCATCACATCTGTTTTCTTGACACTAGTTGGTGGACAATGACATGTAGTCAACGTAGTGTACATACCGTATTTGTTCTAATAAACGCCACCGGGCTATGCAATTTGTGGGAATTAAAACCTGGAAAATAGGATCAAGATATGTTACTTTCACATACAAAAGCCATTTAAAACGATGTTTTAAATGGCTTTTGTATGTGAAAATAACAAACTTGTAACATATATTAGAGAAGGGGCTACTATTATAATAAATACGGTACATGGTACATTGAAGCAAGCAAGGCAAGCAGGATCCCTGTGCATGTACATCCATTCATTTGTGTGTCCATCCCTGTGTCATGATTCGCATGATATACTTTCCATATAGATGTATTTTCTCAAACATTTAATCTTTCATGGTATAGTAAACATACATTATACCAGTATGTCTGAATGGACAAATAATTAATAACATAAGTTGACATGATGTGATGAAGCATATATAAGTTCATGCATTGCTTTATATACTGGATTTCATATAAATGCAAGTTGTGATCATGTATAGGTCAGTTTACAGAACATAATTATGTTGTGTCTCGATCAGATGGTAGACTGGAAAGAATACATGAAGCCCCGTTTATAGTCATAGTCGCAGATCAGTAGCCTATTTCACCAAAATTGCAAAGCATTCTTATCTTGCAAAGTGTACTTTGAGGGAGTAATCATTTATTCTTCCCGAAATGCATTATTTCATATAGAGCTAACGACTGCATATATTTGATGATTTAATGTATGCAGAATTATTATTTGAATTTATTACATTATCACAGCCAAAATGGCTGTGATAATGTAATAAATTCAGTATAATAAAAATTAATAAATTTATGTTTAAATTGATAATTTCTCCCTCAAAATGACTACTTAGCAAGATAAGTATACTTTGCAATTTTGGTGAAATAGGCTACTGGTCACAAAATATGTTTCGGCCAACAGACTCATTAAATCACAATCCCATTATTTTTTTAATGCAGTCCAGTATGTATTAATAGTCAGCATACAAAAGGTGCAGCTTAATGTCAACTTAGAGTAACAGCTTTGCCATTCTTGCCAGAGTTTGCCATTCTTTGTGTGTATACTTGGTAAACATAGTAGACCCAGATAAAGCTATACATATCAGGCGCGGATCCAGGATTTCGGGTTAGGGGGGCGTAACTATTTTGCAATACTTGACTATATTATCGAACGAGCTAAGCTCGTTTGATAATATAGTCAAGTATTGCAAAATAGTCGACTGAGCGGAGGCTAGGGGGGTCCGGGAATTTTTTTGAAATCTACATCGCATTTCCTGCGTTCTAGCGCATTTTGGAACAAAAATATTGACACTGTCACAGTATGTTTAGACATGATTTTTGATTGAAAACGTTTAAATTTTGAAACAATAAGACAACGACCGAAAAATGCATGGAATACATGGCACTTAATTGGCATGAAACGTGCCTTGTAACTTGTAAAAAATATTTACTCAGCGAATTTTAGGGGGTCCGGGTCCGCCCCCCCCTGAATCCGCCCATGCATATGACAGGCTGATATGTGCCTCCAGTTGTTGCTGACTCAGTCACATGTCACAGGCAGCCTTTTTATCTACATCGCATTTCCCGCGTTTTGACGTATTTTAGACAACTATATTATTCAACAATATATTTTGCTATTTTTAGGAATTCTTTTGAAATCATAGAGAATGGCAGAATAATTTTTGATATTTGCTACCATTACTTACTTGGTCACGAGTCAAGTCCCGATCTGCTTTTATGATGAAAGCATAACAAATTAAAAAACATAAAAAGTCCGGAAAATATCACCGAGGCTGAGTTGCCAGTTGCGTCGGTGCACCTCAATGTGACAATGACAATCACATACATATATATAGTCATGTTAGTACAACGCCATCATCATATGGACCTACCAGTTTAACCCATTACATGCTTCATGAGGATATGCCATTTTGATTGTGGAAAATCATAAATATTTTCTTTAAATGTGCTTACAAGTATATGTCGCGACCACCATTTGAACCGTCTCATCGAGACGGTTCAAATGTTGGTCGCGACATATACTTTCATTGAGAAATAACAAAAGTTAAATATTTAAAACAATTCAAATCCTGTACAGGTATATTCCGCCAGTAATGGGTTAAACAGTGAATACAGTTCAAAACAGTGAAGTCATCCAAAATAATGCGACAACTGAAAGGTCAAGGTTATCTTTACTGACAAACATGTAACGGGAAATAGTAACACAGGTGTAGACCAGTATTTATTATTTATTAACACATATCTTTTTGATGGTACAATTTTTATGCCACCGGGTTTCGAAGAAACGGGTGGCATATAGTGTTTGGACCGTCCGTCTGTCCGTCCCGTCCATCCGTCCGTCCGTCCGTCCGTCACACTTTTCGGTTAACCACTTTGTCACAGTTTCTCAAATTTCGGTTAACCACTAATGCAATTGTCACAGTTTCTCAAATATGCTGCAGGTGGCATCCACGTTCGACGCATTTCTTGTTTTTTTTGTGAACTCTCAGTTTTAAGCTGACATCTGGTGAAAAACTTCAAATTTTAACCCTTACAATGCTGATTTTAATTTGTGTCGTCTGCTGAATATTTTTTATTTTTCCATTTTTCTCATCAAAAACTTGGTTTGGCAGCACTTTAGAATCATTTCCAATGGAAATGATTCTAAAATGCTGCCAAACCATGTTTTTTATGTCTTCAAACTAACCTGAATGGTTGCAAACAGATAGGTTGCTATGAAATCGTCCTAATAATAAAAATCTGCCTACTCTAATCACTCAAATAACCCACCATAGACCATTCCGCTCTACCCACAGCCAATTGGCTAGTCCGCTATTTAAACTCCTCCTATTATTTTTAGGACGCTATCAGGGTGCAGGTATATTTTGTATCTCCCATAATTTCGTTCTAATTTTGAATTTCTGCCGTGTATTGTACCTTATTTGTCATTTGATATTGTTCAATACATATTACTATCACTCATTCGTGTTGCGTGATTATTCTCCATTGCGTTTTTTGGGGTTTTTCACTGTGTTTTATTCTGTGTCACGTATTTTCGCGGTTCGCGTGTACGTTATTCGTACCCTAACGGGTTCGTCCCTTAGTGGATTCGTTCCCGTGACACATTTTTTGTAGCGTATTGCGGTGTATTCTATCGGGTTTTGTATTACAATACCGGTTAGCATGCCGCAATCACGCTCTGCTTGTGGGCACATGACTTCTCCTGTGGGACACCCATAAGGACAGGTGCTTATGCCTGTGGCGGGTGTTGCAAGGAGAGGCCATGTGAGTTGTCTGTCCGTTGGACGGATACGACGTGGGGTAAGGATGGGTATCGTAGGACCCATATCTCACGTTCTAAGTAGTCTGTGGCCGCTTTCCAGCTCTTGGGAGCGGTGGGGCCTTCCGAGGTTGGTAAGGCTTCGGAGGGTGTGCCAGATGGGATCCCCCCATCGGGGGGATCTGGTTCCGTTGAGAAAGTTCGGTCAGGTTCTCTGACTTCGAAACTTTGCTCAGGTGATAGGCCGGTGATCCATGCAGGGGATACTGGGCTGCTGGGTCCGGTACTGATCTCATATCACCCGGTTCTCATAGAGCTATACCTATCACAGGGTTGCTTTGGCCGGTGCTTGTTCCCATACACCCGGTTCAAAGCGAACCCAGCCTCTCACAGTAGAGGCGCCCGGTGTAGCCTCTCACAGTAGAGGTACCGGTCACCGGGTACCGGGCACCGGGCACCGGGCACCGGGCACCGGGCACCGGGCACCGGGCACCGGTTATGTCACTGGGCACCGGGCACCGGACACCGGTCACTGGGCACCGGGCACCGGTTATGTCACCGGGCACCGGGCACCGGGCACCGGGCACCGGGCACCGGGCACTGGTTATGTCACCGGGCACCGGGCATTATGTCACCGGGCACCGGGCACCGGGCACCGGGCACCGGTTATGTCACCGGGCACCGGCACCGGTCACCGAGCCGGGCACCGGGCACCGAACCGGGCACCGGTCACCGAACCGGGCACCGGGCAGCCACCGGGCGGGCACCGGGCAGCTACCGGGCACCGGTCAAACACCGGGCACCGGGCACCAGACTCTCCCTGGACAGCCTGCTGCTTCCGGTAGGAAGACGTTCTTGTCTTCGGTTGGTCTTCGTTCTACGTGTTCACGTAAGTCGAGGAGTCGATCTCGTCGTAGGTCAGGATTGGGTTAGCTCTTCGATTTCGGGTTCGGAGTTTAGATCTTGTTCTTCCTTTTCCTCGAGGTCATTCTCAGGTTTTGGAACCGGTTCATCTAGATCTCGTTCTCCTGTTCGTCGTAGGAGACGGTTGTATAGGGCTTCTACATGTAGTACTAGCTTCGGCAGTACATATACTAATTGGAACGATACAGTACAGTTATTTTGAATCAGATTCCACGTATGTGATAGATGACTGCCAGTCTAGGGTTGCTGCGGCAGGTGCTTATCACATTCACCCGGTCACAGCGTACCCTAACTCTCGCAGGAGAGGTGCCGGTATTGTGTTACGGGCACCGGGCACCGGGCACCGGGCACCGGGTACCGGGCACCGGGGTAGCAACAATTTCTGACCGGGGTTTTCGTGGGTTCGTATCCTGTGTACATATTGTGTTTTTGTATCCGGCTCCTCGAGATCTAGCTCTTCCGTTCTCGGAGGAGACGGTCGAGGTGGTATTGGACGCCGTGGTGCTTTGGCTCCGTACTTGTCTGGCCTGCTCTTTATTCGAGTGTATATGAGTTCGAATTCCCAGTCTATATTCAGGACTCGACACGCGATAGAGTTATGATGGTTCAGTTGGCTAAGATTCTGGAGTTCCTGTCTAAGTCCTAGTACTTAGTGGGTTTGTCGGCTCTTTCACAGCTGGTGGTTTTGCCAGTGGAGCCTCCCATAGGTTACTTCCTCGGATGGCTGTTGTGAGGCTGATTCGGTGGTGGTGGAATTGCCGGAGTTGTCGTGGTTTCATTTCTCTCCTACAGTAGGGCTTCTTGTTACGTACATTGGGGAGCTTTAGGTAGGATTTGGCCACTGCGGGGTTCCTAGTGCCCAAAACTTTGATCGCCACACTGGGGTCTAAGTTCTACATGCCCCTCTATGCGGTATGGTTTTTGAGATCTCCGTTTCTGGACAAGGACGCCGCAGCGTTTGGGATATCTTCGGCTCCTGGTCCTGGTTCGCGTTTGCGAAGGCATGGGTGTAGGCTGTTAAGTCGATTGTGGCTATGCCAACTTTCGATTTATGTTTGAATCAGTATGATTCATCGTCTCTGGACGCAGTGCTTCAGTCGGCGATTTGTGCCGCTAAGCCTCTTGTCAACATGTCTTTGGAGTTTTCTATGGACATGCTCTTGTCCAGGTGAGACGCAGTGATAGCCGGCTCGTTTTTTTTTTCTTGAACGGTCCTGCCATAGTTTTGCTTCGTTCGCCTCTTTTGACCTCTGATAAATTGTGCGATCGAACGGCCAAAGGGCAGCTACGGTACCGATGGTCCCTTCTGCTGCTCCTTCTTGTCTACCTCCTGTGGGGTCGTTTCCCCTGACGGGGGTATTTTCAAGGGTTAAATAGAGTCTCTCTCTTGAAGTATAGTGCTATAGAGGAAGTTCGGGACGTGGTCGGAGCGCCATTTGCCCGGTAGACTGGGTTGTTTCCATAGATCTGCGGGTCTCGTACTTCCACGTGCCCTTCCGCAGATGCTCTCGGAAGTTTAAGTTGTTTCCGAGTATTGTGTCTTTTAGTTCCGTGTGATACGGTATCTGGCGGTGGTATGGGGTTTGTTACTCTTCTAGGTTCTTTTCCTATCTAGAGTAGTCGTAGTTGGTTCCCACACAGGATTTTTCTTAGGTGGGAATGAGCTTATTGACCGATCTATCAGTCATCATAGTACCTTTGGACAGGGTGCGTGGCATCTTGATTTAGTTTCCGGGTACTGGTCAGAGGTTCTCTGTCAGCTAGGAAATTTCTGCACTCCTGGACTTTCGGGGTGCAGAATAGGGGAAGGTTATGTCTGCGACCTCCAGTATTACTTACTAGGGCTATGGAGGCCGCACCCCGATCCTTTGGATCGGTCTCTGCCTAGGATCACCATCTTCCTACGTTGTATCAGATGGTGGGCAGTGGAGGTCTGGTTCCTACAGGGATTTCCCATAGTGTTACCTCCTCCTACTCGCTTTCTGTCCACAGACGCGTCGTGAGAAGGCTGGGGGGCTCATTTGGAGCCCCTACATCGGTGTGTTTCGGGTTGGTGGTCAGTGCAGGAAACTCAGGACACATCAACATGTTTTAGCTTTTGGCAGTGTTCCGGGGGTTGACAGCGGCGGATTCTGTTCTGCACGGACAGGTGGTTATGGTTTCTGCGGTCATCTCCGGTTCTGACGGAATGGCTTCTGCATCCGTTGGTGTCCAGTGCTATCTTGTCCGGATGGGGGTATCCATTTGTGGATTTGTTGCGGCAAGGCTCAAACGTCGGTTTTATTTTTTTTCCACTGTTTGCGCCCACGTACCGATTCGGACTTTTCAATTTACTCGTTCCAGTATAACTTCGGACCCATGTACTGCATGTTGGACATTGCTAAGGAAGTGATTTGAGATACCAACTGTTCGTGTTTATAAGATCGCATGTAATTCACTCAAATTGTAATTATTATAAACAAGCGTCCGTTAATGATTGTGGCATTTACGGCTCGATTCATGTCCGGCAAATAAATTAAAGGGCTATTAACAAGAGTATTTTTGTGATTTCACGTCACACTGTCGTTAATTGGTTGACCACGGCTTACGTGGTCGGCTTTGACGGTATTCCGCGATTGTAACACGGTTACCGGCGGCATGTTTTGATCACTTTGTATGTGTGAAAAACTTACCTGTGCCAATTAAGTTTGACCAGACTTTACGACGCCCGCTGTTCAAATTGCATATCGACATTACAGTATAATGTGTAGGAATTTTACCATCGGGACTTGTTTTCCACATCGATATAAACGAAATATCGACTTTTCCGATATCGATATATCAGGTATGTAATGTATGAGTTTATATAGCAGTTCGGCCGGGACCACTAGAGTACATCGACATAAGCAGGTATATCGATGTAAGCAATGTCGACATAACGCGTATCGACTGTATATACAACATGCTGTTGTCACTCCATCATTTCTGAAGCAATTGGGTATTTCAAAATGTTAATTGTGTTAAATAGAAGCACACTACTGTTTACACATCAGCAGTTTCTCCTATGAACCGAGATTTCTACCTCAGATACTTTATCCCTTCTCACATGATCTGGAATCAGTTGTGGTTCGGGCCGGCCTCCCTCCGTCACGCCTGTCAGCGACAGTGGTTCACACTTTCTGTCCAGTCCGTGCGGTGAAGCATTAGGTTCGGAAGAATTAGGACATCCGGTCCGACCGTAAAGTTTCTTATTACCTATTTTAAGCCAACGGGAGGTATCGCAATCCTTTGTCTTCCGTTGGATAGATAGGGCCATTACTTGAGTTTATTCTACAGTAAGTGGTTCTGCAGCTGAGTTGTTTAGGCCCTAAATGCACGAGGTGCATGTAGTCTCAACTTCTTCTATGATCGCTCTCTGCACTGGCAGGAGATGCGTAACTGCCTACTGTTACGATTTTTCCGTATTTATTCCGGGAAATACGTTAGATAGACGGTAGTACGGATTACAATTAAAAGTACGATTTTTGATCGGCGCGGGTATATCTGGATATAATTATTTTCGTTTAAATACAATTCTGCCAATAATCCTATTGTTTTATTTACCCGTAATCATATTCGTCTAGGCGATTACCATTTGATATTCCAGCGCTCAGAGATATTGATTTATTCATCACGTAATTCGTATAATGTCTGATCTAAGCGTGCAGCCAACGTATTTGGGGATTGTTTTATCGGAAGAAGTTAGGACTACACATCTGTTCATCTATGATTTCAGCGAGACATGGCCCAATTTGGTCCTGTCACAGCGCGGTGATGTTTTTGCGTCTTGCAATCAGTGTTATTGTAGTTATTCGGGTGCTCATGGTAGCCGAAACTTGGGCCAAGGCTATATTTAACTTATTTTATGCATATAAGTGAGTACTGATTTGTGTTCCGGAATACATATGTGGTGTTCTGGAAAGTAACCCCCTTTTCTCTCCATGTTCCTCATGTGACCGACATGGGGTTGGCATCTCAGGGAGATGTTTAAGAACTGGGTCCGTTAGTAGCAGCGGGTGCAGTTGTGGGTTTATCAGCCAGTAGCATCAAGTTTAGGAGGCTGTTTGGATCTACCTGTTCGCGATAGTCTGCGATTTTTTTCTGATTACCCGATTATTCGGTTTTTTGTCTTTACAGTCCCAGTGGAATCCTGGGGGTTGGTAAGTGTGACTCACCGCTCGATGAACTTCACTTGCTTTTGTTGATGAACGGGGATCTGTGGTGATCTATGGTTCTTACGGTTCATCACGCTGGCCCAGGAGGCATTGTTTTGTACATGTTTCAATTAGGGCGAGGCTACCTATCTAGTTTGTAGCAGTGTTGTTGCAAAAGGATAGTGTTTCACTTTGGGTTAATGATTCTATTCTCTTTGTCTACTATACATGGGTTTATAGGTATACAGGGGTCGACACTCGCAGTGTCCCGGGATCCCGAGGATCTCTGTTTTGTAGGAGGAATCACTGCATTTTCAAGAAAATCCCATTCAACATAATGTAACAATAGGGATGTCCATGCTGCGGAATCCCTGGGCCAAAAGTTAGTGTCAAACCCTGGTATAGGTTTTGATCTGGCTTTAGGGCCAGTTTAACTCCTCAGCACTTGCTTGTTAGGATGACCTTAGTGCTTAGGGCGTTTTATACTGTGTTCTCGATATGTACGAGTCATGTGTCGTCATAGACTATGTATAGACTTTGAGTATATCTCAGTTGAGCTATTGCGTGTGAAGTGCCGGGCGACTACATTCGCCAGGGCTTCGTCTGGTAGCAGCAGCTATACCATGAGTATTCTCCGGCGTTCTAACCAAGTATACCGCAGGTTGGAGTCTACGAGTCAGTCTACGAGACTAGCGTGGTGGTGCTTGTCTTTATCCACCTCTCATCTACTTTCGTAGAAAAGGGGGGGGGGGCCCGCTTTGGGCGCCCCTATGATTCTAGGGTGAGACCATGTTATTACTATATAGGTAACACCCAAGTTTGTACCTAGGCCAAATATTTTTGTCTGTTTTGAGGGTTTTTAATCTGCCTTACCATTCCGGTCGAGTATGAGTAGTGAGAATACCTCCCACCATCACTACGAATTCTTGCAACCATTCAGGTTAGTTTGAAGACATAAAAATGGAAAATTATTTCTAATTTTAGTTTTTATTATTCATACTCACCTGAATGGTAAGGTAGACCCTCCTCCCGTCCCCGCTTGATGGTTTTATCTTCTCCCTACTTAGTATACTTCAGGCTATTTTACTAGCAGTTTCATTTCCATATGGAAATGATTAACTTTTTGAAGCTGTATACCTAACAATAATAGGAGGAGTTTAAATAGCGGACTAGCCAATTGGCTGTGGGTAGAGCGGAATGGTCTATGGTGGGTTATTTGAGTGATTAGAGTAGGCAGATTTTTATTATTAGGACGATTTCATAGCAACCTATCTGTTTGCAACCATTCAGGTGAGTATGAATAATAAAAACTAAAATTAGAAATAATTTTCCATTTTACTGAGAGAAAAGACAAAATATGAATTATCAGCATTCTAAGGGTTAATATCCCAAAAAAGTTGCTTGAGATGCTTGCATTGGCTTAAGTGCCATTTACTTTTGTAAATGCATGTTTTGAGCTTGGAATCAAGGGCATAATATACTAAAACCATATTTTCTATGGTGGCTTTGGTCTTTCTAAACATTCATTGGATTGATTGGTGGATTGGCCTCTATCAGGAAATTCACCCTTAGACTGCTACACACAACAATTGTCGTCTGCTGTTGCTTTTATGTTTTGCCTTATTTCTCAATAAAAACATGGTTTGACAGCACTTCAGAATCATTTCCAATGGAAATTAATCTGAAGTGCTGTCAAAGCTTGTTGTAAATTATTCTAAAGTGCTGTCAAAGCATGTTTTTGATGATACAAATGGAAAATAGAAAATAAACAGCAGACGACAAAAAATTAAGATAGCAGTGTAAGTGTTTACCCTTAGAATGCGGGAAACAAAAGTTGTCGTCTGTTATTTTACATTTTGCCAATTTCTTTCTCAATAAAAACATGATTTGACAGCACATAAGAATCATTTCCATTGAAATGATTCTAAAGTGCAGTCAAAGCATGTTTTTGATGAGAAAAATAGAAAATACGGCAATCAGCAGACGACAAGAGTGCAAGAGTTAATGCTTTTTGTGTATATAATGCTTTCTCTGTGCTGTGTATATGTCATACATGTACATAAAGTTACAAGCTTCATGCCGGCATATTTTACATATTGGGTATAGTCTCCCAATGTACTGATAAAATCGCACATAACATGAATTTAACATAAGGAATATTGACACAGAAGAATATTATATTGGGTATACCAATATGCTGATTTATAATTCGCCCTACTTTCTAAGCCAATCGCTGGCCAGTATCGCAGTCCACTTATTTCACATATTGCAAGATTTAACCCCAATAAATTACATATTACCAGATTTTGTTGTTTACCATAGTTTCTCGACCAATGAAAGAACAGTATTTCATCTCAATTAATCGCATATTGCGACGCTTTCGCCAATATCTATTAAATTAATCATTAAATGTTCAGCCGCTATATTTAGAGCTGATTGTACGCGTTGCTGCCATCAGTTCCCATGACACAAACCATATTACTGCCCACACACGCGCTCACTACGTGTCTCACAGCCAATCACATACTAGTATAGTTATTCAAAATCACGTTTGGGGGCGGAGCTTCGCGAATTGGCAGTGTAAACAATAAGTAAGCTATAAATCACATATTCAATTTTTAATAAACTAATTTCTTGCCCGCTAGCACTCGCTCGAATTTACTTTATTAAAAATTCAATATGCGATCTGTAACTATTACTTAATGACTACCTGTTCAGCAGAAAATAGAAAATCAATACTCGAATGGGAGACTGCATTATAAACCTGGCTACTTATAAGTATGTTATTGTTCACTCGCATTTAATTCCTTAAAAATCCAATATGTGAACAATAACTTTATGTATACGTATTTGTATAAGCACAGTTACCATAAGGAATATTGACACAGAAGGCATATAATACTGGTAATGTCAAGTGACAGCAGATCTATAAATGTGGCTCTGTGACTGGAGAAATAGCGCATATGGGTTTTGTGATCAGTGTAGATCCAGATCAGACTGTGCATCCGCACAGTCTGATCAGGATCTGCACTGTTCGCCAACCCATCAATGAAACTGTGACCCACGATGCTTCTAGCAAGCAATATCGTTATCAGGCTACAAGAGTGTGCTATTCACAGTCACAGTTATGAAAATGAAGTAATTCACAGAAGATGTATGATGAGAATTTGCTCAGTTCACGCATTGCCAATGAAACATTCCTGATGCCACCTCGGACAGTATAATATTGATAATACTTGGAGAGGCTGAGTGAACTTACCAGTCTTGATATGCTCCGGTGGTCTCAGCTCATTCTTGTATGTGGCTGAGACTGGAGAAATGGGACTTATGTCCTTTAGGACCAATCAACTCAAAAATCATATTGTAGAAATTAAAGGTACATGCCCACTCAGAGGGCACAAACTGTTCTTTATAGGAATTTAATAAGTGTATATTTGTGTCACTATTCCACCAGTTCTAAAAAGTGCCCGCTATACAGATATAATCATTTAGTAATAGTGGGTGGCAGGTGGGAGCACGCGATCGGATTTCATCCTTACCGGAATCCCGACTGGAGACCTGGTTCGGCCCTTACATACGTTTTTGGCATTTTGTATGTGACAGTTGAATCTGGTTATACCCCTTATGTGAGTATTACAATATTCATAATCATATTTTAGGGGAAGGGGCCAAGTGACTTGGTGTGGTATGGACCTGGCACCAGGTCAGGTTATTCTAATTTCAGGGCTGAATATATTTGTTCTCGATGTAAATATTCCGTTCTGATTTTGGGATTTCCCCCCCAATGCAGCAGGTTAAAATGGGATCGAACCCGTTTGCCCGGCCTTACATGACCTTAGCTGTTGATAGGCCGTTAAACACTAATAAACAAACAAACAAACAAACAACTGTTAAACACTTATAAACAAACAAACAAACAAACAAACATTTAGTAATATTTATTTTACTGATAGTGACGCGCAGTGGTATCAGGCCTTTTTCATATGCAAATGAGGCATGATATTTTTTAATTATTTATACAAATTAAATGCCTCACCTGAAAAAATAGTATTTTCGACAGATTATAAAGTATGATCATTGCACACATCAAAATATAAATACAGAGAATAATTAGTAATGTCCAGTAACATTTTAAGGAAACACGGTTATCGCCACTGATATCAGTGTGGATATTTACCTCTGATATAAAATTTATAATACTGCCAATCATTACGTGGGGAAATGGTGAATGAATGTTTATTTTGCCAGGAACTGTCTCTGATGATGTCACTGATATAGAGAACATTTTGTGCCTACTGAGTGGACATGTACCTTTAATAAAAGAGCAGAAACATTTACAGGACTAATGTATGAGATATATAACCTTGTAATACATAACCCTGCATGTATTGTATTATGTGTAAATTATAAATAATAATAAGTGGCAATTGGTACCTCTCCTTATATAACCACAAGCAAAAGGCTAACCAATGAACTCACAAATGGATAACCTATTAACCTTTATATCTTGTCTTGTTGCTCAATAAAAACATGGTTTGACAGCACTTCAGAATCATTTCCAAAGGAAATGATTCTGAAGTGCTGTCAAAACTTCAAAGCATGTTGTAAATTATTCTAAAGTGCTGTCAAAGCATGTTTTTGATGATAAAAATGGAAAATAGAAAATAAACAGCAGACAACAACAAAATGAATATAACGGTGTAAGTGTTAACAAAATATCACATTACCCCACCCACGTCCTGCTTGGTATAAACATATTTTATTAAATAATAATTTACATCAGTTTTATGTATACAAGCAGTGTAAAGAGGATTGGAACGAAAGAAGTTCTTTTCCTTGAACAAGGTAATTAGGGGCTGAAATAATGCTTATAAATCTTAAGAAAACAACGCAATGGTCTCTCATGTCAGCCTGAGGCCCATTCACAAAAGTAGTACAAAAGCAGGAGGTGGTTGGGGTACAGAGAATACCAGGCTTTTGTCTTTTGATATCAAGTTTATCAGGCAAGGCTGCCTCGGAATTCCTACCATTTCCGAGCAGAGACTGATAAACTTGATATCAAAAGACTCTAGCCTGGTATTCTATTTATCCGGTAACGTTTTGAGCTAAAAAATTACCACAGATGACGTCGTTATCTATGGACAGACCGCTGACTTGTTTACGTTGCGTCATTCCGACCAATGGAACATCAGTTTTCACTTCGTTGTAACCCGGATGTTTGTATCAGGTCAATGCCTGATACAACAATATGTTATCAATCAGTACGTATTTGGTCAATACAGGGCAGGTTACCTGATAAAATGTGATTTATGCTATAGAAACAAGGTGGGCAAGGTAATGTGATTTTATGTCCATTTTTGGGTCATTTGTCCAAGTCTGTCACCTGTGTAATGAACATGCGTCACAGTGGAGTTCAGAACAGCCTCTGTATGTTTCAGTCGTATGACACCATCATCGTATCGTCCATATACCAACTGTCGTTGAAGCTGAAGACGAGTACAGACCGCACTCTCGAGAAACTCAGGTATGTCACGGGCCTAAACTCAATGATATTTAATTGATTGGATACTATTGATTTGACGCCAAATATCATCACGATCACACGTGCATAGACCAAGTCTCAAAGGTGTGTCGCATGCAATTATGTGATTATTCTTGCCTCACTAATATTCGAGTTATCTCCTTTTGTCTTTTATTTCACACTGATTTCTTGTGCGGAGCATACCCTTTGGATTAATTTCACGAAACTTCACACAACATAGACCATGACCCAAGTGTGTTTCACGTGCAAGAATGACAACTCTTGCCACACTAACTTGTTTTTTTTGCTGATTTCTTGTCCAGAGCATAACTGACAAATACTCTTTGGAATATTTCCATGAAGTTTCACACATGCCTAGATCACTACCCAAGGGTGTGCCATCGTGTGCAAGAATGACATCTCTTGCCTCACTAATTTTTCAGTTATCTGATGTAGCGTTTGGAGAATAAATCAAATACCCTTTTGAATATGTTCATGAAACTTCACACTTGCATAGACCACGAACCAAAGGTGTGTCATGTCAAGAATTTAATAACTCACCTTACACACATATTAGTTTGCTCCTCCTATTTTGTTTTTGACTGCCTGTAGGCGGGCGGGGCTGGGGATACACATGTGCTTGTGGACAAGCGTCAATTTTTAGTTTAAATTACTAATATCCTCTCGCCGATAGGCAAGACAGGATATAGCGTTAGTCCATTGCGTGCGTGCGTGCGTGCGTGCGTGCGTGCGTGCGTGCGTGCGTGCGTGCGTGCGTGCGTTTGTAACACATTTATTTTTTCAATAACTGATGAACTGCTTCATCGATTTTGATAGTATTTGGCCACAATGTGTGTCTAGGGATGCTGCTTTGTTTTGCATACGACCCAAGTCCGACCGCCCAAGGTCAATGTGACCGAGGACTTGATTGTTTTTTTATATATTAAGGCTGCCAGCGAGGGGATTAACTTTGTTTAACGATGCCAGTTCTTGTTGAACCATTACAATACTGTATTAAATCTTTTATTTTCATTTTGTCCTCAGAAAGCATATTTGGCAGCACATGAGAATCGTCTCCAAAACAGATTTTATTAAGAAAATAACAAAATTTTATATGAAAACACAGCAGACAACCTTTTCCAATCTCTAATATACCCAATGTCCCTTAACCCATTAGAGAGGGATACAATTGTAGTAGTATGAAACTTTTGAGCAAAAAAATCCTATTTTCTTTATTTAATCTCAAAAGTATATGTTGTTACCACTCGTTTGAACCGTCTCGATGAGACGGTTCAAATGAGTGGTAACAACATATACTTTTATGGAGAAATAAACAATTAATGAGATTTTTTCAATTAAAAATGATCGTATCCTTAGACTGAAATGGGTGAAAATATGAGAATCATGATAGAATCGATAGAAAAGGGGCCCAAACCCTGTTGTAACTGTCCCCTTGGGCACAACACGGATTAGGAATTTAAACATCCTTTGAATTTCTAGCCAAAACAGATGAATTTCCTGCTTGGACATGTCATGTCGTGTAACTGTAATATGTTGTCAGATCTGGAATTTGCCAACGTAATATTGCATTCACATTGCAATGGATTAATGTCCACAGTTGTTATATGTTGCCTGGAGGGCCCTATAAATTTGGTATTTATTACACTCTCACACACTCATTAATGCTGATTTATCATGCCATGATCACCGAACTTAGATAAACATGATAAATGAAGATAAATATGTTGGAATGGATATTTTGCCTGAAGAGAAATTCTATTTAACCCTTAGACCGCTACACACAATAATTGTCGTCAGCTGTTTTCTCAATAAAAACATGGAAATGATTCTGAAGTGCTGTCAAAGCATGTTGTAAATTATTCTAAAGTGCTGTCAAATCATGTTTTTGATGATAAAAGTGGAAAATAGAAAATATAAACAGCAGACGACAACAAATTTAAGGTAGCGGTCTAAGGGTTAATCATAATATAGCATGTACATGTAAGATATTGTATATGCTGGTATGTGAGGTACACGTATGCTACTCTGTGTGTGTGTGTGTGTGTGTGTGTGTGTGTGCGTGTGTGCCATGTTAGCCATGACCGTGATGAATTACATTGTTTTTTCTGCTGTTTTTTTTTAGCTTTTCATTTTTTAGCTTTTCATTTTTTTCTAAATTACAACATTTTTTTTGTCAGCACAATAGAATGATTTTTAAACATCAGTAGGTAACAATGGATATCTCTTGCATTCATAGGTGTAAATCAAGTTGACAACTGTTTTTGTTGTTGTTTTTTATTTTCTGTTTTTGCTATGGAAAAAAACATGTTTGGATGAAGCATCCAATTTTAAGGTACAGTATGCACTGTTTTATATGGTGATGTCCAAGTGAATGGCATTCCACTTTCTCTATACTAAGGCAATACATTGTTTCATGCAGTAAATTAGCAAAATATTCATTTATTTGATTACCATACTTTTGAATTGTAACACATATATCGGTACACACACAAATCAAATATATGAATAACACATAACTTGAGCCTGTGTATCATTGACCATTCATTGCATTTACAGGGAGAATGAAGTGATCGAGAATGGCATAGCCTCCCCATTGGATGAGCTGGAGAACCAATCAACAAGCAGTGAAATCCCAGCCTACAAGTCAGCCAATCAGGAGCTGGCTGGTGTACTGAAGAATCTACGTAAGATGGAGCAACACCTGAAAGGTTTGTATACCAGTCGCTTAACCCTTTGCATGCTGGGAATTTTTCTGCTATAAATAGTTCGAAAATTCAATTCGACAAAACGACAATTCATTATATTTTATTTTATTTCTCCCTATAAATATCATGAATATGTCTTGGAATCATTAAATTGCAATTCTAATGAAATTCCAAGACATTTTTAGAGAGAAATAAGAAAAATGTCCTAATTTGTTTGACTGACATTTTCACCGCTAGTGTGCAAAGAGTTAACCTTTAGACTGTGTGAAACAAGAATGTTGTTTCCTGTTCCTTCATATTTTGTCTTTTTCTCAATGAAAACATGGTTTGGCAGTACTTTAAAATCATTTCCATTCTAAAGTGCTGCCAGACCATATTTTTGTTGAGAAAAATGAAAATTAAAACAACAAAACAGCAGACGACAAAATTAAATTTATCATTGTAAGGGTTAAATTGGGGCCCACAGTAATTGCCAAGGTCTTTGAACATTGTAGATCCTGATCAGTACAGTTGTAATCCAAATTAACTTTGATTGCTGATGACAAAATGGTTTGCTGAACTACATGTATGCACATGGGCATGCTGTTCTGGTTGTTCACTTGGCACAAAGGCAGTAATTACACTTTTATGAGCCCATTGACGAGTCCTGTTTTGGTGTTCTTTCTCACAGTATTAATACCTTCTTTAAAAATGAGCAAATGCCTATCAATCACATTCCTCTTTGTATATGTTGTGAAACAAACATGAAAATCATTGCAATGAATGAATCAATTAATTAAACAACCAACACCAACACCAACCAAATCTACCCAACAAGCCAATCAATCAACCAACCAATGAACCCAATCAACCAACCAGAATCCTCCCAAACAACCAGCCCAACCAACCAACCAACAACCAACCAATCAACCCATCAATTACAGTGATGAACAAGGTGCTGTTTCCCAGCGACCAGCAGAGTCCAGATACCAGCAAGGAGAAACACGAGTACCTCCAGCAGATAGAGCGCATACGTAATGAGCTGGCAGGATTCCAGCCAATAGAAACACCCCGTGACGACACATGGAAACACGAGACCCAATCAGTGGAGTCAGACTGTGAGGAACTGGGCCCAGCAGAATATTATTAGTCGTCTACAAGAAGACATGTTAAATTAACACTTTCAACCGGCTTATCTGGATCTACACTGTTTGCAAACATTATGAATGAGGTCTGTAGTGTTGAAAGTGGTAATGCATGAAACTGTGATTATAAAATGTCTCTGGGCTTATACCGAAATTTTAACTTTGAATAGCAATTTAAGTTCTGTATTTTGAAAAATGATTTGTTTACATTGTTTTAAACAGTTTTTAGTACATGCTCAGAACCGTTTTATAATCATGGAACAGGAATTTGCTAATTAAGTTGTTTTACTACCACGACTATAATTGTTGTAACAATTTCATCTTCCCATTCTATCAACTGCCAGAAACTACAACAAATCAGACTGGTTCTGTGTCGTGCAGGAAGACTGGAGCAGAGCATGGACTATCATGGATTGTCCACGGTCCTAAATAACTTTTAGAGAATATGTTATTAACCGTTACCCTTTAACTGGAATGGATTTTTATATGTTCATTTCCGGACCAATCCAATCGTCACAAAATGTTTTTCTCAGAAATATGAAAATTACTTGCAAAAAGTGCAGATCCTGATGGGACGGCTCGGCTCATCTGGATCTACACTATTTGCCAATACAACTATACAGGCCTGTGGTGTTGAAAGGATTAAGGACATATGGAACCCCTGATCATCATGTGATTCAAACATAATTGCTTCCTAAATGTATAACTTATATGTGAACATTGCCTCGTCAATGTATCCTATACGGCACATGGAGTGGCTAACTCGGCATCAGCCAGTTTCACCTCTTGCGGCGTTTGACAAAGAATGGAAATGCAAAGCAGAAGATATGATCACCAGGGGTCCCATATGTCATTAATGTGTCTGTTAGCGATCCAAACGTTTGTTGCTGATATATTAACCCATTCCTTTCGGAATACACCTTTACGGGTATTACATTTATTAAATATTATTATTAAATTATTTCTCAATGAAAGTATATGTTGTGACCACTCATTTGAACCGTCTCGATGAGACGGTTGAAATGGTGGTCGTGACATACTTTCATTGAGAAATAAAAAAATAAAAATATTTAGGTTTTTCCCCAAAAATAATGGCGTATCCTCAGCATGAAATGGGTTAAACACCTTCATGACTATACATGTACTGGTATATAGATATGAATTTTAGAAGCCAAGATTCTTTCAGCCAGTGTGATTATAGGTGAATACAATTGTAACATTCACAAGATTGCAGAAAATTAATGGCATTACTACGTGTTTCAAATTTGTATATTTGTATTAGCTGAACTGTTCCCAGATAAAGTTTGCAATATAAGAGCATATTTATGGCCACTGACGGGCTTATTATTGTGACCAGTGTAGCTCCTGATCAAATAGCACACTCCTGTAGCATGACAACAATCTGTATTGCTTGTTGGAAGCATGGTCGGTGTTTCATTGATGGAATGGCGAACAGTGTAGATCCTGATCAGACTGTGCGGATGCACAGGCTGATCTGGATCTGCACTGGTCGCAAAACCGATAAGCCCCATTTCTTATAATATTGCCAGATCAACTGTGGAACTTAGACGCTGGCATATGGTAAATTGTGCGCTAGATGTATATTATAATGGCCGCTTTACTGACCGAATGACCATCAGTGATGGTACAGATCAGATTACACACACAGAAAAAGGTGATAAGTCTAGTTTTGTCAAATCATGCCTGCTTTATTAATGTTCCAAATTGACTATGACATGTTACAATAATTGGCTAGTTTTGGCTGACATGGTGACAATTGGCTAATTGATAACACGTGTCTGATAAAAAAATTCTCAGCCATACAGGTTAACATCATTCACATATGCTTCATAATTGTATGTATTATTCCTATTTCTCCATCAAAGATTTTTATTTCCCACGAAAACCATGCTTTTTTTCTGATGTTGACAATAACAGGCAGCTGGTCTGCCTATGTCCACTAACAGTGGAATGCCAATGATCCCAGCCAGATGGTATTGTAGGTCGATATGCGTTGCTGGCTGATCAAAAGGTACATTGCAATATTTGTGACCAGTGTAGATCTCAAGGTGCATGATCATGTGGTTACTACAAAAAGAACAATGGCTGAAAGTGCTGAAAGCGCGCCCACTCCGAAGTAAGTATTATTTTATATTTTCCTTAATAGGCAACGGATTTTGATGAAATATGGCGCAGAAATCGATTCTTCGCAAAAACGACAGACGTTTGGGCCAAAGTACCGGGACCATCAAATGCAGCTTAACAATTAGCGTTTGATGCGCCATATTTCATAAAAATTGGTTACATAATAAGGACAAAATAAAAGAATACGTACTTTGAATCAGAGGGCTTCTGGAAGTTTCAGTACTTGTTGTAACCACGTGATCATACACCTTGGATCTAGATCAGGCTGTATATGCAGAGGTCTACACTGTTTGCTATGGAGCACAACATGTTCAAATATATTTTACCGTCAATATAATGGGATAATCAAGATTCCAATGTAAACTCTTAAATTTTTGCAAATGTTTGTCTATTGTCTACCAGCTGCCCAGTAACCGATTTAATCAAAATTGCAAAGTATACTTATCTAGCAAACTTTGCTAGATAAGTATACTTTGCAATGTTGGTGAAATGGGCTACAGATGTCTCTTGTTCCATAAACGGTGTGTATGGTGAATGTCATTTTTAGACCTATTTCCTGTTGTTGATACTTCTGTTTAATGTATACCTATTGTTTTACTGTGGCAGATAGTGGCACAACATTGGTCCAAAATATTTTCCTCTGTGTATGTGTAATTATGTAAGACGTGTATACAAACTGATTTTATGTGATACTTGCGACTGAAACCAACCAAGATCCATGTAGAAATGAGAAAATGTTTACAGATTTAACCAATGTAGAAGTCTGATATAAACATCAACATACAATTGGAACCAGCATCATGACCGTGCAAATGGGCGGAACACCATATACTTGCACCACTTCCGCGAAATAATAAACTATAAAAACGTCTATGTTTTCAATTGAATAGCAAGGCCAACTATTCATCACATATCTTGCTGGGCAACAAGGCTTTCTATGTTTAGACACCTAACTATTGGTGTAATGTGGTAATTCACAGGTATAAAAATTAACTATTTCTTTATTTCTCAATGAAAGTATATGTTGTTACCACTCAGTTGAACCGTCTCGACGAGACGGTTCAACTGAATGGTAACGACATATATTTATTTTTAAAAATAAGAAAAAACTAAGTGGTACAGTGGAACCTGTCTAAACCAGACAAGAAGAAACATATGTGATCATAACTTTGAATGGTTTCTTGGTCATTTATCTCGGGTGAGAATGTCTGTTCGCATAGCACGGAATAATCAAATGCCTGATTTTCAGTGAAACCTTGCTAAGGTTTAGCGAGGTTTCACTGTAACAACATATACTTTTGGTGAGAGATAAGAAATATAATCTTGTGTATCTTTAACATGAAGTTGGTTAATATGGAGATATTGTGGAGGAAATGATAGAAACTGATCACACCTCGTGCCTGAAGTCTCGCCACACCAATGCTTGCTGTTCACTTATTTATAGCCGATTAATTCAACGTTTCAATATCCACATTTGACATTGGTGACTAATCTTTGTTTTTACGAGGCTAAACTTTAGCTGCAGGTGGAATGTGCATACTGATTTTAATTGACAACATTTGCTGATTGTGAATTCGTGCAACTAGACATATCTGTACATCATATTATATGCATGTGTAACGTGGAACTTATCCCTACGGAGCCCCGCAGGGGACATGGATTTTTTTATTAATTCGTTCCCACGAAATAACAATTTAACAATTCGTTCCCTCGATATAACAATTTGTTCCCTCGAATTAACAATTTGTTGCAACGAAATGACAATTCGTTCCCGCAATTTAACAATTTGTTCCCTCGAATTACCAATTCGTTCCCATAATATAACAATTTGTTCCCCATGGGAACGAATTGTTATTTCGTGGGAACGAATTGTTAAATTGAGGTAACAAATTGTTAATTCGAGGGAACAAATTGTTATTTCGTGGGAACGAATTGTTAAATTGAGGGAACAAATTGTTAATTCGAGGGAATAAATTGTTATTTCGTGGAACGAATTAATACAAAAAAAAATTCTACGTCCCCTGCGGGGCTCCGTATATCCCTATGCCGAGACTAACTCTGACATTTTGAATCAAGTACATTGTACACCACAAAAAGCAATGCATGTTAACCCTTAGACGCTACACACCATTTGTCGTCTGCTGTTGCTGTTATATATTGCCTTATTTCTGAATAAAAACATGCTTCGACAGCACTTCAGAATCATTTCCAATGGAAATGATTCGGAAGTGCTGTCGAAGCAGGTTTTTGATGATAAAAATGGAAAATAAACAGCAGACGACAAAAAATTAAGATAGCGGTGTAAGGGTTAAGCATTGGCCAAACAATTTTAGTTCGAGTTGTACCATGTTCGTTTGTAAAAGTCATTGTGCTACACAAAATTGGCCATTCAAACCTGTAAAAGTGCACCCTAAAATTTGGTCCGGTGTGCATTTTTCTTTAACTGAATGCTTTTCTAAGGGAAATAACTACAATATATGTAAAAATATAGCTTTAAAATCACTATAATCGGGGAAATTATTCTCCACACCCTTTCCAAACTTGATCCACAATTCGCACCCCCCTCGGCAACCTGACTACGCCACTGAACAGTCACAATGGGCCATATTCTTATCTAGTGAAATAAGTTGTTTGTAAAAGGAATTATACGCTATGTCTAAAAAGAAACCTTATTTCATTAACCCTTAGACCTCTACTTACAACAATTGTCGTCTGCATTATTTCTCAATAAAAACATGGTTTGACAGCACTTCAGAATCATTTCCAATGGAAATGACTCTGAAGTGCTGTCAAAGCATGTTGTAAATTATTCTAAAGTGTTGTCAAAGCATGTTTTTGATGATAAAAATGGAAAATAAACAGCAGACGACAAACAATTAAGATAGCGGTGTAAGGGTATGATTGGCCAGCACTATTAGCTTAAATTTTCTTACATCATACAGGTCACACAATATCATATGGTAGAGCATGTTTGGACAACTCCTGCAATTTATGATGTGTCAATGATTGCGAACTGTCACCTATTTCATCAAAATCGCTAAGCATACTTAATATCTAGCTATTTTTCCGAAATGCATTATTCCATATAGAACTAACGACTGCATATATTTGATGATTAAAAGTATGCATAATTGTTATACTGAATTTATTACATTATCACAGCCAAAATGGCTGTGATAATGTAATAATTCAGTATAATAAAAATTCATAAATTTATCCTTAAATTGAAAATTTCTCCCTGAAAGTGTACTTGGCTAGATATTAAAGTATACTTTGCAATTTTGGTGAAATAGGCTACTGATGTGACCTGAAAGTAGTCTCGTTTTATGTCATACAACAGATGTGGGACAAGTCAGGTGATTTTGTGCACAAGATGTCGTGGAAAAAATTGACAAAATATTCTGTAAATGGCGCCAAGAGTTGATGATGTATACAGTATATAAATGGACTACATTCACCTGGAATTAGTGTTCAATGCAGGTTAGCCTGGAAGCTTATATCAACTGTATATCTTACCATAACGGCAATTTTATGTCTTATCTCAGATTTTATACAAACAAAAATTGCCGAAAGTGATTTCAGTGATATTTTCTGTAAATTACAACAAAAAAAGCAGCAAAAATTTCAGTCTAGATGTCGACTTCCCCCTCTAGAGAGCATTGCAAAATATGAAAAAAAAATCTTATTTGCAAAAAAATGAATTTTTTCATACTCTCGTATCATCTAATATACTGGGCCCGGTTGCTCAAAACATCAGTTAAAACAGAGATTTTAACCATTCAGTTAAGGATTTAACAGTCCGTTAAGTTAACGGATGTTTTGAGCAACCGGGCCCAGGCAAACATATGGGCTTTTTCAACTCGGCTCACAATACAATGCAATAAGGTTTCTCGCACATATAGCTTCTTACTAACTTAACGCCTGTGATATATTTCTGTTGTTGTTATTATTATTCTATGTATGTTAGAACTTATTTCATATCTCGCCCGACGTGGTGGCTTGTAATTGGGCACCCGGCTTAACATGGACCTAAGCCTTTACTACATTTTTATCAACAAAAACATGGTGCTGTCGAAGCATGTTTTTAATGAGAAAAATGAATGGCACCAGGTCAGGTTATTATTATAATTTCAGGGCCGACTATATTTTTTCTCGATGTAAATATTCCGTTCTGATTTTGGGATTTTCCCCCCAATGCAGCAGGTTAAAACGGGATCGAACCCGTTTGCCCGGCCTTACATGACCTTAGCTGTTGATAGGCCGTTAAACACCAATAAACAAAATATGAAAGAACAGCAGACGACAATTTTCGTATTCTAATGGTTAGTGTATCTGTCACCAGTGTAGACCCACCACAAGATAAAGGGTTCCATGCAGTTTTTGACCAGTGTAGCTCCTGCTCTATTAGCTCATTCATACGGACAACTATTTGACCTACATTTAACAGATGTGTGATTAATGTTTTGGTATCTCAAATTGGTAAATAGTGTTGTCTCTGATCAGACTGTGTGATCTGGGTTTACACTGATCACTAACTCAATAAGCATGCCGAGTCACACATTAACTCTTTGCATGCTGGGAAATTTGTGGGCTATAAAAAGTTAAAAAATAGCAGACAATTCATTGTATTTTCATTTATTTCTCCCGATAAATATCATGAATACGTCTTGGAATTTCATTAGAATTGCGTCCTCTGGATGTAATTCTAATGAAATTCCAAGACGTATTTAGAGAGTGAAATAAGAAACATACTCGTAACTTGTTGGATGGTATTTTCACCGCTAGCATGCAAAGAGTTAAGTCGTTTAAATTTGTAATAGAACACAATGTATGCCCCGATAAGGCCGCAAATCTTGCTCTACATTAGTCGCAAACACAACGAGCCCCTTTTGTCCCGTCGATTCACATGTGGATTCTAACAGTAGAGCTAGAACAGTGACTATATAATCTCCACTGGTTGCAGATGCCACAAGGTTCCATGTTCGGCGGGTGCCTATTTATACCTTTGTCTAAATGTGGTCCATTTTTATTCAGTTTGCTTATAAGCAACACAATAAACCCACAACTAGAAACCATAACCACTCTTGCTTGTCTTTTATCTTCCAACAACTTATTTGATTTTTTTATATATACATATATACAAGATGCATGATCATGTGGTTACAACAACAACAACAATGTCTGAACGCCCACTCCAAAGTAAGTATTATTTAACATTTTCCTTGATAGGCAACGGATTTTGATGAAGTATGGCACAGCATATTCATCTACATGAGCTGGATTTGATGGTCCTGGGAGTTCGGCACATACTTGTGTCGTTTTTGAGAAGAATCGATTTCCGTGGAAATTGATTCTTTGCAAAAACGACAGAAGTTTGGGCCAAAGTACCGAGACCACCAAATGAAGCTTAACAAGACGCGTTTGATGCGCCATATTTCATCAAAATCCGTTGCATAATAAGGACAAAATAAAGGAATACAGTAATCGGAATTTTGAGTACTTGTTGTAAACACGTGATCATACACCTTGATGTACTTGGTTTCCTCTGAATATTTTACATGTGAAGCATTTCCCACCTCTTCGACTACTGTAGACTAATTGACTGGGGTTCAGCAGCACGGGAATGTAATGAGCAGTTGAATCTGGATATCTGTGGGCCGTTTCACTAAACTTTGTACAACTAAAATTATGATCGTCTGTAATTTTCACATTAACTGTTTTCTTGTAGACAATTATTGGATTTACATTTATTGAGCATAGGCTGCATATGCAGCCTATGCTCAATAAGTGTAAATCCATCAATTTAAATTTCCAGACGATCCTAAATTTGCACTTACAAACATTTTAGTCGTACGAAGTTTAGTGAAACGGGCCCCTGTTCGGCTGTTGGTCATTCACATTGTAGATGTCCTGCACAGTTAGTGGGGTAGCAAGATGACGGCTTGTATTCAGTACAGCTACATGCATAGCAATTGTCCTGATGACAATAAAACACATGGTGTGCTGGAACCATTATTTTACAGATGGCACGGCGTGTGGTTTCTACATCAAATATGGTATGTCCAGGTTTGAACATGTTGAAACCGTCTTGACACTGTACATGATCAAACAAAATGAAGATATACATACTTCGATGTCACTATAAGGCCATGCGATTACTTTTCACTGTTAAGAGTCGACCCAGATGGCCAAAACCTACCGACGTATCCGGTAAAAAACAAACAAGGTCTTGGAAAAAAAACGAATGTAAATTTATGTTAAAAACTTCCTCAACCCTTTGCAGGGTTGAGGAAGTTTTGAGCATAAATTTAAATTTCCGCCACCAAAAAGTAGGAAGAAAATACTCTAATTAAACTCTTTAAGTGTAAATTCATGAACGGATATAAAACGTGCACACGTCTCCAATCAGTTTTCATATTACTTCGCCAGTAAATAGTGTCAAATAGCATACAGAGTTTGTTTGTTTTTCCACAGACCCACTCTAAAAACCTACCCGCACGCGGACGCTTAACAGAGAAAGCACTTTGTATGGCCTAATTGCAATATTTGGTAAAAATAACTTATTTCTGGTGGTTTATGTATACTCAACAAAACTAGAAATGTCCCAGTTTTATAGCCGGTGTAGCTCTGTCTATGTATGTACCACATGTTCAAAGTACATGTATTTTAAACCGTGGCGATGTTCAGAATACGATCGTGTAGTTTAGCCGATACACACGGTTTACATAGCGGCCAATGACCGGAACGTTGATTTCCACTTTTTGCACGTGCACGCTATACTTGTCATCGATAAGGTGATTCAGTTCATGTCGTACCATTCATGCGATAGGGGCTATTCGGAAAATTAATTATTTTTTTAAATTTTTCACTGTTTTCGATATGCCACGGCTTTCCGAAAACGAGCGAAATCAGGCAATTGGGATGCTTGCGGGTGGGATGGCCGCCAGGGCGGTCGCGCCTCGGTTTGGTTGCTGTCGGAAGACGATTGATCGTCTTGCAGCCCGCCTACCAGCAGACTGGGGCTGTTCACGACCGGCAGCGACCTGGTAGGCCTCGTGTAACGACGGCTAGAGCCGATCGTTACATTACGTTGACGCACTTACGTCAACGTCAACGTCGATTGGCAGCCACAGTCACTGCTAGGCGATACGGTGTCTCAGGGCAGACCATTCGCAACCGGTTACGTCGTAACGCCCAACCAATCGGGCACGCCGCCCGTACACTGGTCAGATAATGACCCAACGTCACCGTGCTGCCAGACTGTTATGGGCGCGACGTCATCTGAACTGGAGAAGGGCTGACTGGAACCGAGTTTTGTTCACCGATGAATCTCGGTTCACAGTTAGTCATGCTGACGGAAGATTACGGGTATACAGGCGTAAAATGAAAGATTCACCGATTGTTGCATTGTTGAGAAGAACAGGTTTGGGGGAAGGAGCGTAATGGTCTGGGGTGGGATCATGGGAAACCGGAAGACAGATTTGGTTGTTGTACAGGGCAACATCAATGCACAACGTTATTTGCAGATGTGCTAAATGCACATGCCTTACCATTTATCCGTCAGCATGGTCCTGGTGTGACATTGATGCACGACAATGCCGCCCTCACGTAGCCAGGGTCACCACTCAATACTTACAGCAAAACAACGTCGACGTCATGCCATGGCCCGCGGTCTCCCCGGATCTCAATCCCATTGAGCACATATGGGATGAGCTGGGCCGCAAAGCACGAGCTAACCATCAGATTGACAATGTTCGCGATCTTACACGGGCGTTACAACGGGAATGGAGGAATTTTCCCAACGCACTGATATTGCGTTACGTCACGTCGATGCGGCGTTAGGATCATTGCATGCATTCATCAACAAATGGTGGCCACACTCGGTACTAACGAGATTTACTGAATTTGCCACATTACTTATTGAAATTCCATCTCTAAACATTAAGTAACACATTTCTGAGTTTTTGTTATTTTTTATTTTGACCCCTACCGCCCTTGGCCGGTTATCTCTCGAATATTTAACAAGATATCCAAATGCAATTTATTGGCTTTGATACAGAAATGAATGAACTTGTTTTTCCATTTTGATTTTTAAAAGTAACCCTTTTGGTTTTTGATGAATCTTTCCTTAAACATGGAGGGACGTTTCTAGTTTTGCTCAGTATACATTGTACTGTAACAAACAGAGGCAACAATTCCATCAACAGCTTAAATCTTTATGTGCCTAATTGGCTGTATTATGGGAAACATCCAGGTTATTCAAGCCTCCAGGAGTTGAAAAGTACCGGTAGACAAAGGGCCACCAGGGGCCCCGTTTCACTGAACTTCGTACAACTAAAATGTTTGTATGTGCAAATTTAGGATTGTCTGGAAATTTCAACTGATGGATTTACATTTATTGAGCATCTGCATATGCAGCCTGTGCACAATAATTGTTTACAAGAAAACACTGTTAATGTGAAATTTACAGACTATCATAATTTTGCACTTACAAACATTTTAGTCGTACAAAGTTTAGTGAAACGGCCCCCTGAATTATAACAATGAAAGTTACTTAGGGGTGAAAAAGCGAACATGTGTGTACATGTACATGAAGACCATATGAAATGGGAGTTTAAGCCATGCATACATTGTAAATGGTTAAGCTATTGTTTGATCTACATTCATTTACAGTTCAAGGGACACAACTACTTATGTACTGTGCCAACATTGCCATATCAAAAGTTCAGGGCAAATACCAGAGTGACGGAATATTTATGTTCAGCCCTGAAACTAGAATAACCGGACCTGGTGCCAGGTCCATACCAAACCAAAGTCATTTGGCCCCTTCCCCTAAAAGTAATAGGATTACGAATAATCGTAATATTCACATAATGGGTATAACCAGATTCAACTCTCACATACAAGAAAGCCAAAGATGTACATGAGGGCTAAACCAGGTCTCCGGTCGGGATTACGGTAAGGATGAACCCTGATCGTTAAATTACCCATCGCATGCTCCCACCTGCCACCAACTGGAACCAAGTGATGTGATGTTTGGTGTCATGTATAATAAAGATATTCAAAGATAATTGACTACACGTTGAACCATTTCACTTCTGAGAAACTTAAAGGTGGTTCCATTTTGCATTTGTGTGATTATTTCTTATTCTTCGACGAGTGTGTAGGTGTCGTATAAATTGACCAAATGTTCATTTACATGTAGATGTTCCATCTTAATTTTTAGACTATTCCACTTTAATAGACATCTAAATAATACGATGTACATGCACATGTACTGACAAACACTGAAGATCCAGATGAGACAGCTCGTTAAGAGCCAGCTCATCAGTAGCCTAGCTATTTCACCAAAATTGCAAAGCATACTTATCTTGCTAAGTACACTTTGAGTGGGAAATTTTCAAGTTAAGGATAAATTTATGAATTTTTATTATACTGAATTTATTACATTATCACAGCCATTTGGCTGTGATAATGTAATAAATTCAGTATAATCATTATGCATACTTTTAATCATGAAATATATGCAGTCGTTAGTTTTATATGAAATAATGCATTTCGGGAATATTAAATGATTACCGGTAGTCCCTCAAGTATACTTTGCAATTTTGGTGAAATCGGCTACAGGTGAGTTACTGGTTCGACAGTATTTGCACACATTTGATACATGTATTATCTGTGTGTTTGACAACGTTTATCACGTGGATCAAGGTCAATTGAAATCTGAATTGCGAGACTCAGTTGGAGGGATTCAAACTCAGGACTGAATATCGACATAAAAATGTATATACATTTGTATTCAGCATTGAAATTAAAGTATAATAACCTGGTCACTGGGGGCCGTTTCATTAAACTTCTTACGACTAAAATGTTTGTAAGTACAAAATTATGATAGTCTGTAAATTTCACATTAACAATGTTTTCTTGTAAACAATTATTGGATTTACATTTATTGAGCATAGGCTGCTTATGCAGCCTATGCTCAATAAATGTAAATCCATCAATTGAATTTTCCAGATGATCCTAAATTTTCACTTACGAACGTTTTAGTCGTACGAAGTTTAGTGAAATGCCCCCGGGTCCTCACCACGGCAGACATATAGTAATACGATTAGTATTAATCATACTACTAACGGGAAAAACCACATTAAACTCTCACGTACAAGAAAGCACAAAATGTACCTCAGGGACAAACCACGTACATGTATATCGTTTGTGAGATTACCCTTCGTATGTTGCCAACCAGCCGCCAGCTGCCCGTCCTACAGTTTGTGCTCAGAATGTTTATCTACAGGCATCGCCCAGGTTTATGTTTATCATTAGTGTAGTCTGGAATTTGTCAGTTTTGTTTGTTTGCTGGTGTTTAATGGCCTATCAACAGCAAATGTCATGTAAGGCCGGGCTAACGGGTTTGATCCCATATTCAACCTGCTGCATTGGGGGCAAAATGCCAAAATCAGAACGGAATATCATGAGGGCCAAACTAGTAGCCGATTTCATCAAAATTGCAAAGTATACTTATGTAGCAAAGTATACTTTGAGGGAGTAATCATTGATTTTTCCGAAATGCATTATTTCATACAGAACTAATGATTGCATATATTTGATGATTAAAACTATGCAGAATTATTATACTGAATTTATTACATTATCACAGCCATATGACTGTCATAATGTAATAAATTCAGTATAATAAAAATTAATAAATTTATCCTAAAATTGAAAATTTCTCCCTCAAAGTATACTTTGCTAGGAAAGTATACTTTGCAATGTTGATGAAATAGGCTACTGGTCTCCGGTCGGAATTCTGGTAAGGATGAATCCCGATCGTTAAATAGCCATCGCATGCTCCCACCCACGTAATCAGGAATTATAGAATCAGCAGTGTTGTGCCTGGGTTGTAGATCAAGGGGACATTTGCAGTGTTTGCAACTCTTACTATTACAAGGCCATCACCAGTGAGTTTTTCATCCACAATGGTCAAGGTCACCTGAATGACACTGGGTGGATAGCCATCAATGTGAGGAAGCTATTGGTGATGTTTAGTAATGATCTGACTAACACATCTGGGGGCCGTTTCACTAAACTTCTTATGACTAAAATGTTTGTAATGGCAAAATTATGATAAATGTAAATCCATCAATTGAAATTTCCAGACGATCCTAAATTTGCACTTACAAACATTTTAGTCGTACAAAGTTTAGTGAAACAGGTATACAAAATTTGAGCATACCATTCAAAATTGTTGACGCCTACATAATTGTGACAGCTATTTTCTCACTTCCCACTCACAGGTTGAAGTAACGGACCGAGGTCTATAAATACATTAAATATGCATAAAAGCATCAATAAATGAAAAAAAATAAGCTAAACAAATTGTGTTACTCCCTCAATATAGACTACGATAAGTCTATATGGAGGGAGTAACACAATTTTATTAGCTTATTTATTTTCATTTATTGTTGCTTTTAGGCATATTTAATGTATTTATAGACCTCGGTCTGTTACTTCAACCTGTGTTCCCACTATAATGTGGATGAGACAAAAAGCGATTGGGAGATTCCTATATTTTGAGAGACATGTGCAGTTTAAGGTGGGAACATGTTCCCTGTGCTCGTTCTAGGAACACCACTGGACAGGTGAATTCAGGTCTGAGTATATCAGAAAACAACAAAGTTATAAATTTAATTTCCATGTGCAACATACGAGTATATGGCACAACAAATAAAGAATTTATTTCATGATTTTCAAAACGTTTGCTATAAAATAAACAATCTCAAAATTTTCTTTGTGACACAAATTTAAGTATACCGGTACATGTATTAACCCTTAGACCGCTACACACAACAATTGTCGTCTGCTGTTGCTTTTATATCTTGCCTTATTTCTCAATAAAAACATGCTTTGACAGCACTTTAGAATAATATACAACATGCTTATTCTGAAGTTCCGTCCCCTCTATATAAAAATATGTTAAAAATCTCTTCTCTATCTCGATCACATAAACGCTCGGATAAATCGCCTGGCTGCTAAGATCAATTTGGTTGACACTAATTTTCAAAACAATTATCAAACAAAACAAACAAAATTTACAACTACCTCAGGTTGTTTGCTTAAAGGTACATGCCCACTCAGTAGGCACAAACTGTTCTTTATAGGAATTAAATAAGTGTACAACTGTGTTCCTATTCCATCAGTTCTAAAAATTTCGAGTGCTCACTATACAGATATAATCATTTAGTAATGTTTATTTAACTGATAGTGACGCGCGGTGGTATCAGGCTATTTTCATATGCAAATGAGGCATGATATTTTTTAATTATTTATACTCTATACTAATTAACTGCGTCACCTGAAAAACTAATATTTTCGACAGATATTAAGTGTGATCATTGCACATCCAACAATAAATACAGAAAATAAATAGTAGTAAAGTCCGTTAACATTTTAAGGAAACACGGTTATCGCCCCTGATATCAGTGTGGAAATTTACATCTGATATAAAATGTTTTGTTTGTTTGTTTATTAGTGTTTAACGGCCTATCAACAGCTAAGGTCATGTAAGGCCGGGCAAACGGGTTCGATCCCATTTTAACCTGCTGCATTGGGGGGAAAATCCCTAAATCAGAACGGAATATTTACATCGAGAACAAATATATTTCTCAAATGATGTCTCTGATTTTAAGAACATTTTGTGTCTACCGAGTGGGCATGTACCTTTAATTGGTCCACCTGGATATATTTCAGTGTTTGACATGATTCACTAAGCATATCACGCTGGTCACCTTGTAATGTTGATTAGCTTACTACCTTTGGTCATTAGTTAATTGGTGTTTGTAATGATTTCATATTTTTCGCGAAATTATTTGACCATGTCACTTCATCGCTATCTCGAACCTAGTCCTATCTCGACTATATGGACGATCTCCCTTCGACTTTGATATACTGGTGTTTGACTGTATGTACAATATAACTATAACAAATAGACACACATTTACAGAGAATAACTAGATATGTCAGTAAGCGAAGAGTTACATACTACCTACCACATGTCCTGTCGGAGAACATGGCTAAGGCCTTTGCCTTACAGTGGGTGGGTACAAGTGGGGTCTCAGGTAACTGACAGTTTGTTTATTGATGTTTAACGGCCTATGAACAGCTAAGGATATGTATTAAGGACGGGCAAACAGGTTCGATCCCGTTTTAACCTGCTGCAATGGGGGGAAAATCTCAAAATCATAATGGAATATTTACATCGAGAAAAAATATATTCAGTCCTGAAATTAGAATGACCCGACCTGGTGCCAGGTCCATACCACACCAGTCACTTCCCCTAAAATAGGATTACGAATAATCGTAATACGCACATAAGGGGTATAACCAGATTCAACTGTCACATTAAAAATGTCAGTGAGGGCCAAACCAGGTCTCCAGTCGGAATTCTGGTAAGGATGAACCCCGATCGTTAAATTACCGTTAAATCGCATGCATGCAAGTGTACTTCGAGTACTCATTTATTTTTTCCGAAATAGAGTAGTTCATATAGAATTAACGACTGCATATACATTTGTATTTGATGATTAAAAGTATGCAGAATTATTATACTGAATTTATTACGTTATCACAGCCATGTAATAAATTCAGTATAATAAAAATTAATAAATTTATCCTTAAATTGAAATTTCTCCCTTAGCATACTTAGCAAGATAGAAAACAGAAAACAAGTTATAAATGTAATTTCCATGTGCAACATACCGGTGTAACAGGAAATCTACCCCCCCCACCCCCTGGAAATCTTCCCCCCCCCCCCCCAAGCCCCATAGGCCTATATTGCCCCCCGCCTGGAAATTCTCCCCCCCCCCCCCCCACCCACCCCACCACCTTCACAGACACTGTCCACAAAACTTTTAATGTATTTTCATATACATTGTTGATATTGTGCTCAGGAGCATACAGGAGAATAATAACAGGTGATTGCGGGAGTATTTCTGATGAAATTAAATGTAAGTTGGTGTAGAACAGATAGCATTTGGCACGTATTGAGGGAGGGGGTGGGGGGGGGGGAGATTTTCCTAGGAAATATTCACCCCCCCCCCCCAACCAACTACCATATGCATAGCGGATGTGGATGTCTCTTTGTAGACAAGAATAACCCACGATTGGGGGAGTATTTCTGATGAAATAATGTATGTTGGTGTAGAACAGATAGCATGTGGCATTGTATTGGTGGGAGGGGGGTGGGGGGGGAGTGAGTGAGTGAGTGAATAGGGTTTAACGTCCGCTTTTCTGACATAGAGGTACAAGCCTCAGGGAGTCTACACGCAGACGGGTCAACGGGGTCGTGTCCCGTATCCACCTGTCCGAGGGGGGTAAATCCCAACTTCAGAACTCAATATTTACAATCAAAATATATATTCCAGGTCCTGAAATTAGAAGAACAACCTGATCTGGTGCCAGGCCCTCGCCACACCAGCATCATTTATCCCATCCCCTAAAAGTAATAGGATTAGCACTAATCTTACTTTTATTATATGGGGCATAGCCTGACTCAACTCTCACATACAAGAAAGCCAAAAATGTACATGAGGGCCAAATCCGGTATAGTGGGTTCCGGAAAGTATGAACCCAATCGTTAAGCCAGTTTAGTCGCCTTTTACGACAAGCAATGGCTACTGCAGCACTATTCTCAGGATCAGTTGATCCTGCCCCGGTGCCTGCACGGGGCTGGGAGGGGGGGGGGGGGGGGGGAGATTTTCCTAGGAAATATCCCCCCCAACCATCTACCATTTGCATAGCGAATGTGAATGTCTCTTTGTAGACAAGAATAACACCCCCTCCCTCATGATGAAATAATGTATGTTGGTGTAGAACATATAGCATTTGGCATGTATTGAGGGAGAGAGATTTTCCTAGGAAATATCCCCCCCACAACTACCATATGCATAGCAGATCCCCCCCCCCCCCCCCCCCCCCCCCCCCCCCCCCCCCCCCCCCCCCCCCCCCCCCCCCCCCCCTCCCCCCCCCCCCCCCCCCCCCCCCCCCCCCCCCCCCCCCCCCCCCCCCCCCCCCCCCCCCATACATCATTATGTTCATCAGAAATACTCCCCCAATCGTGGGTTATTCTCACAGTCTACAAAGAGACATCCATATCCGCTATGCATATGGTAGTTGGGGGGAGGGAATATTTCCTAGGAAAATCTCCCCCCCCCCCACCAATACATGTCACATGCTATCTGTTCTACACCAACATACATTATTTCATCAGAAATACTCCCCCAATCGTGGGTTATTCTTATCTACAAAGAGACATCCACATCCGCTATGCATATGGTAGTTGGGGAGGAGGGAATATTTCCTAGGAAAATCTCACCAATACATACTTGCCACATGCTATCTGTTCTACACCAACATACATTATTTCATCAGAAATACTCCCCCAATCGTGGGTTATTCTTATCTACAAAGAGACATCCACATCCGCTATGCATATGGTAGTTGGGGGGGGGGGGAAGAATATTTCCTAGGAAAATCTCCCCCCCCCCCCCCACCAATACATACTTGCCACATGCTATCTGTTCTACACCAACATACATTATTTCATCAGAAATACTCCCCCAATCGTGGGTTATTCTTGTCTACAAAGAGACATCCACATCCGCTATGCATATGGTAGTTGGTTGGTTGGGGGGGAATATTTCCTAGGAAAATCTCCCGCCCCCCCCTCCCTAAATACATGCCAAATGCTATCTGTTCTACACCAACATACATTGTATTACATTATTTCATCATGAGGGAGGGGGGGGGGTATTCTTGTCTACAAAGAGACATTCACATCCGCTATGCATATGGTAGATGGTTGGTGGGGGGATTATTTCCTAGGAAAATCTCCCCCCCCCCCCACCAATACATGCCACATGCTATCTGTTCTACACCAACATACATTAGTTCATCAGAAATACTCCCCCAATCGTGGGTTAGTCTTGTCTACAAAGAGACATCCACATCCGCTATGCATATGGTAGTTGGAGGGGGGGATATTTCCTAGGAAAATCTCCCCCCCCCCTCCCTCAATACATGCCAAATGCTATCTGTTCTACACCAAAATACATTATTTCATCATGAGGAGGGGGGGTTATTCTTGTCTACAAAGAGACATTCACATCCGCTATGCAGGTAGATGGTAAGGTTGGGGAATATTTCCTAGGAAAATCTCCCCCCCACCCACCAATACATGCCACATGCTATCTGTTCTACACCAACATACATTATTTCATTAGAAATACTCCCCCAATCGTGGGTTATTCTTGTCTACAAAGAGACATCCACATCCGCTATGCATATGGTAGTTGGTTGGGGGGGGGGGAATATTTCCTAGGAAAATCTCCACCCCCTCCCTCAATACATGCCAAATGCTATCTGTTCTACACCAACATACATTATTTCATCAGAAATACTCCCCCAATCGTGGGTTATTCTTGTCTACAAAGGGACATCCACATCCGCTATGCATATGGTAGTTGGTTGGTTGGGGGGGAATATTTCCTAGGAAAATCTCCCCCCCCTCCCCTCCCTAAATACATGCCAAATGCTATCTGTTCTACACCAACATACATTGTATTACATTATTTCATCATGAGGAGGGGGGGGGGGTTATTCTTGTCTACAAAGAGACATTCACATCCGCTATGCATATGGTAGATGGTTGGTGGGGGGGGGGGGGATATTTCCTAGGAAAATCTCCCACCCCCCCCCCCCCCACCAATACATGCCACATGCTATCTGTTCTACACCAACATACATTAGTTCATCAGAAATACTCCCCCAATCGTGGGTTAGTCTTGTCTACAAAGAGACATCCACATCCGCTATGCATATGGTAGATGGGGGGGGATATTTCCTAGGAAAATCTCCCCCCCCCCCATCTCAATACATGCCAAATGCTATCTGTTCTACACCAAAATACATTATTTCATCATGAGGAGGGGGGGGTTATTCTTATCTACAAAGAGACATCCACATCCGCTATGCATATGGTAGTTGGTTGGGGGGGGGAATATTTCTTAGGAAAATCTCCCCCCCCCCCCCTCCCTCAATACATGCCAAATGCTATCTGGTCTACAACACCAACATACATTATTTCATCATGAGGGAGGGGGGGTTATTCTTGTCTACAAAGAGGCATTCACATCTGCTATGCATATGGTAGATGGTTGGGGGGATATTTCCTAGGAAAATCTCCCCCCCCCCCCCCCCCCCCCCCCCCCCCCCCCCCCCCCCACCCCCCCCCCCGCCAATATGCGTCACATGCTAACTGTTCTACACAAACATTTTCACATGATCAGAAATCTTCCCCCAATCTTGTGATATTCTTGTCTATCAAGGGACTTACACTATGCATATGGTAGATTGGGGTGGGGTGTGATGGAGGTGATTTTTTATGTTCCCCTTTCTTATACTACCAAATGACATACATTGTGCCTATGTGCACATGTTTGGTGGGAATAATTCTGCTTTGTAGCATTCAAACACAAACTTTTGGGTGGGGGGGAGAATTTCCAGGGTGGGGGGGGGGGAGAATTTCCTAGGCTCGAGCCTGGAAATATTCCCCCGCGGGGGGGAGGGGGAGGGGAGATCTTCCCCCGCAGGGGCGGGGGTGGGGGGGGGGGGAAGATTTCCAAGGGGGGAGAATTTCCTGTGACACCGGTACATGTATATGGCAACAACAAATAAAGAATTTATTTCATAATTTTCAAAACATTTGCTATAGAATAAACAATCTTTGCGACACAAATTTAAGTATATTAAATGTATGTACAATATAACTGTAACAAATACACACATTTACAGAGAATAACTAGATATGTCAGTAAGTGAAGAGTTACATAAAACCACATGTACTGTCGGAGAACAGGGTTATTGCCTTCACCTTACAGTGGGTGGGTTTAACCCTTTCCCTGTTTTGAAATATTTCGACTCATCCAAATCCAAAACATCTGAATAAAATAATCAAATGCTGGGTCAAATGATGGTTAAATTATCTGATAGAGTAGAAAACATTGTGGGAAAAGGAGAAATTGCTTGTTACAAGCAATTTCTCCTTTTCCCACAATGTTTTCAAGACATCTTCTGCAGAGGCGTGAAAAGTCGTCTCTATCAGGGAAAGGGTTAAGTGGGTTTAAGCGGTCTCAGGTAACCGACTGTGATCGCATACTACAGTGAAACCTCTAAAGACTGGACACCCTGGGACATCCCCAGGTGTCCAGTTTAGAGAGGTTCCACTGTATGTCAGGCATACGAGTACTGCAGCGTCTGTTCCTGAAATCAAGGTGCATGATCATGTGGTTACAACAACAACAACAATGGGTGAAAGTGGCGCGCACTTCAAAGTAAGTATTATTTGATATTTTCCTTAATAGGTAACAGATTTTGATGAAATATGGCATAGCAAAAGCTGCATTTGGTAGTTCTGGGAGTTCGGCATATACTTATGTCGTTTTTGCGAAGAATCGATTTCCGTGTCAGTAGACACGGAAATCGATACTTCGCAAAAACGACAGAAGTTCGGGCCAAAGTACCGAGACCATCAAATGCAGCTTAACAAGATGTGTTTGATGCGTCATATTTCATCAACATCCGTTACATAATAAGGACACAATAAAAGAATACGTACATTTGAATCGGAGGGCTTCTGGAAGTTTCAGTATTTGTCGTTGTTGTTGTACACGTGATCATACACCTTGGTAATGCAATGCAAATTAACAAGAAATTCTATTAAAGGAAACAGAAAGTGAAGAAATATATCCATCTCGAATATTGTAATGGACAGACTTTTGTCCAGTAGTGAATTAGTACTAAGGTTTTGTTCGGTTCTGGCCTCTCTTTTAAGCATCTACATCTACATGCAATCTCATCAGGATCTATACTGATATAGGCGACTTTTGAAGATGCAGGCTAGTCAGGATTAACACTGGTAGCAACTGTTATGAGCCCCATTTGGCATAGGACCTTTGTGGCCATCAGGTATTCTGCTCCACTATCACACTGCACCATTCTGTACAATGTTACACCTGTGTCACTGATTACAGTGCAGACAATAATCAGACTACATACAGAGCTCCAGATAAGCTTCGTGCCTAAAGCGTACTATAACCCCTTATTTCAAAATCATTGCGTATTTTACTTTTACAAATGGATTGTTGATTTTCTTCATTACTAAATAGGGAACAAATGATAAGAAAAATATTACAAATTTATACATTCACTTATTTCAGCTGCAAAAAGCAAACACCAACTAAGTGAATTTTCAACTTTATGACAGTATTTGCACTACTCAATTTGAAAATCAATGCGTATTTTCACATTGCTGTGCGTATTTTGTACTCTCTCTTCTGATAATCAATGCGTATTCAGCTAAAAGTATTGCATAAAATATGCCAATACGTACTTATCTGGAGCTCTGTACATAGATGTACAGATTCATCTATGTCTACACTGCTCGCTAAGGTCATGTAAGGCCGTGCAAACGGGTTCGATCCCATTTTAACCTGCTGCATTGGGGGGAAAATCATATTTTCAGAACTGAATATTTACATCGAGAACAAATATATTCAGCCCTGAAATTAGAATAACCTGACATGGTGCCAGGTCCATACAACACCAGTCACTTGGCCCTTTCCCCTAAAAGTAATAGGATTACGAATAATCATATTACTGATACAATGGGGTCTACATGGAAGAGGGTTAAACATGAAAACAAATGAAAATGTATGTAATACGTGGCACTAAATTACTCAGTTAGGGCTTCATACTGTCAGAGCCCCAGATAAGCTTTGTGTCTAAAGTGTACTATACACCCTGATTTCAAAATCATTGAGTATTTTACTTTTACAAATGGGTTATTGATTTTCTGCATTACTAAATAGGGAACAAATGATAAAAAATATAACAAATTTAAACATTCACTTATTTGAGCTGCAAAAAGCAAACACTGTTTGCTTTTTGCAGCTCAACTAAGTGAATTTTCAACTTTATGACAGTATTTTCACCACTCAATTTGAAAATCAATGCGTATTTTCACATTGCTGTGTGTATTTTGTACTCCCACTTTTGATAATCAATGTGTATTCAGCTAAAATAATTGCGTAAAATACGCCAATACACACCATCTACTTGTTCCCATGCATACTGTCATATTTTCCTTTCACTGCGTCTTCAGTCATGTTTTAAATGAGTGTGTTTCAAATCATCACATGTATCAGGTGTCCAAATATTGAAGTTACAATCCATTAAGTAATATTAATGTTATACAGTGTTTCCGCAAAAATGTGAAGGTAAAATAGGTCAAGGTCATGTTAATGGCGGCATGAGGGCTTTCCGAATGGTCACATGTATCAAGTGTCCACATATTGAAGCAATCTGTAAATAAAGTAAAATAAAGTTATACCATGATGACGAAGCTTGTAAAAACGTTTTGACATTTCGGACAACGACGATGGAAAAAGTGGCGACTATAGTTGTGCCTTCTACTAAAGCAGGCATGACAAAAATTTTAACCTGGACGCACATAATTATGTACGCATGCCAATGTGCCGACTATATCGCGCTGTCCACAAGTGGGTGCGACAAAAAGTGTCAGTAGCTAAGGTCATGTAAGGCCGGGAAAACGGGTTCGATCCCGTTTTAACCGGCTGTATTGAGGGGAAAATCCCAAAATCGGAACGGAATATTTACATCGAGACAAAGTATATTAAGCCCTGACATTAGAATAACCTGACCTGGTGCCAGATCCATACCACACCAAGTTACTTGGCCCCTTCCCCTAAAATAACAAGAAATGCGTCTGTCGAACGCGGATGCCAACGGCAGCATATTTGAGAAACTGTGACAAATTGGTTAACCGAAAAGTGTGACGGACGGACAGACAGACAGACGGATAGACGGACAGATGGACGGTCCAAACACTATATGCCACCCGTTTCTTCGAAACCCGGTGGCATAAAAATATGATTACGAATAAGTCCAAAAAGGGAGATAATCCATGGCCTGTGGGGTCAAATCAAAATCGAAACATAAACTTTGCATCTACTCATCATAAGGAAGCTACATACTAAGTTTCAGGTGTGTATCTAGTACGGATTAAAAGTTTTACGACTTACAAGGCAAAATTGCCAAATTGAAAAGGGGGAGATAATCCATGACCCGGAGAATCGAAATAGTAACTTTGCGCATCTACTCATCATAAGGAAGCTACATACAAAGTTTCACGTCTGTAGCTATTACGGTTTAAAAGTTTTACGACTTACAAGGTTGGTGATGGACGGACGGGACGGACAAGAGTAAAAATAAATGCCTCTTCCACTATTGTGGTAGGGCATAAAAAAACAAAGATCAAAGCAATAAGCCCCTCACCCTCAACCTCATGTTATTGTATAGTAGGCATGACAAGCGGATTGAATTAGATATGTATAATGCACTATAAATTATGGCGACTGAAATGGCACGTGAAGAAATGATCTGCTGCCAATTGTAATGAAATCAATTTCATACTGCCGGTACGTATTGTTTTGTTACAAAAGTATGATATTTTTAATATTTCTCGACAAGAAATATTGTTATCACTCAGTTAAAGCGTCTCATCGACACAGATCAAATGAGTGGTAGCACACATGTTATTGGTGAGGAATAAAGAAAACGGAAAAAAAGTTCAATATCAACATGATACACACAACAATTGTCGTCTGCTGTTGCTTTTATATATTGCCTTATTTCTCAATAAAAACATGGTTTGACAGCACTTCAGAATCATTTCCAACGGAAATGATTCTGAAGTGCTGTCAAAGCATGTTGTAAATTATAATTCTAAAGTGCTGTCAAAACATGTTTTTGATGATAAAAATGGAAAACAGAAAATAAACAGCAGACGACAAAAAATTAAGATAGCAGTGTAAGGGTTAATGTTCATAAATGTACTAGCTGCCAATGTATGATCCCTATATAAATCACTACATGTATATGAAAATACTCAACATATAATATAATGTACATACATCTCTTGGTTGAGGGGAATATAGCAAATGCCATCAGCCCCGTTTTCTCCAGTGACAGCCACATTTACAACTGCACTCGTAATATACCAACACACCATACAACACGTAGACAGTTTGTCACGCGGCAATTGCCAGAGCCACACATCACCGGTAAAACTCGGCACAACTCGTCCAGATATGCCGTGTGATCTGGCCGCCTCAGGCGAGTCAACTGTCACAATTCAGGCAGAACGACCGTTCAGCGATATCTTCATAACTGCAATGCACACAAAACACCAGCATTGAGGTGTGCCTTATTGATCAACTAGAAATGGACGCTTGTCGACAAGCGCATGTGTATCCCCCTCCCCAGATACACAAGTAGTTTGAAAAAAGGGTGTTCGAGTTATGCTCTGGAGACAAATCAGTGCGCGGAAAACATAGGGAGATAACTCAAAAATGAGTGATGCAAGAGTTGTCATTCTTGCGTGACACACCTTTAGGGTTGTGGTCTATGCATGTGTGAAGTTTCATGAAAATATTCCAAAGGGTGTTCGAGTTATGCTCCGGACACGAAATCAGTGCACGAAACAACGAAGGGAGATAACTAACAAATTAACGACGCAAGAGTTGTCATTCTTGCGCGCGACACACCTTTGGGTCGTCTTCTATGCATGTGAAGTTTAATAAAAAATATTCCAAAGGGTGTTCGAGTTATGCTCCGGACATGAAATCAGTGCATGAAACAACAAAGGGAGATCAGTAAATAAAATTAACGATGCAAAAAAATGGAAAAAAAATAGTTTAAAAATTAAAAATAACAAGAATTCCGCGGAATCAAATGTCTTGCCTTGTCCCACCTTGACCTCGAGCCTGGGCCCGGAAGCAAATTTCACTGGCCCGAACATATACAATTATTGACTTGTGAGCCATAGAATATCAGATTATATTCTATGGCTCACTAGTCAATAATTGTTTTATTATATGATAAAAGTCCGTATATAGCACTTACGACCTTATGCTACTGGACAAAAATCGAAAAAGAATTAAACAAAAAAAAAGTAAAAAAAAAAAGTTCAAAAAAAAATAAATAAAAAATAATGCTCGCTACTGGAGCCCAGAATTTTTTTTAATAGTGCGCAAAACAAAAAAGAGAGAACGAAAAAATTAGCTATGCAAGAGTTGTCATTCTTGTGCGTGACACACTTTCGGGCCGTGGTCTATGCACGTGTGAAGTTTCATGAAAATATTCCAAAGGGTGGTCGAGTTATGCTCTGGACACGAAATCAGTGAGCGAAACAAAAAAGGGAGATAACTAAAAATTATCTATGCAAGAGTTGTCATTATTGTGTGTGACACACCTTCGGGTCGTGGTCTATGCATGTGTGAAGTTTCATGAAAATATTCCAAAGGGTGTTCGAGTTATGCTCCGGACAAGAAGTGTCTGCGGCGGACGCGGCACGGTGTCAAATCCATAGTATCCCCCCGACTTTCGTCCGGGGGATACAATTACTAACCCTTTTAAAGGTGCATGCCCACTCAGTAGGCACACCATGGTCTTTATAGGAAGTAAATAAGTGTATAATTCTGTCACTATTCCACCAGTTCTAAATATTATGAGTGCCCGTTATACAAATGTAATAATTTAGTAATATTTATTTTACTGATGGTGACGCGCGGTGGTATCAGGCTATTTTCATATGCAAATGAGGCATGATATTTTTTAATTATTTATACTAATTAAATGCGTCACCTGAAAAAATAATATTTTCGACAGATTATAAAGCATGATCATTGCAAATCAAACAAGAAATGCGTCTGTCGAACGCGGATGCCACCTGCAGCATATTTGAGAAACTGTGACAAATTGGTTAACCGAAAAGTGTGACGGACGTACAGACGGACAGACGGACAGTCCAAACACTATATGCCACCCGTTTCGGTGGCATAAAAATATATACAGAGAATAAATAGTAATGTCAGTTAACATTTAAGGAAACACAGTTATCGCCCCTGATATCAGTGTGGAAATTTAAGTCTGATATAAAATGTATAATAATGCCAATCAATACGTGGTGTGATAGTGAATAAATGTATATTTTGCCAGAAAATGGCTCAGATGATGTCTCTGATAGAAAGCACATTGTGTGACTACTGAGTGGGCATGTACCTTTAACACCACAGGTCTGTATAGTGGTATTGGCAAAAAGTGTAGATCCAGATGAGCCGGCTCATGACGAGCCGTCTCATCAGGATCTGCACTTTTTGCAAGTAATTTTCATATTTTTGAGAACAAAAACACCCCCTTTTCATAAATGGACAAGTCAGAAATCATCAATTTGTGACAGTTAGATTGGTTAGCCCCCCCCCTTCCCCCCACCCGCAATAATTGTGTTGGGGAGGCCTGGCCCCTTCATGATTTTAGACGAAATTGATAGAGAAATTAATTAAGTTATCTACATGGTAAGCATAATACATATATATATATGCTGGAGCCATACATATATGCATACCATGTTGATAACTTAATTAATTTCTCTATCAATTTCGTCCAAAATCATAAAATGTATATACATGTACTATGAATGTCATAGCTATAACAATAGTTAACCCTTTCACCCCTAAGTAACTGGAATGGATTTTGGTATGTTAAATTTGCAACCAATCCAATCGTCACAAAATGATTTTCAGACTAGTCCAAATTAAGTCTTTGTTCTCAAAAATATGAAAATTACTTGCAAAAAGTGCAGACCCTGATGAGACGGCGGCTCATTTGGATCTACACTTTTTGCAAATACCTCTATACAGGCATGTAGTGTTGAAAGGGTTAAACTACAAAATATATAAACATACATGTATATGACGTGATTTCCACTGATGGATACATATTTATTATTACAACAGCGTCCAGCAATAAATAAGCATTTAGTATTAAGTTAACAAAAGCTGATATTCATAATGCGATACATGACAAAATTAGTCGGACAAATTTTCCCACAGTAATTCAGGGTGCAAGCTAGCCCTTCAAAATGGGAAGAAGTTTTCACTAAATGTTTTAAAAATAGATAACTTTTTCCAAAATTTCCGTTTTATATAGTGAAAAACATCTATCTCAACTCAAAATAGGGAGAAGTCAGACAATTTAGGGAGATAATTTCACTCTCTTCACACTGTAAAATTAACCCCCAGTTTGTTACCTATGCATACATTGCGCATATAGATATATAATACATGTAGTTAATAAATTTAATAGTTCTTGATGCAAATATGTAACATTATATACAGCCTCAATCTGTCAAAACAAGGCTTGTTCTCTTTGTAAACAGCTAAGAATGCATGTCCACGAACTCTGGTCTTCACTGGTCGAAATTTGGTTAACGAAATATACAAATTGCAGGAGGACTCTGGATGATCAGGATATACACTTGTCCGAAATGAAATAAGCCTGATTTTGTCAGATGACCCATATCATGATTTGTTAGCATAAAGTGTAACATGAATGTAGACATTTAACCCTTTCAACACCACATAACTGTATAGTGGTATTGGCAAAAAGTGTAGATCCTGATGAGACGGCTCGGCTCGTTAGAGCCGTCTCATCAGGATCTGCACTTTTTGCAAGTAATTTTCTTATTTTTGAAAAGAAAAACACCCCCTTTTCATAAATGACGATTGGATTGGTTGCAAAATTAACATATCACAATCAATTCCAGTTACTTAGGGGTAAAAGGGTTAACATGCATTTTCAATATCAAGAAGGCCACCAATGATATGTATCCTTCCGCTGTTTGATACACATATGAGCAAGCATACGATTGAATACATTAGAGGTTCATATACAGTCAAAACTCTCTAAACTGGACACCCAAGACAACACCGTACATCTTATTTTTGACGAGTTTCTTGGTTATTTATCTCGGGTGATAATGTCTGTTAGTGATCGCATAGTACACAACTATGGCTCAGAATGATCAAATGCCTGAGACACTGTGAAATCTCTCTAAACCGGACACCCTGGGGTGTTTCTAGCATAATATTCTAATATTGAAGATGAATCACAATAAAGAATGGAAGGCACAGATAACTATTGCCACATAACCATCGACAGCGATACGAGACAGGGTATGGAGAAATAGGGCTTATGACATTTGTGACCAGTGTAGGCCAACATCCTCAGGTTTATGAGCATTGCCTGATCAGGGTCGGTTCTGCTTGCCATTCTGTCAATGAAGTACTTGTATATTGCATGTATCTGACAAGCAACAAGCAGCACATCAGGGATTCCGCTGGGGAAAAAAAAAATCGCCACTTCAAAAAATAAAAATATCAAAAAAATCAACAAAAAAAAGAAAGGAATAACCAATAGGATAAAAACAAACAATTGGCGATAAAAAATTACAATAATTTTTTATCGCCAATTGTTTATTTTTATCGCCAATTGCGAAAGTGGCGATCGCCAGCTGAATCCCTGGCACATATCCTACTCGGGTTGCATGTTCACCGCCTGGGGGCCGTTTCACTAAACTTTGTACGGACAAAATGTTCGTAAGTGCAAATTTAGGATCGTCTGGAAATTTCAATTGATGGATTCACATTTATTGAGCATAGGCTGCATATTGTGACCAGTGTAGCTCCTGATCGAATAACACACTCCTATAGCCTGATATTGATCAGTATTGCTTGTTAGATGTATGACGAGCGTTTCATTAATGGAACGGCGAACAGTGCAGATCATCTACACTGGTCGCAAAAAACATATAATCCCAATTTCTCCAGTCACAGCCACGTATGTTTCATTCAGCATGCTCGTACACGATTTTAACATAATAACGGAAACACTTACAAGCATGCTAATATAGTAATGACGATTATGGTGAATAATGAAGATGATGATAATGAAGACTGGGAGTGATGGGTGATGTCAATGGATCTGAAAGCAGTATGGCCCGGCATATGTGATGGTGGGGTGGGCGTGGCAGGTGACACACAGTGGGACCCCCAGGCGTTGGAACTCGCTGTGGAATAGAAGACGGTCACTAGTGAAGGTGGGAGGTGCAGGTGAACAACAGCATCACATATAATCTGGTACATTGGTTGAACACAAATTGAAAATATTACATTTCTCAATAAAAATATGTTTGTGGTCACAAACTGTCACTAAATTAAATATTAAAGGTACATGCCCACTCAGTAGGCACAACATGTTATTTATAGGAATTAAATGAGTGTATAATTGTGTCACTATTCCACCAGTTCTAAATATTACGAGTGCCGGCTGTACAGATATAATCATTTAGTAATATTCATTTTATTGATAGTGACTCGCGGTGGTATCAGGCTATTTTCACATGCAAATGAGGCATGATATTTTTTAATCATATTTATACTAATTAAATTCACCAACTGCAAAAAGGATATTTTCGACAGATTATAACGCATGATCATTACACATCAAAAAATAAATACAGAGAAGAAATAGTAATGTTCGTTAACATTTTAAGGAAACACGGTTATCGCTCCTGATATCAGCACAGGTGGAAGAGTGGGTGGCAGGTGGAAGAGTGGGTGGCAGGTGGAAGAGCAGGTGGAAGAGTGGGTGGCAGGTGGAAGAGTGGGTGGCAGGTGGGAGCACGCGATGGGTAATTTTGCAAACAATCCAATCGTCACAAAATGATTTCCAGACCAGTCCATTTATGAAAAGGGGGTGTTTTTGTTTTCAAAAAGAAGAAAATTACTTGCAAAAAGTGCAGATCCTGATGAGACGGCTCGTAACGAGCCGTCTCATCAGGATCTACACTTTTTGCCAATACCACTATACAGGTATGTGGTGTTGAAAGGGTTAAATGTCTACAAACGGGTGGAAGAGTTGGTGGCAGGTGGGAGCACGCGATGGGTGATTTAACGATCGGGTTTCATCCTTACCGGAATCCCGACTGCAGACCTGGTTTGGCCCTCACTATGTCTTTGGCATTTTGTATGTGACAGTTGAATCTGGTTATACCCCTTTTGTGAGTATTACGATATTCGTAATCCTATTTTAGGGGAAGGGGCCAAGTGACTTGGTGTGGTATGGACCTGGCACCAGGTCAGGTTATTCTAATTTCAGGGCTGAATATATTTGTTCTCGATGTAAATATTCCGTTCTGATTTTGGTATTTTCCCCACAATGCAGCAAGTTAAAATGGGATCAAACCCGTTTGCCCGGCCTTACATGACCGTAGCTGTCGATAGGCCGTTAAACACTAATAAACAAACAAACAAACAGGTGGAAGACTCGGACCTATGACACCAAAAACAAGAGGGCCATGATGGCCCTAATTCGCTCACCTGACTCCATGAACACTAGAGGAGAATGTGACAGTGAGTTCATGTGTTTTAAAAAAAATTGTGCTATTTTTAGATGGCGGTCATCTTGGATTAAGCGATGACTCTCATTTTACCAAATCTGAAAATGCTTCACCCAAGGATCTTAACTTCCTATGAAGTTTGGCCAGCATCGGCCATGTGGTTCCTGAGAAAAAGAATTTTGGTGTTAGTTCAAAATCTTGAATAAATGGACCTTTTGGTGGCCATCATGGATGACATAAATAATCCGATTCCGATAAATATTGCACCAGAGCAATCGCCTCATCGATACCTTCAATTTGATATATGACATGAGCATATTCGGTCAAAAATAAAATTTGACCCTAATTTGACCCCACGGGCCACACCCATTTTTGACCCCTGGGGTCACCATTTTCACAACTTTGAAAGAGCATTGTAAATCGATCATTCCTACCAAGTTTAGTCGAAATCCAGCCAGCGGTTCACGAGAAGATTTTTTAAGAATTTATGCTATTTTTAGACGGAGGCCATCTTGGATTAGCGATGACCTCCATTTTAACAAATCTGAAAAGGCTTCACCCATGGACCATAACTGTTAAGTTTGGCTACCATGGGCCAAGCGGTTCATGTGAAGAAGAATTTTGAAATCTCTAATAAAAGAACGACCTTTTGACCTTTCGGCGGCCATCTTGGATGACATAACAATCCGATTTTGACAAAAAATGTACCAGAGTGATCGCCTCATTGATACCTTCGATTTTATATATAAAATTTGACCCCAATTTGACCCCACGGGCCACGCCCATTTTTGACCCCGGGGTCACCATTTTAACAACTTTGAAAGAGCATTGTACATCGATCATTCCTACCAAGTTTTGTCGAAATCCGGCTGGCGGTTCTTGAGAAGAAGATTTTTGAAGAATTTGTGCTATTTTTAGACGGCGGCCATCTTGGATTACATAATGACGTCATTTTAACAATTTTGTAGTCCCCCTACCTAAGGACCATGACCATGAAGTTTGGTGACTATAGGCCCAATAGTTACCGAGGAGAAGACGTTTGAAAATGTCTCAGCTAATGTCTCTGCTATAAAGAACTGTTTGTGCCTACTGAGTGGGCATGTACCTTTAAGTTGAATTCATTTTGACCCTTGGAATCTAAATTGTTACATGTACTCTTGAAATTTACAAGACAAACAATTTAGCAACATATTTTGGAGAATTTTGACAGTATACATTAGTACGTGGCGGTGAATGAAGGTGACAGTTCCCTCATTTACTAGTACAGTGATACCTCTCTAAACTGGACACTCTGGGAGGTCCCCAGGGTGTCCTGCTTAGAGAGGTTTCATTGTAAATCAGGTATTTGATCATTTTGAGCCATAGTTGTGTGCTATGCGATCACAAACAGACCAAGAAACTAATTAAAACTAGAAATGGACGCTTGTCGACTATGGAAGGTAATATCCGCCATAATTATATTAGGCTTGATGCTTGCTTGCTGATGACATTCTAAGTTCTATCCGTCTTATTACAATTCTATGTGGCTTGATGTTTGCTGACTGGTGCCATTACAACTTACTTTCATGTTATTTTATTCGTCATTCGTGTTTGTGACATTTGAAATCTTCTTGGTTGTAGTCTAAATTGCATGTGCATTTGGCTTGATGCTGTATCCATTCGCACCGTTTCAATGCGTTTGTGTCGATTACATTCTAAGTGACATCCGGAGTTCCATTTATATTGATTATTGCATCGCTGTTTTGCCATGCGTTTTGTAACCTCGATAAGCCACGCCCCTTGACAACAACAATTGCAACAGTAATTTGGGAACAACCATTATGACGCCAGGTGCGCTGCTAAAACTTAAAATAGTTCTCCCTAAAATGATTTTATATGCTGGTACCCGTCCTACAATGCGTTGCTCTCTAAATTGGTTCCATGTCCCTAACGGTGTTGATGTAGATTGATTCCGCCTTTTCTGTTGCGCCATGTTTAGGTTAAAAGACACCAAATGGTTTTACTGTATAATTTAACGAATCCCAGCCAGTCTTCTACTTTCACTATTCGTATGGATGTTGTGGGACCAACCTCGTCATGTCCCCCAATATTGTACATTATTTGGCCACGGAAACTCTGTTTACATCATGTGACAAACAGGCTCAGTTTTTTCTTTTGAATGCTTCAAATATGCTGAAAACTGGTGTTAAAAACACCCTTTTCTAACCTTAAACCTAGAGTGTACATGCCAGGTTATAATATAGGGAGACATGTTTTTCTTTATTCTTTCAATCTGACATTTTTCTGGCAAAATGATTACCATTACCAGACGTACTAATTGACATTATTATACTTTTTATATCAAACGCGAAATGCCAGTTTGATATCAGGGGCGATAACCGTGGTTCCTTAAAATGATACGGAAGGAAGCAACTATTTATTCCATTTATTTATTATTTGATGCAATATCATACTTTATGATATGAGCCGCGTCGCGAGATAAAACCTGTCTTCAGGAGGTTCTGACGACGTCACAGATATGACGTCGTGAACTTAGCTGACGTAATTTCAGCCGAGATTTCCAATTATCAAAGTTTGTCAGACCGCCATGTTAGGTTTGTTCCATTGTGTTAAAGTTATCTCACGAACAGAATATATCTATAACCGGGCCGTATGTGTGTGAAAAAAAACGAAAACAGTCTTCGATCTGTCATGGATCCTGTCTGAGAATGTATTGGATGAACGTTAGACTGCCGTACTAACAACGGTCGTTACGATCGAAATCACCATTTTTATTCGAAACGGGCACATCTTATATTATGTTTTTATTAACAATAATGGCGTAAGAGTAATTTTCTTGTATTACTTTTGCTACTGATTTCACATATAAAAATGTTTGTCTGTTATTGATATGTGTTTTTTATGTTCCGTTATTTTGACATATAATATTTCCTTTGACACAGTTTACAGATAACTGTCCACATTAACCATGTTAACTGTGTAAGCTACATTTTTCATTTACATACAGACGGTCGGCAGCATATTTGTAGACCGTTGTAGCCTGGGCCCGGTTTCCCTTTTCCCGCACAACTATATGTTTCAGATCTGGTTAACTCGACGCGAATTTTCAGTTTATTGCTCAATTCTTTCCTTCTAATATACTGTAATGTATACAATTAACATTTAGCGCAACCTTTACCTGCAAAAAACAACAAAGCCATGGATGTTACGATGTCTCATCTGTGCATATGCACCGTCTGATCAGACATAGGATGTCCGCCATTCAGTCACTAGGGAATCCTTTCTCGATTACCGACATGATATGTATCGCCGATCTTACATTTATTGCAGATATTGTAAGGTCCGTTTTTTTCAGCAGGTGGTCCAAGTACAGCTGTAAGCGGGACGATGTCGTGAACATTCGACATTTATGTTGTCTGAATATGAAAAGCTTAAATCTGAATGCACACTGACGTGTGTGTCATATTAATATAAGAAATAGATACGGTGGGATGATATTTCAAGGCAACATATATGTTGGAGACATTAGTATCATGGAAAGTGATCTGCACCACTTGAGGATATTTTTATTTTTTGCAAAATGACCACCTTTTCTGCATAGTGGAAGTCTCAAACTTAACATGAAACAGTTCATTTCAGTTACTTAGAGGGTTACGTGTTAATCGTTAAAGGTTGTAGCAGCATTGTCAATGAACAAATAGCAGTATGGACAAACTTTTAAAAATCTAATATCATATCCATAGGAATCTTCGGAATGTCAAATACTTGGTGGATTAACTGTACAGTTGGTCATAGACATGCACAGACGGACGGATGGATTGACACATCCACACATGCAGAACGTGTGATTACTGGCATTTAACTCATTTAATTTATGAAGTATCTCCCCTATGTATCACAGTATATTATAGTACACATATGAAGTAAAATAAAATACAAAGTCCTCGGATTTTTATCAAATACAATAGTGTGTATTTTGATAATATAGGAAATTTGCATTATGGAAAGCAAAAAAAGATATAAAACTTCCTGAAACATCATCAGGGCCGTAACCAGAAAGCCAAAAACGAGGAGGCAGTGATCATGCACCCACCCTCCACCCACACACGGAAAGAAAATTACGAGTATTTATTATGAAATCTAAAACATATTTACAAATATAGCAGATTCTGATGACACGGCTCGTTATGACTTGGCTCACCTGTGTCTACACGGTTTTGTTGAAACTTTCGAATTAACTCGGGTTACCACATCTTTGACACACTTCCTGGTGTTGTTTCTGTATTAACACAGCTCGTGTGCAAGGTATGAGGATGTGATAAATAAGTTGGATCACGTTTTTGTATGAATAATATCGTCTAGCATTACAGGATCCGGATTCGGATACGGATAACAAAACGTTTGATCAAATATCAACATGATTAATGGAAGACACTATTTTTAGTTGAAATTAACATGAATATAAGACACACTACACTTATTTTCACGACCATGACTATTTGAAAAGCATAATAAAGGTGATTGAATAAATGCTGTTTATATCTGAAGTAACCTAATATGTTATACCTGAAGTAGCCTAATATTAGTCTCAACAGCAACGAGAATTTTAAAATCGAAGTCGCTGTCGGTGCAGCTGAATTGTGTCCATTTTTACAGTATATATGCGACGTAACCAACGACACAGACATGTCCATTATGATTGTAATGCTTGTTATGACAACTGTGTAGTCTAAATAAAGCCAATATTGAAGCGCATCGTAAATAAATCAGAGATTTAATCAGATACAATACCGAATCTACCTAGCGTGGACGCCGCCATTTTGCTTTGAATCACGTCACTGGATTTGTGACACATAGCGAGGGAATGACGTCAAAACAAGACGTCACGCACGTTCAAGCAATTACGTTTAGTATGCGGTATAAATTAAATATATGATTAGTGCCGTAGAATATAAAATATATTCGGTTTCGTCCCGACAACTTTATAGGGGCTCGCTAAAGCCCGCCCCAATAAAGCTGTCTTAAGGCTCAACCGAATATATTTTATATTCGACGGCACTAACCATGTATTTACTATATATACTGTAACGTCGTTTGACGTGGTTTTTACGTGACATCTCATTTGCTCAAACGACCTGCATAGTGGCGTTGTATTAACTATAATATCTTAATGAATATTTGCAGATATCATGATCAAATAAAAAGCATTCAATTCATCATACAAATACCATTGTCATAGTAACAAAATGTTAATTTGACCAAGAATTTCCCGAAGACAGGTTTTCTCGCGAAGCGGCTCATGTCGATAAAAATATTTATTCAGCATTTAGTTGATATAAATAATTTAAAAATAAAAAATACTGCACCACTTGCATATGGAACTAGCTTGATACCACCGCGAGTCTCTATGAGTACATTAATATTACTAAATAATTTTATCTGTGTAGCTGGCACTCGTAATTTTTAAAAGTGGTGGACTAGTTGCAATTATACACTTATTTAAGTTCCATAAAGAAAAGTTTGTACCTACTAGATGGGACCCCAGCTTCAACAATAATTAAATCTATATTTTAATTAGTCAATATCCTGAGCAGAATGGGTGCAGGTTATTGGAAATTAGGTCCCACAACATCCATAAGAAAAATGAAAGTAGCAAAGAATAGCAAAATGAGTGGTAACAGGCTAGTTTTTCAGGGAAAATCAATGGTGGTGGCCCACCTTAGTCTGATCCCGGACGGTTATTGGTTTGCATCGGTAACGGGCCAGTTTGACAGTCAACCTGTGTAAGTTACCATACGTGTAACTTACTATACAAATGTGATTGTTTTCAATTACGTACATATGTAATTTAATTATGAGGATACATGTATGTATAAAACACATTAGTAAGTCAAACACCATACATACATATGCAATTTAGTTAATATAGGTTAGAGAATAACAAATGGTTCGAAATCGTCAAGACGGTAAAAGTAGTCCGATATGAACAAAATCGTGCGGGTGTTTTGAGGTCACTGACACAGTTTGCTTGCAAATCTTGATCCATTACTACCCAGTTTCACTTGAGGAACATGATGGTCATGTGATGTAAACAGAGTTTCCGTGGCCAAACAAAAAAATGTAAACAATATTGGGGGACATGACGAGGTTGGATTTTTCTGTCTTAGGAGTAAGTGAAGCTATTGTTTAATTCATGCAGAACCAGCAATGACCGGCTGCAGGTCATGTACAAGTAGATCCCACAACATACATACGAATAGTGAAAGTAGGAGAGGCTGACCTTATTGGATGGGATTCGGTTAAATTAAAGTGTATAGTAAAACTATTTGGTGTCTTCTAACCTATACTGTGATCATTTGTAGATGAAATCTTACATCAACACCGGCGTTGGAGGTGTGCCTCAAACAGCCAATCACATCTCGTACTATTATTCATTAGTCGGAGGATTCCTAACATTGACAGCAGTGCCATCTGGCGTCATAATGAGGCACTACTAACCAATATATTGCTTGCATCATTCTGCTTGTGGCTTGATGCTTTCTGCTTGCAGGTTTCCGCTTTCGGACTGTGGCTTGATGCTTACTTCCTGTGGCATTGTCCTTACTGCTTTCGGCCTTATTCAACATGCTAAGTGCTTGTTCTTACTTTCTATTGCAAATGCTTAGTGCAATAAAACAGGGACACGAATAAGGACGTATCAATAATTGTAATGTAAATAAGACGAATGAACAAAGCAATCAGCAGAATGGATATGTAAGAAAGACAAATACAATTACAACAAGCAGATTTCAAATGTAATCAAAGGACTGAAAGTCCTGAAATCCTGCGCAGTTGCGACAAAAAGTATTCTCTCAAAGAGTCGTCACAGACTGGAATGCACTCCCTAGTGATTGTGTAAATTCGAACACACTAAATAGTTTCAAAAGTTCACTCAACTCCGCCTGGAAGAAGAGACCCAGCAAATTCAACACTTGAAAATATTGTACAGACATTTTAACCATGATTTAGTTGGCTCTCCCCCCAGTTTCAAAGACAATTATCCAATTTGATGTCGCTAAAATAGGCCAGTACAAGCCTAGCTTACAAGAAACGGCCTTCAACCAAGGTTGAACCAAGGTAGGTAGAAAATAAAAAAAAAAGTACTTGCCCAGGTCAAAAAGTTACTCGCCCATTTTTTTTTTAAAAATAAATTGCTATTTCCAGTTTTTGTAATGTTGCATCTTATTTACAAAAAAAAAGCTTTTACATATGATCATTACCAAAACGTATGAGACATATTCACTACTATTGTTATTTATATTTTAAGTATTAAATGAACATAAACAAACAAATAGCAGCGAATTTGCTCAGAGGCTTGCACACTTCTTATTTTCTATAAGCGTTGAGTGACATAGATTTAGTTTAACTTATAGTGGCTATGTTTGCATGCACTGCGTGCTGCCTTAATTACTAAATTCAATGGTTTCGGACCCGGCGCCGACCGTTTCGTCCCAAGCCGTTATGTTCGGCGTCTGAAATGCGCGTTAACCCAACTGTATACGAGACGATATATGTGGCCGCGTATACACTAGTCTATACTCGCAGTCCTATTATTTGTTAGCCCGGCCGTGTAAAGCCGACAAATAATCCGTGAATTAAACTTGCCCGATATGGACCGTGTTCAAAATCGCTAGAGATTCTACCCGTAACCGTGTACATAGACATTGCTTGAATCTTACTTCCCGCAAATTGACGTAAACTGTAAACAACAAATGGTCGCTGATATATACCATTTGTTGGCCGTTATCGATGGAATTAATTGGCAATTTCTTCCAAAAAAAAAAATCCTGACCTAATCTTTGCCTGTAGAAAGTACTCGACCGCCACAAAAAGCACTCGCCATGGCGAGCTGGGCGAGTGAAATTTCAACCCCTGAGTATTGTATTGATTCAGGTGCGCGAAATGACCTTGTCAATTTGCATAAACTGAAGCCATCATAGGCGCTCGGATTGTTCAACAAAAATAATAGAGAGTCGCATTTCATCACACTATCGGATTATTTAATGATTAGGATGCATGTTTTGTTGAACGGGTATATAATAAATAGGTTTTTGGATTTGTACGGAAATATATTTCGGCGTACTCGTTCGTTCGGCGGAACCTAAAATTATTCAAACTCTAAGACAATGTTTCCTTTGTGAAGTGTATCGTACTGCATTTTCTGTGTAACGTCATTATAGATTAGATTGATGTTTTAAGTAAAATGGACACTGATTAATAATATAGATGGCTCAAGATGATTATTTAAAGCATGCGGTATGTAACTGTCAAAAAACAATGTTTCTGTTTTAAATCATCATCATTTCGCTGCCCAATGTTGGATTTTATCGAGCCATTGACCTATGACTATGTAAACGATTCTGTAATTTGTCGGCATAAAATGGCGGAAACTACTTTTCATGAGACACGAAGTTAATTGTATCAGTGCGCGTGAAAAATAATATACTCAAATTAATACTTGTCAGTTTATATTATATTAAATCAGATAAACATTTTGTAATATAAATTTCGTACAGAAAAATTAACAACACATGTATTACACTACACAATATAATGTTAGCTCACTATCAGAACTATTTTTCATGGCGTATAACTACGTATAAATTACATGTGGAGCGGTCGATCATTGTGCTAAAAATATTACCTTCCTAACAAAATATTTATTATGAAACACGACAGTTAATATTTTATAAAATCAGAAACTGTTTTTAAAAATATAACTGTAGCTGAAAAAAAATGTAGCTGGCCAAAAATGTGAGTGACACGTTCATAATGCACCGCTCGCTTTGGAACTCTCTCACGTGGCGTAGCTAGAATCATGAAGCATGAAGTACGTTCGTTGGTCGACAATTACTCATTTGCATAAATCATGTGAGGTCTCAAAAACCGTAAAGGACTATATCCAAGCAAATATGCTTGGATAATAAATACAAATGACGAATGAAATAACATGAATATAAGTTGTAATGTCATCACACGCAAGCATCAAGTCACATAGAATTATGGCGGATATTACCTTCCATAGTCGACAAGCGCATGTGTATCCCCCTCCCCAGATACACAAGTAGTTTGAAAAAAGGGTGTTCGAGTTATGCTCCGGAGACAAAATCAGTGACGGAAAAAACAAAGGGAGATAACTAAAAAATTAGTGATGCAAGAGTTGTCATTCTTGCGTGACACACCTTTAGGGTTGTGGTCTATGCATGTGTGAAGTTTCATGAAAATATTCCAAAGGGTGTTCGAGTTATGCTCCGGACACGAAATCAGTGCACGAAACAACAAAGGGAGATAACAAAGAAATTAACGACGCAAGAGTTGTCATTCTTACGTGTGACACACCTTTGGGTCGTCTTCTATGCATGTGTGAAGTTTAATAAACTAGAAAATGTGTTCATAGAACACGGATGTCCCACATACCGCTTTGATAATAAATGAGGCCAAATTCCAAGTCAAAATTTTCTTTTACCTCAGCGTTAAAGTTTTTGAAGCAACCAAGTATGTGACCTTGACCCTGGGCTTGGCGGGGGCAGGACGAACGTGGATTTGGCACAGGGCGGTAGAGGACCATTAGAGCAATGCGTATATGAAATATGAAGATGATCCATGAAAGAAAACAGAAAGTATAAGATATTTACCCGAGCGTTAAAGTTAAAGCACTAAGTATGTGACCTTCACCCTGGGCTTGGCGGGGGCAGGACGAACGTGGATTTGGCACAGGGCGGTAGAGGACCATTAAGAGCAATGCGTATATGAAATATGAAAAGCTGATCCGTGAAAGGAAAAACATGTTTAAAATTTTTATGTTATTTACCCGAGCGTTAAAGTGTTTTTGAAGCACCAAGTATGTAACCTTGACCCTGGGCTTGGCGGGGGCAGGACAAACGTGGATTTGGCACAGGGCGGTAGTGAACCATCAGAGCAATGCGTATATGAAATATGAAGCAGATCGGTCGAAGGATGAAGAAATTATGAGACATTTACCCGAGCGTTAAAGTTTTGTGACGGACGGACGAGAAGACAGGACGCACGTTCCTACGAATGAATACTTGTTGGGTTTTTACTGTATAAAAATACCCAACAAGAGTACCCAACACTATCCTAATAGATTATATTCTATGGCTCACTAGTCAATAATTGTTTTATTATATGATAATAGTCTGTATATAGCACTTACGACCTTATGCTACTAGACAAACATTGAAAAAGAATTTGAAGAAAAAAAAAATGAAAAAAAAAAATGGAAAAAAAAAGTTTAAAAATTAAAAATAATAATGCTTGCTACTGGAGCCCAGATTTTTTTTTAATAGTCCTATATTTATCTACATATATCTGCACAGGTCCACATAATGCCACAATATTTTCAACACAGTTTACGGAAATGTAATATACAAATTTTTTTTTAATAATAATGCTCGCTACTGGAGCCCAGAATTTTTGTTGATAGTCCTATATTTATCTACATATATCTGCACAGGTCCACATACTGCCACAATATTGTCAACACAGTTTACGGAAATGTAATAATGTACCTGTATAAATTACCTGTAATAAGTTAGTGGTCAGTTAAAAAATTTAAAAAGAATGTAAAAAGGGTAAAAAAAAAAATTAAAAAAAAAAATTAAATTTAAAAAAAATAAAAGAATAATGCTCCCTACTGGAGCCCAGAATGTTTTTTAATAGTCCTATATTTATCTACATATCATATATACACAGGTCCACATATTGCCACAATATTTTCAACACAGTTTACGGAAATGTAATATAATCATTTACCTGTATAAATTACCTGTAAGTGGTCAGTGGTCAGTTGCACATGCTAGCACATGCACAGGTGAATAGTCTGTATATAGCACTTACGACCTTATGCTACTGGACAAAAATTGAAAAATAATTTGAAAATGAAAAAAAAAAGTTTAAAAATAATAATGCTTACTACTGGAGCCCAGAATTTTTTTTTAATAGTCCTATATTTATCTGTTGATAGTCCTATATTTATCTACATATATCTGCACAGGTCCACATAATGCCACAATATTTTCAACACAGTTTACGGAAATGTAATATCCAATGTAGTAATTTACCTGTATAAATTACCTGTGGTCAAGAGTGGTCAAGACTGGACATTTGCACATGCTAGCACATGCTAGCACATGGACAGGTGAATGGTTCTCCCAGTCTCTATTGTTCTCTCTACAGGTAAGGTGTACAGAGCACACGAGAAAAGGTGTACAGAGCAGACAAGAAAACGGGTCTTCATGCATTATTGTCCAGTTTGTAGAGTGCGCAAAACAAAAAAGGGAGATAACTGAAAAATTAGCTACGCAAGAGTTGTTATTCTTGTGCGCGACACACCTCCTGGTCGTGGTTCTATGCATGTGTGGAAGTTTCATGAAAATATTCCAAAGGGTGGTCGAGTTATGCTCTCCGGACAGGAAATCAGTGCGCAAAAACAAAAAGGGAGGGGGATAACTGAAAAATTAGCTATGCAAGAGTTGTCATTCTTGGTGCGCGACACACCTTCGGTCGTGGTCTATGCATGTGTGAAGTTTCATGAAAATATTCCAAAGGGTGGTGGAGTTTATGCTCTGGACACGAAATCAGTGCGAGAAACAAAAAAGGGATGATAACTAAAAAATATTAGCTATGCAAGAGTTGTCATTCTTTGTGCGCGACACACCTTCGGGTCGTGGTCTATGCATGTGTGAAGTTTCATGAAAAATATATTTCCAAAGGGTGGTCGAGTTATGGTCAATCAGTGCGCGAAACAAAAAAGGGAGATAACTAAAAAATTAGCTATGCAAGAGTTGTCATTCTTGTGCGCGACACACCTTCGGGTCGTGGTCTATGCATGTGTGAAGTTTCATGAAAAATATTCCAAAGGGTGGTGGAGTTATGCTCGGAGACGATCAGTGCGAGAAACAAAAAAGGGAGATAACTGAAAAATTAGCTACGCAAGAGTTGATTATTCTTGTGCGCGACACACCTCCGGGTCGTGTCTATGCATGTGTGAAGTTTCATGAAAATATTCCAAAGGGTGGTCGAGTTATGCTCCGGACAGGAAATCAGTGCGCAAAAACAAAAAGGGAGATAACTGAAAAATTAGCTATGCAAGAGTTGTCATTCTTGTGCGCGACACACCTTCGGGTCGTGGTCTATGCATGTGTGAAGTTTCATGAAAATATTCCAAAGGGTGGTGGAGTTGGATGCTCTGGACCACGAAATCAGTGCGAGAAAACAAAAAAGGGAGATAACTAAAAAATTAGCTATGCAAGAGTTGTCATTCTTTGTGCGCGACACACCTTCGGGTCGTGGTCTATGCATGTGTGGAAGTTTCATGAAAATATTCCAAAGGGTGGTCGAGTTATGGTCAATCAGTGCGCGAAACAAAAAAAGGGAGATAACTAAAAAATTAGCTATGCAAGAGTTGTCATTCTTGTGCGCGACACACCTTCGGGTCGTGGTCTATGCATGTGTGAAGTTTCATGAAAATATTCCAAAGGGTGGTGGAGTTATGCTCCGGACACGAAATCAGTGCGAGAAACAAAAAAGGGAGATAACTAAAAAATTAGCTATGCAAGAGTTGTCATTCTTGTGCGCGACACACGGGTCGTGGGTCTGGTCTATGTGTGAAGTTTCATGAAAATATTCCAAAGGGTATTCGAGTTATGCTCCGGACAAGAAGTGTCTGCGGCGGACGCGGCGCACTGTCAAATCCATAGTATCCCACCACGGAGTCCGGGGGATACAATAAGATCACAGGTGTTTTCTTGGTGTCCGGTTTAGGTTTAGAGGGGTTCCACTGTACATGTGTTGGGAATCAATTCCTCAACCTGTGATATGGGAATGGAATGGTGCTTAACGGCCCATTAACACAAAAGAGTATCATTTAGGGCCAAGCAATGTAGATGAAGAATAACTAGAAATGTGGCCTGTCGGCACACGAATACCCCCACTGGCAGCCAAAGAAAACGAGGCATTTTTGATTATAAGCCATTTAACCGAGCGTTAAGGTTTCAAATGCATCAAGTCTGTGACCTTGACCCTGGGCATAGTGTGATAATCCATGCATCGGTGTAGAAGATATAGAGCGGAAGGGAATTTCAATAGGTTTGACCTTTGATCTTTGACCTTCAACTGTGACCTTGACCTTGGACGTAGGTGCGTGGTTATTGATCGCGACACACCTCATCATGAGAAACATTTGTGCCAAGCCATTTGATAATCCATCCATCGGTGTAGAAGATATAGAGCGGAAGGGAATTTCAGTAGGTTTGACCTTTGACCTTCAACTGTGACCTTGACCTTGGACGTAGGTGCGTGGTTATTGATCGCGACACACCTTCTCATCATGAGAAACATTTGTGCCAAGCCATTTGATAATCCATGCATCGGTGTAGAAGATATAGAGCGGAAAGGAATTTCGATAGGTTTGACCTTTGACCTTCAACTGTGACCTTGACCTTGGACGTGCGTGGTTATTGATCGCGACACACCTTCTCATCATGAGACACATTTGTGCCAAGCCATTTGATAATCCATGCATGGGTGTAGAAGATATAGAGCGGAAGGGAATTTCCAACAGACCGACCGACAGACCGACAAGCTGACTCCTATATACCCCCTCAAACTTTGTTTGTGGGGGTATAAAAATAATAGTAATATAGTATGATATATATGTGGTAGGCAATCAGATGATTAGGGTAAAAATATTAATACGATGAGCAATAGAGACGAGTAAAATGTATACAATGATAAAATTATAGAAATGAGAAACATGTATACGATGATAAAATTATAGAAATGAGAAACATGTAGACAATGATAAAATTTAATTTTCCGATACAAGTTAGTTCCTGTGATATGGGATTAAAATGAAAGTAGTAACTCTAATGATGGATGTACACCTAAAAAACTTCAATGCAAAGGTGTTGCCTGTCAGAACACAAAAGCCCAATCAGGGATTCAGCTGGGGAAAAAAAATAATTACAATTTTCGAAAATAAAATCTTTTTTTTTCGGATTTTTTTCTCTCAAAAATTGTAATTTTTATATCGCCAATTGTTTATTTTTATCGCCAATTGCGAAAGTGCCGATCGCCAATTGCGAAAGTGGCGATCGCCAGCGGAATCCCTGCCCAATGTGAGAAACTCTGTGAAATTTCTTAACGGGACCCACGGACGGACACATGGATACAGTCCAGACACTATATGTCTCCCAGCTGTACCAAGACCGGACGGAGGCATTAAAAAAATTAACACAAATTTCTAAATCAGTTAACCTTGACCTTGAGAATAGGTGTCGCATGGATGGGCTAGACAATGAAAATATGGATGAAGACAGATAAGTATATGACGATGCAAGCCAATGTGGGACTCGTTTCACTAAACTTCGTACGACTAAAATGTTTGTAAGGGCAAAATTACGAGTCTGTAAATTACACATTAATAACGTTTTCTTGTAAACAATTGTTGGATTTACATTTATTGAGCATAGGCTGCATATGCAGTCATCCAAAGTTTAATGAAACGGGCCCCTGACTTACGGTAACAGAGATAGTAGATATCCAAAAACTTTAACGCAAATCTTGGACAGACACGGTGGCAACTATATGCAACCTGAAATTGTTTTCGGGATAAAAAGCCTCAACGACAGAGTTAGTTAGCTGCGTATTTGTTTAAATATGCAATTAAAATTGCCAAAACCCGCAATCAGAAATCAGAAGTAGCGAGTATCATAAAGCAATACAAAATTGGTGGAACCTTTACCATGCTGAAGAAAACAATAAACACACCACAAACATAGCATATTTTTCTTATTTTCCATGAAAACACATCTTGGTATTTCATTAGAATTGTCTCCAAGGAGACAATTCTAATGAAATGCCAAGATATGTTTTCCTTTCGAAGCAAACTATTCAATAATTGCTGCCTGTTGATGTGTAAACAGTAGTGTGATTGTATTTTAGCCCAATTAATATTTTGAAATACCCAATTGCTTCAGAAATGATGGAGTGACAATACTCAATTACTAATTCCCTATAGTTAATATTTGTGACATGCCATGAGATAATGGGACTGACCGCTGTTTGACCAGAGTAAGATTATCTACGGGTCATCCATCGGCTGATAAAAGGCCAGTGATTTATACATTTGGATTATTGTACATATTCGACGAAAATATACGTACATTACCATACAATGTTATTAAAGATATAAGTAATGTTCAGTTCACTGAATGGCGACCAGTGTCGGCCCTGATCAGACCGAGCAGATGCGCAGGCCGATCAGGGGCAACACTTGTCACACAAGTTGTAAAGACAATTTTCCCAGCCATCGGTCCATATATTGATACCGGTATGTTATTTATTAATTGGCATCAGATTTATACGCAGACAGAATAGTACCGGTAACTGTGTCCAACCAAATGAGACTGTATAGATAACAACGTATATTCTTAGCTAAGTAGTAATCGTGAACCATTATTATCTCATGGTACGTCATATTCGTCTATCTATTCTACATGCGCTCATACCTCAAACGTCAAAATGACCAGGAGAAAACAATTTCTGGGTATAATCGTGATAAGCATACAGAACACAGACCCCGACCATCCAAAGCTTCACTACTGAAAAGACACGTGTGCATGCATAACCCACTATATTCTGAAGATACAGCAGTTTACAGATTTGTCAAATATTCACTTTATCTCTTACTGGAAGTATAGATTGTCAACAAGATGGTTCAAATGAGTGGTCACAATATATACTTTCATTGATAAATAGAAAACAGAAAGTGTTTCAAAATTTACATACACCTAAAAGTATTCCAGTTGTAAGGGGTTAACCCTATATATGAAGCATAATGTAAGGTGTCGACCGGGGGCCGTTTCACTAAACTTCATAAGACTAAAATGTTCTTAAGTGCAAAATTATGATAGTCTGTAAACTTCACATTATCAATGTTTTCTTGTAAACAATTATTGGATTTACATTTATTGAGCATAGGCTGCATATGCAGCCTATGCTCAATAAATGTAAATCCATCAATTGAAATTTCCACACAATCCTAAATTTGCACTTACGAACAGTTTAGTCGTACAAAGTTTAGTGAAACTGGCCCCAGAAATCCAAACTGTGGGACTGTCAACAAGTGAAATCAACAAATAAAGTTAGGTAAACAAAACAACGATAATTTGCAGTTACATGTAAACGATAAATGGAATGAAGTGACAACACCAATGCTTCTCGAACAAATAGTACGAAGACCGACTCTTATATGTATATTTTCTACATCATTTACACTATTTTATAATAGCGTTGTAAGAATGTCACAAATGATGGAAATTATGTTAAAGTTAAGTCAAATGCTAATACCAGGTCAATCAATAGTACTATGTATTTGAGTCATCTAATGAATCTATATAAGGCTATAATTTTACAAAACATATAATGTACAAAATTTAAGTTGAACAAGAGGCACAAATGGGCCTGTATCACTCACCTGAAATTATTATCCCCATTATAAAGCAAGTCAAAAACGGCACAGACTGGCGTTTGTTCCATCAAAATTCGTCTGCCAGTTCATAAAAAGTAATTTGAATAATTATTCAGGTTCTCTCAAATTATGGAAAGTGCATTGGGGAGGAACGGATCACAGGGACAAACAGGTCAGTTTTGCATTTCAAGCCTGGAAAAGTAACACATAAGCAATAATGAATTTATTAAAAATATAATAACATAAATCATAACATCTACCACCTCTGAAGGCTAACCCAATATTTCTATCTTTCGGCGGCAATCGTGGACGACGAATCATTCAATTTCGACAAAAAATGCTCCAGAGTGATTGTCTCCTCGATACCTTCGTTGAAATCGGTCTGGCAGTTTGTGAGAAGATTTTTTAAGAAGTTCACCAAATATTTGATGGCGGCCATCTTGGATTAGGTAACACCTCCATTTTAACAAATATGAAAATACTTCACACATAAGACCATAACTGTGAAGTTTGATCAGCATCGGCCAAGCAGTTCACAAGAAGAAATGTATAATAAAATGACCTTTCGGCGGCCATCTTGGATGACGTAATCATCCGATTCCGACAAAAAAGACTCCAGAGTGATCGTCTCTCGATACATTCAATTTGATATATGACATGACAATATTGACCCTTACTCGACTCCTGGGCTCCGACAATTTTTAATACCGGGGTAATAATTTTAACAAATCTCAATGAGCATTGACTATCGATCATTCATGCCAAGTTTCCTCCAAATTGGTCTGGCGGTTCGTGAGAAGAAGATTTTTAAATAATTTGACCTAACTTTCTATGGCGGCCTTCTCGGATTATGAGACGACGTCCATTTTAACAAAAGGCTTCAACCATGCAGTTGACCAGCATCGGCTAAAGCGGTTCACGAGAAGACGTTTGAAATCTACATGTATAATAAAAGGGTGAACTTTTGGCGGTCATCTTGAATGACATAATCATCCGATTTCGACAAAAAAGGCTCCACAGTGATCGGCGCCTTGATACTATAGGAATGAATGGCCTTTTTGTAGAATTTATCGGGGTATAAACTTGGAAAAGTCGCTTATAATTCCAGCATTTGAAATAAATTCATCAAGAAAATGTGTTTATTTTCCGTTTTCTTAAGAATTATTTTAACTGCGCCTCACGGTTACGGAAAGTAGTTCGGCGTGGGAGTTTACTGGGATATAAATTTTGGACAGAGACATGCTACGGGCCAATCAAATGTTAGGGAATTGTGTAAATATTTTTGTGCTGGAATTATTGATATACAGTCGAACCTGCTCGGGCGGTCACCTTTAATCAGCGGTCACCGCCGTTAAGCGGCCACTTCAAATTCCTCCCGCGCATTTTTTGCTATATAAAACGCTTTCATTCAACGGTCACTCGTCTAGCGCGGCCAGCGGTCATTAATTATCATCCCAACTAGTGATCCAATTTCATTAAACGGTCACCTCTAATCTCGATTTCAATGTACCCTGCGGCGGTCGTTACCGATGCGCGAATTAACAATGATGTCAGCAGTCAATGCGGGTAATTAAAACACCTAACACGTCGCCGCGTATGCGATATTGAGAGGGTGTTTCACAGGTGCAAATTGTGTTGCCCGAATTGTCGGCGCATTATTGAAAGAACAGCCTATCGCATCCGGGTTCTTGCACCCTTGTCCGTCGATTCATAATTTCTATAGGTTACCGACACAAATGTTGTAAAAAGGAACAGCCCATTGCCAGTTACCAAATTGACAAAACACGAATAGCTGATATAATTGGTGTGTATTGCCCAGGACCGAGTGTAACCGGCTCAAATATAATTTAAGCAAATGGCCTCATATGTCGAATATGAGCCGAATGTCGCACTTATTGACTGCTTTTGCTGACATCGCCTATGCATTATTTACATACACAATTGGAAATGAATCCAAATTCGACTTGACCAATACCCAACAAAAAAAAAAATAAAATAAATTATCCCACACCATTTCCGATTATACCACATTATGCCCTATTATCTAGTACAATAAATTGTCTACAATATGAGTCTTGCAGATCAACAGTTGCAGTAGGTTGTAAAATAACAACAAAAACGTGAACATTGGTGTTTTTATTTGTTGACAGATTTTTTATTTCATTAAATGATATAATCCACTCATTACATGTTCAGGTTCAATTTTGAAAATATTAAATAAATATAAAGATACACATTTATATTGCATTAAAACATACATATTTAATCAATATGGTACTCTAAATTAATAATTAATATTATTTATTACATTTGTATTATCAAGTCAGCATACATGTCTATGTTATCTTTATCTTCATTTCAATTTTCAAAATTTACCTGAAATTTACCTGAAAACACAACCCTCTATTAAGAGGTCACCTCTGTTAAGCAGCCAGTTTTGTCACTTCCCTTGGGTGGCTGCTTAAGACAGGTTTGACTGTACACTGCAGCTCCAATATAACGCGGTGGTCGGGGTCCAAGATTTCAAACCGCGATCGAATCCGACCGCGTTATAAAATTTTGGGACATGCACGGGTACTGGTACTGCACGGGTTACTGGAATTCCATTAGCAACGGACCCATATAAAATCATGTCATTTGAACACAAGTTAAAGTAATTATTAATAATGCCTATGACATACAAACTTGTATTAATGTATTAAACATATGAGTTATTTACAAAATCATGCTTATTACGTTGTATAGTGCTCGCGATAGACAGACGCTTATTACAATGTATACTACTCGCGATCAACAGACGCTTAAACGGATTAATTGATAATAAATAATGCCTATGGTCACGTGTCCTGCCTATTCATGCGGACGATTAGCTGTTGATACGTGCATAATCTCAGGATGTGGGGTCACGTGATCTATTGCAAGTCATATTGATGAATGAAATTTACGATTTAAGCGAGATTGCCGTGGGCTGCAGTGTAAACAATGGACCACGTGATCCTATACCCAGATAATGCTGAAACACCAGTCTATTTATAGAACGCTAAATATTACACCTGGGAGTAAAGAAAAAGAAAGGCGATCGAACACACAACCATTTATTAGCGACAATTATGTGTTAACACGGATACATTGACATTACTTGGTGACAACAAGCGGTACATTTACGTGACTGGAGAAATGGTGCTCATGGGATTTGTGACCAGTGTAGCTTCTGATCAGGCGTTACATTGGTGGTATGGTGAACAAGGTTGATCCTGGCAAGACTGTGCATATGTACAGGCTGATCTGGATCTACGCTTGTCACCATAAGGCCCCATAAATATACATGTACACGTAATTGTAGTAAACAATTGTGGTAACATTGTCACATTATTTATTTTTATCATTTAATGTTTTTTTTTAAATGTGCTGCTCACTCTACTGTCTATAATAATCTAAGTTCTATTAAAAAACGATGTCAATTTGCGCTGTTTAACGGTGTCTCTGGCATCTGCCCTGGCCTGACAGATAATGTTTCTCATATGGTGCACTTGCGCTGCTGTGTCGGATGTTGACGACTCGAGGCATCGGAATCAACTAATTACACGATGACTACGACGTCCGACAATTTTTTTTATTATTTTTTTTCTTTGTTTTTTTTTATTATTTTTTTCTCGATTTTTTAAATATTTTTTTGGGATCCACGAGAGACACGCGTTATAATGGAGATCGCGCTATACGCGACCGCGTTATAATGGAGCTGCAGTGTATAACATCATATTTGGTCAAATGTTAAATTTAAGCCCTATGTGACCCCCCCCCCACACCCATTTTTGATCCGGAGTAATCATTTTAACTACCGTAACTGAAAGAGCATTGACTAACGATCATTACTTGCAAGTTTGACGAAATCGGTCTGGCGGTTCGTGAGATGAAGATTTTTTAAGAACTTGACCTAATTTCCAATTGCGGATATTTTGGATTATGGATTTTAACAAATATGAAAAGTCTTTACCTACGTATTATAACTGTGAAGGTTGACCAGCATTGGCCAATTGATTCTCGGGAAGAAGACATTTGAAATCTATAATAATACAAGAGGGCCATGATGGCCCTAATTCGCTCACCTGACTCCATGAACACCAGAGGAGAATGTGACATTGAGTTCATGTGTTTTAAAAAAATTGTGCTATTTTTAGATGGCGGTCATCTTGGATTAAGCGATGACTCTCATTTTACAAAATCTGAAAATGCTTCACCCAGCATCGGCCATGTGGTTCCTGAGAAAAAGACGTTAAAAATCTTGAATAAATGGACCTTTTGGTGGCCATCATGGATGACATAATCATCCGATTCCGACAAATATTGCACCAGAGTGATCGCCTCATTGATACCTTCAATTTGATATATGACATGACTATATTTAGATGGCGGCCATCTTGGATTAGCGATGACCTCCATTTTAACAAATCTGAAAAGAAAGGCTTCACCCATGGACCATAACTTTTAAGTTTGGCTACCATGGGCCAAGCGGTTCATGTGAAGAAGAATTTTGAAATCTAATAAAAGAACGACCTTTTGACATTTCGGCGGCCATCTTGGATGACATAACAATCCGATTTGGACAAAAAATGTACCAGAGTGATCGCCTCATTGATACCTTCGATTTGATATATAACATGACCATATTCGGTCAAAAATAAAATTTGACCCCATGGGCCACGCCCATTTTTTGACCCCGGGGTCACCATTTTAACAACTTTGAAAGAGCAATGTACATCGATCATTCCTACCAAGTTTCGTCGAAATCCGGAAAGCGGTTCATGAGAAGAATTTTTTGATTTTTTAAGAATTTATGCTATTTTTAGACGGCGGCCATCGTGGATTAGCGATGACCTCCATTTTAACAAATCTGAAAAGGCTTCACCCATGGACCATAACTTTTAAGTTTGGCTACCATGGGCCAAGCCGTTCATGTGAAGAAGAATTTTGAAATCTCTAATAAAAGAACGACCTTTTTACCTTTCGGTGGCCATCTTGGATGACATAACAATCCGATTTCGACAGAAAATGCACCAGAGTGATCGCCTCATTGATACCTTCAATTTGATATATGACATGACCATATTCGGTCAAAAATAAAATTTGACCTCAATTTGACCCCACGGGCCACGCCCATTTTTGACCCCGGGGTCACCATTTTAACAACTTTGAAAGAGCAATGTACATCGATCATTCCTACCAAGTGTCGTCGAAATCCGGCTAGAGGTTCATGAGAAGAAGATTTTTTAAGAATTTATGCTATTTTTAGACGGCGGCCATCTTGGATTAGCGATGACCCTCCATTTAACAAATCTGAAAAGGCTTCACCCATGGACCATAACTTTTTAAGTTTGGCTACCATGGGCCAAGCGGTTCATGGTGAAGAAGAATTTTTGAAATCTCTAATAAAAGAACGACCTTTTTGACCTTTCGGCGGCCATCTTGGATGACAGAACAATCCGATTTCGACAAAAAATGCACCAGAGTGATCGCCTCATTGATACCTTCAATTTGATATATGAAATGACCATATTCAGTCAAAAATAAAATTTGACCCCAATTTGACCCCACGGGCCACGCCCATTTTTGACCCCAGGGTCACCATTTTAACAACTTTGAAAAAGCAATGTACATCGATCATTCCTACCAAGTTTTGGCGAAATCCGGTTGGAGGTTCTTGAGAAGAAGATTTTTTAAGAATTTGTGCTATTTTTAGACGGCGGCCATCTTGGATTACGTAATGACGTCATTTTAACAATTTTGTAATCCCCCTACCTAAGGACCATGACCATGAAGTTTGGTGACTATAGACCCAATGGTTACCGAGGAGAAGACGTTTGAAAATGTTCACGGACGACGACGGACGACGACAGACACATTGCGGTAACAATAGCTCACATGAGCTTCGCTCAGGTGAGCTAAAAAGAATGACCATTCGACGGCCATCTTGGATGACGTAATCATCCGATTTCAACAAAAAATGCTCCACAGTGATCGGCTCACTGATACTATCTATCTGATCTGTAACATGACCATATTTCATCAAATGTGAATTTCACCCCCGGGCCCCGCCCATTTTTGATCCCAGGGTCGTCATTTCAAACAAACCTGCAAGAGCATTGACTATCGATCATTCCTTCAAATCGGTCTGGCAGTTTGTGAGAAGAAGATTTTTTAAGAAGTTGATATGAAAAGGCTTCACCCACGGACCATAACTGTGAAGTTTGACCAGCATCCAAGCGGTTCACAAGAAGACATTTGAAATCTATATTAAAAGGATGACCTTTCGGCGGCCACCTTGGATGGTGTAATCATCCAATATTGAGAGAGTAGAATTTAAGGCAGCAACAGCATATATGTAGCTGATGTAGCTACCTTGTATTTTCTGCATAAGTTAGCTGTATATTGGGAGATAATAAAATAAAAAGTGAGGAAATATGGAAATTGAAACGTCAGGCATAAAAAGCCGAAAGTACATGTATAATTGAGCTGACACCTATGTATAATCAACATTATCGCATATGAGATTTTTGCCGAAAAATGATTTCTATAAATGGCCATAGCTTTTCACAAGGCTAACAAAAGTTGGTGAAATTTTCAGAGCAAATGCGGTATTATATTCATTTGGTCTGAAATTTTCACCAACTTTTTATCTCATTTACAGGAAATATGGCAATTTTTCATAACCATTAAGGTAGATGTGCCCTTATTGGAGCCCCATGTAAAGTAAATGGAAATAAAACAAAAAATCTACCTCAAAAACGTAAAGTAACCGACACACATATTATATATCCACATTTCAAGTATATGTATATAAGTATACTGCCAGCATCAAAACGAGAAATACTGCAGTAGTTTGTGAATAATAAACATAATTTAACGTTTACATATATAAACACACTGTATACACAGGTGTGCAATGATAACATATATACATAATAAAAACAGCTGATCGTGCCTATTATTGTCTAACTACAACACAATGTGTAAATGTCACGCTAGCAGTACAAGCACCAATATATAATAAATATTGAGATATGGATTATTTTTGTAAGTAACTTTTGGTTTTTCAGCTAGATTTTTCGTTTGATGTCCATTGACTTTACATGGGGCTCCAATAAGGGTACACCAACCTTACAGGGATTCCGCTGGTGAAAATAAAAAAATCGCCACTTCAAAAAATTGGCGACAAAAAATTCGAAAATTGTATTTTTTTTTCGCCAATTGTTTATTTTTATCGCCAATTGCGAAAGTGGCGATCGCCAGCGGAATCCCTGACCTTAATGACAAATATTTTAAGGTTGATTATCTAATGTTTGGCTCTCATGTCAAAATATATACCGGTACTATATTGCGAGCTGTTCAAGGAATGTTTGAGAGAGCCGTTGTTGTATTCCAATTATGAATACTTCTTTACACAGTTATGGTGATTATTTAACTATGAAGGTATCGTTAGAATCTTCTTCCACATGGTGTGTAACTACATTGTAACACACAATTCAATGTCATATTGTTTCAAAGCAGAAATTGCGGATTCCAACCAGTCAGTTACTAGTAATTGATTTGTATGAAGCTTACATTTTAGGAGGAACAGTCAATATGAACATGCTTGAATATGTTTACACATGGCAGTTAATGTTCAGGAATGTGCATCATGGAAACTGAAGTAAGTCGGAACTACTCCGGATTGCATAACTGTAGCATTCTTTGCATAAATATGGTCAATCAGTGTCCTTTTTCTGGTAGTAGGGTTTGAGATGACTTGTTGATAAGTAACGTTTCGCGACTCTAACTGAAATACTTTTGAAGATATGCGCGACACAAGTTGAATATCCCCACTTTTCACTAAGTCAAGGGCCATAACTATGTGAATACTGGATGAATCCGCATCTAAAACACCAGGTGCGCAACTTCACACGATGACCAGTATCCCTGTAAAGTTTTGCGACACTAACTGAAATACTTTTGAAGATACGCGAGGCGCGACACAAGTTGAATATCCCCACTTTTCACTAAGTCAAGGGCCATAACTCCGTGAATACTGGATGAATCCGCATCTAAAACACCAGGTGCGCAACTTCACACTATGACTAGTATGCCTGTAAAGTTTCGCGACTCTAACTGAAATAATTTTGGAGATAGGTGCGACAAAAGTTGAAAATCCCCAATTTTCGCTAAGTCAAGGGCCATAACTGCGTAAATACAGGATGAATCCGCATATAAAACCCCAGGTGCGCAACTTCACACGATGACAAGTATTCCTGTAAAGTTTCACGACTCTAACTCAAAAACTTTTGGAGATATGCACAACACAATATATGCGGACGGACAGACAACCAAGCCAAAAACAATATGTCTCCCCATTCATGGGTGAGAAATAATGCTCTAGAGTAATTGTCTCCTCGATACCTTCAATTGTTTTTAAGAATTTGACCTACTTTTCTATGGCAGCCATCTTGGATATGTGACGACGTCCATTTTAACAAATCTGAAAATGAACAACACAAATACCATACCCGTGAAGTTTGGTCAACATCGGACAAGTTCAGAAGATGTTGGAAAATTGTTGACAAACGACGTGCGGACAAAAAGCGGTAACAATAGCTCACGTGAGCCTTCAGCTCAGGTGAGCCAAAAATTAGTAGTTTCCAGTCCTAACTACATTGCATACTTACTCCATAACAGAGCATAGTTGGCAGAACTGACCATCACAGGCGTCACAGCGTCGGATACAGCCATGACACACGGCCTTCTCACAGAAGCCACAGTGGTCCTGGGACGCTGCCTCGCCCTTACAGCACTGGCAACTGTTTCTGTTCGCTGCTGCAATTGTGATTATCTCCCTTGTCACAAATGTCATTACAGTGGAACCTATCTAAACCGAACACCCTGGGTGCTCCCTGTGTGTTCGGTTTAGAGAGGATACACTGATACTGGTACCTCCCAGGGTGTTTTTTTGTTTAGAGAGCCACTGCTACTGGGACCTCCCAGGGTTCTCGGTTTAGAGTTTCGACTGTATTTTCAGAACATGATGTTTGCATTCTAATATCTTCAGCAATGACACAACTTGTTACTCAAGGTACATGATATGCATTAAGTATATCAGGGCAATAAGGGTGATTTTGTCTCCCTCAATGATGCCACTGCTCCCTAATTTGAGCTGGAGAAGTTTTTCACAATATAAAACAGGGGGGTGGGATTTCTTGGTGCGCCTCATACTTCCTACGCATTTCCTAGCCTTACCTGATTAACTTGTATGAAACTATATACAAGCACAGGCTCAGGTTTCATTAATCCAGTCACATACAGGTACATGTATGCATACCTTTCCTGGAGAGAAATGCTGCCAAAGTGGATTTGGGTTTTGTCTTTAGTTCGCTGTGATTAACAAGTTTGCCGGACTGTGTGATGTGAAGCTGGCCCTCAGGCACAATATCCTCCTCTTCCATTGGCACCTCCACCTCCACACTCACAGGTGGCTTGTCTATAATATTGTCATTTGCATCTCGCTCCAGACCCAAGAAACTCTTCTTTGATCCACTGAATAGCAGCTGCTTAGTTTTCTCTAAAGAGAACAAGAAATGGCATAGTTACACCAGAGGGGCCGTTTCACTAAACTTCCTACGACTAAATTGTTCGTAAGTGCAAAATTATGATAGTCTGTAAATTTCACATTAACAATGTTTTCTTGTAAACAATGATTGGATTTACATTTATTGAGCATAGGCTGCATATGCAGCATATGTGCTCAATAAATGTAAATCCATCAATTTAAATTTTCAGACGATCCTAAGTCTGCACTTACGAACATTTTAGTCGTACAAAGTTTAGTGAAATGGCCCCCAGGGCTCCAGATAAGGAATTAGTAATTGAGTATTGTCACTCCATCATTTCTGAATAATTGGGTATTTCAAAATTTTAATTGGGTAAAATAAAATCACATTACTGTTTACACATCAACAGACAGCAATTATTGAATAGTTTGCTTCAAAATGAAAACAATTCTAATGAAATACCAAGATGTGTTTTCAAGGAAAATAAAACAAATATGCTATATTTGTGGTGTTTTTACAGTTTTCTGCAGCATGATAAACGTATCACAAATATTTTAATGCTTTTTGATACTCGCTACTTCTGATTTCAATTCGGTTTTTGGCAATTTTAATTTGGTATTTAAGCAAATACACAGCTTATTTTTCAACAAGCGAAGTGGAAATTCGAAACCACCAAAATGCAGATGATTCTGATATGCGATCAGACAATTGACAATGGTAAATTACATGTTTATTAATGAATCATTATTTCTTGGTTACTTTTAATCGACTGGATGTTCAAAAGGACAATAAAAGGTAGGAAATTACCTGTAGGTTGGACAAGTTGCTTACACATTTGCGATTGTGACTGGAGAAATGGGGCTTATGCGATTTGTGACCAGTGTAGATCCAGATCAGCCTGAGCATTCATACAGTTTGATCGAATCTGCACTGTTCGCCATTCCATCAATGAAACAAATGTCATGCTTCTAACAAGCAATATAGATCATTATCTGACAGGACTGTGATATTTGATTAGGAGTGACACTGGTCACGAATCACATAAGCCCCATTTCTCCAGTCAAAATACTAACACCATTGTAAGTTAGACGCACACATCTCTAAGTCCCCAAGGACCTCAACAGGGGTTCGAGATTATTGGAAAGTAGATATAATTTAGTTGCCCAGCAGCTGATTTAACTGGGCAGCTGGGCAATGGATTTGGTAATCCCGAAGTTTGATCGGTTTCTGTCATGTAATGACCTGTGTCAGTAGATGTTATTCACAACACTTATTTATCTCATTTATATGTACTTTATTCAACCAAAATTAAGGAAAGACATGATAATACCACAAACAACTACTGCAAGTAAATGTCTATTGATACTATTGTATTTACATGGGAATTCAGCAGTTATCTTGCAATGTAGGGATTGTCTGGCAACAGTGTAGACTTAAACTAAGGAGGGTGAATTACTCTGGGACCATTTTACCTGGGGGAGTGGAGTGAATTTCAGTAATTCAGTAATTTCATTAACAAACAAAACAATAAAGTGATCCATACATTTTTTTGGGTAATATTGTCGTAACGACAAATAACCTATCTCGATGGTTGGTTTGCTTATATTTAAGGGTGGTAATTGGCTCTAAGACCTTCCATACCCGGGGTGTTGAACCCAAGAAAGAGGCCGAATTAAAAGTAATTTAAGGTGTCATAAAAAACCCAAAGTAACATTGGCAGGTGCGCGTTTAAGCGACAATTTGTGACCTATGTGCCTAAGTGTTCACACTGAAAAGGGCAGTTTGTTTATCTGATCCGGGTCGCCCCGTGTTCGAAAGGTGTTCCTGGGTAGAACCAGCCTCTCCACTCACTCCTGCTGGAGTCCTCAAGCGACGTCAAAATGGGCATCAGGCTCGCTCTCTGTGTAGGTGTTGTACACCGCCTGTCATAGAGAAGCAAGCGAGTTGAATCCCATCATCGGACAGTAGAGCCGTGTGTTGTGGTCATCCATCCGCATCAGCTGCTGGTCACTCCTGACAGAGCTCCCAGATCGAATCCATTCCTCAGTAGCCATTGCCGCATCGTATGTAATCAAGAAGCAGGAGTATGGTATGTTGTCTGCTCAAAGTTCTGGCCCCATTGCTGTGATGTAGCCGTGTGCAATGGACCCATCCACTGATGTGGATAGGATCTTGGAGGCGGCGATGATATGGTCCGGTTCTTTCTGGATCTTTGCTCAGCTCAGATAAATGTTCGACCCTTTACCCCAGTCGTGGTTAAGTCCAGTGAATAGATGAATCCACCCCCCCCCCCACCCCCGCATTTCTCACACGACTCCAGATCTGCAGGTGAAGACCCTGCAGAAGAGTCCATTTCTTCCGAGCTGCTGGTCATCCATGATTTGTCCGTCCCCGGTGTGTCGTCACTGCAGAGTTAAATGACCTCTATGGCGTAGGGATCATTAGAGTCCTTCCTGGTGGCTCGGAGTCCATGGCAGGAACAGAAGGAGTTTGCTTAGCGGCTGGGTTTCCCCTACTGGCCGACAGCTTTGCAATGGCAGCCACTTGCCGCTGTCTTCTCCTTTTTTCCCGCCTTTGCAGGAAATACGCCTTGTTCCTTTGTTTCGTCTTGGCGAGAAGTACATCAGCCGGAACTGGAGTGCTGTTCTGCGTCGGCGAATAGCTCCAGTTCACTTCGAAAGTGTTGTGTCCACTATGCACTCGGTACAAGGGCTTGTCAACACATCCTTTCATCAACGGCGATAACAATTTTGATAGCTCCGCGAGACAATCCAATAAAGGGATCTTGTCAGATTGACGCATGCATGTCTATAGTTTGTTTCACGAAAGCTGCCCAAATTTTACGGCTATATCAGGGTTCAATCTAGGCCAAAAGTTTAGGGAGAAGTCATTTCTCCCTCCAGGCAAAATAGGGAGAAGTGAGGGGAAATTAGGGAGAAGTGATCAAAATCATATGTTCCCTGATTTTTTCTCTTACTTTAACTCTATAAAAATCGGGTTATGCTAACATCGATTGGAAAAAGTTGTGCAAAAGGACGAAACTACGTAGGTACGAAATCGCCGAAATTGTCCGTGATATTTATAGACTTTTTCATGTTTTCTGACAATAGAGTTAGCCATATTTGGTTGAAATAAACAGTTAGTAATGTAATACACAATACTTGTTTTCGGCATCAAAGGATTTCATTAGAATATATCAATTTCGTATATAATTCTTTCACACTTTTCGGCGAAAAAGAAAGTTGCAATCATGGGCTACACATGTGTAGGCCACGACTAGGTTCGTCAGGTGGCGCCTCGAGTGAGTATACCCACAATCGTAGCTAACGATTGGATGCTATTTTTATTTCGGAAATGGTATCCCACAAAGCGTCATAAGCTGACAAAAATGTGTGTAGACAACTACGAAATTTGTTCGCCACCGGGCGACCCAGCTTATAATTTTTACTAGCCCGACCCAGAAACGACTCGCATCTGGCACCCTTTAAAACACGTGTTTGCATGTGTTTGTTTTGTCTGGTTGAGAGTATTCGCAGGGAGTGAACTATACCGGGTTCATGATCAATTGCTGATAGATCTATTGCCGACGTCTTTCGCAACATTAACCCGTCAATCGTGCCACTAAGGGCTGCCTTTATGCTTTACTTACCAGCGATTGGCTGTACTGTATAAATAAATTCGCCACGAGAATAACACGTGTTTTGAACTGACAATTACAGTAGCCAGAAGCAATGTTTGGCTAGGGGATTAATGAAACTATCGACCCGTGACTTATTGCCACAGCGGGTAGGCATGATTTTAGTGAATCGCATAATGATGTGATGGAAATTTGGTCAAACAATCGGGTGCCGTGAAACAAATGGTATTGTAAACAGTTTGGCAGGCCTGCAATTAGCGAGATTTAGGTCAATGGGTGGGAAATGGGGATTACCTGAACAAATTTGGTTCCAGCTTTTTTTAGAATTTCCGATATTTTGCGAGACTTTTTAAGGTGAAGTGCACTTCTCCTTGCCGGACACATAGGGCGACTTGAGCGGAAAAAAAAGCGACGACCTCGCCCAAGTCGCCCCCAAAATTGAACCCTGTATATAGACAATTAAAAAACAATACTATTTTCGATATTAAATTAAAGGAAAATTTAAGAATGAGCCTTCTTTTTATTTCGTGAAATTTGGTCAAATATTGATTTTATTACGAAAAATTGATTTCTCTATGGGAATTTAACATGGGGGAAAAAGAGGCAAGGAAGTGTGGGAGGAGTCAAAAAACGAAAAAAATTGGAAATTGACTCCGAAAACTGACTAGATAGCTTGGATATGATCTAACTAAGAAAACAAAAGTTAAATTTTGAAAATCGGTCCAGGATTACTGAAATTCTAAAAAATTTCCCCATGTTAAATCCCCATAGACATCTTCACTCGTGAAGATGTCTATGGGGATTTAACATGGGGAAATTTTGTTTTCGCAATAAAATCAATATTTGACAAAATTTCACAAAATAAAAAGAAGGCTCATTCTTAAATTTTCCTTTAATATAATTATCGAACAAAATATTGTTTTTGAATTGTTTATATGGCCGTAAAATTTGGGCAGCTTTCGTGAAACAAACTATAAGTCCCCACCATTTGACAGTATAGGAAGACAGATAGAACATCTTGCTGCTACGCTGGTCGAGACAAGAATGCATCTCGATTGTAATGCAGGAATCATATGAAATTGTTCCACATGGTATTTAACGACAGCATGTTAACTATTGTGTGCCGAAACCTACAAGGAACGAGTCGATCAGAGTCGACAGAAAACATATTTTACCATAGAATGAATAGTCATACTTCCGCTCTCGCTACAGTATGAAAGCGGTGCTCTATAAATACGTTAGCAACTTTCTTGGTTTGCGACGCGATTCGAGATGCGGCATTTTGGAACACGATTATGATCGAACTAGTATACAAACGGTCCTGAAATTATCTCTATAAGTACAATAAATCATTATTTTCTGACGTGCGCATATCAAAACAGTATGGTATGGCGATGTTGTGCTTTTAAACGCGGGTTTTAAAAACGACCATCATATTTTCTGTGTGTTCTCCATATTGTTTCCATTTCCCGATTCATTCGGATATCCCTGCATGTGAAACATTCAAATCTGGACCTAATCACGTGTTTAGTGGGCAGGGCTATAGCGACATACACATGACGTCATCCTACAACTTTTACTACAAACCCACCGGAAATAGTAAATAGTAAGCGCGTTTGCTTCTGTTCGGGTGTCAGTAATACGTCAAATTCGGCTTCAATAACTTCCTTTATTGTTTTGTCAATCACACTTAATGTTGAATTCAAGCTTTTTCTTCTAAAACCTTTGCCTTTGGTTGTAAATTGCTTGTCACAATGAACACATGTTGTGGCGGCCATTGTTTCGCGCGGTACAGTTCTTTAGTGTTTAGCGGATAGCTAAGAAGATTATTGCTGCATACGTCTTTAAAGTAGAACATTTGGACAAGTACCTGGTACCAATAGACAGGAAAAAGTATCTTCTTTCCAAATTGGGTTACTTTTTTAGTTTATTCCAATGTTTTCCATGCATAATTCCTTGTTTACCTAACGCACTGAATTAGTCAGTAACGGATAGCTTTGGTGTTTATCGGATACGTGTGCGACAGTTGCTGAGGGGGTGTCTCAAAACATTCCAAATCATGTATTTGTTTTGTAAATGACTAGGAAACATGCTTACATGCATATCACATTAACACTGATTAAATCTGTTTCATCATGTAATGTGTACATGTGTAACTGAAAAATAAAAAATATTTTTACACTGCTTAAACTTTTTTTTTCATCCCAATATTTTCTTGAAGCAATGTGATGGGTGGTGCCATAAAAACAAATACATGTCGTTATGAGACTGAATTAAAATATAGAGTGATGCGGGTGGGGGGGGGGCAGTGGGGGTGGGGGGGGGGGGCAGTGGTGCGCAGATTCCCGGCGAGACATACTGAATACATACATGGTGGTAAACCGTGTATTAACTGTAATTATTAATTAATAAATCATAGAGAATAACTTCACAAATGTACATGTAACATTACCCTTTTAACCTCACAGTCATGTATAGTGGTAGTGGCAAACAGTGTACATGCAGATGAGGCGGCTCTTAATGATCAAAACGTCTCATCAGGATCTGCACTGTTTGCCACACATTTTCTATGAGTCCCGGCAATGATTCGAGTCCTGTGAAGGGTTGGGCCGAGGTGGTGGCCGTAAAACAGTGTTACTGAGTGTATTAACTGTGATTGGTGATGGTGTCCATTGATGTACCCGCCCGTCGGACCCCGCAAAATGATGGAATGAACCAATCAGATTGGCTCATTCCGTCAATCCGCAAGGCACCGACGGGCTGGTCCATCAATATACACCATCACCCTGTAATTAGTAATTAATAAATCAGACTATAACTTCACGAATGTACACTGTCATGTAATATTAACCATGTAAACCTCACATGCATGTATAGTGGTATTGACAAACAGTGTACATCCAGATGAGCCGGCTCGTAACGAGCTGGCTCATCAGGATCTGCACTGTTTGCCACATATTTTTTGTTTAGCGCCAAAATCTGATAAAAACTGATCATGAACATGAACCACCGGATACGGCATTAAATATAAAATATCCTGAAATCGCATATTTTTTCCAGCAACATTGGCGTAGTGAAAATAAAACAAAGTCAACACCCCAGAAAAAAAATTGGCGAAGGGAGGTGGGAACACCTGTGCTTTTGTTATTTTTTCCAGCAACATTCGGGCTGGAAGAGAAATAAAAACAAAGTCAACACCCCAGAAAAAAATTGGCAAGAGGAGGTGCGCACACATGAGCTTTTGTTATTTTTTCCAGCAACATTGGGGTTGGAAGTAAACAAAAAAACAGTCACCCCAGAAAAAAAATGTCGAGGGGAGGTTGGCACACCTGTGCTTTTGTTACTTTTTTGCAGCAACATCGGGGTTGGAAGTGAAAAAAAAAGAAAAAAGTCAACACCCCAGAAACAAATGGCTAGGGCAGGTGGGCACACATGTGCTATTGTTATTTTTTCCAGCAACAATGTATATTGGCGTCGAGTGAAAAAAAACCACTAAGTCAACACCCCAGCATGCGCCGACAGCTCGCCTCAACTTTTTACAGAAATTCAAACATACCGCAAAACGATCGAGTGTAAAAATCATAAAAAAAAAACGGCAAAATCTGAGACAAGGCGGCTGCCTCGTCTGCCTCATCCTGGCTACGGGCCTGACCAGTATTATTTTTATTTAGAAAATGAATGCCTTTAAAATAAATATTCACAAATTTTAAAATTGTAGTTTTCAATGTCAATTAGAATTTTCAATCCCTGTGGTGTTGATCTCTCTACAATGAAACACCCCCTCTTTCATGAAGATAGAATGAAGCTACATACATGTATAATAATAAAAGCAACGTATGTAGATGCTATGGCCAGTTTGAGAAACTGTTACGACCTGGTTAACCAAAACGTGTGACGGACTGACTGACATACGGACGGACGGACAGACAGACGGACGAACGGATCGACGGACGGTCCGAACACTGTGTGCCACCCGTACCCGGTGGTATAACAAACCCATTTGATATATTGTTCACAGGTCATATTGATTTTGAGACGATCCCCGCAAATCTGATTTGTACGCAAATTAGGATGATCCGTTACTGCCGGAAGCACGTGCGTTATTATTGACGTCTGTGTTCAGTGACATGGTGTGATTTATGAACCAAGCTTCTTTCCAGTTATAGAGGACATGATTATACATCATATTATTCACAGAGTTTGTTTCTTCCAAACTAACTGTTTATACATTTTCAGTGAAATTACTCTGGAGCGACTTACTTTCGCTTTACCTGGTGTAAACTTCCGGTTACGTCATTGTGTTTCTTGAAGCTTTACGCACGGCAAGGAAACTGCTATATCAAAGTAAACATGTCATTGTGTGGGGGATGGATCACTGTTCCTAACGGTAATATTTTATTTATTATAAATGTACAATATAAAAAAATATTGTGTTAAAAAGTATATACCTATCCGCTATACCCTAAAATCCGCTATACCCTAAAGAACTGTATGTCAGCATTCCAAATATGGCCGATTACCGCTACGCATATAATTAGCTAATTTTACCATAGACGCGCTTCATATTTTCTTCTTGTGATACGCCCAAGTCAATTTGTTTGGTGCCAACATGTTGCTTAAATTGCAGGGGCGATGACTCTCCGAATGGGTTTCTTCGTTTTGGCATAGTCAGCTTAAAATTCACCTAAATTAAACAAAATCAAAACAATAACAAAACAATGGAGATCGCGGGAAAGAATATCAACTTCCGGCGAGATGTATGCCGAGTTTGTTTTAATATAAATTTTCCCCGGCGAGAAGCGCTATTCGCTATTGCTGGATCCTTCTTCTGTCGAGTTACTGAAACATTAAATACTTTAAGTTATATCAATTACCCAGCATAAGTGAACTCAGTGATCGTCTTCCTCCAAAGCAAGCTTGGTAAACCAGGGTAGCTAAACAAATTAATCAGTTCTGTACTGAAAATTATATAAATGATTCAACAGATAAATCTTCACTACTGTATCAATGATGAATGTATCTTAATTACCTCCGCGTTAAAGTCACACATCATATATGGAACTCATTAGATGCAGCTGTTACTGAAGTTCGTAAAGGAATCACCCGTGCACGAATGGTCAAGGAACATAAATGCTCCAAACAAACAAATCTAAAGTTAGCCACTACCTGATAGACTCTACAGTACTTGTCCGCTGTGCCGTCTTGAACCAGAAGATATAGTACACGTAATAACTAGATGTTCTGAATACCATAACATAAGAAAAACCTACCTTCACTATATAAATAAGGAACTGATAGTACTACTATGAACAAATGTGTGGAGCTCGGAGTACAACAACAGGACCAGAATAACTCAATTCATCCTGGACAGCAATCATCTATACCAATACAACGAAAATCTGAACGTTACACGACTAAATCGTATATCAACTGAGCTGTGTGAAAAAAATACACTTAATACAAAGGATTAATTAATGCACTTAGCGCGATGGCTGCCAGTATCTTAATTTAATATAATCTCATTATTCCAGCATGTTTACAAAGTGATTAAGAAGTTTTCAACACAATCAGTACCATAATAACTATATAAACTACGAGGATTACAACCTCGGTACACCTGTGGAGAGGTGGCTCAATACAGAGACAAGAAGCTATTTTCATCTACCCAGAACAAATGTTCGGGGTGCATATATAGTCGTCACATTGTCCGTATGTCCATCTGTGCGTCTGTCTGTCCAAAACTTGTGTTAATTATACCTACTATCTATGTTACCGTAAGTCGGATTGGCTTGAACTCAAACTGCATATAAATGTAATGTCCGAATGTGGTGGTGAGACACGATCGCCCGGTTATCTCAGTTGGTAAGAGCGCTGTGCTCGTGTTACATGGGTCGTGGGTTCAAACCCCACATCGGGCGACACTTTTTTCCTTTAGAAATACATTATAAATTTGCAATCATCCATATTTGCATTGCACATCGTTGCATGTATTATATAGCTCGATCACCCATGCAGCCCATGTGCTCAACGTCAAGGTCAAATGGCTCTGACAATTTGCGTTCAATTTGTTTTGCGTCAAAGTAAAAGTATAGACGCTATCCATCAGCATTAGGGGAATTTGGGAGAATATGGGACGTTGGGTAATATGGGAAAATGTTGAAATTCTCAGATATCGATGTTGTACAGTACTAGTACGCCGGATTTGAAAGATTACATTCCAGGAATAACAATTGGTTCCTTCCATATACGGAAAAAAGTTGTGAGGCGGCAGAATTTTAACGAGGTAATTATTATTTATTTATACATATCATGTACACTAATGAACAAAACGTGATCAAATTATGATTATGTAAGAATCAATTGTGTGGACTTAGTGGACTATATACGCACCACGCTAGTTTAGTGTAGTTGGTATTGTTTACGATATGAGCATGACCTTTATTTCACAAAACATATAAGCACTTCGTTGACATTGACTCGGGGATCGATCAGTTTTCAATTTTAATATCACATGTTACTTTGGGGTAAAATGGGACAGTTGTCCTATATTACCCCAACGCCATTTTTCATATAGCATCGAGCAAAAATTGAACCATGCAATTGAACTTTATGTAAACTTTGATGATGCTATTTCGCATTTCAACGTACACATATGCTTAAGTTGATATAACGAAACTACATGTAATTTAATTATACAATGTACATTTGTATTTTAAACTAATGTAAACATGTTTTTGCCATTATATATATACCATGATAATAGATAGTTCATGAGACTTGAATGTCACCTTACGGGGCTCACTCTTCGTAAGCCGTGATCATTCTAAAAAAAAACGTAACAAGACAACGGCAAGGGCACTATGATAATCGTCGAACATGACTACCGGCAATGCAATGTATACTGTTTTGGTGCTCGTCTTTGGTGAGTATCATGGCTCTATTGACTATGCCTTGTTAATTGTATACTCCTATGCAAAATGTTAGCATAACGACAACTTTTGTCAGACAATGTTTCATACTTTTTTCATGACGCAAAAATAGTTAAATAAATATCAAATTATGCTAAAACCTTTGCACCATTTGCAATCCGGGATGTTTTTAACTATTATTGTGACAAAGGTCTTTATTTTTCAGACTGAACATCAATCCTGCCGTGAGACTACACTCGAAAGTCTGAACGTGTGTCATGGAAGTTCGATATGCTGCAACAAGCTACCAATGACGTCAATCGCAAACTCTACACAATCAGAACAACTGAACACAATGGAGATACTGGAAAAGTTTAAAAAAAAAACCGGTCCATATATAGCCATCGACTTCAGCATCAGTTTCCGTTGAGAATATTATCCCCATTCCAAATAAGATGACGTTCAAAGCGTCAGTCATCTTCCTCATAGGAGATAACTAGTTCACCATACCAGCAGGGTATCATTCAATTCTAAGTATAATTCCAGTAAAACCGGGTACCAGTCTAGGTAGTACATTTTAAAAAGTAGTGCGATACAATATTGTTGATTATTGCATATTAATTGTGGCTGGTTGTGATTTTTCTCTTAAAATAATTAAAGGAACATTTAACAGGTAGTCTGCAACCAAACTAAGTAAGTTTTATTTTGTTTTTCTTGTGTGTAGGGATACAGAAGTGGTAAAGGCAAACTGTGTTCCATTTTTAGAATAAAATGGCCGTAACATTGAAGCAATCTTTCAGATGACGAGGATTTTCTTAATTGATTGTCGACATATTGTTTTCTCAGCATAATTCAGTGTCACAACGCTACTAGATCATGATAATGATGGCCTGGTGGTGAGTATTTCAGTCTACATATTGTTTATTTCAGATCTTGTGACATAGGTTTACATTGAATTAAAGAGCACAATTCAATTGCGTACGCACCCCCCTAAATTCGCCGAGGTCCGCTACTTTTCAAACAGTAATCTCAACAAATCTTGAAATGCATTAATATACAGGTAATTTGCATGAAAATGTCACAATTTACCACCGTTGAAATCCGAATTTAAATGACTTAAAATGCAGGAGAGTGCATTTCAGGCCATCTAGGTTTAAAAAAATTCAGGGGAAGCATGCCCCCCGGACCCCCATAGCGTACTCGCTCCACTACGTGGGGCTCGCCCCTGACGCACCCCAATAGAAAATCCTGCGTACGGGCCTGCGTCAAGCCTCCGATGGGGACATTTTAGACGTCGACTAACGATGCTGGAATACAATCAGGGCCGTAACCAGAGGCAAAATCCAGACGAGGCGAACCAAGTCCCTATATGGAGGTCATGTAGCATTCTCCCTGACAATACCCCGGGGATTTATTATGCTCGCGCCACCGAATGCTCCGCACGGGTGAATTTCTTATAATTTCTGTATCATCTAGTCTCTTCATATTTCACACATGCGTTCTCCCGCAACTACCCCGGCGATTTGTTATGCTCGCGCCATATGGTATTACCGGCGTCCGTACGTCCCGTCCGCACGTCCCGCACGGGTGAATTTCTTATAATTTCTGTTTCTGTATCATGTAGTATCTTCATATTTCATGCATGCGTTCCTCTCATGGTTCTCCATCAGGTTGTAACAAATCCACGATCCTCGGTCCCCGCTAAACCCAAGGTCAATTTTACATGCTTAGTTGCATTCAAAACATTAACGCTCGGGTAAATTTCTTATAATTTCTGTTTCCTTGCACGGATAAGCTTGATATTTTACACACATACATTGCTCTAGTGGTCGTCTACCGCCCTGTGACAAATCCACGATCGTCCCGCCCCCGCTAAGCACAGGGTCAAGGTCACATACTTTGTGCGCTCGAAACCTTATAAACGCTTGGGTAAATGTATTATAATTTTGGTTTCCTTGCACCTATCTGCTTGACATTTCTGCTTGACATTTCATAAAATACATTGCTCTAATGGTCCTCTACCGCTCTGTAACAAATCCAAGATCGTCCCGCACCCGCTAAGCCTAGGTTCAAGGTCACATACTTGGGATCGAACCCGTTGGCCCGGCATTAAATCTTGAAATATTTAAATGTAAGTACCTTTTCATCAATAACTAAAGTCACACGGCCTCCCCAAAAAAGTTATTTGAAGAAATTCCATCAAATATTGTTTTATTCCTATGGGAATTTAACATGGGGGCTAACAATAGATTTTTTAAAAATATTTTTTTATTTGTGGACCGATTTTCAAAATTTAACTTTCATTTACTTATTTTATACACCATTTCCAAGCTATCAAGCTATATTTCCGAGTCAATTTCCAAAATATTTAGTCAATTGACTCCTCCTCCACCTCTTCCACCTCTTGACGAACCGTCTCATCAGGATCTGTACTTTTTGCAAGTAATTTTCATATTTTTGTGAGCAAAAACACACCATTTTCATAAATGGACTAGTCTGAAAATAAGTTTGTGACGGTTGGATTGGTTGCAAACTTAACATATACAAATACATTCCAGTTACTTAGGCGTAACACCAATGAAACGTCGGCGAAAACAGTTTTCAAGTACGGATTGATTACAATACAGTGCATCAGACTCATTTTGTTAATCAGTTTATATTGGGTCAATGCTCAGCTGAGCTTTTGATAAAAATAAATACCCACCCAAAGGCGTTCTTTGACATTCCTATCCCCTGCCCCATACCGGAGTAATATCGGAGTAAAATGGGTATGATTTAAAGAGGCTTTTCTTACTCATACCACGAAGTGCCTGTGTTTGTGAACACAACCAGGGAATTGTAGCCAGTTTGCCATCCCCGCTATGCGTGATTCACCTATGCACTATATATAGTATGCCTTCACAAGGTTTATGCCATGCCACTGTCTTTCTCTGTTAAGCGTCCACCCGGATGGCAAAAACCTACTTACATGTCCGGTAAAAACAAACAAGGCCTTGAAAAAACAACACATTTTAACATAAATTTAAATTGCCGCTAAATAATAAGAGAACACTATATTCATGGATAGATTTAAAACTTAGACAATATACCAAGTCCCAAATCTATTTTCTTTCTTCATAGAACCTCTCAAAACCTACGCGGATGCTTAACAGAGGAAGAACTTTGTACGACCTTACTCACAGGCACCTTGTGGGATGACTGACTTGCTCCGTGATAATGCATATGATTGCTATCTGATTGTACTTAGGATATTATTTTCTCCAAGGTGGACTGATTTACCTTGATCCCAGTTCGCTAATTGTAATTTACTAATCCGCGTGAAGGCCGGAAACCTTGTTGTTTGTGCAGGGTTCCCGGCTTTCACTAGCATTGGTAACTTACAAATATCGGGTTGTCGTTCATACCACAACGTTCCTGTGGGTTCCTGTATTGATTTATTGTATTGATTGTTTAAATTCACACAGTTCGAAATGTTTGCGCACCGGGTATGGAAGATGTTCTAGCCAATTCCCACCCTTAATTTATAAATATAAGCTGAACGAACGAATATTTGCGCATATATATGTACCCTGTGTCTACGTTTCGTTTCGTCTAATGGTTGCTCTCCATGTGACGTGTTATTTCACCATAATAAATTTGGGATGCCGACGGACACAAACGAAGAATGCGAGTATTTCCCTTCTACAGGAGAAATACAGGCGCGGATCCATCATCATCATCATCATCACCATCATCATCATCATCAACCCATCATCATCATCATCATCATCATCATCATCATCATCATCATCATCACCACCACCACCATCACCACCACCACCACCATCATCATCGGTCATTATCATCATGATGATCATTATCATCATGATGATAATTATCACCACCATAGTCATCATTTCGCTCGTTAGTGCCGTCAGCGTGTCAATATGCGACGCACGGGCGTTATTGAGAATACGTGGACCTTCTTCAGCTTTCCAGTGGAGAAACCACAGAGGTCGAATAAATAGTGGCGACAACACATTATTTGAGGTGTCCTTGGGCAAGACAACTTCGTGCTAGCCTAGTCCTATTATATCGGATAGGGACTTAAATAGTAGGTGGCCGACGTGCAAGGTCATCGAGCCAGTGCCGTCGTTAAATCAAAGCATTTACATTTACAAATTTACATTTTTTATTTGTGGCACTGGCTTAAAAGATATACCTTGGGACGTGTGCAACCAGTGTATGTCTCGATTCGGCTACGCAGATCCATTTGCGCAGTTTGATCAGGTCTACGGGTGCTTGTGACGACATATTAACACAATATATTGACTTATTTGTGGTTGTGACTCGAGAAATAGGGCTTATGGGGTTTTGCGACCAGTGTAGATCAGGATCAGACTGTGCATCCGCACAGTCTGATCTGGATCTGCACTGTTCGCCATTTTTTGCGACCAGTGTAGATCCAGATCAGACTGTGCGGATGCACAGGCTGATCTGGATCTGCACTGTTCGCCATTCCATCAATGGAATATCTTCTAACAAGTTGCGACCAGTGTAGATCTGCACTGTTCGCCATTCCAGCAATGAAATAACTTCTAACAAGTTGCGACCAGTGTAGATCCAGATCAGCCTGTGCATCCGCACAGTCTGATCTGGATCTGCACTGTTCGCCATTCCAGCAATGAAATATCTTCTAACAATCAAGATGGAGCAGTATCAGGGAAGACGACTGTGCTATTTGATCAGGAGACATACAACTCAAAAGCCCCATTTCTCCAGTCAGAGTCACATTTGTGCTCCCAGCTGAGAAAATATACGTATACGCAGTGTGCAACGAGCGTGGCTCCAGCTCAGCCTACTCTTTGTCAGACTGCGGCAAATTATGGTCCGAAATACACAATGAGACAAGCCATGTGATTCTGTACGGAAGATGTGCGAAACTGTGATATTTTCTGTAAATGAAAATATCGTAAATTTTATAAATATTTTTCATGAGATCACATGCTGACATGGCTCTTCTCAAATGTGTATTTCCTATTATTGTAGTAGCGAATACTTTCAACCTTACGGAGCCCCGCAGGGGACATGGATTTATTTAATTTATTCGTTCCCACAAAATAACAATTCATTCCATCAATTTAACAATACGTTCCCCGAATTAACAATTCGTTCCCACGATATACCAATTCGTTCCCACGAATTAACAATTCGATCCAGTGGGAACGAATTTTTATTTCGAATTCCTATAACGAAAAGAACAAGAAATGCGTCTGTCGAACGCGGATGCCACCTGCAGCATATTTGAGAAACTGTGACAAAGTGGTTAACCGAAAAATGTGACGGACGAAAAGTGTGACGGACGGACAGACAGACGGACAGACGGACGGACAGACGGACGGTCCAAAAACAATATGCCACCGGCTCTTCGAGACCGGTGGCATAATAAAATAATGCCAATTAACACGTCTAGTAATGGTAGCTGAATAGTAACAGTAATAGTAACAATTCTTTGAATTTATTTGTCTTTGAATAGTAATGTGCCCGAAAAAATGTCACATCTAAAGAATGGACGAACACATATGTCTCCCCACATTACAACCTGTGATGTGGGAATCCAGTTTTAATGTGCTGCAGTGTTTGGGAGCGAGTTGCCACTAGTACACAACAATATAATATAATACACCCTTAATTAATTGAATGCACTAATATTGTAAAACAATCAAAATAAGAGTGGCATAAGTTCTGCACAGTATGTATAAAATGAGTGATGGACATGGTTTCTGCAGTGTCAAATACATTGTCACGTTGGTTTCCGTTTGATATTAGAAAGGAAACCCGCATGGACATATTGGACACCCATGACAATTCCTCACGCCACGTTCTCGTGGGTACTTTTCGTTTGCGACAGTTGTTTTTGCAGGTGGTACTACGGAGACCAGCAGGGGACGTAGAATTCTTTTTTTTTTATTAATTTGTTCCCACGAAATAACAATTCGTGCCCTCAATTTAACAATTCGTTCTCACGAATTAACAATTCGTCGCACGAATTAATAATTATTTCCCTCAATTTAACAATTAGTTCCCACGAAATAACAATTCGTTCCCACGGGAACGAATTGTTAATTCGTGGGAACGAATTGTTATGAACAAATTGTTAATTCGAGGGAACGAATTGTTAAACTGAGGGAATGAATTGTTAATTCGTGGGAACGAATTTTATATCGTTGGAACGAATTGTTAATTCGAGGGAACGAATTGTTACATTGAGGGAACAGTTTGTCATTTCCTGGGAACGAATTGTTAATTGGAGGGAACGAATTGTTACATTGAGGGAACGAATTGTCATTTCGTGGGAACGAATTGTTAATTCGAGGGAACGAATTGTTATATCGTGGGAACGAATTGTTAATTTGAGGGAAGGAATCGTTAAATTGAGGGAACGAATTGTCATTTAGTGGGAACGAATTGTTAATTCGAGGGAACGAATTGTTATATCGTGGGAACGTATTATTAATTAGAGGGAACGAATTGTTATATCGTTGGAACGAATTGTTAATTCGAGGGAACGAATTGTTAAATCGAGGGAACGAATTGTTATTTCGTGGGAACGAATTAATAAAAATAATCCATGTCCCCTGCGGGACTCCGTATCATTCCACCAGGCACGTTGATAATAGTTGCTGAAACGTAACACTCCTTTACTCCCGTACCGTTGGTACGGGAGTAAGGCATGTTACGTTTCAGCAACTGGTACGGGAGTAAAGAAGTGTTACGTTTCAGCAACTACGTTGTGAACAGGCGGGTGCACTATGTGGCCGTGACTGGAGAAATGGGGCCTATGTGATTTGTGTCCAGTATAGCTCCTGATCGAATAGCATACTTTTGTGGAGTGATAGCTATATTGCTTGTTACAAGCATGACTGGGGTTTCATTGATGGAATGGCAAAATGTGTAGATCATGATCAGAACGTGCGGATGCACAGGCTGATCTAGATCTACACTGGTCGCAAAACCCATAAGCCCCATTTCTCCGGTCACAACCACATACGTGATAATTCTACAGCAACTTTATTTTCAGTCCCATCTTTTTTTATTTGCGCGGAAATAAAAACACAGACGGATTGAAAACAAAATGTGTATTATATAGAACTAACCGATGGAACTGATTTGATTGTGAACTAAATTGATTTATATAACACTGTTCGATTAAATAATACATGTACATGTAAATTCAGCAGTTGTTATTTATTGAGTTAGCCTTATACCGTGCAGAACATATGACGCCATATAATCATATAATTATAAATATAGCATGGGCTACGATTGTCACGTGTGTATAACTGGTTTCAGAAGCGTCCGGGGTTTAACAGGTGCGCCGTAGTTAGTTGCCCAGTCACGTGGTTTGGTCCGCTCGTTTCTCTGCTTCATTTCCTTCACCAACTGCTTCAGTCCCCGCTCCTTGTCTTGTACCGAAACTCGCGGGGTACGAGGCGTCGCGTCCTCGTCTTCCGTCTCCGTCGCCTCCATGTGCATCTTAGAGGTCACAGGCCGAGCATCTTTACACCTTCGGAGTAACTGGCGATAGTTCTTAACAACGGAATATGTCTGCGGACGAGTTTGAAAGCCCAAGCTATGGTATGTGACCGGGAGAAAACATGGAAAATGTGTACACCGCCCGGAGGAATTCGCGGCACCAAACAAGCACGTCTTACAAACTGTTTCCGGTGTACCACTCTCGTCCATTCTACTTCCGGACCAAGAAGCAAGCGAACTTGGCGTCGATTCTATTCTAGGCAGAACGGCATAGGTCTGGCGCACCTGGTTTTCCTTACGAATGAAGTTCGTTTCTTTATGAAGTTCTTTCTTCGCTTTGGTGAAATTTGTTTCAATTGTTTGGATCTTTTCTTCAAGTATTCTGTCTTGCACGTTGTTTAGTTTGCGCAGGCGCAGCGTCGAGTCTTTCTTCTGTTTCTGGATTTTGAGACTTCTGTTCATCTCCGCCTCTACATCCCAGCGGCTGGAAAACTGCTCACTGTAAACATAAACAATATAGGTTTTAAAATAGGGCTTATGAACTTTGCGACCAGTGTAGATCCAGATCAGCCTGTGCATCCGCACAGTCTGATCAGGATCTACACTGTTCGCCATTCCATCAATGCAACACCGCTAATTGAATGCTTCTAAAAAGTAATATAGATCGTTATTAGGCTACATGATTCTACAATTTGATTTGGATATACACTGGTTGCAAAGCCCATCAGACCCATTTCTCCAGTCCAGTTGTCGTTTTGGTCTGTGTAACCCCTGATGAATATGTTACCCCGGCATACTATACTGACATCTGGTAACAACAATGTTTGTTAGTAGCATCAGCAATGGGGGAATCATAATTATAACTAAACATGGCAGTGATTTAAAATATCAGGTAACGAGCTTTGTATTGGCACACTACGTACTGATAACTGATAACATAATTCGATGCCAGGCATACACTAAAATTATCCGGGATACAACGAATTGAAAACTGGCGTTTCATTGGTCAAATGCCGTTGCCGAATGACGTCAGTATAATGGCGCGACGTAAAGAAGTCCGTGTTCTTTTCAACGAAAACTTATTTTATATCATCGGTTATCATAAAACGTTACCTGATAAATTGAATGCCAACCTATAGTCCCAGAGCTGGCTCAACTTTATTTACACATTTTGGCACACGGGTTCTGATGGTGGTTTCCAATGTAAAAATGTCTGCCGAGTTCAAAAATCCATTTCTTAAAAATACACACCTGGCAGTTTTTTCACAAATCGAGGGTCTTTTAGGGGACCCCCATTTTGTAGTCATTATCCGTACAAGATAAACAAACATAGATTTCAGACATGATGTGTCATTTTCTCAAAATTAATAACACCATTGTTGGACATAAATATACAATATGACATTCTTGTGCGTTTTGTAAATTTTTACCAAATTGAGGGTTGCAAAGGGATCCACAAAATGAGTTTGTCGCTTTTTACCCATATCGACTACTGGTTCAAAAAGAACACACCATTCACCACATAACATATGCGAAACAATGGTTTTGCTGGTTCTCTGGATATATTGAATACATTAAAACGTATTGACATGGAAAATAATCAGCACAAGCCATTATTATTAGCCGATCTATTTATAGATCGACTAATATATTGGTTATCCATCGAATTCTGAAAAAGTTTGTAGCAACCCTTTTCTCCGCTATTCGGTAATCTACGAACGCGAATTTTTCTGTATCACTTCCAAATTGCATCAACCGATAAAGTTTGCTTTTTCGGCAATTATCTCCGTTTAAAACTTTACTTATAGCCAAATAACACAATTTTGAATACTTAATGAGCTGAACGCCTGAAGAGATTTAACCCGGAAGTTATTGTTGTTGAAGTCCATAGTTGGCTCTAATGGCCTTATACGCCAACATACGATTATTGGGCTAATTTAAAGGCTTTTATTTATTAAACAGAACAAGTTTCAGCCACGTATAATCGCGTAAAATGTGTTTATTCGGCTAATTTATAATCGACCTCTGCTCAAAATCTCCTTACTAGCAGCCCCAGAATTTTCGGGTTTATCCCAGCATCTCGGGTTTATCCCATTGGATCGCGTATGCGCGTCATTTGACGCTAGTTAATATTCACAAAATTTTCCACCAATCAAAACGAAGAATTGCCCTTCATAGCCAACTTTGATTTGTTTACGTATCATGCAGGGATGGCAGGGATGCATCCAGCACGCGCGATTGCGGCAATACCCCTTAATTATTGTCAATGCCGCAAATTATTGATTGTCTTGCGCCCGACATCGCGCAAAAAATCACGGATGGGGCACATTAGGCCAATCTGGGCATGTGCCTGAATACGCAGGAGCTTGCGTCTATTTTTAGATGACACTGTAACCGCTAGATATATATAGCCCTGGTAGCTCCGCCCACTCGCATGCTGCCACAGAATTCGGACAAACACACACACAGTGACTACAACTTTGTGTATTGCGGAGTGTAATTTGTAGATAAATAGAGCATACAGTACAGGTGTTACGCTGGAATATTTCGCAACATAATGGTGACAACAAAACATTGCTGCTATGGCATTGCTGCTATTGGATGGATTTGGGAACGGGTTTCCAAAACCTGCACAAAATCGAGAAAAATGTCAACGCTGGGTACAGAACTGTGGTCGAAAATAGTTTACCATTGACAATGTTACCAGAGACACCTACATATGTTCGATGCACTTTACCCTGATTTGATCGGCTAATAACATCATGCTCTGCATGACTTTTCATTTTTAGTCATTTATTAAAATTGGTAATATAAGCCACCATTTTTGACAATTCTCATTTTGTAAATACGCCTGATACAAATTATGATACGAATGACGTCCAGTATTCCCGCGACTTTTCCAATGTGATATCCCCGATAAATTCCACAAAAAGGCCATTCATTCCTTATAATTCCAGCATTTGAAATAAATTCATCAAGAAAATGTGTTTATTTTCCGTTTTCTTAATTATTATTTTAACTGCGCCTCACGGTTACGGAAAGTAGTTCGGCGTGGGAGTTTACTGGGATATACATTTTGGACAGAGACTTGCTACGAGCCAATCAAATGTTAGGGAATTGTGTAAATATTTTTGTGCTGGAATTATACATTGATAAACTCATATAATGTATTGTTATGCTAATAAGATACTACGTCACATACATGTTTCATCAGCACTATGCTGAAATATAAAAGTATCATATGATAGGAGATTAAGTTATGTCTTTCCATAGTCATACATGTCACTATGTATTTCTATAATGATAAATACGATTGTGATTTGATTGGGTATATTCCTGAGTCATGAATATGCAAATTATGTATCAAATAAAAAAACATGTGTCCTTATTAATGCACGTGGTTATGCAATATAATATAAGCATAATTTGTATATGATTTGTACGATGACATTATAGTAATACACACAGCTGGGTTGACGTTATTTACCCTTTCCGGCACACGGGTTATGGTGGTTGTTCCCAATGTCAACATGACTGCTGAGTACAAAAATACATTTCGTAAAAACACAAACATAGAATTTCTTTTCTTCACAATTTCAGGGGTTTCTAGGGTCCCTCATTTTTAACTTATTATTTTCGACACAACAGAAATACATGTATACGTATGTAGTTTATCGAAGTAGTTATATCACTGTAGTGTTTATAATAAACACCATTCTTAGGAATACAGAATACAAATAGTATAATTCATTATCATATTGCCATACGATTCTAAAGTGTGAGGGTCACATAGGGATAACAATTATGTCCGTCGAATGCCTATTCCAGAACGATTGATCGTGAAAAACGTTTATTAGATCGATCTAAATGTTTCAGTGTTTTCTATGTATGTCACATATTCAAGTAAGGATAGTATGAATTGAATATATTGTGATAAATAATAGAGGAATTTGGCACCAAATGAGGTTCTTATAGGAAAGCAAGCCGAGTTAAGGCGTTTTCGCAAATCATAATTTATTTCGTGAAAGTTATGAAACTCGTCACAGATTGAAGGCTATCTTTAAATTTGACTGCGACGTTTGTGGTGCACATACTTATATGATTAATATCTATGTCTAGCGATTATTCGATGCAGTGTGATAGAGATCTGAGTATTCTAAATGTGAGGGTCACACAGGGATTTCAATTTTACATACAGATGAGCATGAACTGAGGATTTACTGTCACAATGGCCAAGTAAGTGTGCATTTCTCATATCGCTGCTTTGTGGGCACATGTACACACATTACTATGGTTATTTCTCAATTACATACGGTAATTAATATGTACAATTCGTCTATACGAGTGTGTCCGTTTATACTTGCATGTATATGTACACAACGTGTATGGCATGTCAAACGTTGCAATATTGTATAAAATTTATTTATGGTGTATAAAATTTATTTATTGGGTATAAAAATATATTTGTTGGGTATAAAAACATATTTGATGTGTATAAAAAATATTTGATGTGTATAAAAACATATTTGATGGGTATAAAAAATATTTATTGGGTATAAAAACATATTTGTTGTGTAAACAATATTTATGTGTATAAACACATATTCGATGTGTATAAAAAATATTTGTTGTGTATAAAAACACATTTGATGTGTATACAAAATATTTATTGTGCATAAAAAATATTTGTTGTGTATAAAGACATATTTGATGTGTATAAAAAATATTTGTTGTGTATAAAAACACATTTGATGGGTATAAAAACATATTTATTGGGTATAAAAACATATTTGTTGGGTATAAAACATATTTGTTGTGTATACAAATATGCACAATTCGTCTATACGAGTGTGTCCGTTTATACTTGCATGTATATGTACACAACGTGTATGGCATGTCAAACGTTGCAATATTGTATAACATTTATTTATGGTGTATAAAATTTATTTATGGTGTATAAAATTAATTTATTGGGTATAAAAATATATTTGTTGGGTATAAAAACATATTTGATTTGTATAACAAATATTTGATGTGTATAAAAACATATTTGATGGGTATAAACAATATTTATTGGGTATAAAAACATATTTGTTGTGTAAACAATATTTATGTGTATAAAAACATATTCGATGTGTATAAAAAATATTTGTTGTGTATAAAAACACATTTGATGGGTATAAAAAATATTTATTGTGTATAAAAAATATTAATATTTGTTGTGTATAAAGACATATTCGATGTGTATACAAAATATTTGTTGTGTATAAAAACACATTTGATGGGAATAAAAACATATTTATTGGGTATAAAAACATATTTGTTGGGTATAAAACATATTTGTTGTGTATAAAAATATGTGTTGTGTATAAAAACATATTTGACGTGTATAAAAAATATTTGTTGTGTATAAAAACACATTTTAATGGGCATAAAAAATATTCATTCTATAATTGTTTTTATTGTGTATAATTAGCATGCTGGGAAATAATTTAGTTTTTGTTACGGCGAATTTCATTGGTTGCAAGCAACAACAACAAGTATGGCGGCGCCTTGTGTTTAGACACATGTGTCAGTGATGATGTACGTTTGCGTCGCTCGATGGTGAACATGAGTGGTGAGTAATTGGCTTTAAATGGCGCAAGTATTTGTTATACCTATCAGGTATTTGGTAGCGTAAAAACCTAATGCATCTAGTTCACTGAAGTTACCCCACCCACCTCAAATATATATAAAATTCGGGTGCAAGTCAAAACGGCCCTAGTCAAAACGGCCACCGCCATGTATTTTCAATGGTGATGGTGTCAATTGATGGACCAGCCCGTCGGTGCCTCTCAGATTGACGGAATGAGCCAATCTAATTGGCTCATTCCGTCACTTTGTGGGGCTCCCTAAAGCCAATTACTCACCACTCATGTTCACCGTCGAGCGACGCAAACGTACATCATCACATGTGTCTAAACACAAGGCGCCGCCATACTTGTTGTTGTTGCTTGCAACCAATGAAATTCGCCGTAACAAAAACTAAATTATTTCCCAGCATGCTAATTATACACAATAAAATAAATTATAGAATGAATATTTGTTATGCCCATCAAATGTGTTTTTATACACAACATATTATACACATCAAATATGTTTTTATACACAACAAATATTTTTATACACAACAAATATGTTTTATACCCAATAAATATGTTTTTATACCCATCAAATATGTTTTTATACACAACAAATATTTTTTATACACAATCAATATTTTTTATACCCATCAAATATGTTTTTATATACAACAAATATTGTTTATACCCATCAAATGTGTTTTTATACACAACAAATATTTTTTATACACAACAAATGTGTTTTTATACCCATCAAATATGTTTTTATACACAACAAATATTGTTTATACCCATCAAATGTGTTTTTATACACAACAAATATTTTTTATACACATCGAATATGTTTTTATACACATAAATATTTTTCATACACAACAAATATGTTTTTATACCCAATAAATATTTTTTATACCCATCAAATATGTTTTTATACACAATAAATATTTTGTATACACATCAAATATTTTGTATACACATCAAATATGTTTTTATACCCAACAAATATATTTTTATACCCAATAAATATTGTTTTATACCCAATAAATTAATTTTATACAATATTGCAACGTTTGACATGCCATAAACGTGACACATAATGTATATACTACATTTATAGTGCATTTCATTCATTGGCTGTTTTAGTACATGATATACAGATATTAAATGTATACATTGTATATACACTTTCTGGCACACAGGATTTGATGGTTGTTCTAATGTAAAAATGTCTGCTGAGTTTAAGAATCAAATTCTTAAAAACACAAGCCTAGTATGTATTTTCACACAAATTGAGGGTTTTCTAGGGGACATTCTTTTTTTAACTTGTCATTTTCAACGAAACAGAAATTTATGTATGACATTTATCAAAGTACTTGTGCATATAATAAACACAATTGTTAAAAAAGAATACACAATATGTCATGCATTATCATATGTGTCATACGATTATTAAGAGTGAGGGTTACATAGGGATTTCCATTTATGCCGGTTACAAGTCAAATGTCGATTCAATAACGTTTTGTCTTGCGAAATGTTTTGAGGTTCTTACAGGACGACAATCCGAGCACCGCCTTTTTCGCAAATCAAAGTTCTTGTTTACGTCCACCCGTCTGTCCGTTTCAACGCAAGGTTTTATAATGATTTTATCTCCAAGTCGCACATATAGCAACGGCATATATTCATCATATAATCATCATATAAACACATCACATAACATACTTCACAAACTCATGAATGTATTGTGAAATGTATATATATTCTACATCTGTTAAACGTATACCAGAACGTCATAGATGTGAGTTTTGCGATGGGACTAATCACATCCTATGGTACGACATGAAGCAGTACCTAGTAGCATATTATGCCAGGTTCTGGAAAGTGGTAACCTTGATGAAGATAAAGACGATTGCGATACAATGGTTACAGACATAAACATAGTGAATGATTCGGACGCCATAATAATTATGTTGTAAAGATGAAGCTTGTGAGTCGTCATGGTACACATTCATATTGTGAAACAAGCTGGTGTATTCAACTAGTAACGTAATTGAATCTTACAGTTTATTTGATCCTTTAGCCTCAATGAACGGCACACTATGTTAGTGTATGTAGTATATATAGAGGTAGATGTAACTTTTCCTTCTCTGAGTATTGGACTGCATGTTTTCAGAACCAACTGGCGTCAAATATAAAGTAGATTTGCATTCACTAACCGTATAACAGCGTTGTAGATTTCTTAACATTGCAATAGATTATCTTAATTCGGCTGCTTCCAACTGGTCATTTAACATTCATCTTTGTAAAGCCTGTATACAGTCACTGTATACAATGATCTCAAGCGCGTCCAGAACAAGAACAAATCGTTTCGCAATTATTCGCCATAGTTGTTCTTTTTCTTTGTATTCGTATGACCGTAATATCTACATACATGTATTAATAGATTTCTTGCAACATATACCATCAACATCCACTAAATATTAGGGTGGATTTAGTGAAAGCCCCAATGGAAATACTGATGTCAAACATGACGTCAGTCATTTTGATAAACATGACACTCTCATCTGTGACGCCTACATCTCCAGTTTGCACTGTGTATGTGCGATGAAGCTATGCATGTACTTGTGCCTCACTTTAGCAATCTATATATATATATTGTGTTTTTGCAACCAGTGTGTATCACCGCGTTGTCACTGATTGTCATGTAGTTGATGAACATGTATCTTATTAAATGTGTATAATCTGTTAAAATACGTGATGCAAGCTGAAGAACGACACTCATTATAAACGAAATTAATCGTTTTAGCCAAGTAAGAATGTGCCAAGTATATAATGAAATGTAAACCAAATTTTAATTACTATAAAATATGTACAACGTATGTTTAATGTGCGTAGCTCATGTGCAAGAGACTCCAATGAACTCAATGCTCTAGGAATGTAGTAGACACTATTTGATGTGTACATTACACACCAACTTACAGACAGACACATTCGTATTGTTCATATTGACGAATGGGCACATATTAATTATGTTATTAAGAAATGACCATATTGGTGTGTGTACATATGCCCGCACAGCAGAGACATGAGCAATGCACACTTACCTTGGCCATGTGATAGTAAATCCGCACAGTCTTGTTAATATGTATGCAAAATTGAAATCCCTGTGTGACCCTCACATTTAGAATACTCAGATAATGCATTGGATAATCGCTAGACATAAATATAAATCATGTCAGTATGTGCACCACACATGTTGAAGTCAAATGTAAAGACAGCATTTAAACTGTGACGAGTTGCGCATGACTTTCACTAAATAAATTGTGATTTGAGAAAACGCCGTTGTTTTCTTCCTGTAAGACCCTCATTTGTGCCAAATTCCTCTAATAGTATCACAGTATACTAAATCCAAATTATCATTCATTGAATGTGTGCCACAAATAACAAAAACACTGCAGCAATTGGATGGATAGAAATAAAACGTTTCGGATGATAAAACGTTCTTGAATACGCATTCGACTGTCAATGGACATACTTGGAATCCCTATTTATCCCGTCAACACAGTGCGTATGTGCCGTGAAACACGGTGCCGTGAAACATTTTTGATATCCAGTCAATACTATTTTTGCATTTTGCAGCCATTTGTAGGTGTTGACGGGATAAATAGAATAGTAGGTCAGTGTCATGAATGGGAAAAAATATCTGGCGCGGCACGGAAACGGGATGTGCTCGGCAGAGCCTCGCCCATCCCGTTTCCTGAGCCTTGCCAGATATGTTTTCCCATTCACGGCACTAACCTACTATTCTCTATGTGATCCTCACACTTTATAATTGCATGGCACATACGATACTGCATGACACAATTGTATTCCTAAGAATGGTGTGTTTTACACGCACTACAGTGGTATAACTACTTCGATAAATTGCATACATATATTTCTGTTTCGTTGAAAATGACACATGCAAGGACAACGAGGCCCACTAGAAAACCCCCAATTTGTGAAACATCTGCTAGCTTTGTGTTCTTAAGAAAACTAATATAGTTTTGACATCAGCAGACATTTTGACATTAGAAACAATCACAAAACCCGTTTGTCAGAAAGTTTAAATAAAGTCAACCCTGCTCTGTATATTACTATGTCATGACACAGATCATATGCAAAATATGCTTAATATATTATATTGCATAACCACTTGCATTAATAAGGACACATGTTTTATTAATTGTATGCCTAATTTACATATTCATGAATCGGGATATACCCAATATAATCACAATCGTATTGATCATTATATACAATACATATTCACACTATGACCATGGAAATACAGTGCTAGACAACTTAACCCTTCAACCCTAAGGAACTGGAATGGACTGTGATATGCTAATGTTCCGACCAATCCAATGGTCACAAAATGATTTTCAGATTCGTCCATTTATGAAAAGGGGGTGTTTTTGTTCTAAGAAATATTAAAATTACTTTAAAAAAGAGCAGGTCCTGGTGAGACGGCTCGTTACGAGCCGCCGGCTCATCTGGATCTGCACTTTTTGCATAAACCGCTATAGCGGGATTTCGGGTTCAAAGGGTTAATCGCCTGTCTTTTCTTTAGCTTATATTTAACGGCGGCACTGGCTCTAGGACCTTGCATGCCGTCTCCCAAGAATGGGAGAAAGAACGGAGGTAGAGATTTTTGAGAGAAGCCGGTAATTCGTATTTACAGAGCAACTACGAATTATCGGTACCCATTTACAGCTGGGTGAACTGGAGCAGTGTGGATAAAGTGTCTTGCTCAAGGACACAACGCACGCCACTAGTCAGGCTCCCTAGTTAATCTCCTGTCAAGTGAGATGTTTATTTGAGAATAGTGCTGATGAAACTATTATGCCACGCAGTATCTCATTTGCATAACAATATAAATTATTATAATTGTTCATCAATGGATCAGTTATTTTTGTAATAAAATATAAATACACGAAGATAGCATAATATGTTCCAGAGATAAAAATGCTATAAAATACGCGTTTATGAATATTTTTTATAGCGATATGTGAAAATAAGCATTTTTTTTAATTAATTTAATGCCTAATTTGCATATTCATGAATCGGGGATGCATTCAATCAAATTGAAAGTGTACTTATCATGATCATTGCCCATGAAGACATATATCTAGACATATTACACACGTTCGTATCATCATTTGTCACAAACTTATTTAAGAAATGAGAATTTTCAAAATTGGTGGCCTATATTACCAATTTACATAAATGACTAAAAATAATGGTTTGTGTTGATTATTTTACATGTCAAATGTATTTAATGCATTCAATATATCGCGAGGATCAGCAAAATCATTGTTTTCAATATTTTATGTGATTGGTGAACGGTGGGACCTTTTTGAACCAGTAGTCGATATGACTAAAACGTGACAAACTCATTTTGTGGATCCCTATGCAACCTTCAATTTGGTAAAAAATGTACAAAACGCACAAAAACGTCATTATTTATGTTTATTTCAAACAATGGTGTTAATAAATTTTAGAAAATGACACAACATGTCTGAAATGAACGTTCGTTTCTCTTGTACGGTTCATGACTAAAAAATGGGGTTCCCCTAAAAGACCCGCGATTTGTGAAAAAAAAATGTTAGGTTTGCATTTTTAAGAAATGGATTTTTGAGCTCAGCAGACATTTTTACATTGAAAACCACCATCAGAACCCGTGTGCCAAAATGTGTGAAAAAAGTTGAGCCAGCTCTCGGACTACTAGTGTCTGGTGTCTCGGAGAGTTTCGGAATTCCTATCCTATGCGCTTTATAGTATTGTCTGATAAACTTGATATCAAAAGTCTCTAGACTGGTATTCTCTATATATTTGTTATATCCACCAAGTAAATGGGGTAAGTCGTTTTATGCATCTGGTATATACAGAGCCCCGCAGGAGACATAGATTTTTTTTGTATTAATTCGTTTCCACGAAATAACAATTCGTTCCCTCAATTTAACAATTATTTCCCTCTAATTAACAATTCGTTCCCATGATATAACAATTCCTTCCCTCGAATTAACAATTTGTTCCCACGATATAACAATTCGTTCCCTCGAATAAGCAATTCGTACCCACGAAATGACAATTCGTTCCCTCAATTTACCAATTCGTTCCCTCGAATTAACAATTCGTTCCGTCCATATAACAATTCGTTCCCTCAATTTAACAATTTGTTCCCACGAAATAACAATTCGTTCCCATTGGAACGAATTGTTGCTTCGTGGGAACGAATTGTTACTTCGTGGGAACGAATTGTTATATCGTGGGAACGAATTGTTAATTCGTAGGAACGAATTGTTAAATTGAGGGAACGAATTGTTATTTCGTGGGAACGAATTAATAACAAAAATAATTCTACGTCCCTGCAGGGCTCCGTATGTATACGGTACAGAATGTGTGAGACGAAAAATGTCGTCTGCTGTTTTTCATTTTTGCCTTAATTCTTAACAAAAAACCTGTTTTGGCAGCACATGAGAATCGTCTCCAGTGGAGACGATTCTCATGCGCCGTCAAAACAGGTTTATATCGAGAAATATTGAAAATAAAACATTTCCAGCAGACAACAAAATTTAATTCAGCGTAGTAAGGTTTAAGCTGGACACGTTGGTTTATTTACGGGATATGTCGCTGAACCCTGCTTTTAGTTATTATGCAAATGTTTTTGTTGAAAAATGTGGATGAGACTGGCGAAATTGGGCTTATGCGAATGCGATGTATGTTAGACACATAATGGGTATGTCATTGACGGAATACCCACGCGTCACATTTCTCCAGTCACAGCCACAAATTACTCTTAACCAAATTTTATCTGTTTTTGTTTCGTGAAATTTGGCTGAATGCTGATTTGATAACGAAAACACATGTCTCTAAGGAAATTTAATATGGAAAAACAAGTTGTCCCAACGAGGTCTCAGATAATCTATGTGTGTGTTCTGCAAATGACCAAGCTCAACCAAACGCTCACGTTTATTTGACAACATTTCAATGAGTTTGTGTTTGCATGAAGCCTAACACGTGAAACGTATAGCATTTCAGTTGAAAAGTACGCTAGCTACACGACCGGCTGCGTTAATCTTGCCCAGCTGTCACAATTTGCATGATCACGTGGTTACAACAACAACAACAACGTCGCCCACTTCAAAGTAAGTATCATTTGATATTTTCCTTAATATGCAACGGATTTTGATGAAATAGGGCGCAACAAACGCGACTTCATGATCCGCATTTGGTGGTACAGGGAGTTCGGCACAGACTTATGTCGTTTTTGCGAAGAATCGATTTCCGTGTCTACCGACACGGAAATCGATTCTTCGCAAAAACGTCAGAAGTTTGGGCGAAAATAGAAAGACCACAAAATGAAGCTTAACAAGACGCGTTTGATCCGCCATATGTCATCAAAATCCGTTACGTAATAAGGACAATATAAAATAATACGTACTTTGAATCAGATGGATTCTGGAAGTTTCAGTACTTATTGTTGCTGTTAGTACCACGTGATCATACACCTTGTGTCCGGCTGTTTCTGATCTTCCATTGGCAGTCTCAACTCGCAATCAAGCAGTTTGATTGACTGAGCTACAGCTCAGACTCAGACAATCAATCTGCTTGATTTTAAGCACACTAGCGCAGACAGTAGGGTATTTTTCACTATAACGTAAAGTAATTCTTATATTCTATCAATCTACGATCTTTGCAAATGCAAATGTACAAATGCATTCAGAATACGATACAAATTAATAAAATATTTAATTTTCATTTTCTGTTTCATCGTTTTCTGCGTATAACTGAGAACCAGAGTCGATGACTTTTTAATTTTGAATATGCGCTATTGGCTGTCTCAAGATTGAATCTGCATGTGTTTCACTGTGAGCGGAAACAAGTTTACATAGTGGAAAACGACGACGAAAACAACAACAACAACAGCAGCAACAACAACAACCAACAAGGCATCCCCCAAATGAAGTAATATCAATCACACGTACGAGCGATCAAATTCACTATCGCTATCCACATCCACGTTAGTTGAAACTGGCGGTCGTGACGACGTTGACGTCATCGATGACGTACGCGATAGTTTTCGTTTCCCTGGTAACGTTAACATTGTTATTTCGCGAGAAATATGTATTTCGTATTTCAATGATTCCACTAACGTCTAGTAAACTGTTTATAGTAAACTATCACATGTAATAAAAAGCTAGTATAACACTGAGAACGCGGGAAACGTCAATGGTCGTCTGCTGTTGTTTTATATTTTGTCGCTTTTCTCAATAAAAACATGGTTTGAAAAAACATGGCTTGACAACACTTTAGAAACATTTCCATTATAAATCATTCTAAAGTGTTGTAAAAACATGTGTTTGATGAGAAAAATGGAAAATAAAAACCAAACGGCAGACGACAAAATTTAATTCCGCATTGTCAGGGTTACAATTAAAATATCCAAGTGACAGTTTCGCGATGTAATGTTTAGCATGCCCAACATCGAGATTGAAATGATTCGCCCGTAAAACAGTATTCTTTTAATGGCAGTTTTACACAATGATATCAAATGTTTGAATTACCCGTATACATTTGTGAGATCAACTAACAGAAAACCTACACTATTCTCATTTCCCTAGCTGTCCATTATTGCTATTCCCAACCGCCCATGCCGTTCAAAAATCGGCGAAAATTTCAGCTATCACCATAACTCAGCGTGTAAATTACAATACCGATTTCCCACCAACATTCGGCGTCATTTACATGCATTTCCATCAAGTTATCTAGGAGTGATTTTGTTGGGAGAACACGGACGTTAACGTGAGAAGGCATATTATCACACCAAACCTGTCAGTTGATACGTATATATGGCTGTGACTGGAGAAATGGGGCTTACGGGGTATGTGATCAGTGTAGCTACAGATCGAATAGCACACGTATGTAGACTGAAAACAGTCTGTATTGCTTGTTAGGAGCATGACGGGTGTTTCATTAATGGAATGGCGACCAGTGCAGATCCTGATCAGACTGTGCGGATGCACTGTCTGATATGGATATACACTGGTCGCAATGCCCATACGCCCAATTTCTCCAGTCACAGCCAAATATATGGAGGAACAATAAGTCTTAATTCATTGAAAGATAGTTATGTGATATTTGTTTTGGTTTAAAGCGGCTCTCCCGGGGGCTGGAAGATTGCCCACACCGAAGATTTATTTATTTATTTATCTGCTTGTGTTAACCCCGTTGAAAACAAACAGATTGAAATTTGCCATTACTTGGCTACTGTGAACGACTTTAATGCTTATAATGGTAAATGGTAATTGTATGGTATGTTTCTTCCCTTTGTCAATATTTCCCAACAAAACATGTGTTTCCAGCATGTGAGAATCGTTTTTTTTAAAGATGATTTTCATGTACTGGACACATATGTTTTGTTAAGAAATAAGGCAAATATGAAAATACTGTCGGCGAAAATTAACGGCCGTTCACACTGTTTAATGGGTATAACCGCGCGGTTATATGAATTCCGTTATCAAACCATGTACATGTACATAAAAGTATATGTGGCTGTGACTGGAGAAATGGGGCTTATGTGTTTTGCGACCAGTGTAGATCCAGACCAGCCTTGTATCCGCACAGTGTGATCAGGATCTGCACTGTTCGTCAATCCATCATTGAAACACCCGTCATGTTTATAACAAGCAATATTCAGCAAGCTACAGGAATATGCTATTTGATCAGGAGCTACACTGGGCACAAATCTCATAAGCCCCATTCCTCCAGTCACATCCACAATTGTACTATCACCGCCAGGGCGATCAGTGTAGATCAAGATCAGCATGAGCATCCAAAACACTGTTGATCATATATACATATATACAGTGAAACCTCTCTAATCCGGACACCCTGGGGGTCCCCAGGGTGTCCGGTTTAGAGAGGTTCCACTGTAATACCTCCCAGGGTGTCCGGTTTAGAGAGGTTCCACTGTAAAACAGACGTACAACTACTCAAAGACACGCGTGGGTGCTTTTCGATCCAGAACTGACATACTCGGCGGATATATATGGCAATGAACCCGATTACAATTAAGTCAAACTAACTTATATTTGTGATCGGTTTAGAGCGGTTCGACTGTACTTAATTAACAATTAGTATGTTAGCACATGCAAGACCGACAACTGTATATTGCTACCAATTTGAAAACAAGACAAACGGATTCTGTCACAGGTGAACGACATGTTACAGGGATGGATAAATCCGTATAATTCCCCTAATTATATTTGGAAACCAACAGCATGTCAGATAAATACAGTGGGGTCAGCGTGTAAGTGCACACACGAACGAACACGACAGGTTGGAACCAACCTGTCGTGTTCGTTCGTGTGTGCACTTACACGCTGACCCCACTGTAGAAGTTATCAAAACCAAAATCCTGAACTAAAAGCTGTATTAAGAATTACTATATGACAAGCCAAAACTAACCATTAAATGCCTATAATAAATTCAAAACTGCCATTTAATTATTAATTATTAATAGGCCTTTAGCCGCGGTGTTTGCTTTTCAAGTCGAATTAGCGGTTAATAGAATACACAGGCTAATGTATGGAAGCGTCAATGCTAACATATTTATCTCTTAATTAGGAGATACTATCTCCTGATTATGACTTATTATCTCCTAATTAGGAGTTAGTATCAACATTTGTTTTGCATTGACACAGATAGTAAGTCCTGAATTAGGAGATCAAACAAATAGTTTAGCATTGACCCCAGAACGCTTCCATACTAATGCGTTGTAGGGATGGTAAATTGTTTACAATTTCCTTAGTTATAACTTAATAAATGTTGCCAGTAAGAATTTTTACTAATTTGACTTTACATATACCTGCGTCTGTGAATATTGATTGATTGATTGGTGATTAACGGCCTATATACAGCTACGGTCATTTAAGGCCGGACCAACGGGTTCGATCCCGCATTTAACCTGCTGCATTGGGGGGAAATCCCAAAATCAGAACGGAATATTTACATCGAAATTTTTTTTTTTATATTCAGCCCTGAAATTAGAATAACCTGACCTTGTGTCAGGTCCATAACACACCAAAGTCACTTATCCCCTTCCTCTAAAGGTAATAGGATTACGAATAATCGTAATACTCACATTATTGTTATTGTTGTTGTTGTTGTGGTGGCTGGACGAATCGTTTCCGTGTTTAGTTGCCATGGAATCGCATAGAATGACGTGACTCAAATAAATACTATCACTCTTTCATCAGGTTATTATAGGAATTAATGGCCTTTTTGTGGAATTTATCAGGGTATAAACTTGGAAAAGTCGCGGGAATACTGGACGAAGACCGGAAGGCCTCGTCCAGTATTCCCGCGACTTTTGCAAGTTTATACCCTGATAAATTCCACAAAAAGGCCAATTGTATTCTCGCGACTTTTCCAAGTTTATATCCCCGATAAATTCCACAAAAAGGCCATTCATTCCTTATAATTCCAGCATTTGAAATAAATTCATCAAGAAAATGTGTTTATTTTCCGTTTTCTTAAACAATATTTTAACTGCGCCTCATGGTTACGGAAAGTAGTTCGGCGTGGGAGTTTACTGGGATATACATTTTGGACAGAGACTTGCTACGGGCCAATCAAATGCTAGGGAATTGTGTAAATATTTTTGTGCTGGAATTATTATCCACTAATTCATCCTTTGCAGTCTTGGAGATTTTGTAAATTATGCAGTTTCATTACAATTGAACCGCCCAGAATGATACCAAGAAAAAGGACAGCAAAATATCCAAAGCAATTTGCATAACATTTTTGTAAATGCACAGAATTATGTTTTTATTGTGTTGCAAACAATTCATTATTTATCCGCGATGGCGCTTTAATTAAATGAATGACCCCAATCCAATCTGCTTCCAATCTACATTGTGTTAGATTTGTAATAATGGCGATATATCAGTTGCGTACTTTTGAAAAAGTCATATAGAAGTGGGATCGTCTGTACCACATAAGACAAATCTGTTTGTGTCACGCAATTAAATTACCGAGGGCCATTTATCATGAATGATCAAGATATTTTCAAAGATGTTTTCATAAATTTTGCAAGCATGATATTCGTTGAATTATCAAGATGTTGAAATTCAAAACAAAAAGATCTTGAACATTCAAGAAAACATCTTTAAAATCAAGGAAAGATCATCAACATTCAAGAAATACTGAGATCAAATATATTTATGAGCCATCGATTGAGAAACAGCTCTCTCTCTCTCTCCTACTCTCTCTCCAATTCGCATCTCCTCTCCTTCTCTCCTCCTCTCTCCCGCTCTCTCTCTCTCTCTCTCCTCTCTCTCATCATCTTCTCTCTCTCTCTCTTCCTCTGTTCTCGTCTCCTTCTTCTCTCTCTCCCTCTCTCTCCTCACTCTCTCTCTCTCTCTCTCTCCACTCTCTCCTCTCTCCTCCTCTCTCACTCACCCTCTTCTCTCTGTCTCTGTCTCTGTCTCTCTCTCTCTCTCTCCCCATTCTCATCTCTCTCCTCTCTCTCTCCACTTTCCTCTCCTCCTCCTCTCCTCTCTCTCCGTCTTCTCCCTCTCCTTTACTCTCTCTCCTCAGTCTATTCTGCAGCTAACCTCGGTCACAAAGGTCGTAACGACTCTCTATCTCTCTCTCTCTCTCCTCTCTCCCTGTCTCTTCTCTCTCTCTCTCTCTCATCTCTCTCCATCTTTCTTTCGCTCACTCTCTCTCTCTCTCACCGCTCTGTCTCTCTGTCTCTGTCTCTGTCCTCTGTCTCTCTCTCTCCTTCACTCTCTCTCTCTCTCTCTCCTCCTCTCTCTCTAGAGAGAGAGAGAGAGAGAGAGAGAGAGAGAGAAAGAAAAGAGAGAGAGAGAGAGAGAGAGAGAGAAGAGAGATAGAGAGTACGTTACGACCTTTGTGACCGAGGTAGCTGCAGAATAGACTGTGCATCCGCGCAGTCTGATCAGGGCATACACTATCATACGGAGTTCCCACGAAATAACAATTCGTTCCCTCAATTTAGCAATTCGTTCCAACGAATTAACAATTCGTTCCCTCAATTTAACAATTCGTTCCAACGAATTAACAATTCGTTCCCTCAATTTAACAATTCGTTCCAACGAAATAACAATTCGTTCCCTAAATTTAACAATTCGTTCCCACGTAATAACAATTCGTTCCCTTGGGAACGAATTGTTAATTCGACGGAACGAATTGTTATCGTGGGAACGAATTGTTATATCGTGGGAACGAATTGTTAATTCGTGGAATCGAAATGTTATATCGTGGGAACGAATTGTTAAATTGAGGGAACGAATTGTCATTTCGTGGGTACGAATTGTTAATTCGAGGGAACGAATCGCTATATCGTGGGAACAAATTGTTATATCGAGGGAACGAATTGCTAATTCGTGGAAACGAAATGTTATATCGTGGGAACGAATTGTTAATTCGAGAGAACGAATTGTTAAATTGAGGGAACGAATTGTCATTTCGTGGATACGAATTGTTAATTCGAGGGAACGAATCGTTATATTGTGGGAATAAATTGTTATATCGAGGGAACGAATTGTTAAATTGAGGGAACGAATTGTTATTTCGTAGGGACGAATTAATGAAAAAAAATCCATGTCCTCTGCAGTGCTCTGTACATTGCCTAGTATAAACTATTATAATGATGTGGATGAACAGTTGGCAATGCTTTACTAATGTTGAAAATGTACCTTTTCTCAGCCGGCGACCCTTATAAATGGTATATTGGGTTCCAACAACATCATTTTCGAAGACACGAATTATGTTAATTTCTTCAGAATGCGTGGTGAAAAAAGTTAAAATATCACGCGTATGTTATTGAATATATTCCATTATATCCGGTTGTGGCAACAATACTAATTATCAAATGTCATGATAGGTAAATCTAGATGATAATATGAATCCAGTGAATCGGAGCAACTAATTATCAAATGGCATGATAGCAAGCTGTATGATCACGTGGTACTAACAACAACAACAAATACCGATTCAAAGTACGTATTCTTTTATAGTGTCCTTATTACGTAACGGGTTTTGATGAAATATGGCGCATCAAACGCATCTTGTTAAGCTGCATTTGGTGGTCTCTGTATTTTCGCTCAAACTTCTGTCGTTTTTGCGAAGAATCGATTTCCGTGTCTCCGACACGGAAATCGATTCTTAAAAACGACATAAGTCTGTACCAAACCACATAAGTCTGTACCAAACCACCAAATGCAGCTCATGAAGACGCGTTTGCTGCGCCCTATTTCATCAAAATCCGTTGCATATTAAGGAAAATATTAAATAATACTTACTTTGGAGTGGGCGACGTTGTTGTTGTTGTAACCAGGTGATCATGCACCATGGATAGGTAAATCGAGATGATAATATGAATCCAGTGAATCGGAGCAACACATATAGAACACATTAAATAACTATATATATAGGGCTATATCGGTAGCTCATTGTGTAACATACAATGTATTTTTTTTCTTTCTATATTTATCCCCACCTTCAAACCACAAATTCAACAACCAACACTGAATAGGTCAGTATATGTCATTTTCTGCTATTATATTTCGATATTGCGCACACACTTATAACAACTAACAATGAACGGCTGTATGACATTTTCTGCTGTATGAGGATTTTCGGAATCTTCTGTGAATGACGTCGAAAGTTGACAACAATTTCTGAGCACAGCCGGGTGCTCGGAAATCGTCGTCAACTTTCGACGCCATTCACGGAAAATATCAATATTTATTCGCAGTCGTTATTCATGAAATACGGAGATGTGTCATAGAGCAGAAAATCGCATACACTGGGCAGGCCCAAATCATAGAACAGAAGAGAACAAAGCCCTTATTTGCAATATTCTCAGACCACACAGTGGTATGTGTGTGCATACTAATAATAATTTGTATTATCAGCAACAACAATACGGAGATGTGTCATAGAACAGCAAATCGCATTCACTGGGCAGGCCCAAATCATAAATAAAACAGGTATGCCAAGCAATTATTTTTCTGTTAAGCGTCCACACAGATGGCCAAAAACCTACCTACGTATCCGGCAAAAACAAACAAGGTCTTGAACAAAAAAACGAATGTAAATTTATGTTAAAAACTTCCTCAACCCTTTGCAGTCTGCAAAGGGTTGAGGAAGTTTTTAGCATAAATTTAAATTTCCGCCACCAAAAAATAAGAAGAAAATACTCTAATTAAACTGATTAAATGTAAATTCATGAACGGATATAAAACGTGCACACGTCTCCAATCAGTTTTCATATTTCTTCGCCAGTAAATAGTGTCAAATAGCATACAGATTTTTTTTTCACAGAACCACTCTAACAACAAAATCGCATACACTGGGCAGGCCCAAATCATAAATAAAGCATTTTAATACTGTTTTCTTACGTATTGGTTTTATCTTGTCATTGGTATGATGTAAATGTTAAGGACCCGTGGGGCCCCTGATAACCCAATGATTCATGCATAATTGCTTCGTAAATGTGAAGGGATATATGCATAACACACATGTGAACATTTTCTTCTTACTATATCCCACACAGTGCATGGAGTTACCATGTCGACCACCTTAGCGTGTACAAGCCATCAGCCAGTTTTACCTCTTACTGCGTTTGACACATACCACTAATACTATGACAACAACATGAATACAAGTTGGTGCAACATGCTGGGGATACATCAGATAACAGCGTGCTATGCCTTGTTTTCATCAAATTTATATACAAAGTCTGATATATGAAGGGTTTGTTGACCCTTTGTTAAAACGTTTGAGAATTCAGTAAAGACTGTGTAACAGTAAGAACAATACACAGTGCTGTAGATATATACCTGTATTACCATACATACTGTATCGATTCCAGTGATGTGTAAGCAGTTATCTGAGTGTATTGATACTACTGTCTAGTTGCCTGCTATGCGAGTAAATACGGCTTTTACCTGTGTCAGATGTACATTTAGTAATAGACAGTGCACCAGTTTGACATTTTACACATGGTGTCCATTGCATATTATTATTATTATCTCCTAATTAGGACTTACTATCTGTGTCAAAGCTAACACATGTTTTATCTCCTAATTAGGAGATAGTAAGTCCTAATTAGGATATACTAAGTCCTAATTATGAAATAGTAAGTCCTAAAGTTACTATCACATATTATCTCCTAATTAGGAGTTAGTATCTCCTAATTAGGAGATAAATATATTTCAGCATTGGCACAAGGACGCTTCCATATGAAGCTGATACACATAAAGCCAGCCGTTCAGGGAGTTATAGATCTACTGAGTGGTTGTAATATACCTCTTATTTCGAAGTTTTGTAGAATATAAGACAAAATTGTCCCTATATGCACAGAACAAAACTGTAAGTAGTACCTATTGCCGCTGCTTGGTGTATGTCGTGGCCATGCTTAACCCTTTCAACTCTAGAAACTGTATAGCTGTCTTTGCAAACAGTGTAGATCCAGATGAGCCGGCTCGTGACGAGCCGTCTCATCAGGATCTGCACTTTTTGCAAACAGACTTCACATTTTTCCGAAGAAAGCACGCTATTTTTATAAATTGTCTAGTCTGAAAATCATGTTGTGACAACTTGATTGGACAGTTCATTTCGGTTATTTAACGTTGAAAGGGCTGAATATAGATGTGTTACATATTTGCATATTCAAAATTCAAATCTTCAACTATTTGGAATGAAATGAATGATTACCTTTCATTTTCCACACGTTCAATAAATTCCTCCGTTATTTTCTCTCACATTTCGATGTTAAATAAGTTGCAATTCAGTTATTAACTATAACTATAAATGTGTAGTGCCCTCACATGACATCATCACCATGCAAGTGAACCATCAACTCTACGAATAGTTTGCAACGGAAAACAGGCGGTTGATTCATCTGCCAATATTATTATGCGTATTTTAAAAGTATTAAACATGAGTTATCATGATTAATGCGTTATTGACGGGAAGTGAAGATTTTAATAATCATTGCGTGATTTATGGTCAGGATTACTCTCCTCGGATAATTCACTGTAACTTCATATTCGGATCCGGATATGCAATTGTTAAGATTTCCCCCGCAATACATGTATATGGTAGTCTAGCACATAGTGTATACGGGCATGAAGGAAATCACATAAAGTGTACACTACATCTGATTGGATGTTGGATGCAGTACAGGGGCGGATCCAATATTTGGGGAACGGGAGGGGGGTTGTCTAGTTGCGAAGGTAACTCTTGCAATCAACTCCCGTACCGTCCGTAGCTACTAGCTACGGACGGTACTGGAGTAATTGCAAGAGTTACCGTTCGCAACTAGGGGTTGTCCTATTTTCGAGCTCTTTGAAATGCACTTTCCTGTGTTTTACGGCATTTAAATTCAGACTCCAGCTGGTGGTAAACTGTGATCTATGTAAACTCCGTGGCTGAACGGGGGAGGGGGATGGGGGTGGGGGGGGGGGGGGGGTGGGTTGCAACCTCCAACGGGTGGTAACATGTGATCTATGTAAACTCCGTGGCTGAACGGCGGGGGGGGGGGGTTGCAACCCCGGAACTCCCTCTCCAGATCCGCCCCTGCAGTAGTAGGTTTATACAACCATGTGCGTTTTCTGGTGAGCTATGGTTATTGGAATTCAACACGTCCATAGAGTACGACAATAATATAATACAAGGCATCGGATTGCATTTCTATGTTCCCTGCAATGTCATATGCATGTGTGTAATCTGTGACTCTCTCTTTATGTTTATTATTAACGTGTCCTTTGTATATATGTGGCTGTGATGAGAGCAATGGGACTTATGGGATGTGTGGCCAGTGTAGCTCCTGATCAAATAGCACTCCTGTAGCCTGATAACAATATATAGTGCGTGTTAGACGCATGACGGGTGTTTCATTGATGGAATAGCGAACAGTGCAGATCCTGATCAGACTGTGCGGCGGATGCACAATCTGATCTGGATATACACTGGTCGTAAGACCCATAAGCCCCATTTCTCCAGTCACAGCCACATATGTATATGTCGTATCACGTGACAAATTCTATTAGTGGAACTTCAGATCTGTCTACCCACCAGGGGGACGTTTAACTAAACTTCGTACGACTCTGAAATTAATAAACGCAACACCAACATGTATCATAATATTTACACGGACAGCCGAGGTTGGCAAATAGTTTGTGATGATTAAATATTAGGGGGAAAAGAAGGAAAGAAGGATTTCCATTTGTGTTCATATCAAATAGACCTGCGTTGTTGTACAATTGTCATACTTATGCATATGTATACATGTATAATGCGCTTCATTGTCTGGAAGTGCTTGCAACTTATTAGACCTACCCCACTTGATCATGTGTTGTTCTAGTTTACCCTTTTATGTGGCTATTTCCTGCTCTATCTCAATTCTGTTCCGTTCTAGTAATTTATAAATGATTCGAATAGTTTGTGGATGTATTATATGTAATAGGGTTTACACATATGTATGTATTATATGTAATAGGGTTTACACATATGTATGTGGATGTATTATATGTAATAGGGTTTACACATATGTATGTATTATATGTAATAGGGTTTACACATATGTATGTGGATGTATTATATGTAATAGGGTTTACACATATGTATGTGGATGTATTATATGTAATAGGGTTTACACATATGTATGATTATATGTAATATGGTTTAACACATATGTATGTGGATGTATTATATGTAATAGGGTTTACACATATGTATGTGGATGTATTATATGTAATAGGGTTTACACATATGTATGTATTATATGTAATAGGGTTTACACATATGTATGTATTATATGTAATAGGGTGTACACATATGTATGTATTATATGTAATAGGGTGGGTTTACACATAGTATGTATTATAGTAATAGGGTGTACATATATGTATATTGTATGTAATAGGGTTTACACATATGTATGTATTTATATGTAATAGGGTGTACACATATGTATGTATTATATGTAATAGGGTTTACACATATGTAGTATTATATGTAATAGGGTTTACACATATGTATGTATTATATGTTATAGGGTTTACACATATGTATGTATTATATGTAATAGGGTTTACACATATGTATGTATTATACGTAATAGGGTGTAATAGGGTTTACACATATGTATGTATTATATGTAATAGGGTTTACACATATGTATGTATTATATGTAATAGGGTTCACACATATGTATGTATTATATGTAATAGGGTTTTACACATATGATGTATTATATGTAATAGGGTTTACACATATGTATGTATTATATGTAATAGGGTGTACACATATGTATGTATTATATGTAATAGGGTTTACACATATGTATGTATTATATGTAATAGGGTTTACACATATGTATGTATTATATGTAATAGGGTGTACACATATGTATGTATTATATGTAATAGGGTTTACACATATGTATGTATTATATGTAATAGGGTGTACACATATGTATGTATTATATGTAATAGGGTTTACACATATGTATGTATTATATGTAATAGGGTTTACACATATGTATGTATTATATGTAATAGGGTTTACACATATGTATGTATTATATGTAATAGGGTGTACACATATGTATGTGGAAAACAACCACGTTCATGCTATACTATTCGTACGAACATTTTCATCGAATGGAGTTCAGTTAAACTTCATACGTACGATAAAAATGTCGTACAAAGATGTACATTTAAAGATATCGGAATACACCCGTATCTATTTACAAGCATCGGTTAACAGAGCAACTAACATTTTAAAATTTGGGTTTGCATTTACAAACATCTAAATCGTACGAAGTTTAATGAAATGGAACACAGGTCACTCACTGTTTGCAGATATTGGAGTTGGCTGTACAGTCATTGGTGGGGGCCGTTTCACTAAACTTCGTACGACTAAAATTTTCGTAAGTGCAACATTATGATAGTCTGTGGATTTCACATTAACACTGTTTTCTTGTAAACAACTATTGGATTTACATTTGTTGAGCATAGGCTGCATATATGCAGCCTATGCTCAATACATATATATCCATCAGCTGAAATTTACAGACTATTCTAAATTTGCACTTACGAACATTTTAGTCGTACGAAGTTTAGTGAACCCCCCCCCTCCCCCCACCAACACCCACATCAACAACATCGAAAACTCAACAGACCATATTTGGACATGACACGTGACACAGGGCGTGACGATATTGGCCTTCAGTGTACAGATGTAGTCACAAAACGTTCTGAGCACGTCATTCAAATACCTGCATGAAATCAAGCAGTTTGCTTGGCCGAGACTGAGAACATTGACCAATCGAACGTCCCGATTTCGAGAATTAGTAAATATTCCGAAAGTGTTACAAGAACGGGCTAAGTAGACTATTTCACCAAAGTTGCAAAGTATGCTTATCTTGCTAAGTACACGTTAAGGGAAACATTCTTAATTTAAGGATAACTTTATTATTTTTTATTTAATGAAATAAAATATGTTATGACCAAATTATTATACTGAATTTATTACATTATCACAGCCAATTTGGCTGTGATAATGTAATAACTTCAGTATAATAATTCTGCATACGTTTAGCCATCAAATACATACAGTCGTTAGTTCTATATGAAATAATGTATTTCGGGAAAAATAAATGATGATTCCCAGTCCCTCAAAGTATACTTTAGCAATTTTGGTGAAATCTGCTACTGATCAGCACATCAAGGATTCAGGCGACTCTTATCTCGGAGCTGGTACTGTCACTGCGACTTCTTAATATGATAGAACTGAAAACACTCCGATATTCCGAATTACGGCCAGCCAATCAACAAGATGACACATTAAAATTTCCGCAAGGCAAACTGTTTGATTTCTCAACTTCAAATTCCGGGTATTTGCTGAGATTTGAATTTTAAATTCAAGAATTTGATTGACCTCATTTGGAACACGAGGTCGTAACGTTGATCGTGCACTTTCAAATGTCAAAATGAAACTGCCATGTTTAGTAGACGTATAGTTGATACATACAACGATGTTAAATACTCTTGACTACAATTTTATCTTACCGTTTATTCCGATTACTGCAAATCTTTAGTATGTCAATGACAGTGGGCACTTGCTTTGAGGGCGTCCATGTATGTAACGTTTATGCTAAAATAATTCCAGCACAAAATATTTACACAATTCCCTAACATTTGATTGGCCCGTAGCAAGTCTCTGTCCAAAATATATATCCCAGTAAACTCCCACGCCGAACTACTTTCCGTAACCGTGAGGCGCAGTTAAAATAATTCTTAAGAAAACGGAAAATAAACACATTTTCTTGATGAATTTATTTAAAATGCTGGAATTATAAGGAATGAATGGCCTTTTTGTTGAATTTATCGGGTATATAACATTGGAAAAGTCGCGGGAATACTGGACGAGGCCTTCCGGCCTTCGTCCAGTATTCCCGCGACTTTTCCAAGTTTATACCCGATAAATTCCACAAAAAGGCCATTCATTCCAATAATAATTCAGCTGCCGTCGATGGCATTAGTGTTACAGGTACAGCTAGTAACTCACATGTCATCTCATTTTACTACAGTATGTTTAATCAACAAACCGAGGTAGAATACACGGATACCCTATATAGTCCGTAGTTGTTTTTTGTTCTTAATCAGTTACATACATCTCTGTTTTCTTTTCTCTACGACGGACATGAGGAATTTAGAAACAAAATATGTGCAATGGAATTTCGCACCGTTTAAAAAAAAGATGCAGCTACGATAAGGCAACTCTTCTCGTGGTTCGTTGCACTGATAATGATATCAATGGACTTAATGAGCTTATGAGCAAATGAATGTACTGAGATTTTGGTAAATGTAACGTCTGATCAACTGACGTACTGGGGTATATACGCTGACCGTGATATCTCTGTTATAAGCAATTGCCATAAAAAAACACATATACAATAGATGATGGTGATACTGCATAATTCTTGTATTTTTGTTGCATCATTCTATCATTGGAAATCTGATTGGGTCGATTCTCTTTTCTTCATTACGCTTCACATATCCTTTCAACCCACAGTTGGAAAATGTTTCATTCAGCTTAAGTGACTCGCCATGACAAAATAGGCTTATTGTGTATGCGAACAGGGTAGTCCTTGACTAGCCTGCGCATCCGGGGAGTCTGATCAAGGCATACACTGTTTGTTAGTGGATTGAGGAAACATGCGTGATGTATCTGGCTTTAATTTCAGATGAGACACGCCACGACATCTGCGTAATTTTATTAAATACGTTTACAAAATTTACAATATTTTTATAAATAAAGTCAAAAGTTGACAACATTTTCAGAGTACATCGCATGTACTCTGAAAATGTTGTCAACTTTTGACGCCATTTACGGAATATATTTTAAATTTTGTAAACGTATTTCATGAATTTACGCAGATGTCCGAAGGTACAAAAATCACATTGGCGTGTCTCATATATACGTGACTACATGGACATGTCACCATTCCAGTAGCTACACTGGTCACTTACACCATACGCCTCATGTTTCGTGTCGAGAGACATACACATGTATTTCCATATAATAGGAAAGATTGCAATTTATTTTGATCAAAGGGAATTATCAGATATTGAAACTGATATGATTGGCGGAGGCGCAGTGAAAGTTTAACTTGCCCACAATGGATATGTGTTTATTTGATGGCAATCCACGTGTTTGAATACTTGAGTAACCAAATACCGTGCTACTTCAACATAATTGGGCCACGGTCTGAACATGAACGGGCTTATTTAATTTTCGACCAGTGTCAAGGTGCATGATCACGTGGTTACAACCACAACAACAATGGCTGAAAGTGTTGAAAGCGCGCTCACTCCAAAGTAAGTATTATTTTATATTTTCATTAATAGGCAGCGGACTGTGATGAAATATGGCGCATCAAACATGTCTTCATGAGCTGCATTTGGTGGTCCCGGGAGTTCTGCACATACGTATGTCGTTTTTGCGAAGAATCGATTTCCATGTCTATAGACACGGACATCGATTCTTCGCAAAAATGACAGTTGTTTGGGCTAAAGTACAGAGACCACCAAAATGCAGCTTAACAAGACGCGCTTGATGCGCTATTTTTCATGACAATCCGTCACATATTAAGGACAAAATAAACGAATACATGTACGTACTTTGAATCGGAGGGCTTCTGGAAGTGTCAGTACTTGTTGAGGTTGTTGTAACCACGTGATCATACACCTTGAGTGTAGATCATGATCTCTCATGCTGCTTGATAATGATTCACATTGTCCTATATATTACTAGATATTCTTTATTTCCTCCATGTGGAGAGCTTCATATATATAAACATGTACATGCATTTTACAAGCGTGAATTAAAGTGCGCAATATGGTGATGGAACAACTTTCACTCCAAGTATACTGTTCATGTGCAGGAAGTTTCGTCAGCACACGGGGTAAGCTGTCGTAACAAACTCCAAATGAACAACACACGTGTAGTACTTAATAGAAGAAATGGTAATGATATATCGATGGTCTAGTAACATAAGGTCGTAACTGCTATGCTTTAGCATAGCAGTTACGACCTTCTGTTACTAGACATGTTACATCGATATGTTACATCGATATGTATTATACAAACATATACGTGTATGCGACGAGACACGACAAAATCGGCCCATGTTACCCCGCGACCAGCGCACCCCAGACCAATCGGCGCGCTCACGCAGTCCGATTCGCGCCTACACTGTTCGTCACTGCATGCATTTGTCATGATCGGAATATTTGTGTTGACTGAATGGCGAACAGTTTAAACCGTAATTATAATAGATCACACGGTACGACTACTCATACGGGCGTTGGTCAACACGCCTACTGTCGGTTTCACGAAAGTTGCCCAAACTTTACAGCTATATAAACAATGCAAAAATAATATATTTTTCGATAATGTTAAATTTTATCAAACTTTAAGAGCGAGTCTTCTTTTTATTTCGTGAAATTTGCTCCAATATTGATTTTATTTCGAAAAACATTTTGTCCATGTTAAATCCACATAGACATATTCACACATTTTTCTAATTTGAAAAAAATAGTGGACCGATTTTCAATATTTCACTTTTGTTTTCTTAGTTAGATAATTTCGAAGCTATTTAGCTAGGAGTCCATTTCCATTTCTTTTCGTTTTTTAACTCATCCCACAGCTACTTCACCTTCTTTCCCCCCAAAAACATGGTTTTGACAGCACATGAGAATCGTCTCCACTGGAGACGATTTTCATGTGCTGTCAAAACCAGGTTTTTGTCGTGAAAGTCCCATATGCAAATAATTGTTTCATAATAAAATCAATATTTGACCAAATTTCACGAAATAAAAAGAAGGCACATTCTTAAAATTTGATAAAAGTTAGCATTATCGACAACAATATTGTTTTTGCATTGTTTATATAACCGTAAAATTTGGGCCGGTTTCATGAAGCAGACAGTAGTAAAGATATACGGCCAGTTTGGTTCGATATTGGCACTATTAGGTTAACTATACATTTCTCGTTCTATAAAATTGGTAATAAGAGACGCAAATAAGCACTAAACGCAACACAAGTGGCCGTTGTCACTGATTGTTTTAACCAGGATAAGCGCAGTGACAAGGGCAACTCCATTGGTTTATTGCATTTTTACAAATACATGTACACTGTAGTTACATTTTCCAAATATTAGTGACAAGTAGATGAGTGGCTCATATATATTTTGTCGCATGTATGTGACTGGTCTCTTATAATTCTTATTCAGAATGACAATGTACTGTTTTACTGTTTTATGTAGTAATATCTTGTGATATGTACATGTACATTGACGAGACTTTAATAAACACACATAATGGTAATATATTTATCACCAACAATATTTCCAATTATATCAAAACATATTCTTGTTTCCCCAATGATCAACCTATTGTAAATAGCATATGAATGTCTACATCCATTTGTTGCAAACCTGTAATGCGGATTTCATTTTTTTTGTCAACTCACATTCAATAAATAAAATGTTTGACATGGAAATAAATCCACTTACAGTCGAAAATTCATTAAGTGACCCGTTCTGGGGTGCATATTAGTTTTAAAAAAAGAAAGAAAAGAAAGAAAAGAAAAAGAGAAAAACAAACAGGAAAGAAAGGAAAGGACAACAACAAACAACACAAAAATAATGATAAATAATAATAAGAACATAATGAAGGAAAAAACAAACTTTCTCGAGTAACTTTCTCAACCATAATATATGGTGAGTCTGATGGGCATCCTATAGACTTGACAAAAAGTACGTACCTATATTCTCCTCGAGAGATCACGAAAACACGACCGTCTACGAACGGTATCCGATGTGCATTAATTAATTCTGATTCGCAAATTATTTGGAATCAACCTCTAAGCGTGCAAGGTACATCTTGCGATCAAATAGCACTAAGGTTAGGCCAAAACAAAAAAATGGTTTGTTTCCGCTAACGCCTGGAAAAAAAATAGGGTAGGTAGGTAGGCGAAACTTTTTTGTTTCTCGAATTTTTTTTTCCATTCACGACACACTTTTTGTACTGGATATGATAACCCTTACTACGCTGAATTAAATGTTGTCGTCTGCTGGAAATGTTTTATTTTCAATATTTCTCGACAAAGACTTGGTTTTGACAGCACATGAGAATCGTCTCCAGTGGAGACGATTCTCATGTGCTGTCAAACCCAGTTTTTTGTTAACAATTAAAGCAAAAGTGAAAAACAGAAGACGGCAATTTCTGTCAACAGCGTAGGAAGGGTTAACCCATTATGGGTTAGTGAAAATATACTGTTTTTATCAAAAGAATTACCGATATGACGAAAAAAAGTGTAGGGTCGGCGGGACAAAATAGGGTCGGTCGGGTTAGTGGAAACAAACAATTTTTTTTTTACGCCTTACATACGAGATGCACTCAGTAAACTGATTCAATTATGAATGGATTAATGGGCGAATCATTTACCGACAGGGATTATCTTATTGAATGCATGTCTTTTTTGTATTGGAATTGGCTCGATCACCTTCCATACCTTCGGTTCTTTAAGTTGAGTACTTTATGTAATCCTGGCTCCGGTATTACATCCCTTATCGCGGCGCCGTTTTTCGCCGAAATTGATTTAAAATAATTGCAATATTTTTTGGAAATGACGTCGAAAGTTGACACAAAATTGTGTCAACTTCTGACGTCATTTACGGAAAATATGACCGATTTTCGAAATCTATATCGGCGGCAAGGGAGATTATCTGGCCTAATTTTTGTATCACTCATATATTTGGTAAGGCTGATATTGTCAGCTCCGGTAACATTTTACTGCTCACAAATAAATGCATAAATGTACCAGTGGGGCGTTTCACTAAACTTCTTAAGACTAAAATGTTCGTAAGTTCAAAATTATGATAGTCTGTGTAAATTTCACATTAACGATCTTTTCTTGTAAACAATTATTAGATTTACATTTATTGAGCATAGGCTGCATATGCTCAATAAATGTAAATCCATAAATTGAAATTTACAGACGATCCTAAATTTGCACTTACGAACATTTTAGTCGTACGAAGTTTAGTGAAACGGGCCCCAGGGTCTTACATGAATTGAAGTTGCCCATATAAATTTGTGTTATACGAAGTGTAAACCCTGACCATATTGCAATGATGTAGAGACTCGTCAAAGACTACACTAGTTGACAGTGTGTGTTATGTGGCTATACCCAATGACTAAATACACTAGATGAACTGGTTACAGGAATGTGATAAGGCCGTGTCATTATCTTTCTCTGTTAAGCGTCCACCCAGATGGCCAAAACCTACATACGTATCATGTAAAAACAAACAAGGTCTTGAACAAAAAACGAATCTAAATTTATGTTCAAAACTTCCTCAAAAGGTTAAGGAAGCTTTTAGCATAAATTTAAATTCCGCCACCAAAAGAATAGGAATAAAATACTCTACTTAAACGTATTAAGTGTAAATTAATGAACGGATATACAACGTGCACACGTCTCCATTCAGTTTTCATATTACTTCGCTCGTCAGTAAATAGCGTCAAACCACTCTAAAAACATACCCGCACGCGAACGCTTAACAGAGAAAGAACTTTGTATGGCCAAACATGTAAGAGGCATTTTAGGGTCTGCATTTTTTTGTCATTTTAATACTAGTATAATCACCGTCATGATTCTAGCAAACAGAATAGATACATGTCCGTATACAGGAGTGTGTATATCAGAAAGTAGAAACCCATAAGCCCCAGCCATCGTCATAAATGCAAATACGCAAATAACACATAGATTCAATAACAACACCGTACGGAGCCCCGCCGGGGACGTAGACTTTTTTATTTTATTAATTCGTTCCTTAGAATTAACAATTCGTTCCCACGAAATAACAATTCGTTCCCTCAATTTAACAATTCGTCAATTCGTTCCCTCAATTTAACGAATTAACAATTCATTCCTTCAATCTAACAAGTCGTTCCTACGGGAACGAATTGTTAATTCGAGGGAACGAATTGTTAAATTGAGGGAACGAATTGCTATATCGTGGGAACGAATTGTTAATTCAAGGGAACGAATTGTTAAATTGAAAGAACGAATACAAAAAGTTCCTTGTCCCCTGTGGGGCTCTGTAACACCGAAAACCCATACCTGCAAAATACAGAAAACAACATATCCGATGTCTTATTTCACGCCGATGTCACACAATTAACAGACACACGTTAATAAAACAATAACAATCTAGTAGAAAGTAAACAGTCAGCGTTTCAGAATCCTTGAACGATATATACTATACAATCACAAACTCATCTGCGTTACTAGACGCTTATTAACCAGCCAGATCTTGATCAGTATATCAGTCTGATCATACTATACAATGTTGGTTCGAATACTATCGTATACAAATCACAAAAGCCTGCCAAAACAGAGTAAAGACAATACACATAATGTTAGTCCGTCGTTTTGTGGAGACATATAAGCGAAATGTAGGCAACATTTCTATTGAAGAGCACTGGTTCGAACTAGTACTAGATCTAATGAGCCAAACTATTCTATTCAATTCGGTTTATACTTAAGGGTGGGAATTGGCTCGAGCACCTTTCATACCCGGTGAGCCAAACTCTGATATACCTCCCTTATCTCATCGCCGATGTTCGCCGATTTTGATTTAGAACAAATGAGATGTTTTCCGTAAATGACGTCGAAAGTTGACACAAAATTCAGAGCTCATGCGGAATTTAATTCCGCCTGAGCTCTGAATTTTGTTTCAACTTTCGACGTCATTTACGGAAAATATGACTGATTTTCAAAATCGATAACGGCGAAGATCCAGAAGGCCATAAGTGAGATAATACCAGCTCAGGTCGAAAATTACAAAATGGGGCCCATTAATATTGACCAGTGTAGCTCCTGATCAGTTAAGTAAGATATAGCCCGTTCAATTCCAAAAGCCTGGTAATGCGATAAATTAATTGGCGGGTCCACGTGCCAGCAATATTTCCTTGACGAAATGGCGAACATTGTAGAAGCTGATCATAAGGCGCGGGTATGTACGTAGATCTGTAGCCTATTTCATCAACATTGCAAAGTATACTTTTCTAGCAAAGTATACTTTGAGGGAGAAATTTTCAATTTTAGAATACATTTATTAATTTTTATTATACTGAATTGATTACATTATCACAGCCATTTTGGCTGTAATACATTCAGTATAACAATTCTGCATATTTTTAATCATCATATATATGCAGACGTTAGTTCTATATGAAATAATGCATTTCAGGAAAAATAAATCATGGATTACTCCCTCAAAGTATACTTTGCTAGAGAAGTATACTTTGCAATGTTGGTGAAATCGGTTACAGGCGCTGCACGGGCGATGCTTTTTCTCAAGCCGTAACTACATACACATATGCATGTAAGACCGAGATCGGGGGTCAATCTCAGAACGAGATTAAATTCCAGAACGGGGGCTGATCCCAGAACGGGGGGGCGAAAAACGTGACGCCAATCTGACAATGACCGGAAAATACCGGAATATTCCACAGATGGTACATTTACAAGATACGATCGTCATGGAAACAGGAAAGACATACTTTTAATTCACTTCTTTGCTCAATACATTCACGGTAGGTAATGTACCTAGTGTAATGGCCTAGTCGACAACGCCGACGTCTTCACTAGTTACAGCCATTTATAAAAACATGGCGTGACGTTACTCACTAAATTTGACGTAATTCAGGCTTGAAATCAAAACGGAATGTGCAGAATTGGCCCCCGTTCTTGGAAAATTGACCCCCGTTCTGGGATTAGCCGCCGTTCTTTGATTTGACCCCCGTTCTGGGGCTGACCCCCGATCTGAGTATTACATGTATACTCCCCATACATAGTTATCGGCATAATACAAAAAAAACGCGCTTACTACCTACGCGACCAGCTGATCAGGGTCTACACTGTGTTCCAATCGACTGATTACAAATACCATAAGCCCCATATTTCCAGTCGCATCCACATATAACACCAGGTATACCTCGAACCTGACCTTTGATTAGTGCTGTGAGGTCATGCTAGCGTGCCATTGAAATCGCTGTAATCTACGTGCCAATTGTGAGCAAGATCGGCGAGATGACGACGATAACAAATATACATAGTCTGGCAGTTTAGACGAGAAACAATGGGCTGCACATTTGTGTATATTATAAACTTACATATCAATAAAACTAATCAACGGTCTGTAAACAATAAACAAAGGCGCACTTGAAAACAACAAGGGTTTCGCGTAATTAAAACCTCGTCTCTCAATGCTTGTCCAAGTTATCTACATATGTACGGAGCCCCGCACTGGACGTAGAATTATTTTATTTATTAATTCGTTCCCACGAAATAACAATTCGTTCCCACGAAATAACAATCCGTTCCCACAATTTAACAAAAGTTCCCACGTGTATTTACAGAAAATGTCATATTTTCTTACATATGGCTGTAGCTGGAGAAATGGGGCTTATGGGAGTTGTGACCAGTGTAGCCCCTGATCAAATAGCATACTTATGTAGCCTGATAACGATATATGTTGCTTGTTAGACGCATGATGGGTATTGTATTGATGGAATGGCGAAAAGTGCAGATCCTGATCAGGCACAGGCTGATCTGGATCTACACTGGTCGCAAAATCGATAAGCCCCGTTACTGCAGTCACAGCCCCAAATGACGTCGAACATTTACGAAATGTTCATAACAAATTCCGAATTATTTTAAAACATTCGACGTCATTTACTGAACATTTCGTAACAAATATGAATATTTTTTCATGAAAAATCACGCATCTTCTACTTGATATTCCTCTAACGACGTTCATACATACTGCTACCATTAACCCTTCCTACGCTGTTGACGGAAATTGCCGTCTGCTGTTTTTCATTTTTGCTTTAATTCTTAACAAAAAACTGGTTTTGACAGCACATGAGAATCGTCTCCACTGGAGACGATTCTCATGTGCTGTCAAAACCAGGTTTTTGTCGAGAAATATTGAAAATAAAACATTTCCAGCAGACGACAAGATTTAATTCAGCGTAGTAAGGGTTAAATACCCCGCAGGCGCCAGGGCCAGCCACCTAGTGTAGTTTTGCTAGTTTCTCAAATTACAAAGAACGACAACCACTATTGGTTTACTTTCACCTATAGGCGGCATTTACCTTTCTTCGACAATGGTGAATAGTCACAATTATGATCGGTCCATTGAAATTCAGCGACAACGACAATAATTTGGATCTGCAGTCAGCGGACACGCATAGTATAATCAGTGGCTATAGTAGAACATCTCTAAACCGGACACCCATACAATCTATGTCCGCTTAAGTGTATATTGTCCATCTCTGACCGTTGATAACGTTTCTTAACGTTAAACTACATATACCTGTTTTGCGGTGCCCATATGCCTGATTTATAGTGGAGCCTCTCTAAACCGGACACCCCTCCCAGGGTGTCCGGTTAGAGAGATTCCACTGTGCATTGATGAAACAATTCAAGCTACAATGCTCACTTGGTAGTTTTCTTATCATGGCTGGTTCGTTATTCTGATAGAAACTTAGAACGATGACATTAACCCATTTCACGCCGAGGATATGCCGTTTTGATTGTGGAAAATCATAAATATTTACTTTCAATGTGCTTAGAAGTATATGTCGCGACCACCATTTGAACCGTCTCATCGAGACGGTTCAAATGAGTGGTAGCAACATATACTTTCATTGAGAAATAACAAAAATAAAAATAAAATATTAATAAAAAATAACACCCGTAAAGGTGTATTCCGCATGTAATGGGTTAATAGGTGCATCGGCGGGAACACTTGCTTTTACCAGAGGTGGAAGACTCGGACCTAGGACCCAATACTTGACTCATTTGGAAAACGTTACCCCACCCACCCATTTCCATACACTATACCTTACAGCCTTTTCCAAGGTAGTTTGTGAAAATGCCCTAGACAGCCTTAATTTCATGCTCGCTCAAACAAATCAAGTTTTCGATTTTGTTCTGTTGATTTAAGTCTCTGGCAATAGATTAACATATTAGGCCCTCAAATTATATTATCTTTAAACATCTGTGTTTAGTATAGTTTTAGTTGTTAGCTAATTTGCCCGTAACTAACGAAATGCTAAAAGCAGATGCTTGAAGTGAATATATTTGAAGACCTAAGACATTTATCGATTACTAGAGACATAAGTCAGTAGAAAAATCGAAATGTGTGGTGTTTGAGCAGACCGAAAATATGGCATTTTTGCGAAACTGTTCCTTACCTTGGAAAGTGCAGTGTATGGAAATGGGTGGGTGGGGTAAATTTTTCCAAACGAGCCAAGTATTGGGTCCTAGGTCCGAGTCTTCCACCTGTGGCTTTTGTGTGGGGGGGGGGGGGGGGGCAAAAAGTAATGGGTACGGGTGCAATAAGATGTGGATATAATAGTTGCTCTATAATCCAGAAACTAAGAACATCAAGATCATACCTTAGACAGTCTACACAGCCCCGGCGACGTTGGTCCCGTGATGCCCCGACATGTACCTCCAAATCGCAATGATTCTCATGACGTCGTGGTATCCATGGCATCTATGACGTTTCTTATAATAAGGATGACGTTCCTTGCTGACGTGGCGGAAATTCCGCCGTAAGGAACTAGCAACAACATTGACGTCAGCCGAAAATGTTGTTCAGCGATGGGTTTTCGATTGAGAAATAGGACCGTAAGATATATGTGACCAGCGTAGACACAGATCAGTCGGCTGGTCTGGATCTACTCTGGTTGCTAATGCATTTAGCCCTGTTGTCGGAGTATCATGCATTTATCATATTTGCACAACGAGCAGACAAAACTCGTTACGAGCCGGCTCATCTGGATCTGCACTGTTTGTATAGACCGCTATAGCGGGCTTTTGGGTTCAAAGGGTTAACTTGTATAAACGCGACAAACACGCAAACACGCACCTTTAGATTTTCCTTCTCGACCAAGGAGCGGCCCTCGCCAATACCTGGGGTGCGTTTCACTAAACTTCGTACGACTAAAATGTTCGTAAGTGTAGATTTAGGATCGTCTGTAAATTTCAATAGATGGATTTACATTTATTGAGCATAGGCTGCATATGCAGCTTATGCTCAATAAATCCAATAATTGTTTACAAGAAAACATTGCTAATGTGACATTTACAGACTATCATAATTCTTCGCTTACGAACATTTTAGTCGTAAGAAGTTTAGTGAAACGGCCCACAGTGATTTAACTTTAACCCCTGAACTTTAACCCCTGAACTTTAACTTCGAACGTAGTACATCTGGCATGAGCTTGACTCTCGGTTAATTGCTTTATATATTTACCCATTACATGCTGGGACTACACATTTGTATCATGCAAAAATAACTAATTCTACGAATTATGCACGGAAGTATTGTTAGCTAAACCCTGGTTGGCAATTTAGAGTAGACTAAACAATATACAAGGTTTATTTTATTTAGTATTTCTATCATGATTGTTTGTCAGGATGGCATTACACTGTAGTACTAGCAGTAGCCAAAATGTTAGCGGCTGGAAGCATCTACAACAACAACAACAACTAATGGCCGAACGAAGTGAAAGTTCTGCATTTGAGGTTAGACCACACCAAATAGTTTTACTATATAATTTAACCGAATGCCATCCAATAAGGCCAGTCTCTCCTACTTTCACTAATCGTATGTATGTTGTGGGACCTACTTGTACATGATCTGCAGCCAGTCTTTCCTGGTTCTGCATTAATTAAACAATATGTTTACTTACTCCTAAGAAAGAAAAATCCAGCCACGTCATATCACCCAATATTGTTTACATTTTTTGGCCACGGAAACTCTTTTTACATCACGTGACCAACAGGTTCAGTGTTTTCTTTTAAATGCTACAAATATGCTGAAACTGGTGTTAAAAGCACCCCAAAATGTTGTTCAAGTGAAACTGGGTAGTAATGGATCAAGATTTGCAAGCAAACTGTGTCTGTGACCTCAAAACGCCCGCACTATTTTTGTATACCGGACTACTTATGCATACCCCTTGGGCGATTTCGCGCCATTTGGTATAGTCTAACCTTGAGCGATGGTCTGCTCTTTGTGACCGAAGTGAAGAACTGTAAATAAATGCTTTGATTTAACGACGACACTGGCTCGATGACCTTGCCCAAGGACACGCCGAATCGGCCATTCTGAGCGGGTCGAGGTGGGAATCGAACCCGGGGGTCTGCCGATCCGCAGTCCGACGCTCTGAGCTAATCCCGCCATGCAAATACACAGAACTGTAAATGTAAATGCTTGGATTTAACGACGGCACTGGCTCGATGACCTTGCATTTCGTTTCCCAAGAATGGGAGAAAGGAAGGAGGTGGATACAGAGGAAACCGGTCCCAGGGGGCCTATCTCTTATTAGAATAGTCCCCTCTGGTTCTTTAACATGCCCAGACTCTCCTTCAAATCTGATACACGGGACCACCTTTTAATGTCCCCATCCGAAAGGACTAGTAGAGCAGGAAATACAATGTATCTCAGAAATACTGACCCCGGGAACTGAACCCTGAATCGAACCCGGGTCGTCAGCGTGATAGTCCGACGGTGTTACCCCTCGGCCACGGTTTGCTCGTCATACAAAGAACTGTGTGACATTCTTCCTTATATAGACACTGGATCTGACAGTCAGCCAATCGGTGGCCAGGAAATATGACAGTCAGCCATTTCGTTGGTTAAAATTAAAGCGTTGACTGTCAAGCTTCCGCCATCTTGGATTTGAAAGACTAGAAATACAGCGTAGATAGCTAAGATGTCGTGGCGGTCAGATGTCCAGCTGATTCTGCATGTCAAAATACATGAGGTAAGTGTAAACTGATGAAGTTAGAGGATATTCATATATTTGCAACGGATATGACATATATGTTCATCGAGTGGTGTGAAATTGGAGTATATGCTCAGTCAGTTGTATCACTCAGCTATAACAAATATGTGGCCACTGCCGGAATGCAGACATGTTCAATTCACTGGAAAAAGCCAATTAATAGAGGTTATTCGTATTTTTGCAACGAATAATATGGAAATTTCACACTACGAGATGAACATATATGTCATATTTGTTGCAAAAATATGAATATTCTATTTATTATATACCGCTCGATGGAAATTAGCAGTTTTTTTTAGACTGTATACAGTAATGAATGTGTATTTGCAGCCGGCACTGCAGATGCGCGTTATGAATATAGATAGCGGAAGTACATGTAGTCGTCTTTTCACCGGAAGTTGTTTATTTCATCGATGAGAACATATGACTTTTATTTACATCGTATAGCTATGTATTTCATGGGTAGGTATATAATAAAAACATGCATTTAATGAGTGACGGCCAGCTAGAAAGACTGCATGAATCGACAGTCAAATAATGGCGGTCACGTAACATTGCAAGTACTGCCGAACAAATAATTAGAATAATGGAGATATGATGACGTCTGAGGTATGATCACCTATGCAAATACTTAGGAGCATTGTTGAACTACCAAAACATGTAGGTATGACACCATGGTTATGGATATCCAGCCCAAACTGACCCAATAAAGGTGGTCACATGACCTCCACAGAAGTGTCTGATCGATATCAACAGTCAACAAAGGTCACCCCACTGCTTTCTGTGGTATGGAAGGGTATATAAGGTGTTCGAGCCAATTCACACCCTTACATATAAGCCGAATAGAATAGCGTTCTGTTGTGATTCACACAACATAATGTGAATAGTACGGCTCATTTAGCAATTATGTAGCACATGTCCCAATATAGAGAATAGTAGGTCAGTGCCGTGAATGGGAAAAAATATCTGGCAAGGCTCAGGAAACGGGATGGGCGAGGCTCTGCCGAGCACATCCCGTTTCCGTGCCGCGCCAGATATTTTTTCCCATTCACGGCACTAACCTACTATTCTATTTATCCCGTCAACACCTTCAAACGGCTGTAAAATTCAAAAAAATGTATTGACTGGATATCAAAAATGTTTCACGGCACCGTGTTTCACGGCACATACGCAGTGTGTTGAAGGGATAAATACGGATCACTGTTGTAAATGTGCTTATTAGTAAAGGTACATGCCCACTCAGTAGGCACGAAATGTTCTTTATAGGAATTAAATGAGTGTATAATTGTTTCACTATTCCACCAGTTCTAAACATTACGAATGCCCGCGATACAGATATAATCATTTAGTAATATATATTTTTCATATGCAAATGAGGCATGGTATTTTTTAATTATTTATACTAATTAAATACGTCACCTGAAAAAATAATATTTTCGACAGATTATAAAGTATTATCATTGCACATCAAAAAATAAATACAGAGAATAAATAGTAATGTCCGTTAAAAATTTAAGGAAACACAGTTATCGCCCCTGATATCAGTGTAGAAAGTTACGTCTGATATAAAATGTATAATAATGCCAATCAATACGTGGTGTAATGGTGAATAAATGTTTAGTTTGCCAGAAAATGTCTCAGATGATGTCTCTGATAGGAAGCACATTTTGTGACTACTGAGTGGGCATGTACTTTTAAAGTTTACCGGTCAGAGGGGGGTAACAAACTGATCAAATTGTATGGATCAGTATATGTTGTTATAACTCATTTGAACCGTCTCGACGAGACGGTTCAAATGAGCGGTCACAACATATACTTTTGCAGTCTCCGCTAAACTGCCAAAATGTTACATGACATTCGGTCTGGTAAACTTGAATTTTTTACCAGACCGGACAAAAATTTACCAGACCTTTTTTTTATAAAAAATAAAATTGATTTTGCGTGATATTTAAGAGCTTTTTAGTTTGTTTTTTTTATATAGTCGGACATTCGGTCCGGTCCGGTTTACCGTCGGACAGGCGGCACTTTTAACGGAGGACATGTCCGTTGGACCGACGACTTTCGCGGAGACTGCTTTTGAATAGAAAAAGAGCTAACATTATATCAAAATGTTGATGCCACATATAGAGTATTCACCATGGAATATGTTAAAGGCACAATATGTTTCAGACCAAAACGTGTCTGGCGAAAGTATTTAGTAACAGGTATACATCGACTTCAAAAAAGTATGTATATAGTATCATCGACGGCTGGCCATTCCCTGCTCTTTGCAGCCAGTTCTCGATATATTTCGGAAACGTTTTGAAAAACTTCCCAAAATTGACTCGTCTAATATTAGACCAAACATACAATGGCTATATAACTGGGAAATTATGTAACTAAGAAAACGTTACATTTTGAAAATCGGTCCACTATTTCTGAAATTAGAAAAAATCCCCATGTTAAATCCCCATAGACATCTTCAGAGTGAAGATGTCTATGGGGATTTAACATGGGAACTCTGAAGATGTTTATGGGGATTTAACATGAAAAATATGAAGTGTCATTCTTAAATTTTGATAAAAAATAATATTATCGCTGAAAGGGTTAATAAAAAATGGATTCATTATTAATAAAAAATAATATTATCGAAAAAAATCTTGTTTCGTGAAACAGACAGTAGAGTTTGTTAACATTGAAGTAACATTGAAGTATGCCCTATGGCGCTGAAAGGGTTAATAACAAATGGGTTCATTATTTTCGTCACAGGTCTCCGTTCGATTGTCCGTCCGTATGTCCGTCCATGCGCCTGTCACATTCTTTGTAAGTAATATAAACTTATTTTCGTGTTTTATGGTTCAGGCTCTGATGGCAGTACTTTCAGTACTTTGATTTCTATGCATATCATTGGTCAGTTTGTGTCACGTGGTATTAAGCCAATCTGGGATATAGAGAATAGTAGGTTAGTGCCGTGAATGGGAAAACATATCTGGCAAGGCTCAGGAAACAGGATGGGCGAGGCTCTGCCGAGCACATCCTGTTTCCGTGCCGCGCCAGATATTTTTTCCCATTCACGGCACTAACCTACTATTCTATTTATCCCGTCAACACCTACAAATGGCTGTAAAATGCAAAACTAGTATTGACTGGATATCAAAAATGTTTCACGGCACATACGCACTGTGTTGACGGGATAAATCCCCATTTCGTGTATATTGCTGTGGGATACACGGGCACTTTGTTGTTGGTGCAGGGTTCCCGCCTTCACGCGCATTGGTAACTTACACATTTTCTTGGAAATATGCACACAAATATCGTGTCTGAATGTATACGGAGTACTCGTTTCCATTTGATATACATGATTGTCATGAAAAATACCCATCTTGCCAGACACTTGTCTCATTCTGTCATTATTTCTGACAACATAGCGGTTGTTTGTAAATATTCGTCAATATTCGTCAATAGTTCACATAATATACTCGTACATGTACATTCGTCTTTCATCAAAGGAGCTGGTGCCCGTTTTACTAAACTTCGCAAAATTATGATAGTCTATAAATTTCACTTTAACAATGTTTTCTTGTGAACAATTATTGCTGAGAAAGTTAATGCAAGCATCAGGGTTGTTGTCTTGTAAGCTGTACTGCATGCACAGTGGAACCTCGCTGAACTGGACACCCATGGTGTCTGGTTTAGCGATGTTCTGCTGCGTTATTCTATCAAACAATGCCTGTAGAAGTGCTTCCTGTACATGACCTGTACTACTGTGATGATGACGGGTTCCACTTCCGTTTTTAATTTTTACAGCTCTGTAGAATCCTTTTTTTTTTAATTCGTTCCCACGAAATAAAAATTCATTCCTTCAATTTAACAATTCGTTCTCACGAATTAACAATTCGTTCCCACGAATTAACAATTGTTATATCGTGGGAACGAATTGTTAATTCGAGGGAACGATTTGTTAAATTGAGGGAACGAATTGTTATTTCGTGGGAACGAATTGTTAATTCGAGGGAACGAATTGTTAATTCGTGGGAACGAATTGTTATTTCGAGGGAACGAATTGTTAATTCGTGGGAACGAATTGTTAAATTGAGGGAACGAATTGTTATTCAGTGGGAACGAATTAATAAAAAAATGAAAAGTCATGCAGAGCATGATGTTATTAGCCGATCAAATCAGGGTAAAGTGCATCGAACATATGTATGTGTCTCTGGTAACATTGTCAATGGTAAACTATTTTCGACCACAGTTCTGTACCCAGCGTTGACATTTTTCTCGATTTTGTGCAGGTTTTGGAAACCCGTTCCCAAATCCATCCAATAGCAGAAATGCCATAGCAGCAATGTTTTGTTGTCACCATTATGTTGCGAAATATTCCAGCGTAACACCTGTACTGTATGCTCTATTTATCTACAAATTACACTCCGCAATACACAAAGTTGTAGTCACTGTGTGTTTGTCCGAATTCTGTGGCAGCACGCGAGTGGACGGAGCTACCAGAGCTATATATATCTAGCGGTTACAGTGTCATCTAAAAATAGACGCAAGCTCCTGCGTATTCAGGCACATGCTCAGATTGGCCTAATGTGCCCCATCCGTGATTTTTGCGCGATGTCGGGCACAAGACAATCAATAATTTGCGGCATTGACAATAATTAAGGGGGATTGCCGCAATCGCGCGTGCTGGATGCATCCCTGCCATCCCTGCATGATACGTAAACAAATCAAAGTTGGCTATGAAGGGCAATTCTTCGTTTTGATTGGTGGAAAATTTTGTGAATATTAACTAGCGTCAAATGACGCGCATACGCGATCCAATGGGATAAACCCGAGATGCTGGGATAAACCCGAAAATGCTGGGGTTGCTAGTAAGGAGATTTTGAGCAGAGGTCGATTATAAATTAGCCGAATAAACACATTTTACGCGATTATACGTGGCTGAAACTTGTTCTGTTTAATAAATAAAAGCTTTAAATTAGCCCAATAATCGGCGTATGTTGGCGTATATGGCCATTAAAGCCAACTATGGACTTCAACAACAATAACTTCCGGGTTAAATCTCTTCCGGCGTTCAGGTCATTACGTATTCAAAATTGTGTTATTTGGCTATAAGTAAAGTTTTAAACGGAGATAATTGCCAAAAATGCAAACTTTATCGGTTGATGCAATTTGGAAGTGATACAGAAAAATTCGGGTTCGTAGATTACCGAATAGCGGAGAAAAGGGTTGCTACAAACCAATATATTAGCCGATCTATAAATAGATCGGCTAATAAAAAACATGTCCCCAGCGTGGCTCCGTACTAGTTTTCATATTTATAAATGCTACATGTTTTCGACGACGATAATCGTGCGGAGAATTCAGTGTATCTCCACTGATAGCAAACAAGTCTATGAGTCTGTGAAAGTGTTTAATGGATGTGGATATTTTACTTAAAGGAACGGAACCAAATCAAGGGGAAAACTACGGGTAATGGTTAGGGTTATGTTTATGGTTAGAGTTTAGAAATATAGTTTTGGTTGGGCTTAGCTAAGCTCAACCTCAACCCTATTTCTAAACCCAGTCCCTAACCAAGATCATAACTATAACAATGTCATGTGGTGTACCCATTGACTGGTTCCGTTTCGTTCCTTCAAATACCAGCAGTTGTTTAATTATTTATTTTTTGACTGGGTATAATACATTGTTTTTGTGATACATGTGACCAATACATACAATTATCACAGGTTGAAGTAACGGACCAAGGCATATACATATATTAAATACACCTACAAGTATCAATCATTGATAAAAGGAAATGTGTTATAACAGGTAGTAAAACATATTAAACTTAATATTTCTCTTTTTACACTTTAATATTGATACTGTTAGGCATATTTAATGTATAGACCTTGAGCCGCTACTTCAACCTGTGACAATTATAATACAGTAAGACTGTGGACCCAGAATAAGCCGACAGCATGCAATCAATTGGAATTGTGTGTAATATCCCTACCAATAAATGAAACTAACATTTCCAACTGTCAATTAACAACTGTCCTCAGATTTCAAATGAAGTTTGTGTATACTTTATTGTAATCGATGACGTATTGTAACTATAGTTCGTGTGCGAATGCGGTGAAATCATTGTAAAATCAAGAAAAGAGTTAGCTGGATTTAATACACAATTTTATATCAGTCGTGTGGATTTTCCTGAATATAGATGAACCCAAAAAATAGACCACAGCAGTGCTTAATGTATTTTGTCGAAATGAAGTGCCGTTGTCACCTGATGTAGTGTGGATACATTTGGAAATACAGTGGAACCTCTCTAAACCGAACACATTGAACAATAAGTTTGTTTAATTTTGATGGGCCTCACTGTAATTTATATAGACCGATAATGACTCTTCGTGTTAGAAATTAGCAGCAGCATGTCTCGGCACGTATACCAGTAGCACATTTCACCAACATTGCAAAGAATACTTTTCTAGCAAAGTATACTTTGAGGGAGTAATCATTTATTTTTCCTGAAATGCATTATTTCATATAGAACTAACGACTGCATATATTTGATGATTACAAGTATGCAGGATTATTATACTGAATTTATTACATTATCACAGCCAAAATGGCTGTGATAATGTAATAAATTCAGTATAATAAAAATTAATAAATTTATCCTAAAATTGAAAATTTCTCCCTCAAAGTATACTTTGCTAGAAAAGTATACTTTGCAATATTGGTGAAATAGGCTACTGAATTACAGTGGATAATCTCTAAACCGGACACCCTGGTGACCACCCTGGGGACCACACTGGTAACCACACAGTGTGTCCGGTTTAGAGAGGTTGTACTTTATTAGCTATTATGAATGAAGAGTTAAGAGTGTGTAAACTGATGGTTTTTTTTAATCTACCCATTGTGGAAGAAGCTAGTCTACTATATTATTTGTATTTTACAGGATAAAAACTATGCGTTTGTCGGCTAATTATTACAATTGCGTGTCAGTTTTCCGTGTCGTAAATATCAAGACAAGGAAATTACATTCTAAATTTACTTTGGCCGGATTGCATCATCTATTTGAAATGCCACTCGTAGCGACGTAATTCCCTACACCGATTCAGAGTTGCCATTGACTACCGTTTTGCTGAATATATGACTCAAATACAAACCTTCTTGCAACTCAATGTTCGAAACCTTTATTTCAAGATATATTCAGCATTGCACACTTCTATAGAATCGCCAGAAAAACGTCAATACCATAAAGCAAAAACAACAGTATTTAACGATATGAGAATGATGACGTATTTGATGACGTAGTTGCCAGTCAAAGAAATGTTATCACGTGACTACTAATCGCAAGCGAAATACGAGTGCTATATTTACAGAACTAGCGTTTGTAATACTATTTTTAAAAGTATTTTCTTCTTCTTTTTCATGGTCATAATGTGTGACCTGGATAAGAAAAAAATATTGTTTTATGATCAGAAAACCGATTAAAAGCCCCTGTTGAATGCTCTTTTGCCAACTAATTTGCTTATATTTCAACCACATGGCCTGTAATGCGTAGTGACAGCATGACTAAAATGTTGAAACACCCAATTGCTTCAGAATTGATGGAGTGACAATTCTCAATTACTAATTCCTTATCTGGAGCCCTGTACATACATTTGCTGAAACAACGTATAATACTATCGATGCAGGTGCCCGTTTCACTAAACTTCGTAAGACTCAAATGTTCGTAAGTGCAAACTTATGTAAATTCCACATTAACACTGTTTTCTTGGAAACAATTATTGGATTTACATTTATTGAGTATAGGCTGCATATGCAGCATATGCTCAATACAAATAAATCCATCAATTTAAATTTCCAGACGATCATAAATTTGCACTTACGAACATTTTAGCCATACGAAGTTTAGTGATACGGCCCCCAGATGTTTCACAGTACAAGTAAGTACAGAGTGTCTCGTAAAGTATCACAACATGTTCACCCGTGGCGCATGAATACTATTGTAAACGACTATTGTAAACGACGATGACTGAGGTGAAGGTAAAAGCAAACGACATTTTATTTAACATTTTACTCCATTAGCAGGGAACGTTGTAGTAGTGTTAATTTTTTAACAGTATGTATCACAAGTTCTTCATTATCTCGTGTTGGATCACGTACATTTACAACACTAGTTTGTCATGTTGATAGTCGATTGGTAACCCGCTGACGTACATGTTTACGCACATTTCTTTACCAATCAATGAACTATTATATTTATATTATATAATGTAAATGAACTATGAATGTTTTGTTGGAACATTATGCTGTTGCTGCATCATGCAGGCCGGCAACATACTTTCCTGGGGCCCGTTTCACTAAACTTCGTACGACCAAGATGTTCGTAAGTGCAAAATTAGGATCGTCTGGAAATTTCAATTGATGGCTTTACATTTATTGAACATAGGCTGCATATGCTATGTTTCACTATGGGGTGTCCAGTTTAACGAGATTCCACTGTGCATGCAGTACAGCTTACAAGACAACAACGCTGATGCTTGCATTAACCTTGTCACCCCTAAATAACCGACATTGATAGGTCCATGTTCATTTCTGGACTATCCATTTAATCAGATAAGGGGTATTTGTAAAACATATCTGAAAAATGCTGACAAACACTGCAGATCCTGATGAGACGGCTTGTTACAAGCTGTCCCATCTGGATCTACAATGTTTGCAAATGCTGGCTTTATGAACTCTCGGGCACAGGCATTCGGCGTGTTTCGGTTTTCATCGGCATAACTCTATATATATGATCAAGGCTTCTAATTTTGGTCGGACACGACCTAGTATTCCGCGATTTTATTAACGCTAATGTGAATATTTTGGCATAAAGTACACAAGTTCATTTGGGAATTATTGTTATCTTGCTAAAATAGCATAGTTAGAACATAATTATGCAACTAATATCGAATTACAGCTGCTTTTCTTAGGTCGGACACAACCTCGTATCATAACAAATTAAATAATGTGTTTAAGGCTCTAAATTCAATATTTTAGTGCCAAGTTCATATGATCATTTGAGAATTATCGTTATCCTGCAGAAATACATAAAATGCATAGAAAATTACAAGTTGAAACATATTATTTTGTTATAATACGAGGTCGTGTCCGACCAAAGTTAGAAGCCTTGTTCATATATATATAGAGTTATACCGATGAAAGCCGAAACACGTCGAATGTCTGTACTCTCGGGTGGGTTAACATGATGGGAATACTGTGTCACGAATTTATATCAGACTAAGTTGAACAGCTCTCGTTGATTCAACACATACCTGAATTAGTAGCATTTTCACACAGTCCGGGTCTGATAAAATACGTTAACTTACAAAAGGAATGATTCCTCGTTAACTGAAAGGCGAACACTGTAGGTCCTGATCAGGGGCCTATTTCATCAACATTGCAAAGTATACTTTACTAGCAAAGTATACTTTGAGGGAGTAATCATTTATTTTTCCTGAAATGCATTATTTCATATAGAACTAACAAATGCATATATTTCATGATTAAAAGTATGCAGAATTATTATACTGAATTTATTACATTATCACAGCCATTAAATGGCTGTGATAATGTAATAAATTCAGTATAATAAAAATTAATAAATTAAAAAAAAAAATTGAAAATTTCTCCCTCAAAGTATACTTTGCTACTAAAGTATACTTTGCAATGTTGATGAAATAGGCTACAGACATGATGCTGATCTAGATCTATTGCTGGCCAATGATGTATTAATAACCCGTGTTCAGCATGCGACCATGTACATATTGTAGCCTCGGAGGCCCCAGAGCGTACCTATCTGATACAGTTTAGCCGGTATCTGTGACGAACGTCAATTCAGTTTATTTAATAATAATGGTTGAGAAAATACATTTCGACGTGTGCGACCAACGTAGCCCCAAATTAGACTGCCATTCAGACACGGAATTAGTTTGACTACTGTCGGGATACTGTTTATTCGACTTTGAGACTATACTCGAGGTCATCTAAAAAACAATTGTTGCAAATGTTCCGTTTCTGAGAAAATGATTGCCTGATTGATTGAAATATTGATTGACTGATTGACTGATTGATTGATTATCTGATTGATTGACATATTGCGTGTCTGATTTATTGACTGATTGATTGATATATTGATTGATTTATTTATTGATTAGCTTATTGATTGACTGATTGACTGACTGACATACTTATTGATTGACTTATTGATTAACTGATTGACTGACTGTTTGGTTAACTGATTTATTGACTGGTTGATTGACTGATTTATTGACTGATTTATCGACTGATTGACTGACTGATTGGTTAACTGATTGATGACTGATTTATTGACTGACATATTGACCGATTGATTGACTGATTTATTGACTGATTGACTGATTTACTGATTGATTTACTGATTGATTGATTGACTGGTTGATTAACTGATTTATTGATCGGTTAAACACCAATGTCATATACAGGCAAGGATGCCCCTGTATTGGCGTGTACCATGACCCACATCACGTGTCCTGATCCCTTTAAGGATTAATTCATGGCTGAGATACGCATACACTCACATCCTCTCTTGTTTACATTCACAAATAACAGTTAATCAAACTGTTAACTGTGTAAGAGTATAATTACGATCAGGATCTACACTGGTCACACATCTTCTAAGGTTCAATTCTCCCAGCGGCCGATCCAATTATTGTAATGTGTGTTTTATCAGCTGGCGTCCCGACCATATGACGTATCCCGAGTCGCTGCCCGCGTAGCCGAGATGCACCGATTGTACAGCAACTCCCGAAAGTCATAGACAAGGGCAGACAACTATGATATATATATTCCCAGTTGGACAGACCTTTCCATGCCCACAATCTGACAAGCCGTGTCTACATGTCACTGTGATCAGAGAGGCAGGGATTATAGTGTTTGCGACCAGCGTAGGCTAAGATCAGACTGCGCATCCGCATCCGCGCAGTCTGATCATGGCCTGCGCTGTTCGCAGTTCAATCAGTTAAACATACGTCATGCAGCTAGCAGCATAGCTTTTATTTTTTGGTTTTCCTGGCAATCTTTAGTTCTCTGACTCTGCTTGTTTCTAAATATAATAGGGAATACAACCATTTTCATACAATTATTCGCCTGTGGATGAGAAATGTTTTGGCATCTGTGGCCAATCAGCTGCTGATGAATGAATGCGGCGCGAGGAATGAGGTTTATGACAGGTGTGGGCAATAACATCACAACCTGTCACTCTAACTGTAAATGTAAATGCTTGGATTTAACGACGGCACTGGCTCGATGACCTTGCATGTCGCCTCCCAAGAAGGGGAGAAAGGAAGGAGGTGGATACAGAGGAAACCTGTCCAGGGGCTTTAGCTCTTATCAATCAGAGTAGTCCCCTCTGGTTCGTTAACGTGCCACCAGACTCTCCTTCACATCTGATACACGGGTCCGCCTTTTAAAGTCCCCATCGGAAAGGACTAGTAGTATCGAACCCGGGTCGCCAGCCCGACGGTGTTACCTCTTGGCCGCGGTCTGCTCTCACGTTAGCTGGAGACATGTGACTGATTTAAATATTCTACGATACAATCGTAACTGTATACCTATACAGTGCAACCTGGTGGGAGGATCTCTTGGTTTAACCGAACCAGGGGCCCGTTTCACGAAACTTCGTACGACTAAAATGTTCGTAAGTGCATACTATGATAGTCTGTAAATTTCACATACACACTGTTTTCTTGCAAACAATTACTGGATTTACATTTATTGAGCATAGGCTGCATGCAGCCTATGTTCAATAAATGTAAATCCATCAATTAAAATTTACAAACGATCCTAATTTTGCACTTACGAACATTTTAGTCGTACGAAGATTAGTGAAACCGCCCCCAGAAAACCATTTACGATGAATAAGTTTCAATGATCACAAATGGAAGGCATCGCATAATACAAAAAGGCGAGAAATCTCAATGTAGGATCTTTATAATGTCCAGTGAAACCTCTCTAAACCGGACACCCTGTGAGGTCCCCAGGGTGTCCGGTTTAGAGAGGTTTCTTTGTAAATCGGGCATTTGCTAATTCTAAGCCATAGTTGTGTGCTATGAGATCACGAACAGACATTATCACCGGAGATAAATGACCCAGAAACTCATCAAAAATAAGATCTCAGGTATTGTCTTGGTGTCCGGTTTAGAGTGGTTCCACTGTACTGACATCCAATTCGTCTCCGTCGCATACAGCGCTGGGTCGATGTTCGCCAATCGTCATAAATAGGTATAGGTGTGAAGAATATATTTAAAATGAGAGATATCACAGTATTAAACATAAAAGGTCACAACAGAAAAGTACGTCAACTCGCTCAATGACATGCCTTTGAAAAGGGTAACCGGAATTTTATGGCATCTGTCTCGTTAATATTACATATGCTATGAATGAAATCAATGAATAGAAATATTTAATGCATATATTGAGTAATATCTGCAAAACGCTGCTCCCACATACGGGGAATTAGATCTGTCGCCTATAATTGACAGTCTAGTTTCAGTCTTTCAGAACAGTTTGTCTAATTTCAGAGGGTGAGCGCAGCATGACCTCGAACATATTAGACAAGTCATGGATGTTTGTACCTACTGTCTGTTTCACGAAACCTGCCCAAATGTTACAGCCATATAAAGAATGCAAAAGCATATTTGTTTCGATAATATTAAATTTGATAAAACTTTAAGAATGAGCCTACTTTTTATTTCGTGAAATTTGGTCCAATATTGATTTTATTGCGAAAAAACAATTTCCCCATGTTAAATCCCCATAGACATCTTCACTCTTCACAGAGTGAAGATGTGTATGGGGATTTAACATGGGGAAATCTTTTGAATTTCAGAAATACTGGACCGATTTTAAAAATTTAACATTTGTTTTCTTAGTTAGATCATTTCCAAGCTATATAGCCACGTTTCGGAGTCAATTTCCATTTTGTTTCGTTTTCTGACTCCTCCCACAGCTCCTCTACCTCCTTTCCCCCCATGTTAAATTCCCATAGACAAATCAATTTCTCGTAATAAAAAGAAGGCTCATTCTTAAATTTTGATAAAATTTAATATTATAGAAAAAAATACTGTTCTTGCATTGTTTATATTGACGTAAACTTTGGGCAGGTTTCGTGAAACAGACATGTGGTAAGCAGATTTTTCATGAAAACTATTTACAGCCGCTGTGATATTTTCTTCCGTAAGCGATGTCGACAGTTGACGAAATGCTCATAGCAAATGCATTTTCTGTGAAACTTTCGGCAACTTCGACATTATTTACTGAAAATATCATAAATTTAGTAAATATTCATTCACGAAACATCGTTCATCTTCATAGGTACACATTCACATGACTTGTGTCATATTGATAGCTCATACTCCAGTATACACACTATCGATGAAGACGTTCATCTTCATACAGTGGAACCTCTATAAACCGGACACCCTGCACAGAGCTTTCCGTGTCCACAATATGACAAGCCGTGTCTGTATGTCACTTAGTTGCGAACGGTAACTCTTGCAATCTACTCCCGTACCGTCCGTACGGACGGTACGGGAGTAGATTGCAAGAGTTACCTTCGCAACTATATGTTACTGCGATCAGAGAAGCAGGGATTCGTCATTTTCAAGCACGAGCAGACACCACGACAATGAAATAAATTACGGTGAAACCCATCTAAATTAAACACAATGGGGTACACAGGGTGTCCGGTTTAAATAGATGTTGCTGTACTATGCGCATTACACTTGCAGATCTCGCATGTGGCTGACTTTGCCATGATCTATACTATGCGCATTACACTGGGCATATCTCGCATGTGGCTGACTTTGCCATGATCTATACTATGCGCATTACACTGGGCATATCTCGCATGTGGCTGACTTTGCCATGAACTATACTATGCGCATTACACTGGGCATATCTCGCATGTGGCTGACTTTGCCATGATCTATACTACGCGCATTACACTGGGCATATCTCGCATGTGGCTGACTTTGCCATGAACTATACTATGCCCGTTACAGTGGGCGGATCTCGCATGTGGCTGACGTTTCCATGATGTATTTCATTATTAGTTTGATATTGATTGGCAGGATTTGCTTATAACACCACACTGACGTAGATGGGACGATAATTGATACTTATCTCACACATATATAACTGGATTTTGATAATTATGATCCAATTAAAAAATGTACATGATACTCGTTCTGAGAAAACCGTGTTTGTTGAATTTGATCCAGCAGTCTGTCCAGTGCAGTGCTTTATTACGCAACTAGCAATCCATTCATCACTAAGGGCCCGTTTCACTAAACTTCGTACGACTGAGAAGCTCGTAAGTGCAAAACTAATATTTACAACAAAGTTTGCATTAGTAGCCGATTTTGGTAAATTGTTATCTATTGGGTTTGAGACTTTATGACCTCCACATATACAGGGGAACCTCTCTAAACCGAACACCTAGAACAATAAGTCTGTTTAATGTTTGCTGGGTCTCACTGTAATTTACATAGACTGTTAATGCCTCTTCATGTTAGCAATGAACAGCATCATGTCTCGGCATATACCTGAATTACAGTGGAGCATCTCTAAACCGGACACCCTGGGGTCCTCCCAGGGTGTCCGATTTAGAGAGGTTCCACTGTAGGTGGAAAATGTTAGCATAAATGAATCACAGTGATGTGTGAATTGAACTGATAGAAATCTTCGTGCGACGTTTTTATCGATCGTATGAAGGTTAGTGAAACGGGTCCCCAGATAGCTGTATGAAGGTTAGTGAAACGGGTCCCCAGATAGCTGTATGAAGGTTAGTGGAACGGGTCCCCAGATAGCTGTATGAAGGTTAGTGAAACGGGTCCCCAGATAGCTGTATGAAGGTTAGTGAAACGGGTCCCCAGATAGCTGTATGAAGGTTAGTGAAACGGGTCCCCAGATAGCTGTATGAAGGTTAGTGGAACGGGTCCCCAGATAGCTGGGGCCCGTTTCACTAAACTTCGTACGATACAAATGTTCGTACGAAGATTTCTTTGAATTTGCTTCTCACATGAACGTGTTTCTCGTATGCTACCCGTTTTTACGGATTCATGTAATAAATTTAGCACACGCTATTTATTTATTAACCAAAGAAGCATTACTTTGCGCATATCTTAAACATAAACAGGCACCCGATGATGACATAGAAAATAAGTACGTTGGCTCTCAGACACGGGGTTTGCGGAATGTGAAACTGGAGGGCTGATTGTTGTAAATATATTTTATTTTTTTTTGTTTGAGATGTTCGTCTCAGATTTTTTCTCAAGTTGCCAGATGCATAATATGTTCTATAAAGTTACTTTCACCTTTTTAGACCTGAACACTCACAAAATGTTCGTCAGACATGATTGGATTTAACATATTTTTGCATAGGTAGTGTTTTTTATAGATCATGTGGCGAATTTATAGTACAATTTTATTTCTCCATGACGATAAAATACTCGACGTGCATTGATTATTCAGACGCGGCGATATCTGAGAGCCAACGTATTGTATTATCAAGGTGCATGATCACGTGGTTACAACAACAACAACAATGGCTGAAAGTGTTGAAAGCGCGCCCACTTCAAAGTAAGCATTATTTGATATTTTCCTTAATTGGTGAAATATGGCACAGCAAACGCGTCTTCATGAGCTTCATTTGGTGGTCCCGGGAGTTCGGCACATACGTATGTCGTTTTTGCGAAGAACCGATTTCCGTGTCAGTAGACACGGAAATCGATTCTTCGCAAAAACCACAGAAGTTTGGGCCAAAGTACCGAGGCCACCAAATGCAGCTTAACAAGTCGTGTTTGATGCGTCATGTTTAATCAAAATCCATTACATAATAAGGACAAAATAAACGAATACGTACTTTGAATCGGAGGGCTTCTTGAAGTTTCAGTACGTGTTGTTGTTGTTGTAACCACGTGATCATACACCTTGATTATGTCCTAAATATAATATCAGGCTAGTGTTTTGTTTACTTCAAGCTTTTGATCAATTTATAAGAATGGCTCGGAAACTGCAGGAATTCCTCGCGCGAGCCTGGAAATTCCTACACGTTTCCTAACCTTGCCTGATAACCTTTATGTGAGAAAACATTAGTATGGTATTTCACTCACTATTTCACTCGTAGCAACTCAGTTACCGACGTACCGAATCTGTGGGCCGTTTCACTAAACTTCGTACGACTAAAATGTTCGTAAGTGCAATGAATCGTCTGGAAATTTCAATTATTGGATTTACATTTATTGAGCATAGGCTGCATATGCAGCCTATGCTCAATAAACGTAAATCCAATAATTGTTTACAAGAAAACATTGTCAATGTGAATTTTAAAAAAATACCATAATTTTGCACTTACGAACATGTTAGTCGTACGAAGTTTAGTGAAACGGTCCCCTGCATTCTGTGAACAGCGTACATGTATATGTATATTCTCTCAGACAACGATACGTACATGTATATGTTATTTTGTTTTATAAATAATTATAAAATACATGCGACAAACGAAGATCATGTTCTACAATATTGCTGGCAGATAATGTAATAAACTAGATATCGTCACATGGCAACACACATGATAGTAACACCCCACATGCGTGGCGGAAGTTGAGTCAATCGCAATGCAAACAACCCGTGAGATAAGTTTCGAATGCCTCAGTAAAAATCAGGATAAAGATTAGGCTATGAGAAGACTACTGTCGACGTTTTGCTGCCGACGAACTTGTGGCTATTAAACACATTCAATTTAAAAAATATTTAAATGTACTTTTTTATAAATAACAAAAAAGTCACCCTTCCCAATATTTTTTATTTGTTAAATTTCTATCAAATATTGATTTTATTGCAAAACATATGATTTTCCTATGGGAATTTAACATGGGGGAAATGGAGGTGGAGGTGCTGGGGGAGGAGTAAAACAAAATGGAAATGGACTCCGAAACCTGGTTAGATAGCTAAGAAAACAAAAGTTAGATTTTGAAAATCGGTCCTCAAATAAAAAAAAAAATACTTCTTTTGGCCTCCATGTTAAATTCCGAGAGGGAATTGTTTTCGCTGTAAAATCAATATGGAATTTTATCACATACAAATAAATTGTGAGGGTGACTTTTTTGTTTTTGATGAACAAGTACAATAAAACGTGGAACAGACTATAGTTTTCTATGGCTTCAAGTATTTTAAACAAGTAGTAGAGACACTGTTACAATGTTGAAGGCACAGCTAATCTATCCGTTTGATATTATAGTTCTAATCGAGTACCATGTTTAAAACTTATTTGTTTCCAGAAAAGAAAGATACATGGGGGCCGTTTCACTAAACTTCGTACGACTAAAATGCAAACTTATGATAGTCTGTAAATTTCACATTAACACTGTTTTCATGATTTATTGAGCATAGGCTGCATGCACAATACAAATAAATCAATTGAAATTTCCAGACGATCCTAAATTTGCACTTGCGAACATTTTAGTCGTACGAACATTTTAGTCGCCCCTGGGACTGCGGTGGTGGCAAACGGCTCAAATATGGGATGAAAGTGACTTGTTACCATATGTTAACATACATGTAAATCGTGATGACGTAGCTTACGTAAGCGGTAGCTTTTTGAGGCCGCACTAATCAAGTGCCAACAAAATGGAAACATTGTTTACTGACCGTTCCAAGGCGGTACCCTTTCTATCACGAGTCCTTGTTTCAGCGGTTTGTGTGTATGCACGAAAGTATTTGTATTTGTATTTCATAATTTTTTTCCGTTCGGATCGTGTTTTCTTGACGACTAATTGTAGTCTTATCTTGTGAAGCTATTATTGTTTTGGAAAACTTTGTTGTATCTTTTATGTTTTGCGATGTGTCTCTTAGGAACCGTACCTCGCTGGATGTGGGATCATTCTATGACACGTCGAAGTGTCTGCAGACATCGTTATGCACTTAACATAATTCTCTATCATAATATAATGACTAATGTGTTACCCTTTCTGTTTTTGGCTGACTATTTGACCTGTGGTTGGTACACATCTCTCCATTTTTCAATCAACCAAAGCATTAGTGATACACAACGTTTCAAAATATGTACCTCCTCTAGATTTTGAAAACGACAGTATATCTGAAATCCGGGTTGTGACATTTGCAACCAGTGTAGACCCGGATCAGACTGCGCGTTCGCGCAGTCTGATCAGGGTCTACATTGGTCGCCATTCAGTCAGGTAACTGGCATGCTTTTCACAAGGAGTTTGGCTCATTATCAGGCTACAGGGGTGCGCTGGCAGATAAGAAGCTAGACTGGTCACGACCGCCATAAATCCCACTTCTCCAATCACAGCCACATATAAGACTTTGATATATTGTATGTTAGTGTTAAAATTCCATTGAACAGGCTTAGCTGTCAAGTGTTAAGCACACTATTGGATTTTCGGAGCTCTTGTCATATCGAACAATTTCGCCCTACATTCGCTACTCGTGTAACAAGATCGACGACCCGAAGTGAAAGTCCTTATTCCAACAAAACCGACACCGAACAATGGCTACTGGGGTTAGTTTGGTTTCGGTATCATCAGCTAGAACTTCACATTTTGTTCGTTAGTTTCTACACCAAGCAGAGACGAAACTTAATTATAGTGTCTACACGACGAAGAGACGAATAGTCGCCCTAACTAGCCACTATATATATGTGCACTTCCACGCTAGTCTTCCAATCAGAGATTTTAGTTGAATTCTGTTTTCACATAGAGTGACCTATGTATTGGAATCGCTTCGGACAGTTAGCCAAGCCCTGGATCCCCCTCGATGGGCTAGTCCGTAGTGATATATTGGAGTAACCATGACAACAAAATGCATTGTGTTACTCAACGTTTAACTGTCATACGCAACCGCTAATTGAAAATAATATTATGAAAAACTACTTGCACTGAACAATATCAACAACGGATGTTCTACGTAAAACAATACATCGGATTATTTTGTTGCGCGTGATTTGCCCCCATTTGCGTCACAAATCGTGCGGTCATTGCTAAATTTAGTAACAGGCTATAGTTTTCGGCAGAGTTAACTCCCCTCAGAATACTCTCCACAGGATAAACAACACGCGACGCGTTCAACACACAAACGATATCAAGGGGTTACAGCTACCTGCATGTTGACCCAGATTTTTTTAATTATCGCGATTGTGTCGCAACAAAACTTGCACGTGTGGGTCTAACTGATGTTAATCCTCATTCTATCGATGGTTTTACAGCGGATTTTAGATTCCTGAATTATGCCTGATTGACATTTGTCTATGGTGGCCAGTACACGCCAACATGAGTGTCAATTCTACGTTCAGGGAAGGTGGTCAATAAGTCAGTAAGTGATAAAATTACTGTCAGGGAACACATTAATGACAGTATAACACATCCAGCGTAGATTAATACCCATATTAATGCAAGTACTGAAAATACGACAAAAACAAATTATAAGTTTGGGCTTCCATACAGTGAACATTTTGTCAGCGGTTTCCCCAATGACGTCATTTGTATGTTTTAATATACTCGATCCGGGGCCAACTATTTCATTCACAATACAGAAGTAAACATGGCGATACCAAAGTAATGCAGAAACTTTAACAAAAATCCTGCTACAACATTGTTTTGTACCGACAAGGCATTTTCAGGCGCGACACCGCTTCCGTGGCGGAATCCTATGTTCAGTACTTTGATTTAGTAATTCGTTCCCACGTTATAACAATTCGTTCCCTCAATTTAATAATTCGTTCCCACGAATTAACAATTCGTTCCAACGAAATAACAATTCGTTTGTTAATTCGTGGGAACGAATTGTTTATTCGAGGGAACGAATTGTTTAATTGAGGGAACGAATTGTCATTTCGTGGGAACGAATTGTTAATTCGAGGGAACGAATTGTTATATCGTGGGAGCGAATTGTTAATTCGAGGGAACGAATTGTTAAATTGAGGGAACGAATTGTCATTTCGTGGGAACGAATTGTTAATTCGAGGGAACGAATTGTTATATCGTGGGAGCGAATTGTTAATTCGAGGGAACGAATTGTTAAATTAGTTTAAACAATATTTATTTCAAGTTGTGGCAAGTGATATATATATACATACAATTGAGAACAGGATTAGAAAACAAGCTTTTACACTTATGTGAATTCTTCTCCTGATAATTGTTAAATTGAGGGAACGAATTGTCATTTCGTGGGAACGAATTGTTATATCGTGGGATCGAATTGTTAATTCGAGGGAACACATTGTTAAATTGAGGGAACTAATTGTCATTTCGTGGGAACGAATTGTTAATTCGAGGGAACGAATTGTTAAATTGAGGGAACGAATTGTCATTTCGTGGGAACGAATTGTTAATTCGAGGGAACGAATTGTTATATCGTGGGAGCGAATTGTTAATTCGAGGGAACGAATTGTTAAATTAGTTTAAACAATATTTATTTCAAGTTGTGGCAAGTGATATATATATACATACAATTGAGAACAGGATTAGAAAACAAGCTTTTACACTTATGTGAATTCTTCTCCTGATAATTGTTAAATTGAGGGAACGAATTGTCATTTCGTGGGAACGAATTGTTATATCGTGGGATCGAATTGTTAATTCGAGGGAACACATTGTTAAATTGAGGGAACTAATTGTCATTTCGTGGGAACGAATTGTTAATTCGAGGGAACGAATTGTATTATCATGGGACCGAATTGTTAAGTTGAGGGAACGAATGGTTATTTCGTGGGAACGAATTAATAAAAAAATATCCATGTCCCCTGCAAGGCTCCGTAGGCCGGATATTCTAACAAAGAATGTGTGTTTGATTGTAGTTGAGCATTAAAGTTATTAACCGTTATCGTATTTAAGCGAATATCGGGGTATGGCAAATCGATGTGGTGTACATACCCGGATAGATTAACGCCCATTGTGAGATATTGAATTAAAAAACATTACGTACGACAGTATAATACATCAATTGCAGGAATGACGGTTATAACGTGGTTACTGAACTCTAAGGTCATTTTATTCCACATCGAACTATGTTGTTTTTAACGATTTCTCAATGTTGTTCCCAATACGTATATATAATACAGTATAACCTCTCTAAACCGGACACCAAGAAAACACGTGTGATCCTATTTTTGACGAGTTTCTTGCAAATTTACCTCGTGGATATAATGTCTGTTCGTGATCGCATATCACACGACTATGGCTCAGAATGAACACATGCTAGATTTACAGTGAAACCTCTCTAAGCCGGACACCCTGTGGACCTCACTCAAATTATCCGATGCAAGAGTAACACATTTCTAAACTAGACATGAGGGATCGTAGACAGTTATTTCCCTTTGTAAATCTATTTATAGAGATCCGATCCTCTGCTGTATTTCAGCGATTATTTCTCACTGAATAGCACAACATTTCTGGGAACAGAGTAGACCCAGATCAGACTGCACATATGTGCAGTCTGATCTGGGTCTACTCTGTTTGCAATAACAATAGTAGGTGTGAAAATGTGAATCTGGCAAATACTGTAGTCCCGGCTCAGATTGTGCTGATATATAGGATGACCTGGATCAACACTAGTCGAAAACACTATAACGGCTTCTTTACACAACAAACCATGCGAAATTAGTCTATTTTTACAAACAATTAGGCACGAAAATATACAATTTGGACCGGATTTCTATAAATAAATTCAAAGGGAAATAACTACATACGATCCTTCATTGCACTTATTGTCACACATAACACGATCTGGGCGATTGTTTTAATAAGGGAAACATGGTGTGGATTCGTGTATTGCATGTACATGTGTTAAAATAGATTGATTGATTGGTGTATAATGGCATAACAACAGCACAGGTCATTTAAGGCCGGGCCAACGGATTGGACTATCCCGTAATTAACCTGCCATTTATGAGGGAAATTCCCAAAATCAGAACTCAATATTTACAGAAAAATATATATTCTGCCCTGAAATTAGAATATCTGACCTGGTGTCAGAGCTAAAATAGAACAGAATACCCAAACAAGGAGACCAGCGAACGGACGGAAACCTATATGTGTTGCTACGACTGGGGAAATGGGACTTAAGGATATTGCGACCAGTGTAGATCCAGATCAGACTGTGCATCCGCACAGTCTGATCAGGATCTTCACTGTTGCGACCAGTGTAGATCCAGATCAGCCTGTGCATCCGCACAGTCTGATCAGGATCTTTACTGTTGCGACCAGTGTAGATCCAGATCAGCCTGTGCATCCGCACAGTCTGATCAGGATCTTCACTGTTCGTCATTACATCAGGTGTACACCCATCATGCTTCTAACAAGCAAGCTACATCTATATCAGGGTACATAAGTGGTTTATTTGATACGGAGCTACACTGCCCACAATCCCATAAGCCCCATGTATCCACCACAACCACGTTTAAGACGCAGCAGTACACCATGCAAATAACATGGCAGGCGTACGGCGGTGATAGACGAGCATTCAACACGGCACAAACATGCACTCCACGGCAAGCAGTGTACGGTCCCAAAAGGGAAACAACAGTGTGTTGATCAAAACAACAAATACAACGAAAGCCCCTAGAAATAACCAATCCCCAATAAACTACAGAGAAAACGGCAGCACAAGCAGGAGGCAACCAACACAGTCATGCACATTACGATAAGACGGTCCATATATCTGAAAAAAAAGCCAGTCAAGTTTGTTTGTTTCCTGAAAATTGCACGGAGAACATTTTAGTTGTTGACACCGATCACCAATCAATTGATTCAATTTCACCGCTATTTAATTATTTGAATAGTAGAGTGCATGGATGTGGCAGAATATTATAGTGGTGTAAGTTATGGTTGCGGAAAGTAACTTTCTCTTCATTACTTCGTTGCTCATAACCCTAATTTTCTGGCTGTCACCTAGGGCGACTGCGTTTGTCGCCCTGAGTGACAGCCAGCAATTTTGGGTTACGCGGCGTAGAAACAGTCTTCTAATGCACTCTATGCACGCAATCTGATTGGCTGATGGTCATACATTGCAGGTATATAATTGTTGATGAACGGTCGCAAATTATTTCAGTATGTATTCCTACGCTAGTAGTAAAGGCAGGTGAGCATTAGAAATAGGTTAACCGCATTGTAATTTTGAGATTTGCGACGTATATCAGAAAATTATAGGTCGGAAAACATGTTTAATGGCTCCGCTAGCGCGTAGCCATTAAACAGATTTTCCGACCTATCATTTTCTGATATACGCCCCAAATTTGAAAATTACAATACAGTTAACCCTATATTCAATAGTATTACCCAATTACATGTATGCTAATCAAAGATTATCAGCACGATTCAAGTAATTGCGTGTGCACATGACTTCAAAGTCAACGTATTTAATTCACATTGTAAATGTCAATATAATTGTGAAAATATATACATACGTAGATAAAAGATAGGTCTTATTGTGAAAATGTACTTAAATAGGACGAACTAACCTAAGATCCAGCCTTCTTGATTACAGTGAATTGCTCATGAAGTGGGTATCTGATCATTAAATTGTGAGAGTCATACAAATTTGAAGGTCTCATAATAAGTAAATAGTATTGAAAAGCATACAATTTGAATAGAGTTTCCAATACATTATAGATATGGACGTACGAACTATAGAAGTTTCGCACAATACATGTAATTCATTAAAAAATTGAGGCAAATTAAATGTGAACACGCCATAAAAATCAATAACTTCCGTGACATTGTAGCCAACAAGCGCAGTGTGATCAGTAGCCGATTTCACCAACATTGCAAATTATACTTTTCTAGCAAAGTATACTTTCAGGGAGTAATCATTTATTTTTCCCGAAATGCATTATTTCATATAGAACTAACGACTGCATATATTTGATGATTAAACGTATGCAGAATTATTATACTAAATTTATTACATTATCACAGCCAAAATGGCTGTGATAATGTAATAAATTCAGTATAATAAAAAATATTAAATTTATCCTAAAATTGAAAATTTCTCCCTCAAAGTATACTTTGCTAGAAAAGTATACTTTGCAATGTTGGTGAAATAGGCTACTGGTGCTACACTACGCTATTTTTTTTCAGTAAAGCATAGCGGATGCTTCTGTAAAACAGTTATGAGGGAGATAGGTATTTATGCATGTACTGGCTGATCACGAGCTACCCTGCCATGGACAAGCCACAGTTTCACATGACGTGCGACAGACGTGGCCGAGCGTCTTTATACAGGCGTGTAGATATCAACCGATGGTATTATACGCTAAAAGTCGAATATAATTTAGGTGCAAACCTTATAAAACCACCATTATTGTATCTTTGAAGTAATACGTGTGGATTTTGTTTCATTTGTGTGTACAATACGCGCCTGTTTATGACGTTCAGATTTGATCGAGTTTCACAAATTCCTGACATCATTTTTACGAAAAATGTCGATTTATTTCGGCTAACAATGGAGATATTAAACGTCACATTATCGGTACATGTTCTACATCGATTCAGTTGTTGATAAACTACCTTATTCTGTTTATAGTTTTTTATTTTCACACAAAAACATGTACAAACAAGACATATTACTAGTAACATGTATGTGCATAATTACATTCCATTCCATATTTCTACATTACTGAGTAACTATATATTAAACATGTAATTACCTGCTTGTATATGTATATGTTTGAAATTAATATAAAAAACAAACAAATAAGCATCAATTAATAATAGAGAGCAAAACAAAAAACACACATAGAAAACAAACCAGTTTAATTAGATATTAACCCTCAGTTACTACGCTGAATTAAATGTTGTCGTCTGCTGGAAATGTTTTATTTTCAATATTTCTCGACAAAAACCTGGTTTTGACAGCACATGAGAATCGTCTCCAGTGGAGACGATTCTCAAGTGCTGTCAAAACCAGTTTTTTGTTAAGAATTAAAGCAAAAATGAAAAACAGCAGACGGCAATTTCCGTCAACAGCGTAGGAAGGCTTAAGGTACGAGCAGCATGAACATATTTTTGCATTAATCTGTGTTGGCTTACATATTTTAAGGAAAATAATGCTAGAAGAAATAAGTTAGTCTACAGTGTAGCGGTAAACCATTCCATTTTCTATTGTGTATTTCAGCTTTGTTTCTACTTACTGCAATTTCATGTTCAAGCTGTTTAGTGTTTTTTTCAATTAGTTCATAACAACTGAGAAAGTCGGTTCAGTATTTTCTTAATTTACATCCATAAAGGAAGTACTTTCCCAATATAATACAAACGTTCAAGGATATATTTTCTGTTTCATACTGCCCTAAGTTTATTGATTGCCAATCCAATGTAACATTTCTACCGTTATCACGTAAACTACCTTATTGCAATACCTATTTCACCCGTATCTCAAGAACCGCCCCATATACTGTATATGGAAAATTATTGCTCAAATTAACACGAAATTAAAGAAACACAGCAATAATTCCAGCACAAAAATATTTACAAAAATATTTACACAATTCCCTAACATTTGATTGGTCCGTAGCAAGTCTCTGTCCAAAATGTATATCCCAGTAAACTCCATGCCGAACTACTTTCCGTAAACGTGAGGCGCAGTTAAAATAATTCTTAAGAAAACGGAAAATAAACACATTTTCTTGATGAATTTATTTCAAATGCTGGAATTATAAGGAATGAATGGCCTTTTTGTGGAATTTATCGGGGATATAAACTTGGAAAAGTCGCGGGAATACTGGACGAGGCCTTACAAATTTTTTTTTTTTTCGAAAATTGTAATTTTTTATCGCTTCGTCCAGTATTCCCGCGACTTTTCAAGTATATACCCAGATAAATTCCAAAAAAAGGCCATTCATTCCTATAATATTTTCACCATCAGTATCGTTACACTATCAGAGATGAGATACCAAGATGTACCCATATTCGGCCTCTCAAATTTAATTATTGAAAACAAGTGCCGTCGTCTGTAGCCGATTTCACCAACATTGCAAAGTATACTTTTCTAGCAAAGTATATTTTGAGGGAGCAATCAGTTATTTTTCCTGAAATGCATTATTTCATATAGAACTAACTACTACATATATTTGATGATTAAAAGTATGCAGAATACTGAATTTATTTCATTATCACAGCCAAAATGGCTGTGATAATGTAATAAATTCAGTATAATAACAATTAAGAAATTTATCCTAAAATTGAAAATTTCTCCCTCAAAGTATACTTTTCTAGAAAAGTATACTTTGCAATGTTGGTGAAATATGCTACTTATACAATGAACTTTATGACGTTTGCGACCAGCACCCTTGCAGTATGATCAGGGTCTTCACTGATTGCAATTCTATCAAGTGCACACTGTTTATTCTTAAAATAACAATTTAATAAATCGTTCTTTTAGTACACATGGTGAAAAGAGAATTTCTGACGTTTTCGACCATCAGACTGCGTGGATGCGCAGGCTGATCTGGGTCTACGCTGGTCGAAAGTTCACCACGGGTCTACACTGGTCACCGAGTTCATGCAGCCCATTATCGCAGCCGAATGCCTACATTAATATTACTGAACCGTGACAGGAGCAAACCAGCACTATATCCGTGACCACACACCATACGAGACACGCCATGTGAGTTTGTACCTTCGGACATCTGTGTAATTACATGAAATACGTTTACAAAATTTACAATATTTTCCGTAAATGGCGTCAAAAGTTGACATGCATGTGCTCTGAAAATCTTGTCAACTTTGAACTTTATTTATGAAAAATATTGTAAATTTTGTAAACGTATTTAATGAAATTACGCACATGGTACAAAATCACATGGCGTGTCTCAATTATCATAATACGGCGATATTTTTGCGACGACTTCGAATAGACAAAACTATAGATCAAAAGTCACTGTATTGCGGAACCTCTTTTGATATGTTCGTCATTTACGGACTATCTGGTGACTGTGTGTAAGGTTCGTTAGTTATCTCACATTTCATAGTGTCTATTTCCCATGAGTGAACCTATAATTTGGTTTTGTTGCGGGACAGTAGGAAAGTAGTTCGTGTGAACAGATCGTATGAAATTCATAGACTGACAACACGGTGTTTACGTAATATTTGTTGCGCCGGAATACTACACGGGTTTGTGATTTTTGTGATTTTTGTCATATTTAGATATAGTTTCATTGTGATACATTTACAAATCGTCAATGTTTCTTGTATGCCTATGCATGTACCAATACTCGCCTGCATAACCACAGTTAATGTTATTTCAATACATAAAATAAGTTTCATGTATTTTTAAATCGAAATATATTCCAAAGTGGTACGGAAAAGCATACGCACAGGTTTACTTAGTTGCGAACAGTAACTCTTGCAATCTACTCCCGCACCGTCCGTAGCTACGGACGGTACGGGAGTAAATTGCAAGAGTTACCGTTCGCAACTAAGGCTTACTTTGGTAAGTTTTAGTATTAGTTTTATCTATGAAAGCAATGCTGATAAATGTATACTTTATTATTTAAACACAATTTCATCTTCAGTCTATGTGACCCTTACTGGAGAAATGGGGCTTATGGCATGTCAGCTCAGCTCAGTCTATATCCTGACCTGGCACGTTTGGTACAGTGAAACATCTCTAAACCTGACACCCTGGGTGTCCCCAGGGTATCCGGTCTAGAGAGGCTCCACTGTAAATCAGGCACATGGGCACCACAAAACAGGTATAAATATGTGTGGTTTGCGATCATGAACAGACGTTATCAACGGTGAGAGATGACAATAAACACATACAATTAAGCAGACATAGTTTGTATGTGTGTCCTGTTTAGAGAGGTTCTACTGTATTGGATATCGATATGTACGGAGCCCCGCAGTTGACATGGATTTTGTTTTATTAATTCGTTCCCACGAAATAATATTTCGTTCCCTCAATTTAGCAATTCGTTCCCTCGAATTAACAATTCGTTCCCACGATATAACAATTAGTTCCCTCGAATTGACAATTCGTTCCCGTGGGAACGAATTGTTAATTCGTGGGAATGAATTGTTAAATTGAGGGAACGAATTGTTAATGCGTGGGGACGAATTGTTAATTCGTGGAAACGAATTGTTAAATTGAGGGAACGAATTGTTACATTGAGGGAACGAATTGTTCCGTAGATATATACTGTTTGTTATAAGTAGGACTTGTGATTTTCTGACTGAATGTCAAACCGTGTAGGTCATATGACTCTTTTGTTATTACAATTTGTATATCGTTGTCGCTAATGGAACATTCACAGTTTAATAAATGCAAGACGTACCGTAAAGTAGGTTTGTCATCTATGACATTTCGCACAGAAGTAAGAAATATATTAGTCAGTACATTGCGCAAGTACTTGGGTTCGATCTAGTCATGTTCACGCATTTGATTGGCCACCTGGACGCATCTACGCACGTGAACGTTAATAGTAGACCCATATCGTTAGCATTAAAGGTACATGCCCACTTAGTAGGTACAAACTGTTCTTTATTTCAATTAAATAAGTGTATAATTATGTCACTATTCCACCAGTTCTAAAAATTACGATTGCCCGCTATACAGATATAATCATTTAGTAATATTTATTTTACTGATAGTGACGCGCGGTGTATCAAGCTATTTTCATATGCAAATGAGGCATGATATTTTTTAATTATTTATACTAATTAAATGCGTCACCTGAAAAAATAAAGTTTTTCGACAGATTATAAAGTATGATCATTGCACATAGAACAATAAATACGGAGAATATATAGTAATATCCGTTAACATTTAAGGAAATACGGTTATCGCCCCTGATATCAGTGTGGAAATTTATTTTAGATATAAAATGTATATTAATGTCAATACAATACAATACAATACAATACAATACAATACAATACAATACATTTTATTCACTCTAAGCCACATACATGACACACGAGGTATACAATAGATTACATAATACGACGATGGGTAACAATACAAAATGCATTTGTATAAGCTCACTAGTCATTATAACCATAAAGCATTTCTTATAAAAATAGCTAAATTTCTTAATTGCTTTCCAGATTTTTTCTCAAATAGCTGTGCGAATTTTAAAATATTTGGTCTTCTAAAATAAAATGGCTTGATATACCGTTTTCGAACTTCATCATAGAAGCGGCACTCGAAAAGGAAATGAAACTCGTCACCGAGAGCACCAGCGCCACATTTGTTGCAGACCCTGCTTGCTCTCGGCACACCTGTCCATCTACCAGTTTCGACCGCCAGTCTATGATTACAAGTTCGAAATCTGGTCAATGTTTTTCTTAACCTTTCCGTGAGATTAATTAAATATGTTTCTAATCCAAACTCTGTTTTAAAGATTCTATACGTAATTCCACGTGAAGATGAATCGATGCTGGTGAGCCATGACTGAATAAACTGGTTCTGAAGCTGAGTCCTGGCGTAGTGGCTCAGCCAGATAGCATTAACATCGTTTTGGCTAAGCCATACGCCAGGAACTCCAATTTCAGTTAAAATAGATTTAACAGTCTGAATCCATCGGAAATGAGTCACATTTGCTTCATGTTGTGTATATAATAACTTATACATAAGAAACAATAATTTACTCTGCTTCCCTGAAACTAATTTTGCCCAAAACGAAATAATTCTACATTTAATGTCAATAATAAGCGGAAATTTGCCGAGTTCTCCATAAACCATGAAATTTGGTGTGGATTTCTTTACCCCCAAAACAGTTTTACAAAATTTCAAATGAATTGTTTCTATAGCCGAAATGTTTTCAAATCCCCAGATTTCACAGGCATAGCAGAGAATTGGAGTGATACATTGATCAAATAACTTAAGCTGACAGTCTACTGGAGTTGACAAGTTGTTAATCTTTCTAAATAGGCCGAAAAGAGCTTTGGATGCTTGGTCAATCAAATGTTTCTTAGTCTTATGAAAAGTTCCGTTTTGTGAAAAAACATTTCCCAAATATGTAAAGTGGTCTACAATTTCAATTGTGTTATCGTTATATGTAAAGGCTATCCTTTTTGAGGATTTACGTTTTTTGAAAATCATAATTTTGGTTTTTAATGCGTTTACTTCCAATTTCCACTGAAAACAGTATTGATGAAAATAATTTAGAGCATCAATATGTTGGGTAATGGTGAATTAATGTTTATTTTGCCAGAACATGTCTCAGATGATGTCTCTGATATAAAGAAAATTGTGTGCATACTGAGTGGGCATGTACCTTTAAATGTCTGTTGTAAGTACACGTACTTTAAATGTCTGTTGTAAGTACACTAGTAATTTTTTCTTTAAATGTCTGTTGTAAGTCACGTACTTTAAATGTCTTTTGTAAGAAAAACACTTTAAACTAATGTCTTTGTTGGTACACTACTTTAAATGTTGTTGTAGTACGACTTTAAATGTCTGTTAAGTACACGTACTTTAAATTGTTGTAAGTACACGTACTTTAAAATGTCGTTGAGTACTCGTACTTTAAATGTCTGTTGTACGTACACGTACTTTAAATGTCTGTTGTAAGTACACGTACTTTAAATGTCTGTTGTACGTACACGTACTTTAAATGTCTGTTGTACGTACACGTACTTTAAATGTCTGTTGTAAGTACGCGTAATTAAATGTCTGTTGTAAGTACACGTACATTAAATGTCTGTTGTAAGTACACGTACTTTAAATGTCTGTTGTACGTACACGTACTTTAAATGTCTGTTGTACGTACACGTACTTTAAATGTCTGTTGTAAGTACGCGTAATTTAAATGTCTGTTGTAAGTACACGTACATTAAATGTCTGTTGTAAGTACACGTACTTTAAATGTCTGTTGTACGTACACGTACTTTAAATTGTATGTTGTAAGTACACGTACTTTAAATTGAATGTATGTTGTAAGTACACGTACTTTAAATGTCTGTTGTAAGTACACGTACTTTAAATGTCTGTTGTAAGTACACGTACTTTAAATGTCTGTTGTAAGTACACGTACTTTAAATGTCTGTTGTACGTACACGTACTTTAAATGTCTGTTGTAAGTACACGTACTTTAAATGTCTGTTGTAAGTACACGTACTTTAAATGTCTGTTGTAAGTACACGTACTTTAAATGTCTGTTGTAAGTACACGTACTTTAAATGTCTGTTGTAGGTACACGTACTTTAAATGTCTGTTTGTAAGTACACGTACTTTAAATGTCTGTTGTACGTACACGTACATTTATGTCTGTTGTAAGTACACGTACTTTAAATGTCTGCTGTAAGTACACGTACTTTAAATGTCTGTTGTAAGTACACGTACTCGAATGGCGATGTTTGAAAGGTTAATATATACGTAGATGATATTGCATTAGTCATGATTTAACATTTTCCTGTGAAATAAGTAGGAATATGGATGTCTTTGTAAGTCAAACGTCTTAACCATTTAATCATGTATAGCTTTGTCAAGTTAGGCGGTATTTAACCCTATTTCAACACTACTAAAATGTCTCTTTACTAATATTAGAAAACGAGCCGGCTCATCAAGATCTGCACCATTTGTGAATGCTTGCTTTTTATTTTTGCAAGTTTTCTGCACAATGGAAAGTCAAACTTAACATTAAATAGTCTGTGTTTGTTACTTGGTTAACATGGTTTCATGATAAATTATGGATATTCGTGTTTTCTCGTGTGATACCTTAACCCTTTGCACACGAAAGCCCGCTATAATGGTTTATGCAAACAATGTAGATCCAGATGAGCCGTAAAGTAATTTTCATATTTTTGAGAACAAAAAATATTCCCTTTTCATAAATGGACCAATCATTTTGGGACGGTTGGATTGGTTGATAAATTATCATATCAACATCCATTTCAGTTACTTAGGGGTGAAATAGTTTACATGTTGATATTGGGCTACACTGGTCTCAGAGTTAACGAGGACCAACATTACTCCTCACATACTTGTAACTGCCCGGGTCGCTATGCGGGTGATACCTTAAGAAAACACAAGTCGCGTTACAAGATAGCACCCGGCACGTACAGTGATAATGTTTAAAGGCAACATTGTCGAACTGTTGACATTGTGTTCTACTGTCTAGATACTGCATGGTCAGCCGAGTGTGAGGGCGGATATCAAACTACAGGATACCGAAATCGTGAAATATTCACGCGGAGGTATGGTAGCCATTATCCCATCTTTGATACATTTCTGAGTTTTGTTTCTGCGTTTACACAGCACATGTGTAATGTATGGATGAGGATGTGATAACACAGTTACATCACGTTCGTCCGCATGTACGATCGATAATCCACTCGCTAAAGCTCGCGGATTATCTCATCGTACCAGTGGACGAACCGTGATCTAACTGTGGATTATCACACTGGATATTTAATTACTGGGCGTTTAATCGACCTTTAACTTCTCACGGTGTCGCCTTTTAAAAACAAACGCGTGTTTTACTCGTTGCGACTTCACAGAGTAGTTCCAGAGGAAACACACCCAGATGGCAACAACGAACGCGGACTTGCGTGGAAAATTCACTCAGAAATGTGCAACTCGAATAACAACAAGCATAGTTTAATGCCGCAAAACATCGAATGGAGTCTGAAACTGTAAGCATTTAACAACAGCTACATAAAATTAAAAATTATAGCGATAACACAACTCAGACTCAGCCTGTCAAGCTAGATATTTTCGATCATGAGTGTAGAGAAAATGCGTGTAATGTTGTATAATACTCAGCAATATATATATAACTATGTATATCTTACGTTCATTGTCGTCACTATATATAGAAAATAACATGCTATGGCCTCTTGATATCTTGTTTATCAGGCAAGGCTATTAAGCACATAGGAATTCCGAGGCTCGCCGAGGATTTCATATTGTTTCCGAGCCGTCGCTGATAAACATGAACTGAAATTGCACTGTCTTACATTCTCGTTACTAGTATGTATTGGGTTTTGCGACCAGTGTAGATCCAGATCAGCCTGTGCATCCGCACAGTCTGATCAGGATATGTACTGTTCTCCATTCCATCAATGAAACACCCGTCATGCTTCTAGTCTTTACTAGTACTAGTGGTATATGTATCTGATATCGTATATAGAGAATAGTAGGTTAGTGCCGTGAATGGGAAAAATATCTGGCAAGGCTCAGGAAACGGGATGGGCGAGGCTCTGCCGAGCACATCCCGTTTCCGTGCCGCGCCAGATATTTTTTCCCATTCACGGCACTAACCTACTATTCTATTTATCCCGTCAACACATACAAATGGCTGTAAAATGCAAAAATAGTATTGACTGGATATCAAAAATGTTTCACGGCACTGTGTTTCACGGCACATACGCACTGTGTTGACGGGATAAAACGAGGTTGTGTACAAGTGCATGCTCAAGTTTAACGTGTTTGCGATCTGAAGCCTCACTGGTCGCATACATCTTAAGGACGGTTTTCTCACATATAGGTAGGTAACTATTATTTCATTTTATTTCGTGAAAATACAAACCAACCATATAAAGGAAATTACTGTAATAGAATGCACTTAATATTACTGCTTTTGATTGCTAATAACACAGCCCTGATCTTATCTAGAAACACACATTCATTCATAGACGAAACGGTGGCTTTCTGATAAAATCTTCTAGTCATAAAGTATGTAACTTAAGTGAAATACTGTGTTACAATAACCTTGATCGTATCCTTAGTTCAACCATTCAAAGAACAGTTTTAACGACGGTTTTGTGACTACATAAAAGGGGCTTCTGGCCTTTGTGAACAGTGTAGAACCTGATCGGTCTGCGCACTGTTCTGGGGGCCGTTTCACTAAACTTCGTACGACTAAAATGTTCGTAAGCACAAATTTAGGATCGTCTGGAAATTTCAATTGATGGATTTACATTTATTGAGCATAGGCTGCATATGCAGCCTATGCTCAATAAATGTAAATCCAACAATTGTTTACAATGAAACATTATTAATGTGCAATTTACAGACTATCATAATGTTGCACTTACGAACATTTTAGTCGTAAGAAGTTTAGTGAAACGGACCCCAGCTCCCTAGTCTGTGATATAAATAGCAACCATGCTTCATACGAACCGTACATATTATGTGGCTGTGACTGGAGAAATGGAGCTTATGGGTTTTGTGACCAGTGAAGCTTCTGATCAAATAGCACATTCCTGTGACCTGATAACTATATATACGGCTTGTTAAAAGCATGCCAGGTGTTTCATTGATGGAATGGAGAACAGTGCAGATCCTGATCAGACTGTGTGGATACATAGGCTGATCTGGATCTACACTGGTCGCAAAACCCATAAGTCCCATTTATCCAGTCATATCCACAAATTGTCAGCTTGATATAGTAGTCCTTGAGCTTGGCATAAATGACTTAAACACCACTTCCCCAGTCACATATCAGCTGTTTGCTTATAATGGTGGATAGTTTCTGACATAATTCTACCCTGCTGTTACGATGGGGGCCGTGCAAAATTATTATAGTCTGTAAATTTCATATTAACAATGTTTTCTTATAAACAATTATTGGATTTACATTTATTGAGCATATGCAGCCTATGCTCAATAAATGTAAATCCATCAATGCTGTGCTGTGTCCAGTTCTGCGGTACGACTGTTGCCGTTTTATTGTCTTCCGAATCCACTTTTTGAATGGTGCGTATAGGTAGAGTTGTCTTCCCACATGATGAGTCCAGGAGGCTGCGTCTGAGTTTTATTTTCTGAATCATATTATACAATGTACATCCTTTGCGATGGTATCGTGTCAAAGAGTGAATAAAATATTGATTAATATCTCTTTCAACCGAATATAATATAAGGCCATAATTTGCAAACACTAGATCCAGCTGAGCCGGTTCGTAACGAGCCCAAGGTGTATGATCACGTGGTACTAACAACAACACCACGTACCGATTCAAAGTACGTATTCTTGTATAGTGTCCTCATTACGTAACGGATTTTGATGAAATATGGCGCATCAAACGCATCTTATTAAGCTGCATTTGGTGGTCTCTGTATTTTCGCCCAAACTCCTGTCGTTTTTGCGAAGAATCGATGTCCGTGTCTCCGACACGGAAATCGATTCTTCGCAAAAACGACATAAGTCTGTGCCAAACTCCATAGACCACCACATGCAGTTCATGAAGACGCGTTTGCTGCGCTATATTTCATCAAAATCCGTTGCATATTAAGGAACATATCAAATAATACTTACTTGGAGTGGGCGACATTGTTGTTGTTGTAACCACGTGATTATGCACATTGGAGCCGTGTCATCAAGATATGTAGCGTTTGTCAGTATTTTGAAGACTTTTTAAAATAAATATTCCACATACGCTAAATGAACTGCTGTACACATTAGCAAGGGTAATTATAAAACAGTTATGTAGGGTGAAAGGGTTACCGTAAGAAACGCTAATCTCTATCATGGGCGGATCTGGAGGGGGGGGGGGGTGGGGGGGGGGGGGGGGGGGGGGGTCCGGGGTTGCACTCCCCCCCCGTTCAGCCACAGTGTTTATATAGATCACAGTTTACCACTAGGCATAGTTGGAGTCTGAATTTAAATGCCGTAAAGCGCATTTCGAAGAACTTGAAAATAGGACAACCCCCTAGTTGCGAACGGTAAATCTTGCAATTACTCCCGTACCGTCCGTAGCTAGCTACGGACGGTACGGGAGTAGATTGCAAGAGTTACATTCGCAACTAGACAACCCCCCCGTTCCCCAAATGCTGGATCCGCCCCTGTCTATCCCAATCTACTATATACTGATGTGTATGGCGGATCGGAAGGAAAAAAACAGCGCCCATTCACCTTGTGGTAAATTGACGGAGCATTGAATGCATTTAGTAGCTGATTCACAAGACAATCTCACAGTGCACTTCTTTAGCTACTTGAAAGTGCACTTTCAGGGAGAAATTTTCAATGTGTGCATAAATTAATTAGTATTTTTATTTAATGAAATAAAATAGTCTCTAACCAAGCAATTGCTTTGATAATGTAATAAATAAAGTATATGCGAATTAGACATACGTTTAATGAACGAAGAAAAACAGGTAGTTGCATGTCTTAAATATTTCATTACAGTGCAAATAATTACAACCGCAAGGTGCACTTATATTAGATACGTGAACTTTTAGTGAAATCGGTTGCTAACGTGATGCGACACAAAAGTACATGACGTAGGCTAGCGAAGTACAGGACAGACGGTGTAATAGAGCATATTGTTGCTGATGACTGTAACGTAACTTGGTTGTGATAACGGCGAACAGCGTAGACCCTGATCATGCGCAGTTGGATCTAGGCCTACGCTGGTCGCAAATGTCGCTATATATATTTTATCATCGAGACTATATATATCGAGTTATCATCGAGACTATCGACTATATATTTTATCATCGAGACTATATATATATCGAGACTATATAATATTTCATCGATCGAGACAATCGAGACTATATATATTTTATATCGAGACTATCGAGACATATATATATTTTATCATCGAGACTATAAATTTTATTAATCAGCGAGACTATCCCGACTATATATCATCGAGACTATATATATCATCGAGACTATGACATATATATTTTATCTCAGACTATATATATTTAATCACGAGCTACGAGACTATATTCATCGATATATATATCTCGACTCGAGACATATCTATCGAGACTATATATATTTTCTCATCGAGACCTTGGTGCTTTTCTTCCACTTCAATATTTTGTCTCAGAGGATGCCAACACAGAGATATAATTAAATTAATGTCTGTTTCTCGAAACCTGCCCATATTTTCAAGGTGTATGATCACGTGGTACTAACAACAACAACAACAACAAGTACGGAAACTTCCAGAATCCATCCGATTCAAAGTACGAATTATTTTATATTGTCCTTATTACGTAAGGAATTTTGATGAAATATGGCGCATCAAACGCGTCTTGTTAAGCTGCATTTGGTGGTCTCTGTATTTTCGCCCAAACTTCTGTCGTTATTGCGAAGAATCGACTTCCGTGTCGACTTCCGTTTTCGGGACAATTTCCCCAACAAACCATCATACATGGTTACGAAATGTCCCCAACAATCCACCATACATGGTTAATACTACATCCATGTACGTACATGTCGGTCCGACAACACTATTTACCCCGTGAAATACATATCAATACATTGTTTACCCGTCTGTCCATGTCAATAGCTGTACAACAATAGGCGCAATTAGGTGCGCCTGTTTATGATAAAATGAGTAATATGATATTAGCTCACGTATCGATACGATATTATATTAATTAAGTAATAACACGACACATGCTAACTATAACGGAAGCATAGACAGAGGAACAAACAGGCGGGAATGCCCTACTGTCTGTTTCACGAAACCTACTCAGATTTTACGGCTATATATAGACAATGCAATTTTTTTTTAATTTTTTTATCCAAATTTAAGAATGAGCCTTCTTTTTATTTCGTGAAATTTGGTCAAATATTGATTGTATGACAAAACATTGTTTGTCTATGCGAATTTAACATGGGTAAACAAGAGGTGGAGAACCTGGAGGAGGAGTGGACAAAAATTAATTGGAAAATGTCTCCGAAACATGGCTAGATAGCTTGGAAACGATCTGACTAAGAAAAGAAAAGTTAAATTTTGAAAATCGGTGCACTATTTCTGAAATTAGAAAATTTCCATAGACTCGGGATTTAACATGGGGAAATTTTATTATCACAATACAATCAATATTGTACCAAATAACACGAAATAAAAAGAAGGCTTCTTAAATTTTGCTGTTATTTAATAGTATCGACAAATAAATTGTGTTTGCGTTATTTAAATAGCCGTAACATTTGTGCAGGTTTCGTGAAACAGACAATAGTCAAGGTGTATGATCACGTGGTACTAACAACAACAACAAGTACCGATTCAAAGTACGTATTCTTTTATAGTATCCTTATTACGTAACGGATTTTGATGAAATATGGCGCATCAAACGCGTCTTGTTAATTTGATGGTCTCTGTATTGGTGGTCTCTCCATTTGGTGGTCTCTGTATTTTCGCCCAAACTTAAAAACGACATAAGTCTGTGCCAAACTCCATAGACCACCAAATGCAGCTCATGAATACGCGTTTGCTGCGCCATATTTCATCAAAATCCGTTGAATATTAAGGAAAATATCAAATAATACTTACTTTGGAGTGGGCGACGTTGTTGTTGTTGTAACCACGTGATCACGCACCTTGATAGTTGTACTTAATACAATGGAGGAAGTCAGTGGAAGAAGGGGGTTAACTATTTGAATGAGTTACCCCCCTTATCTTGCTGACCCCTTCAATTACGATGATATGCGGAGACTCTGTGACTTATAACGCACTATACAGTGAAACATCTCTAAACCGGACACCCTGTGAGGTCCCCAGGGTGTCCGGCTTAGAGAGGTTTCACTGTAAATCAGGCATTTGATTATTCTGAGCCATAGTTGTGTTCTATGCGATCACGAACATATATTATCACCTGAGATAAATGACCAAGAAATTCATCAAAAATAAAATCACATGTGTTTTCTTGGTGTCTGGTTTATAGAGGTTCCTCTGTATAAATATTAGTTGCGAACGGTAACTCTTGCAATTTACTCCCGTACCGTCCGTAGCTACGGACGATACGGGAATATATTGTAAGAGTTACCGTTCGCAACTACATGTATGGAAACATGTACTCACTACAATGTAGGGATTGGTAGCAGAAGGGGGGATAACTCCTTCGTGGAGTTATTCCACTTATTTCACTGACCCATCAACCATGATATGTGAAGTCCCTACTCGGATCATAAGTCACTATATGCGGATGTGACTAGAACAATAGGGCTTATGGGAATTATGACCAGTGTAGCTCGCGATCAGATAGCATTCTCCTGTATCCTGCTTGTTAGAAGCACGCTGGGTGTTTCATTGGTGGAATGGCGAACAGTGCAGATCCTGATCAGACTGTGCGGATGCACAGTTTGATCTGGATCTACACTGGTCCCAAAAGTCATAATCCAATTTCTCCAATCACAGCCACATGTAACAACGTGTACCCACTATAATTGAGTAGCTCGCTGGAAGAGGGGGGTGATAACTCCCCAGGCCCGTACGCAGAGAGGGCGCGATGGATGCGTACGCACCCCCCTTAACCATTTTACTCTTAATCCGCAGGCCTGTATTGGCAAACAGTGTAGATCCAGATGAGCCGGCTCGTAACGAGCCGTCTCATCAGGATCTGAACTTTTGCAATTAATTTTCATAATTTTGAGAACAAAAACACCCCATGTTCATAAATGGACTGGTCTGAAAATCATTCTGTGATGATTTAGATTGGTTGCAAAATTAACAAATCAAAATCCATTCCAGTTACTTAGGGGTGAAAGGGTTAATCTGCGGAGGTCTGTCCGTGGATGTGCAAACACAAAGTTTAGCCCTTCGCGCCGTCGATAACGCACCCCCAACATAATTCCTGCGTACGGGCCTGCTCCCTCCCTAATTACACTGACTCCTCAATTACAACGATATGCGCCGTCCCATAAGGGACTTAGCCCCTTTTTTCTACTGATCCCTTCAAGTACTAACTACCATCCAGGGTGCCCCGTTAGAGAGGTTCCACTGTACGACGAGGACGAGGCCATTCAGTTGCCGTATTATAGCTGCAATATCCGGTTAGCTTAATGGACATGGGAGCGATATGTGAAATAATTCAATGTTTAAGTCTGAACCGGAGAAAATGTGACTTTACTTGAACAAGCATATCTGTTGAGCTAGACCATTCAGGTTAGACGAAGATCATTTTGTGAGCCACACTATATATTTGACGAATATATATATATGATTTTTGCTTTGTTCAGCAAGCGTAGACGCAGATCACGAGACCATGTATACACTTGTTGAACAATATGTCGCGCTTTATTTCAGTATGTACTTATTCGTTTGTTATTTTTCAGATCGATTGGGACGTTTGGTGGGAATGGTACGGGCGTATTTACATGGGTGATAGTTTGTGGAACCCGAGATACCAATCGATGGTGCCGAGTTACATCGGGACAAAATTAGAAATTTTTGATGAACAATCCACGGCTTGTAGCGCGATCAACGAGTTCAAACGAGTTGGAAAGATAAAATTGGGACTTAACGTGAAATTTAAATCTATATCGGGTATATAACCCGTGACAGAAATTGGTCAGTGTTTAGCTTACCTAAGTTTGTGACTAGCAGGTTATTTCAGAAAGGGACGTGTTTCCGATGAAATAGGAGATGGCAGCAGACGATTTTGAATAAGTTTACTACGAGCCATACTCCGCACATTGTTTAACCCGGATGTCAAAAGTCATGGAATATATCAACACGGAAGATATTTATTGTTGAGTGTTTTAGATACTCGTAATACAGTAATACTGTAATCAAACGTGCTGGTAAACATGGTGTTGTTCATATGAAGTGAACATTTAGTATTTAATATAATTATCGCCTCAAACATAATATACCAACGGATCTTATTATTGAACTATCTCTAATTTGTGAATCAGACGCTGGCATTTGGAACAAGACTGATCTTCACTGTCCATGAAGTATTACAAGGGCGCCTGGACTATTTTGAGATGCGGGTGTAGATCAAATACAGTGATTATGTTAATTCTGAAGCGACAAGAAAAAACAGATTTTCTTTGAACCCGATATCTCGACGTTGGCTTAGAGCGATACTACCAAATTGATAGCACGATTTGTGTGCATTGCAGCTTCAAAAACTATTCTGTGACATGCTGATATTTGCTGAGCAATTGTTGGCGATGTACATGTAAACAAGAGGAACATCTGGAATTGCAAACATTGTTTACTGTAATAATTACACACTATCGCCAATAACCACCTTGTTATAGCAACAGGAAGGTGAATGTGAAAGTTGGCTTAGAACGAGGACTAGTTGACATCAATTTCACTGGAACTGTGCCGGAGATTGCAAACACTGATTGCCGTTACAGGCAATTAAATAGATGTGTAGTGATTTCAAATATGGAACCTTACGTGTAGAAATGAACTTTATATATAGCGGTAAAATATTACTTTGAACAACAGTGTCACACCTCCTACAGGAATCAGTAGAATATATTGTTCTGTTTCGTATCCACCGACCTAGCTATAGTCGTCATCAGACATAGTCCACGATGGATGTGAACTTCCCGATCATACCACCCGTCAATAATCTCATCCAGCCGACCATCTACGACCGACTGGACGCCATAACGTTCGAGAAGATAAAGGTCGCCAACTCACAGTTGAACTGTCGTCTGCGAATCCAGGAGCGGGTTATAAATAAGTATAGGCAGGACGCCGAGAGGGTGCATAATACACAGTACAGAAACGTTCGCCGAGAAATAAAGAAGATTTATAAACGTAAACCGAACTACGTCGATGAATTTGAGCTAAACGGATCAAAACAAGCGGAGAGTAAAGATGGCGGCCCGACGCGGTCGCTGAGCGAATCGAGCGATAGCAGTTTCTGTAGAAGATATTACTCACACCATTTTGATATAAAAGACCCGACAAGAAAAACGGAAAAGAAAGATAAGAAGCCTGTAGAGAATGACTATTTCAATGCCAGATTACGAGCCTTCTTTTTCAACATGGTACCACATACGTACGACAGCGAAACGCCGACGACGCTTGATCACGTGTCGGTAAAAGACGAAAAAGAGGCGTGTCATGACCTTCGATTGGAACATGGCCGTGACTCAACCGACACAATCAAAACCACTACTGATGGCGTATTCAACAAAAGTCTTGATTTGGAGAGCAATTCTGAATTGCGTTTCGCGTCTCGGACTAGTAAAAGGAGCGATTCTGTTTTCACAAATGACTCCAAACAGTTCAACGTACGAGAACAACCAAGCGGGTCCAGACGAAAACGAGGAACGAGAAAGTCCAGCAGAGATGTTCATATACACGGGAATAATGACCAAAGTGGAAAGCTGTCTATGGAAAAGTTAGCCAAGTACGAGCGATATCAAAAATACAAAACTGGAAATTTAGAGACACAGCTGAGCAACTTTCTAAAACATTATGATTAGTTACACCCGACGTCAGATATGTGGCCGTGACTGGATAAATGGGGCGTATTGGTTTTACGACCAGTGTAGATCCAGATCATACTGTCATACATATCAGGTTAAAAGAGTGTGCTTCTTGTGTATTTGATCATGAGCAACACTGGTCACAATCCCATAAGCCCCAATTTTCCAGTACCCGCTATATATTTAAATATACACTTAATTTACTGGTTGTTGTTCGTTTATAGAGCGGTTAGCTATACTCAGAATAGTAATACTGATTGCTAATGGGGTATCATCGAAACTATAACCTTTTGAATGGAATATAATGTCGATTCACCCTTCTCTCTCTCTCTCTCTCTCTCTTCTTCTCTCTCTCTCTCTCTCTCTCTCTCTCTCTCCTCTCTCTCTATAATTTCACTGACCTCATTTGTTTACGCACCACTTTTGTGAGAGAACAGGTCGCTCCATTGTTTTCGTCACGGATGGCCGTCCGTCTCCCCGTCCGTCTGTACTTACGTCCGTCCGTGTGTACATTATTGTAAGAAGCAATGATTTTAAAACGTAATATATAGTTGAGAATTGAAACTTTAAGTTTGTCTTGTAATGAATAAAACTTTTAAACCGTAATACCTGGAGACTTCATATTTGGTATGTGGCTTCCTTAAGGTGCATACATTCGTACAGTATTTTTTTTTTATTCCACTCTCGCGTCATGGATTATCTTCCCTTTCTGGACTTGAAATTTCGAAATGTTGCATTGTAAGTTTTAAACATTTTAAACCCTAATAGCAGGATTATCTGATTTGTGAACTTTTTTTAATAGCAGGATTATCTGATTTGTGAACTTTTTTTTTATTTCACACAGTGTATTGGATTATCTCCCCTTTTCAAGCATACGCAATATTTCTCCGTAAATCTGATTTATGATTTACATTTATTGATCATAGGCTTCATATGCAGCCTATGCTCAATAAATGTAAATCCATAAATGTTTTATTTTGAATAAGAAGTTAAAATAGTGATAATCGAACTTATATATTAGCTTAGTTACCATACTGTAGTCGACAGTTTTACTGGAATCATATTTTCCTTGCTACTAATAATATCAGTAGCCTATTTCACCAACATTGCAAAGTATACTTATGTAGCAAAGTATACTTATGTAGCAAAGTATACTTTGAGGGAGAAATTTTCAATTTTAGGATAAATTTATTAATTTTTATTATACTGAATTTATTACATTATCACAGCCATTTTGGCTGTGATAATGTAATACATTCAGTATAATAATTCTGCATACTTTTAATCATCAAATATATGCGGTCTTTAGTTCTATATGACATAATACATTTCGGGAAAGATAAATTTCTCCCTCAAAGTATACTCTGATAGATAAGTATGATATTTTGATGAAATCGACTACAGGTCAGCGTGCGCATTCGTGCTCTCTGATCAGGGTCTACACATTCCGTTATTCAATCAAATTACTGTATTATGTTTTACCGGTGCAATGCATGCTCAGCTAGCGCCTCAAGCAACCTGGTACGGCTCTACATATTTCGATGGAGGTAACATTGATGTGACGTCAATGAAATGGCGATCAGTGTATGCCCTGATCAGACTGCGCGGATGCGCAGCCTGATCTGGGGCTACACTAATCGAGAATTCAATACGCCCCCATTTGCCGTGACAGATAATACGTTTTGTTAGGAAGTAACATAAATATGGAGAAAAAACAACAACAGTGGATTTTATTTTTTACGCCATTTAATTAAGAACAGTGTGGGCATGTACCGTTAAAGTACGCCTTCGTGTGGAATGACTCGAATATCCAACACAAATGTAAATAATAGTCATAAATTAGCTTCCGTTACTAATGAAAGTCGTGATTTGAAATATAAGAAACGGAGAGCATAACCTACTGCGTAGGTCTAAAACAACGTGTTGTGTATTTATTTTAGTCCTTATTGCACTCGCGAACACAACCAGTCACGACCACATATGTGCGGAGCCCCGCATGGGACGTGGAATTCTTTTTTTATTAATTCGTTCCCACGAAATAACAATTCGTTCCCACGAAATAATAATTCGTTCCCACGAATTAATAATTTGTTCCCTCAATTTAGCAATTCGTTCCCACGAAATAACAATTCGTTCCCACGAACGAGGCAGAGCGGTGGCTGGGGTTATTATTGCATTTTAAAGCCATTTGTAGGTGTTGACGGCATAAATAGAATAGTAGGTTAGTGCGTGAATGGGGAAAATATCTGGCGCGGCACGGAAACGGGATGTGCTCGGCAGAGCCTCGCCCATCCCGTTTTCTAAGCCTTGCCAGATATGTTTTCCCATTCACGGCACTAACCTACTATTCTCTATTTCTCCTGTCACAGCCACATGCAGTACAGTGGAATCTCTCTAAACCGGACACATATACATGTTACTTGTACTGAGTTTTGATTTGTTTCATTGCATTTAGCTCAAATACTTATGTATGTTCATGACCGCAAAGCATCTACGCATGTCGTGAAATAGTCATCTGTCTGTTTTACAGTGGAACCTCTATAAATCGGACACCCTGGGGACCTCCCAGGGTGTCCGGTTTAGAGAGGTTCCACTGTATTTATATTGCCGAAATCCGCAGATACCAGACTGATAACATCATTATTATTATTAGATGTATGATTGTCAATTAAAATTGTCATGCAGCTTGATAGACATTTGACCTTGTGTGTCAAATGTTGCAACATATTAGGAATTAAACACCTGTATTGTCTTTATAAACACTGTTTTCCAGGTCTGCCATTCTAGACTGTTGATCAGTCAGTGAAACATTCCCAATAAATGGATCGCATTCAGTTGTTCCCCTTTGCAAATCTATTAATAGAGGTCCGGTCCTATGCTGTATTTCAGCGTTTATTTCTTACTGAATAGATCAGATTTGGATCAGAGTCTACACTGCTTCAATTTATGCTGATAGCAGTCATGATGTGTCTATTAACCAAATTAAAATCCCAAGTAGGCTACAATTTAGAATCATAATAGATATTAGCGATGTTTGATTAGGGTTTTTGTCACATACTATGTCAATCATTCAGTAATTGTCTAGTGCATGTTCCCTTGTTATGTATGCATTGTGTACATGTTTATAGAGGGCCACATGGAAAATTAGTATCAACTAAATTTGTCACCCTCGAAAAATAAAGACTATTATTATTATTATTACAGAAAGTGAGTTTTGCCAACAGAGTAGACCCAGATCAGACTGCACATATGTGCAGTCTGATCTGAGTCTACACTGATTGCAATAACATTAAAAAGTGTGAAAATATGAATTTTGCAAACAATGTAGACACAGACTGACTGCGTAGATATGTAAGATGATTTGGATCAATACTAGCCGAAATCACTATATTGACGCCTTTTCTCAAGAAATCATGCTACATTCGCTATTTTTACGAACAAATAGACCATAAACTGTACAATTTGGACCGGATTTCTATAAATAAATTCAACGAGAGATAACTAGCTATGATCCCTCATTAAATGACTAATGCCTGATGTTTCGAGTGAGTCATGTACTGTCTTCAATATGATTGGGATCACGTGACCATTATTCTCGACCACAAACTATTACGGATATTCTGCTGTTTGTTAAATGCGCAATAGCCACCCATTATGAAAAAGTCTAGCTTAACCCACTTCAACCTAAGGACACAATTATTGTAATTGAACAAATATCAAGACAGTGTTTATTACTCCATATAGGTATATATTGTTACCACTCATTTGAACCGTCTCATCGAGACGGTTCAAATGAGTGGTAGCAACATATACATCTGAGATTAAATAAAGAAAATAGGGAATTTGTTCTTCAAATGTTTCATACTACTATAATTGTATCCTGTCACTAATGGATTAAGTTCGAAACTTTGTTGTCATTTAATATTTTATTTCTCAATACAGAAGAAAGATACAATTATACATTTACATATATGATCATGGCATGAGAACTTGTTAATTCAAATAATCCCATTCTTCTAAAAGGGTAATCTGTACGACGTTTAAAATTATTAACAAACAGTGGAGATCCTGATGAGACGGCTCGTTACGAGCCGGCTCATCTGGATCTGCACTGTTTGCAAACATTGTCTCTATAGAGGTCTGTGGTGTTGAAAGGGTTAACCAGCAATATATATGGTTAATCAGACTACAAGAGTGTGCTGTTTGATCAAGAGCTACACTGATCACAAATCGCATACGCCACATTCTCCAGTCAGAGCTACATAGGTGTAGTAACTGACACTGACAGATAATTTAGATGTCATCAGCGTAGGTAACACGTACATCATTACATGTACATCCTGATACCAAGGTGCATGCTCACGTGGTTACAACAACAACATTAAAGTATTATTTCATATTTTCCTTAATAGGCAACGGATTTTGATTAAATGTGGCGCAGCTAACGCGTCTTCATGAGCTGAATTTGGTGGTCTCGAGAGTTCGGCACATACTTATGTCGTTTTTGCGAAGAATCGATTTCAGTGTCAGTAGACACGGAAATCGATTCTTCGCAAAAACGACAGAAGTTTGGGCCAAAGTACCGATACCACCAAATGCAGCTTAACAAGACGCGTTTGATGCGCCATATTTCATAAAAATCCGCTACATAATAAGGACAATATAAAATAATACGTACTTTGAATGGGAGTGAGTGTTTCTGGAAGTTTCAGTACTTGTCGTTGTTGTTGTTGCAACCACGTGATCATACACCTTGTATAAGTGTTGCTTGATATGATGTAATTATCGTGTTATCCTTCTTTGTGGAAGTGACATAATGATGGTAGTCGTGGCTGTGACTGGAGAAATGGGGCTTGCGGAATTTATGACCAGTGTCGCTAATGATAAAATAGCACACTCGTGTAGCCTGAAACGATAAATATTTGTTTGTTAGAAGTATGATGGATGATTCATTGATGGAATGGCGAACAGCGCATGCCTTGACCAGAGTGCCCGTATGTGCAGGCTGATCTGGGGCTACATTGGTCATCAAACATATAAGCCCAATTTCTCCAGTCATAACCACATGTATGGATTGACACCAATCAGTCTGAGTATCCGTTCAGTTTAGTCTGCTTCACAATTTAGTCATATCGACATCAGGGATGCTTACCAGATTCAATAGCGACGAACGACGGAGGATCTGATCAAATTAAAATGATGCGCATGCTGATCTTGGTCTTTGCTGGTCGCAAGCTCATTAACCCTTTCACCCCTAAATAACTGGAATGGATTTTGATATGTTAATTTCCGGACCAATCCAATCGTCACAAAATTATTTTCTGTCTAGTCAATTTATTAAAAGGGGGTGTGTTAACAAAATACTTGCAAAATGTATAGATCCTTTTTTTTTTTTTTTAATTAATATTTTTTATTATTTTTAAATACAAACATGTACATACAATACAACACATGTATTATTAACTAACACACTGTGACTAAAGTCGCTATGAAATGATTGCACATGCACTCATTGTACTTGAAAATAAGTTTTTAGAGAAAGAGAAGACAAAAAGAATATAGAAAAGCATAGATGGTAAAGTACAATCAGGAAGAAGGAAGAGTATCGAAAAGTATAAAATATGTCCCCTTTTGTTCACATCCGCTTGAATTGAGTTGTTTTTTTTTATATATATATTCGTTTACTTTTGTGTGGTTAGTGTGATTGAACCTTCCCTACTATGCCCAAAAAAACATACCTATGTTTGAAAAACATCCCATTTAATGTTGTGTTGCTCAAGTTTGTCTTTTTTAGTAGCTATTAACTCTTCTAAATTTATCCTATATTTTAAGTAGTTTATATACGGTTCGAAAGCAATTTCCCGGTTTTCATATTTACATTTAACAATAAAGTATTTGGCTAATATGAGTATAAAATTAAATTGTTGTGCCTTGTGTGTACTTTCATCTATTCCTAAAGAAATACTTTGGAAATTTACAGCGTAAGTAAAACCTTTTTCATTCAAATAGGTACGTAACTGTGACCACATATGTTGTACATGAGTACATTCCCAAAACAAATGTTTTATAGTTTCTACATACATAGAGCAAAAATCGCATAAACTACTATTAATTAGGTTACATCGAAAGAGTAATTTATTTGTTCCATTCATTCGCATAAGGTATTTATATTGAAAATTCCGCAATGTGGAATCTATAGTACAATTAAAGGTTGACATGTAAATATAAGTTTTCCAGTTTAAGTTGGCTTCCGGAAATTCAGCTATCCATTTTTTTTCAGACTTTTTTTCTTCAGTGATTTTTTTTTCTGTTTGTATTGTATAAAGTAATTTATTAACGTATTTGCTTTTTTGTACCCTTGATTTCAGTGTTTCAGACAGTTGTATTATGTTTATTTGTTCTGTTTTTATTGTTTCTTTCCATATTGGATTTATACTATTTAATATACATTGATATTTCATAAAATCATCATACTTATGCTGAATAACTCTACAATATCACCGAATGTCAGAAAAGTTTTTGTTCTATAATCGTATAATTGTTCGATGTACTTGATACCCTTATCAAACCAGTGTCTATGAAACAAAGTTTTATTTTGATGTTTTATATTAGAGTTGTTCCAAATTATTTCTTTTGATACTGTATCTGTTTGAGAAGAATAGTTTATACTTGCCCAAGATTTCAAAACATTGTTCAGGAATTTATTTTTCACTATGTTTTGTATGTCTTCCGGTTTCAAGTTACATTCGAAAATAAAAATCCCGCCATATTTTTCAAGTATTTTTTCGTAAATTGCTTTCCATTTCCCTATGTTAGTAGTATCGCATATTCATTTTTACCCATGAAGCTCTTATTGAAGTAATAAAACTATCGATGTCTAACATTTTTAGTCCCCCTTTTTCGTAAGCTTGAATAATTGTATTTCTTTTTACTTTATCAGGCTTGTTATCCCATAAAAATTGAAATAATAACTTGGTTCTTACACGTTTTATCATATGTTCTGGTGGATCATGTAAAACTGTCAATGGTATATTAATTTTGGGGCAGCAAATGTTTTTATTACCGTGATTTTTCCGAGTAAGCTGAGCTTTCTGTGTTTCCATTTGTCTAGGCACTGTTCAAATTCTAAGATTTTTGTAAAAAAATTATGGTCATGGGTATTAATATTATCATTTAGGAATGTGATGCCTAATGTTTTCGCGCTGTGTGAGGTCCAAGTAAATTGTTTGTTGGGGCAAAATGTGGTTTCTGTATGTTTAAGAGCACCTATTCTCATTACTGTTGATTTTTTAATGTTAAGTTTTAGGCCAGAAATCATACTGAATTCGTCTATTATGTATATTAACTTTTCGAAGGATTTTTGAGAGCCGTCTGTCATAAAGGTTGCATCGTCAGCAAACATTGTGTTCTTTAGTTCTACATCATACATTTTGACTCCGGTTATATCTGCTTCATTTATGATAGATTGTGATAATATTTCAATGGCCATAATAAAAAGATTACGGTGATAACGGACAGCCCTGACGCACACCTCTTTGTATTGAAAAGAATTCTGATAAGTATCCGTTATTTGTTACACAACTTTTTGCATCAGAGTAAAATAGTTTGATCCAATTAAGTATATCATTACCAAAATTAAAATAGTCCAATGTTTTCAAAAGGTATGTATGTTCAACAGTATCAAATGCTTTTTCGAAGTCTGCGAAAAAAAAACGAGACCTGGGGCATCATTTTCGTTAAGATGATCAATTGCTTCGTAAAGAGTTCTAATGTTTTCGCCAATATCTCTTAATTAAACCCTTAAGAAATCCAGTTTGTGAATAATCTATTATTGATGGTAGAACTTTTTTAATTCTATTTGCAATCGTCTTAGATGCTATTTTATAATCTACATTAAGCAATGATATGGGTCTCCAATTTGTTAATTTGATAAGTCGCCCTTTTTCGGTAGTAATGTTATTATTCCTTGTTTTTGCATTTCGCTTAGCGACCCGTTTGTTAATGAATAGTTGAAAGATTCTATATAATACTTTTTTATATCATTCCAGAATATTTTAAAAAATTCTACTGTTAGTCCATCGGAGCCTGGGCTTTTATTATTATTCATTTCTTTTAGAGCAGTGCTACATTCATATTCGGAAAGATTACCTTCGCATAGCTGTTTGTTTTCTTCAGATAATTTATTCTGATCGTTGTTTGTAAAAAAATTGTGATTACTATTCTGAACATCTTTTTTGCTATATAGCTTTTTATAGTATTCGTTTTGCTCGTGTAATATATCTTCATTTTTCGTGACATTTTTTCCATTTACATTTAATCGGACTATAGTTTTGTTCTCTGCTCGTTTCCTTTCTAAATTTGCAAAATATTTTGTATTTTTTTCATTACCCTCTATATATTCTGCTTTTGATCGTATGATACTTCCTCTTACTTTCTTTTCATGGATGTCCTCTAGACTTTGTTTTTTAGATTGTAATTCTAATAAAGTGGTGTCCGATATATTGTTTGCGTATTCTGTTTCCAGTTGATCTATTTCTTCTATGAGTTTTCTTTCTAACTTTAAATTTATTTTATTTTCTTTCGATGCAAATTTTATTGTTTCATTTCTTATCGTTCCTTTTATAATTTCCCACAATGTGTTGGGATTTGCGTCATTGTTAATATCGGCAATAGCTGTTATATTATCTCTAATTAGTTGTTGGTAATCCGGTTTTAATAGCAGACTATTATTTATTTTAAAGTAGCCAGGTCCCCGTTCATTACAATGCGTTAGTAATTTTATATATATAATCGAATGGTCTGATTTAATTCCTGTAGTGATTTTGCTTTTTGTTATTCTATTTATTATATTCTCCGATATTAGAATAAAGTCCAATCGACAGAATATTGGTGGTTTAGTATTAGAGTGCCATGTGAATTTTTTAGTATTAGGGTTAAGGATTCTCCAGATATCATGTAGATTAAATTTGTTCATAATCGACACTATTTTTTCTCTTGTTTTTTTGTTAGCATCATGTCTACCATTTTTCTTATCAAGGTCGGGATCTAAAATAATATTGAAGTCCCCTCCTATTATTAGCGTATCCTGTTCTACAGATTCTAAATATGTCTCGAAATTTTGATAAAATTGAAAACTATTTTCATTTGGCCCATATATGTTAATTAATGTGTATTCTTTGTCGGATATGCTGATTTTAAGAGTTTGAATTCTACCAGTTACAATGTTTTCATAATATACAGTTTCATGGTCCAAACCTGGTTTTATTAGAATACATATACCTTCCTTATTACTGAATTCCCCACTAAAAAAAGCGTCTCCACCCCATTCACTTTCCCACTGTGTTTTGTCATGTATAGTGAAGTGTGCCTCTTGGATGAAGCATATGTCATAATCATTTTCTTTTATCCATTCGAAAAGTTGTAGTCGCTTGACTTTTGACCCCATACCTTTACATTGAAGCTTCCTATTTTTAAGTCCATATTATTCTATCAATATTAACGTGTATTTAATCAATCACACTACTCACTGACATATAGTTCATCAACGATTCAACAGCCGTGAACAGAAGGAGACAGATAAGAGGGGAATGTGAGAGTTGCATCAGTGGAAAATTTTGAACAAGAGTCACCGAATCATCAACTATGAATTATACGTGGCCCTGCCGTTGTCAAAGGAAACCCTATTTTATTTGCCGTCATAAAGATTACATTTGCATTCACATTATTATGTAGATACATGAATAATTATATTTTGCTATTAATTTTAGGTTGTGTTCGATTAGCGCAGAGCCCGACCAACCAGCGCGAGTACGCCGGCTAATCTGGAGCTACTCTCGTCGTTTCATAACATGCGAGTTTCCTTCCAAAACAAAAAACAAAACCGACATACTATGTTAAACAATTATGTAGAAACAATGCTAGTTTACATGTTATAACACATATGGCACAACTCTTGATAATTTTCACGACCTGTACAATAGCCATAATAGTGTATACATTGTACATAGTAATATTGTAAACGTTGATGAATTGCATATGTTTTTTTTTTTTAATATTTCAATTATTTTCCGTTAGAGATTATAACTTTTTTTTTTTCTGAATAGTCGGGAGCGCCCCCGAATCACATCACTGAGACGATTCTGAGGCGCTTCCAGCTCGCCACCCACAACAGAACAACGAAAATCCACTCAAATTACACACTTTATCTGGAGCTCCGGTATAGAAAACACTGTATATATGTTGCGTGTGGATATTCGTCAAAAAACAACAAAAAACAACATATTATTCCGATTTACAAATTTCATGATGCACAATCCACTTACAATAGTTTTGGAGCTAAACATTCAACGGGTATGTGTAAGTCCATGTTAGATGTGAAGATGTATATTACACATTATTGCATATTGTGCTTTCAAGTAAATGCAGCTAAATACCCGTAATTTGCTGGCATGCTATTGTTTATCACTATTATGCATTACTAGTTTACAAAATATACATGTATACACACCAACATATATGTTAGCATACCAACGTGCAGTTCCCACGCCAGATTGTATCAATCTCAGCCTCATTTAGACTGAGAAAGATACCATGGAATGGGTTGCGAAGAGTGTAATATGTCAACACCCAGCGTAAGTCCCACCCTCACACTCGAAAGAGATAGCGAAATCGTGTGAGAATTCATTTTCAAATAAACATTGATTTGTATATTATAAATATTGTTTATAATCGTACTATTTGTTTGACATATCTGCTGTAAGTGGATACGAGATGTGTATACATGTGTATGTTGTATTGGTCACTCGCCGTGGTCAAACCTATATATATTTTTTTTTCTGTTTCCATATTATGAACATTGGGAGTGTATAGAGACGGTTAATATTTTTGATCATAACACACTAGTGTACTAACTATGCAAATTAGGTAAATAAAACAACAAATGAGGTCACAATAATATTCATATTTTTAAAGGAAAGACAATGATACCAGCTATTGTAAAACAAAAATCATTAAATCTGAATTTTGGGAGTTGCGATGGAAATAAAAGGACGAGAAAAAATTATCATGGATAATCATATTTACCACAAAAAATAAAAAATGAAACCAATTGAAAATTTGATGAAAAAATATATTTTCCCATTTAAACATTAACCCTTTCACCCCAAATGAATGGAATATGAACTGAAACATGTTACCGTTGCAGCCAATCCCATTTTTGCAAGAAAAAAAAACTTCTTCCTGACCAGTCTATTTATAAAAAGAGGGAGTTTCCGCCATACAAACACGAAAAACCACTCGCATCAAAGTGCAGGATCCTGATGGATATTGAGAAATGGCAATAATGTATTGATCACTTTAGTTAGGTGTGTTGCGGAAGTATATTTGCTTTAATTACATACAAATTATCTAGAATTACACTGGTATACGGGAGACAACTCCATGTGGCCTCAACAGATTGACTGACAATATACACTGCACATACATACACCTGTTCCAGAACCACATTGGTTTATGGAGGGGACAACTCAGTGTGGCCTCAACAGATTGACTGACAATATACACTGCACATACATACACCTGTTCCAGAACCACATTGGTTTATGGAGAGGACAACTCAATGTGGCCATCACCGGCAAATAATCAATAATAATGTATTTTGATAATATTAGCGAATCATCATGGTAATGCATGTATAATATCCACAGCTGATAAGTAACATCATGGACATGTGTTGCAATCGAGACTGCTCGGCTGGGAGAACTATGGAGAGTAAACTTTATTGCATGTGTAACCAGTATAGCAGTATGGACTACTATATATAAACCTCGCGTATGGTGATTGCGGCTATTTTAATTAACTTATCAACCGGTAGTTTTACAACGTTTGGTTCTATCAGCCGACCAACTAGACCACCACACATAAACTGTGATCCTCTATTCAATGCTTTCTCTGAGTATCGCGTGTGTAGTGTGATAGAACATGCGAGACTGAGCCGCAACCAGTATTTTCACATTTGTAGGCTCCTTTTCACATGTTCGGTCCTACTATAATTACGGTTCACTCGATAGTAATAGTTATCATGTTCACGATTGGCCTGACTAACTTTGTATTGACCAGTGGCCGAACTTTGAGGAAAAACGTCTTACGACCAATACAATAGCAGTAACCATTTTCATCGTCCACTCTACACCGTCAATTTTGATATCAGATGTTATGTATACTGCTGTTACATATTTAATATTTCTATATATCGGTATGTACTACTCACTGAGAGTGTGTAACACAAGTACTCAAGCACATCACTGCCCACAAGACATGACAATACCTTAGTTGCACGGACAGTATAATTAAGGCACATATTCATGTGATGCAAGTGTTAGATTCAAAGTTATAGTGCACAAAAAAGCTACTGCCATGTCATGAGTGCAGCCAAAAGGCAAAAAAAGCGTTTATATTAGTTTATCTCGGCAGCCAGTCACCATATTCACTGTGTTTTATTTGTACGATTCTACCATTGGCCCGAAGTTTTATGTATAGTTGCCCATCCCTACTCCAGGCAGATTCTGTCTCTCTGTATAGATCCTGACGAGACGGCTCATCTGGATCTACACTGTTTACCAATACCAATATGCAGGCATGTGGTGTTGAAAGGGTTAATACGCTAATAAACACATTTTACCGGTGGCGAATCATTTATACTGACGTTAATTATTGGTTAACCCTGATAATACTGAATTAAATGTCGTCTGCTGTTTATTTTCTATTTACCATTCTTTTTATCAAAAACATGGTTTCACAGCACTTTTGAATCATTTCCCATGGAAATGATTCTAAAGTTCTGTCAAACCATGTTTTTATTGAGAAAGAGGAGAACATATAACATAACAGCAGACGACAATTTCGTTTCCGGCTTCCTCGATGTCAATGGAATGTAACAGTACGAGAGTACAAGCATACAATTAAAATAAATAAAATACTACACTGTGTAAGCATGTCATACAATTTATGGACAGGAGCACGTTTCACTAAACTTCGTACGATAAAAATGTTCTTACGAAGAAATGTGAACGCATCCACAAACTATTTGCCAGCATCTGCTGTAATGCAAATGTTATTGTAAATGTTAATGTTGCACTTACGGGAGGGGCAGTGGGGAATGTTTGGCTGCTTAAACTCACCCGAAACGTCGTATGTCAACCGCCTTATAGAGCGGGGAAGATATTGGTTGCGCGTTTAACAACGGCAGATATGTGGGAGTATGAAGTGTGGGTGATCAAATAAAAAAGATACAACAATGGTGGTGTCGAACCCACAACCCTCAACTAAAGATTAAATAACAAACAGACAACTGTAACCAGTACGCTACATGCATCAGATTACGAAATGTATGTCCTGGTCACAGGTCGATATTGGTGCACGTATGTATAACAATGCTTGTTATTGTTTTTTTTTTGGCAATTTTAATTGGGTATTTAAGCAAATAAGCAGCTTATCTGGAGGTCTGAAACTGTCAGGTATTTAGGGCTAGGTTTTACTACGTTTTTAAGGACCCGTTCTATACCTGATCATCGTTTGATTCAAAGATAATTGCTTCGTAAATGTGATAGAATATATGTATAACATATAATTATGTGAATACTGCCTCATTACTGTATCCTATACGGCACATTGAGTGGCCAAGTCGGCCATCTTTGTGTGTTCCAGCCATCAGCCAGTTTCACATGTTCTGCTGTTTGACAAAGAACTCGAAATGTGAAGTAGAACATATGATATAGAGAATAGTAGGTTAGTGCCGTAAATGGGAAAAAATATCTGGCAAGGCTCAGGAAACGGGATGGGCGAGGCTATGTCGAGCACATCCCGTTTCCGTGCCGCGCCAGATATGTTTTCCCATTCACGGCACTAACCTACTATTCTATTTATCCCGTCAACACCTACAAATGGCTGTAAAATGCAAAAATAGTATTGACTGGATATCAAAAATGTTTCACGGCACCGTGTTTCACGGCACATACGCACTGTGTTGACGGGATAAATAATGTAGCTAATCACATGTAGAACATCCAGGAGAACGGACTCCTATCAATTATATTACACTAAACTGTAAAATATGTCTATTTTATGGACATGTTTGTCTACGTTGATGATGTCTGTTCATGATCGCAAACCACACATGCCTGTCTGGAGCACATGTTCTTGAAGAACGGTTTATATGTCGGTGTTTTATGGTATATTTCGGTATCTCTGGTGGTTTTGGTGCATTGTTACCAACATACAATTTACGCCACCTCCCACGAATTACACGTATACGTACGATATTTTCACAGCATAAAGACGACCCGAAAGTTCAGAATCGGTGAATCTGTAGATAATTGGCAAATGACCGAAAGCCAATGATATCCACCCAAATCTACACAAATCCACCAAAATACCCATATGACACCAAAGTAATGACAATGTTCAAACACCTGTGGTCTGGAGGGACTCATATTTCTGATTTACTGTGGAACCTCTCTAAACCGGACACCCTGGGGACCTCCCAGGGTGTCCGGTTTAGAGAGGTTTCACTGCATATGATCATGTTATCATGGTACTCTTTTGCACTCTATATATATTTTGAAGCGCGTAGGTGTGATGTACTGTATATATTATATGTTTTTGAAATATACACCCCATTGCGCTATAAAGCCGCCTTTCAACCACACCGTAACTGCGTTGTATTGTCCGCGCGTTTAAAATTCTCAGAACAATTAATAAGTGAATCATCACTGTTTTGTTATCAATATTTTACTATTATCCCGTCAACACAGTGCGTATGTGCCGTGAAACACGGTGCCGTGAAACATCTTTGATATCCAGTCAACATTATTTTTGCATTTTACAGCCATTTGTAGGTGTTGACGGGATAAATAGAATAGTAGGTTAGTGCCGTGAATGGGAAAACATATCTGGCGCGGCACGGAAACGGGATGTGCTCGGCAGAGCCTCGCCCATCCCGTTTCCTGAGCCTTGCCAGATATTTATTCGTATTCATGGCACTAACCTACTATTCTCTATCTATTTTCCTTATTTCTAAACCAAAGTATATGTTGTGACCACTCATTTGAACCGTCTCGGCGAGACGGTTCAAATGAGTGGTCACAACATATACTTCTGATGAGAAATAAAGAAATTCTTGAGCCTTGCCGGATATTTTTTCCCATTCACGGCACTAACCTACTATTCTCTATTTATTACAGTATGACAGCTTTGACGCATTTTCGTTAACGTTTGAGAGATGATGCGTCTGCATAGTTTGTGATTGATCTACGCATGCCACAAAGGAAATCAACCCGTTTTCTCAGATCTTGGACTATATACATACACAAATGTTACAGTGAACATGAATTAAGGAGATTGTTTTGTCATGTGTCGCTATCATGTATGGTAAATATTGGATTGATATTTACCTAGGAGCCCAGTTCCATGTCTCTTGTGGACAGTACAATTGGCGAAATGAGACGCTTAAGTGCGCAATAAAACGGCATATTGCGTGCTTCATCGTCCTCAATATGAGGGTCAGAAGGGCAGAGTAGCGTACACATTCACATGTATGGCAAGCCAAATGCACAATACTGAACATTCAGGCCACAGAGTCATCTTTTCGCGTTTTGTGGCGAAACATAATGGCGTCGATGATTCTCGATTTAGGGAATGGTGCGAAAGGTTCCGAGAGAATACTGTATTGCTATGGGAACTTGAAATTGGGGGTTAAAATCTCAAACCCACTATCCAGGATTGAGGAATTATTGTGCATTTGGCTTACCATATTAATTAGTACAGTCGAATCATTCTAAACCGGACACAAATATAAGTTGTAATACTTAAGTGTAATCGGGTTCATTGCCATTTATCTCCACTGAGTATGTCTGTTCGTGATCGCAAAGCACACACGCGTGTCTTGGAGTAGTTGTCTGCCTGTTTGAAAGTGGAACCTCTCTAAACCGGACACCCTGGGGACCTCCCAATTATACATTCAAATAAATCCGTGTGTGTGAATATTGGACGTCCACCAATCGGCACATCATACCGAAGCTATATGAAAATGTTACTTGCGACCCCCGGGAATAGAGATTATGGCGTATGTTCCACATAAAACCGGTATATCCACGTAATTGACATCGAACTATGCCGGACCGGTCATGAACTATTTATATGCACTCTATAAATATCACGCAATCTGATTGGCTGATGGTCATACATTACAGGTATATCATTGTTGCTGAACGGTCGCAAATTATTTCAGTATGTATTCCTACGCCAACACTAACTTTGAGGTCGGTCAATTTACTCTGTCACATAATGACCGACAAAAACATGAGGTATTCTGTGGTATTCTGGTAGTATTGTCAAAGACACAGCTGTCTTGCATCTGAAACGTCCCGGTCCGAAACGTCCTGGTGACCTTGTCCGAAAGTTGCATGGTCCGAAGCGAAAAAATATTGCAAATATCTCACCAGTGATCACGTTTCGCATGTTTTGGCAGTACTATATCGTTCACACAAACAGAACGTATGTATCCTGTGTAATATTGCATCTCAAATGGTAGTATATCACCAATGATTAGACAAGTTATCACAATAATTATCAACATCAGGAAGTTTGACAGGCAGCCGCCATTGAAATATTGTTGTTAAGAGATCGCACTGGAGTGGTATAAAAAGCTCAAAGTAGTAAATGATTCTAATTCTAACGACAAACTTATTTGTTTTAGTATTGAAAACTAATGAAATCAACAACATAAACGTATATACACTTTCGGCTATAGAAACAATTCATTTGAAATTTTGTAAAACTGTTTTGGGGGTAAAGAAATCCACACCAAATTTCATGGTTTATGGAGAACTCGGCAAATTTCCGCTTATTATTGACATTAAATGTAGAATTATTTCGTTTTGGGCAAAATTAGTTTCAGGGAAGCAGAGTAAACTAGAGCAGCTGAAGCTGCATCAACGGTTTGAGGCTTAATGTACTGACAAACGTACACTGGCAAAGTGATTAGAAGACATTGCCAATGACGAAAACATATGAAACTCAAAAAAATATTGATGCAATTCCAATGAAATTGAAAAAATAAAGTTTTGTATTTTCAGAATCGCTTGACTATTCTAAGCATTTTTCATTATATAACGTTCTACGAAATGTGTACCGTTAAGCCCCTAGTCTGACATTGAAGTTAAGACGATTCTAAAGCACTCACAGCATGTCAGTTCGTATATAAAACCAGTGTCTGATACAGCCCACCATACCTGTCTGGCCTCCACCTCGAAGTTTGTCAGCTGTACACACTGTTCTAGGCGGCTAAGTTTATATGCTCGTTCTCAAATTTCAAATGCATATAGCTCGCGCATTTGAGCAGATAGCTAAAAACTACCAGCGAACCGGAGATAGAGAATTTTATTGGCTTTTTAATGCAAAAAGAATATTTGAAATCGGTTGAATAATAAGAAAGTTATGACCATTTCAATTTTTTTAAAAACTTCAAATGCCTACAACTCTCTAATTTGGGCAGATAGCCAAAAACTACCAGCGAAACGGAGATAGAGAATTTTGTTGGCTTTTTAATGCAAAAAAAATATTTGAAATCGGTTAGATAATAAAAAAGTTATGACCATTTCAAATTGAAAAATTGAAAAAATTAAAAAAAACGTCCAAGTTTGAAAGACAATGGAATCAGAACTATTCAAGCCATTGCTCTGAAAAATATCATCTTCTGTGCGGATGAATGTCCCGCGTGACGCTGTCAAAAAATTATGTTGCTGAGATTACTGTACAAATTGGAAACTGTTTTCAAAGACCACCCGTTAAAATAAAATAAAAATCTGAAATTGTTGATTTTTTTCATTTTTCTCAATTTCACATGTCTATAGCTCTCTCATTTGAGCAGATAGCCAAACATTGTCAGCGAAGCGAAGATAGAGAATTCTCGCAGCTTTACAATTCAAAAAGAATTTTAGAAATCGGTTGGAAAATAAGGAAGTTATAGGGAATTATATGATATATGACGTCACTTCCGGTTTCGTAGAAAGTGACGTCATGAGAATTCTGAAAATTGCGTTATTCTCGTCTCACAGTTGATACAAATCGGCATACAAAATTTGAAGTCGATCCGACAAGCGGTTTGGGCTGTAGTCCCGACGGCTGAATAAAAAGAAAAAGAAAAAAAAAACACCAACGAAAACAAAAGGTTTGAGGAATCAAATTCCTCAAACCTAATTATTTTTTCTTATGTATAAGTTATTATATACACAACATGAAGCAAATGTGACTCATTTCCGATGGATTCAGAATGTTAAATCTATTTTAACTGAAATTGGAGTTCCTGGCGTATGGCTTAGCCAGAACGATCTGGCTGAGCCACTACGCCAGGACTCAGCTTCAGAACCAGTTTATTCAGTCATGGCTCACCAGCATCGATTCATCTTCACGTGGAATTACGTATAGAATCTTTAAAACAGAGTTTGGATTATAAACATATTTAATTAATCTCACGGAAAGGTTAAGAAAAACATTGACCAGATTTCGAACTTGTAATCATAGACTGGCGGTCGAAACTGGTAGATGGACAGGTGTGCCGAGAGCAAGCAGGGTCTGCAACAAATGTGGCGCTGGTGCTCTCGGTGACGAGTTTCATTTCCTTTTCGAGTGCCGCTTCTATGATGAAGTTCGAAAACGGTATATCCAGCCATTTTATTTTAGAAGACCAAATATTTTAAAATTCGCACAGCTATTTGAGAAAAAATCTGGAAAGCAATTAAGAAATTTAGCTATTTTTATAAGAAATGCTTTATGGTTATAATGACTAGTGAGCTTATACATATGCATTTTGTATTTTTACCCATCGTTGTATTATGTAATCTATTGAAAAAACTAATGAAATCAGCAACATAAACGTATATACATTCATGCAAAACTTGCTAATATCTTGTAGTTGTGTTGGAACTATTTTCTTTGTAGAAAATATTATTTGTGTGATCCGTCCGGTATGACCTGCTCAACCAGCTTGCAATCCGTTACGATTTCCCAACTAGACTCGATAAAGTTTGCAAAACAGTAAAGGAGTGCATTAGAAACAGGTTAACCGCATTGTAATTTTGAAATTTGCGACGAATATCAGAAAATGATATGTCGGAAAACACGTTTAATGGCTCCGCTAGCGCGTTGGCATTAAACAGATTTTCCAACCTATCATTTTCTGATATACGACGCGAATTTCAAAATTACAATACAGATAACCCTATATTATGCTTCTCTGTGAAAAAAACTAAATTCTACGGAGCCCCGTAGGGGACGTAGAATTCCTTTTTTTATCAATTCGTTCCCACGAAATAACAATTCGTTCCCTCAATTTAACAATTCGTTCCCACGAATTAACAATTCGTTCCCACGAATTAACATTTCGTTCCCTCAATTTAGCACGGGAACGAATTGTTATTTCGTGGGGACAAATTGTTAATTCGAACAAACGAATTGTTAAATTGAGAGAACGAATTGTTATTTCGTGGGAACGAATTAATAACGAAATTCCATGTCCCCTGAGGGACTCCGGAAAATTCAGCTAAACATACCAGTTTATGCCATCGCAGCAAGCAGCATTTGTCCGCTCGGAGACCAATACATAAAAGCTGGTCTGATAATGACCTACATTGTTTGCTATTTTGAGACTGTAATATCAGCAAATGTAAATGAAAATGTAAATGTTTGGATTTAACGACGGCACTGGCCAGTGCCGTCGTTAAATCCAAGCATTTACATTTGCTCATATTACAGTCACAACACAGCAAATAATGTAGGTCATTATCAGACTGTGCAGATAATACCATCGCACATAATACCGGTTTCCTCTGTATCCACCTAATTCCTTTCTCAAGGTGTGGGATCACGTGGTTTCCGAACCCGATTTTCCGACGTGACGTAATCTGTGACGTAATTTTTACAGTATATTTTCTTTAAATTCTTCCTAACAAACGGACGGATTTTGATGATATGTAGCGCACCAAATACAATCATGGCATATGTGTTTTATGGGTGCCCTGAAAGTTATTTATGATAACTTATAAATTTCACAAAAAATCGGGTACCGTTTATTTCTTTAATTTACGTGCACTAGTTTTTATTTACATTTACGGTAACCGATTCTTCGTCAAAACGACATAATTATGAGATTAAAGCCGCCTATACAATAAAGGGCAACGTGTACCGCATTTGCTGCGGTATATTTCATAAAAATATGTCATTCCATTAGAAAGATATTAAAGGAAATCTACTGTAAACATATCTAAAATCCATGACGTCAAGCTGTTCGGAAAAAACGTGATCCCCAACCTTGTTTCTCCCCTTCTTGGGAGACGTGTATTCAGGTCCGTGTGGTACATGGCCATGCTAGGTTATCAAAGGTCACCATGGTCGCACACCCAGTGACGCACTCCCCTTCTTGGGTGATTTTGTACCTTCGATAGCCGATTTCATCAAAATTGCAAAGTATACTTTGAGGGAGTAGTCATTTAATTTTCCAGAAATGAATTATTTCATATAGAACTACCAAATGCATATATTTGATGATTAAAACTATGCAGAATTATTATACTGAATTAATTACATTATCACAGCCAAAATGGCTGTGATAATGTAATAAATTCAGTATAATAACAATTCATAAATGTATCCGAAAATTGAAAATTTCTCCCTCAAAGACTAAGTATACTTTGCTAGATAAGTATACTTTGCAATGTCGGTTAAATAGGCTACTCACATCGGCGTAAGTTCATGAAATACGTTTACAACCTTTTCCATAAATGGCGTCATATCAAAAGTTGACAAAAGTTACCGGGAACATGCGGAATAGACAAATTCGTCAACTTTTGACTTTGTTTATGAAATATATTGTAAATTTTGTAAACGTATTCATACCGGACTTAATTCATTATTCATCAGAGAAGATAATCCCCATAATAGCTTGCATTAAGTCATTTTCACTAAGTCAGGTTAATTCCCTTATCACCGCTAACTCGATATCTGTGTCAGTCGGGGTCTAGCTATCGATGGTACAGCATACAGGTACACAGGTACATAATATAGGCTACTGATGATAATACTCTCTGAAATCAATCAGCCGATAATCGAGCGATAAGCACAGGCAGTCATCGATGCATATTGGTTTATTCCAGGATATACAACGAAGACCATAAGACCATGCAGTTTTCTAATCGAACACAAATATGTACGTTTGTATCTGGGATATAATATATAGAGTCTTTTAGAATATTTAACTATCGTTTTGTAACAAGGGATTTATTTTCTCGAAGAAGTGGAAGATTGGCTATGATAAAGACACGAGTCCGGAACATGAGTTTCTTTATCGTAGCCTACCTCATGTGGAAAAATAATTCCAGTACATGTACTAACGAAAACTTTATGCGAGCTTGAATGGAAATAAGAATTAATGTTGATACCACACATGCGGCGTATCCATTTCACCAAGAAAAGCGACCCCTTCAACATAACATTTTAACGGCATATTTGAATATTTCAGTACCATGAGATCTTCGCTGCATTATTTAAAGGTACATGTACTCTACGGTGGATGCAATTTTCGTGCTACATGAGTTGATCGAGAAAACATTGAACGAAAAAAACAGACTTTATTGCGCATTTGTAGATCTAAAAAAAGCATTTGATTCTGTAAACAGAAATGCTCTGTGGTTTAAGATGTACAAATGCGGAATAGGTGGCAAAATGCTACGCGTTGTTCGTTCAATGTATTTGACCGTTAAATCATGTATACGTCATTGCGGCACATACTCAGAGTTTTTTGAATACTCAATCGGACTGAGACAGGGTGAGGTCATGTCTCCTCTGATGTTTTCTATCTTCTTTGAAGATCTGGAACTATTTTTACAGGATCAGATGGGCAGCGGTTTAGAGATTAACGAATTGTCTTTGATATTACTACTGTTCGCAGATGACATGGTCATACTTGGTAAATCGCCTGAGGATTTACAGCAGAGCTTAAATTTGTTAAATGACTATTGTGATAAGTGGGGCATAGAAGTAAATAGTGACAAAACAAAGATAATGGTATTTAGAAAAAGAGGCCCTACTAGGGTTAATGAAGTATGGACATATAATTGGTCGGGGCATTGAAGTTGTGAATGATTTCAGTTACTTAGGAGTGGTATTTAATTATACTGGATCATTTGTATTGAACAACCAGGCACTGAGTGGAAAAGGTTTAAAGGCTATGAATGTGTTACTGATAAATGTTCGAAAACACAAGATTCCTCCGAAATGCCTGGGCCAGCTATTTGACGCCTTTGTCTCATCAACGCTAAATTATGCTTGTGAAGTTTGGGTTTTTTAGTAAATCAAAAGAGCTTGAACGAATTCAGCTCAAATTCTGCAAGTCTGTTCTGGGTGTCAAGGCGTCAACTAGCAACGCAGGCATTTATGGAGAACTGGCACGTTACCCATTGTATATACAGAGATACATACGAATTGTAAAATATTGGGGCAAGCTGATCCGTACTGACAATTGTATCTTACATAGCTTGTATATTGCTACTATGAGGGAAGCTGATGATGGTAAAACGAATTGGGTATCAAGGTTAAAAGACTTGTTATATAGATTCGGTTTTGGAGATGCTTGGTTAAATCAGCGAACAATTGAACATAGTGCGTTTGTATGCGTATTCAAACAACGTATACTAGACTGTTTCATACAAAAGTGGAGAGAAGATGTTGAGGCCAATAACGTAATGACGTTCTACAAACATATAAAAGTGAATTTTGAATTTGAGAATTATTTAAGCATTGTGTACAATCATGAGCTAAGGAAGTACCTAACTAGAATACGTTTGGGCTCACATGGGCTGCGGATAGAGACAGGGAGATATGGTAGGAATCGCATAGAGCGCATTCAAAGAGTATGCACTATGTGCGATTCAGGAGACATCGAAGACGCCTATCATTTTATTATCATATGTCCGTCTCTCACACACATTAGATCGCAGTATATTGGTTCATTCTACAGGTTGAGACCAAGCGTATTCAAGTTTACGTCGCTATTAGCTACACATCATAAAAGAACGGTCGTAAATTTGTGTAAATATTTAAAAGAAGCATTCGAGTACAGAAAATCAGCCATTCTCTAATGTTAATGTGTTCACTCTTGGAATACTATCTACTATTTTGTATATACATGTATTTGTTTATATGACGAGAAACTTGTATGAGTTTAAGTCAATAAATTCTATTCTATTCTATTAATTATTTAAAGGTACATGCCCACACAGCAGGCTACACTGTACTACTACTTTTCATTTTCTGTCATGCCTTATATGAGCCATTTGTCTTACCACTAACGAGTTATTTTCAATTACGGCGCGTGTTAATTGGTGTTAAATTGCATTTTATATGCCGCGACCAGAAAGGGTATTTTCCGACCTCGTGCTATTTTTACCAATATGCGTCACGTGACACGGTCAATCATATCACATCTTTGACATCGAAAGTTGAGAAGAAAAATCTCTGTTGGAGTCCAAATCTAAATCTCCACGTAACTCTTTCCATTTGGTGATCTGGTCGACAATATGAACCACTCTCTCTCTGTACTGCCTGTCCCTCAGCATTTCGCTTTTTTTTTTGGCCGACGCCGTTTCATACAATTTCCGTCCTGGACGTTTCAACATGTTGATATTCTTGTTTACATATTGGGAAGCCTACTGGTGCGCGTAGTATACTGCGCATGCGCACCGCAAGCCGTGATATGAAAGTCGTCGTCCCCGCACATTATCAAAATAGACTGTTACAGCCGCGCGTCGCTAACAGTAAATTGATAATGAATAAATGATTATATTTGTATAGCGGGCACTCGTAATTTTTAGAACTGGTGGAATAGTAACATAATTATACACTAATTTAATTCCTATAAAGAAAATTTTGTGGGCATGTACCTTTAACAAATTTATTAGTTTCATCTAATTTCAGAAAATAATGTATGTGATAAAATAAATGTATCGCATTTTCAAATATGACGTCATGATACTGCGTCGTAAATTACATTATCTAACGTTTACCATGGGCGGATTCAGGGGGGTCGGGACCCCCCCCCCCCCCCCTTAAAATAATTCGCCGAGTAAAGATTTTTTACAAGTTACAAGGCACGTTTCAAATCATGTCTAAACATACTGTGACAGTGTCAATAATTTTGCTCCAAAATGCGCCAGAACGCAGGAAATGCGATGTAGATTTAAAAAAAAATCCGGGGGGAAATGCCCCGGACCTCCCTAGCGCTATCATGAGCTCCGCTCGGTCAACTATTTTGCAATACTTGACTATATTATCGAACGAGCTTAGCTCGTTCGATAATATAGTCAAGTATTGCAAAATAGTTACGCCCCACTAACCCGAAATCCTGGATCCGCGCCTGTTTACAGCACACATACCAACTTCTTATGTTTAAAATGAAAATGCAGCATTAGAGTGGTCATCAATTAATGATGTAAATGCTTTCATATTGACAACTACCGATGCATAAACAGTTTTTGAGAGAGAACAATATTTAGCAAATAAGGCGCCAAACTTGAAAGCCTTATAGTTTCCGTCTTTACTATGGTTAAATTTCCCATGTGGTGGGAAACGAGATAAAATGAATCCGACACTCGTTGTCATTGCATACAAAATTATATTAAACTCGTCAAGGCTCGCTTAATAACATTTTGTTCTGGACTCGTTTAATATAATTCTGACAAATTCTATATATTCATTTTGATCGATGTAATTTCGTCGTTTATAGAGGCACACACAAATATTGATATGAACATCTGCATTAACAGTTATTCATTTAATAGAGGAATGTGACAAATCATGTTATTGTCGTAAGTATAACAATAACCTTAAAATCTAGAATCATATACATGTATCTGAAATATTTATTCGGTGTTGGGCAAATAAAACCATATCAGAATCAATATACATGTACTTATATACACTACTAGACCTATATAACGACCAACTTATTTATTGCATTGTGCACTTTATGGTGCACCCTGTTGTTATTAGATCATTGAAATGAAGTACGCAGCATCCCCGCGGGGGTTGGAATCATCGACCGTCCATTTAATTATAATGACTACAGTGGGGTCAGCGTGTAAGTGCACACACGAACGAACACGACAGGTTGGTTCCAACCTGTCGTGTTCGTTCGTGTGTGCACTTACACGCTGACCCCACTGTATGTTATTTGACCCTTACAATATTGAAACATGATTTACCGCCGTATTTGCCAATGGTATGTACACTGGTGAACTGTGCAGACACTAATCAGACTGGATTGATAATGTCTTTGATATTGGTATGTTATGTGCCCACTATATACATGTATACCGTGAGCAAACGGATAAACAGTTGCATAATGATAACTGCGTTTCTGTGATCAAACAATTGCATCACCCACGTTGAATGGGGAAACTGGTCATCTCTCCCATAGTTGCATTTATGAGATCACACTTTTGCATGACCGTAATAATCAACAATTTGTTCAGTGTGATGCATTCGTGTAACGGTTACCAGATGATGGATTCGAATTTTTTATACCATAAAATACCACGCCAAAAAAATCGTATAATGCTCAAATCACATCACAAATCTAAACAAGAAATATGGCCTAGCGGACCACAGATGCCCCCTACCGCTGATTTTAGTAACTGTTACAAACTTCTTAGCCGGACGGACGCACGGACGCACACACGGTCCGAACACTATATGCCACCGGGGGCATAACTACAAAAAAATGTGTCGGTAAGACACAGCTGATGCCCCTTGTGGCAACCTTACCAATCACTGTGAACATTTCTATCAGATTGACGGACGGGCGCGTCACTGCCCATTATTACATGACACAATCTGGAATATCGTTGGAACCGTCGATCGGATTGACAAGCAGTCATCGCCATCATATGTTTTATTCACCGTGTCTATGCCCCAATTTGTTTAAATACAAATACATTTATTTAGCATTAAACATGTACAGAACAGAACAGATTTGCAAATTTCTCAGACCATACAATGGTATATGAGCAAAGTAGCAACGATACACAGAGATAACAGGCGAGAACATGACAGACAATGTTTATAGCCTACATAAATTGAATGTATGGAAGTGAGAACATGGTTTCCTATAGAGTGGATTTAAATACTGTGATGTAACGAAAAGTTGTGATTGAAATGGGGTTTAACGACATCTTATCAATATTGCAGTCATATAATGTCGGGTCAGTGGGGTCGAATCCCACTCCCCACATGTATAACGAGATTTCGGTTTCGAGAAGCTTTTCACCAGGACTGAATGAACTACATGTAATCTATGAGCTATGATCTGACAAATAAATCCACCGCCCCCGCGCAATTCATCAAAATCAACCTTGAAAGATCTCAATATCTCAAATAAACGACGTTGAAAGTCGAGAGTGCCCCTTTCACAATAATAATAATTATTATATATCTACCCATGAAATACATAGTTATACGATGTAAATACAAGTCATATGTTCTCATCGATGAAATAAACAACTTCCGGTGAAAATACGACTACTTCCGCTGTCTATATTCATAGTCTGTATTTAGAAAGAAAACAGCGCAAATAGGCTGAAAATACACATTCATTACCGTATACAGTGTAAAAAAACTGCTAATTTCGATGGAGCGGTATATAATAAATAGAATATTCATATTTTTTAAACGAATATGACATATACACGTATGTTCATCGAGTGGTGTGAAATGTCCATATTTCACGAATGACATATATGTCATATTCGTTGCCTAACGGCACTCGTGAAATATGGACATTTCACACCACTCGATGAACATATATGTCATATTCGTTGCAAAAATATGAATAGCCTCTATATCCGTATTTTCTCGATCGATCAATTAAACACTTACAATGTAGCACTCGGGTATGGCGAATACTGGTCAGATATTATAGCTAAATAACGTCTGGACGATTATATGTAGCGCACATATATTAACACACGTACTTCAAGGAATGATACGTATTCTGGTTTGTAAAAATTGTAGACTTGCAACTTATAGAATCACCTGCAATAAATAAACCACTGGTGGCAAATACATTCATTTTAGGATATAGTTTCTGACTTAATACAGGATAGTACTCACGTTGACCAAATTTGCGGATTTGTCTGTGTTTTGCGGATTTTTCAAATGTTATAATTTAGCTTGTCTTATTCTTCATCAAAGTACCGGTATATATAATGGCCACCACTGATGCTTTGGTCCGATTGATCGGACAGTTCATATAGGTGGTCAAAACATATAGTTTGGATGAGAAATAAGAAAAAAAAAATTTGGTCCAAAATCTGCGCATTTTATATGTTTGATGATTTCGGTCAAGCGGTCAATATTCCATTATCATCTTCCTAACAATACATATTTAGTACACAGTGACGATCATGATCCCGTTCATACATTGCGTTGTTCCACATGACAATAAATCGTTGTGTCGCATGATCAAAATGTATAGTATTGTACTGTCAAAGAATGTACAGAACAACTACTTACCTGGGTTGATGCTTTCTTCTGTATAATCCTTTCAATGGAATACAGCTCTCTACCAGAGCTGTATTCCATTGAAAGGATTATACAGAAGAAAGCGTCTATTATACCAATAGGCGCACTTGACACACGCGATTTACGGAAAATATCGGGTATGCATTCTCCTTCATTTAACGATTTGTAATTGACAGTGTTTCACTCGCGAAGAGACATGGATTCAGCCATGGTGACAGATTAGTGATTCGGCATATGTCTATGATGTCAGATCAAATGAGACTTTAGACAGACCAATGAAATCGTGGTTGTGGACATACACGACACCATAATGCGTTTCACAAAGTACGACTAAAGTGTGAATACGGTTGCAGATGCCGTGCCCATTAACACATTCCTGCGAACATTTACACGGCCATATTGTACCCAGATCTGCTGCTACGTCTCAAGAGATTCAGGATGGTTGTCGATATTTTCCCCACATGCTGATAATTATAATTTCAAAACTCAAGCGGGGACAACTTGAACACGCAGCATATTAATAGATAACACCATACATACGTGTGGCTGTACAATGTACACACGTGTACATCTGTGACATTTCCAAACGCATTGCACGTGTACAAATGTACTACATGTTATTTCTCACCAGTGTAGACAAATATCACTACCCGGGAATGCTGTTTGATCTGTGGCTACATCTGTCGCGTATCAAGTGTCAAATTCCTTTGGTGGATGTTTTAAATATTATTTTATTCATCGTAGTTTGCACGCACTTTATCGACCTTAACATACAAGAGAAATTAAACAACACGATTAAACCAACATAATACATGTACATGCGCCATGACAAATGCAATAAAACATAATTTATTAATGATTTATACTACATATATACATTATTTGTCAACATTATACAACAAAAAACAGTGCAAATGTATTGATCATATGCACAATATAACGATAGCAATAACATGGCCAATTTATATGCATCCGGTAAATATATTAGACTTAGAAATATCGCCGCCTTTCTAAAAGTACACTCATGAAAGTGATTTCGTTACTTTCAAAATAAAATGTAAGCAACTGAACACTTTACTAAATCATATTTTCTTACATCACTTTCGAGATCTGGATGTGTACTTTCGCAAGATATGGGGAATTGTTTTGTAACGTTATTATAATTCACTGAATTAAGCAGTAAAAATGGAACAACGTGTTGTTTCAGCATTATATGTATGGACTATATAACAATTGATATGTACCCAGGGATTCCGCTGGCGATCGCCACTTTCGCAATTGGCGATAAAAATAAACAATTGGCGATAAAAAATTACAATTTTTTTGTTTGAAGTGGCGATTTTTTTTATTTTCCCCAGCGGAATCCCTGTGTACCTTTTTCAAATCGAAATGGAAGCAATTTGTTATAAAGTTATTTTGACACATAATATACCATAATCACCACCACAGAATATTGAAATATCAGGAAAACATTGATTAATTGAAAAATAAAACCTTTATTTGAGAATTATTTTATCGTTCGCTATATATATTTCAATGTAAAAGTAAGAGCTGATATGTACTGGTCAGCGAGTGGTCAGCGGCAGCTAACTATGGGGATAATTGGCCGCTATGATGATAATTGCTCTACATGTTAATGAGCGTACAAAGTCACATGGCGTGTCTAATATGTTAGCACACCACAAACCCCGAATCGTAATGATATATACTGCTTCTTTTTTTTATAAGTAGACATGGGGTTACCTAACTGACGGGAGATTGGTGTATATGCTGATCTGGACCCACACTGGTGGTAGATCGTATCAACTACATTCTCCTCACAGCTTTTTTATTTCAAAGTACTTGAGTATCGTGCTTGAAATCAAGCAGCTCAGCTCAGGCTAAGCCAATTAAACTGCTTGATTGCGAGTTGAGATTGCCAATAAATGAGACACGCCATGTGATTTTGTACCTTCGGACATCTGCGTAATTTCATGAAATACGTTTACAATTATAATTCCCGTAAATGGCGTCAAATGTTGACAACATTTTCAGAATACATGCATGCACTTAGAAACAAAATTGCTACCCCGCTCCGTACCTCTCGCAATAACATATCGGAGGCGAATTATTGTAGGTAGCATGTACTCTAAAAATGTTGTCATATTTTGACTTTATTAAAACAAATATGGTAAATTTTGTAAACGTATTTAATGAAATTACGCAGATGTCCGAAAGTACAAAATCACACGGAGTGTCTCATATGTGATCGTGAATACAGAAGTGTTGCTAAATGCGATTTGTGACCAGTGCATCTCCTAATCGAATAGCACAGTATTGTACCCTGATAATGATCTATATTGCTTGTTAGAAGCATACCGCGTGTTTCACTGACGGAATGGCGAACAGTGCAGATCCTGATCAGACTGTGCGGATGCACAGTCTGATCTGGATCTACACTGGTCGCACAATTCATAAGTCCCATTACTGCAGTGACAGCGACGTGTTAGCCGATGGGTGGGTCGAGGAAGTATGCCGTTCCACAGACGTATTAGAATTCATATAATTCCATTCACGCGCCATAAATCTCGACTTGAATCTGGATAAACCTGACTTGTCGCATCTCTGCATGTGGGCGAATAGCGATAGATCAAGTGTAACGCAATTCAGGCCAACCAGCTTTATCGCTTTGCGATGAGTGGTCCCGATGAGTCTAAATCCAGGCGTAGATCATAGACTAGAAGCTAGAAGCGGCCCATGCATTAAAGATGTGGGTATGTCGGCTGTAATATACCATGTCGTTACTGATTGTTTTGTACCAGTAATTTTAATGCAATCTTTGGAAAAAACACCAAAGATACAAACTAATGTCCATTTCACGAAACCTGCCCGAATTTTACGGCCATATAACAAAAAAATAATTGGAAATTGATTCCAAAATCTGGCTAGATAGCTTGGAAATGATCTAGCTAAGAAAACAAAGGTTAAATTTTAAATATCTGTCCACTATCTCTGAAATTAGAAAAGAATCCCCATGTTAAATCCCTGTAGACATCGAGAAGATGTACATGTATATGGGGATTTAACATGGGTAAATTGTATTTTCGCAATACAATCAATATTGGACCGAATTTCACAAAATAAAAAGAAGGCTCATACTTAAATGTTGATAAAATTTAACATTATCGAACAAATTATTGTTTTTGCATTGTTTATATAGCCGTGAAATTTGGGCAGCTTTCGTGAGACAGGCAGTATACAACGTGTAATATATTTTACAAAGGCACGTTCCGTTCCGTCACCATGGCCATTGGCCATTTCGAATGGACTGGAAGCAAGTACAATATCATTAGGTGTCTGTTTCCCGTTTGCAGCAATAACAAGGTGTATGATCACGTGGTACTAACAACAACAACAAGTACTGAAACTTCCAGAATCCATCTGATTGAAAGTACGTATTCTTTTATAGTGTCCTTATTACGTAACATATTTTGATGAAATATGGCGCATCAAACGCGTCTTGTTAAGCTGCATTTGGTGGTCTCTGTATTATCGCCCAAACTTCTGTCGTTTTTGCGAAGAATCTATTTCCGTGTCTCCGACACGGAAATCGATTCTTTGCAAAAACGACATAAGTCTGTGCCAAACTACGTGAACCACCAAGTGCATCTCACGAAGACGCGTTTGCTGCGCCATATGTCATAACAATCCGTTGAATATTAAGGAAACTATCAAATAATATTTACTTTGGAGTGGGCGACGTTGTTGTTGTTGTAACCACGTGATCATGCACCTTGATTACTAGTGTTTGAAATAATATCACACATACCTGCGGAGCTCGTGGGCGAGTGGTTTATAGCGTCGGACCCTACGGTCATGGGTTTGAACGTCACCTCCGGCAGTGCCTTGTACCCTTGAGCAATACACTACAGTCGAAACTCCTCTAAACCGGACACAAATATAAGTTAGTTCTACTTAATTGCAATCGGATTCATTGTCATTTATCTCCGCTGAGTATGTCTGTTCGTGATCGCAAATCACCTACGCGTATCTTGGAGTAGTTGTCTGTCTATTTTACAGTGAAAATTCTCTGAACCGGACACCCTGGGAGGGAGGTGTCCGGTTTAGAGAGGTTCCACTGTATATACACACTGCGTCAATTCACTCAGCTGTAGATGGGTACAGATTGGGTTTGATTGCGCGGGTGTACATGTACGATACAAAATATGATGCTGTACAAAATTCACGAAAGGGGGCGTTGCAGTATACAGTGGAACTCCTCTAAACCGGACACCAAGAAAACACATGTAATCTTATTTTTGCTGAGTTTCTTGGTCATTTATTTCCAGTGATAATGTCTGTTCGCGATCGCATAGCACATAACTATGGCTCAGAATGAACAGATTTACAGTGAAATATCTCTAAGCCGGACACCCTGGGGACCTCCCAGTGTATCCGGTTTAGAGAGGTTCCATTGTAGAAAGAAAGAAGTAAAGAACTGTTCTTGTTCCACGGCGACCGGAGACATACGGAGAATGGATAGCGTGTGTCGCTCTTGCAAGGTATGGCATCTATCGATAAGCAGAGACACTGGTAAGTTTGTGCATGCGTAAATTCTGTCAACACGTTACATGTACACTCATGCATTTAATTATTGAAGTTTTCGAGAACAGAACAAAGCCTTTATTTGCAATATTCTCAGACCACACAGTGGTATATGAGTGCATACAAGTACGGACTAATTTGCATTATCAACAACAACAACATGGCGGACAATACAAATACAGTATGTTGAAAACAGAATATAGTTCTACTTAATTCTGGCTGGTTATCACCAATATTGAGCATGACTTTTGTAGAAAGAACGTAGTTGGGGATACATTTACAAGGATTGAAACTACATGGTTTGGCAGCACTTTAGAATCATTTCCGTTGGAAATGATTCTAAAATGCTGCCAAACCATGTGTATATGATTATGACGCAATGTGGCTGGTACTGTTAGTGTTTTGGAAGAAATCCGAAACAGTTACTGCCGTGGAAAAAAAGGCACGAGCAAATTAAATAGACGAGAATAATCAAATGCGCATACAAGGCCGCGTACTGCATACAGCGAAACATGATGTAGAAATTTACAAGTTAAATACAAAATAAAAAACAGTGTTATGCTGAAACTTAATGCAGAAATGTATTTCCAACATAACACTGCTTAGCATATCAAACACTGTACGTTCGTGAAACCAGCAAAACCCAACTCCACTCCATCTCCAGATGTGGAGATGACGTATATGGTCACAATGTCCTTTATCACGTGGTTACAATAACAGCAATGGCTGAAAGTGTTGAAAGTAAGTATTATTTGATATTTTCCTTAATAGGCAACGGATCTTTATGAAATTTGGCTCGGTAAACGCGTCTTCATTAGCTGCATTTGGTGGTCCCGGGAGTTCGGCACATACTTCTGTCGTTTTTTGCGACGAATCGATTTCCGTGTCAGTATTGACAGTAGACACGGAAATCGATTCTTCGCAAAAACGACAGAAGTTTGGCCAAAATACCGAGACCACCAAATGCAGTCTAACAAGACGCGTTTGATGCGCCATATTTCATCAAAATCCGTTACATAATAAGGACAAAATAAAAGAATACGTACTTTGAATCGGAAGTTTCAGTACTTGTAGTTGTTGTTGTTGTAACCACATGATCATACACCTTGGGTTAGCAAATATACGTATATATCACGATAGATATCAATATAAGTGGTGGTAACAGGATACAATGGGGTTTTGCGACCGGTGTAGATCCAGATCAGCCTGTTCACTGTTCGCCATTCCATCAATTAAACTCCCGCCATGCTTCTAGCAAGCAATATAGATGGTTATCAGGATACAGGAGTGTGCCATTTGATCTGACGCTGCACTGGTCACATATCCTATAAGCCCCGATTTCTCGGCCACATACAGGCAATTAGAGTGTGCTAATGGGAGAGACCGGCGGTTTGACATGATACGTTACAAACAACAAATATCGCGTTGTCAATCACGTCAATTCATCAGTATTCACAGTAACTGCAGAAGTAAGGCCAAAACAAATACAGTGAAACCTCTCTAAACCGGACACCCTGGGAACATCCCATGATGTCCGGTTTAGAGAGGCTCCACTGTGAAACATTTATATAACTACTTCAAGACAGGCGTGGGTGCTTTGCGATCATGAACAGACAGTATCATCGGAGATAAATGGAAACAAAATATATCAAAATCAAGCAAAACTAACTTGTCTCTGTGTTCGGTTTAGGGAGGCTCGACTGTAGTGTGGTGCCGGCAGTCCGATCCTACCTACTATCTGTTTCACGAAAGCTGCTCAAATTATAAACAATGCAAAACAGTTATTTTTTCAATAATGTTACATTTTTTGTCAAAAAATAAGAATGACTTCACATGTTTTTTTGTCTAATTTCTGAAATAGTAGACCGATTTTCTAAATTTAACTTTTGTTTTCTTACATCAATTTCAATTTTTTTTTCGTTTTTTAGCTCCTCCCCCAGCTCCTCTACCTCCTTCCCCCCATGTTAAATTTCCATAAAATAAGGCTCATTGTTAAATTTTGATCGAATTTAATATTATCGAAAACCAGTTTGTTTTTGCATTGTTTATATGGCCGTAAAATTTGGCCAGGTTTCATGATATGCTGCCGATCTGTCATATTTTAGACATTTCTGAGCACCAAAAACAAACAACAACACAAACTGTCTAACTATTTTTCTAGTTGTTATATGCCATATTGACACGTACACATGCCTAACTAGTAGTATTTAGTAGTCTGTTTTACGAAATGTTATGGCTACATAAACAATGCAAAAACAACATGTTTTTATAATATTACGTTTTATCAAAAATTAAGAATGCGACTTCTTTTTATTTCGTGAAATTAGGTCAAATATTTAGTTTATTACGAAAATTTATTTCTCTATGGGAATTTAACATGGGGAAAAGAGCTGGAGGAGCTGCAGGAGGAGTCAGAAAACGACAAAAATGGAAATCGACTCTGAAACTGGCTAGATATGTTGACCTAACTAGGAAAACAAGTTACATTTTGAAAATCGTTCCACTATTTCTGAATTATTTTTTTGTTCGCAATAAAATTAATATTACATCAAAGGGGTAGGGTCGACTTACATGAAAATCAACCATGTGTCAGAATTTGTGTGCGAACACCATCTTCAATATAGCCCGACTACAAAACAGTAATTATTTTGATTCTACGATATTTCGTTTCCATTTTATGATGTTTTGAAGTACGCAGGTATGCTCATTTTTTAGTTCCAAAATGACGTCGAAAACGACGTAATGTATATTCGCCGTTACGTTAACGTCAACGGGGCATGCGTAGTTTCATTACAGAACCATACATGTACTTAAATCCTACTATATGATAGACGTATTCGATTATACATATTTTATATATAATACATGATTAGGAAACATACATACATTTAGGTATATTGCTGTCGAATGTACAGTGGGGTCAGCGTGTAAGTGCACACACGAACGAACACGACAGATTGGTTCCAACCTGTCGTGTTCGTTCGTGTATGCACTTACACGCCGACCCCACTGTACGTGGGTATATGCAGACATTACGATGGACAAAATAAAAAGAAGTCTCGTTTTTAAATTTAGATATTTATTTATACGAAATTTAATATTATCGAAATACATACTGTTTTTATATTGATTATATAGCCGTAAAAGGTGGGCAGATTTCGTGAATCAGACACTGAGTTGTTTTTGTAATGTAATATATAGAGAATTGTAGGTTAGTACCGTGAATGGGAAACATATCTGGCAAGGCTTAGGAAACGGGATGGGCGAGGCTCTGCCGAGCACATCCCGTTTCCGTGCCGCGCAAGATATTTTTCCCATTCACGGCACTAACCTACTATTCTATTTATGCCGTCAACACCTACAAATGGCTTTAAAATGCAAACAAATAATAAACCCAACCACCGCACATATTCATACGCAGTGATTAGGTCGTATTGACAGGAATGATAAATGTTTCACGGCGCCGTGTTTCACGGCACATACGCACTGTGTTGACGGGATAAATACCAAATGCCGTATGCAATATAATATTTGCTATATACCTTGTTTATTACGGACTGTTGCCCGCACCAAACGATATTTTACGCCTAAAAATATTAATTGAACACATCGTGGTGTTGCATGTTTGTATGTATATTGTTGGCACTGTCGATGGAATACATTACGCAACAATACTTTTGTATTTTACATGGCGATCCTCACTATATGATCAGCATGATAAGCACACATTACAGTTGTTTTGAATTCAGTACACATGACAAAGAAATTATTTGTGAAAAAAAAACGCAGATGACGTAGGCTATTATGCAATATATGGACACATATATGTTAATTACTGATGCTGGTAAATGAAATGGACGCTAACTAATTGGCAATACATGTAGCCAAGTAGATGCGGGAAAGGATTGCACTTAATATGATCATGAATGATTAGATACATATAAGGCACTGGTGATATCAATGGAAGGGATCACTGGAAGAAGGGGGCTAACTCCTGCAAGGAGTTAGCCCCCTTCTTACACTGATTCCTTTAATTATAGTGCTATGACAAAATGACGTAGGGTATATATATGTCCACACTTATTACAAGGTCACTTTTGTCAACCAGCCGCCAAACTTTGTTTGTCACACAACCATTTACCGAGAGATGCCGATGTCAACGTGCATGGCAGCGGCATCGCATCGGTATCGACCAATCAGAACGTGTGACACGCTGTTGTCGCCAATATCCGCAGCAGCCAATGACAAGCTATGTCACAAGTATTTAACTTGCCGCAGGCGAGATTTACGTTAGAATCTAAACGGACACGACAAGAACAGTACAGATATACACACCGCTAAAACAAGGTATGTGCATTCGTTCTGGTTACCATTTGGGGACATTTGGAAACTAATTACTGGCAATACATTTGTGATATTTTAAGCCGAGTTTTCTGGCGTTGCGCAGGAAGACTAGTTGCCCTGCGCAACGCCAGAAAACTCGGCTTAAAATATCAGAGATGTATTGCCAGTAATTAAACACCAACACATCGGGTTATTACATTGCATTCACTGATACAGGAATTACATTTTAAAAGGCAATACATTGTTATGTAACAATGGCGAAATCATAGGATTAAATATGGAAAGTTTTAGTTGTGTTTTGTTCCGATTTCAGTGGCATGTAAGGGAATTTTAAAACAAGGGCCGGGTTTTAGGGGGGCCGGGTCTCAGAGGGCCGTTTCACTAAACTTCGTACGACTAAAATTTCCGTAAGTGCAAACTTATGATAGTCTGTACATTTCACATTAACAGTGTTTTCTTGTAAACATTCTTAGTTCCGCGGATGGGTTCGCGATTGTAGTCACGGCACATTAGACTGGTCACTACATTATCGATTACGTCAGCGATAACATTTTGTTCGCGCATTGTTAACTTCGGTTATTTAATGCTTACAATGCACGTACTTCGTGCGTTAAGGTATTACAGTGTGTGTGGTGATTATATAGAAGTGTGTAATGCTGAAAAATAACTTGTAATACATCTTTTGAAGAGTTTCAAGCGTATGGAACGCCAAATCTACATAAACTCAAATCATTAATGCTAGCTTTAAATAATTAGAGATAGCATTACATATTTAGAGCTAGCTTCAAATCATTTGAAGAGCTCACTAAATCATTTGGAGCTAGCTCTAAATATTTAATGCTAGCTCTTATGTAGAGCTAGCAATACTTATTTCAGTTTATGTAGATTTGGCGTTCTTGGAACGCCAAATCTACATAAACTAAAATCATTATTGCTAGCTCTAAATATTTAATGCTAGCTCTAATTGTTTAGAGCTAGAAATAATTATTTGCGTTTATGTAGATTTGGCGTTCCATACATCGAGTGTGCGAAATGCGTTACTACTAGTTGGTTTTCCAGATACAGACAAGTTAAGTTTAGCATGGAATTTCCTTGATTTGCTGGTTAGGACATTGAAAGCGGACATGCAAATACGATAATTGTTGTGAATGTTTTTTAATGTAATTTATAAAACAAACATTGTTTCATATATATACAATATGGTGTGGTATACACACAAACCAATGTTTGGTGTTCCAAAATAACACGTTTAATGTGGCCATATGTATTATAAATAAGCTAGATATTCATAATTTCAAAGCACACAAATAAAATCAAAGTGGTAAAATGCCTGATTTGAAGTGGAACAACTCTAATCCGACACCCTGGGGACCTTACAGGGTGTCCGGTTTAGAGAGGTTTCAATGTATCCTGATCAACAGGGTGGGTGGGGTATTAATATTGAGTAATACATTTCCACTATATCGGTACCGATACGGGCAATGTCAAAGAAAGAAATATGTTTTCATTCTAGACACCATTTGAATTGAGTTAAATAAATCACGTTAGTTACAATCGCCTGCAGGTTGCAACGCTAATTATCGTTTAGTACTTTCAAACCTCGGTGCAATTCAGAGTTACAATCGGTTTCAGGTATGCAATGCCAATTTGCAATATTCAAGTAAATGATATATAGTTTACTAAACGGTTTAATCACTTTCTGCATACCTTGTACATCTATGGAGCCCCGCAAGGGACGTATAATTTTTTTGTTATTATTTCGTTCCGACGAAATAAGAATTCGTTCTCTCAATTTAACAATTCGTTCCCACGAATTAACAATTCGTTCCAACGAATTAATAATTCGTTCCCTCAATTTAACAATTCGTTCCCACGAAATAACAATTCGTTCCGACGGGAAAGAATTGTTAATTCGTGGGAACGAATTGTTATATCGTGGGAACGTGTTATATCGTGAGATCCATGTCCCCTGCGGGGCTCCGTAGACATCCATGTCCCCTGCGGGGCTCCGTATACATCAATGTAAGTCTAGTTATTTTTTTGTCGGTGTTGGGGCTGGGGCATATAGTTCCCGCTTTGTCCGTCCGCCGTCACACTATCCTTGTGGCCAGGATGACTCGAACACCAACCGTTGTCAGTATGATTATACTGACGACATCTCGGATGTGTTTTTTTAAACTACGTATGTGACATGACCGGTTTCAGAGTTATTGCCCTTTGATTTTTATGATTTCCTGAGATTGTGACCGCAATAGCTCGACAAGTGTAAGTTAGATTTCCACCAAACTTTGTCAACATGCTTATATTGACGATATCCCGGATGAATTATTAAACCACGCATGTCACATAACCGGTTTCAGAGTTAGTGTCCTTTGATTTGTTTATGATTGGCTGAGCCAAGTTCAAAAAGTTTGCACCGGGGAGCATCCGTCGGTTCACCGAATTTCTAGTTCAGTAATACAAACAGATTACAGTAGACCCTCTCTAAATCGGACACGCATGCAATGTCGTAATTGTACAATTAACTCTTTGCATGCTGGGACAATTGTGGGCTATAAATAGTTCAAAACTAGCAGACGACACTTCATTATATTTGTTTTCATTTCTCGCTATAAACATCCTGAATATGTCTTGGAATATTGCAATACATGTTATGAAATAAGAAACACACTCGTAATTTGTTCTATGTTATTTTCACCGCTATTATGCAAAGAGTTAATTCACTTTTCGTTTCTCACATTTCTCAATACAATACAATACAATATTCCTTTAATCACCCAGTCCATGCGTATGGCAACATATGGCAACATGAGGTATATAGTTTCAACAAATGTGAACAAGGCTTCAGACAATAGTTTGTACATGAATCATGGGCACTGCTTACAGTGCAGCATGACGAGACAGAACGCATGTTACCGTTGTTCCGAACAGTGTAGATCCCTGTCAGATGGCGCTTTTGTGCAATCCGATAGGGATTTAGACTGCCCAATAAATATATCATTGTAACTAACTAGTTCCTATAGTGACTGACTATCTCCACACATCTGTGCCTTTAACAATTATTAACTTGTTGATTGAGTGATCTGGTTTCATCACTGTGGATTTACATTTATTGAGCATAGGCTGCATATGCAGCCTATGCTCAATAAATGTAAATCCAATAATTGGCTTCGTTTCCAATATACTGAATCGTACGGAGCTCCGCAGGGGATGCATACTTTCTTTTTTTTATTAATTCGTTCCCACGAAATAACATTTCGTTCCCACGAAATAACAATTCGTTCCCACAATTTAACAATTCGTTCCCTTAATTTAACAATTCGATCCTCCCTCAATTTAACAATTCCTTCCCACGATATAACAATTCGTTCCCTCGAATTAGCAATTCGTTCCCGTGGGAACGAATTGTTATTTCGTAGGAACGAGTTGTTATTTCGTGATAATTGTTAAATTGAGAGAACAAATTGTTAATTCGTGGGAACAAATTGTTATTTCGTGAGAACGAATTGTTATTTCGTGGGAACGAATTAATAAACAAAAATCCATGTCCCCTGCTCCGTAGAATCGTAAAAGGCACAATAATATTACAAAATACCACACAATCGCTCCATTCATATTTAAATCATGTATGCGTATTGTTACAGTTTGCCATGTTATCTATTGTACAACAGCCATGCACGTGTGAATGCTTATCACAGGTTGCTCATAAATAATGGACTTAGAGCTTGTTTAACCCTTTCACCCCTTTGTATCTGGAATATATTTTGATATGTTAATTTTGCAACCAATCCAAACGCCACAAGATGTTTTTCAGACCAGTCAATTTATGAAAAGGGGGTATTTTTTGTTCTCAAAAATGTGAAAATTACTTTCGTCACGAGCCGGCTCAACTGGATCTGCACTGTTTGCAGAAACCGCTATAGCGGGTTTTCGGGTTCAAACAGTTAAATACAACTGTGTTCTGTTATGTTATATATTATATAAATGAACCCAATGCACCATATATATGAATGAGACGTTTGAACACAATCGGGGTCTGGAAAATAAAATGTTACAAATATTGAAAAATACTTGATAATACTTGAATAATGAAAACAACGTTCGTTGTCAACACTTGTTTTGATGCAATCGATTGTTGCAAATTTGATTGTATTAACCGGGCCCTTTGAATCCGAAATGCCGCTATAGCGGGGTTTGCAAAAAGTGCAAATCCTGATGAGACGGCTCGTAACGAGCCGTCTCATCGGATCTGCACTTTTTTAAAGTAATTTTCATAGTTTTGAGAGCAAAAAATACCCCCTTTTCATAAATGGACTAGTCTGATAATTATTTTGTGACGATTGGATTGGTCGGAAAATTAGCATATCACAGTCCATTCCAGTTACTTAGAAGTGAAAGGGTTAAGTAAACTAGTGTTTAGAATGGAAACTTAAATTGGTATGTGATCAAGGAAAGTGTGCACTTGGTCGATATAGGTCAGTTGTAGTGCATAAGGTGAACACACAAAACACTTTGAATATATCTGAGACACCAATTGGGGTAAGTTCCTTTAAAGAGACAACTACGATTTTACTCATGCTTTGTTTATCCCATGTACAATATATGAATAATTACGACGGTTCTAAATTTTAGCCGGAAATTGTCCGACATATGACAGATGAACAATGAAATCACGCCGACGGGTAGCACGATTAGTTAGTTCATATATTACGAGTTAACAGTCTACTCCAATTGCAATTGGAAGCATGAGTGTTGGTCTGTACCCATATGCATATGCAATAAACTTTGTAAGAAGAGGAACTATATAAGAAACTGCAATATTTCGTTCCAATCCTCTTTACACTGCTTCAGGTCCGTACGCAGGAATTATTTTAGGGGGGTGCGTTATCGACGGCGCGAAGGGCTATATAAACATTGTTTTTGCACATCCACTGACAGACTCCGCAGATTAACCCTTTCACCCATAAGTAACTGGAATGGATTTTGATTTGTTAATTTTGCAACCAATCTAAATCATCAAAACATGATTTTCTGACCAGTCCATTTATGAACATGGGGTGTTTTTGTTCTCAAATTATGAAAATTAATTGCAAAAAGTGCCGATCCTGATGAGACGGCTCGTTACGAACCGGCTCATCTGGATCTACACTGTTTGCCAATACCACTATACAGGCCTGCGGGTTAAGAGTAAAATGGTTAAGGGGGGTGCGTACGCACCCGTCGCACCCCCTCTGCGTACGGGCCTGTGCTTGTATACCGAAAAATGATGTAATTAATATTTAATAAAATATGTTTATACCAAACTATGTTTAACCCTTTGAACCCGAAAGCCCGCTATACCGGTTTATGCAAACAGTGCAGATCCAGATGAGCCGGCTCGTAACGAGCCGTCTCATCAGGATCTGCACTTTTTGCAAGTAATTTTCATATTTCTTAGAACAAAAACACCCCCTTTTCATAAATGGACGAATCTGAAAATCATTTTGTGACCATTGGATTGGTCGGAACATTAGCATATCACAGTCCATTCCAGTTCCTCAGTGTTGAAAGGGTAAAACTAAACTAATTGGAAGCATACACAGTGGGACATCTCTAAACAGGGCACAGAGACAGGTTACTAGTGCTTAATTCTGATAGGTTCAATTACCCTTTATCTCCGATGTTAATGTCTGTTCACGATCACAAAGCATACACGCGGGTCTTGTAGTAGTATTATGCCTGTTTTACAGTGGAACCTCTCTAAAGCGGACACCCAGGGTGTCCGGTTTAGAGAGGTTCCACTGTATTTTATACTACATACATCGACGCAATATCGGCTGATAGTGATATAAAAAAGAAGAAAATGTATTTAACCGTAATAGCTGAAATATATTTTATCGTCTGCTGTTGGTGCTTTATTTTCGGTTTTCCTCATAAAAACATGCGTTGACACAGCACATTTGAATAATTTCCAATGGAAATGAATCCAGAGTGCTGTTAAACCGTATTATCAGAATCTGTCGAAAAAAAAGACATAATATGAAATAACATCAGACAACAAATTTCGGTTCCCGCCTTTTAAGAATTAGCATCGGATAGTGTAGAACATACAGCATTCGATTCCAGTAGCCAATTTCACCAAAATTGCACAGCATACTTACCTAGCAAAGTGTACTTTGAGGGAGTGATCATTTACTTTTCCCGAAATGCATTATTTCATATAGAACTAACGATTCCATATATTTGAGGATTTAAAATATGCAGAATTATTATACTGAATGTATTACATTAGCACAGCCAAAATGGCTGTGATAATGTAATAAATTCAGTATAATAAAAATTAATAAATTTATCTTTAAAATGAAAATGTCTCCCTCAAAGTGTACTTAACAAGATAAATATACTTTGCAATTTTGATGAAATAGTCTACGGAGCTATTTTCCAAAAAATAAGATACAAAATTACAATGATACCAACAACATGTGACATATTAAAAGAAAAGCACTTACTGAAGCTAAACATGTGACTACTAAGTCGATTTAAAACGGCTTTATAACATCTCAAGCTATTATAAGTATGCCGGATTTATCTGTGAGAGAAAACCTGTAATTGTCAACTTACAAATAATACACCGTGAAGAGAATAGCCGGAAGCACTTGCGTGCACTCGCAGTCGTCATAAAATAAGCACAGCCCACAACAATTCATACGCAAATGCAAACGCCCCGAAACGTTATAAGATGCATTTTTGTTCGAAAATGTTGTTCACAAATGTGATAAATATGATATTCATCGTACATGTTTAAATGGCTTGAACTCATACGCTCGTCTACGTCGGCTTCCGCGTAAACAACTCGTTCGCTTCGCTTGCTCGTTGTTTACGCAGAAGCCGACGTATACTCGTGAATTATTTAACGCTATTCAAACATTTACGATGGAATATTCTCTATATAATTCATGCAATTGTTATACACATTGCTGACCAGGCATATTCATTTCAAATTATATTTACGATTACAAAAGTAAAGTTTAGACATATGTTCACTACCAGGATCTCTTTTCACCATATACATGTATATAGAGAATAGTAGGTTAGTGCCGTGAATGGGAAAAAATATCTGGCAAGGCTCAGGAAACGGGATGGGCGAGGCTCTGCCGAGCACATCCCGTTTCTGTGCCGCGCCAGATATTTTTTCCCATTCACGGCACTAACCTACTATCCTATTTATCCCGTCAACACCTACAAATGGCTGTAAAATGCCTAAAATAGTATTGACTGGATATCAAAAATGTTTCACGGCAGCGTGTTCACGGCACATACGCACTGTGTTGACGGGATAAATGTACATACTGTACCGCATATTCGTCTCTGTCAACGCACTGGATCTCAGACATCAGTAGCATGTGATGACACCGATAAGCTGTTGTTGTTTTTATGAGCTCGTATGAGATCGTAAAAAATGTTTATTATGCTTTAAAATAATTAGCATTTCTAACAAGTATGTTTCGCTGTTGATGGTTAATTTAATTTACATGTACATTAATGAAACTGGTGTCTATAATGGAGATGTCATCAACATATGGTATACATGTAGTATGATAATAAATATGCTTCACAAATTGAGCTTCCCGGTACAGATTTTGTTGAAGGAAATACGTTACATAATTATCTCCCCTGTTTATCATAGCCGATGATAGAATATAACGGGATGCTACAAGAACTGTTTGGAGGTTAATAACATTAAATGCTGCATTAATTGATATAGATCATTTGCAACCATAAACAACCCAAGAAGCGACGAACGAAAATATTGAATATGTGTGAGGTATACTCTGAGACGTCACGGAATTTAAAATGTCGCATACAATTTGGTTCACAGCCTGAAATCATCTTGCTATTTACCGGTCCGGATGTACACTTTATATAAGTTTCTCAAAGTCCCTTCAAAGTGGCGAAATCCGCTTCGGTATTACTTTTCCACCTGCACTAATCTTGCCGATATCTGTCAATTTCTTATTTAAAAACATCTGAATATTGTGCTTAAAATCAAGCAGCTTGATTGCTGAGCCTGAACTGTGCTACAGCTCAGGCTCAGACAATCAAATTGCTTGATTGCGAGTTGACATTGTCAATAGATGTTCAGAAACGTTGATAATCTGGGCAAGATTAACGCAAGCGGCTGTGCACCTCGGGTTTCTCATTTTCTCGCCGACATCGAAACAAAATACAACTAATTTCCGCAATGAAGGGCAAAAAGTGACACAATGTTCAAGGCTCATTCAGAATTAAATTTCACTCGACTTCTGATGTACCCTGGATCCCATAGTGTCTAATTTAGATGGGTTGCAATGTTATGTATGGCATTGCCATGCCTGTTCATAATAGAAAATGACAACAAAATGACAAGAATTGGCTAGCGAGGCTTAAAGGTAATGCCCACTAAGTAGGCACAAACTGTTATTTATAGGAATTAAATAAGTGTATAATTGTGTCGCCATTCCACCAGTTCTAAAAATTGCAAGTGCCCGCTATACAGATATAATCATTTAGTAATAAATAGTTTACTGCTAGTGACGCGCGGTTATATCAGGCTATTTTCATATGCAAATGAGGCATGCTTTTTTAACAATTTATTCTAATTAAATGCGTTACCTGAAAAAATAATATTTTCGACATATTATAAAGTCTGATCATTGCAAATCAAAAAATATATACAGATAATAAATAGTAATGTCCCTTAACATTTTAAGGAAATACAGTTATCGCCCCTGATATCAGTGTGAAAATTTACGTGTGATATAAAATGTATAACAATGCCAATCAATACGTGGGATAATGGAGAATGAATGCTTATTTTGCCAGAAAATGTCTCAGATGATGTCCCTGATATAAAGAACATGTTGTGCCTACTGATTGGGCATGTACCTTTAATTACAGTGGAACCTCTCTAAACCTGACACCCTGGGGACCTACCAGGGTGTCCGGGTTAGCGGGGTTCCACTGTATCATGATTCATTGCGAGCGGTTGAGAATAATATATTAAGAATAAATGGCACACACCCACGTCGTTCATTGAGTCACAAATATGTGGCTGTGATTGGAGAAATTGGGCGTATGAGACTTGTGAAACTCCACTCTATATTCATTGTTGAAAGTACCACAGATGTTCCATGCACAGTCTGATCTGGACCTACACTGGTCGCATAACATATAAGCCCCATTTCTCCAGGCACAGCCACATATGTGTGTCGGCATCCATTATGTGAGCGTGATACGCTGAACAATGGGGCTAACAATATGATAAGTAAATACATAATAGACGGAAACCCGTATTAAAAAATACATCACATTATGACACACTGCCCACCACATATATATTGCGTGATAATTATGCGGTTGTGACTGGAGAAGACGGACATATGGACGTTGTTTTACGACCAATGTAGACGCAGATCAGCCTACGTATCGAAGTTGGGTGTATGGACATTGCTTTGTGACCAGTGCCAGACGGCGTGTATGATCTGCGTTTGCACTGGTTGTCTTTCAGTTAATTATTGTTGACGAAGAGAAATAGTCACCAAGAGAAATAGCTCCTTATTGGGCATAAGTAATACAAATATACATCACATTATAACACACTGCCCACCACATGTATTGGCTTATACTCAATAAATGTAAATCCAATAATTATTTACCAGAAAACATTGTTAATAATGTTGCACTTACGAACATTTTAGTCGTACGAAGTTTAGTGAAACGGCCCCCAGGTGTGTACAATGGAACCTCTCTAAACCGAACACCAAGATAACGTCTGTGATATTATCTTTGATGGGTTTCTTTGTCATTCATCTCAGATGATAATGTATATTCATGATTGCAAAGCATCCAACTACATATCAGAATGGTAAAATGCCTGATTTACAGTGAAACATCCCTGGGGACCTCCCATGGTGTCCGGTTTAGAGAGGTTCCACTGTATTTTTTTTTAAATAAAATTGTGACGTAAATACCCGGAGGGTAATTCGAGTTTTATGTCTGTAACGCAAGGCGACTTACATGTACAGAACGAACACGTGACGTGATCCTATATTTATATTTAATCCTGACCAGGATTGGTGCGAGCCGACTGACATTCATTGCACTTGGTTCACACATTGCCTGCCGCCGTCCGTTGATTAGAGGATATAACTCATTTGGGTCCAGTTCATTCGGTTAGTCGTAATTGGAATCACCGTCCGGCCACGGAAATACGGGTAATTTCTCCATGTGACGTGCCGAATGGCAAAGAAACCATTCAGCGTTTACGACCAGTGTATCTTTGGGGTCCGTTTCACTAAACTTCGTACGACTAAAACGTTCGTAAGTGCAAAATTATGATAGTCTGTAAATTTCACATGTATAACTATGTTTTCTTGTAAACAATTATTGGATTTACACTTATTGAGAATAGGCTGCATATGCAGCCTATGTTCAATACATGTAAATCCGTCAATTGAAATTTCCAGACGATCTTAAATTTGCACTTACGAACATTTTAGTCTTACGAAGTTAGTGAAACGGCCCCCTGTACTGTAACTCTGCACAGTTGCACAGTATTGTTACGTTATGGGAACGGGATCAACGGAACAACAATCCTTAGATAATCTAGCTATATATTTATTCATGTTATCCGTAGCTCGGAGTGTAATGAAAAACTGACCATCCGTGCACAGCCTCAGCTGGTAACCCAGATACTCCCAGAGGGATACCTTGCTCTAGATGCTATTGGCTAATCTGATTAGCCAGTCATACTGTTACATCTCCCTTGTAAAGATGTTACATAACATGACCGACTAATGGCACCATCATCAACAGACAGTGGTCTAATCCAAGCACATTAACATTAATGTGTTTTGACTGGACAACATTAATCTGTTTTAATTACTCCCTCCTGGTTCTAGTGTTGTGGTGAATGTGAGAGTGTGTCTCATTAACACTTGTTAATGTTGCTTTTAACCTTCACTGGAAGTTCACTAATGTCACTGAGTTTAACCTTCTTGTGTAATTAGTCTGTATACAATAATCCACATTATCTTACTTTGTGCAGATGTCCATCATTCTTGGTGTAACTTCGCGACCATACCTGGTGATGTACACATTAGCATCCTGTTTCTCATGTGATGGCTGAGGATTTGTAGGAATTCTCGGCATAATGGGGTCATTTGCTAATTCAGGCATCATGGGGTCATTGGCTAATTCCGGAAGAATGGTGTCATTTTCTGCAATTGAATCTGGCACCGGAATATCAGAATCTGAGGTATCAAGGTCAGGGCTCATGGGAGAATTGGTTGATAACAAAAAAACGTCTATTGCGCCTGTATTCCATACCATCAGGGGTTCGAACCCTGTATGACCGATCTGCTGGGTTGCCTATCACTACTGCTTGTTTCCATGTTTTGTTTGGTTGTTGTATCATGGCGGAATCCCCAACAGTCAGAGGCTTTAGTGGTTTTGCATGCATGTCGTAGTACCCCTTTTCCCTTTGTTTGCTGACACTGATTTTACCCTTGACTACAGAAGGTGGAACCGCCTGGGGGAGGAGGTTTTCTTGTGATGTTGGCAGTAGGGACCGTAGTTGTCTGCTCATAAGCAATTGGGATGGTGAATAGCCTATGTCCAGGGGTGTGGTTCTGTACTCGAGAAATGCAATCAGTGGATCTCTATGATCTGCTTTCGCTTTGGTCAGAATTCTTTTACAAATCTGCACATACTTCTCGGCCAAACCATTAGACTGGTGGAAGTGGGGGCTTGAGGTAATGTGAAGAAAGTCCCATTCGCTGGCGAACTTCTTGAACTCGTTTGAACTGTAGCAAGGGCCATTATCTGAAACCAGTTTCTCACTGACCCCCCATCGTGCATAAATTGCCTTTATCCGACTGATTACAGTGGTACTTTTCAGGTCTGGCAATTGCTTGACCTCAAAATATCTGGAGTAATAATCCACTACAATGAGGTAATGTTGGTTTTCCCAGGTGAACAGATCAGTGGCTGTAATTTGCCATGGATATTCTGGGATTTCATGGGACATTAATGGCTCCTTTTGGTGGGAATTCCTGTGTTCAAGACAAGTTGAACAATTCAGCACCATGTTTGTAATTTCTACAGATATTCCAGGCCAGAACATAACATCACGTGCCCGTTTCAAACATTTTTCTGTACCCATGTGGCCTGTGTGAACTACTTCCAGCATTTTTGACCTCAGGGAATTGGGAATCACAATTTTGGGGCCTTTCATGATTATACCATCAACAACAGACAATTCATCCCTAAAATTCCAAAATGGTTGTACTTCTCGCTGACATTTATCCCTTGACCCAGGCCAACCTTGAAGAATAACCTCTTTGAGAACGATTAACTGGGGATCCAGATCAGTTTGAGACATTATTTCCTGCATCTTTCGGTCACTAACAGGCAGACTTGACATAACCATGTTAACTTGTAAGTCGATACCAGCTGATAATTCGGGGAATGTATCTTTCAGAAACCTGCGCGACAGGGTGTCGGCAACGGGTATTTCCTTACTGAACAGGTGCTGAAGTTCAAGGTCATATCTCTGTAATCGCAACATCATGCGCTGCAGTCGGGCAGGTGCGGCACAAAGGGGCTTACGGAAAATGGACACCAGAGGCAAGTGATCTGTTTGCACATTGACCGTACGTCCATATACAAACTGATGGAATCGCTCACAACCAAACACAATTGCATACATCTCTTTCTCTATTTGCGCAAAATTGACCTCTGCTGCTGTCAATGACTTTGACGCATACGCAATGGGCTTGCCATCTTGCATAATAGCTGCACCAAGACCAAATTTGGATGCGTCAATTTGAAGGGTGAGCTTCTTTTTCGGATCATAGTAGGACAAAACCTGACCTGGCTGCGTGATAATGGCCTTGACCTTGGAGAATGCATCAGATTGGGGCTTATCCCAGGAAAACTCGACTTCCTTTGACAACAGTTGTCGCATGGGACTTGTGACCTCTGCAAGGTTAGGGGCAAACTTGGACAAGTATGTGATCATACCCAGTACCGTTTCTAACTCTGCTTTGCTAGTGGGTGGGGGCATGTCATTAATGGCAGTGACCTTCTCTGGATCAGGTTGGAGACCTTCAGCTGTCAGCAGGTGTCCAAAGTATTTCACTTTTGTGACACCTACCTCCAGCTTTTCATCATTGAAGCGAATTCCCTTTTCAAGTGACCTTTGCAAAACCGCTTTAAGATTTGTGTCATGTTCGTCCCTAGTTCTGCCGAATACCAGGATATCATCAACGATAGCCGCCACACCAGTCAGACCCTCAAAACTCTCATCGACCTTCCGAATGAATTCATCACCCGACGATTTAAGACCAAACGGTAACCGGAGGTATCTGAACCTACCAAATATGGTATTGAATGTGGTGAGAAACGAAGAATCCTCGGATAGCTTCACGGACCAATATCCAGACTAGCATCGAGCTTTGTGAAATATTTTGCACCCGATAACTGAGGCAAGATGTCGTCAAGTGTGCGCATGGGATAGTGAGGCCGCAAAATATTTTTATTGAGGTCTTTTGAATCCACCAGGCAAATTCTGAGTTTTCCATGACGCTTCTCAGCGATGACCATGGAGTTAACCCAGCTTGTAGGCTCATTAACTTTCGTAATCACCCCTAACTTCTCCATTCGGGACAACTCGTCTTTTACCCTATCATGCAATGCTACAGGTATTTTGCGAGGTGGGTGCACGACAGGTGTGGCCTCAGGGTCTATTCGAATATTGCATTCACCAGGGAAGAGACCTATTCCGTGAAACACTTCTGCATGTGTTTTCAGGATTGTAGGTTTCGTGAGATAAGTCTGATCATGATCTGCTTCAATCGCATATGTAAGATTGATGAGTCCAAAATCTATACACGACTGGAGCCCTAACAAAGGTGGGGATTTTGTATCAACAGCATAGAACAGAGTGTCCCCCGCTACCCCCGAACTGGGATGTGTACAATGAAGGGTTAAGCAGCCTTTTACAGTCAGATGGTTCCCATTGTAAGCGGACAGTGTAGACCCTGGAGGTTGTAGTACTGACCTGATACCAAGGTTCTGAAATTCAGATAGAGGCAAAATGTTTACCTGTGCTCCTGTATCAAGTTTGAATTTAATGGGCTGTTTGGTAGGACCAACCTGAATTCCTGCAAATACTTGGCCATTCACGACGTCCGATTCAAGACTAACCACGAAAATATTTGAATTTTCCACTGCACCAATTTCATTCACTTTTTTCGACCTACACACACATTTAAAGTGGTTCCACTTTCTGCAAGCGTGACACTGTTGCCCCTCGCGGGACATGTCTCTATGTTTGTATGTGACTGTCCACAGTTGCCACATTTCCTGTTGTCGTCGGTCTGCAGTCTGTGATCTGGTCTGGCGCTGAATTTTCTGTTTGCCTGGTATCGCATGTTGGAATGGTTTGGTCCGGCGTAACTCCTCATCTGGCTGCTTCCAATCGCGTTGATGCTGCTCGCAGCTGCTGTCGCCTGGCTCATTGTTTTCAATTGTTCCTGAGCATATTCAAAGCTCTTGCAAATCTGGACGGCTTTGTCCATTGATAATGATTCGCCCTCCGTTATCAATTTCTCCCTTACTCGTTGCGAGTTCACTCCAAACACGATTCTGTCACGTATCATCTGGCTCATTTGTGTAGTTACAATCCCTGGCTAGAATGTGTAATTGTGTGATGAACGCCTCCATGCTGTTTTCTTCCCTGCACTTCGTTATTAAATTTGTAGCGTGCAAATATTGGATTTGCCTTCGGTTGTACGTGCCTCTTGATTGCGTCGCATATCGCCTCCAAGTTGGATTTCTGTTCCTCGGTTAATGGCAGGGTGCTGAATATATCTCTGCCCTTTTCGCCAACCCATAACAGTAAGTATGTCACTTTCACGTCTTCGCTTTTCTCCTTCAGTGGTCCTCTGAAGATCAAGCTGGTGTGATCCTGGAACTTTCTCCAGGCCTCAGGAAGATTGCTTGCATTCCAGTCCATGCACGGCGTAGGAACACCATTAAGATCCATTGTGAATGTTTGAAATTCTGTCTGTCGCAAGATGTAGAATATGGTATTCCAATCTACAGAATGTTCAAAATTCGATTTTATTTAATCCGCTATTCTGACACCATGTTACGTTATGGGAACGGGATCAACGGAACAACAATCCTTAGATAATCTAGCTATATATTTATTCATGTTATCCGTAGCTCGGAGTGTAATGAAAAACTGACCATCCGTGCACAGCCCCAGCTGGTAACCCAGATACTCCCAGAGGGATACCTTGCTCTAGATGCTATTGGCTAATCTGATTAGCCAGTCATACTGTTACAAGTATGACCAAGAGCTGTACAGCAAAGCTGTCATCACTTTTTAGACCGTTTATTAAATGCACTAGCTATTATATATGCGCACAAATAATGATGTAACCTATTTGTAAATACTAATTTATGTGTAGATTTGCATCATATTTAAGAACCTAATTGTAGTAGTGGTTACAGTTATGTGTTTTTGATTAATCTTTCGTTGAGAGTTGTGGGTTCGACAACACATGCAATGTCATCGAGTCAGTGCCGTCGTTAAATCCAAGCATTTACATTTACGAACTTGTGTTAGATGTTAGTGAGTGAGGTCAAAATATAAGGAAATGTCATTTAACAGGTGAGTTTGTTCACTATTGCTTGTTGTACTGTTATCTATGTAACATTATATCAAAGTTTGAATGTGTGTTTCCAAAGGAGTATATGCGATATTTCTAGTGCGCGAATGTGAAACCGTATTCCACAAAGTGATGCCGTTCACTGCAGTACAGCGCTCTATAGCAACTAGAGATAGCCATTAGTTAGTCCATACAAAGTTCTTTCTCTGTTAATCGTCCGCCTGCGGGTAGGTTTTGAGTTGTTCTATGAAAAAACAAACAAACTGTGTATGCTAGTTTACACTATTGACTGGTGAAGTAATCTGAAAATTGATTTGGGACTTGTCTAAGTTTTAAATCCATTCATGAATTTACACTTACTAAGTTTAATAAGAGTGTTTTCTTATTATTTAGCGGCAATTTAAATTTATGTTAAAACTTCCTCAACCCTTTCCAAAGGGTTGAGGAAGTTTTTAACATAAATTTACCTTTGAATTATATTAAGGCTTTGATAGTTTTCACCTGATACGTAGGTAGGTTTTGAACATCTGGGTGGACGCTTAACTGAGTAAACATTTGACAACTGAGGACACATAAAAGCTTGTTCTATTCGGCTGACCAATCTCACAAGCCCAGACGTCTTGTAAGTACATACACAGTCGTTCTATCGGGCTGAACACACACGTACGTGCCTCTTGTACGACCCAGGTTCGATTCAGGGTTCAGTTCCCGGGCGTCAGTATTTCTGAGATACTTTGTATTACCTGTTCTACTAGTCATTTCGGATGGGGACGTTAAAAGGCGGTCCCGTGTATCAGATTTGAAGGAGAGTCTGTGCACGTTAAAGAACCAGAGGGGACTATTCTAATAGGACCTAGGCCCGCCCCCTGGGGCCGGTTTCCTCTGTATCGACCTCCTTCCTTTCTCCCCTTCTTGGGAGGCGACATGCAAGGTCATCGAGCCAGTGCCGTCGTTAAATCCAAGCATTTACATTTACAGTTAGAGTGACAGGTTGTGATGTTATTGTCCACACCTGTCATAAACCTCATTCCTCGCGCCGCATTCATTCATCAGCAGCTGAATGGCCACAGATACCGAAACATTTTTATCCACAGGCGAATAATTGTATGACAATGGTTGTATTCCCTATTACGTTTAGAAACAAGCAGAGTCAGAGAACTAAAGATTGCCAGGAAAACCAAACAAATCGCTATGCTGCTAGATGCACGACGTATGTTTGACTGACTGAACTGCGAACAGCGCAGGCCATGATCAGACTGCGCGGATGCGGATGCGCAGTCTGATCTTGGCCTACGCTGGTAGCAAACACTATAATCCCCGTTTCTCTGATCACAGTGACATGTAGACACGCGTGCATTCTTACATAGTTGCATATAAACTACTTAGGTACCTGTAATAACAATAACGCAATAATGGATGACAATATTCAACATAATTGAGGCACGTCAAGTGATTTTGTACCTTGGACATCTGCGTAATTTCATGAAAAATGTTTACAAAATTTACAATATTTTCCATAAATAAAGGAAAAAGTTGAAAAATAATTCAGAGTACATGCGGAATATAATAATTCCGCAAGTACTCTGAACATTTTGTCAACTTTTCAAGTAAATAAATCCCTCCAGAATCACGGTAAATCACTGGGTAGCATGTATTATCCTACAGTGGGGTCAGCGAGTAAGTGCAAACATGAACGAACACGACAGGTTGGAACCAACCTGTCGTGTTCGTTCGTGTGCGCACTTACACGCTGACCCCACTGTAATCATCCCTTTCTATGTATATCTGAGAGCCAGTGAATTCAGCATGATTCATGGACTGTTTAAATGTCGAAGGTCGGGACTCGCCGTCTGGTTTCTCGGGTTTGAGACGTCTCCGGGGTATGATCACCAATGGCGTAGCACGGAATTGTCGCGTTGAACGACAGATGTACCCCCTTGACAAATAAACACCAATTTCAACTCTGGTTTAATGTCACGTCTGTATACAACCAAAGAAGCGTGTAAAACATGTGATAAAACAACGCTTGTGCTATATTTATCCCGTCAACACAGTGCGTATGTGCTGTGAAACACGGTGCCGTGAAACATTTGTGATATCCTGTCAATACGACATAATCACTGCGTATGAATATGCGCGGTTGTCATACTAGTCGATTCTCGATTTTGAGGCGGCTGGGTTATTTTGTTTGCATTTTAAATCTGTTTGTAGCGTTGACGGAATAAATAGAATAGTATGTTCGGCATACATAGCATAGTAGGTTAGTGCCGTGAATGGGAACAATATCTGGCGCGGCACGGAAACGGGATGTGCTCGGCAGAGCCTCGCCCATCCCGTTTCCTAAGCCTTGCCAGATATTTTTCCCATTCACGGCACTAACCTACTATTCTCTATAATCCAGAAAAGGTGCGTACTGGCGTATTTTACGCACTTACGTTAGTAGAATACGCATTGATTATCATAATTGGGGGTCCCCTCGGTGTTCGGTTTAGAGATGTTTCATTGTGTGTGACCAGTGCAGCACCAGTAGCCTATTTCATCAATATTGCAAAGTATACTTTAGTAGCAAAGTATACTTTGAGGGAGAAATTTTAAATTTTATGATAAATTTGGCTGTGATAATGTAATAAATTCAGTATAATAATTCTGCATACTTTTAATCATGAAATATATGCATTTGTTAGTTCTATATGAAATAATGCATTTCAGGAAAAATAAATGATTACTCCCTCAAAGTATACTTTGCTAGTAAAGTATACTTTACAATGTTGGTGAAATAGGCTACAGATGAGCATGTACAGCTCGTGATTGAGTAGTGAAACTGCCTCCTATATAAACTTCTTTACAACCTGTTCAGGCTGCTATATACATTTGCCTGAAATGAACTGTGTTACATGTAACTGACAAGTCATATTTTTATTTTTCATTACTTATAAAAGTGGTTAAGTGAATCGTAAGCCATTCATATGGCTGGGTGCTAACAACATACTCTTACCTCTCAAAAGAACGATTTGTATGTGTTTACATACGTGTATGTATGTCACATGTGTCACTATAATAAATTATACTACTACTACAAATAGTGAAAGACTATAACTATATATATATATATACACAGAGGCCTGCACTAAGCTTGCTAAACTGGCGACGTTTCTGAACATTAAATAATAATTCCAGCACAAAAATATTTACACAATTTCCTAACATTTGATTGGTCCGTAGCAAGTCTTTGTCCTTCCGGCCTTCGTCCAGTATTTCCGCGACTTTTCCAAGTTTATACCCCGATAAATTCCACAAAAAGGCCATTAATTCCTATAATAACCAATAGGATACAAATAAACAATTGGCGATAAAAAATTACAATTTCGAAAAAAAATAAAAAAGTTTCGTACATCTGCGTCATTTTATTACGTTAACAAATTTACAATATCTTTTCATAAATAAAGTCAAAAGTTGACAAAATGTTCAGAGTACATGCAGAATATAATTTTAAAATATGAATGAATTGCCTTTTTGTGGAATTTATCGGGGTATAAACTTGGAAAAGTCGCGGGAATACTGGACGAAGCGATACAAAATTTCAATTTTTGAAAAAAATCTAAATGTTTTTTTTACAAGTTTACATCCCCGATAAACTCCACAAAAAGGCCATTCATTCCTTATAATTCCAGCAATTGAAATAAATTAATCAAGAAAATGTGTTTATTTTCCGTTTTCTTAAGAATTATTTTAACTGCGCCTCACGGTTACGGAAAGTAGTTCGGCATGGGAGTTTACTGGGATATAAATTTTGGACAGAGACTTACTACGGGCCAATTAAATGTTAGGGAATTGTGTAAATATTTTTGTGCTGGAATTATCAACTTTTGACGCCATTTACGCAAACTATTGTAAATTTTGTAAACGTATTTCATAAAATTACGCAGATGTCCGAAGGAACAGAATCACATGGCGTGTCTCATTTATTAGCAATCTCAACTCGCAATCAAGCAGTTTAATTGGCTTAGCCTGAGCTGAGCTGCTTGATTTCAAGCACGATACTCAAGTACTTTGAAAATCAACTATAGGCAAGATAAGCGCAGGCGGTGGTGTGAAATGTGGAGGATGATACATAGAGAATAGTAGGTTATTGCCGTGAATGCCGAGCACATCCCGCTTCCGTGCCGCGCCAGATATTTTTCCCATTCACGGCACTAACCTATTATTCTATTTATCCCGTCAAAAACCTACAAATAGCTTTAAAATACAAAAAAAATAACACCAGCCGCACCGTCAAAATCGGAGAATCGACTAGTATAACAACCGCACATATGCATACGCAGTGATTAGGTCGTATTGACAGGATATCAAAAAATGCAAAAAAGTAACACCAGCCGCATCGTCAAAATCGGAGAATCGACTAGTATGACAACCGCACATATTCATACGCAGTGATTATGTCGTATTGACAGGATATCACAAATGTTTCACGGCATGGTGTTTCACGGAACATGCGCACTGTGTTGACGGGATAATGTAGTGTTATGTCCCTTTTGAATAGTGTCACTTGAAGCTCTCGTTGGATTCACTAATCAAAACCAACAGTCTGTGTCGCAGTCCGCTATCCACAAAACTACAGTGAAACCTCTCTAAACCGGACACCCTGGGAGGTCCCCAGGGTGTCCGGCTTAGAGAGGTTTCACTGTAAAGCAGGCATTTGATCATTTTATGAGCCTGTAGTTGCGTTATCACCAGAGATAAATTACCGAGAAACTCATCAACAATAAGATCACATGTGTTTTCTTGGTGTCCGGTTTAGAGAGGTTCCACTGTATTAGCGTACATCAGTATACTATCTGGCGGTAAACGTCTTATATAAGAAGTAATATTTGAAATAAAGTGTCACATATGCAGTCAACAGAAGGTCAGTCCTGCAGATGGATACAGGCCCGTACGTAGGAATTAATTTAGAGGGTTGCGTTATCGAAGGCTAGAAGGGCCAAACAGTTTTTTTTGCACATCCACGGACTGACCTCAACCTCGGCAAATTAACCATTTCACACCTAAGTAACTGGAAGATTTTGATATGTTAATTTTGCAACCCAATCCAAGCATCACAACATGATTTTCAGACCAGTCCATTTATGAACATGTGGTGTTTTTGTTCTCAAAATTATGAAAATTACTTGCAAAATGTGCAGATGTGGATCTACACTTTTTGCCAATACAACTATACAGGCCTGTGGTCTTGAACGGTTTAAGGGGGTGCGTACGCACCCGTCGACGTGAAGTATGGTATTACCACATGGGGAAGAAACAGGTACACCAGTGAGTATCTATTCCTCCCGCATATGTATAACATTTACAGCAGCCTCTGTTAAATTGTATTTGGCCGAACAGGTCGTCACAACACTAGTTAAACAAATTAACGAATAGACAAATGTCCAAGAATAGGCAAATACTATACGGGTTTGAAACACTACACGTTTCTACACGTTCGCATTGATTTTTGGCGGATAATCTGTTTAACCTTTTCTGCTTGGTCAAACCAACGGGATACGAAGCGTATTGGCAAGGGAATCCAATTTGTGCCCGCTCAAAGTCTTTGTAACATGATACGCTCATTGGCCAGAGACAATCAACGGCGCCGAGTATATGAGTTCGCCACAACGGGGCCCGACTAAATATGGAATCGCGGCAAGCCGGAGAATTACCGGCCCGATCGTCATCGTGAACGTTAACCAATAACGGTGACAATGCATGGAAAAAGGATCTTATTGCGGTTTTGACCAGTGTAGCATCAGTTTGCACAATAGCCAGGCAATGGCTAAATATGCTGTTCGATGCATTCGGAATGTTTCGCTGGTTTAGCAGCTAACAGTGCAGTCCCTGATCAAACTGCGCTGTTGCGCAGTCTGATCTGGGACTACACTGGTCTCAAACGCAGTAAGCCACACATTACTTAGTTTAATTAGTTTACCGCAGAAACGTAGCTAAATTACCCTTGGACAAACAACTCAATTGCACTAGTTATTTTCTGTTCATGTTTAGCTATAGTTTATTTTGGGCTGTATTTCATATTCAGCTTGATGCTTTTCCAACTGTCACTCACACAGAACTGTTCTTCGTTAGATGACAAAACATCCTATAGCCGATTTCACCAAAATGTCTAAGTATACTTATCTAGCTAAGTATACTTTGAGAGAACAATCATTTATTTTTCCCGATATGCATTATTTCATATAGAACTAAGCACTGCATATATTTGATGTTTAAAAGTATGCAGAATTATTATACTGAATGTATTACATTATCACATCCAAAATGGCTGTGATAATGTAATAAATTCAGTATAATAACAAATGATAAATTTATCCTTAACATTGAAAATGTATCCCTCAAAGTGAACTTAGCAAGATAAGTATACGTTGCCATTTTGGTGAAATAGGCTACAGGTTTTCTTTCACAGTTCTATAAGACTTCTACTTCCGCCAGATACTGCAGATCGCAATGTTACGAGCCGGCTCATCTGGCTCTGCACTGTTTGAATAAACCGATATAGCGGACTTTCGGGTTCAAATGGTTAAATGATTACATCCGTCTCCTTTGGGCAAACCTGTTTCTATTTTCCTAATATATATGCCAATGCTGTCTCATCAGGATCTGCACTTTTTGAAAGTAAATTTTCATATTTTTGAGAACAAAAAATACCCCATTTTCAAAAATGGACTAGTCTGAAAACGATTTTGTGACGGTTGGATTGGTGGCAAAATTAACATACCAAAATCCATTCCAGTTACTTAGGGGTGGACGGGTTAATACACATATGAAACAGACAAGCGTATAGAGGTAATCACGGAACATAGTATTATATTGATTGTCCATGGTCAAGGTGCATGATCACGTGGTTACAACAACAACAACGTCGCTCACTCAAAAGTAACTATTATTTGATATTTTCCTTAATATTCAACGGATATTGATGAAATATGGCGCAGTAAACGCGTCTTCATGAGATACATTTGGTGGTCCATGGAGTTTAGCACAGACTTATGTCGTTTTTGCAAAGAATCGATTTCCGTGTTAGAGACACGGAAATCTATTCTTCGCAAAAACGACATAAGTTTAGGCGAAAATACAGAGACCAACATAATGCAGCTTAACAAGACTCGTTTGATGCGACATATTTCATCAAAATCCGTTACGTAATAAGGATAATATAAAAGAATACGTACTTTCAATCGGATTGATTCTGGAAGTTTCAGTACTTGTTGTTGTTGTTAGTACCACGTGATCATACACCTTGATGGTACTGCCAAATGAGAAATAGCTTTGTATTTTGGATATGACATTTGTAGATGACATTGACGTTAATGGGTGTCAGATTTTCAAAGACGTATAGTTATATGGATGAATGTTATATCATTTTATATGACCAAATGCATAACCATTATATTTCATAACCAATGTTCTTTCTTTCTTTTCAGAGCAAGTCAACCACCCACACAACAACAACAACAACAATCATGAACTCTTTAATCGTCTTCACCGCCTGCGCATGCCTGATGACCGTGTGTCTTGTGACGTCAACACCGGTGTATCCCACAATCCCGCTCGCTCACTACTCTCCAGTGGACATATGTTTGTTTATATGCAATATTTGTTTCGACGATATGGTAAGTACAATTCTCTAACTCGTAGCTTATTACAATTGATGTTAAAGGTGCATGCCCACTCAGTAGACACACAATGTTCTTTATATCAGATACGTCATCTGAGTCATTTACTGGCAAAACAATCATTAATTATAGGAATGAATAGCCTTTTTGTGGAATTCCAGCATTTGAAATAAATTAATGAAGAAAATGTGTTTATTTTCCGTTTTCTTAAGAATAATTTTAACTGCGCCTGACGGTTACGGAAAGTAGTTGGGCGTGGGAGTTTACTGGGATATAAATTTTGGACAGATACTTGCTACGGGCCAATCAAATGTGAGGGAATTGTGTAAATATTTTTGTGCTGGAATTATTAACCATTACCCCACGTATTGAATGGCATTATTACACATTTCATATCAGACATAGCTTTCTACACTGCTATCAGGGGCGATAACCGTGTTGCCTTAAACGGACATTACTATTTTGTCTTTGTATTTATTTTTTGATGTGCAATGATCATACTTTATAATCTGTCGAAAAAAAAATGTTCAGGTGACGCATTTAATTAGTATAAATAATTAAAAAATATCATGCCTCATTTGCATAGGAAAATAGCCTGATACCACCGCGCGTCAGTATCAGTAAAATAAACATTACTAAATGATTATATCTGTATAGCGGGCACTCGTAATTGTTAGTACTGGTGGACTAGTGACACAATGATACACTTATTTAATTCCTATAAAGAACAGTTTGTGTCTACTGAGTGGGCATGTACCTTTAAATTAAATCATGTCAGCTGTTGGTTTTGCTTATTCCAGGGAGATAAATACTATACAGATATGGGTAAATAGAGAATAGTAGGTTAGTGCCGTGAATGGGAAAAAATATTCGGCAAGGCTCAAGAATTTCTTTATTTCTCATCAGAAGTATATGTTGTGACCACTCATTTGAACCGTCTCGCCGAGACGGTTCAAATGAGTGGTCACAACATATACTTTGGTTCAGAAATAAGGAAAATAGATAGAGAATAGTAGGTTAGTGCCGTGAATGGGAAAACATATCTGGCAAGGCTCGTTTCCGTGCCGCGCCAGATATGTTTTCCCATTCACGGCACTAACCTACTATTCTATTTATCCCGTCAACACCTACAAATGGCTTTAAAATGCAAAGAAATAGTATTGACTTGATATCAAAAATGTTTCATGGCACCATGTTTCACGGCACATACGCACTGTGTTGACGGGATAACTCCTTATATTAATCGATTACGTTTACATGGTGTGACTTTAAGGACCCACGCTATGCCTGATCATCGTTTGGTTAAAAGATAATTGCTTGAAATTGGTAAATGTGATAGAATATATGTATAACATATATGTAACATCATACACATTATATGAGAAGTAAGAAAATTAATCAGATATTTTCATGAAAAAAAATTAGCTAAAATATCAACTCGGAAAATATTACAGGGGACGTGCCCCGAACACGCCTCACCTGATGACAATGCATGTCCATGACTGAAAAACCTATGAACCTGTGTTGAATTGCTATCAGCCATTGTTTACAGTTGACTCTCCCTAAACCACTGTATACAATACCGCATAACGGACAGGATATGTTGGGCAAACAGATTAGCATTGCTGTTGCATTAACCCTTTGAACCCGAAAGCCCGCTATATCGGTTTATGCAAACAGTGCAGATCCAGATGAGCCGGCTCGTAACGAGCCGTCTCATCAGGATTTGCACTGTTTGAAAGTAATTTTCATATTTTTGAGAAAAAACACAAATACCCCCTTTTTATAAATGGAATAGTCTGAAAATCATTTTGCGATGATTGGATTGGTTGCAAAACGAACATATCGCAGCCCATTCAGTTACTTAGGGGTGAAATGGTTAAGTCTATTCCCGACTGGGGATTGACGTTACAGCTTTCCCTTAATAGGAACTGTATTAATGTGTCATATGTCTACTATTTATATGGTCTGGGGACGATGCTCACGTGTGTTATGTCTTCCATATGTATTCACTGAGAATTAACATTAACGCATCAGTGGTGTCCATGGATTCTTATGATTCTCAGTCAATATAACACTATCGCCTCCGCTAATCTTGCCAATATTTTAAACACGCCATGTGATTTTGTACCTTCGGATATCTGCGTATTTTCATTACATACGTTTACAAACTTTACAATATTTTTCATAAGTAAAGTCAAAAGTTCACCAAATTTTCAGAGTACATGCGGAACACATATCGAGTTTGCTGGTAATGGTCTATACTAGTAGACTAATATACTAGTAGACTAATATACTAGTAGACCAATATACTAGTAGACTAATATAGACTAATATACTAGTAGACTAATATACTAGTAGACTAATATACTAGTAGACCAATATACTAGTAGACTAATATAGACTAATATACTAGTAGACTAATATGACTAATATACTAGTAGACCAATATACTACACGCTAATATATACTACACGCTAATATACTAGTAGACTAATATAGACTAATATACTAGTGTAGACTAATATAGACTAATATACTAGTAGACTAATATAGACTAATATACTAGTAGACTAATATAGACTAATATACTAGTAGACTAATATACTAGTAGACCAATATACTAGTAGACTAATAGGATGTACATGCTGTATTATTTCCGCTATTCAAACATGTACGATGGAATATCCTATTTATTACACTTTCACGGCGGATATATATGCATATATTTGAGATTGTAAGCAATTAATTGCGCTGTGCGCATGAATAGTTACACACTGACGAGTTTCCGGCGGTTTGACGTCAAACGTGACGTCATGTAAACGTTTTAAAATCCAAATTACGCAGCTATTTCTATGAACTAGATATATTTGAGTGCATGTTTGGAATATGTTCAATCACATTAACAGTGACATTAGTCTAGATTCTCTCCAAATTTTCAAATAACTTTATTTTACTGTAATACAGTGGGGTCAGCGTGTAAGTGCGCACACGAACGAACACGACAGGTTGGTTCGCTACCCACCCAAAGTGTATGTTGCTACCACTCAGTTGAACCGTCTCGCCGAGACGGTTCAACTGAGTGGTAACAACATACACTTTTGATGCGAAATGAGAAAAAATGCAGAAAAATATTTACATTTTTTTTATATACATGAAATACAGTGGGGTGAGCGTTCCAACCTGTCCTGTTCGTTCGTGTGTGCACTTACACGCTGACCCCACTGTAAACGAGGGTGCAATTACGGGTGTTCTCATCACTGTGTATATCTGCCGACCAAATAACGCCTGTTGCTTGATAATGTGATGTCGTTTGTTAGGAGCAATGCGTTTCATTGATGGAACGGCGAACAGTGCAGATCCTGACCAGCCTGACCAGTGCGGATGCACAGGCTGGTCTGGATCTACACTGGTCGCAAAAAACATAATCCCCATTTATCCAATCACACCCACAATTCAGTTTGCCTCAGTAAGTTTTCAATTACCTTACCATGTTGATTGGGTCGCGTAAAGGAAATAAAAACGGAATCAATATACAATTTTGAATCACCGATTATGACCGATTAATCCGGCCGCATTAACAGTGCTTTAATAAACGGATCGGAACGGATTACAAGACATACAACTGCAATTTCTTTAAAATCACATCAAACCACTTAAGACGAACGATAATTAAGTACCGTTTGTCTATTTGTGGCGTTCGCGATATTGGATCAAACAGAGTTTGCGGTTCCCAATAAACGTCACAGTATGTGACCGTGACTGGAGAACAGGCTTATCGGTTTTTGCGACCAATGTAGATCCAGATCATCGATCAGGATATACACTGTTCGAAATCCCGTCAATGAAGCACACAGCATGCTTCTAGTATGCAACTCTAATCGTTATCAGGCTACACGAGTGTGCTATTTGATCGGGAGCTCTACACTGGTCACAAATCGCATAAGCCCCATTTCTCCAGTTATTTCCCGTACATTTTGCCAACGTTTGACTGTATTTATGAAAAATATTGTAAATTTTGTAAAAGCATTTAATGAAATTACGCAGATGTCCGAAGGTACAAAATCACATGGCGTGTTTCATATGTGACCCGCCATGACAACAGGCGGAGGAGAGAGGGTGATGGGTGGCGTTGCTGACATTTTTAAATTTCGACCATTTTCTCTATAAATCCAAAACGTTTTTCCCTCATTTGCGAATTCGGCGATCGCCAGCGGAAACACCCCTGGCAATATACGTGTCTGGTAATGCGGCGCTAAATGTGTCTATTCTGAGACATGACATGCAGACATGTGGCTGCGTGTCGTCGTCAGTAGGCCATCGGAAGTAGACCTTAGAAAGAGGTAACTGGTATAGGAAATGCATACATAATGGCGATAACGACCTTGCCTCGTAAAACGAACTATCCTCGTATAACGAACTATCCGCTCATAACGAACTAACGTCTCACAACGAGCTATGCTTCCAGTTCGACAGATGTAACATTTATAATCATTGCGTTTGAGACATTGAATATTAAGAATAAAAAAGACATTGAATTTCTTATCAGCGCAATTCCTAATACATTTAAACATGTCCGATTGTGGTGTAAATTGTTCGTGAAGCAAATCATAATGATTTACTATTTAGTAACCAAGCCTCCTAACGATATACACATTTACTGACAGAACAGTTTAAATGATCGCTTTTTTGGCACGGAAACGGTTCAAATGAATGGTAACAACATATACTTTCATTCAGATAATACGAAAATGGACACAAATGGTTGTAAATTTAGATACCTGTGAATGGTATCCGGTATATAATCGATTACTGATGATGTGCAAGCTGGTGCTAGTCTACGCTAATTTAGGCTGGCAATGTTTGTTTGTTTGTTGGGGTTTAGCGGCCTGTCAACAGCTAAGGTCAATTAAGGCCGGGTCAATGGGGTTAGTACTAACTCCAATATTACCTGTACAAGCAGTGGAGCGCCGTGGCGTAATGGTCAGTGTGTCTGACTACTGATCCAAGGGTCGTGGGTTCGAGCCTGACTAGCGGCGTGCGTTGAGTGTCCTTGAGCAATACACTTTATCCACACTGCTCCAGTTCACCCAGCTGTAAATGGGTACCGATAATTCGTAGTTGCTCTGTAAATACGAATTACCGGCTTCTCTCAAAAATTTCTACCTCTGTTCTTTCTCCCATTCTTGGGAGACGGCATGCAAGGTGCCAGTGCCGCCGTTAAATATAAGCTAAAAAAACAAAAAAACCTTTTACCTGTACATGTTCAAGTGAATGTACAAATGAGGGGAAAATCCCAAAATCAGAACTGAATATTTACAATAACTATATATTCAGCCCTGAAATCAGGTTAATGCTGATCTAATGCCAGGTCCTCGTCACACCAGAATCACACCCCTCCCAAAAGCAGTAGAATTAGTAATAAGTAACTGGAATGGATTTTGATATGTATATATTGCAACCAATCCAATCGTCATAAAATGATTTTCAGACTAGCCCATTTATGAAAATGGGACATTTTTGTTCTCAAAAATATGAAAATCACTTTCAAAAAGTGCAGATCCTGATGAGACGGCTCGTTACGAGCCGGCTCATCTGGATCGGCACTGTTTGCATAAACCGCTATAGCGGGCTTTCGGGTTCAAAGGGTAAAGTTTAACCTGTTCCCCCCGTGTATTTACAGGGCCCAGAGATGATGAGCTGCGCCAAACACGTCTGCATGGCGAAACATCAATTCGAGATGAACCTGGGGCTCCTGAAAATCGGCCGCACGTGCAAAAACTTCAACAAACTCGACACGCTCGTGTTGGGAAACGACACGGAATAGGCGGGGCCAGCGCTGGCAAGACCACAGCAACATTACTAAACATAGTCATCGTCAATATCAGAAGATCAGTGACATTTTGTTTTGAATAGAAAAACAGCTGAATGCATAATAATGACAAAAACAGTAAGAGACAAAACAAGAAGAGGTTTTATACAAGCATTTTTGCTCAATCTCTCATCAATCCTGCAATACTAATGTGTATACATGTATATGACATGTGTTTATCCAAAATAAAATAAAACACTGTTTGAACTAAAAGACAAAACAGCAGCAACAACAATAACAACGACAACATAACAGAGAGTCAACATCGACTTTGACAGTTGCTTATTAAGCAAAAAAAAAGAAAGAAAACAAAATACATTTTGTAAATATGAAAATATTGCAGTGAAGTCCTGTTAACGCGCCAGACGACATTGATTTAAAAACGATACAACATTTTGGCGGCTGTTGAAAAATCACAGGTTATTAACGCGTAGCAGGGACGTTAAAGATAATCCATGAATATGTTTTAGAAGCCACCAGAAATTTAGATAAAAAATCGCCATGAATACCAAATAAATGTCGCTATAATTTTTATTCGCCCATTATTAGAGCCTTTAATGGCTTTTCGTTTCCATGGCGACTTTTATTTCTCTCACTTTCTGCTGGTTTCTACGGAGCCCTGCAGGGGACGTAGAATTCTTTTTATTTTATTAATTCGTTCCCACGAAATAACAATTCGTTCCCTGAAATAACAATTCGTTCCCACGAAATAACAATTCGTTCCCACGAAATAACAATTCGTTCCCTAAATTTAACAATTCGTTCCCACGAATTAACAATTCGTTCCCACGAAATGACAATTGGTTCACTCAATTTAACAATTCGTTCCCTCGAATTAACAATTCGTTCCCTAACACTTCGTTCCCAGGAATTACATTTATTGAACATAGGCTGCATAATTGTTTACAAGAAAACATCGTTAATGTGAAATTTACATAAATTTGCACTTACGAACATTTTAGTTGTACGAAGTTTAGTGAAACGGCCCCCTGGCTCTCGTTAATTTCCAATTAAAATTGCGATATCAGAGACAATGAATGCGGTAATTAGTCTACGGAATACTTTTTATCAACTTTCGATGTCATTTATATTATCATTACCCACACCATCGAGCTCAATTGTTGACAATTATCAAATGCGATAGGGCGGAAAATCCCATAGACTGGCCTGATTCGAGACAAGAGGATTATGACATTAGCATCCATGCGGTTTGGCCTGGGTCTACACAGTCAGTATACATACAGTATATAATACATGTACTTTCCTACGGCATTTGCTATGAAAATGTCGTCAACTTTCGACGTCATTTACAGAAAATATCAAAGTTTCTGTAACTCGCACCTTTTTAGGTATCCTGAAAAGCACATTGGTTGTCTGATTTACATGATTCCCCCGTATGGAATAATGGGAAGTAATATGGAAGTCTCCATTATAGATACTTAGGGGTGAAAGGGTTACTTGTGACGTTACGTGTCATTTATTTAAAACTGGTAGCTTCGTGATCTCTATCTACACTTTAAAGACATGACATTCTGTAAAAAAAAACACCAAAAAACGTACAATGTGGCTGTGATTGAAGAAATGGGGCTTATGGGATTTGTCATCATGGTGGTGTAGCTCCTGATCAAATATCACACTCATATAATTATGCTAATAAAGATCTATATATAGCTTGTTAGCTGTTTCATTAATGGAATGGCGAACAGTGTAGATCCTGATCAGACTGTGCGGATGCACAGGCTGATCTGGATATACACTGGTCGCAAAGCCCCGACTCCCAATTTCTCCAGTCATAGCCACTTATATGCATGTATACACGGGGTGGGTATTTTCCCACTCAGTAGGCACAAAATGTTCTTTATATGAATTAATTTAGTGTATAATTGTGTCACTATTCCACTAGTTCTGAAGTTACGAGTGCCCGCTATACAGATATTCATTTACTAATATTTATTTTACTGATAGTGACTCGCTGTGGTATCAGGCTATTTTCATATGCAAATGAGGCATGATTTTTTTAGACAGTTTATAAAGCATTAGCATTGCACATCAAAAGATAAGCACAGAGAATAAATAGTAATGTCCGTTAATATTTTAAGGAAACACGGTTATCGCCCCTGATATCAGTGTGGAAATTTACGTCTGATATAAAAAGTATAATAATGCCAATCAATACGTGGGGTAATGGTGAATGTTTCGTTTGCCAGAAAATGTCTCAGGTGATGTCTCTGCTATAAAGTACAGTTTGTGCCTACTGGATGGGCATGCACCTTTAAATAGACAGGTTGGTGTTACCCGGTTACATGGCTTGATTAAAACTGACAATAAAACGTACACAAATGAACATGTTTCAGCTTTTTAACAACGTTTTCCCCATATCACCGTGCTACATTAACGTCAATGACGGCAACCTACGATTTATCAGGTAACCTGCCCTGTATTGCCCGAATACGTACTAACTTATCACACACTGTTGTATCAGGCATGCACCTGATACAAACATCCGGGTAACAACGAAGTGAAAACTGACGTTCAATTGATCGGATCACGTCACGTTACGTTACCGACGTCAGTGTAATGATGCGACGACGTAAACAAGTCCGCGTTCTGTCCATAGATGACGATGTTATCTGTGGTCATTTACGAGCATAAAACGTTACCTGATATAAAATAGAATACCAGGTTACTGTCGTTTGATATCAAGTTTATCAGGCTCGGCTCGGAAACGGTAGGAATTCCTCGACAAGCCTCGGAATTCCTACGCGTTTCGTTGCCTGATAAACTTGATTTCAAAAGACAAAATACTGGTATTATCTATAATCATGCCTAAAAACACATGTGGAAAAGCGTGGCAGGGATGATAAAATGGTTAAAATAAATTATAACTACATGTGTGTTTAGAAACCAGCAGGGAGCCGTTTCACTAAACTTCGTAAGACTAAAATGTTCGTAAGTGCAAAATTATGATAGTCTGTAAATATCACATGGACAATGTTTTCTTGTAAACAATTATTGGATTTACATTTATTGAGCATAGGCTGCATATGCAGCCTATGCTCAATAAATGTAAATCCAACAATTGAAATTTCCACACGATCCTAAATTTGCGCTTAAGAACATTTTAGTCGTACGAAGTTTAGTGAAACGGGCACCAGCTTCTCAGATGAAGAAAATTGCCATGACAACACAACTTCACATCTACATGTCTTCATTAGTTATCCACACATAATTCAGATACACGATGCACGTATTTTCGTCTCTCTATATGTCCATTTCATATTTATGCAGCTATGACAATTACCATGATTATTATGTTGTGTATTCCAATATGAACGTCTGTGATGCATATAATTATTACGCTCAGCTGTTGAAAGGCCTTTAAACACCATTAAGAAAAGAAATAAAAATAAATATAATTAGTGCTGTCAATAGTATAGGTCGTAGGTACTAATTTGCACATTGGATATAGCAAATATACCTTTTCTACCATGCTGAATGGATGATTTGTAGCACATATTACTCCATGTACGACAGGATAGCTGTAAGTAATACGAGCAAGCTAAGCTGGAATAAAACAGGACACATACATTGTGTGTACACTTTCAAGATGACAGCCATGCAAGTAAATGAGCTTTTTTGACATGAAAATAAAATTAGGTATTAAAACCGATGAAACTGGTATATACATGTATCCCGGTTCCAAATAATGTACACACTATTGATCGTGCATTCCAATAATATTCCCTCAAGCCATTCCGAGTCATCGGCAGGAACAAGATTCAAATGTGTAGTTGGCTCTTGTACTTATAACATTATGTATATAGTAAACAATGTATATGGTATAACTACTGAAGTACACGACCTGTAGCCTATTTCATCAACATTGCAAAGTATACTTTAGTAGCAAAGTATACTTTGAGGGAGAAATTTTCAATTTTTTTTTAAATTTATTAATTTTTATTATACTGAATTTATTACATTATCACAGCCATTTAATGGCTGTGATAATGTAATAAATTCAGTATAATAATTCTGCATAATTTTAATCATGAAATATATGCATTTGTTAGTTCTATATGAAATAATGCATTTCAGGAAAAATAAATGATTACTCCCTCAAAGTATACTTTGCTAGTAAAGTATACTTTGCAATGTTGATGAAATAGGCTACAGAGGTAGATTGTGTCATACGAGAAGGTGTGTGTTCCAATGTGTATGACCATTGCCAGGATTCAAATGTGTAGTTGGCACATGCACTTATATAAAAAAGTGTCTGCAGTAAAAATGTATAACTTGTATAACTACTGAAATATACTATGTGTCATGCGATAACGTGTGTGTTCCAATGTGTATGCCCGTCATCCAGTATCAGTGTAAGTGCAAACCAGTGCATGCATCATGGGCATTGCCTAATATATGCAGGTATATTACTCCATTAGTGTAAAATCTCATTTGAGAGACACACATTACACTATTGTAATTTGTAAGTGAGGCATTGCAAGTACATATTTAACCATGATTTCATAATAGGGACATTTGATAACCTGTAAGGTTGATATACCATTCAATAATTGTCATATAAACAAAGAAATTGAAGGTGCATGGTCTTTCTAAAAGCATGCATATGCTCTTCAAATATATCCACTATATTCATATAGCTGTTATGTACGCATACATTAACTACTTTCTCTAATATGTTTCAACATTCGGTGTTCTTAATTATAGCACACGTGTTATTCTAATCTACACGTGTTGTTTCCAAAACCCAAAAAGGATGTAAGTTTGTAATCAACTTGTAATAGTTCAGATTGGCATATACCTGCATAACATTCGGATAACAGCATCATTACATATTTCATTATACAAGTACATCGCTTAAATGTGGTCTTTGTATTTCATACTGTGCCAAAATAAATATTTGACAAATGTGGCTAAAAGTATGTATGACTTCTGAAATGATATATATGTCCTTCAAGCTCATGTATATAGTAAATACATGGTTAGTGCCTTAGAATATAAAATATATTCGGTTGAGCCTTAGACAGCTTTATTGGCGCGAGCTTTAGCGAGCCCCAATAAAGTTGTCGGGGCGAAACCGAATATATTTTATATTCTAAGGCACTAACCATTTATTTATTTTATACCGCAACCCATTTTACGTTTACGTCACGTTGATTTCTGACGTAAGGTCAAGTTGTCTGACTGACGTCATTACGGCCGTCTTGGATGAGGAGGACAAGGAGCAGTACAGAAAACATTTTATTTTAGAAATTCGCCCCAAAACCATGCTAGATACCTTGGAAATGATCCAAATAAGAAAACAAGAGCTAGTTTGTTCAAATCGGCCCGGTAATTCTGAAATTATTGCGAAAAATCGATTTGAAGTGGGACAGTTTTGACAAGGTGGAGGAGCTCGAGAAGCTGGGCGAAAAACATCTTTTTTAGAAATTCACTCCGAAACCCGGCTAGATCACAGGGTGAAGTAACGGACCGAGGTCTATAAATACATTAAATATGCCTAAAAGCATAAATAAATGAAGAAAAAAAATAATTTTTTTTTACCCCTTCCATCTAACCATTATAGGAAGGGGTCTAACTTTTTAATAGGCCGAACCCGCACGGGCTCGAAACAACGGACTTTCACGAAACGTCAACCGAGTTACATCATTGTCGCCTATTGCAGAAGTTGGGAGAATGTTAGTATTCCGCAACGATATATTCCCCGATGCGCTATGTCAACGCGTTTTCGAGCTATCGATTGTTTTGTTGTAAACAAATTATCATCATTGCTAGGTAGGGAAAGAACGGACACATTTCCGAGGCCGATATTGCTATATAAAGGAGTAAACATCGGGTTCAAAATACACTTTTACGTCGTCCCGGCCCGTAAAGAAACATTTTGCATAGAGAAAACATTGTTTCCAATCGAACATTTGATCAAACCTACATTTATACCCGTCCTGTGCGTCACGACAGACAATTTAATCGCACAGACATTTCTATCATTTCTCGGGAAGCCATTTTGTATAAACATCGTGGGACAGGTTTATTCGCCGGAACTCGTGCACTTACTATGTGGTAAAAAAACGGAACTTTTATAAACGGTTATAATTCATATTTTATAATACCTATGTTGATGGTAGAAGTATCAAGTTAAAGCTATGTCTCTCTACTCCGATTTCAAGTTTTGTCAAAATATATTTTTTTCTAATAAACATGTTTTGGCAGCATATGAGAATTGTCCGTGGGGTCAAATTTTATTTTTGACCGAATATGGTCATGTTATATATCAAATCGAAGGTATCAACGAGGCGATCACTCTGGTGCATTTTTTTGGCGAAATCCGTGAAAGTCCGTTGTTTCGAGCCCGTGCGGGTTCGGCCTATTAAAAAGTTAGACCCCTTCCTATAATGGTTAGATGGAAGGGGTAATTTTTTTTTCTTCATTTATTTATGCTTTTAGGCATATTTAATGTATTTATATTATAGACCTCGGTCCGTTACTTCACCCTGTGGGCTAGATAGCTTGGAAATGGTCTAACTAAGAAAACAAGAGTTAGTTTGTTCAAATCGGTCCGGTAATTCTAAAATTATTGCGAAAAATCGATTTGAAGTGGGACAGTTTTGACAATGTGGAGGAGCTCGAGAAGCTGGTCGAAAAACAACTTTTTTAGAAATTCACTCCGAAACCCGGCTAGATAGCTTGGAAATGGTCTAAATAAGAAAACAAGAGTTAGTTTGTGAAAATCGGTCCAGCAATTCTAAAATTATTCCAACACTATTGAGGTGAAGTGAGACACTTTTTCCGTTGCTATTTTGAACCCACTGGTCACATGACGAGAGGTCAAAGTTGAGAAAATAAAGCTAGTACGGCTGGTACCCGGTTACATTGTAATTATATGCAAACTGAGCACCAAAACAAAAGTGCAAGTTTATTATGCTACTTTGATGTATATACGGATAGTAGCGAATATAGATGATGTTTATTCGGCCCCCTTTATTAGGTTACTTCAGACGCTGGTTGCGGTATAAATAATTATAACTATTTAATACAAGCCAATGTAGAATGAAAAAGCCATTCCTTTATTAGGTTACTTCAGACGCTGGTTGCGGTATAAATAATTATAACTATTTAATACAAGCCAATGTAGAATGAAAAAGCCATTCCGGCGTATTCAAAAATCAATCTAGTCTAGTTTAAGACGTACAATGTATGACCTACATACATATAACTACAAAATATAACCGGATACCATATTTAATGGTATTGATATTCCAAAGGTGATCCAGATGGAAACTTATACATCAGTATGACAATAGTATTACACAAAGAATGTGTCCATTTTCACCAAATCCCCGAATTTATCAATTTACAGCAGTCAAACTATCATATCAGGTGCCATGACATTTACCTGCTTAGCATATACATACTACATGTTGTTTGCAGCTAATAGACATGTCTTTGTGACATACATGTACATCCATATACCTCTTATATGGCATTGAATCCACATAACAGTCCATATGTTTGTATTTTCATATTTATTACACCCCTGATGGACATCATATTCCATTATTATAGCAACCAGAGACATGTATTCTAGTATAAGTCATGGGCTAGCACATGGTGTCATCGCAACATGCACGTACGGGACCTCCTCGGGATAAGGGTATTATCAACTAGTTTAAGAAATTTAAGCTGTATTAAAGGTGTATATAGATCCGTAAATATCACATCCTGATTGCAAAAGCGGCCATGTTGATGGTCATCTTCATTCTGATCATTTTGGCGGTCATTTTTAAAATATAATTATAGTACATGTAGTGTATATCTGGATGTGTATATTTTATCAAACGATTTGATTTGTATATCGAACTAGTATGGATACATGTAATATGTACATGAAATGCTCTTTATAACAATTCCACACAGTCAAGAATAGAACAAAACGAGAACATTTTAGCAGCCATTTTTACTTTTGTGACAATTGTGGAAGGATATTGCATCACTATCTCCTGTATTTTCCATTTATTTGTGAGGGAAAGCAATGTATATGTGTGTCAACTGTATGAATGTCTGTATTTGTTCGTAACAGCACACGACTAGCAGAAAGAAAAATGTGGTAAAACAGCCTATTTCGGCAGCCATTTTGAAATATATTGCCATTTGCTGACGTAACTAAATGTAAGATGTATTCTAAATCATTTTACATTCAAATTGTGACATAATAATAGCAATTTACCCGGTTAATAGTTATCAGTTAACGGTCCTTAATAAAACAATATAATAATGTTCGGCAGCCATCTTGAAAAATGGCCGCCATTTGTTCACCCAGCGGTTTCTGAGCGCAGACAACCAGGATTGAAGACAATAGGTTACTGAATCTGAAAATCATACTCACCAAAAATCCCACATGGGCGAGGTGGGGGGGGGGTGGTATTGGTATTGCTGGCTCAGGTATACCAGGTTCTGCAAGCGAACAGGCTAAACACAGCGGGGTTATATGAATGTAAAAATATGTACAAACAATGGAAACCTGCAAAACAGCTAAAACACAGAAACAATAAGAATATTACAATGTAGCTGTGATAATCAACTTCTCTGCAGGCCAGTGGTAGAAGTTGCTATTTTAAGTTTCGCAGTTGTGGTATTGGAATCACAAAAATATAATCACAAAAAACTAGTAATTGTTTAATGCTATAAATACAACTGTACATTAATATTACAGTTTTCATTTATACAGGATTGCGTGTAATCAATTGAATTGAATTGAATCATATGTATTTTGCGGGTTTGTGAAATAATTAGGGTAGTGTGTACCGTTCATTCTACGGATCACATACTCAATGTGCATGATGACGTGGTTATCACAACAACAACAACAACTGAAAGTGTTGTAAACGCGCCCACTCCAAAGTAAGTATTATTTGATATTTTCCTTAATAGGCAACGATTTTTGTTGAAATATGGCGCAGCAAATGTGTCTTCATGGGCTGCATTTGGTGGTCCCGGTAGTTCGGCACATAAGCAGGTCGTTTTTGCGAAGAATCGATTTCCGTGTCAGTAATCCATTATTCCCAAAAACGACAGAAGTTTGCGCCAAAGTACCGAGACCACCAAATGCAGCTTAAGAAGACGCGTTTGATGCGCCATATTTCATCAAAATCCTTTACATAATAAGGACACAATAAACGAATACGTACTTTGAATTGGAGGGCTTCTGGAAGTTTCAGTACTTGTTGTTGTTGTAGCCACGTGATCATACACCTTGAATCTTGGATTATAGTGCGTCCGTGTGGAGTTTCAAGCATAGCCAACAGATTGATAATATAGCCAACAGATTGATCAACAGATTGATAATATAGCCAACAGATTGATAATATAACAGATTGATAATATAGCCAACAGATTGATAATATAGCCAACAGATTGATAATGTGCAAAACAGGGCAATCAGATGTATGTACACAGATTTGCCCCAAATACCGCAATAACAGGAGATACCGGTTGGCTGACGGCCTATACAGGCGATGGTTAACAGAGTTACGTTATTGGAACAGGCTAGTTTTATTCCCAGATAACAGGATTACAATAATTTATATTTAACCAAGACTATTCAAGTTGCGACAACAACTGGTACAGTGGTATTAAAACTTAAACGGCTATCTTTTTTGTTTGTCTTCTAGCTGCTGTTTATTTTCTATTGTCCATTTTTTTATCATCAAAAACATGCTTTGACAGCACTTTAGAATAATTTACAACATGCTTTGACAGCAGTTCTGAAGTGCTGTCAAACCATGTTTTGATTGAGAAATAAGGCAAGATGTAAAAGCAACAGTAGACGACAATTGTTGTGAGTAGCGGTCTAGAGGTTAACACGATTATTCTGTCATTGGATTTAATTGACTGGTTCCATAAGAAATCGGTAGTAGACTTACAAATAGAAACAAAATTGCTAGCCCGCTCCATACTGTAACAGAATAGAACCTGAGTGTAATTATAAGTCCCATGCAAAGTGAGTGGGTGGGGTACACGACTCATTTTGACAAGCTAAATATGGTATTATTATTGACATATCTACACTCTGTAGCTAATATAAGTTAATGGTAATTCATCCATATAATTTCACATTTTCACTAAGACAAACATGCCTGATAGCTTGTATGGTCACAGGAAGAAATCTGGCAACTTGACAGAATTGTGGAAAGACTGACTAACATGTCTGGCAACCTTGCTGACAGTGTCTGCCAGTCTTATTCTTAGGATGATGGAAGTGTTTCAATGACTAGTTCACTTTTCCTTGCAAAACGGAATATCTTATGAGAGTCTTGACCCACATCCTGCATGCCTATATATCCTATATTTGTTTACATTTCAAGTCTGGCAAGTTGACATGTTCATAATTTCTCTCTGACAGCGGCCATGTTGACATGTTCATATTTTCTCTCTGACAGCGGCCATGTTTGGCAGATCTGCCAAATCTGACAGATCCTGAGAAGCACATTAGAATTGCTAAAGTAAGGCTATTTAATCAGATATTCACGAGGTTTGGTTTGTAAATCATAATTTATGTGTAAGACGAACATTTACACAAAGTTTCAGACTGTAAATTCCTGTTTTGGTTGATTCTAAGGATAAAATCAAGTTGAAGTGGCGCTCAATTTTGAATGCGAAAACGCCAGCGTCTCCGCATCAAAATTGTCCCATAAAGTTATCAAAGCACTGAACCACTCTTGATTACCTGTGTAAATATCAAGACAAATATACAAACTACATATTTGGGATGTGCCAGATAGGTTTTGAGCTGTTTTAATGTGTGAAATTGTTAAAAGTCTCATGGTGATGACGTCATTTTTGGCGATCTCGCAAATCTGGCAAGATGGCTGACATTTTTGACAGATTTGCCCGACGCCCAAGCATCATGATTGGTCAAGTGACGTCATGTGGTACAGTTTCAGAACCTATAAATACAACCCAATTGGCTAGGATCGACTGGTTCAGCTCATAAGAGCAAAAGATAACATCTATGTGGCGTATTCTCGCCAGTGACCAGTAGTCGTCACCTGATTGTAACCAGTACCCGTCATGGTCTTGTGTTGTAGAATAACACTCAGATAATAAACTGAATACCTGAATAAACACATTCCATTGACTCTCCATAACCCATCCTGACACAACAACAAATCGTAAGACCGCTCGCTTGCGTTTGTTACAATACCTTCTCGCGAGGGTAGCCATGGAAGAGTGATTTTTGCAATCGGTTATAAACATAATCGGAACATAAATATGCAGAAAGTGGTTATTTGACTGTGTCAATGTGTTTATCTGATATTTACATGTCTAGCTTGTAAATTTGAGAGCTTCATTTCGTTATGTTCATTGTTGAACAGCAACAAGAGAACAGATGGCAATTTACTAGTTCTACATCAAATATTATTTATTTAAAGGCATAAAATATACAGTTTACTAAATTTTGACCTACGTGCAACAAGTTTGGGTATGCGTATGGGTCAAATCGTAACCGTAGATAACATATCGGATGCGAATTATTGTAGCTAACTTACAAAGTGCCAGGGGCAAGATGAACCGAGAGCAGAACCGAGAGCAGAAGCTTGAATTTCTCATGAAACATCACGTCCGTAAGCTAAATACACCGTAAAAACCATATTATGTCCACGTAACTGCTTATATGTATCTATATGAATTTAGCAGCAGCAGCTAGAACATAATAGTCACCACAGGTAATAATGTCCGAGATTGTGCTCAGAGGCAACAGGCACACGATGCCTCTTTGCCTTGTTCCGGTCATTTACCACCTTTCGCTTTGAATATCCAAAATGCAACACGGAACTACAAGTTATATACATACATGTAGTTTATATCTTTATATACGTCTCACCAACTGTAAAACATAATATACATAGCAGTTATACAATATACATGCACATTTGCCATTCGATATAGAATTATAAGAGACGACTCACTTCCACTTATCTCAGTACCGTTTAAAATAACATATGTACAATTCTAAAGTTCACAATCAACAAATGTACACGGTTTCGAAAACAATGGAAGATAATATAAGACATTCGACATTCGACATTCGACATTTACATACGTATTGCAATACTTGTTGCGTACTATGGAGCTACACGTATACACACTCCAGACTATATCTACACATATGTATGTCTATGCATGAATATGCATATATACTCGTGTTATCGATGACACAATCAACCCATGGTGTCAAAGAACTGCTGCGCCCCAATCGACACATTTCACATGATCGGAATTAACTGTGACACGTGACTCCTGTGGATATTAATGAGTTCCATAATTACATCAAATTAATATATTTTTCTATTTTTATTTTGGTTTGTGTGTAAAAAAATAAATACAAGAACAAATCAAAGTACTGAAAGTACTGAACATAGGATATTACAAGATTAAACTAGATTGATTGATTGATTGATTGATTGTTTGTGTTGCAGTTTCATTAACCCTTAAAGGTACATGCCCACTCAGTAGGTACAAAATGTTCTTTACATCAGACATCATCTGAGACATTTCCTGGCAAAATAAACATTCATGCGACATTATCCCACGTACTGATTGGCATTATTATACATTTTATATCAGACGTAGATGTACACACTGATATCAGGGGTGATAACCGTGTTTGCTTAAAATGTTAACGGACATTACTATTTAATTTCTGTATTTATTTTATGATGTCAATGATCATACTTTAAAATCTGTAAAATTATATTATTTTTTCAGGTGACGCATTTCTTTAGTATAAATAATTGAAAAATATCATGCCTCATTTGCATATGAAAATAACCTGATACCACCGAGCGTCACTATCAGTTATACACTTATTTAATTACTATACATGACATTTTGGGCTTACTGAGTGGGCATGCACCTATAAAGCGCTGGAAACGACAATTGTCGTCTGCTGTTTTAAATATTTTTATATTTTCTCCTCAAAAACATACTGAGACGATTCTACTGCGCTGCCAAAACAGGTTTTCAAAGAGATTAAAATATACAAAATGAGCAGACGGCAATTTTATGTTTCTGTGTTTTAATGGTTAAGGGGTAAACTATTGATATGGCACAACTTGAAGTACAGTATGCACTGCTACAGTATGTACCAACACATTCAACAACATTACAGATTATGCATAGCAATATCAGAAAGATACGGTAACACATATACAAGACATCATCAATTCAAGTATACAGATTCCAGATATCTATGATCATTATAGATATATTGAAAACTGATTGAAGAGCAATAGTTACAATAATTCCGCCACGGAAGCCGTGTCGCGCCTGGAAATGCCTTATCGGTACATCGCCAAGTTTACTTTTGTGAATGAAATAGTTGGCCCCGGATCGAGTATATTAAAACATACAAATAACGTCATTGGGGAAACCGCTGACAAAATGTTCAATGTATGGAAGCCCAAACTTGTTAGATTTTTTGTTGTCGTATTTCAGTACTTGCATTAATATGGGTATTAATATACGCTGGATGTGTTATGCTGTCATTAATTTGTTCCCTGACTGTAAGTTATCACCTTAAATACTGACTTATTGACCCCCTTCCCTGAACGTAGAATTGACACTCATGTTGGCGTGTATTGGCCACCATAGACAAATGTCAATCAGGCCGAATTCGGGAATGTCACTAAAATCCGCTGTAAATCATCGATAGAGAGAGAGAATGGGGATTAAACATTAGACCTACACGTGCGAGTTTTGTTTCGCACAGGTGTCGGGTGAGTTTAAAAATAGGCTGTCGGAAGGCCAAACTTGATGTAGTTTGTGTGTTAAACGCGTCGCTTGTTTCGGAGAGTAATCGGAGGGGAGTTAACTCTGTTACTAAATTTAGCGATGACCGCAAATGGGGGAAAATCACGCGCAACAAAATAATCCGATGTATTTTTGTACGTAGAACATCCGTTGTTGATATTGTGCAGTGCAAGTAGTTTTTCATAATATTATTTTCAATTAGCGGTTGCGTATGACAGTTAAACGTTGAGTAACACAATGCATTTTCTTGTTATGGTTACTCCAAGATATCACTACCTACCACTGCATCGAGGGGGGTCTGGGGCGTGGCTAACTTTCGGAGGCGACCCCTATACATAGGTGTATACCCTATGTAAAAACCAACCAACCGTCGAAGTTGCCCTTGTCACTGCGTGATTCCTGGTTAAAGCAATCAGCTTCCTGGTTAAAGCAACGACAACCGCGATTGGCTGATTCCATTAGTGTGTCCCGCGTTGCATAGCTACCGCTAACCGTGACAGTGCAAATACACCATAGTATGTTTCCATCACCTATCTAATCTAAGAATGAATTAAAACAATTTCAAATAAATCACAAAAGAATTTCAATATACAAAGGCAAAACCAAATTTGAAATGAACTGATTAGCAGTAGATATACCACCGGGCGTAAGAGGGATATAAATGGTTAACGTAATAAAATAAGAACTTGAATTATTTACACATTAAAGGTGCATACCCACTCAGTAGGCACACACTGTTCTTTATAGGAGTTAAGTAAGTGTATAATTGTTTTGCTATTCCACTAGTTCTACAAATTATAAGTGCCCGCTATACAAATATAATCAGTTAGTAATATGTATTTTACTGATAGTGACTCGCGGTGGTATCAGGCTATTTTCATATGCAAATCAGGCATGATATTTTTTAATTATTTATACAAATTTAATGCGTCACCTGAAAAATAATAAATTTGATCATTGCACATCAACACATAAATACGGAGAATAAATAATAATGACCGTTAACATTTTAAGGAAACACGGTTATCGCCCCTGTTATCAGTGTGGACATTTATGTCTGATATAAAATGTATAATAATGCCTATCAATGCGGGGGTAATGGTGAATGAATGTTTATTTTGCCAGAAAATGTCAAATGTCTCCGATGATTTCTCTGATAAAAAGAACATTTCGTGCCTATTGCGTGGGGGCTTGTACCTTTAAGAATATTAATATATTGAATGAAGCATTCTAATTATACAATATCTTTCTTTCCTTGTAAAATATTATAGCAGGTTTTGACACTTATTCTTATCAGTCGTGTGTTGGAAAATATTAATGTCAACTTGTCGGTATTCGTGAAAGTATGACAACCAGGACATATCTTACATGCTGCTGCAGTAATCATCAAATCTCGTCTTGAGGAAAGCATGTGACTCATGCTCAATCTCACTAATACAAAAGAGGCAGACACGTTCGACTTCTACAATATTCTCGTATTCTCGTATCGTCCTGGGGGTGGTGGGGGTGGGGGTTGTGGGGGGGGGGGGGCGTTTCACTAAACTTCGTACAACTAAAATGTTCGTAAGTAAATGCGGGATATTCTGGAAATTTCAATTGATGGATTTACATTTATTGAACATAGGCTGCATATGCAGCCTATGCTCAATAAATGTAAATTTAATAATTAAATAAATAATTACAAGAAAACATTGTTAATGTGACATATATATGCTATCATAATTTTGCACGTACGAACATGTTAGTCGTACGAAGCTTAGTGAAACGGCCCCCTGTTTCATATAAGCATGTACAATGTCCACGAGGCGTCATGAGCAACTTGGGCCATTGACATGTTACGACCAGTGTGATCATGGGTCGGCCTTCGCATCGGCACGTGCTAACCAGGGCTTACACTGTTCGTTAACTAATATGGAAAATAATAACCTGTTTCAGTATTGTACAATTTAACAATTCGTTCCCTCGAATTAACAATTCGTTCCCACGATATAACACTTCGTTCCCACGAATTAACAATTCGTTCACGTGGGAACGAATTGTTATTTCGTGGGAACGAATTGTTAAATTGAAGGAAAGAATTGTTATATCGTGGGAACGAATTGTTATTTCGTGGGAACGAATTAATAAATTGAATGAATGAATTGTTATTTCGGGAACGAATTAATAAACAAAATAATTCTACGTCCCCTATGGGGCTCCCTACATGTGCGACCTGCAACAGAATAAGTATTTCTGATCCTCAGTGCGGGGTGCCACGTGGTGGGTGTTCACAATATCGAGGCAAGGCCAGTCAGCAAGGGGAGATAACTCACTGAAAACCAATAGGTTTCTTCCTATTGACGTGATAAATATGTATACCAAATTTGGTTAAGATCCGTCAAGTAGAACTCGAGTTATTGCGTGGACAAGGATACAGAGGCTGAAAATTAAAAATTACAAACTATACATTTTTTCTGTCCGCCGCCCGACCGCCCGCCCGGCGGTAAAACATAATACGTACCGTTTTTTTTAAAACGGTCGTACTGATGATACACATCAACATTCGTCATAGATCACATGGCGTTTGTTATTGTTATAATACAGTGCTGACGAGTGTATAAAAGTAATACCAAAGAAATGTAAAAAGATGATTCACTAGTATAATGGGCACACATGCCGCCTTAGATACAGCGGGTTCCTAGTTCGATTCCCACATTGGCAAATTGTGTTTATTTCTTTTTATAACATTTAATAACATAAGAAAGAAAAATGCGGGCTCTTCGAAATTTTTATTATTAAATCTTGAAATGCACTCTGACATTTAACTACATGTAAACTTTTACATATCAGTTGTGTCTTATCTCATAACACATAAGGAAGTCACATACCAACTATCTAGTCTGCAGCAATCACGGTTTTCTAAGTTTTACTTCTCACAATAGACATGACGGATCGACGTTCAGACGAACGGACACCAGCGACAAAAAGAATAACAATATACATTTTCAATAAATAGGTATAAAAATATATACGCGAGTTGTGGGATTCGAACCTGTTATAACATATTCAGTGACAGAATGTGTTCAAGTCCTTGCCGACTGCGCTACGGAAACATCTGACAACCTCTATCGATAATACATATATGATTAGTCATCGGTCTTGAACAGACGTGGGAAATCCCTAAGGAATTCCCTTTATTATTAATAAGTAATTAATAAATGTAGTCCAGTATTCCCGCGACTTTTCCAAGTTTATATCCCCGATAAATTCCATTAAAAGGCCACTCATTCCTTATAATTCAAGCATTTGAAATAAATTCATCAAGAAAATGTGTTTATTTTCCGTTTTCGGTGTTTCATGGGTACATGTAGGTCGTTTAAACACATGTACACCTCAATTAGGGCAGTAACTGACTTACACATCGACTTACCGACTACATCTGGTTAATATTCAGTCGAAATTGTGAACTTCAATGTGTCATCAAAGGAACTGTTTCTATAATTATAACAGCCGATCAATAACATCCATGTTTGCTTTATTCGCCACATGCTGCCATCGGGAGTGTCCGTGTCCCACTGGCACAACTATCATAGTTATGTGTGTTTGACAGTCATGCATGTATACGATATGTGCCGCAAAGAGTGAAACTGATTGAACGTCTATACCAATTCAATTAATTACATATACACAGTGGATCCTCTCTAATCGGAGGTCTCCAAGTTGTCCAGCTTACAGTTTCCACTGTGACCATGCAATATTTGTACATTTTTTTTGTCATTTTCATGAACATACACGGCAATGAAATACATTATAGTCAAAATTAAATTAAACACAATGGTGTCATCTGTGTGCCCGGTTTAGAGAGGTTCTACTGTATATACATAGCCCAACACGTTTACGCCCAACAGTTCCCTTTCAAACCATTGACGAATTGATAATCACCCAGTCGTACATGTATAGAGTATGTTAATTTGTAATTGAACGGCCTCTCGTAGCCTGACGCAGTGTATACACATGTGCATGCACGTGAAGCATATGCATTAATGTATCTATTATTGGTTGGTCAGTTATACAATGCATTTACGAGGGGTGTTCAACAATTAAATTCCCGTAACATCTCGGATCACGTAAACATGAATATTGACATTAGTATGATTAGATTAGATCTATTATGGAATCAACACTATAAAGTATCACTTGCGCTCGTACTGGGCCGAATTGAAAGGGGGGGGGGGGGTGGTAGAGATGTCTGAGAATGGAAGCCGAAACCGAAGATTGTATTCGTACAACATGTACACCGAAACATGCAGTTACGAATCGCGAATAATCGAGTATGGCGGTTAATCGTCGCACCCTTAGACTACGATCAAGCTAAGTTGTTAGAACTATTTTATGGCGCAAGACCCGTGTTTTTAAATAGTTCAATCCACATAATATGCGCTGCGACCGACATAAAGCTCATTTGCATACAAGCTGTAAGACCTCAAATTTGGATGTTGGTTGTATAATTCTTCGCTAGCGCTCGAATAAAAATGCAATGATCATAATGAAGAATAATTTGAATTGCACATTCTGAACCCAGTTCTGTTGTACATATGAGTCGTCTGGAAAACAAATCGGGGGTTGATAACAAAATAATATGATTATTATACTGAAAAGAAAACGAGCGCTGCGAATGCTAGTTTTGTGTGCAACTGATGACTAATTTAGTTTATGCTATTGTCTGAATACAGAATATAACGTATTTGTAAGTCAATCGCTGTCCATACCACAGTTATGAAACTGTACCAATATGTGCATCACATGTATTTATAAATGGTTGCTGAATGATGTGAAAATATACCACTTCACGAGAGAGCATCGATTTATAGCACTTTCCTGCGATTTACTGAACACCCCTCGGGTATATTCCGTGTACTATGACATGTCCGCGACAACTCTCAGTCCACGTGCTATAAACTATACACGCATGTAAACAGAAACATTGAGATTCGCCAGGTATGAATTTATATTTTCATTTTTAACAATGTTCTACATTTATTACACGTTAGTCGTGTCTTCCGTCAGTCTGTCTGTAAACATATTTCGTCTATACGTCAGCTACTGACCCAGGTTTTCCCCCGCAACCAGACTACAAGTAAAATGCGTGTGTTTGTTTATCATCATCCATTTATCCATTCGATAGCTCAACCAAGATGTCCGAATCGGCAAACTGAATGCCAACGATTGAAATGTTACTGCACCTATTCCTTTTCTGAGTAGAGTGGCAGGTGGAGTGGGAATTTGTGTGGACAGTCCATGGAGACGGAAAACGTAAAAATCGGCCGTCTTTAATTCATACCTCTCGGAATTAAAGACGTGTTTAATTGGAATGTGTTGTCTGTCTAATTCGTGTCTCATGGTTATTTTTTTTAAATTCTCAGTGGATTAACAAAACCCTTTAGTAAAAGTACATGTATATCAGGCTGTACCGATCTCACTACTCGCGTGCGTCGCTGGTTGATAAAACTATATATGTATGTACTATTACATGTATGAAAGTAAGTAATTTGTTTATTATAGTGACATGTGTTAAACGAAACAGGGAATATGTACTATATAATATTGACTTGCCCATGCATGCATATCCAATGACCACTTGACGTATGTTAGTGTGATACATAATCGATTCGAGTGCATGTGCTCACTATTTTCTTTATTATAGGAATGAATGGCCTTTTTGTGGAATTTATCGGGGTATAAACTTGGAAAAATCGCAGGAATTCTGGACGAAGGCCGGAAGGCCTCGTCCAGTATTCCCGCGACTTTTCCAAGTTTATATCCCCGATAAATTCCACAAAAAGGCCATTCATTCCTTATAATTCCAGCATTTAAAATAAATTCATCTGGAAACTGTGTTTATTTTCCGTTTTCTTAAGAATTATTTTAACTGCGCCTCACGGTTACGGAAAGTAGTTAGGCGTTGAAGTTTACTGGGATATACATTTTGGACAGAGACTTGCTACGGGCCAATCAAATGTTAGGGAATTGTGTAAATATTTGTGTGCTGGAATTATAAAGTAGCAGTGACCAGTTAGCCGCCAGTTTCGTATAATGGCACCGGTGAAATTTATAAATATTACACTTTCTGATGATTAAAATTCATGTTAATTGTTTAATTAATTTTGTGTAGTTGATTTTGTATTTTATTCAGATTTTACATCGTATTAATTGATGAATGCTCATTCCAGGGCCATCTGACCTGTTCCCATTGATCAGAAATGGGCAAATACGAATTGAGGGTATGTTGTGACAAAAACTGATCAAAACAACAGATTTTTCTGGGAGTTTCAAACAAGAATTTATTTCAGAGAAAACTCATGGATGGGAACTGGTTTGCACCATGATAGTGCATTTGCCTCTGGGTGATGATTGAGAACACATACAACATTCAATCTGTAGTTCCGCAGGTAGCGTGGCACGGCATGGTTTTAAAGTGAATATTTTACCTCAGAATTGGACAATTTTAAAGAGGCTGCACCAAGATATTTCACATTCCTGCATAGGTAAGGAGCACTAATAGAGCAGCATATTTGTGTTTATGTAAAAGCTTCTAGTGTGTCTATGTCACAAATGTCGAACTTATATTGCTGTCTGCTCACTTATTTGGAATATTGAATTAAATGCATACTGTCCGAGGGCGTGAAATTGATAATTTTAAATTAACTGGTCATTGCCCCCTAAGCAAATACGTAACAACAAAAGTGACAACTTGATTCAGAATATGCCTGAACGTTGCTTGAATATATTTCGGGCCAACATTGGTGACATGCATGCTGCATCGTCCTGCTAATGTCAGTTTTTCATTTTTAGCACACATACTTTAACTATTATGGTTCAACATGGAATCTCCTGTGACCTTTGCCCTTGCCACTTTATCGGAAATCAACAGTACTATAATAATACCACTTTGTCATGGCGTTGTTTACATGCTTATGTTTACAATCAGTTAGACATCGACTCTATTGTTTGTCAGAGGTTGGTAAGTGATTTGAACACCCCTGCAGACAATAGAAAAGTTTGCATCTATATGCAAACCTGGGCACGAAATAGTTCGTGCTTCACGGTTAACCACACACGCTGTGCAGCTATAGTCATTTGGTGACACGCTGCATACCTGCTGAGAAAAGGGACCTTACGACGGCGACCGCAGCCCACATCAGTCTACACATTTGCGCAATTTGATCAGGGGATACGTTGGTCGCCATGCAAGCAATATAAAGTTAGTATTGTCACCGACTAGCAGGCTTTGATCAATATATCGACCGAATAATTACAAATGGTTGTGAGAATCTGTACTGGTCACTCATACATATAGGTCCATAGGGCCGGGTGTTTTCGTCAATATTAATCGATAACTATTCACCTGTGTTTCATTATCTAATTTTAGAACATACACGCATTGCTATACACACGTGCACCTATATCAACCTGTGACCAATATTTACATTTCGTATCTGATGCATGTATAGTCCACAGACGATAACTTGCTACTTGTTTACAAACAAACCGGTCATAAACAAAACACAGAATAGGTGAGACAGGTAAATATACCCGTGCCAGTATTCCATTTCAATATTGATTTTGAGATTTGTTATCAAGTGTTATGTAGTCGAGGGGTTAGAGTGACGGATATAATGCCGTAGGTAGTGAGTTCGAATCTTAGTTTTTCATACATATATTTTGACTTGTTTATATTTTATTTATATTTATATTTCTTTTTTATGTGTGTTGCTCATACAAATTACATTAACTACGCATGAGATGAGATAGATTAACTGAAGAACGTTAGTCTCACTTTGAAGAAAACTAATAACTAAATGCACATTGCATGCATATGTGTGTAAATGAAGAATATGGGGTATGTTCTCGCCGATCATGTCACATTGAGGTCATACAGCAATATAGATAACCTCATACAGCAATAGAGATAACCCTCGCCGTTTCACTTATTCCCTTCTCCAGCAAGCAATCATAAAAAGAACAGAATTATATCGACAAAAAGTAATGCATTTTATGAGGTTCGAACTCTCGACCAGATAAAATGAACACACGTTCTGCAAACGTATGGACATTCTCCCGCTTCGATATCACTGAGCCACACTACATGTCTATTTTGGGCACCGAGATACACTATTATATTGACATGCATGCACGTGCACTTTATTATGTAGTTATTCCACACGAAAACGAGGCTATGACATGATAATACACCTGGAATACCTATATTTGGACTCATCGATTGACCTCCAGCAACTTATTATCGTCTGTCATTTTTTTTTTTGATAGAGGTGTACCGCTGCCGCGTTATTATTGTAAATATTATTGTAAACACGTGCTATTTTTAAATTGTTTACGTCATATGTTGTAGATATGGTATTTGTATACCAGCGCAAACGCATTAACATTCGATAGAATTGCTTATAATAGTAACATCGTTTAGTGCTCTAGTGGATAGATCTGCTGTTTGGTGATCGGACGGTCGTGAGTTCGAATCCTGCCAAAGACATACATTTTTCTCTCGCTTTTACTATTTTGGCGCCAGAGGTAACGCACACATCCCGAAACAGTCGTGCATTTACTTGTACACAACATTATAAAACACTTCACTGTGAACCTAATCATTGTGAAATGCATTCTGCACATTCGTGTGTTATTGTGAAAGTCCACCTCGACTCACTACAAATGCAAATATGTTACGGAGAACACCATGTAGAAAAATAAACCTCTCACTTCAGATAATAAACAAATAAATAAATAAACGTGGATGCATGTGGTTCATAATTACCATGTCAATTGTTGCTACATGTAATAAAGATGCATTAAAAAGAAAAAGAAAAGACAAAAAACAATATTTGAAAAAAATATGAATATATGTAATGGCCAAAGTGAGGATCGAACGCATGCAGTGCAAAATTAAAATCAAGTGCCACCGTTGGCCGCCAGTTTACCCACTGCTCCAGTGTGAGAAACGATTTCGTCAATCGCAATATATCGATCATGACTATAGCGACGCGCCATAATAAACAAGGAAATACCTACAGGAATTCCATGTTTATTTATACACCAATGTTTATATAAACAAAGCATGTAAACAACGCCATGTCAAGCTGGTATACTTATAGCGTAGTGGTAACAGTTTTTTTGTTGTTAAATTAATCAACGTTGAGGGTTGTGGGTTCGAAACCAACACTGTGCTATCTTATTTTTATTGAATTATGTCCCTCACTTCATACTCTCAGATAGATATCTGCCGTCGTTAAAAGGTTTATTTTATTAACATTATTTAATGTAACTTACAGAAAAATATGTTTTGTCTTGGTTCAAAGGTTTCTTGTTTCTATGACATACCTACTGGCGACAATGTTAGAATGTGTCTACATCCCGATTTTGTTTCATGTTGTTTGATAGTCAAAGATTTATTCAGTAAATGAATTGTGAACACCGTTTGCCTTGATCTGACTGCGTGATGTGCATCCTGATATATGACGCTATAATTCCAGCACAAAAATATTTACACAATTCCCTAACATTTGATTGGTTCATAGCAAGTCTCTGTCCAAAATTTATATCCCAGTAAACTCCCATGCCGAACTACTTTCCGTAACCGTCAGGCGCAGTTAAAATAATTCTTAAGAAAACGGAAAATAAACACATTTTCTTGATGAATTTATTTCAAATGCTGGAATTATAAGGAATGAATGGCCTTTTTGTTGAATTTATCGGGGATATAAACTTGGAAAAGTCGCGGGAATACTGGACGAGGCCTTCCGGCCTTCGTCCAGTATTCCGCGACTTTTCCAAGTTTATACCCGATAAATTCCACAAAAAATGCCATTCATTTCCTTTTTTTTTTATTTTTTTTCGTAAACCCAGTGCACACGTCACAAGGACCCGTTTGTCAAACTCTATCAAAGACATTTTCGTACAAATGAGAAAAAACGTTGAATCTGTAAAATGAATAAAAAACAAATTGTCCGAGGCTCGAACTCGTACAAAAGGAACGGGACAATACTGCTTATGCTGGCGGACGACTGGGCAATCAAAATGAATCAACTATCGAAACGTTTTACGTTTACAAATATGGCTTTTATTGTGGTTTTCAATCGCCTGTTTCACCAGTCAACCAGTTGGTAATTTAAATGATCTCCTAAGCTATCGGGAGCATGCATTTTCAAGCTCTAAATTGCTCTACATAAGGCGTCGATTCGGCCAGCTAAAATGGCTGCAAACGGCTACATCCCTAGAAAGCTATAATAGACATAGTCCGCTGACCCCGTGACGTCACGTGCCCTTGCCAATTTATCGGAAACCAACAGTATGTCGTAGTAGAGTGCGACAATTAAAAATGGCTGCCAAGGGGAGATAAGTCATCTGAAATAAAAAGGCTTCTACGGCTTGCCGTGATAAACATGTATACCGAATTTGGTTATGATCGGTGAAATAGCACTTGAGTTATTGCGTGGACAAGGATACAGAGTGCGAAAAAGAAAAATTGCCGCCAAAGGGAGATAAGTCATCGAAAAATCGATAGGCTTCTTCGTCGTGCTGTGATAAACATGTATACCGAATTTGGTTACAATCCGTGGAGTAGGACTCTAGTTATTACGTGGACAAGCTATGCTCGCCCGCCCACCGACCGTACAAGGTGAATACATAATGCGTCCCGTTTTTTCAAACGGGCGTATAGAAACCACATATGGCCTATTTGAGACATCATCTAATACACAGTGCCTTTAACCCTTTCACCCCTAAGTAACTGAAATGGATTTTGATATGCTAATTTTGAAACCAATCCAACCGTCACAAAATTATTTTCAGAATAGTCCATATGAAAAGGGGGTATTTTCTGTTCCTAAAAATATGAAAGTTACTTTCATAAAGTGTAGCTCCTGATGAGACGGCTCGTTACGAGCCGGCTCATCTGGATCTGCACTGTTTGCATAAACCGCTATAGCGGGCTTTCGGGTTCAAAGGGTTAAGAGGTCAACAGTCTCAACATTTAGTGTTGTCGCATAACAACGTTCGAAAACTCGGAAGACGTAATCTGCCAGCATATGTTGTCAACAACATCCTAGTATTAGCCCGTTAATTACATTAGTTAGTGAATACGTCATAACAAACGTAAGCATAGGATAATTATATGAATTAGACACACTATCCGCGCCTCAGTTACTTATGGATACAGGCTAATGGAAGCTTAACCGCATTCTAACAAGCATGCATACTGAGTATATTATTACCATTATGTATGAATAACCAAGTTGTTACCAGCAAAATTGTTCTTATGTCATGCCCTCAGGGGACATGTTTTTTTTTTTTATTAAGTCATTCCCACGAAATAACAATTCGTTCCCTCAATTTAACAGTTCGTTCCCTCGAATTAACAATTCGTTCCCACGATATAACAATTCGTTTCCACGATGTAACAAATTTATTACGAAGAAATTATTTGTCTATTGGAATTTAACATGGGGGAAAAGGAGGTGGAGGTGCTGGGGAGGGGGTCAAACAAATGGAAATTGACTCAGAAACCTGTCTAGATACCTTGGAAAAAACAAAAGTTAAATTTTGAAAATAGGTCCACTATTTCTGAAATTATAAACAAAATCTCATAAAATTAATATTGAACCAAATTTCACAAAATAAAAAGAAGGCTAATTCTTAAATTTTGATAACATTTATCGTTATCGAAAAACATATTGTTTTTGCATTGTTTATATAGCTGTAAAATTTGGGCAGGTTTCGTGAAACATACAGTACATATTATATTATCCTGTCAACACAGTGCCGTGAAACACGGTACCGTGAAACATTCTTGATATCCTGACAATATCCTGACAATACGACCTAATCACTGCGTATGCATATGTGCGGTGGCTGTTGTTATTTTATTGCATTTTAAAGCTATTTGTAGGTGTTGACGGGATAAATAGAATATGTTAGTGCCGGGAATGGGAACAAATATCTGGCGCGGCACGGAAAAGGGACGTGCTCGGAAGAGCGTCGCCTATCCCGTTTCCTAAGCATTGTCATATATTTTTTCCCATTCACGGCACTAACCTACTAGTCTCTATCTATTTTCCTTATTTCTAAACCAAAGTATATATTTTGACCACTCATTTGAACCGTCTCGGCGGGACGGTTCAAATGAGTGGTCACAACATATACTTCTGATGAGAAATAAAGAAATTCCTGAGCCTTGTCGGATATTTTTTCCCATTCACGGCACTAACCTACTATTCTCCTTATGGACTGAGGCCGCTTCCTCTGCTGACACATTCACGTATGTTTGTAAGACACACTGATGATTCACACGTTGTCACACGCATCAGCAAGTGCTACAAAACATTGGATAAAGACGGTACTTTCGAAGACGAAAAGAAAAGGATCCGAAGCATAGCGAATATTGTTGCTTTATTCGTTGCTGCCTCTGATCACGTATACTAAATATAATGTAAATCGCCTGAAAACTGTAGAAGTTGGCAAACCAAAACAGATGGGATTGTCGGAGTGGAACAGGCATAACGATGAGAGGGTGAAGAGATTTACGCACGCATGTGCACATTTGGTACTTGTCATTAAAACCCAACAAAAAGTCAATCATCAGTGGTTATGTAACTACGTCTATACTACGAACACGTGACGGAATACATTCACATACATTTCCACGATAAGAAATGTCGGGCTGCCAGGATGTGGATTTGCGACAATATAATGAAAAGTCATGCAGAGCATGATGTTATTAGCCGATCAAATCAGGGTTCAATATATGTCCACATTTTAGTAGTTACAGAATCTCAGGGAAAAGTGAGAGAAGTGTTGATTTCCTCCCCAACCAAATTCTCCCAGTTATATTTAGTAAATTACTATGGATTTGCCATTTACTAGGAAGCCATAATCCATCTGAAATGTTTTTGAACAACTTACACCAATTTCCAAGTTAAGGACCATGACCTACCTATTGGCTCATATATTGGCAATTTTCGACTTCCGTCAAGCACAAAGTTCAATGACCTTGAACTTGGTTTAAAAAAATGGCACCCGGAATTTTTGGAAACCTTATACATTCAAGTTTATAAAAACACCGGGTGCCATAAATTAACACGAGGTGCCGGAATCTTATATATATACCTATTGCCCAGACTGTAGAAAGATGCCAGAATTTATGAAAAACAAGCGTGTAAAAAGGTGATTAATTTGGTGTGCAAGTACATGTGAACTTCAATGTACATGTAATATTGCCAATGCAGATATACTGTCTGTATAATCGAGACGCACCATGTGATTTTGTACCTACAAACAGGTGCGCAATTTCATAAATATGCTGAAAGTTGATGAAATTCTCAAAGCAAATGCGGAATAGAATTCCGCATTTGCTCTGAAAATTTCGACAACCTTCGGTGTCATTCCAGGAAAATATCGTAAATTTTGTATTCTTTTATGAAATTACGCCCATTTTTGTACGTACAAAACACATGGCGCATCTTAATTATCATTATTACACTGGCGCTGCACTCCGCGCCGGCGGAAAATGTAAGACAATCCACTTGAAAAATACAATATACACCATTATAAAATGTTTATAGATGAGTGTTAAAAAATCAATAAAATTACTACTCGTCTTGAAACATTTTTTTACAATTAATGTCGCCTATTGTATCTTTCAAGTGGATTGTCTTGAAATATTTCCATCGGCACGGAGTGCAGCACCAGTGAAGTAAGTGGACTGTTTCTCTAACGGTGCATCACAAATATAGAAAAGTATATGTGACCGTGGCTTGAGAAAAAGGTCTTATGGGGTTTGATCAATCTGGATATTAATCTGCTAGCACATTCCTGTATGTGAATGTGCAGGCTGACCTGTGCCTACACTGGTCATATTACCATTGAAAGGAAGTAATATCATGCTTACTATGAGTGTTTATACTTTATTATTACATGCTGTATGTGATAATCATGATAATGGAATAAATGATAAAGTATACATGTTTAGCTTCTATTACAAATGGTTTTGTATTGGGATATGTATATGATTTTAATTTCGAAAGGTACCAGCAAATCTGATGAATAAATTCCACACCCCTGGCCCAGGAATACCAATTCAGCGATTTCGGTCGGCTGCTGGCATGGTACAGATAAACGGGTCGGCTGTCGGTCGGTATAGTCGACTATACCGACCGACAGACAACCGTTTTATCTGTACCATGCTGGCAGCCGACCGAAATCGCAGAATCGCTATTTCCTTGCAATCAATAGAAAAGTAAATGTTTGATGGCGAAATAAGTGAATCTTCACTTCTGCAGCTACCGAGCCAACACTGTTCTCTGTCACAAACTTTTCACTCACACGACCACCCCATGCTTTCGATATGAAGGACACACTGCCCTGAGGAGTAATTTTAATTAGAAATTTCACAGTGTGGTGGTGTTTGTATGAAGACCAGGTTTCTGCTCTGGCTTTCAAACCACTTGGTTTCTCAATAAATACCTCAAATCAATCAATTATCACTGCACACCTGTGGCCGAAGTACTTCCTAAATTCCATTGGCATGGTTTTTCTCAATGTCTCGCGCTCTGGCCATCTTATGAGTTTTGTTAGCCGCTTGTACATACAGTCAATTGTCCGTGTAAAAAAGTCTAGATATTGTTGATTGAGTAGTGTCAAATTCATACGTAAGAAAGAGATTTGACAAATTTAGTCGCAATTTCACTAATGTCAATATCATTACCTTGAATTTGGGCATGACCAGACTGGATGGCAGGTGAGGCTCCAGAAAATTAAACAATATAGATAGAACTGTGAATGATGGTAATCCTGTTAAATGTTTCACCTTCTCGTCACTACCCTTAAAATAAGCTCCCCATTCTCTGTACGCAGTTCCTGAAACTCCAGCGACATAGCCTCCATGAGTGGACCATCAACATCAGTCTGTGACTGAACGCCGTCTTCATCAACGCTGTCACCCATATCCATACCCGTCCCAGTGTGATCAGGTCCAACAATAGTTGTGAATTCAGCTGGCTTCCTTCTCTTATTTTCCTGCTGCCGATCATATCTTGATGTAGATGGTGCTCGCTTTTGTCCGCCCAGATTAACTGATGGTGCCCAGTTTGGGTTAAGATGGTCATACAACTCTGCCTTATTTCCTGAAACATATACATGATTTCTATTAAAAACAAATAAATACATGTGTACTTGTCGGATATTGTAACTTTGCACATTTAGTTACAAAAAAATAACTTATTTTTAGCTCGACTATTCGAAGAATAAGTAGAGCTTATGTTGTCACCCCGGCGTCGGCGTCACCGTCACGCCTTGGTTAAGGTTTTTAGTCAAGCTTGTATATGGAATACTACTGGCCCTACACCTACCATACTTGGACAACTTCATCTCCTAGTGATGTACATCAATAACCCCTGATCTATATTTGACCTTGACCTACATTTCCTCTTGAATTACTTGGTTAATTCCCCTTGGTTAAGGTTTTTATTCAACCTTGGTTAAGGTTTTTAGTCAAGTTTGTATATGCAATACTACTGGCCCTACACCCACCATACTTGGACAACTTCATCTCCTAGTGATGCACATCAATAACCCCTGATCTATATTTGACCTTGACCTACATTTCCTCTTGAATTACTTACTTAATTCCCATTGGTTAAGGTTTTTAGTCAACCTTGGTTAAGGTTTTTTTTCAAGCTTGTACATTGAATACTATGTGCATCCAGACACCATACTTCGACAACCTTTTCTCATAGGTATGTACATCAATAACCCCTGATCTATATTTGACCTTCACCTACATTTCCTCTTCAATTACTTACTTAATTCCTTTTGGTTAAGGGGTTTTTAGTCAACCTTCTATATGGAATACTACTGGCCCTACACCCACCATACTTGGACAACTTCATCTCTAGTGATGTACATCAACAACCCCTGATCTATATTTGACCTTGACCTACATTTCCTCTTGAATTGCTTAATTCCCCTTGGTTAACGTTTTTAGTCAAGCTTGTAGATGGAATACTCCTGGCCCTACACCAACCATACTTGGACAACTTCATCTCCTAGTGATGTACATCAACAACCCCTGACCTATATTTGACCTTGACCTACATTTAACCTTGAATTACTTACTTAATTCCCCTTGGTTAAGGTTTTTACTCGACCTTGGTTAAGCTTTTTACTATCAAGCTTGTACATGGAATACTATTGTGCATACAGACACCATAATTGGACAACCTTTTCTCATAGTGATATACATCAATAACCCCTGATCTATATTTGACCTTGACCTACATTTCCTCTTGAATTACTTACTTAATTCTCTTTGGTTAAGGTTTTTAGTCAAGCTTGTAGATGGAATACTCATGGCCCTACACCAACCATACATGGACAACTTCATCTCCTAGTGATGTACATCAATAATCCCTGACCTATATTTCACCTTGACCTACTTTTATCCTTGGATTACTTAGTTATCTCCCCTTGGTTAAGGTTTTTTACTCAAGCTTGTATATGGAATACTCCTGTGCCTACAGCAACCATACTTGGAAAACCACGCATCTACGTCCAAGGTCAAGGTCACTGTTGAAGGTCAAAGGTCACACCTATTGAAATTCCCTTCCGCTCTCTTCTATCTTCGGTTACAAACCGATGCTGATTATCAAATGGCTTGCACAAATATTGTTTCCCATTCATGATGAGGATTGGTGTGTCGCCTATCAATAACACGCACCGACAAAGTCGAAGTCAGTTGTCACAAGTGTAGTCAGGTCAAGGACACTAAATTGAAATTCCCTTCCGCTCTATATCTTCTACACTGATGCATGGATTATCAAATTGCTAACCACACACCTACGTTCAAGGTCACAGTTGAAGGTCAAACCTATGGAAATTCCCTTCCGCTCTATATCTTCTACACGATGCATGGATTATCAAATGGCTTGGCACAGATGTTTCTCATGTTGAGAAGTAGTGTCACAATCAATAACCACGCACCTACGTCAAGTCAAGGTCAACGTTGAAGGTCAAAGGTCACCTATGAATTCCCTTCCGCTCTATATCTTCTACCACCGATGCATGATTATCAAATGCCTTGGCACAAATGTTTCTATCTTCTACAACCGTTGCTGGTTATCAAATCCTTGGCACAAATGTTTCTCAGGATGAGAAGGTGTGAAGCTCAAAGGTAAAAAATATTGAAATTCCCAAATGGCTTGGCACAAATGTTTCTCACGATGAGAAGGTGTGTCGCGATCAATAACCACGCACCTACGTCCAAAGTCAAGGTCACTGTTGAAAGTCAAAGGTCAAACCTATTGAACTTCCCTTCCTCTCTATGTCTTCTACACCGATGCATGGATTATCAAATGGCTTGGCACAAATGTTTCTCGTGATGAGAAGGTGTGTCCCCATCAATAACCACGCACCTATGTCCAAGGTCAAGGTCACAGTTGAAGGTCAAAGGTCAAACCTATTGAAATTCCCTTCCGCTCTATATCTTCTACACTGATGCATGGATTATCAAATTGCTAACCACGCACCTACGTCGAAGGTCACAGTTGAAGGTCAAAGGTCAAACCTATTGAAATTCCCTTCCGCTCTATATCTTCTACCGATGCATGGATTATCAAATGGCTTGGCACAGATGTTTCTCATGATGAGAAGGTGTGTCGCAATCAATAACCACGCACCTACGTCCAAGGTCAAGGTCACAGTTGAAGGTCAAAGGTCAAACCTATTGAAATTCCCTTCCGCTCTATATCTTCTACACCGATGCATGCATTATCAAATGCCTTGGCACAAATGTTTCTCAGGATGAGAATGTGTGTCTCGATCAATAACCACGCACCTACGTCCAAGGTCAAGGTCATAGTTGAAGGTCAAAGGTCAAACCTATTGAAATTCCCTTCCGCTCTATATCTTCTACACCGATGCATGGATTATCACACTATGCCCAGGGTCAAGGTCACAGACTTGATGCGTTTGAAACCTTAACGCTCGGCTAAATGGCTTATGATAAAAAATGCCTCGTTTTCTTTGGCTGCCAGTGGGGGTATTCGTGTGCCGACAGGCCACATTTCTAGTTTCCCTTGGTTAATGTTTTTAGTCAACCTTGGTTAAGGTTTGTATGTAGGCCGCAGCCACCTTCTTTGTCAAGCTATGTGTACATCGACACCCTCGTAGTCGAGCTATGCTGTTCTCCTACAGCTCTTGTTATTATTTCTTCTCGGAAGTATATGTTGCATACACCATCTGAACATTCTTGCGGAGACGGTTCAGATGAGTGGTCACAACATTTACATGTACATTTGAGGAGAAATAAAAAAGAAAAGGTGTACTCTAAGTCATATGAAATATCACTGAAATATTGACAATTTATGACAAATTTTATACATATGACATGCGCCATGTGATTTTGCATGTACACACATGTGCGCACTTTGATGAAAAATATTTACAAATTTTACAATATCTTTCATAAATAACATTGAATGGTGACAACATGGTGACATTCTGCATTTGCTCTGAGAATTTCATCAACGTTTGGCATGATTTACAGTAAATATCGCAAAATCTGTAAACATTTTTCATGAAATTCCACACAAACTGCAATTTGTTATTGTCTGAGGTCCATCAAAATACACCATCTCGCACGTCTTAAGCATGTTAAGTACAGTGAAAGCACGGGTGACAAACATTATAATTCAGTGGGTGGCCGCAGGGCTCCAGATAAGGAATTAGTAATTGAGTATTGTTACTCCATCAGTTATGAAGCAAGTGGGTATTTCAAAATTTCAATTGGGTAAAATTAAATCACACTACTGTTTACACATCAACAGACAGCAATTATTGATTAGTTTGTTTCAAAATGAAAACATATCTTGGCATTTCATTAGAATTGTCTCATTGGATGTGTTTTCATGGAAAAATAAGAAAAATATGCTATATTGTGGTCTGTTTATTGTTTTCTGCAGCATGATAAAGGTACCACAATTGTGCTCATTGCTTTGTGATACTCACTACTTCTGATTTCAATTGGGTTTTTGGCAATTTTAATTGGGTATTTACGCAAATACGCAGCTTATCTGGAGCCCTGATTGTTACTCCATCATTTCTGAAGCAATTGGGTATTTCAAAATTGTAATGGGGTAAACTTAAATAACACTACTGTTTACACATTATTGAATAGTTTGCTTCGAAATGAAAACATATCTTGGCATTTCATTAGAATTGTCTCCTTGGAGACTATTCTAATGAAATACAAAGATGTGTTTTCATAGAAAAATAAGAAAAATATGCTATATTGATGGCCTGTTTATTGTTTTCTGCAGCATGATAAAGGTACCACAAGTGTTCTCATTGCTTTTTGATACTCACATTCACTACTTCTGATTTCAATTGGGTTTTTGGCAATTTTAATTGGGTATTTACGAAAATACGCAGCTTATCTGGAGCTGGAGCTCTGGGTGGGGTTCACACACAATATAATGATTACACCAGCCACATTGTCTCACCAGCTGACAAGTAGAACTATCGGATTATTTATAATATCAAGGACTTACCATTGACACCCGAACATTTTGGATATTTTTGTGCCCAAATGCTTGTCCAATAATTTCTAGCCAGAAATTCATGTGTCCGATCCGAACTCAGTTTCTCGCATTCCACACCTTGATTTGTGATTACTGCAGGCAATCTATACTATTCCAGTGTCCTTTCGCGATCTTTACGATGACTATATCCGTATATAGAACACTTCACACCCACTAACTAACTGAATTTAGGTCAAACTTCGAGCGTGTTTTGATTTGTGTATCGAGATATTGGAACATGGCGGAGCTTCCGGTTTGTGACGTCAAAACTTTATTCATAGCCAATTTGCAAATCGCCGAACTCTTGTAGTTATTTACGTTAATTTATTCAAAAATGGTGTTATTTCGCTTATTTAAAGTTTTAAACAGAGATAATGGCCAAACATGAAAAATTATCCGGTTGATGTAGTTTGGAAGTGATACAACAAATTTCGCGTTTGTAGATTACCGAATATAGGAGAAAATGGTGGTTACAAACTTTTTCACAAACCGATGGATAACCAATATATTAGCCGATCTATAAATAGATCGGCTAATAATTATATCGGGCGAATCTACAAGTTCACAAATTCTGGCCGGGTTGATAGCCGTCCTACTGACTGACGCATGTAGCATGTACACTTGCACTCATTAAAATTGAGGCAGGCCATGTGGTTTTGTACCTTCGGACTTCTGCGTAATTTCATGAAATACGTTTACAAAATTTACAATATTTTCCGTAAATGGCGTCGAAAGTTGACAAACTTCATTCACTTTTGACTTTATATATGAATATGTCGGAAGGTACAAAATCACATGGCGTGTCTCATTTGTGGCTGTGTCTGGAGAAATGTGGCTGTGACTGGAAAAATGGGGCTTATGGGGTTCGTGGCCAGTGTAGCTCCTGATCAAATAGCACACTCATGTAGCCTGATAACCACCCATATTGCTTGTTATGGATGCACAGGCTGATCTGGATCTACACTGGTCGCAAAACCCATATGCCCCATTTATCCAGTCACAGAATTAAGCTTATTGGATATGTCACCAGTGTAACTTCTGATCAAATAGCACACACACCTGTAGCAAGTCAACGATCTATATTCCTTGTTAGAAGCACGGCCTGTGTTTCGTTGATGTAATAGCGAACAGCGCAGATCCTGAACTGGTGGCCGTTTCACTAAACTTCGTGCAACTAAAATGTTCGTAAGTGCAAAAATTATTGGATTTACATTTATTGAGCATATGCTCAATAACTATAAATCAATCAATTGAAATTTCCAGACAATCCTAAAGTTGCACTTACGAACATTTTAATAGCCGTACAGTTTCAGTGAAACGGGCCCCAGATCTTGCCAAGATCTTGCTAATAACTCCTTGTACGCATCCAATGTGGCTGTGACAGGAGAAACGGGGCGTAGTGGTCTTGCAACCAGTGTGCAAAGTGACTGGTCACAAGACCACTACGCCCCGTTTCTCCTGTCACAGCCACATACTTTGCACACTGGTCGCAAGACGACTACGCCCCGCTTCTCCTGTCACAGCCACATACTTTGCACACTGGTCGCAAGACCACTACGCCCACAGGCCCGTAGACAGCCTTCAAAATAGTTGGGTGCGTAATGAGCCGCAGAGCGGCGAATACGAGCCACGAAGTGGCGACGGGGGGTGGATCCGGGAGGGGGATTTTACCCCTCTTCCGCGTCAGGTTCCAAATAGTTTGAATAGTTGTTACATTTTGTTATTCACACTGACGTCACTATACATATATAATATTAGTAAAGTAACTTGATCCTTGGGCGGTGAAAGCTCGAGTTGGTATTAGGCAGATCAGCTGGATCAACGAGACGCAGTCGAGTTGATCAGCTGCATGATCTGCCCAAGACCAACGAGAGCTTTCCGGTCCAAGGATCAAGTTACTGTACTAATATTGCATTTATTATATACCAGTCAAACATTTAAAACACATATATTGCATTGAAAAATCGTATAATTGGATTACAAAGTTGTAATTATTTTCTGCGCAGTGCTTTGACGGTAGACATTTGGTTTATCGCCTAGCACTGAGACGTCACGCTAGTGACACGCGACCAGAAACGACGTCAAATTTCAGCTATCATTGTCTGTCCTATTTTCTAAACATATCCCGACTAATATCCTACATCGAGTGTATTGTCCGTTGACAGCATGCATTTTAAGTGAAAATGACTAGCTTTTACGGGGTTATTCTCATTTGAAGGACATCATTATGATTTCCCGAACTTTCAAAACGAGAACAGAGTGGAATATGGATTCAGAAAGCCACTGAGTGGAATACGGAATTTCAATCTGCCGTGTCGTATCTGGCTGAAGAATACACCATGAATTCACCACATATCTTTGATAGGTATATAATAAACTGCTGTATTTATATGGCAGTTACGTATAATGTATTTCCCATTCAAACAAAGTATTCAACACGGAGTCTAAATATTTGGACTAGTACAAGAGTGATTCCAATTCCATCCTACGAGGATGTAGGCGTACACTCGGGATATTATTTCCCGCACATCGTGTTTGAAGCCATAATGAATGTATACGAGCGCCAGCGAAGAAAGACGACTACTGGTCATAGATGCACGTGAATAGTGGTGAAGTCGCCTCAATGCACTACCGGCGCGTTCACATTCTGCACTGGTGACAGGTAACGTGCATGCGATTCTCAACAATGTGTGAATGTTCGGATATAAACATGGATCGCATGAACGTAACGCACTGGAACACGAGGATGGCGGATCGTTTTGCAAAAACAATTTTGGCTTGTCCGAAAAAGTTGGGTACGGACGCATCCAACGCACCCCCTCCACTGGCTACGGGCATGGCCCCGTTTCTCCTGTCACAGCTACATTCGTCACTTTGCACACTGGTCGCAAGACCACTACGCCCCGTTTCTCCTGTCACAGCCACATTGGATGCGTACACGGAGTTATTATCGTTGACAAATCCGCTCTGGGGACATGTTTTACAATGCGCATAACAAGAATGTGCTCTAGTTAAGATTCAGTATTCAGATGCAGCATGAGAGTCTGAATCTCTATTCTATTAAATATGCTAATCGGAAAATTCGATTATAAGCACGTCAAAATGTTCGTTTTGATACGGTATCTGAGATTATAAAGTGGAACCTCTCTAAACCGGACACCCTGGAAGGTCCCCAGGGTGTCCGGCTTAGAGAGGTTTCGCTGTAATTCCTAATTAAGAGCACTGAAACACATGCCCGTGTGCATTGCAATCATGAACAGTGATCAACATGAGTGATAATTGACAGTAAAATCGGTCATAGTTTAATTAACCCTCACTACGCGGGAGACGAAAATTGTCGTCTGCTGTTTTTCATTTTTGCCTTAATTGTTAACAAAAAAAAAATGTTTTGACAGCACATGAGAATCGTCTCCAGTGGAGACGATTCTCATGCGCTGTCAAGCAGGTTTTTATCGATAAATATTGAAAATAAAACATTTGCAGCAGACGACAACATTTAATGTCAGCGTAGTAAGGGTTAACACATCGATGCCGCAAGGTTGTTCGGTTGAGAGGTTCCAGTAATGTGTTGTTTATTATAGCGGCACCGCTATTGAAAGTGCCAGCCAGTTTTTACTTATGAGTCGCTCTGAACATCAGTGGCCCCTTTCACTAAACTTCGTACGATTAAACTGTTCGTAAGTGCAAATTTAGGATCGTCTGAACATTTCAATTGATGGATTCACATTTATTGAGCATAGGCTGCACAGACTATGATAAATGTGCTCTTACAAACATTTTAGTCGTACGAAGTTTAGTGAAACGACCCCCCAGTACGTCACAATTCCTATCCTATATGACTCCGAAACCTAGAGAGATGGCTTGGAAATGATGTAAATAAGAAAACAAGTTAGATTTTGAAAATCGGTCCACAAATAAAAAAAATTAAACAATATTTTTCGCCCCCATGTTAACTTCCCATACGAAAATCATTTTTTCGCAACAAATAAATATTTGACGGAAATTCATGAAATAAAATTGTTTGAGGAGGGTGACTTTTTTGTTATTGATGAAAAAGTATTTATCAACATTTAAATATGTCTTATATTTAATTACGTTGCATTGTAGGCCAGCATTGAGGGCCTACATCACTCGGAAACCCTTGCACCATTCCGTAAATCGAAAATAATGATCGTCCTTTCACGCCATTTTCTTGCCATTAAACGCGAAAAGATGACGAAGTGGACAGAATGGACATTTGCAGGCTGTCCATTCACTTTCGGTTCCAAATATATAGGAATATAGGGATTTTTTTTTCCAAAAATATAGGGATAAATATAGGGATTTTTGCCAAAAAAATAGGGATTTATAGGGACAAAACTCAATATTTTCCAATTTTACGGCATGTATGTGTGTACGTAAAGGGTTTTTTTCGAATTAAAAATCTAGATTAATGGCCTCCTCCTCCCCTTATAGCCATTCCGTATCCTCTCCTCTGTTTTTTAAATGGTTTACACTTATTAACTTGATTAATTTTTATTTTCTAAAACAGGTTGAGCCACTGCATGACAAAAAGGTACCGCTTGGCCTTGTATACCAAGCTCACTGAGCTCAGGCTGACTATCTATGCAATCATGGTATACCCTGTCATACCATGATTTCTAAGGGACAATATAATAATTATGCTAATTCTGACAGTGTGGATTTACCTGGGGAGTTGTTCAGAAAAAAGCTTGGACCTATTTAAATTTCTATGTGTTCAACAATAATTTCAATTTTGTAGGTGGAAGATATGTGCAAATATATGGCCCATACATTACTCATGAAAATTATGTGGGGGTGGGGCAAAAATCATTTCAATTCTAGGGGTGAGTGCTCTACAAAAGACAGGCCCTCGCTCAGCTTACATTTTTCCGGAAAAGCACTGACCATATCAGTGAATGATATCAGACAATTCACATGTAAAGACTGACCAAGGCCCATTGGTACATTTTGTTCATGCAAGAGCTCATAGCAAACTATTTAACATGAACTTGTTAACTGTGCATATATACATATGGGAATGTTTAAACAATGAGATCGGTGGCAGAGGTGGAAAATAGAACATTGAATATTAATGAGACAGTATTACATAGAACAACCGACATCAACTTCCCCTAGCACACTAGTAAGCATGTACCGGTAATATCGTGGCTTATGTTATTAGTCGAATCACAAGCAGAACAGCAGCTGATCTCATTCACATGCCACATGGGGTTGGCTCATACAATAGGTTAATGACTAGATTGTTACTAGCAGCAATTACTGTACATGTAAATCACACAATAAAGTACAAAATGGCCGCAATTGTACTTGAATGTCAGACTTGATTTTGAGCATTTTTTTTAAAAATATAGGGATTTATAGCGATTTTGGGAAAATATAGGGAAATATAGGGATTGCCAAATTTATAGGAATTTATAGGAATTTATAGATAATGGACAGCCTGCATTTGTCTTCGGAGTTGTGCGAGTTCACTAGCAGATCTGGAGTTAGACTAACCATTAATAGCAGGAGTCATATTTTCCTGTCTCAGCCACATATAATTTATTTATCTAACATCCTGTATCACTATCGGCAAGAAGCCAGGCAATAACAACTAGGCATGTAGCATCCTTAACCCTTTCAACAATACCGACCTATTTAGCATTGTTTGTAAACAGTGTAGATCCAGATGAGCCGGCTCGTGACGAGCCGTCTCATCTGGATCTGTACTTTTTACAAGTAATTTTCATATGTTTCACAGAACACGCACCCTTTTTATAAATGGACAAGTTTGAAAATCATTTTGAGACATTTGGATTGGTTCTTAAGTTAAAATATCACAGTTCACTCCAATTATTTATAGTCTGTTTCACGAAAGCTGCCCAAATTTTACGGCTATATAGACAATTCAAAAACAATATTATTTTCGATAATATTAAATTAAAGGAAAATTTAAGAATGAGCCTTCTTTTTAGTTCGTGAAATTCGGTCAAATATTGATTGTATTACGAAAAATTGATTTGACTATGGGAATTTAACATGGGGGAAAAAGTGGTAAGGAAGTGTGGGAGGAGTCAACAAAAGAAAAAAATTGGAAATTGACTCCGAAACCTGACTAGATAGCTTGGATATGATCTAACTAAGAAAACAAAAGTTAAATTTTAAAAATCGGTCCAGTATTTCCTAAAATTCAAAAAATTTTTGTTTTCCCATGAAATAAATCCCATAGACATCTTCACTCCGTGAAGATGTCTATGGGGATTTAACATGGGGAAATTTTGTTTTCGCAATAAAATCAATATTTGACCAAATTTCACGAAATAAAAAGAAGGCTCATTCTTAATTTTTCCTTTAATTTAATATTATCAAAAGAAATCTTGTTTTTGAATTGTTTATATAGCCGTAAAATTTGGGCAGCTTTCGTGAAACAGACAGTATGGTTGATGAAAATGTCGTCAGTCATTAACGTTGCTACAGCCGGTAGTGTACCTCCACATATTGTAAATCACGCAATTAATGGCAAAGTATAATTATACACAGGCTGCAGCTTCAAAGCTAGCGGAGGGATCGGTGGATGCATACAACTTTATTGTGACAACAACAAAGCACTGTTTAAACGTTCATGTCGGTCTGTTGTAATTGGTTGTCACGTTCATGTTGTATCGGATTATATCATGGACAACACGTAGAACAAACAGCGACGGCACACCTCGGATAATTTGCTGCCTCATTAAAGGTACATGCCCACTCAGTAGGCATAGACTGTTCTTTATAGGAATTAAATACCTGTATAATTGTGTCACTATTCCAGCAGTTCTAAAAATTACGAGTGCCCGCTATACAGATGTAATCATTTAGTAATATTTATTTTACTGATAGTGACTTGCGGTTGTATCAGGCTATTTTCATATGCAAATGAGGCATGGTTGTTTTTAATTATTTATACTAATTAAATGTGTCACCTGAAAAAAATAATATTTTCGACAGATTATAGTCTGATCATTGCACATCAAAAAATATATACAGATAATAAATAGTAATGTCCTGTAACATTTTAAGGAAACACCGTTATCGCCCTTGATATCAGTGTGTAACTTTACGTCTGATATACAATGTATAATAATGCCAATCAATACGTGGGGTAATGATGCATGAATGTTTATTTGCAAAAAATGTGTCAGGTGATGTCTCTGATATAAAGAACAGTTTGTGCCTACTGAGTGGGCATGTACCTTTAACCCAATTCATGCTGAGGATACGCCATTTTCTTTGTGGAAAATCCTAAATATTGTCTTCATATGAGCTCATATATATCGTGACCACCATTTGAACCGTCTCGTCGAGACGGTTCAAATGAGTGGTCACGATATATACTTTCATTGAGAAATAACAAAAATAAAATGTTTGAAAAATGTATACCCGTAAAGGTGTATTCCGCATTTAATGGGTTAATCCTTCCAGCACTAGGTGAGTGCGATGGTGCAGAAAACACAAGGTATGGAGGTTACTGTCTGTTTCACGAAAGCTGCCCAAATTGTACGGCTATATAAACAATTCAAAAACAAGATTTCTTTTGATAATATTAAATTAAAGGAAAAATTAAGAATGAGCCTTCTTTTTATTTCGTGAAATTTGGTCAAATATTGATTTTATTGCGAAAACAAAATTTCCCCATGTTAAATCCCCATAGACATCTTCACGGAGTGAAGATGTCTATGAGGATTTAACATGGGGAAATTTTTTTGAATTTCAGAAATACTGGACCGATTTATAAAATTTAACTTTTGTTTTCTTAGTTAGATCATATCCAAGCTATCTAGCCAGGTTTCGGAGTCAATTTCCAATTTTTTTCGTTTTTTGACTCCTCCCACACTGCCTTACCACTTTTTCCCCCATGTTAAATTCCCATAGACAAATCAATTTTTCGTAATAAAATCAATATTTGACCGAATTTCACGAAATAAAAAGAAGGCTCATTCTTAAATTTTCCTTTAATTTATAATTTAATATTATCGAAAATAATATTGTTTTTGAATTGTCTATATGGCCGTAAAATTTGGGCAGCTTTCGTGAAACAGACAGTAGGCATCTTTTTAACCCTTTCACCCCTAACTAACTGGAATTGATTTTGATATGTTAATTTTGCAACCAATCCAATTGTCACAAAATGATTTTCAGACTAGTCCATTTATGAAAAGGGGATGTTGTTGTCCTCAAACATATGAAAATTACTTGCAAAAATTGCAGATCCTGATGAGACGGCTCGTGACGAGCCGGTTCATCTGGTTCTACACTGTTTGTCAATGCCACTATACAGGCCTGTCGTGTTGAAAGGGTTAAAGTGACTGTGTGTCAGATGATTTTTTAAATATCCAATATGTGGTTTACCTAAAAACATGCGTTATATTCAAGTGTATGCTATCAGACGGAAAATGTGTTGTCTTCGTGTAATTAATTTAAATACAATAATTTCGTAACCATCGACTGAAAAACATTTACAATACTGAAATAAACAGTACAGTGGAAACCCTCTAAACAAACTGGACACCAAGAAAACAGAACTTATCTTATTTTTGATGAGCTTCTTGATAATTTATCTCGGTGATAATGTATATTCGTGATAGCATAGCACACAACAATGGCTCAGAATGATCAAATGTGTGATTTACAGTATAACATATCTAAGCCGGACAACATGGGGACCTCCCATGGTGTCCATTGCATTGAATATTGAACCCAAAAATTGAAAAATTCTAAGTAAAAAAAGGAGAGATAATCCATGACCCTGGGGTCGAATCAAACATCGAAATAAACTTTAGTATCTACTCCTCATAAGGAAGCTATCGTGGTGGGGCATAAAAACGGCTAAAGAAGTGTATGGTCGGCAGCATATTGGTAGGCAGGATCGACGACGACCTTTATTATGCCATACTAGTTACATGCCAAATTGCAATTCCAGGGGCAGTGAAATTAGAAGATGGCCACCCTTCTAATGACCCCTCAACTTATATTGATTTGTTGTTGTTTTACGGCCTATCAACAGCTAAGTTCATTAAACCCGGGCAACGGGTTCGATCCTGCATTTAACCTGCTGCATTGGGGAGAAAATCCCAAAATCAGAACGGAATATTTACATCGAAATACAAATGTACATGTCAATATATATTCAGCTCTGAAATTGTAATATCTTGACCAGTAGCCTATTTCACCAACATTGCGAAGTATACTTTTCTAGCAAAGTATACTTTGAGGGAGAAATTTTCAATTTTAGGATAAATTTATTAATTTTTATTCTACTGAATTTATTACATTATCACAGCCATTTTGGCTGTGATAATGTAATAAATTCAGTATAATAATTCTGCATACTTTTAATCATCAAATGTATGCAGTGGTTAGTTCTATATGAAATAATGCATTTCGGGAAAAATAAATGATTACTCCCTCAAAGTATACTTTGCTAGATAAGTATACTTTGAAATTTTGATGAAATCGGCTACTGGTCCATATCACTGCACACCAGTCACTTGGCCCCTTCTTATTCCCCTAAAATAGGATTACGAATAATCTTAATACTCACATAAGGTGTATAACCAGATTCAACTGTCACATACAAGAATGGCAACGACGTATGTGAAGGCCAAACCTTGTCTCCAGTCGGGATTCCGGTAAGGATGAACCCCGATTGTTAAATTATCAGTCGTATGCTCCCACCTGCCACCCACTAAATGTATCAAGGTACATGAATAACAAAGATATGTATGTTTATATACAATTTATTTGTAGTCAATATATCTACTCAATTACTGTTAGCCATAAGTAAGGCCATGCAATTATTGTTCTCTGTTAAACGTCCATCCAGGGGCCCGTTTCACTAAACTTCTTACAACTAAAATGTTCGTAAGTGCAAATTTAAGATCGTCTGTAAATTTTGATTTATGGATTTACATTTCTTGAGCATAGGCTGCATATGCAGCCTATGCTCAATAAATGTAAATCCAATAATTATTTACAAGAAAACAATGTTAATGTGAAATTTACAGACTATCACAATTTTGCACTTACGAACATTTTAGTCGTACAAACTTCAGTGAAAAGGCTCCCAGATGGCCAAACCCTACCTACGTATCTGGTAAAAACTTGAAGATAAAAAATGATTGTGAATTTATGTTAAAAACTTCCTCAATCCTTTGCAGTCTGCAAAGGGTTGAGGAGGAAGTTTTTATCATATATTTAAATTTCCACCAGCAAACTTTAGAAAAAAAAGAACAAAATTCTCTAATTATACTTATTAAGACTCATGAATAGATATTAAAACGTGCATACGTCTCCAATAAGTTTTCATATTACTTCACCAGTAAAAAGTGTCAAATAGCTTAGAGTGTATTTGTTTTATCACAGAATCGTTCTCAAAACCTACCCGCACGCGGACGCTTAACAGAGAACAAAATTTGTACGGCCTTATGACAAATACATAAGTAATGGCAACAACATTATCACATGTATGTACACAGACAAAATCTACATTACACATTTCTATAAATAATGATGAAAAGTCGAGCGAATGCATTTTATCAAAATTATTATGAACTTTCATCAACCAAGTCATTTGTCATGAGCACAGGGGCCACCTGGGTGGGCTATAGAATGAAAATATTGATAATGACAAATAAGTAAGTGAAGTTTTAGGCAAATCTGACTGACAGTTGGCATTATAAAACAGTAACGCTAAACAAATCTGACAGACAGACGGACAGGGTGGTGACTATATGTACCCCGAATGTTTTGTCGGGATAGTCTACATACAAAATAACAACCACAATATTTTTGGGAAGCAAATACCAAATTTGGCTATGATTCGTTAATGAAAACTAAGCACAGTGCATGGAAACGGATAATTAGACCTTTAAACATTTACAGAGGCATACATATGTAGTAAACTGAGGTCATGATTTACTTCCACTCAGACAGGGTTAATCAGGGATTCCGCTGGAGAAAATAAAAAAATCGCCACTTCAAAAAAAAGAAAACAATTGGCGATAAAAAAAAAGTTATTTTGGATTTTTTTTCTGAAAATTGTAATTTGTTATCGCCAATTGTTTATTTTTATTGCCAATTGCGAAAATGGCGATCGCCAGCGGAATCCCTGGTTAATGTGGTAGTATCCCATAATTATGTCACCTGTTGTAAGCTTCGCCCTAGAATGACAAATCTTGATGTATTTTGGCCGACGACTGCGAAACAGTACCTTAACTACAGTACATGTTCAACTTCTGTGAATAACTTTTGAACAGTGTAGGCCCAGATCAGACTGCGCGGATGCGCAGTCTGATCTGGGGCTACACTGGTCACCACTATCCCAAGGTACCTTATCATACCTTATGACCCATTTATTGTACGACATCACTGGATGATCGGCTCCGGAAACTGCCACCATCAAGTCACACTAACACACAGATCAATAGAAATTGGAGAAAACTGGTTTCCTGTAAAAGCTTTGTCACAAAGGCTATACAATTCCCAGTGCATTACTGTGAACACCACACGTGTATGACATTTTCTGCCTTAACAAATGGGACATTTCAGAAATCGATTTAAGATATCTGCAACGTTTCCTTAAATAGCAACTGAAAAACATTTCTCTGAAATTGTGCTCTGAAATTTTTATCTTTCTCTTAAGCCATTAACACAAATTATCGTGTTTTTTTTAACAATATTAGATAAATATGGATGTGAAATAAGTCAGAATATCTCGTACAACATCCCACGTCCCAATAAACTACCGTTTGTCACAACAAGTATCGAGTCTGGCACATGATGATGATGGTAAACCACTCTTAACCCTTTCACCCCTAAGTAACTGGAATAGATTTTGATATGTTAATTTTCAGACCAATCCAATCATCATAAAAGGATTTTCAAACTAGTCCATTTATGATAAGGGGATGTTTTTGTTCTCAAATATATGAAAATTACTTTTGTCACGAGTTGGCTCATCTGGATCTACAGTTTTTGCCAATAATACTATACAGGCCTGTGATGTTGACGGGCACACTATTCTCATGTGCTGTCAAAATATGTTTTTCACGAGAAATAGTAGAATTCAGTGACATGACCTCGGGCGGTCAGACGTGGGTCATATGCAAATTAAAGTATCATCCCAAATATTATCAAAATCGGGGAAGCGGTTCAGGTGTTATTATAGGAATGAATGGCCTTTTTGTGGAATTTATCGGGGTATAAACTTGGAAAAGTCGCGGGAATACTGGACGAAGGACGAAGCGATAAAAAATTACAATTTCCGATTTTTTTTATTTTTTTTCCAAATTGTAATTTTTGTAAGGCCTCGTCCAGTATTCCCGCGACTTTTCCAAGTTTATATCCCCGATAAATTCAAAAAAAATTGCCATTCATTCCTTCTAATTCCAGCATTTGAAATAAATTCATCAAGAAAATGTGTCTATTTTCCGTTTTCTTAAGAATTATTTTAACTGCGCCTGACGGTTACGGAAAGTAGTTCGGCATGGGAGTTTACTGGGATATAAATTTTGGACAGAAACTTGCTATGGACCAATCAAATGTTAGGAAATTGTGTAAATATTTTTGTGCTGGAATTATTGAAAAATGCATGGTGTTAGTAACGTAAGCACATACATACGTATGTACATGGACTAACGCTATATCCCGTCTTGCCTATCGGAGAGGGGATAATGAAGCAAGGAAACTATCAATATCAGGTTAAATGAGTGTGCTATCTAATCTATAAGGGCAAGAAACTCACTGAGCCCTTTTTATATAATGGGTCACATAATTATAGTTTAGCTGTAGAAACAATCATCATGAATTGAGCAATGGCATCTAATAAAAAATGTTTCTCCTCCAATCAACAGTAAGGTAATGAAGCATGATGGCTAATGAATACGTTGGTTGCGTATATAAAGCAGTTCAATGACATTCTGCAGTCAATTCCCGAGTATGAAAAGTTCTTGAACCAATAACCACCCTGCAATACAAGCTAATGAAGTAACTCTTCAGTCAATAAAGTATGGGTATATAGAGGATATTCCATAATCCATCGTACATTTTGAATAGCGGGAAATAATACACGAGTGTGCGTCGGCTTCCACGTAAGCAACAAGTGAGCGTAGCGAACCAGTTGCTTGCACGGATGCCGACGCACACGAGTGTATTATTTCCGCTATTCAAATTAATACGATGGAAATATCCTATTTATTACACTTACTCGGCGGATATATATGCACATTTAGTCTCTTTTTGAGATTATAATCAATGAATTGTGATGTGTGCATGAATAGTTACACAATGACGTGTTTCCCGCGTTTCAATGGAAATGATTCTTGTCAAAACATGTTTTTATTGAGAAAGACGACAAAACATAAATCGACAGCAGACGATAATTTACGTTTCCCACGTTCTAAGTTAAATAACTGATGAAACAGTATATGACGACGTAAAATGGACTAGATTCCTGGTGGCGAGGTATCATTCTGTTGCCTTTGACTTCATTTTCCCAGATTTCTTGTCTTTCTTCTTCAAACCATCCATGTTGCCTTTAATTAAATTGCTGTATGCCTGAAACAGTTGCATTTTAATGTTTTATGCTTGAATCATGGTCACTATTACATCACAAACAAGAGTAGACACGAGTGCCGAAGGTCACATTATACCCTCTCCCCCTGTTGCGGTATAGCCATTAAACAAGGGGAGACAACTGACTGATACACAAATAGGATTTACTGGAACAATACTACCGTAAGTTTGTTTGTTTGTTGGGGTTTAACGGCCTATCAACAGCTAAGGTCATTTAAGGCCAGGTCAGGGATTATTGATGTACATCACTAGGAGATGAAGTTGTCCAAGTATGGTTGCTATAGGCCCAGGAGTATTCCATCTACTAGCTTGACTAAAAACCTTAACCAAGGGGAATTAACTAAGTAATTCAAGGTTAAATGTAGGTCAAGGTCAAATATAGGTCAGGGATTATTGATGTACATCACTAGGAGATGAAGTTATCCAATTATGGTTGCTGTAGGCCCAGGAGTATTCCATATACAAGCTTGACTATAAACCTTAACCAAGGGGAAATAATAAGTAATTCAAGGTTAAATGTAGGTGAAGGTAAAATATAGGTCAGGGGTTATTGATGTACATCCCTATGAGAAAAATTTATCCAAGTATGGTGTCTGTAAGCACAATAGTATTCCATCTACAAGCTTGACTAAAAACCGTAACCAAGGTTGACTAAAAACATTAACCAAGGGGAATTAAGTAAGTAATTCAAGGTTAAATGTAGATCAAGGTCAAATATAGATCAGGGGTTATTGATGTACATCACTAGGAGATGAAGTTGTCCAAGTATGCCAGGTGTATGTATGCACAATAGTATTCCATGTACAAGCTTGACTATAAACCTTAACCAAGGTTGATTAAAAACTAGGAGATGAAGTTGTCCAAGTATGGTTGGTGTAGGGCCAGGTGTATTCCATCTACAAGCTTGACTAAAAACCTTAACCAAGGGGCATTAATAAGTAATTCAAGAGGAAATGTAGGTCAAGGTCAAATATAGATCACGGGTTATTGATGTACATGTACATCCCTATGAGAAAAGTTTGTGCAAGTATGGTGTCTGTATGCACAATAGTATTCCATGTACAAGCTTGATATAAAAACTTTAACCAAGGTTGACTAAAAACCTTAACCAAGGGGAATTAAGTAAGTAATTCAAGGTTAAATGTAGGTCACGGTCAAATATAGCTCAGGGGTTGTTGATGTACATCACTAGGAGATGAAGTTGTCTAAGTATGGTTGGTGTAGGGCCAGGAGTATTCCATCTACAAGTTTCACTAAAAACCTTAACCAAGTTGAATTAACTAAGTAATTCAAGAAGAAATGTAGGTCAAGGTCAAATATAGATCAGGGGTTATTGATGTACATCCCTATGAGAAAAGGTTGTGCAAGTATGGTGTCTGTATGCACAATAGTATTCCATGTACAAGCTTGACTAAAAACCTTAACCAAGGGGAATTAAGTAAGTAATTCAAGGTTAAATGTAGGTCAAGGTCAAATATAGGTCAGGGGTTGTTGATGTACATCACTAGGAGATGAAGTTGTCCAAGTATGGTGGGTGTAGGGCCAGGAGTATTGCATATATACAAGCTTGACTAAAAACCTTAACCAAGGCGTGACGGTGACGCCGACGCGACTACATAAGCTCTAACTATTCTTTGAATAGTCGAGCTAAAAACCTGTATATTCAGCCCTGAAATCAGAAGAATCCTGATCTGATGCCAGGTCCTCGCCACACCAGAATCACTTGGCCCCCTACTAAAAGCAGTAGGATCAGTAATAATCTTACCCAATTCAACTCCCAGGTAACAAAAGAGCCAAAGATAAAAACGTACATGAGGACCAAACCAGACAAATCGTGATTCCTATCGAGGAACCCGTACCGTTAATTTACGCCGTCGCGTTCTCCTGATCAACACACCCACTACTACAGTAAGATTTTCTGAGTCTTAAAAGGGGCATAAATGCATAAGGATATGAATTACAGAGAATATTTTTGGGTTACCCACAACAGCACTTCATGATGATAAAGTATATCAAGTATGAAGTATATTTCATTGTTTGTTTATTGGTGTTTAACAGCCTATCAACAGCTATGGTCATGTAAGGCCAGGCAAACGGGTTTGATCCCATTTTAACCTGCTGCATTGGGTGGAAAATACCAAAATCAGAACGGAATATTTACATCGAGAAAAGTATAGTCAGCCCTGAAATTAGAACAACCTGACCTGGTGCCAGGTCCATACCACACCAAAGTCACTTGGCCCCTTCCTCTAAAATAGGATTATTTTATGCCAAAGACGTATGTGAGGATCATCTGGAAATTTCAAAGTGAATGTTTTCTTGTAAATAATTAGTGGATTTACATTTATTGAGCATAGGCTGCATATGCAGCCTATGCTCAATAAATGTAAATCCATAAATTGAAATTTACAGACGATCTTAAATTTGAACTTACGAACATTTTAGTCGTAAGAAGTTTAGTGAAACGGGCCCCTGGTTTGGCCCTCACATACGTCTTTGGCATGTTGTATGTGACAGTTGAACATGGTTATACCCCTTATATGAGTATTACGATTATTCATAATCCTATTTTAGGGAAAGGGGCCAGGTGACTCTGGTGTGGTATGGACCTGGCACCAGGTCAGGTTATTCTAATTACGGGGCTGAATATATGTAAATATTCCGTTCGGAGTTTGGGATTCCCCCCCACCCCAATGCAGCAGGTTAAAACGGGATCGAACCCATTTCCCCGGCCTTACATGACCTTAGCTGTTGATAGGCCGTTAAACACGAATAAACAAACAAACATATAAAGTAGGGCCTATTGTCCTTGAGACACATCTGCATAATCAGATCACGATATACATGTACAGTTGTCACTTTTGTCAGCAAAGTATTTAACATCAGCGATGATCCTCACTACCAAACGTTTACGATTGGTACTGAAGCCGTCGTAGTGCTCTTTATGATCATGAGCTACTGTTCAATGTAATATTACTGTAGACATATTTGCCATGGTGGGCTATAGACAGAAAATTACCCGCTAGAGGATTAAGACACATGCATGATAATCCAGCCAATTAGTGGCTATTTAAAGAGTGGCTTTAGTGCCATCACTGGTAATCAGGCAAGCACGCTCACAACTTTGAACTCAGGTCACTGTGATTAACGGGCCACATATTAATAACTGTGGAATACCAGGGCTCCAGATAAGGAATTAGTTATTGAGTATTTTCACTCCATCATTTCTGAAGCAATTGGGTATTTCAAAATTTTAATTGGGTAAAATAGTCACACTACTGTTTACACATCAACAGACAGAAATTATTGAATAGTTTGCTTCAAAATGAAAACATGTCTTGGGCATTTCATTAGAATTGTCTCCTTGGAGACAATTCTAATGAAACACCAAGATGTGTTTTCATAGAAAATAAGAAAAATATGCTACATTTGTGGTCTATTTATTGTTTTCTGCAGCATGATAAAGGTACCACAAAATTGTTCGCTACTTCTGATTTCAATTGGGTATTTAAGCAAATACGCAGCTTATCTGGAGCACAGGAATACATGACTTAATCAAACAAATGGGACTGAGATAAGGTACCTTATAACATATATGTGACCAGTGTAGTCGCATCTCAGCCTGTAGACTTACTGCCATCAGCAAAGGGATAAGACCATGACATTGTTTTTCTCTGTTAAGCGTCCACCTGGATAGCCAAAACCTACTTACGTATCCGGTAAAAACAATCAAGGCTTTGAAAAAAAAAAAACGAATGCAAATTTATGTTAAAGGTACATGCCCACTCAGTAGGCACAAACTGTTCTTTATAGGAATTAAATAAGTGTATAATTGTGTCACTATTCCACCAGTTCTAAAATTTACGAGGGCCCGCTATACAGATGTAATCATTTAGTAATATTTATTTTACTGATAGTGACGCGCGATGGTATCAGGCTATTTTCATATGCAAATGAGGCATGATATTTTTTAATTATTTATACAAATTAATTGCGTCACCTAAAAAAATAGTATTTTCGACAGATTATAAAGTATAATAAAAAAATAAATAGAGATAATAAATAGTAATGTCCGTTATCATTTTAAGGAAACACGGTTATCGCCCCTGATATCAGTGTGCAAATTTACGTCTGACATAAAATGTGTAATAATGCAAATCAATACGTGGGGAAATGGTGAATGCATGATTCTTTTGCCAGGAAATGTCTCCGATGATGTCTGATATAAAGAACATTTTGTGCCTACTGAGTGGGTATGTACCTTTAAAAACATCCTCAACCCTTTGCAGTGTGCAAAGGGTTGTTGAAATTTTTAACATAAATTTAAATTGAAGCTAAATAATAAGAAAACACTCTTATTAAACTTATTAACCCTTTCAACACCAAGTAACTTAATAGGATGTTCCATGCCAATGTTTCACGCTATTTCATTAATTTTGTTCATTCAAATTATCCCATTCTTCTAAAAGGGTAATCTGTACGACGTTTAAAATTATTAACAAACAGTGGAGATCCTGATGAGACGGCTCGTTACGAGCCGGCTCATCTGGATCTGCACTGTTTGCAAACATTGTATCTATAGAGGTCTGTGTTGTTGAAAGGGTTAAGTGTAAATTCATGAACGGATTTAAAACTTAGACAAGTCCCAAATCAATTTTCATATTACATCACCAGTAAATAGGGTCAAATAGCATACACAGTTTGTTTGTGCTTTCATAGAACCACTCTCAAAACCTACCCGCACGTGGACGCTTAACAGAGGAAGAACTTGCTATGGCCTAAAATAATGTGGAAATGTGAAAGTGGTATCAGAATCTACAATTGCTGAAACTGTGGTAGTCAGTTTTCTCAGCTGGGACCATTCACCATATGGCCAGTGAAGGATTACGCATGCATTCATTAACCCTTTCACCCCTAAGTAACTGGAATGGATTTTGATATGTTAATTTTATAATCAATCCAACCGTTTCAAAATGGTTTTCAGACTAGTCCATTTAAATGTATGAAAACGGGGGTATTTTCTCTTCTCAAAATTTTGAAAATTACTTTCAAAAAGTGCAGATCCTGATGAGACAGCTCACTGCGAGCCGGTTCATTTGGATCTTCCCTGTTTGCATAAACAGATATAGGGGGCTTTCGGGTTCAAAGGGTTAATGTAGATTGGATAACGAGTCCAAGATCCATCAAACAATACATGTATATGCATTTTAATCAGCCTGGGTGAAAGTCTTTGCAAGGGCAGAGCTAAACTGATCAAATTACAATATTCTTCCAGCACTGAATAGACAATATCCTGATCTGGTATCAGGTGCCCGTGCGACATCAGGTCACTCGTCCCCAGGTGTGAATGCCGGTCAAGATGGATTTACTCTAGGGATATGTGTGTGCCATCCCATCTTCCATGGTCAACAAAACCGTGGGACCGTAACTTTGACTTTGGGTTATCAGTAGTTAAGAGACTTAAGAGAGTTTGAGGGGTAACAAGTGTATACTGTAGTCCCATGTCTGCCAGAATGCATTGTATATGTGGTCGTGACTGGATAAATGGGGCTTATGGGTTTTGCAACCAGTATAGATCCAGATCAGCCTGTGCATCCACAGTCTGATCAGGATTTCCACAGTTCGCCATTCCATCAATGAAACACGCATCATGCTTCTAACAAGCAAAATATATCATTATCGTGCTACATCAGTGTGCCATTTGATCAGGAGCTACACTGTCACATATGCCATAAGCCCCATTTTCTACAGTCACACGTGGTTGTGGCTGGAGAAATGGGGCTTGTGGCATTTGTCTCAAGTCTAGCCACTGGTCTGTTTGCCCAGACAAGCGTCCAGACAAGTGATCTATACTGTTCGGTAGAAGCATGACAGCTAGTTCACTGACTGAATGGTGAACAGTGCTGGCCATGATCAGAAGTTGATCTGGGGCTACACTGTTCTGAAACGCCATAAGCCCTACTTCACAAGTAAATGTATTAATTATAAGTTTGAAATGTCACTTACCATTTGGAACTTATTGACATCTTTCTGACTAATCTGAAATAGAAGGAATTGACATTGACCATGCCCACTCAGTAGGCACAAAATGTTCTTTATAGGAATTAAATAAGTGTATAATTGTGTCACTATTCCACCAGTTCTAAAAATTACAAGTGCCCGCTATACAGATATAATCATTTAGTAATATTTATTTTGCTGATAGTGACAAAGCTGTTTCAGAGATATAGTGTTCTTAAAAACTTCAACCAAAATACAAAAAAATTAAGGTAAATTTCTAAATTGACCTTGACATTGAGCACAGGGTTCGCACGGGGTGGGGCGTAGAATGACAATATGGATCATGATAAAGACCCATGTGAAGTTTTGAGTAAATTGGCGAAGCGGTTTCAGAGATATAGTGTTCTTCAAAACTTTAACCAAAATCAAAAAGAAAATTGACATTGGGCACAGGGCCAATGTGACGACTATATCGCGCTGTCCGCAAGCAGGCATTCATACACCAGTAGCCTATTTCATCAACATTGCAAAGTATACTTTACTAGCAAAGTATACTTTGAGGGAGAAATTTTCATTTTTTTTTTAAATTTATTAATTTTTATTATACTGAATTTATTACATTATCACAGCCATTTAATGGCTGTGATAATGTAATAAATTCAGTATAATAATTCTGCATACTTTTAATCATGAAATACATGCATTTGTTAGTTCTATATGAAATATTGCATTTCAGGAAAAATAAAGGATTACTCCCTCAAAGTATACTTTGCTAGTAAAGTATACTTTGCAATGTTGATGAAATAGGCTACTGGGGCCCGTTTCACTAAACTTCTTACGACTAAAATGTTCGTAAGTGCAAATTTAAGATCGTCTGTAAATTTTGATTTATGGATTTACATTTATTGAGCATAGGCTGCATATGCAACCTATGCTCAATAAATGCAAATCCAATAATTATTTACAAGAAAACAATGGTAATGTGAAATTTAGACTATCATAATTTTGCACTTACAAACATTTTAGTCGTACAAAGTTTAGTGAAACAGCCCCCAGGGCTCCAGATAAGGAATTAGTAATTGAGTATTGTTACTCCAACATGTCTTAAGCAATTGGGTATTTCAATTTTAATTGGGTAAAATAAAATCACACTACTGTTTACACATCAACAGACAGCAATTGCTTCGAAATGAAAACATGTCTTGGCATTTCATTAGAATTGTCTCCTTGGAGACAATTCTAATGAAATACCAAGATGTGTTTTCTTAGAAAATAAGAGACATATGCTATATTTGTGGTCTGTTTATTGTTTTCTGCAGCATGAAAAAGGTACCATAATTTTTTTTATTGCTGTTTGATACTCGCTACTTCTGATTTCAATTGGGTTTTTGGCAATTTTATTTGGGTATTTAAACAAATATGCAGCTTATCTGGAGCTTGATACACTATCCAATGCCCCAGTACTATAAATGGAAGCCACAGGTGTTGGAAGCCACAGGTGTTGGAAACCACGACCCAAATGTACCACAACACTGTCAACTGGCTAATTAGAGGCAGAAAATCTGTGAATCTCACTGCAATAATTGGAGAAATACGACAATGCTCCAAAAACACACTGGCAGATATGCGAGGAATAACCCACATGTAATTATTGTTCACGATCACAAATGGACGATTCTCTGAGGTTGTAAAAAATGGAAAATTAGTTTAGATTTTCTTTTAATTGAGAGGTTTCATCTTCCAGCAATGTACCAACGTCATGTATAATGAGAGATGTGCAGTTTCTGCTAACAAGTGTGGTCTTAATATTTTTGTTGTCTGCTTTTTATTTTCTATTTTCCATTTAACCAGGGATTCCGCTGGGAAAAAAAAACTTTTTTTTTTTGAAAATTGTAATTTTTTATCGCCAATTGTTTATTTTTATCACCAATTGCGAAAGTGGCGATCGCCAGCGGAATCCCTGGGTAACACACACTTTTTTTAAGAGTTTACTTCAGGCATGGATCTCACCATAAAGAACATATACCATAATGATAGTATTATGCATTAACCCTTTCACCCCTAAGTAACTTGAATGGAATTTGATATGTTAGTTTTGAAACCAATCCAACCGTCACAAAATGATTTTCAGACTAGTCCATTTATTACTAATCCAGTTTATATTTGAACTAGAAATGTGGCCTGTCGACACACGAATGCCCCCGCTGGCAGCCAAAGAAAACGAGGACATTCGGTGGCAGGGGCATACAAATATGAAAATTACTTTCAACAAGAGTGCTGCAAGTCACAAAATACGCCCGTCGAAGATGGGCCAGACAGCGAAGATGCAGAAATGTGAAGCTGTCACCAGGGCAAGGAACATTAATGAGAATTTGAAAATCTATAGCATTATTTCTTCCTCTTGTTGTGATAAACAGGTATACTAATTTAGGTAGAGATGTGTAAAGTAGAAATTATATAGAATTGAATACAAAAAATGTAGAAAAAATGGCTAAGTTAAAAAGCTGATATTTTTGTTAAAAAAATAATTTTTCGGCATAAAAACACCAAGGTGCACATCTTCAATATGTGTAGAAGATGTGTGTATAGTTTCAGAACGATCGACTGAACGGTTTCAGAGGAGTTGTGCACACAAACTCTGTACCCTATATACATGTAGAATTGTATACAAAAATGTAGAAAAAATGGCTAAGTTAAAAAGGTGATATTTTTTTTTTAAATATTCTTTCGGCATAAAAACACCAAGGTGCACATCTTCAATATGTGTAGAAGACTTGTGTATAGTTTCATATCGATCGATTGAACAGTTTCAGGAGTTGTGTACACAAACTCTGTACTCTATATAGAATTGTATACAAAAATGTAGAAAAATGGCTAAGTTAAAAAGGTGATATTTTTGTTAAAAACTATTTTTTCGGCATAAAAACGTCTTCAATATGTGTAGAAGACGTGTGTATAGTTTCAGATCGTGACCAAATCAGAGCCTCAGGGCTCCAGATAAGGAATTAGTAATTGAGTATTGTCACTCCCATCATTTCTGAAGCAATTGGATATTTCAAAAGTTTAATTGTGTAAAATAAAATCACACTACACATCAGCAGACCGCACTTATTGAATAGTTTGCTTCTAAATGAAAACACATCTTGGTATTTCATTAGAATTGTCTCCTTGGAGACAATTCTAATGAAATACCAAGATGTGTTATCATGGAAAAATAAGAAAACATGCTATATTTGTGGTCTGTTTATTGGTTTCAGTAGCATGATAAAGATACCACAAATTTATCATTGCTTTTTGATACTCACTACTTCTGATTTCAATTGGGTTTATGGCAATTTTAATTGGGTATTTACGCAAATACACACCTTATCTGGAGCTCTGGAGCCTGTTAATGGCTGGTACTTACAACTGTGCTCAATTTCTTGTTGCCGAGTGTTGCTCGCACTAGACACTTGTACTCAGAAAGATCTGCTGTCGCCCTTTTCTTGGATTTAGGCTTCATCAGTCCGTCATCTACAGCAATGATATACATCTTGACAGTACTGGCAAACATGGCATTACCCTTTCACCCCTAAGTAACTGGAATGGAGTTTGATATGTTAATTTTGCAACCAATCCAATAGTCACAAAATGCTTTCAATACTAGTCCATTTATGAAAAGGGGGTGATCTCAAAAACATGAAAATTACCTGCAAACGTGCAGATACTGACGAGACGGCTCATTTGGATCTGCACTGTTTGCAAACGCCGCTATAGCGGGTTTTCTGGTCCAAAGGGTTAAATGAGACGAGACAAACCATGCGATTTTGTAGCTGATAAGATGTGCAATTTTTCATTAAAAATTATGATACTTCCCGCAAATAACGTCGAAGAAATGTTGATGTAATAATATATTATATAATTCCGCATTTGACAAGTTTTGACGTCATTTACAGAAAATATTAGTCTTTCAATATAATCACTAGATGCCTGGATGTCGACCCTGCCAATGTATTTGACAGTACAAAATACATGGCCGACTTTGTTGTGAAACCGGGAAAATGTTTGAAACTTTGAACAACGGCCACCTGTCAACAACGGCCACTTCCCTTGGCCGGTCGTTGTTCACAGGTTTGACTGTATGTTGCAAAAACTTAACACAAATATTACATTGAGGTTGGGTAAGTGGGCTGCATGGGTGGCCCATAGAATGAAATTGACCACGATGGAGAATTGGGGCTGGTGGGTTTTGTGACCAATGTAGATCCAGATCAGCCCGTGCATCCACACAGTCTGATCAGGATCTGCAATGTTCTCCATCGCATCAATGAAACACCTGTCATGCTTCTAATCAATGAAACTTGTATGCATCAATGAAACTTCTGTCATGATCGTACATATTAAGCTACATGAATGTGCTATTTGACCAGGAGCAACACTGGTAATAAATCCCATAACTTACGCCCCATTTCTCCAGTCACAGACACAAATACGGATGGTGATAAATAAGCATAGTCCAGTCAAACAATATATGGTTATAGAGATATACACAATATACCATGTGATCATTTTGTTTCACTTTCTGCAAGCGGGTTAAAAAAAAACTATTAATTAGGAACTGGACTAATCAATTAATCAAAAAAGACAGATTTTCAATTATTCAACATTGAGCACATACACACACACAAGATGGCTAATTTATAAGTAATAGTACTGTGTACATGATATGTGACTGGAGAAATGGGGAAATTATTATACTGAATGTATTACATTATCACAGCAATTTTGGCTGTGATAATGTAATAAATTCAGTATAATAATTCTGCATACTTTTAATCATCAAATATACGAAGCCGTTCGTTCTATATGAAATAATGCATTTCGGTAAAAATAAATGTTTACTCCCTCAAAGTACACTTTGCTAGATAAGTTTACTTTGCAATTTTGATGAAATCGGCTCTTGGAGGATAGGCTGCCCACAAATGGCGCAAGTCCTATTTCTCCATACAATCACATTTGCAAAGGGAAACTACATGTACTTACATTTCTTCATTGTGAGAATCACTGAGCCAGATGATCTCCCTTTGTGAAACAGCTTGGTCAACTCAGACAGGAACTGTAATGAAAATATATTGATATGAAGAAGATGGTAAATTTAACGGTAAAAATACGATCAGCAGACCATGTTTACTGAGGATATTTAACTCCACAACCTTTTACATCTTCCAACCAAAGAAAGACCGATGCGATATTTGTTGTGTGCATGAAAATGAAAATATCCCAGATAACGAATATAAAAAGTGAAATACGGTTTGAGCTTCTCTAATGTCAATATTGGAAATTATTGTGCCATTCAACGTCTTGAACTGCTCTCTCAATATTGTGTCTAAGTTCTGTGGATGGTACTTAGATCGTTAGGGCCCATTTGATGTTTTATCTAACTTCGTTTTGTAATTTCATCAAGTTCTAGTATTCTAACTATACTAGTTTAGTATAGCTAATTTCAGTGGAATGCGAGAGATAGTAATCACAAATCCGGCTTTGACTTGCCATTTCAATTTGACGGAACCAGCTTTCCCTCTCTCCACCACTTCCACTCTACCATTACCAAGTATTTCTGCTTTCTCGCCAGTTCCCATATGATACCGAATTTGTATAGTTTTAACATTTCTATTTAGCACCATCCCTCCACCCTGTACCACTCGTCATATGCCTTACTCCCTCTATCTCATAGTATATTCTCTCCACATTGCTAAGCATGTGTTTAGTGCCGGAATCCTCCTTTCCATACTGCATACTTATCACCCCTTATGTGAATCTATGTAGCTTTGATTGAAGTTTGACGAGTCCCATCCAAGCAGGAGTTGAAATTTTCAATCGTTAGTTCGTTACACATTCTGTTTCTTTATATACTAATGTTACAGACCAGAAAGGTTGGACACAAGCCGTGTGTGAAATGTTGATTTAGTTTTGTTGAATAAAGTTCATTCAAATTTAAAACAGTATTGTTGCAGTGCGTTTCCTTTTATTCCACACGTTTGAAAGTGGTATGAATTATCAAGTTAATGTGATTTCTAAGGTACGACTAATTCACACATTCACCTCCAAATTTGTTTAGTAAATACTAGTATGGACTAGAAAATTAAAGTAACTACCGTTTTTTTTAGACAAACTAAACAAAACATATATGTTTTCCTGAGGATGAAAAACTAAAAAAAATAATTCACGATTTAAAAACGAAAATCAAATAAGTCTCCCACAATCTATATCGATTAGTCTATCTATCTATCTCTATATTCTGCTGAACCCCTCGTTAGTTAGTGTAAAAGGTGACAGTAAAGCAAGTATTGACAAGAATAGTTGTAGGTGTTAAAATAGTATGAAGATAGTAAAAACAGATTAAAAACATTGCACAACATGTTTACGGTTTGGTATGCTGGAGGTTGCCAATTTGTGAATTTGTGACCTGAATTGATCTAGGTCTTCGAGTTTAGCAACCTCCGGGGGAAGGACATTCCATTGCACAACCGCCAAGGGAAAGAACGAGAATTTATAGAAATCTTTGAAAGTATGAATTTGTTTGAAGGTCATTGAATGGCAATATCGAGAAACCCTGTCTGTTGTATGAAAGTATTGAGAGAGGGGTACAGCAACCTTACCATTAACAATTTTGTGGAATAAGCAGAGTCGGGCGTCTGATCTGCGCTGTTCAAGGGTGCGCCATCCTAACTTGTCTAGCATATCTGAGACACTGGAGTATGTGGAGTAGTCATTTAGTGTCCAGCGCGGCACTGGACCATTTCAATTTTGTGTCTATTGTCTTTTGTATGTGGGTCCCTAATTTAGGAAGTGTACCCAACTTGGGGGCGGACAAGTGCTTTATATGTGTGTTCTCTAATTTTACTGCTGTGGAGCGGATGTTTCTGCGGATAAATCCTACAGTTTTCTTTGCCGTATTGGTAATATTTTCAATGTGGTTGTTCCATGACAAATTGGTGCATATGGTCACACCGAGATATTTTGCTGATGGAATAGATTGGAGTATTTGTCCGTGAAGTCTTTGTTAGTAACACTCCGTCAGACATTAAGGTGTATTATATTAGGCACATTTCCAAATATTTAGTCAGTTATTATGAATATAAACAAAACTAGAAAAAGTCGATGGCGCGCCATCGCAATATACCCACTTTCCCCAAATGCCAAGTCCGAAAGGGGGAAGTAATCCATGATGGAGGGTCGGATAAAAAATCCGAATTCACTTTGCGCATGTGCACATGATAACGAAGCTACATAGCAAATATGAGGCGCGTAGGTATGAAGGTGAAAAAGTTTTTCGAGTTACAAGGAAAAAATGGGAAATTCTGAGTCGGAAAGGGGGAGGTAATCCATGATGGAGGGTCGGATCAAAAATGGGAATTCACTTTGCGCATCTGCACATAACGAAGGTACATACTAAATATCAGGCGCATAGGTATGAAGGTGAAAAAGTTTTTCGAGTTTACAAGGAAAAAAATGGGAAATTCTGAGTCTGAAAGGGGAGATAATCCATTGATGGAGGGTCGGATGAAAAATCCGAATTCACTTTGCGCATCTGCACATGATAACGAAGCTACATAGGAAATATGAGGCGCGTAGGTATGAAGGTGAATTTTTTTTTCGAGTTACAAGGAAAAAATGGGAAATTCTGAGTCCGAAAGGGGGAGATAATCCATGATGGAGGGTCGGATGAAAAATCCGAATTCACTTTGCGCATCTGCACATGATAATGAAGCTACATAGCAAATATGAGGCGCGTAGGTATGAGTCCGAAAGGGGGAGATAATCCATGATGGAGGGTCGGATGAAAAATGCGAATTCACTTTGCGCATCTGCACATGATAACAAAGCTACATAGCAAATATGAGGCGCGTAGGTATGAAGGTGAAAAAGTTTTTCGAGTTACAAGGAAAAAATGGGAAATTCTGAGTCCGAAAGGGGGAGATAATCCATGATGGAGGGTCGGATCAAAAATCCGAATTCACTTTGCGCATCTGCACATGATAACGAAGCTACATCCCAAATATCAGGCGCGTAGGTATGAAGGTGAAAAAGTTTTTCGAGTTACGAGGAAAAAATGGGAAATTCTGAGTCCGAAAGGGGGAGATAATCCATGATGGAGGGTCGGATCAAAAATCCGAATTCACTTTGCGCATCTGCACATGATAACGAAGCTACATAGGAAATATGAGGCGCGTAGGTATGAAGGTGAATTTTTTTTTCGAGTTACAAGGAAAAAATGGGAAATTCTGAGTCCGAAAGGGGGAGATAATCCATGATGGAGGGTCGGATGAAAAATCCGAATTCACTTTGCGCATCTGCACATGATAACGAAGCTACATAGCAAATATGAGGCGCGTAGGTATGAAGGTGAAAAAGTTTTTCGAGTTACAAGGAAAAAATGGGAAATTCTGAGTCCGAAAGGGGGAGATAATCCATGATGGAGGGTCGGATGAAAAATGCGAATTCACTTTGCGCATCTGCACATGATAACAAAGCTACATAGCAAATATGAGGCGCGTAGGTATGAAGGTGAAAAAGTTTTTCGAGTTACAAGGAAAAAATGGGAAATTCTGAGTCCGAAAGGGGGAGATAATCCATGATGGAGGGTCGGATCAAAAATCCAAATTCACTTTGCGCATCTGCACATGATAGCGAAGCTACATACCAAATATCAGGCGCGTAGGTATGAAGGTGAAAAAGTTTTTCGAGTTACGAGGAAAAAATGGGAAATTCTGAGTCCGAAAGGGGGAGATAATCCATGATGGAGGTCGGATCAAAAATCCAAATCACTTTGCGCATCTGCACATGATAACGAAGCTACATACCAAATATCAGGCGCGTAGGTATGAAGGTGAAAAAGTTTTTCGAGTTACAAGGAAAAAATGGGAAAATCTGAGTCCGAAAGGGGGAGATAATCCATGATGGAGGGTCGGATCAAAAATCCAAATTCACTTTGCGCATCTGCACATGATAACGAAGCTACATACCAAATATTAGGCGCGTAGTATGAAGGTGAAAAAGTTTTTCGATGGGACGAGGAAAAAAATGGGAAATTCTGAGTCCGAGGGGGAGATAATCCATGATGGAGGGATCGATCAAAAATCCAAATTCACTTTGTTGCGCATCTGCACATGATAACGAAGGACGAGTACATACCAAATATCAGGCGCGTAGGTATGAAGGTGAAAAAGTTTTTCGAGTTACAAGAAACGTGACGGACGTACGTACGGACGGACGGACACCCGTGACGAAAACAATATACCGTAATTACCCTAAATATTCGGACACCAAAACCAATTGTTATAAGTGTCATAAACATTTATCAAGTTGATTATGTTGTCCAATGAGGCCTCCGAAGCATTCTGTGAAAATGGCAAATAGTGCAGACCCTGATCAGACTGCTCCTTCAGGAGCAGGCTGGTCTGGGTCTACACTGTTTGCTCACATATTGGTGTCCGAATATTTAGGGTAATTACGGTACCCGTTTTTTTTTTACAAAACAAGTGGGTATAACTAGAAAAAGTCGATGGCGCGCCATCGCAATATACCCACTTTCCCCAAATGCTAAGTCCGAAAGGGGGAGATAATCCATGATGGAGGGTCGGATGAAAAATCCGAATTCACTTTGCGCATCTGCACATGATAACGAAGCTACATAGCAAATATGAGCGCGTAGGTATGAAGGTGAAAAAGTTTTCGAGTTACAAAGAAAAAAATAAAAAATGGGAAATTCTGAGTCCGAAAGGGGGAGATAATCCATGATGGAGGGTCGGATCAAAAATCCGAATTCGCTTTGCGCATCTGCACATGATAACGAAGCTACATAGCAAATATGAGGCGCGTAGGTATGAAGGTGAAAAAGTTTTTCGAGTTACAAGGAAAAAATGGGAAATTCTGAGTCCGAAAGGGGGAGATAATCCATGATGGAGGGTCGGATCAAAAATCCGAATTCACTTTGCGCATCTGCACATGATAACGAAGCTACATACCAAATATCAGGCGCGTAGGTATGAAGGTGAAAAAGTTTTTCGAGTTACAAGGAAAAAATGGGAAATTGTGAGTCCGAAAGGGGGAGATAATCCATGATGGAGGGTCGGATCAAAAATCCGAATTCACTTTGCGCATCTGCACATGATAACGAAGCTACATACCAAATATCAGGCGCGTAGTTATGAAGGTGAAAAAGTTTTTCGAGTTACAAGGAAAAAATGGGAAATTGTGAGTCCGAAAGGGGGAGATAATCCATGATGGAGGGTCGGATCAAAAATCGAAATTCACTTTGCGCATCTGCACATGATAACGAAGCTACATACCAAATATCAGGCACGTAGGTATGAAGGTGAAAAAGTTTTTCGAGTTACAAGAAACGTGACGGACGTACGGACGGACACCCGTGACGAAAACAATATACCCATTTTTTTTCCCTAAAAAAGTGGGTATAAAAAAAGTATACCGGTAATGCATTGAATGAATGTTTTTATTATCACAAATCACTTCTGGACATATATAGTTTAGTTATTGCAATTTAATTTACAGAGATACATTTCAAAACTCACACAGGAAGGCTATATATATATATATAAATATTCTTAATATTCATCTGCAATAACAATAATAAACGATCTTGTATTAACAACATTGATGAAAATGAACCTTAATATGCATTCAATATATATATTTTTAAATTTGTGTATGGTTTGTATATCTTGTCAAATAGCTTGAATGTTTTTCACACCTCTATGTAGACAAAGCCCAATATTATATTGTATTGACCAGAACACAGTGTATTTTAGTGGGGTAGCTCGTTATTATACCCACTTTTTTAGGAAAAAAAAATGGGTATATTGTTTTCGTCACGGGTGTCCGTCCGTCCGTACGTTTCTTGTAACTCGAAAAACTTTTTCACCTTCATACCTACGCGCCTGATATTTGGTATGTAGCTTCGTTATCATGTGCAGATGCGCAAAGTGAATTCGGATTTTTGATCCGACCCTCCATCATGGATTATCTCCCCCTTTCGGACTCAGAATTTCCCATTTTTTCCTTGTAACTCGAAAAACTTTTTCACCTTCATACCTACGCGCGTCATATTTGCTATGTAGCTTCGTTATCATGTGCAGATGCGCAAAGTGAATTCGGATTTTTCATCCGACCCTCCATCATGGATTATCTCCCCCTTTCGGACTCACAATTTCCCATTTTTTCCTTGTAACTCGAAAAACTTTTTCACCTTCATACCTACACGCCTCATATTTGCTATGTAGCTTCGTTATCATGTGCAGATGCGCAAAGTGAATTCGTATTTTTGATCCGACCCTCCATCATGGATTTATCTCCCCCTTTCGGACTTAGAATTTCCCATTTTTTTCCTTGTAACTCGAAAAACTTTTTCACCTTCATACCTACGCGCCTCATATTTGCTATGTAGCTTCGTTATCATGTGCAGATGCGCAAAGTGAATTCGGATTTTTCATCCGACCCTCCATCATGGATTATCTCCCCCTTTCGGACTCAGAATTTCCCATTTTTTCCTTGTAACTCGAAAAACTTTTTCACCTTCATACCTACGCGCCTCATATTTGCTATGTAGCTTCGTTATCATGTGCACATGCGCAAAGTGAATTCGGATTTTTCATCCGACCCTCCATCATGGATTATCTCGGACTCAGAATTTTCCCATTTTTTCCTTGTAACTCGAAAAACTTTTTCTCCTTAATACCTACGCGTCTGATATTTGGTTCGTAGCTTCGTTTTGATGTGCTGATGCGCAAAGTGAATTCGGATTTTTGATCCGACCCTCCATCATGGATTATCTCCCCCTTTCGGACTCAGAATTTCCCATTTTTTCCTTGTAACTCGAAAAACTTTTTCTCCTTAATACCTACGCGTCTGATATTTGGTTCGTAGCTTCGTTTTGATGTGCTGATGCGCAAAGTGAATTCGGATTTTTTATCCGACCCTCCATCATGGATTACCTCCCCCTTTCGGACTTAGCATTTGGGGAAAGTGGGTATATTGCGATGGCGCGCCATCGACTTTTTCTAGTTTATAGTTGATTATGTACAATATGGGAAACTGTGTCGATCCTGTGAATGCATATTTCCCCTACATGTATAGCCTCAACAAGTGGTTATGCACAAAATGGGGAACCGGGTAGACCCTGATCAGACTGTGATTGCAAATTTCCCCTAGAAGGTATAGCCTCAACAAGTGATTGTTATAAGATGGCTACACGTCCTGGCGGGCGAGACGCGGCTTACTTGTATACGGTATACAGTGAGTATGTACAAGATGGAAAACAGTGTAGACCCTGATCAGACTGTGATTGCAAATTTCCCTAGATTATTTGGCGTTTGAGCATTTGGGCTATCGATCCCGATCTGATTGTTCAGTCATTCTGTGCATACCTCAACAAGTGATTATGTACAAGATGGCTACACGTCATGGCGGGCGAAAACGGCCAGTATACGGTCGACACCTTCACACTGTCTCCTTGTATGTCAACATTAGAGAGGTTCTACAGTTTTTTATTTGTATTTCAATTAAAAATCATCATTCCCATTTAGCATGTTTAGCCATTATAAAGTGGATTATCTTCCTTGGCTTCTAGTATTAAGTTTATCGCGGTACTCTCCCTTTATTTCATATACAAATATTTCCATTTTGCATCAAAACATTAAAATGGGCCCTGGTATGAGCAAATTAATGACATACATTATGTAAGTACAGTCCAAACATCGTTACTATGATGTGTATAGCTTTATTTATTAACACATATAGTAATTATATGAAGATTTGGGTAGATTTGGGTAAGATTTGGGTAGATTTTGGTAAATCGTGCCACCCGCTTAGAGAGAATGATCATCATAGTAAATTTTCAATTGTAACCATCAGTTAGGAAGCTCATACAAACAAAAAACAAATAACTCACTGAAAGCTAAGATTATATATGTAATTAAATCAGCCTTACTGAATCATTTTCTAGAAGCACCATATTGCTGCGAATTTCTTGAATTCTGTGTCCACCTGGCAAAAAAATTGTTGTTGTTGTTGTTCTTTCAATATAACCCGGAAGCAATTTATGTAACAATAACTATGATTGGGCGGCAATTAACCAATGAAGTTGAGAGTTACATAAGGTGTACCTAAAACACGTAAAATACCAAATAACACAAAAGTTGGCGAAAAATGGCGATAAAGGCGAAAGTTGCGAAAAACCACATACTATGACATGGTAGGTGATGTTTGTTTCTTTCTTTCTTTCTTTCTTTCTTTCTTTCTTTCTTTCTTTTCTTTCTTTCTTTTTCTTTCTTTCTTTCTTTTCTTTCTTTCTTTCTTTCTTTCTTTCTTTCTTTATATACTGCTACACCCCCTCGCGGTGATTTTTAGCAGGCTGCGCGTTAGGAACAAGTTAGTAGATAAAAGGCAGCAAAAGTGTGATAGAAGGTATGATAACAGATGAAAGGTAGATCGAAAAGATAAAAGTAGATTAAAAACAATCCATATATAGTGTCTTAAGGGAGTGAGTTGCGGGCAGTGCACAAAGATGACCTGAAATGGTCAAGGTCGGGTAGGGTCACTGTTTGTTCATGCAGGGAGTTCCACTGCACCACAGTACGAGGGAAGAACGAGTACTTGTAAAAGTCTGTATTTGTATGTATTTGACGGAAAGTCATGGAATGGCAGTAGGGAGTAATTCTGTTTGACGGCTGTAGGCCTATGTGTTGTGGGATGGCGACAAGACTATTGACAATTTGATAGAAAATGCATAGTCGGGCATGTAACCTCCTGTCTTGCAAGCTACACCACTCTAAAGTGGACAACATGTCAGTTACGCTAGCCTACCGTGAGTAGTCATTGACAGTCCAGCGAGCAGCGCGTCACTGGACCATTTCAATTTTGTTTATGTTTTGTTGTGTGTGGGGGTCCCAGATCACTGAGGCATATTATATCTGGGGTCGTACTAGAGCTTTGTATGTCTGTTCGCGTACTCTGTGGTCTGTAGTTTTGATATTCCTTTTGACAAACCCCATATTACTGTTTGCATTGTTTGTGATGCTTGTGATGTGCTGTATCCAAGAGAGATTATTGATGATGGTGACGCCGAGGTACTTGGCTGACGACACTGCTTCTAGTACCTGGCCATGCAGTGTGTATGAGGACTTGGCCGGTGTTTTTGACCTTGTGATGTGCAAGACCTGGCACTTGGAAGGATTAAAATACATGTCCCAGTTTAATAGTTTCCCATACTTGAAGTGTGTCCAAGTCCTGTTGTAGTGTATTGCCATCGTCGTCATGTCTGATAGTGACGTATACTGCAGTGTGTCATCCGTGAAGAGGCGCACCTGTGACATTATATGGTCTGGAAGGTCGTTGATATAAACTAGGAAGAGAATGGGACCTATTACGGAGCCTTGATGGACACCAGAGATGACCGGAACTGATCCCGATTCCTCACCATCAACGACTACCTTCTGACTTAGTCCGTTAAGGAAAGCTTTGACCCAGTTTAGTGTATGGTCTCGGACACCGTAACAGTGGTGTTTATACAGTATTATTTCCATGATTTACTTTGTCAAAGGCTTTACTGAAGTCTAATAGGACCAGGTCTGTCTGATTGCCAGAACTAGCATTCCTAGTTAGATCTTCGACTAGCATGGCTAATTGAGTTGTACAGGATCACCTTTCGCGGAATTCATGTTGTAGTTAGTACATAAGGTTGTTTGAATGTAGGTGCTTGCATAGGTTTGATGTGACGATATGCTCCATGACCTTGCATACTATGCATGTAATGGAAATTGGGCGATAGTTTTCCGCTAATGTCTTCTCACCTTTTTTGAAGAGTGGAGCTACATTTGCCACAGACCAGTCTGTTGGCATGAGACCTGTTTGAAGCGATTGGGTGAAAATTACCTGTAATATTGCAGCGATTTCATCTCGCAGATGTTTCAATAGGATCGGCTCTAGTTTGTCTGGGCCTGCTGCTTTCTCCGTTTTTATGTTTTTTAATCGAGTTAAAATACCTTTAGTGGAGATCTGCAGGTCAGGCATGATAGGAAAAGTGTTGGAGTTTAAGGAGTCGTTGTCTGTTTTAGATGCGCCGTTTCCGCTAGTTCCTGTACCTTCAGTTGACTGAGTTGGGAAAGGCGTAGTGGGCTCTTTGGAGTGAATACCGACCTGAATTGGTCGTTTAAGATGTCTGCCTTTCTCAAGTGTCTGAACACAGCTTACCATTTTTCTGTAGAGGGGAAATGCCATGTTGGTCTTGTTTGGAGCTCTTAAGAAAGGAGAATAGTTTCTTAATATTCACTGGGATACTGGTGTATGGCTTATCCTGGTATGTGGTTCCGAGTCCTAATAAATCCTCAACATATTGTTGTAAGCTATCTTTATCATTGCCTTTACGGAATGTCGAGTCTGGAGAAAGAGTTTTCGAGATTGTTGGTTACCTGTTTTTCTGTAGTGTCTGTACAATTTGTCGCGCTTTCCGATCTTCCGTTTGATTTCTTGCGTGATCCATGGAAGAGGGAATTTGCCACTGACGAGCGTCTTTGGGATATAAGTCTCCACTAGCTTGCTTAGTGATTTTGTGAAGTCTGACCAAAGTGTCTCCACAGATTTACCTTCTGATGAAGAAAGAAACTGTTGTTGATATGCCCTCATCTCTTCTTTGATTCCATCCCAGTTGGCCTTCTTGAATAGTTGTACATACCTTGGGTTTGGTCTCGTCATCTTTGCCTTGAGGTTCGTGCTTACAGAAACTATGTCATGGTCTCCTAGTCCTGGCAGATTGCTTACTTTCTCAACTAGCGTATTGTTTGTGGTGAGGAATAAGTCCAAAATATTGTTGTATCTGGTAGGCAGGGTAACCATTTGTGTCAGGTTAAAATCATCGAGGAAGTCCACGAACGACTCATATACTTGCCTGTTGTGGCAGTCATCCCTGAGTGTTGGCTCATTGTTGTCCCATATCAATTTTGGTAGATTGAAGTCGCCAGCAATCCAAATATTTCCTTTCTTTTGCTTACCTTCTCCATGGAATTTCTTAGTTCCTCTATGCCGTTGAGGTCATCTTCTCGTGGTCTGTAATATGCTCAAATATGGGTGGGTTTGGTACATACAACTTCTAGACTAACCCAGACTATCTCGCAGTCTGTTTTGAACTCTGGTTTCTCTGTGCAGATCAGGCTGTTTTTTATCAGAATGATAACACCACCGCTACGTGTGGTGGTAGTTTTACTGTTTTCACGGTATGGGGTATAGTCTAGGTTTGCAGGGAATAGCTCGCTACTCAAAATATCTGGGGATAACCAGGTCTCGGTATCAACTACGACATCAGGTTTCTCCTCGTCTAATAGGAAATAAAACTCTCCTTGCTTGTTGATGATGGACTGAAAATTTATGTTAAGTATTTTGAGTGTTCTGATTCTGTTTTTCCTGTTTTGGTTTGTAGTATGTGTGCATTTCACAGGTGTCGATATCAGACGTGTGTGTAAGGTTGAGGAGTCTAGCTGACTGAACGTGTTGGATGTAGCAAGCAATATTGACGAGTCGAAAAAGCTCGAGCTGATGTTTGGCAGGCCCCACAGTAAGCAATTCCAGGAATAACTTTCATAATCGGCGATGATTTTGTGTGTCGGAACGCCTACGTTTTCACAGCTTATAATGATACCATGTATCACACGAGTCACATTGGATGGAATTTTGACAATTTCTGACTGCTTTATGGCAGCTGCCACAAGGGAATTTCGGGGTCCTAGGTCCTGGAATGTTTGAGGTCAATATGTGAATCTGCAACTTTAATATGGAATTGGAAGTTGGTACTTACTTCTACGCTATTCTTGCAAATAAATCAATATGGTAATGTAGTTCAAATGTCCAAATAGTTTAAAGACAAAAAAGCACAACAAATATACCCAATACATTTTGTCTATTGGTTATTTCAATATGTGTTGTATAAATTTAAAAAGTTACATTGATTCAGAGATACATGTAATTATACCGGTGTGTAAAGTAGAAACTACTTTGTAAAGTTCAGTTATATGCCAACTTTTACTGAAGATGATTTGTAGGTGCTGATTGAGGCAGATACTTGATTGATGTTGCAGGTTTTATTATGGTGTACACACGTTTGATATTAATGCAATACAGACTGATGGGACATTGTACTGTAGTTGCTTTTTCATGTCACTGTGGGTTATCATGACTAGCATACATTGATACATGTACCATGCCAAATGTTCTGAAATAATAACTTCAGAAATACCACAGTACACCCGCAGCTATATATTCGCATAGTTGCATTTGATTATTAAAATATATGTTTGTAAATGTCTCTTAAATAGTCACACACATAGAACATAAATGCAGTTGGTATATAATGATCACTTCGTAATTTGTTCATTTCAATAAACAATTTGATTTCAATAAATAATTTTATTTTTATTTCAATAAATATAGGTTAACTATACACACGATATTTTTCATGTACATGTATTTGTACTTTATATTATACATTACGCACAACTGTATATACGGCGCCATCTGTTATCATCATATCCGGCTGCATCCATTATTACTACATACGACTCCATATGTTATCGCTGTATCCAGTTACATCTGTTACTACATTATCCGCATCCATCATTTATCCAGCTACATCCAGTATCACTATATCCGGCTCCATATGCTATCACTATATCCGGCTACATCCAGTATCACTATATCCGGTTCCATCTGTTATCACTATATCCGGCTACATACAGTATCACTATATCTGGCTCCATATGTTATGACTATATCCGGCTACATCCATTATCACTATATCCGGACCCATCCGTTATCACAATATCCGACCTATCCGTTATCACACTGCCCAGCTCCATCTGCTATCACTGTATCCGGCTCCATCCGTTACCACTATATCCAACCGGTTTTATGTAGTAGTCAGTAAACACAGAATGCACTAGGTCATACTGATTTAAGTGCAAAACAATTATTTCTGGTATACAGGGTGAGGTGAAATCCCATGTGTACATATGAGTTGCTGCATTTAAAGTGTGATTTGAAACTTAAACACAAACACTTAACAATGAAAATGAATTAAGTGATGATTGAAGCGGAGAAAGAAGGTTTATACCAAATAACGGTCATATATCAATATAGCCGGCTGCATCCGTTCTCACTACATATACATCCGGCTGCATACGTTATCACTTCATTTGGCTGCATCTGATATCACTATACTAGTATCCGGCGCCTTCTGTTAACGTTATCACTACACCAGCTCTATTTGTTATCACTATATCCGGCTGCATCCGTTATTACTACATACGGCTCCATATGTTATCGCTGTATCCTGTTACATCCGTTATCACAATATCAGCATCCATCATTTCTCCAGATCCATCCATTATAACTATATTTGCTCCATCTGCTATCTCTATATTCGGCTCCATCCGTTATCACTATATCTAGCTACATCCAGTATCACTATATATCGATCCACCTGTTATCACTCTGTCCAGCTCCATCTGTTATCACTATATCCGGCTCCATCCAATACCACTATATACTATATCTAACCGGTTTCAGATTACCAACTATTATGTTCCAGTTCCAATCCGTTATTTCCAGTTCAAATCCATTATTTATTGTTCTGAATTATAGAATCACTAACACATGTTGCTGAATCACCATGTCCATAGCTTAGTTAATACACACAGAATGCACCAAGTCATACCGATTTAAGTGCAACACATGACACTGTTTATTCTGGTATACAGGGTGAAGTGAAATCACAATTATGAGTTGCTAGATATGAGTTGCTAGACATAAATTGTGATTGATTATAAACTTAAACACAACAACTTAACAATGAAAATGATTTAAGGGATTGAAGCGGCAAAAGAAAATGTGTTGGGTTTAAGGGAGTCGTTCTCTGTTTTAGTTGTGTTGTTTCCACCAGTTCCTGTACCTTCATTTGGCTGAGTTGGGAAAGGTACGTTGGGCCCTTTTGAGCAAATACTGACCTGAATTGGTCTGCACTTTCTCGAATGTTTCAACACAGCTTACCGTTCTTCTGTAAGAAATGCGATGTTGGTCTTGTTTAGAGCTCGTCAGAAAGGAGTATATATAATTTCTTCGTATTCACTAGGACACTGGTGTCTGGCTTACCCTTGTCTGTGGTTGATAACCCTAGTAAGACCTCAACATAGTTGCTGTAAGCTACCTTTACCATTGCATTTACGATGTGTCATGTCTGGAGGAAGAGTGGTCCAGAGTGTTGGTTAACTGTTTTGTGGTGTCTGTACAATTTGTCGCGCTTTCTGATCTTGCTTGTAAAAGCTTGTGCAATCCATGGGCTGTAGAAGAAAACTGTTCCTTATATGGCCTTATCCCTTCATTCATTCCATCAAAGGATTTAGGGTCTCTGTTCCATCCCAGGTGGCGTTTTTTATTTTATTCACTTGTTATAATTGCGAAGCAATTGTTCAATAATATATGGCACACCCATTTCCCATAATTATTAAATCCCCATTGCGCCCATTTCGTTACAAAAATCCTGGTATGACTAAAGTGCAAATTGGAGATTTTTAGGCGCATTGGGCGCATTGGAGATTTCGCGGCGCATTGGAGTTTTATATGTTATATATCTTCTTAATAAAAGCATTACAATTATTTGTTTCTTCTTATATATAATATGCTGTTACGTATGTATAATATATATTTCAGTCAAGCTGAATGCGCATGTGTAAAATGGAATTTGTATCAATATAACAAAAATACCTAATCGAAAATATAAGATGGCCGCGGCGCATTTGGAGATTTCGGAGCGCATTGGAGTTTTATATGTTATATATCATTAAATTGATTTTGTTCTACTTGTATATTAAAAAAATGTTACTATAGTGGGGGAAATGACTGATAATGGTGAAACTGACAGTTAAAGGTACATGCCCCTCAGTAGGCACAATTAAGCTGGTCTGAATATGAAGTAAACAAGTGTATATACGTGTATCACTATTACACCAGTTCTAAATTTACGAGTGCCCGCTATACATGTACAGATACAATCATTTAGTAATATTTATCTCACTGGTAGTGACTCGCAGTGGTATCACGTTATTTTCATATGCAAATGAGGCATGCTGTTTTTTAATTATTTATACTAATTAAATGCTTCATCTGAAAATATTTTTTCCCACAGATTATAAAGTATGATCATTGCACATAAATAAATAAATACAGAGAATAGATAGTAATGTCCGTTAGCATTTTAAAGAAACACTGGTATCGCCCCTGATTTCAGTGTGGCAATTTACGTCCGATATGATATGCATAACAATGCCATAAATACGTGGGGTAATGGTGAATGAATGTTTACTTTGCCAGAAAATGTCTCAGGTGATGTCTACACATGAAGTTTGGCGAACATATACTAAATCTGGACGTACATCCTAGTATTGAAAGACTTCACCTATATTTCGAGAAAACAAGGTCAATGTCACCCGAATGGCATATAGTTCTGTTTCACAGTTTGCTGCCGACAAACTGTTGGCTATTAAACACGTTAAGACTAAAAAATATTCAAATGTCAATAGGTTTTCACTAGTAACAAAAAGACACCCTCCATAAAAATATTTGATGAAATTCCATCAAATATTGATTTTATTGCGATAAAACACATTTCCTATGGGAATTTAACATGGTAAATGTAGTTACATCATTTCCAAGCTATCTAGCCAGGTTTAGGAGCCAATGCCCCCCCCCGTTTTTTTTAAATTCTTTCCAGATCCTCCACCTCCTATTATCCTATATTAAATTCCCAAGAGGATTTTTTTTTCTTCAGATTAAAATCAATATTTGATAGAATTTCATCAAATAAAAAAAATAATGGGAGGCTGACTGTTTTGTTATTGATGGAAAAGTTCTTTCAATTAAATATTTTTTATTTTATGTAATAGCCAAAAGTTTGTCGGCAGCAAAACGTGGAACATACAGTAGGGTGGTTAAATATCAATGTAAAAACAGTATTGATAAAGTTTGGCGCACATCCAACAAATGTATCAGCAGATATGCGAAATTTTGATGTACGTCCCAACTTATTGACACAAAGGTTAAGTCACCAATATGAATGTCAATGCCACCCGATCACTATACCTCACTTTCCACGATGGGCTCGACAAACAATTAATTTAGCTTTCTTCTGGAATTAATTCGCAATAACTATACATTTTTGTATAATTACATTTATATACGAGTACATTGTAGAAAATTTGAAAATTTCATAATGTGCCTTTTCTCGTGATCTGACACGGGACAATTCATGGGAAAAGGGACCTCATCAAAAAGATATTAAAACCAGCCTAGTTCAAAATGAGCTATGCTGGTTACAATTTGAAAATTGCATAAGGTTAATTGTATCGTGATCTAACATCGGACAATTTACGGGAAAAGTGACTTTATGAAAAAGATATAAAAACCAGCGTAACTCAAAATGAGCTATACTGGTTTGAATTTGAAAATTTTATAACATGCCTTTCTCGTGAAGTGACACCAGACAATTCACAGGAAAAGAGACATTATGAAAGAAATATGAAAACCAGCCTAGTTCAAAATGCTGTGATCTGACATCGGAAAATTCATGGGAAAAAGGACATTATGAACAAATTCTTAAAACCAGTCTAGCTGAAAATGAGCTATGCTGGTTTCAATGTGAAAATTTCATAGGGTGCCTTTTGTCGTGATCTGACAATTCATGAGAAAATGGAACTTATGAAACATTCTTAAAACCAGCCTAGCTCAAAATGAGCTATGCTGGTTGCAGTTTGAAAATTTCATAAGGTTCCTTTTCTCATGAACAGACACCAGATAATTCACGGGAAAAGGGACGTCATGAAAACAATATTAAAACCAGTCTAGCTGAAAATGATCTATGCTGGTTTCAATTTGAAAATTTAATAAGGTGCATTTTCTCGTGATCTGACACCAGACTATTCATGAGAAAACCCAGCTAGCAATCTACATGGGACCAATATGGGCCCCATATCCTTTTCTATATGGGCTCCATGTGGGCTACCCATATGGGGCCTATATGGGTTTTGCAAACGGCATTGGCATGGGTCCCATATGGGATACCCACATAGGTCCCACATAGGTCCCATATGGGTCCCATATAGAAATTGATATGGGACCTATATGGGACCCATATGGGACCCATATGGGTCCGATATAGAAATTGATGTGAGACCTATATGGGTCCGATATAGATATTGATATGGGACCTATATGGGACCTACATGGGTCCGATATAGACATTGATATGGGACCTATATGGGACCCATATGGGTCCGATATAGAAATTGATATGGGACCAAATAATTGGGACCCATGTGGGTCCCATATAGGTCCCATATCAATATCTATATCGGACCCATATAGGTCCCATATCAACCAGCCCATATGGGCATACCCGTATATAGCCCACACAGGACCCATTAGCGCCTAGGCGCGTTTTAATATGGGACCCGCATGGGACCCATATCAACCAGCCCATATCGACATGCCCGTATATCGCCCACATAGGACCCATTTAGCGACTAGGCGTTATAATATGGGACACGCATGGGACCAATATTAACCAGCCCATATGGGCCAGCCCGTACATAGCCCACATAGGACCCATTATAGCGACTATAGGCGTTATAATATGGGACCCACATGGGACCCATATCAACCAGCCCATAATGACCTGCCCATATATAGCCCACATATGACCCATTAGCGACTATGCGTTTTAATATGGGACCCACATGGGACCCATATCAACCAGCCCATAATGGCCTGCCCATATATAGCCCACATATGACCCATTAGCGAATATGCGTTTTAATATGGGACCCATATGGGACCCATATCAACCAGCCCATAATGGCCTGCCCATATATAGCCCACATATGACCCATTAGCGAATATGCGTTTTAATATGGGACCCATATGGGACCCATATCAACCAGCCCATATGGGCCTGCCCATATATAGCCCACATAGGACCCATATGGGCTTGCGAGCTGGGAATGGACCATATGAATTATTTTTTCCCCTTAAAACCAGCCTAGTTCAAAATGAGCTATGCCGGTTGCAGTTTGAAAATTTCATAAGGTACCAATTCATGAAAAATATATTAATTGAACCAGCCTAGCTCTAAATGGGCTATGCTAGTTTCAATTTGAAAATTTGATGAAAAAGATATTAAAATCAGCATAGCTCAAAATGCTTGTTTCAATTTGAAAATTTTATAAGGTGCCTTTTCTCGTGATCTGACACCAGACTATTCATGAGAAAAATGACCTTATGAAAAATTAGCTATGCTTGTTTCAATGTGAAAATTTCATAAGGTGCATTTTCTCGTGATCTGACACCGGACAATTCATGAAAATGTATATAACATATAAATCTCCAATTCGCCACTAAATCTCCAATGCGCCGGGGCCGTATTATATTTCAGGTAGTTATTTTTCTAAAATTGATACAATATCAACTTTACACATGCGCATTCACCTTGACTTACAAGTATATATATATGTATAACAGTACATTATATACAAGAAGAAAACATTGAATTTTATGCTTTTATTAAGAAGATATATAACATATACATCTCCTATGCGCCCCGAAATCTCCAATGCGCCGAGGCCAAATTATATTTCCGGTAAGTATTTTTCTAAAATTGATACAAAATCAACTTTACTCCTGCGCATTCACCTTGACTTAAATGTATATATATATATAACAGTATATTATATACAAGAAGAAAACATTGAATGTTATGCTTTTATTAAGAAGATATATAACATATAAATATCCAATGCGCCACGAAATTTCCAATGCGCCGAGGCCATATTATATTTTCGGTAGGCATTTTTATAATATTGATACAATTTAACTCCACTTTACACGTGTGCATTTATCTCAACTTAAATATATATTATACATATGTACCAGTATATTATATTCAACAAGAACAAAAAGTAATTTATGCTTTTATTTAGGTGATATATAACATATAAAACTCCAATGCGCCACGAAATGTCCAATGCTCACAATGCGCCAAAAATCTCCAATGCGCACTTTAGTCATACCGCAAAAATTCTGGTATGATTGAAGTACGAAATGGGCGAAAAGGGCGAAATGGAGATTGTCGGGCGAAATGGAGTTTTACATCGCCTATAATTTGCTAATTAATCCATGATTTTTTTTTTCTTATTATATCTATTATACAGTTGTATATGTATAATATATAGTTGAAATATTGGGTATTTTCTTAAATAATTTGATTTTATATAAAAATTATTAATGTCGGTGCTCAGAATATGTCCGGCGAAATGGAGTTTTATATCGCCTATAACTTGCTAATTAATGCATGAAATTAATTTGTTACTTATTATATCTATTATACAGTTGTATAATACGGGCGACTCTTTGTCGCCCGCTTTATGTTACGCGTATATGAAAACTTACCATTCAGTGAAACTAGGTTTTGAAAGTGTAAAATTTGTTTTACCGTAAACCGATAAACCAAGCAGGAGGTGTTTTTACGACACATGGTATTACTAATACGGGCGACGAATAATTTGGCCCAAAGGGCCAACTGCTTCTAAAACAAAATGTAGATAACATCGGAAAGTATACATAATATAGCTTACGAAGTTACTGCATTTCAAAATTGTGTTGTCGTTAGGAAGACTAAAGTTGCTTTTATCACAACGCTGAAGAGTCCCCCGAGAGAGTAGAAATGCCTTAAATACGCATTGGAATATTTTATGGAAAACAAAACAAAAACAATTTACAACGAAATGGAGTTTCATTATTCTGCATTTATTGTAACACCTTTCTCTCTCCCACACCCATGTCTCTGTCTGTCTCTGTCTGTCTGTCTCTCTATCGCTTTCACTCTCTCCCACATCCATCGCTCTCTCTCTCTCTCTCTCTCTCTCTCTCTCTCTCTCTCTCTCTCTCTCTCTCTCTCTCTCTCTCTGTCCCTCTCTCTATCTTTCTGTCATTCTCTCTCTCTATCTTTATGTCTGTATGTCTGTCTGTCTGTCTGTATGTATGTCTCTGTCTATCTCGCTCTCTGTCTGTTTATGTCTCTCTGTGTGTCTCTGTTTCTATCATTACTTAGAAACCACAATATATCTCTCTCCCACACCCCACCCACCTTCTCTCTCTATCTTTCAACATCGTTAGATAGAAGCACACTATATCTCTCTCAATATCATTGGATAAAAAGCGCACATGTTGTGATTTTGTTTACAAGACAAAGTCAAGCGATCCATGATACTCTGTGGACATGACTAACAGAAACAAGTATGCATTGTAACTGCTGTTTTATTGTGCCTGCTCGGTTGTGTCACGGCCTGTGCTGTATTCACAGTTCATGACACAAGTACCTCTTACCAACAGCTGAAGTGAAGCTGTATGTAAAAAGGACAAAACAAATACGAAAAATTGTCAAAATTTGCTCAAAGACCACCAGGGATCGAGAAAATAATAGCATCACTGGAAGGACACACCTGGAGAATTTCTATAGCCGCCACGCTTCACTTAAGAGAGAAGTGCGACAATGACACCATTTAATTATAATAGAGAAGTTGTAACACAGTGGTAGTTGCGGGAAGTAGTTCTGCAATACTACAATATACTACGGTACCGTTTATCATGCTTATAGCATACTAACATCATGGTAAAGCTATCAATTGGTAAATTTAGTTTCATATACTAACGTCGCCCGTCATAGGTAGTGCCTATTTAATATTAATTGAAAAAAGTGGGTATTTTCTTACATTATTTGATTTTATATCAAAATTATAAATGACCGTGCTCAGGATATGTCCGACGAAATGGAGATTGTCAGGCGAAATGGAGTTTTACATCGCATATAATTTGCTAATTAATGCATGAAAATATTATTTTTCTTGCTATATCTATTATACAGTTGTATCTGTATAATAATTATGAAGAAAACAAACAAGGTATTTCCTAACATATTTCGATGTTGTGTCAAAATTATGAATGACCGTACTCCGAATATATCCGGCGAAATGGAGATCGCAGGGCGAAATGGACGTTAATTTATATGGCCTATAAGTTGAGTTTGTTTGTCAAAATGGATTTTTTTATAGTATATACTTTGCTAATGAATTAAATTATTTGCAGTCTTAAATATAACAAGGAATATTTAATTGTGCTATGACGAAATGGAGACTGTCGATCGGTCTGGCGAAATGGAGTTTTATATGGCCTATTCGTTGCTAATTCAAACAGTGTAGTCCCATGTGTATAGCATCACGGTATCAGATCAGAGCCTACACAATTCGCCATTCAGTCACAGACCTTTGAGATACGCCATGTGATTTTGTACCTTCAAACATCTGTGTAATTTCATGAAATACGTTTACAAAATTCACAATATTTCTCATACAAAACTCCAAAATTGACAAAAATGTCAGTATATGCTGAATTATATTGTGCATGTACTATGAAATTTGTTCAACAAGCGACACCAATTGTCCATTCTTTGGTAAAAATATTGACTTAGGACAAGACGCCTTCTGCCAAGCATCACAGTCATCCCAGATTTCAGATCGTATGCCCTTAATTACTTGAATGTTTTCATTAGCCAATATATGAATATTTGTTTGTTTCACACGAATGGGGTTATGTCTAATGGGGTTTTGTCCTACATTCATAGATTAAAGGTAGATGCCGTCAAATTATGTAAAAACACATTCGCATGGAAATTATGATAGCCCAGTCCCAGATCAGCCTACTCATCAGGTACATGGGTAAGCAATTCAATACGTATCATGAAATAGAGCGGACGACGTGTGAGATATATAAAATGCATGGCAACTGACCACCGTCCAGTTTATTTTTAAGGACATGTTGAATAGTCCATGGGAAAAGGGACATTATGATATTTGCGAAGAGCGCAGTCCAAGATCAGCCTATGCATCAGGTCAATAATTCATATACATGGGTAAGCAATTCAATACGTATCATAAAATATTGAACAGGGCGGACGCCGTGTGAAATATAATTATAAACTGCACGGCAACTGACCACCGTCTAGTTTCTGTTTAAGTACATGCTGTATAGACCCTGGTGCATAAAACAAGATTCAAATATAACACAAATATGTGTATTTTGGAAAAGTATGTCATATTTTTGTTGAGTCGAGAAAACGTGTTTAGTATATATTTATTTACACACATATAATATGCAATTGTGTGTCAGATTTTAGGCACCAGATACAAGATGTCATTAAGGTAATTATCGGCCACCACGTGACGGTCACTGAATACACAGGGTGTTAATCGGATTTATTTAATCTCATCATAAATTTTTTAACGCGGTCAGAACTGACCGTGCACCTTCTAGTTTGCGCTATGGGGTGCCGGGCATTGCTTATTTAATTCCATCATTTCATCAGTAGTTAATTGGACTAACTGGCACTAATTAGATACACACCACGAATGTTTTAGAATGATAAAGTATTTACTACGAGCGTAAAGGTACTTTTTTGGGGAAAAATAATGTAAATATAAAAACGTGTTTTTTTCATGACCCTGTGTAAAGTGGTTTAATTGCAGATATATGATGATACTGGGACTGCTGGGTTATTTCTATTTTCACCAATATAGGTACATAACTATCATATTTCCTATTGTGTTGCTTTCAGATAAAAAATATGATATTTATGTACCGATATTGGTGAAACTCCATTTCGCATGACAATCTCCGGACATATTAATTCTGAGCACGGTCATTTATACTTTTGACATAACATCGAATTATGTAAGGACATACGTTGTATTTTTTTCTCAAAGATATTATACATATACAACTGTATAATAGATATAATAAGTAAACACTTAATTTCATGCATTAATTAGCAAATTATAGGCGATATAAAACTCCATTTCGCCCGACAATCTCCGTTTCGCCGGACATATTCTGAGCGTATTCTGAGCACTGTCATTTATAATTTTAATATAAAATCAAATAAAGTAAGAAAATACCCATTTTTTTTCAATTATTAATTATAAATATACAACTGTATGATATATATAATAAGTAACAAATTAATTTCATGCATTAATTAGCAAATTATAGACGATATAAAACTCCATTTCGCCCGACAAGCTCAGTCCATTTCGCCGGACATATTCTGAAAACTGTCATTTATAATTTTGACATAGAATCAAATTATGTAAGAAAATACCCAATATTTTCAATTATTAATTATACATATACAACTGTATAATAGATATAATAAGTAAAACAATAATTTCATGCATTAATTAACAAATTATAGGCGATATAAAACTCCATTTCGCCCGACAAATCTCCATTTCGCCGGACATATTCTGAGCACTGTCATTTATAATTTTGATATAAAATCAAATCATGTAAGAAAATACCCGTTTTTTTTAACTATATATTATACATATACAACTGTTTACTATATATAATAAGACAAATACTAATTTAATGCATTAATTAGCAAGTTATAGGCGATATAAAACTCCATTTCGCCCGACAATCTCCATTTCGCCCTTATCGCCCATTTCGTACTTCAGTCATACCGCAAAAATCCAATTTCAGTCATACCCTACAACAACAACAACCTGCACCGGCTTTGCAGTAAACACGAAATATTACATTTATATTTTCTCGTGAAAGTATTTGCATACGTTTTACTATGATAGACCACACTAATATTACTGAAGATGAAGCAGCGCTGTACGATAGACAGATCAGATTGTGGGGGTTAGATGCTCAGAGAAGGTAAAACACACTAAAATATAATGATTTGTGTTGTCGTAGGATAATTCGGACGAACCAGTATTCGACATTTTGTATGTATGGCTTGATAGTCTAGGGAATATAGTATGAAGTTCAATACCGGAGATTTTAATATCAATCGACGTCCCATCTCTGTATGGCATTATCTGTTGCTGCAGAACTCCAGATAAGTTTTGTATCTATTAAAGAGTAGCCCCAATTCTCATGGATTCGTGCCTTCTCATTGATTCGTGCCCGTAGAAAACAAGTGAATAAGCATATTCTAAGAATAGTGTTAATTGAAAATTATTTTAAAAAGGTATTTTAAGTTGTATCGCACTGTTTTTTTAAGTTACAGTTACACACAATTGTGATTTACCATCTATTTTGTGATTTTTCTACATATTTCCTTAATCTGAAGAGGGTCTGTTCGCAAATGATTGATGCATACAATGTGATAAATGTTGATTTCTAGGTGAATCTGGACTTCACCATATTTAAATTTGATTCATCTAGGCAGCAACACTTCTTTATTGTATGAGTGATCAAGGAATGTCACTCAAATGTGAAAAAGGTTGTAGGGCACGAACCTGATGAGAAGTTTCAAGATCAATTAGGTGACTTGGGTGGGTTATTTCTAGGGACTCCAAGACTTGCATAAACAATAATTTTGGTGAATTCCTTATGTGCACTCATAGTCAAGTGTTTGAAATTTATGTTGATGTATACATTTTCAGGAATTAATCAGAATATAACGCACAATATAAATTTATGTGCTTAGGGGCACGGATCCATGAGAATAGGGACTATATACTCTATACCTATCCCCATATTTCTAATTTAGACTTTTACTAATTCTGAGTACATGCCTCTAATTGCATTTCATTACATAGTCAGTGAAAACATGACTCGGACTTGACATACTGAGTCATGATTGACATATGAAGTAAATAGGCACTTTTCAATTTTTCTAAAAATCATCAAAAATTGGGTACATACATATTCATTTTCTATCACATAACTTACATTTATATACATATATTACTAATATGTCAGTAATGATCCTTAAAGTGTCTCATTTCAAGCCGATCTGACTTGTTTTCGATCCGAGTGTTGTCACCAGTCACCACATTTCCGCCATCTTTGTTGTTTCTTGTGGAAAAGGAAACTTCGAGACGGACATAATTTATGGTAAAATACAAAACATAAATGTTTTTTAAATGTTTCTTTTCTTTAAAATTACTTTATTATTATTGTTATTATATTATTTTATGCATTATATGGTGCATAATTAATAAAAAAAAGCATTAACAAATTTTTTTATTACACCTTTCAAATTCAAACTTTCTGATAAAATATGTGTGTATCATATCCATTATTACGGCTATGCAGATTAAAAAATATTCTCTCTAATAAAATTGATGAACGAGTATAATATTATTTTATTTTCTTCCTTTCGTGAAAAATTGGTGCGATGTTGATTTTATCACTGATTTCATCATGTTAGTTTAAACAAATCTTGGACAGACTGACAGGTATGTAATTAACATATAAGAATATGCCGTATTCCTCTTGGCTTTTTTACTGGCAAATATGGATTTAGTGCAATGTGGCGGCTGCATAATAGCATTCTCCCACTCACCCCTTCATTTCCACATAATAGGTGGTCATTTCGACAGTTGTGCACATTTTATCTGGATAGAATAACAGTAATGCATTGACGATGTGTTAAATGATTGTTAAAGTAAATACAGCAATAGTACAGTTGAAACAGATAACTGGCGGCATACCCAAAGGCAGTATGATTTGACCGACCATTTTCCTGCTATATATTAATACTAAATTGACGTGGCGCACCGCTCGCCGCTGTAGAATGTGAAGATGAAATTTCCGGAGATGTCATAACTTAATGTTGGATTTATAACTATTTGTGTTGTTTTGTAATATACATATTGTAAATGCAATAAAATAATAACTAAATTTCATGAATTGCTGTGTTTTGTGAAATCTACTTCAATCATTCATGTATGCGATGGACATGTTCACAGGGCTCCCAGTAGTAATTAACATTATATTCGGGATCATTTGATTCGTTTATTTTATTTTTGTTTGCAATACTTTTGTAAAGTTTATGAGTCATAATCTATTTTACACACATTTTCATCAACAAACTTTCCACTAATTTAATTAACATTTGAAATGATGCATAAGTTAGGTTACAAATATTTCATTTCACCATTATTATAAAAGTAACCTACACTAGTCCTAGGAGCACCGAGTAAGTAAGTCCTTGATCTGAGTCATTGGCAGCTCTGTGTTCCTATTATAAACGTAGTTCTTTATACTGCGTTATTTTATTTGAAACCTCCCTTGTACAATTCAGGTATGTGACACCCTCTACAATAGCCTCGATCAATTAGTTTCGGAACACCTAACGACATGTGCTTCCTTCATTCAGTGGAACAGCAAATTTCAAACAAAACAAATCAATAAAGAGGGAAAACTATTCAATTCAGATAAAAACTTACCATAGGAATTACAAATTTCCGATTATTTACATTTTTTCCAGACGCTAAAGTTATGGACGTCACTAACTCGTTACATTACCCGATCTAATGGGTTTCGGAACAATTTGGCTACTCTAGTATTGTTCCCGGGTACCAGACCCGATGCCGTCGAAATCATGCATACTGGTACTGCAGATGTTTTTCAGCATATCCAATCGCCTTAAACATGTTAATGGGTGTATTTAAATACAACAGTGTATTCTTAAAAATGTTTCTGTAATTATTTTCATCCATTCCTTTACTCATTACATTCGTGTCTGCCCTGATCATGCTGGTGTGTGAATACGGCCGATACACGTTCCTCAGTTTAGTTAGTGCCGACTACAAGCGTTTGTCACATTGTTTCTTACATAATCAGTGTTTTTTTTTGCATATATTATTCAGACAATTTGACTTTAAAACATCATTATGCCATAAACTTTATGTGCTGAAATATTACACATCCCAGTTGATTTGTTTTTAAAAAAATAACTAACTTGAGTAGCATACAAACCAATCGAATTTACCCTATCTCGAAACTAGGTCATTCCATGTTTACTGCAGCAGCCACAATACACAACTGTGAACGCTGTCAACAGTTTTAATGCGATAAAAGGTAGTTTTGTTGACCTTATAAGGGTGATGACAAAAGGTAATAAGTATTTTGGACATATTTAACCCCCATGTACACAAACGAAGGATAAATCACATTTTGGATGCTGATTTTCCACATTTTTCCTGTGGTGAATGAACTTTTTAAATGTATATACTTGTTTTATCCTTTGCAGATACATACTTTAGTATTAACTTACCTTTTCAACGTGCGCTACAATTAATAAATTACAACATTTTAAAAGTCATTTACGTTCAAAATATGACAATACTGTTCCAGATCGGACCGAATTATCGTATGCCAATATTTTCCAGTGACCTGTATCTGGCCAAGGTGCACATCTTCAATATGTGTAGAAGACGTGTGTATTGTTTCAGATCGATCGACTGAACGGTTTCAGAGGAGTTGTGTACACGAACTATGATACGGTCGTATAAAAATAAAACGCACGAAAATCTGAACTGTCAACTTTCTGTTGGAGAGTTCTGTCCCTCTCAATAAGTATGTAACTGTTGGAGTGAATCAGCCTTATGCTAAAATTAATATTATAAAACTCATATTCACGTGCACGTCCTCAAAGTTTATGCGAATGCAGGAAATGGCGTTGGGAGCATGCCCGCGGACCCCTAGCAACATCGTGCCCTGTGGGCCCTCAACACAGCCCCCACTCTCAATAACTCACAATAATATAAAATTTTGTTTTTATTTTTCCTTTCCACCCCTACTAATAAAGGCATTTACACAAATAAATTTTCATTCAATTTCACTATGCATTAGATTGTTGTATTTCAGAAAATATTGTGTAAATAATGACTAGGGTAAAAAATGTGCCATAACATCTTTAGCAATTTTGCGCACCTGCCTATTACAACAGGGAGAAAGAAATGTGAACTGACACGGAACTCGAACCAGTAAACTGGTTTACCGTACCATCGGTATACCCACTAAATGAACCGTGTCAGATACATACTAACCCTGACAGTATATAACACATTTAAGTCAATAGCGCCAATGACGTGTGTCTATATAGTTATAGCCTATACTGCTCTACGGTCGTTATTCCACCATAATTATTCGACGTCGAGAGATAAGACAGTGGCGGGTCCCTACAAATAAAGTACAACAACGGGCAAGAAACCCTACTATTATCATAAGCATGAGTAATAGTCAAATAAATCATGCATTTCTGAACGAAATATATAGTTTGTAGTTTAAATTAAATTTCAATTTGATGAGTTTGGGCCGGCCCGAAATCCCCCCACACCCCATTTTTTTTTTTCAACAATGACAGGTTAAATGCTGAATTAGCAGATTAAAATTAACATGATACTGAAGTATTTGAATTAAGTATGATTGATATATATATATATAAAATATCAGTTTGAGGGGGGGGGAGTTTGGGCCGGCCCGAAATCCCCCCCCCCATATTTTTTTTCAACGATGACAGGTTGAATGCTGAATTAGCAGGTTAAATTAGCAACTAACATGCTACCAAAGTTTTTGAAGTATGTTCGATGGCTGTATATAGATAAAATTTCAGTTTGATGGGGGGGGGGGGGGAGTTTGGGCCGGCCCGAAATCCCCCCCCCCCCCATATTTTTTTTTCAACGATGACAGGTTGAATGCTGAATTAGCAGATTAAAATTAGCAACTAACATGCTACCGAAGTATTTGAAGTATGTTTGATGGCTGTATATAGATAAAATATCAGTTTGAGGGGGGGGGGGGGTTTGGGCCGGCCCGAAATCCCCCCACCCCCCCCCATATTTTTTATATATATCAATCATACTTCAGTATCCTGTTAGTTGCTAATTTCAACCTGCAAATTCAGCATTTAACCTGTCAATGTTGAAACAAAAATATGGGGGGGGGGGATTTCGGGCCGGCCACGAAATTTATATATATCATGTATATCCGTCATACATACATCAAATACTTCAATCTCATGTTAGTTGCTAATTTAGCAATTAACCTGCTAATTCAGCATTATTATATATAAACCCGTCAGCGTTGAAAAAAAATATGAGGGGGGGGGGGGATTTTGGGCCGGCCCAAACAACTCCCATTCCCTCCAACTGATATTTTGTCTATATATAGCCGCCATACTTACTTCAAATACCTCAATCTCATATTAGTTGCTAATTTAGCATTTAACCTGCTAATTCAGCATTATTTAACTTGTGAGCGTTGAAAGAAAAATATGGGGGGGGGGGGATTTCGGGCCGGCCTAAAGTCCCCCCACCCCCCCCCCCCACCCCCCCCCCCCCCACGAAATTTATATATATATATCAATCATACTTCAGTATCCTGTTAGTTGCTAATTTCAACCTGCAAATTCAGCATTTAACCTGTCAATGTTGAAACAAAAATATGGGGGGGGGGGATTTCGGGCCGGCCCAAAGTCCCCCCCCCCCCCACGAAATTTATATATATATATCCGTCATACATTTAGCAATTAACCTGCTAATTCAGCATTATTATATATAAACCCGTCAGCGTTGAAAAAAAATATGAGGGGGGGGGGGGATTTCGGGCCGGCCCAAACTCCCCCCCCTCCAACTGATATTTTGTCTATATATAGCCGCCATACTTACTTCAAATACTTCAATCTCATATTAGTTGCTAATTTAGCATTTAACCTGCTAATTCAGCATTATTTAACTTGTGAGCGTTGAAAGAAAAATATGGGGGGGGGGATTTCGGGCCGGCCTAAAGTCCCCCCCCCTCACGAAATTTATATATATATATCAATCATACTTCAGTATCCTGTTAGTTGCTAATTTCAACCTGCAAATTCAGCATTTAACCTGTCAATGTTGAAACAAAAATATGGGGGGGGGGGGGGGATTTCGGGCCGGCCCAAAGTCCCCCCCCCCCACACATGAAACTCATATTTATATATATATATCTGTCATACATACATCAAATACTTCAATCACATGTTAGTTGCTGATGTAGCGATTAACCTGCTAATTCAGCATTATTTAACCAGTCATTGTTGAAAAAAATATGGGGGGGGGGTGGGGGGGGGGGGGGGGATTTCGGGCCGGCCTAAACTCCCCCCCCCCCCTCAAACTGATATTTATCTATATATATAAATCCATCATACCTACTTCAAATAATTCAATATCATGTTAGTTGCTAATTTCAACCTGCTTAATTCAGCATTATTTAACCTGTCCGCGAAGAAAAAAAATAATGGGGGGGGGGATTTCGGGCCGGCCTAAAGTCCCCCCCCCCCCCACATGAAACTCATATTTATATATATATATCTGTCATACATACATCAAATACTTCAATCACATGTTAGTTGCTAATGTATCGATTAACCTGCTAATTCAGCATTATTTAACCAGTCAGCGTTGAAAAAAAATATGGGGGGGATTTCGGGCCGGCCCAAACTCCCCCCCCCCCCCCCCCCCCCCCCCCCCCCCCCCCGAAAACTGATATTTTTTCTATATCTAGCCGCCATTCTTACTTCAAATACTTCAATCTCATATTAGTTGCTAATTTAGCATTTAACCTACCATTGTTTGAAAAAATATGGGGGGGGGGGGGATTTCTGACTGGCGGGGGGGAAAGTTGACTAGTTGGAAATCCCCCCGGGGGGGATTTCGGGCCGGCCCAGAATCCCCCCCGGGGGGATTTCTGACTGGGGGGGAAAGTGGCCTGCTACAGCGGGCATAGATTTACACCCATTTTCAAGCAACCGGAAATTAATCAACAGTGTTGGAAGAACGTTTTGATTTATTTTAAAAATTTAAATGGAAATTGGATAGATACTACAAAGAATCGGCACTTGAGATAAGGTAATAATCTATTTTGAGAGCATAAGGTCAGTTTTTTTTTATTTGTTGGTTTACGGATTTTTTTTCCGCGAGATCTGGTCGGTCGGTCGAAAAAAAATAAAAATAAGTTTTTTCAATTTTTTTATTCTTTTTGGCACAGGGTTGGGTCGTTCGGGGAAATAAAAAAAAGAAAAAGAAAAAAAAGTCGAACGTGGATGCCACCGGCGGCATATTGAAGAAACTGTGACAAACGGGTGAACCAAAAGTGTTAAGTCAAAGGGTGAAGGTCATATGTAGTATGGCAAGTCAGGTGTAGCATACATGCAAATGAATGAAGTATGGAAATATTGAAGCAGTTTATAAGCAACTTATGTAGATGCTATGACCAGTTTGAGAAACTGTGACAAACTGGTTAACCAAAATTGCTAAGTCCTTTCAGCAGCCCTGTGAAGGTCAAAAGGTCAAGGTAATATAAAGTATGACAAGGCAGGTGTAGCACACATACCAATGAATGATGTGTTGAAATATTGAAGAACTTGAGCAACTTATGTAGAAGATTCTGTGTAATTAAAAGAAGAATCGCCAACGCATTCGATTGTGAAACGGAGATATATCGAATCGTCCATTCGCAGGTTGTTGTTGTTGTCGCTGCTGCTAAGATCCGGTTTCCGCCACTTACTTTTCTCGGCACAGCAAAAAGCAAAAAGCAAAAAAAAAAAAGAAGAAAATTTTTGTTTTATTATTTTTTGGATCGGAGGTAAAAAAATCTAAAAAAAAATCGGAAATTAAATTTTTTATTTTTTTCCACATTGTCAAAAAATCGGGTCGGCGGATCTGTAAACCAACAAATAAAAAAAAACTGGCCTAATTAACAATATAACGTGTATATTAATCCAATTTTGCCCATAGAAAGTATTGAAAATGGAGAGTGGCCTTAGAATATTGCTAATACACACTTTTTTAGATAAGTTTATATTTTTGTGTCATATTGTAGAATTGTCTCTCAATAATAATATATCGAAGTACGAACGTCAACGCCCTTCAGGTTTTTTTCATGTTTTAGTGCGCGAAGTGTAAATGCTATTACGCACATTTTTACTGTGTAGTGTGGTGTAGCGATATAGTGCAACCTCTTGCCTATCAAGCGGAAAACGTGCTGCTAGACTTTTACAAATGTATTGATTGTCTTCCTTATTAAATCGGGAACAAATGATACAGAATTTTTTGCAAATTATCAACTTTATTACAGTATTTTGACTACGCAATTTGAAAATCAATGCATATTTTCACATTGCTGTGAGTATTTTGTACTCCAACTTTTGATAATCAATGCGTATTCTGCTAAAATAAGTGTAAATACGCCACTACGTACCTTATCTGGAGCTCTGTTGCTGAGAAGGTTGAACCATTGGTTCTTCACATGTTTCACTTTCGACAGTTTGCCTATAATTTGATAATTTGTACATTGGTGTCTGCTAATTCTGCGTACCTAATTCTTTTCAAAAAATTTAAATAATATATATAGTAATCAGTGGTACCTATATCGGGGCACAGCATCCAAGTATCATATTATCTTGTCAACAAATTATGTAGATTATAGAAATATGGCACTAAACGGTGTGACGTAATTACATTACAAATATCGCATGACGTCAGTCTGATGTGAACCAAGTAGAAATTTGTTAATAACTTGGCAAATTATAAATCGATTTTCAAAATTTTGTTAGATCAATTTCCAGTCACTATATGGCTAGCTTTCAGAGAGATGATCTGCACTTTTTGCAAGTAATTTTTATGACACCGGGTTTCGAAGACACTTTTCGGTTAACCACTTTGTCACAGTTTCTCAAATATGCTGCAGGTGGCATCCGCGGTCGACATTTCTTGTTAAGACAGAAAAAACCACCCCCTTTTCACAAATGCACTAGCCTGAAAAGCATTTTGTGATGATTGGATTGGTCGGAATATGTTGCCAAGATATGTTGTTGTAGAAGGTCACACAACATAGTCTTGTACACATAATGATTATGTAAACAATGATGGCTGATGGACCAAACCAATTGGTTGATTCTGACCTTCCAAGAAGTGTCAATGTGGTAGATCTGTCAAATTATATGTGTCACCATAACACACAGTGGGAATGTGTGGTGACAGTGTATGTGTGTCTTCGATAGTGTCTTAAACTCTGCTCTATCTGGTTAGGGTCATACCAGAGCTCCAGATAAGGTGCGTATTGGCGTATTTTACACACTTATTTTAGCAGAATACGCTTTGATTATCAAAAGTGGGAGTACAAAATACTTTATACAGCAATATGAAACTATGCAATGATTTTAAAATTGAGTGTGAAAATACTGTAATAAAGTTAAAAATTTACTTAGTTGAGCGGAAAAAGCAAACATTTTTAAATTTGTTTTTATTTTTTATCATTTGTTCCCTATTTCGTGAGGAAGAAAATCAATATTACATTGTTAAAGTCTAATACGCATTGAATTTGAAATATGGGGTTATAATACTCTTTGGATACAACAGGGCACAAAAATTCTTAAAATTTTCACTCGTCCTAACTTTGATGGAAATTGCAAAAATAAATAATTTACATACAAACATTTGAAATTTCAACTCGTCCTGCAGGCATTCCCACTCGTCAGGATGAGCGGACGGTCTGGGCATATACATGTTCACTGAGAGGTACATGTCAAACAAATAAAATATATTTAAAAAATCCGCCCTCCTACCCTCAAACCCTGTCTGCGAACCAAAGTACTTTTTTATGGCCTTACTGTCGACAACATTGAATGTGTACAATTGAGAGGATCGCTAGCTGCAGATGTTGCATGTCGTGTTTTTTAAGGCGGTGGCATATACAAATACTCCATATTTCAGGCTACGGGCATCGCGTGTCTTGCTGATTGGTTTGAAAGGTTTAGGGGCGGAAGTAGCTAAGAACATCGTTTTAGCCGGGATCAAATCCTTGACGTTGCTTGATCACTCGGAGGTTTGTTAACATCAATATTGTGATGAATACTTACTTACCATCCCTTCGCCGATAGAGGGGATATAGCGTTAGTGCATGTATGTGCGTATGTATATACGTTAGTAACACCTTTTACTTTCTTAATAACAACTTCACAGATTTTAATAATATGTGGCCACAATGCGTGTCTAGGGTTGTTGTTTTGTTTCACATACAGCCTAATATCTGAACATCCAAGGTCAAGATCACTGAGGACTTACCTTGTTTGTAAGTTGTTAGTGGATGGGTTGTGGCCTAGGGGTTAGAACACCTGACTTCCAATCCGGATGTTGTGGGTTCACACCTCGCCTAGGGTATCAAAAAATGCTTTCATAGTATTTAAATTCCACTGGTCTGCCGGATGAGACTTTAAACTGTGGTCCCATCTCTATATGACCTTAGCTGTTGCTGTGGTGTTAAACCCATTCACTTTTACTTTTGTAAGTTGTAGGGTAAATGTGTTTTGTTTTCTCAATAACTGCTTAACCCCTTCACCAATTTTAATAATATCTGGTCATAATGTGTGTTTAGGGATGGTTCTCTGTTTCACATACTCCCCACTGAACACTCGAACATGATTTATGTGATCATTTCTTGCTATATATGAAATGTTCATTACAGCTAATCAGTTGCTATCAAATTTGGGAATTCACTTAATCATAATTTAAATACCGGTATGTGCTGTTCGGAACATGAACTTGTTTGTGTAATTATTCTCCTTTGTGTTCATTTTGTCTGCTTAATAAAGTTATAGCTCTCCATTGAAATACAGTAGTATATATTTTGTTTCAAATAACATATTTCAACTGTTTGTGACTGTACATTTCATAACAACTATAAGTAAATTGTACTTTGTTTAATGTTGTTTAGCATGCCACCAACATAAACAAAATTCTTTTGTGCTGCCAAAAGTTTTATTTACCTGAGAATCAAGGGCCCGTTTCACTAAGCTTCGTACGACTAAGAAGTTCGTAAGTGCAAATTTATGATCGTCTGGAAATTTAAATTGATGGATTTACATTTATTGAGCATAAGCTGCATATGCAGCCTATGCTCAATACATGTAAATCCAATAATTGTTTACAAGAACATATTGCTAATGCGAAATTTACAGACTATCATAATTTTGCACTTATGAACATTTTAGTCGTACGAAGTTTAGTGAAACGGGCCCCTGAAATATAAAAATGATAAGATTGCAGTATTTCTGATGATATTTGAAACCGAGGTCCCATCTTTGCTAGGACATTTAAAAACCCTTGAAATTTAACCTTCAGGTGACCGAGGAAGATGCCTGTTCACAGTTTTTGGTTGGACGAGAGAACGTCGGCCAAAATGTAAGTTTGATTATAGACTTGTCTTTAAATAGGTTACCAAGCTTTGAAAATCAGACAAACTTCGATGAGAACTATTTCCGGGACATCCATTGATGTTAGAATTGGTAGAATTTGTCGGTTTGACGTCACCTTGCTTAGTTTAACCGTTTCGACACCACATGCCTGTATTGACAAAATGTGTAGATCCAGATCCTCGTGACGAGCCGTCTCATGAGGAGCTGCACATTTTGCAAGTAATGTTTGAGAGCAAAAACACCCCCTTTTCATAAATGGACTACCAGTACTCTGAAAAGCATGTTTTGATGATTGGATTGGTTGCAAAATTAACATATCAAACCCATTCCAGTTATTTATGGTTTAAAGGGTTAAACTAAACAATGTGACACAGTGCTCCAGATAAGGAATTAGTAATTGAGTATTTTCACTCCATCATATCTGAAGCAATTGGGTATTTCAATATTTTAATTGGGTAAAATAAAATCACACTACTGTTTACACATCAACAGACAGTAATTATTGAATAGTTTGCTTAGAAATGAAAACATGTCTTGGCATTTCATTAGAATTGTCTCCTTGGAGACCATTCTCTTCTTGGAGACAATTCTAATGAAATACCAAGATGTGTTTTCATGGAAAATAAGAAAAATATGCTATATTTGTGGTCTGTTTATTGTTTTCTGTAGCATAATAAAGGTATCACAAATTTGTTATTGCTTTTTGATACTCGCTACTTTTGATTTCAATTGGGTTTTTGGCAATTTTAATTGGGTATTTACGCAAATACGCAGCTTATCTGGAGCTCTGTTCACATGTAATGATGTGTACATGTAGGTGGAAAATAATTAGCCACGTTACTGTGAGAATCAACTTAATAAAAATCTTTGTATAAACTTTTATCGTACGACGTTTAGTGAAACGGGCCCCAGATATTTAGCACAATAACATGTCCTTGAATGTGTCTGTCCGAAATCCTTGTCAGAGTCAAAGATATCTCCTCTTTATATTTTTCAGACCACAAGTCTTTGACAGTTTTGTTTTGTAACCTGTATACCTTGTAAGCTAGAATACACTTACCGTATTTATTTTAATAGTGGCCCCCTCTTTAATAGTAGCCCCCGCCCATATTTCCATTCTAAGTATGTTATTTTCACATACAAAAGCCAACAACATTACAATTTTGATCCTTTTTTTCCATGTTTTGATCCCCACAAATTGCATTGCCCCAGGGGCGTTTATTAGAATAAATACGGTACTTGACATGTGGCTTCTATGGACAATAATTCCAGCACAAAAATATTTACACAATTCCCTAACATTTGATTGGCCCGTAGCAAGTCTCTGTCCAAAATTTATATCCCAGTAAACTCCCACGCCGAACTACTTTCCGTAACCGTGAGGCGCAGTTAAAATAATTCTTAAGAAAACGGAAAATAAACACATTTTCTTGATGAATTTATTTCAAATTCTGGAATTATAAGGAATGAATGGCCTTTTTGTGGAATATAAACTTGGAAAAGTCGCGGGAATACTGGACGAAGGCCTTCGTCCAGTATTCCCACGACTTTTCCAAGTTTATACCCCGATAAATTCCACAAAAAGGCCATTCATTCCTATAGTAAAACCCCAATCCAGCAGGAGTTTCTTAGTGTACCACAAGCTGCAGTCATGGCAAACAATTACTGTTTGCCTTCCATCACAATTTGTCAAGTCAGCCTAACATCATTCCTGATCAGTCTGTGCACATCTGAAGGCTAATGGTGAACTACTGGGGCCCGTTTCACTGAACTTCGTACGACTAACATGTTCATAAGTGCAAATTTAGGATCGTCTGTAAATTTCAATTGATGGATTTTCATTTATTGAGCATAGGCTGCGGCCTCCTGGATTGTTAATGGTAAAGCTGTTGATGAAATCGTGACTTGTGGAGACCATAATCATACTATGCATATGGGCATTCTGACCTGGGTCTATACTGGCTACACTTACAATAAGTTTTGTTTTACGGTGTACCAGATTACATGTACATGATATGTGTAAACATTGCAGATACAAACCAAATAAATAAACACTTGTTTCATCAGGACATTATAATTTGTGGCTGAGACTGGAGAAATTAGGCTCTGCGATCAGTGCAGCCGCACATTCTGATCAGGTTCTGCACTGTTCGCCATTCCAAACATGAAACGCCCGTCGTGCTTCTAACAAACACTATAGACCACTATCAGCCTACAAGATTGTGCTATTTGATCCAACGCTACACTGGTCACAAATTTCTCCAGTCACAGCCACATATATTTGTTGACTATAGCGAGCGGAGTGTTCGAAACAGAAAACACAACAGCTGAACCCTATGGTTGAGGTGACAGCTGACCCTGGCAACGTATCCGACAAACCCGATGATTTCTTTGCCAACTTTGATGTCGTGTGTGCCCTGTGCTGTAAGCCCACAGATCTATACAGGATAAACACGATCTGTGCCGAGAAGGATATCAAGTTCTTCTGCGGGGACGTGTTTGGTTACTATGGTTTCATGTTCTCCGACCTTGGTTTCCATGAATATGCTGAGTAAGTGATGTTAACCCTTAGAATGCGCGAAACATAAATTGTCGTCTGCTGTTGTTTTATATTGTGTCTTCTTTCTAAAAAAAACATGATTTGACAGCACTTTAGAATCATTTCCACTGGAAATGATTCTAAAGTGCTGTCAAACCATGTTTTTCTTTCAAGGAAAATAAAAACTAGAGAAAAAGTAGACGACAAAATTTAATTCAGCATTGTAACTAAGGTTTAATCCATGGTGGTGTGAATTTTCAGCTGATGTATGGGTATGGTGAGCAGTTTAGACATAATCAGGTTGCTCTCTCATACATTTTAATCGTGATTAAATGAGAAATTGGTGGCAAGAGAAATTGTGCTGTAGATATTTGTAGTCAAACAGACAGTACAAACACATACACAAACAAGTGTAATGCTGCTAAATTTGGTATTGGCGGACTCGTAGTGTTAATGTCTGGAACATGGTCATCATGAAAAGGAAAAAAACGCAGTCGTATTGATGAAAAATAAGATTTACTTCAGACCTCATGGGCGCCGCCATTACTCCAGACAAAAACATAGACCATATGATCCCATTTGAATGCTGACGGTTGTGGGTTCAATCCCTGCTATAGGTATGAAACAATACTTTCATAAAATCCCATTCATTCGGATGAGACTTGAAACTAAGGTCCCGGCTCTATATGATCTTACCAGTTGCTGGGATGTTTAATCCATTCACTTTGTATTGGGCCATCTTGACAGGGAGATTCCCAAGATGCAGACGAAGGCCAAGGCCACTTGCAGTGGAGATGGGTGTGGTGAACCTGACACTAAGAAAGCCAAGGTCGACGAGAGTGAAAATACCACAGTCAAGCGAGTAAGGTGGATTCTAGGGGCGCGATTTTGTACAGTGTGACCTGGGTATATTTCTCCGGGATTCAGCTACACTGTGGTTTGTGCGAAATATTTGTGTGTCGCTAATTTTACACCTGATTGCTTTGTGAATATAGTAAATATCTGGCAAAGGTGAACAATTGTGCTTATTACATGTATGATTACTTGGTTTGCATCCACATTATTGTACAGGTGGTTATTTCAACAATGGTCTCGATGTCTTAATCCTTTCATCCCTAAGTAATGTTAATTTGGCAACCAAACTAACGGTAGTCCATTTATGAAAATTACTTTCAAAAAGTACAGATCCTGATCAGACGGCTCGTTACAAGCTGCCTCATCTGATCTGCACTGTTTGCATAAACTGCTATAGCGGGTTTTCGGATTCAAAGGGTTAATATGGACATGGGTATTGGTTAGGGGTGTAACGATTAACCGAAAATTCGATGCATCGCGATATTTTTCCGACGATGCGATTCACGATACGTGACCTGATATTCGATTTGATACTGTCGTCACAATTCAATGCTTTGGAATCCCAAATTGAGTGATAACTAGACATTATTGGTGGGGCAATTTTATGGATACTAATATTAAAATTAAATTATCGGGAAGAATATACACAACCACATGTCAAAACAATTGCAATTCCAACCTTCAAATTTACTGAGATCGATAACGCGGTGCGGTATGGCATAAATCTAACCGTAAATATTACGACTCCGTTTCTGGTTCATGTCTGAAACCAGCAAATATGAAATGAAAAGTTTTTAAAGCTATTTTTTTCTGTTAATCTGACATGTTGTGGTTGAAATTATCTGTAAATAACATTATTATATTATGAAACAGTTGTCAATTATAGCATTCACATAGGAATTTATTTATTTTTAAGTGCACTATGAGGGAGTGTGTAATAAAAAATGGGTGGGGTATTGAATATTAGCGACATGAAAATGTCATTTGAACAATTTATAGCGCGGTTTACCTATGCCGTGGTGGCGACCTCTATTGCCCATCTACCACATTATAAAGAGGCTCCAGTATATCGGGGAATATGTTTTATTCGAATTTGTGCCTTATATCAAGAATATTGACCAGTGAATGAGGTACTAGTATCGCGATACATATCGTATCGTGACCCAAATATCGCGATACTTATCGTATCGTGAGGTAGGTGTATCATTACACCCCTATTATTGGTACATGTATGTGCAAATGTTTATGACCCCTTGGCGACAGTTGGGATGGAGAAGGAATATTCACACCCGTTTTCAATCTGTCTGTCCGTCCATCCGTCTCTCCATCAGTTATTATTGTCCGACAAACTGCGTCTACCTATTTCAGTCATAGTATCATACTGCATCAAGACACAAGTGTGTAAACTTAATTTCGTTATGCCACTGATCTATTCGACACTATTGAATTTTTTCCCACTCCTGAGCTTGTGTAATAGCTGCCATGCTCCAGTTAAAAATGACTAATATCCGTCCCTGCTACCATTGTACTTGCCTAACTTAATGATCTTTTTGTTCTCATTTGAAACTGGGGGCCGTTTCACTATTAAACTTTCTACGACTAAAATGTTCGTAAGTGCAAAATTATGATCGTCTGTAAATGTCACATTAACATCGTGTTCTTGTAAACAGTGATTGGATTTACATTTATTGAGCATTGGCTGCATATGCAGCCGATGCTCAATAAATGTAAATCCATGATTTGAAATTTCCAGAAGATCCTAAATTTGCACTTACAAACATTTTAGTCAAACAAAGTTTAGTGAAACGGGATTATTATTCCTATGCTTTTCAGGCTGCACAATTTTGCCGGCTCCAAAGTGCATTGCAATATGACTGGAGCTCTAGTGAGGCACAGAAGAAGATCAAGAGAACACCGAATACATTCTTCATCATGCAAGGTGCATTGCATGTTCTATGGTCACAATTTAGTTACCTGGCTCACCTGTCATCAGTACAGCCTCAAATCTGCCTGCACCTACTCACTGGCTGAGCCTTATATATGTTGGAATATTTTTTCTCGGAATGAGGTTCCATATTTATTCATTAACCAGAAATAACTGCAATATTAGTATTAACCCTTAGACCACTATCTTATTTTTTTGTCGTCTTGGTGTTTATTTTCTATTTTCCATTTTTATCATCAACAACATGCTATAACAGCACTTTAGAATAATTTACAACATGTTTTGACAGCACTTCAGAATCATTTCCATTGGAAATGATTCTGAAGTGCTGTCCAACCATGTTTTTCATTGAGAAATAAGGCAAGATATAAAAGCAACAGCAGACGACTGTTGTTGTGAGTAGCGGTCTAAGGGTTAAAAAACTATATTTACCTTTTTTTCACCAATGTAATTTTTAGTTTAAAATGTATCTCGCTCACCTGATGAAATAATCTGGGAGCTATTATCCAATGGAAAGTCTTCAAATGGTCATGTCTGTAGAAACTTCACTGACTAAATGTGGCAGTGACTGGAGAAATGGACATTTATGGTGTATGTATATGGGATCAATGCATCTCCTAATCAAATATCACACTTGTGTAGTCTGACGCAAGACACGTGCTTCATTGATGGACTGGCGACCAGTGCCTGATCAGACTGGCTGATATGGATATTCACTGGTCGCAAAACTCATAAGCCCCATTTCTCCAGTCACAGCCACAAATATTGTCAACGAAAGAGACATATCTTTCACTGTCTGAGCAGGCAACATTATTGATGTAATAGAGCATATTTATTTGTTCAGAATGTGATTTAGGGATGGGTTGTGATCTAGGGGTTAGATCACTGACTTCCCATCCGGAGGTTGTGGGTTCAAACCTAGGGCATGAAAAATACTTTCAACGTATTTCCATCCCACTGGTCTGTCGGATTAAACTTTAAACGAAAACATGTCTTGTCATTTCTTTAGAATTGTCTCTTGGAGATAATTCTAATGAAATGCCAAGACATGTTTTAAACTGTGGTCCAGTCTCTATATGACCTTAGCTGTTGCTGGGACGCTAAACCCTTTCACTTTCAGAATGTGATTTCTAAAAAAATTACATTTGCAAATTATGGTATGCACTGACCACATTTTCTTCAACACACGTAACTTATGTACTTATGAAGTGCTAGAAGCATGACTATTATATCAGTTTCTGTTATATTTCAGACATGTACATGTTTCTGAAGTAACCTGAATCCCGCACCATTGTGAATCTCTCAATAATATGTTACATAAACAGAACATTGTTTTTTTTTCAGCTTGAATGTCACCGGGTACCAGTGCAACTACCCACCCACCTTAGCCTACGATTTCACTTGAACACGCCCAGTCATTTTCTAGTTCTACTTAAATAACATAGTCATCCGTAGCACTTTGTGCGTTTAATTCTGTTTCCCTGCCACTATAACATGTTTATATCAGTCTGTTGCAGATATGTATGTTACATGACTGCCATTGTTCGACACCGCTCATTTTGGGGCCATGCCAACACCTACGTAATGTATGTGTCTCCTGACATGACTAGAACGTGCCATTATGTCACCAGAACAGTTCACAACGCTCGAACTGAAATTTTGAAATTAATGCGGCTGCGTCACGCGACGTGTACTGCGGCCCCGCAATATGTATGTGTAATGGATGGAGCAGAATATCGATAGAAAGTACTGCATAATTATATGTTCAAATGTCCAGCCGTGGGTAAACGTTTGCAGTGGCACGAGGGAACTGTTGGAACCCGCGGCCTACGGCCTTGGCGTTCAAACAGTTCCCTCATGCCACAGCAAACGTTTATTCACAGCAGTAGCCTATTTCATCAACATTGCAAAGTATACTTTACTAGCAAAGTATACTTTGAGGGAGTAATCATTTATTTTTCCTGAAATGCATTATTTCATATAGAACTAACAAATGCATATATTTCATGATTAAAAGTATGCAGAATTATTATACTGAATTTATTACATTATCACAGCCATTAAATGGCTGTGATAATGTAATAAATTCAGTATAATAAAAATTAATAAATTTAAAAAAAAAATGAAAATTTCTCCCTCAAAGTATACTTTGCTAGTAAAGTATACTTTGCAATGTTGATGAAATAGGCTACTGGACATTGTCAAACATTATAATAAGAAATCAACAAATCTTCCAATTTCAGTGCTTCTGCAGTTTATGGAGGAGCATTCCCGACGTCCACAAGCCAAGTCTGTAACCGATGACAGCACATACTTGGCTGAGCTGAGAACGAAGGTTTTGGAGAAGATTGGTGCTAGCCCGGACATCATTGATGACGAGTTCATAAAGTAAGGACCAGTCGTGGGACACTGGCTGGTACAAATGTCACAAGCACATGAGTGAACGGTGTTAATTTTTATGCCACCGGTCTCGAAGAGCCGCGTGGCATATTGTTTTTGGACCGTCCGTCTGTCCGTCCGTATGTCTGTCCGTCCGTCACACTTTTCGTCCGTCACACTTTTCGGTTAACCACTTTGTCACAGTTTCTCAAATATGCTGCAGGTGGCATCCGCGTTCGATAGACGCATTTCTTGTTGATCATTGAGTTTTTATCTTTGGCTCTTTTATTACCTGAAAATTGAATTCGGTTATTGCCCATTATAGATTATTACTGATCCTACTGTTTTTGGGAGGGGGCTACGTGATTCTGGTGTGGCATCAGATCAGGATTATTCGGATTTCAGGGCTGAATATATTTTTTTTATTGTAAATATTCAGTTCTGATTTTGGGATTTTCTCCTCATTTGTACATGTCCTTGAACTTGTACATGTACTTATACAGGTAATACCGGTATATGGGATTTAGTACTAAACCCATTGACTCGGCCTTAAATGACCTTAGCTGTTGATAGGCTGTTAAACCCCAACAAACAAACAAACAAATCCTCACATGTGTGGCTATCCACCCAGTGTCATTGACCTTGACCGTCACCTTGGTGACCTTGACCTTCTGTATCAACAATTTTGGATGTATGTTGAATATCTCCTGAACATACTTCTGATCAGTACCTTCATCATATTGATGGCCGCCCAGTGTCATTTACGTGACTTTGACCTTGGTGACTTTGACCTTCATGTCAACAATGTTGGACCCAATATTGAATACCTCCTGTTTCATTATTACCAAACTTCAATAACTTCCTCACATTGTGACCTTTACCTTGGTGACCTTGACCTTCGTGTGTCAGTCACTCGCCTGTGATCGCCTTGTTTTTGCTTTTTGATAATTGTTTGCCATTCTTCACCAGTGATATATTTGGACTAATTGTAGGAAGTGTTATGCAGAGCTGAGTCCAGTATGCGCGATTGTTGGTGGTGTGCTGGGTCAAGAGGTCATAAAGGTATGTGTAACTAACAACTTGATCCATGCTAACATTAAAGAGGAAAAGCAGATGACCGTGATTGCTGTTCAGTATGGTAAGAGTATGTGTGCATAGTATTGTATATACAGCTGAATGTCGTTATCTCGATATAGGTCCCAGGTCCCAGCAGAATTCCCTATATAGATCATATATTTTACTCCTGAAAGCTCGATATCGGATATGTCGATATATTGGTTTAGTCGAAGTGGAAATCGAGTCCCGATAGTATGTTTCCTTCACATTTGTATTCTTATATGTCGATGCGAAAATTAAGCGCCTGGCGCCGCCAAGTCTGAATCAGCGTAATTATCTCTGGGTAAGTTTTCACACGTCTATAAAAACCAAAGACACCGCCGCCGCTAAAATGCGTTTAAAGTTGCATGACCAGTCAAAGCAGTTCACTTAAAACCATAATTAATCAATTAAACTTAATGTGATATCAAATCTCTTTTAACAGAAAAATGAATTAAATGGTGTAGCAATACGTCTGTTAATTACGAAAACAGCTTAGAATAAACTCAAGCCGCAATTTATAAAAACAACGGAAATAAAGTAAAGTCATTTCTGAAGCGATTTTGTTTAAAAAAAATTTTGAGAAATTTAGGGAATTGTTATCTCGAAGTTCGGATATGTCGATATATTTTCATCAGTCCATTCGACTTCGGGATAACGAGAATGACCTGTATGTACTTGTACCTTCATGACATGAATTGCACAAAGTACATCCATGTTACATGAACTGCGTATGGTTTATGGGGGATGGCCACAACACACCACAAACCTATTGCAGGAGACACATATTTTCGTAAGGTGCCTTTCTCGGCCCGCAACCCAAATGCAGTGTTTCACCTAGTCCTCTCTTCCAAGGGGACAAGTACAAGTTTTGGGCCCTTTCCTATTATAAGTTAAGGAGATTCTCATCAATTGACCCTTTCACCCCTAAGTTACTGGAACGGATTTTGATATGTTAATTTTGCAACCAATCCAATCGTCACAAAATGGTTTTCAGACTAGTCCATTTATAAACAAGAATTCTGCGGAATCAAATGTCTCGCCTTGTTCCGCCTTGACCCTGGGGCCTTGACCTTGACCCTGGGGCCCCGAGAATAGTCCTATATTCATCTACATATAGTAAAGGTATGTATAAAGTTTGATGACTGTAGCTGATAAGGTGTTGAAGTAATGACCGTAACACGAAAACTTAACATTGAATGATGACGCCGCTGCCGACTCCGGAAAAGCAAAACCTATGTCTCGCTTTCCGCTTTCGCGGGCGAGACAAAATTGGTACAGTGGAACCCCTCCAAACTGGACCCCCCCTCTATACTGGAATTCGCGCTATACTGAACATACGACCACGTCCCGAATATTCTGCTATATAAACACATTAGTTTTACCCCTCTAGTCCAGAACCCCTCTACTCCGTAATCCGGACGCCATTTCAAGTCCCAAAACCATATTTCAGCGTTAAAATAACCCCGGAAAACCGGAAACACGGTCACTTGTCAGGATGTCATCCAAGAAATACACTGCGCCCAATTTCAATGTTGTTGTTTCAAGTGGGTGTCAAAATCACACCGTGTTTTCAATAGACTGGTTCCCGGTAGTATTGTTCAGCTCTGGTTCCCAAAATGTGGAGTCACGAGAATGAGACGATTCTAACGGACTCTCAACTTGACATTTGTGTGGAAGAAATAATTTTTTTTATCAAATTATGCACATTAACTTGAACTCTGTACAAGCGCTATCCATGCGTGTAATGCGCTAAGCGGCGTGTTTTTTTAACGTCATAAGCGGCATTACAAAGTTAAGAATCTATTCAATACATGCGACCTAAATACGAGACATGTTTGCTGTTTTACAAGCTCATTACAATAGCATGGTTCACAATTTAATTATACGCGTACGTAACAATTACAGAAATAAAATAATCGGCACATTAATTGTGAACCCACCGACCTTTTAATTGAGATAATCTGATAATTACTTAACGAGGCTGTAAACTCGTGACTGTAGCCTGTGGGCTATTGTTTGTTTGTTTGTTTGTTTATTAGTGTTTAACGGCCTATCAACAGCTAAGGTCATGTAAGGCCGGGCAAACAGGTTCGATCCCATTTTAACCTGCTGCATTGGGGGGAAAATCCCAAAATCAGGATGGAATATTTACATCGAGAACAAATATATTCAGCCCTGAAATTAGAATAACCTGACCTGGTGCCAGTTCCATACCACACCAAGTCACTTGGCCCCTTCCCCTAAAATAGGATTACAAATAATCGTAATACTCACATAAGGGGTATAACCAGATTCAACTGTCACATACAAAATGCCAAAGACGTATGTGAGGGCCAAACCAGGTCTCCAGTCGGGATTCCGGTAAGGATGAACCCTGATCGTTAAGTTACCCATCGCATGCTCCCACCTGCCGTGGGCTATTGTAGCAGCTCGCGGTAACTACACAGCACACGCGAAATGTGTCATATGCTCTTTGTGACCAGTGTAGACCTTAGACTCAGATTACATTGTGAATCTGCACTATTGCTATACCCCTTGCGAATCTGCACTATTTGCAATATCAACAAAAAAAACAACACATTCTGGTCTTAAAAGAGTGCTCCAGCTGATCGAGAAAGTTCCACAGTGGCACAAATTACTTAGGGGCCTTTCTCCCCATGTCATCTGCACTCTGTTTATTGGGAATTACACATGTCGACATGATAAAACACAACTGGGTAGCCGAGCCCCCGTTAAGGTGCGTAATTTGGGGGTACATTTCGTATTTCTCCATACAAATGGCAAGTTGGGAGTGCTTTAGAATCGTCTCATGGTGTACATATGCTTTCAATATGGTGATAATGGTATATACTAAACAAATCCAAGAGTTAATGATGGAAAACATACATTTCCTTAACTGGAACTAGAAAACCCCTCTAAACCGAAAACCCCTATAAACCAAACTTTTCAGTCTGTCCCCAGGGTGTTCAGTTTAGAGGGGTTCCACTGTATAAATATCAAATTACTTGCAAAACGTGCAGATCCTGATGAGACGGCTCGTTACGAGCCGGCTCATCTGGATCTGCATTTTTTGCATAAACCGCTATAGCGGGCTCTCGGGTTCAAAGGGTTAAGGGAAATGGTCAATTTGATGTGGGAAAAAGACACCATCCATCACCCGAAGTCTTCCTCAAGGCATAACACTGCCAATGTATTTTTAAAATGTCAAATTTCTCTCACTAATCAGTGTATAGCATGTAATAAATGAATGTATTTATATTACCAGGCTGTGTCGCAGAAAGATATTCCTCACAACAATTTCTTCTTCTACAATGGAGTGGATGGTGGCGGACTCGTCGACAAGATCGGCAGCTGAACTGGACACCGATTGCCTGGTAACCTGTTCACTCGCTGTGTTCGATGGCAGCATAAGGGTATTTGTTACTGTGGCTCGAGAAAAAGGGCTTACGGGATTTCTGAGTAGTGTACCCCCACCCCGTGCCAAATACTGACTATGTTATCACGTCTCGTAGATTATTTAACAGCAAATAAAAACTGATCTCAATTGATATGTTTCTATTTTAGTGTTGTCACTTGGAAAGTGAAATGTAATTTTATATTCACTCTAATTTGAACCATCAATAGATGTATTTCCCATTGAGACAACTTTTGGCTGACAGTTTAATTCCTTAAAATATGACTGTGACTGGAGAAATGGGACAATCTATATTGCTTGTTAATAGAAGCATGGCTGTTTTTATTGATTGAATGACAAACAGTGCAGATCCTGATGAGACTGTGTGGATGCTCAAGCTGATCTGGATCTACATTGGTCGCACCATTTCTCCAGTCACAGCCACAAACATGTTTGCTGTATGAAAATTTAAAGTTTAATCAGAATTAAAATTACAAATGATCTATTACTGTATCATTTGTTTTATTTTATTTCAGAATATGACAAGACTTGTGAAATCGTCAAGTTATCCATTCCGCCACAAGTATGAAGAGAATTCATGTGATCACCTATAAATGTTTTATCTTCATGGAAGTTAATTTTGTAATGACTACTGTCTGTTTCCTGCCCAAATTTTACGGCTATATAAACAATGTAAAAACAATATTTTTTGTGATAATATTAAATTAAAGCAAAATTTAAGAACGAGCCTTCTTTCTGTTTCGTGAAATTTGGTCAAATATTGATTTTATTGCTAAAAGACAGTTTCCCCATGTTAAATCTCCATAGACACTATGAGGATTTAACATGGGGGAAATTATTTAGAATTTAAGTAATACTGGACCGATTTTCGAAATTTAATTTTTGTTTTCTTAGATCATTTCCAAGCTATATAGCCAGGTTTCGGAGTCTAATTTCGTTTTTTGACTCCTCCCACAGCTCCTCCACCTCCTTTTCCCCCATGTTAAATTCCCATAGACAAATTAATTGTTCGTAATAAAATCAATATTTGACCGAATTTCACGAAATAAAAAGAAGGCTCATTTTGATAAAATATAATATTCTAAAAAATAAATTAGTTTTTGCATTGTTTATATAGCCGTAAAATTTGGGCTGGTTTCGTGAAACAGACAGTAGTTTGATCAGTTTGACCAGTGTAGTGTAGCTTCCAACTAGCTCGTGCATACTGCTCACAAGGATTTACATCTTTCTGTCATCTACAACTAAAGTTACAATGGTGTCGGCTAATTCTGCCCACCTTTCCAAACAAATTTAAATGTAATTAACATTCCCATATTCAGTCAAAATTCCCTGAATATTCAACGAAGTTTAAAGAAGTCTGTGCAAGTAAAATGTCACAAGTAAGTGACGTAAATTGTGTGATGTATGACATCACATACGTGTTTGCAACGTCACATTTTTTTCTGCTAATGCTGCGCATCAGTAGCCTATTTCATCAACATTGCAAAGTATACTTTTCTAGCAAAGTATACTTTGAGGGAGTAATCATTTATTTTTCCCGAAATGCATTATTTCATATAGAACTACCAACTGCATATATTTGATGATTAAAAGTATGCAGAATTATTATACTGAATTTATTACATTATCACAGCCATTTTGGCTGTGATAATGTAATAAATTCAGTATAATAAAAATTAATAAATTTATCCTAAAACTGAAAATTTCTCCCTCAAAGTATACTTTGATAGAAAAGTATACTTTGCAATGTTGATGAAATAGGCTACTGGTAGTGTAAACAAAAATGGCAAACAGCATACTGGATCAGCATAGCAAAATTGGTTTTAAACTTGAAGCAGAACTATCCATTGACATCATGGCAGGTTAGTTTCTTAGTTGAACAGTTTTTTTCATTAAATAATACAGCTATTCAATCAGCAGGGTCTGAGGATTTTACACATTTTGACTATATTCTGAATAACGTTTTACCAAACTATTGGAATGTGATAAAATTGTGCCACAGTGTAGCAATTAATCAGCTTGTTTATTCCGAAATGCACATACATCTGCATTTTATTATGACGTACGCAAGGCTAAATTTGACGTGAATTGCGCATTAGCTGATGCGCAGAATTAGCTGAAATGACAGTATCCCAAAGCTCATACTTTGGATTATCCGGCTGCATACGTCCATTTGGTAACTACACGTCAGAAATGAAAAGTTTTGGAGGACGCTGGCCAATGTAACTGACAATAAGTACAGTATTCATGTTGTTCCACCAGTTATGCTATGCATTTTGGTATACCATGTGAATGTAATGTGTTACATCAGAATGATATTTACTTATCTGGACAACTATTGTCAGTATTGGTCAAATCTAAACAAAATGCATTTTCTCTGTAACGGAATAGTCCAAAAATTAGTGTGGAAAAATCAATGCTGTATATGTGGTGGAGGAAGTTAGAAATGGTAACCAATGTGCAATGATTGTGTAATAGTATGGTATATTTATACTAATCGACTTGTCTGTGCATTTGTCATGTTGTCATAAACTTAAACATTGTTTACCTGCATGGCGTCTTGATTTTGCTTGTATTTCTGTAGCCGATTTCACCAACATTGCAAAGTATACTTATCTAGCAAAGTATACTTTGAGGGAGAAATTTTCAATTTAAAGATAAATTTATTAATTTTTATTATACTGAATTTATTACATTATCACAGCCATTTTGGCTGTGATAATGTAATACATTCAGTATAATAATTCTGCATACTTTTAATCATCAACTATATGCAGTTTTTAGTTCTATACGACGTAATGCATTTCGGGAAAAATAAATGATTACTCCCTCAAAGTAATTTTGATGAAATCGGCTACAGGTCACAAAGGATGTTGCAACAGACCACATAGACACCAGCTAATGCTGGGTCTAGGTCGCAGGTATGTAATGATTGAAATGTCCTCACAATGTTTGTGACCTGGATCAGGATATGTATTTCGGCAATGTTCGCTGCTCAATACTGCTCACACAGTTCGCCAGGTCTCCAGATAAAGTATGTATTGGTATGTTTTACGCATGTAGTTTAGCTAAATATGCATTGATGTTTAAAAGTGGGAGTTCAAAATATTTAAGAAAATTCTCAAATTAAGGAGTTTAACGTTCACTTTTTGAGATGAAAATATCAAACACTTTGCTTTTTCCAGCTCAAATAATTGAATTTTCAAGTCTGCTGTGTTTGCTTCTATTTTTATCAGAGAAACCTGTGATAAATTCAGTAATTCATTTGCAGAAATGAACATGCATTGAAATAGAAAATTGTGTGTGTACTATATCTTTAGACACAAAGCTTATCTGAAGCTCTGTAGCCTATTTCATCAACATTGCTAAGTATACTTTTCTAGCAAAGTATACTTTGAGGGATTAATCATTCATTTTTCCCAAAATGCATTATTTCATATAAAACTAACCACTTCATACATTTGATGATTAAAAGTATGCAGAATTATTATACTGAATTTATTACATTATCACAGCCAAAATGGCTGTGATAATGTAATAAATTCAGTATAATAAAAATTAATAAAAAATTTCCTAGCCATTCAGTAACTCAAGTACATGTACATCTCTGTTTACAAAAAAGTTGAAATGACTACTGGAATTTGTGTTAAAAGTGTTGAATCATACTGGCCATGCCTCGACTGGTGTATATTGAACCAGTGTCACTTTTCTTACCAATCTGTTTCATTGCTATTTGTCCATACTCTGAGATCCAACGCCTTTAACCCTTTCACCCCTATAAAGTAACTGGACTGGAGTCGGATATGTTAATTTTGCAACCAATCCAATTGTCCAAAAATGATTTTCAGACTAGTCCATTTATGAAAAGGGGGTGTTTTTGTTGTCAAAAATATGAAAATTACTTTCAAAAAGTGCAGATCCTGATGAGACGGCTCGTCACGAGCCGGCTCATCTGGATCTACACGTTTTGTCAATACCACTATTCAGGGCGAGGCCTGTGGTGTTGAAAGGGTTAATACCACTCTCATTGAGCCCGTCTAGAAGACAGTCACGTTGCTTGTGAATCTGGTCTAGAAGACATCGCGTCGCTTCTGAGTCTGTAGCCGATTTCACCAACATTGCAAAGTTTGTTTGTTTATTGGTTTTTAACGGCCTATCAACAGCTAAGGTCATGTAAGGCCGGGCAAACGGGTTTGATCCCGTTTTAACCTGCTGCATTGGGGGGAAAATCCCAAAATCAGAACGGAATATTTACATCGAGATCCAACATATTCAGCCCTGAAATTAGAATAACCTGACCTGGTGCTAGGTCCATACTGCACCAAAGTCACTTGGCCCCTTCCCCTATTTAAAAGAAATACCGGTAGGATTACTCTTATAAGGGGTATAACCAGATTCAACTGTTGCATTCAAAATGCCAAAGACGTATGTGAGGGCCAAACCAGGTCTCTAGTCGGGATTCCGGTAAGGATGAACCCCGATCGTTAAATTACCCATCGCATGCTCCCACTTGCCACCCACAACACTGCAAAGTATACTTTTCTAGCAAAGTATACATTGAGGGAGTAATCATTTATTTTTCCTGAAATGCATTATTTCATTTAGAACTAACAACTGCATATATTTGATGATTAAAAGTATGCAGAATTATTATACTGAATTTATTACATTATCACAGCCAAAATGGCTGTGATAATGTAATAAATTCAGTATAATAAAAATTAATAAATTTATTCTTAAACTGAAAATTTCTCCCTCAAAGTATACTTTGCTAGAAAAGTATACTTTGCAATGTTGGTGAATAGGCTACTGGTCTAGAAGACGTCATGTCGCTTCTGAATCTAGCACGGCAGTGTTTTAAGTTACTTGAACTGCTATGTCGTTAGTATTGTCTTTTACTGCACGACCAGAACGCCTATCTGCTGTATTTGTGTCTATACGACTAACGTCACATTCTGGTATACTGTCCGTGTCCCTGTTATATGCTTCCTCATCAGTTAGCTTTTCACTGTCATTTTGTATGCAAAATATTTCCATTTTACTTCTTGTCTTGAAAACAGCGAAACCCCTACAATAGTATAAGAACGAAATGAACTAGGAAATGTTCGCCTCGAAAACTGTAGTAAACTACTTGCTACCGTTTCCAAGGCGAGCCTGTTAATTTAGATGTAAAAAAACACTAGCCTGGTATTATATTTATCAGATAACGTGACATAGAGAATACAAGGCTAGTGGCTTCACACATTTTACTGATCCTACTGCTTTTGTGAGGGGGCCAACTGATTCTGGTGTGGCGAGGACCTGACATCAAATCAGGATTATTCTGATTTCAGAGCTGAATATATATATTGTAAATATTCAGTTCTGATTTTGGGATTTTCCTCCCATTTGTACATGTACTTGAACATGTAGATGTATTGTACAGGTAATATATGGGATTTAGTACTAAACCCATTGACCTGGCCTTAAATGACCGTAGCTGTTTATAGGCTGTTAAACCCCGACAAACAAACTCGTTACCTGATAAAACAATATACATGTACATAAGGCCTACAAGTTCTTATCATTTGTCATTTTGTATGTGACAGTTGAATATGGTTATACCCCTTATGTGAGTAGTACAATTATCACGATTATTCGTAATCCTATTTTAGAGGAAGGGGCCAAGTGACTTTGGTGTGGTATGGACCTGGCATCAGGTCGAGTTATTCTAATATTCCGTTCTGATTTTGGGACCCCCCCCCCCATGCAGCAGGTTAAAACGGGATCGAACCCGTTTGCCCGGCCTTACATGACCGGCCTTACATGCCCGGCCTTACATGCCCGTATCTGTTGATAGGCCGTTAAACACCAATACACAAACAAAAAACAAGGTCTTACCCCAGGAATGACAGACTGAGCAGACAGTAGCCGGCCAGGACTAGGAACACAAATCCGTTGAATATCGGCAGGGTTGCGGCGTATATCGAGTTGTCCGTGATGGCTGTTACAAAACTGCAAATCGTCTGCGCAGCCGCAATGCTGGCAAACAGCGCACCTGTAGACAGCCGAGTGGAATCACGGTGTTTTGTTATTCTGACATAATGAGTCAATTTAGGGCTGCTACGTACATTCTGCATTATGAGTTCGTACGTATCGACTCAAACTCTATTATGTCATAAGTATGTGTATCATTGGAAGTTAATTATGGCCATACAAATAAATGTTCCCGTGCAATAAGAACGCTACTTGTACATGTAGCTGGACACCATCTTCATCTTTTTTTTTTCAATTTTAACGCCATATTTGGTTATTTACATTTTTGAAACTATGAGAAAATGCAGTGTAAATATAAGTAATAAAGACACCATCTTGCACTGAAATAGACAACCACGTATGTCAATTGACAGCGCGATACTTTATCATGTTCTGTCAAGAACATTGCTAATCAGCTTACATTCCAATAAGCCCCGTTAACGTGTACGTGTTTATTATCGACTTGGCGAAACACATTCATGTTGCTTCTAATGAAAACCAGTAGCTTTATTATTTTCTGTTAAATACGTTTATCACATTTCTGAGACTTTACACAAAGATTGAATTTGCAATAAAATTGATTGAACAAGCCGGTAGCTAAATTCAACTACTGAAACTGCTTGATATTGAATGTGAGCATCGGGTTCATGTTCAGTGTCATTGCTTAACATAGATGGGTGAGGTATGTTATGTTAATTATTTTACTCCTGAAGATCTACGTATATGAAGAATAGTGAAACCGGTTTTATGGAAAACATAATCACAAAATATACATGTATATATAAAATGACTGCTTTGTTTTTATAATGTAATATATTAAAATCAGTTGAATGGAATGGAATGGTGAAGCACCATTCCATTCCATTCAACTGTTTTAATATATTTCATTATAATTAGGTGGAAAACTAATCATTGTAACTCATTTTCGTATGCTACATGTATCTATCTAGTATGCATTGACCGACGTGAGTATTTGACTTGTCACGCGTCCGCAACTACCAACCTTGTCGACTCTTGGACGTCATAGCAGACATCAGACTTCTTATCAACGGTGTGGAGATATTGTTTAATATTGCTGGCAGGGCGACTGAAACGTATATGTTGATGATGCATTACTAACATGACATGCCATATGCAGTTAAGGTATACATGCATATTGGTAGTTATGTTAAAAATGCATCGCGGACGGTGTTGCTCTTCTAAATCACGGTGGGTGTCTGAAATGGGCTCTACACGTACGCATTGCATTACGGCTGGTTATATACAACATATATCTTTGGCCTAGCCACATCGTATCCACAACTACCCTATACTGTGATAAGGTCTGTAGGTTCATCAATGCTTGGTGTCCACGTTTGAAAAGAAGCCGGCTTTACATTAAGCGTTGACATCAACCCCTAGTGTTCACCAGTTTAGAAAGTCTATGTAATTTGTTATTCGGAGACCAACGGTACTGGTAATAACACGTCCGAAATGGACTAACTCATTCGGGCCTGCATTGTGGACATTCAGCGTTGATGTCAACCACTAGTGTTCACCAGTTTAAAAAGTCTGGAAATTGTTCTTCGGAGACCACCGGTACTGGTAATACAACGTCTAGAAATGACGAAGTTATTCGAGCCTGCATTGCCGTAGGTCTAATATTTATTGCGGGTTACTTAAATACAGCTACGTTACAATTAATATACATGTATACGACCGATCCCCATATTTACGACCTTCATCGAGAACTGTTTCACAAACATCTCGCCAGGACAGCGGTGCATTCTCCGGCGTGAAACCGTGTACGCCGCTGCGGAGTGCAGCGCCGTGTGCCAATGACATTTGCGAACGGTAACTCGTGCAATCTACTCCCGTACCGTCCGCCTACGGTCGGTTCGGGAGTAGATTGCAAGAGTTACCGTTCGCCTTGTACTCGTCAATGCCAATGGATCTCGTGAGAGAAACTACACCTTCTGTACATATTCATGCTAATCGACATCTTCTTAATTAAAAAAATCACATGGTGCGTCTTATATGACTTACCGAAAAACAGCATAAACCCTGTAGTGGCCAAACCCTCGACGACGAAGGAGGCGCCATTGGTCACCAAACTGATCATGGCGATAACGAGGTCAGATAGACATCTCTGCATGAGCTTCAAGGCGCTTATACCAATCACGTTCTGTCCAAATGCCAGCACCGTCGCAAAGATGCCAATGGTGGAAGGTGTCCAACAGAACGGCGAACCTGTAATGGAATAATGATGTGTTATGGCTGAAACATCTGTATGATAACTTTGCATTAAATCAGCTAGCAGTGACTTAGTTCTGGCTTTAAAACGGGTTATATGGAAGTAAATGGAATCGGACAATATTTTTTTCGACGGTGCGCTCAAGCACATGCCACTAGCACACATGGAAGACTTTTTGTAATGGTCATTTTTTTGTGTCACAGGTCCGAGTCTTCCACATGTGGCCACTAGCAGGACCAGTTGTGCCGACTTAATGTGTGTATCGCTAGTGTTGTCCATTTTGAAAAAAAAATGCAGATTACTTCACTAACGTGAACGTGCGAGGAACACGTACGTTATTCCGTAAACAATGGCCGATAGTATGTGTTGCCATCACATGCAGATATTTTCATTTAATAGGTAAAAGACAGTGAAGCACATCGCCAACAAAATAATGTAGGTGCGACTTAGATTATATTCTACTTTCAACACGACATATCTCAATAATGGTGTTTGCAAACAGTGTATATTCAGATAAGCCGACACGTGACGAGCCGCCTCATCAGGATCATCACTTCGTGCGAGTAACTTTGATAGTTTGCGGGAAAAACACTTTTTTAATAAATTGACTACAGTAAAATCTGTGATTAAAGGTCGGCCATGGGAAGAGAAAAATCTGGCCTTTGTTCACGGGCGGTCTTTGTTCACAGGGTCATTTACATGTATATAGTAATTGAGTAATGGAGAACACAAACACGTGGCTGCTCTAGGTAATTGCTATTCGGAACAGGTTCGCATGTTATCTGAAAATAATAATTTCTACAATTGGTGAGACGTAAATAAACGATTTATCTGTGACGTTGGGATTGATCCGAAAATTAAGTACATTCCAGTTGTTTAGGGTTGAAATGGTTAATATAGTTACCCAGCTGGTACAAGGCTTCTATCGACTTCCTGTGGACACCGATCATGTCGGCGAACACGAAGCCGCCCAGCAGGAGCAGGAAGCCGACACGTTTACCCCGGAAGTCCGTGCTGGCATAGAAGGAAAATGGCCGCTTCAGGGCCTGCAGTATTGGCGGCCTCTTCACTCGCTCCGCCGCCGCCAGAGATTCACGTACGCAGAATATTGCAATCAACAGAGCCAGCAGTTGAATCAAGGTGGCAGTAAGCATGGGTATAATGTACCCGTATCGCTCTATGTAGAAGCCGACTACCAGACCAGCCGCAGTACCGCCGAGAGAGATCGCAACGTCACACATAAATATCCCTAACGATCGCTCCTTTCCAGGTCTTGTCACGTCAGCCGCGTATGAATACGTAACAGACAATAGGCTGTACGACGTTCCTGTTAATCCGTAAAATGCGTTAGCTGCTACTAAGTATATAAATGCGCCGTCTAAATACATCACTAACCCACATAGAGCTATATTCGTAAATACGCTAAACGTGCTTAAAATGAACAAATATTTCCGTCCATATGTATCCGTGTATAATGTATAGATCAAAGTAGGCAAGAAGGCGGAAGCTTTAATGGACATCGTGTTATACATTTGCCAATGCGCGGAGTCCTGCTGGACGTGTTGGTATTTCTCGTAGGCGGCATCAGATTCATTCACCTTTCCGCATGTTGTATTGTACTCCAAACTGGAGTTGGCAAACATCCGTATTTTGATTGTGTGCTGAATCCATTCGCTCACCGAATATGATTGTATCCATATGGCAAAGTAGGACAAACCACCAACCAGGGCCACAAATATCAGTCGCCGCATAAGGCCTTTGTCTTTAAAATTATCATGTTCTTCCGCGTTAATTGGTTCCTCCATCTCATTCCTGTGCATAACGGCTAGATCCACATGGCAACAGTGACGAACTTCATGCCATAAATACTAGATTTGAGTTCTCTTGCACAGTCCCCTATTAGATATTGGATTAGAATTAAAAACAATCGTTTGGACGATCGTTCTTTGAGTACTTCATTGCTTGAATAGCGATTAGCGTAGGCCCCTACGTCGTATTTCACATTGGAACCTCTCTACATCGGACATACTGAGGACCCCACTGTGATTAATTTATATGTTTCACTGTAATTTATTTCATTGTCGTGTCTATTCTTGATTGAACATGCCACAAGTTGTCCACGGAGTACTTAATTACAGTGGAACCTCTCTAAACCGGACACCCTGGAAGGCCACATGGCGTCCGGTTTAGAGCGGTTCCACTGTAATATACATTTGTAAGTGTTTGCACGTGATACACAGATCTGCATTTGATTGGCGATTGTAATTATCCGAAGAGATTAACACACACTGTACCTCTAAATGAAGAAAACAATAACTGCACATTATGTTTGTGTAGGAAATAATCCACATGTACTTGGTTCTCAAATGTACCCGATTTATCAGTTTTCAAATGGCTACTGATACGCAACTGGTCATGATAAACATGTTCTATTGACCTTGTGACCAGTATAAACTATAGATTAGGCTGCGCATCCGTCTACATTTTTCACTGTAGGGTTATGAAAACATTCCTGATGACTTTAATGAAAAACTATGGTGGCATGTTTCTGCCATCGCCATAACATGATAATATGATGATAGCGATGCCGTCATAATACACCTTATTAGTCGTCTTAACCACATAATTATCGCGTCAAGACGTCTTACTAACTAATCAATACGAGATAATTTGGATAACTAACGCGAAATCTCATCAAAGACGTGATACTGCCCACTTGTGACATCGATTTTTGTATTTTTATTTATACACTTTTTCTAGTCGAAGAAAGACAGTATCGCGACTTCATTAATACATTCAAATTTCACCTTGATCAGTTAGTAACTCGTCTTAGTTTAAACAATATTTATTTAAAATAATATATATGCATCAAAATATATATAAAGTAACAGTGAATAAGGATTAGAAAACAAGCTCACAGAGCTTATGTGAATTCTTCTCCTTGAGTAAAGCATCAGTAAATGGGACTGTGGCAAGAATGCATATAATGTATACATATGTAAGTTTTGTTAGATAATTGAAGGGAAAACAAATCCCAAGCATGCGCTCCGAACCATTGGCAATGCATTCAATTGAACTGTTATAACGATATACGACTAGCATTTGTCCTGCTATTGACAGTTTACAAGATAATCGTTACAAACCGTTCAGTCGCAGGGGCAGTCTCCAGTCATATGCAGTGATACGTTTAGAGGCAATACTGAATTGTTGAACCCTTTGGAAAACAAGGCTGTTTTCATTGTCCATTACAAATTCGCTGCGTAAATTAAGTTATTAAGGATCGGTGGACAAGGAAGAGATGACAAATATCGTTGTCTTTGATTTGTATAAAGGGGACATGAGAGAATGTAGTGATTAGCATTTTCGATTGCGCCACAGGCGCATATGTAGCGCTATGAACTATTGATTTCCGGAATAAGTCGTAGTTCAGCGCGCTACGCCCTAGCCGGATACGAGTCAGGAGAATTTGGCCTTGTCGATTAGTAGCTGTGTAGTAGTAGGTTGCTGGTTTACGCAAGTTAACATTTAGTACATTCTTAAACGAGTTAAGGGTTGGGCTGTTTCTTGCATTCGAGGATAGGAAATTCCATTATTTTATGGTAGATGGAAGAAATGAATCTTGATACAGTTTAGTACGTGTGTGTATTAATGGAATGTCTTCGTCGTTTCTTAGCCTGTACCGAGTTTGTGTTTGTTCGGTGATTAAATTACTCAGATAAGTTGGTGTCATATTGTGTTTCATTTTGTAGAATAAAAGTAATTTGTGTTTTCTTCTTCGTTGTTCGAGGCTTTTTCCCATTGGGTTTCTGTGTAAAGTTTGTCTATACTGCATAGTTTAGTGGCACCAGTAACAATTCGTGCGGCCTCAATTTGTATGGATTCTAGTTCATTTGTTAGTTATATTGAACAATTGTCCCAAGTACTATCGCTATATTCAAGCAAGGGGCGTATGATGGAGAAGTATGCTTTTTCTAGTGACTTTTTATTTAATGTAAATTTTAAACAGCGAACCAATCCAATGCGTTGCCAGGCGCGACTAATGACCGATGAAATGTGAGGCTGCCATTTACCAGTATCGGAAAATACGATACCTAGGTGTTTATGAGTTTCAACTTCTTTTATTATGGTATTGTTCATAAGAAGGGGAGGAGTAAGTTGTCTATTCTGTTTTCTGGATATCAACATAGCCTGTATTTTATTTGGGTTAAAGTCTACAAGCCAAATCGTCGACCAGTTATGTATTTTGTCAAGGTTGTCGTTTAAATACGCGAAGCAGTGATTGGTTCCTCAACTATAAAGTAAAGACTTGTGTCGTCCGCGAATAATCGTATGTTGGAATTAATCTCATTAACTATCATGTCATTAATATAGATGAGAAATAAGAGTGGCCCTAAGATTGAACCTTGTGGTACACCAGCATTAATATTTTTCTGCTCAGAATGTGTGTTATGTATTACGACACGCTGCTATCGTGTGGAAAGATAGGAAGAGAACCATTTATGAAGGGTGCCGATAATACCAATTGATGAGAGTTTCGCTAGTAATCCCCGATGCAAAACTCGGTCGAATGCCTTTGAAATGTCGCAGAAAACTACCCGAATGTCTTTACCTTAATCTAAAGCTTTGCAAATATCGTTGTATATGTAAGCAAGTTGATTAGTTGTAGAATCACCACGTCTGAAGCCCGATTGGTACTTGGTTAATATGTTGTTGGCAATTAAGTAATTATATAAGTGTTTGTGGATACATCGCTCCATGATTTTACCAATACAACTAAGTAGTGATATTGGTCGGTAGTTCGTGGGATCTGCCGGGTTGGATTTCTTATATATCGGAGTAACATTGGCCATGTGCCATGCCAGTGGGAACTGACAAGTAGATCAATATATTAAAAAAGTTTGCTAGGGGTGTTGAAAGTTGGTTTACACCTTCTCTCAACAGTCGAGGGCTTATTGCGTCGGGGCCTCTTTTACTTCCTGATTTGATATAACTATAATTGGTAGTGAGTTATTAGTACATGTATGTGTTGCTAACTGCGATGGATTTTTGTTTTTATCATCTACGTTTGATTGTTTACAAAAATGTTAATTCAACAAGCTTGCTTTGTCTTTATCTACAGACGCGGTTGTGTCGTTCTGAATTAGTGTTGGAATCTGATTACTCAAATTAGCACTGGTTATTAAGGATTCAGTCATTTTAAACCAGTTTTTAGCTGTAGTATTGTCTTCATTAATTTTATCTATTATGTATTGTTTATAGTCATGTTTTGGCTTTTCGTATATGTTTTGTTACTTCATTTCTCTTGTTTCTGAAAGTTTGCCAAGCTTGTTCAGTGTTGAGGCTTTTCGCTTTTTTGTGAAGTCGTCTTCGTTGTCTGATTGTTTTTCTTACATTGCTCTTCATCCATGGTATATCGTTAGGGCGCATGGTTACTATTTTATTAGGTATATACTGTTTTGCTGCGTTTATTATAGTAGAACTAATGTTGCTGACAGACGTGTCTATATCATTTATTGTTATTTTGCTTTCCCAGTTTGTATTATGCAGTTGCTGTCTATATTTATCAAAGTCGCCTTCATCATATTTCCAAATGTGGCGTTTGAATGAGGTGGGCTTAGGTTTAGGGAATGTGAGAACTACTACTATCGGCGAGTGGTACCTTAGTAAGTCGTCTTGACGCGACTTACTAACTGATCAAGACGAGATAAAATGTCATACAATCGATGTCACTAGTGGGCAGTAATATGACTCGATTTTCTGTTAGTTATAGCGTCCAATTTATCTTGACGCGATAATTATGTAGTTATGACGACTTGTAAGGTCTATTAAGACGACTTAGCTATCGGGTTATCACGTTAAGTAGAAGGCAGAAATAAGCCACCATAGAAAACCTTTAAAGTCATATCTGGATCTTCGAGTGTGTTTACTGATTAGGAGGTACCCGGTAAATTACTCAATAAATCACTTAATAGCGAGTCACGAGAGCAAGGGTGCTTATATGTTATGCGACCAGTGTAGCCCCAGATCAGCTGCGCATCCGCTGATCAGGGCCTGCATCGTTGACTATTCAATCAATGCAACACCCATAATGCTTCTAACGTATGATTGTTTTGGTCCTTAGTATGCTTCAGGAGTGCGCTAGAAGATCAGAAGTTTGAATATTGTCTGGTTACGACAACTGATTGTTGATAAAAGGGTATCAACACACTACTATATACTATATACCGTTAAAGATACAGATTAATACACTAATTTATGTACTACATAAAGATTACGTACGTGAGTACCAGGGTACCCTATTCGGTCGACCTACGTGCACGTGTACCGCCTTCGTACGTCGCGATGAGCCAAGATAAATCGAAATCGTACCCATTCGATGTACTGAATAGTTCGTAGTCAATATAACGTCGTCATCAGGAGTGATATCGATAAGACCAAATGTACTGTACATCCAGTGAAAGCATAACAAGAGGTCATGACTGCACCAGGGTGTCAAGTTTATAGATGTTCCACTGTAATTCAGGCATATAGGTACCGGAAAACGGGTATATGTGGTGTGCGATCACGAACAGACGTTAGCAACGGTGAGAGATGACAATAAACACATACACTTTAGCGGACATGGATTGTATGGGTGTCCGGTTTAGAGAGGTTCTACTGTATTATCTCTAAATGATGATCGGCATTTTTTTTGCGGGCACACTGATTGATAACTCGTGCATCTGTTATATTGAGGCAACATTCTCGTCGTCGATTGATGCCAACTGTTTATCTTTATGACCATCGCAGTTATATAGAATAAAAGGTTAGTTCCGTGAATGGGAAACATATCTGGCAAGGCGTAGGAAACATTACAAGTAGCTTTGAAATGCAAAAAATAACCCCAGCCGCATCCTCAAAATCGGAGAATCGACTAGTATGACAACCGCACATATTCATACGCAGTGATTAGGTCGTATTGACAGGATATCAAAAAACACTTTCACGGCATTTGACGGCACATACGCACTGTGTTGACGGGATACAATGGTTTTAATTGCATTTCTGTATTATCTGAGTTGCATTGTGGGATATTTTCTCAGTTTCGGGGAAGGCCAGTGTTGCCAGAGACCCAGGGTACCAGAAACTGCCATGATACTGTCTGGCACTGCAGGGAGTTCAATGTATATATTTGTAGGCACAGCCAACTACATGCAGCCAACGTTAACCCCTTCAGTTACAAGGTGCATGATCACGTGGTTACAACAACAACAACGTCACCCACTCCAAAGAAGTATTATTTTATATTTTCCTTAACATGCAACGGATTTTGATGAAATATGGCGCAGCAAACGCGTCTTCATGAGCTGCATTTGGTGGTCCAGGGAGTTTGGCACAGACTTCTGTCGTTTTTGCGATGAATCGATTTCCGTGTCGGAGACACGGAAATCTATTCTTCGCAAATACGACAGAAGTTTGGGCGAAAATACAGAGACCACCAAATGCAGCTTAACAAGACGCGTTTGATTGATATTTCATCAAACTCCGTTACGTAATACGGACACTATAAAAGAATACGTACTTTAAATCAGATGGATTCTGGAAATGTCAGTACTTGTTGTTGTTGTTGTTGTTAGTACCACGTGAGCATGCACATTGAGTTATTAGGTTCCCAGGAATTGATGTGAGTACATGTTGTGTATGCTTAACGTGTACATATAGTGAATTGACATCGACAGTGGATGTTGATAGTCAACTACATGTGCAGATGTTGGACACAAGTAGCTTCCCACTCATAGACTTGTATGTATTTGTAACTGTGATTGTTAGCATGTTACTTCAACTATACTGTACATATTTTAATGAAATAAAATTAATTGAGTAGCCAAGATATTTGCGCCGACTTTGATTCATATGCGTATTCACTATTCAAAATAGTTTACAAGATGCATGCAGTTAAACATATGGGATTTATTTAGAAATTATGTTCCCATCAAACATTTTATACTTCATTCAAATTGGTAAAGTTTGTACTGAGCAACACATTTGAGAGTAAAGATGGAACTACATGTAAGTATATGGGATTTTAACTTTCGGGAAATTTCTTCTGTCCACCTACTGCACATGGCACCACCATCCATGACGTTACCACCCACTCCATCCTCGGGGTATACACTTTTAAACGTCCAACTATATTGGCTGAAGGCCGGAAGGGAAGGCCAGAAGGCCTTCATCCAGTATCGTTGGACTTTGAAACGTTTATATCCCCGATACTGTCTCCAAAAATGTCGTTGATTTATTATAATTCCAACCGAATTATACATGAAAGTGATTAAAATGAGTTTATGTCCATCTTTTCATAGTTATTTTCCAAATAGCAACAAACGTTCACCTTGAATGGATATAATACCAATTTCGAATCGATAAACACTCATCAGTCCTGAAATCCATTTCACCAAAATTGCTATGCATACTTATCTAGCTAAGTATACTTTGAGGCAGTAATCATTTATTTTTCCTAAAATGCATTACACTGCAGGCCCGTAGCCAGACCTGTTTGAAGGGGGGGGGGTCGTTTCGAAGGCCCAATGGGCCTGAGGTATATAGGGGGGTCTAAAAAAGTGGACCTCGATGCTAAAAAAGTGTACTTCGAGGCTGGGCGGGGGGGGGGGGGGGGGTCGACGGCCGCTCCGACCCCCCCTGGCTACGGGCCTGTACTGGAAGCTCTCTAAACCGAACACCAATAACACACATGTGATTTTATTTTTGATGTGTTTCTTGGTCATTTATCTCAGGTGACAATGCCTGTAAGTCTGTTCGTGATCGCATAGCAGACAACTATAGCCCGGCATGATCAAAGGCATGATTTACAGTGACACCTCTCTAAACCGGACACCCTGGGGATCTCCCAGGGTGTCCGGTTTAGAGAGGTTTCACTGTATTTCATATAGAACTAACGACTGCATATATTTGATAATTAAAAGTATGCAGAATTATTATACTGAATTTATTATATTATCACATCCAAATAATTTAGTGTAGTAAAATTTAATAAATTTATCCTTAAATTAAAAATTAAAAATGTTTCCCTCAAAGCGCACTTAGCAAGATAAGTATACTTTGCAATTTTGGTGAAACCGGCTACTGGAGTTTATTGCTATCTGGGGGAAGTTTCACTAAACTTCTTACTACTAAAATGTTCGTAAGTGCAAAATTATGATATTCTGTAAATTCACATGAGCAATGTTTTCTTGTATACAATTATTGTATTTACATTTATTGAGTATAGGCTGCATATGCAAATCCAAATGTAAATCCATCAATTGAAATTTCCAGACGATCCTAAATTTGCACTTATGAGCATTTTAATCGTACGAAGTTTAGTGAAACGGCCCCCTGTATCCTATTTCACCAACATTGCAAAGTATACTTTTCTAGCAAAGTATACTTTGAGGGAGTAATCATTTATTTTTCCTGAAATGCATTATTTCATATAGAACTAACAAATGCATATATTTCATGATTAAAAGTATGCAGAATTATTATACTAATTTATTACATTATCACAGCCATAATGGCTGTGATATTGTAATAAATTCAGTATAATAAAAATTAATAAATTTATCCTAAAATTGAAAATTTCTCCCTCAAAGTATACTTTGCTAGAAAAGTATACTTTGCAATGTTGGTGAAACGGCCCCCTGAACTCTCGCCATATGCCCGGATGTAGCCACTCTCGGCCAATGAAAATGATCTAGGGCCCGTTTCAGTAAACTTCGTAAGACTAAATTGTTCGTAAGTGCAAAATTGTGATGATCTGTAAATTTCACATTAACGATGTTTTCTTGAAAACAAGCCTATGCTCAATAAATGTAAATCCATCAATTGAAATTGCCAGACGATCCTATTTTTGCACGTACGAGTCGTACGAAGTTTAGTGAAACGGCCTCATGAACTCTTGCCATATGCCCGGATGTGGATACTCTCGGCCATTGAACATTATCAGATCCGTGTACATTATTTGGAGTCGGTACGTTACTTCAAGTGTTCACTCCCGGGCATTCCTTCGTCACGGAACTATTCGATCGCCTTCTTAACAGAATAAATATCCTGAAATAGAACAGAAATGTGGTTGTGGCAGGAGAAATGGGGCTTACCAGTGTAGCGCCTGATCAAATAGCACACTCATGTAACTGATTTATAACGATCTATATTGCTTGTTAGAATTTCACATGGGGGGGGGGGGGGGGCTAAATAGATTTAGTTAAATACTTCAAGTATATGAAAAACATATGAATTGCATATGGAATTCATATGAAACTTTCATAGATTTAAAAGCATTGTACATGGGTCTTCAAACAAAATTCTTATGATTTGCATATGAAGTTCATATGATTTGCATATGGAATGCATATGAAGATTTTTCATATCTTGGAAAAGTCGCGGGAATACTGGACGAAGGCCGGAAGGCCTCGTCCAGTATTCCCGTGACTTTTCCAAGATATTGGCTCACTTTATATCATTTGCATATGAAATTTCCATATAAAATTCATATGCAAAACATGTGAAATTCATATGCCACACATTTTGTAGTATACCGGGTGTCCGGTTGCAATGGACAACGAACAAAATACATACCATATAAGAATCAACGCGACAGATGAGATTCCAGCTAAAACGATGAAAACGAATCCATTGAAAAATCCAACGGTGGCCGAATATACCATGTTATCTCCAAATGTGGCTACCAACCAACCGAAATTCTGAACTACAACGAGACTGGCAAACAGTGCTCCTGAAATGGAGAGATACGGATCACACTGTTGCTGCACTCCGAGAGGCGTAAAATGTTTCGCGTCGAAATAGACGCTGAGTGCATGACGAATTCCTATTGAGCTACATGCAGAATATACTGCATATACATATTTTCGTCCAATAATCGGCGCAAATGCGTTCATGCGATAGCTGTAAGAAGAGCTGAGTGGCATTTCGTCAGGAGACCGGTGCACATTTCAACGTGAATCAGTTTACGTCGGCGCGGAGCTGTTCTCCACGCCGACGTAAACTGATTCACCTCGAATCAACGGATCAGTCAGCGTTGTAAATGAACATCCCAGAAGTGCTGACATTCATGATTCAAACTTGCCGGTATATCCAGTTATTAAAATGCAACCAGCACAATATTTGCTACATATTGATAGGCAGATGAACTTCCAGAGCATATTGTAACAGAAAAGAACTTGGATGTAATTATAACACCCATGCAAAGTTAGTGGGTGGGATATATTGCTCAGTTTGACAAGCTAAATATGATATTATTATTGATATATATCGACTATACGTAACTAATATAATGGTAATTTATGCATATATTTTCACTAAAACAACATGTCTGATAGTTTGTATGGTCATAGGAAGAAATATGAGCAACTTGACAGAATTATGGGAAATACAGACATACATGTCTGGTAACTTTGTTGGCAGTGTCTGTCATACTCATTTTTAGGATGATGAAAATGTTTCAATGGCTAATTAACTCCTTTTTCGTAAAGTGTGATATCTTATGAGAGTCGTGACCCACATTATCCGGTATGCCTATGTTTCCTATATTATGTATGTTTCAAGTCTGGCAAGTTGACCAGTTCACGATTCATTTCTGATGGCGGCCTTGTCTGGCAAATCTGCCAGATTTGACAGATCTGGGGCTGCTTATTAGAATGGCTAAATTAAGGCTACTTAATCAAATTTCAAGAGGTTTGGTTTGCAATTAATAATTAATGCGTGAGACAGATATTTACATAAAGTATCCTTTAAATCAACCAAAACAGGATTAAACAGTCTGAAACTGTTTAATCCTGTTTTGGTTGATTTAAAGGATAAAGTCAAGTTGAAGTGACGCTCAATTTTCAATACAAAAACGCAAGAGTCTGCGCAGCAAAATTGTCCCATAACGTTATCAAACAATAATTCCATCACAAACATATTTACACAATTTCCTAACATTTGATTGGCCCGTTGCAAGTCTCTGTCCAAAATTTATATCCCAATAAACTTCCACGCCGAACTACTTTCCATAACCGTGAGGCGCAGTTAAAATAATTCTTAAGAAAACGGAAAATAAACACATTTTATTGATGAATTTATTTCAAATGCTGGAATTATAAGGAATGAATGGCATTTTTGTGGAATTTATCGGGGATATAAACTTGGAAAAGTCGCGGGAATACTGGACGAGGCCTTCCGGCCTTCGTCCAGTATTCCTGCGACTTTTCCAAGTTTATACCCCGATAAATTCCACAAAAAGGCCATTCATTCCTATACTAAACCAGTCTTGATTACCTGCGTAAATGTCACGGTCGGGAGAGAAGATATGTACATGTATCTGTGCCCGGTTGGCTCAGTCGGTAGAGCGACCGCCTTTAAGCGGGAGGTGCCGTGTTCGAGTCCAGGGTCGGGTACATATTTTTCTCTTCCTGTTACATTTGGCGCTCAACGAGGGACCGTGACTAACATATACTCCGAGATTGTCCCACAGATATTCACTGTACCTAAACAAATATATATTTCGAGGACGAATTTCAATTTGGCGGGGAGTATGTCATACTAGTCTCCTTCTATTGCCTGACAAACGTGATATCAAAATACACTATTGTCTGTTTCACGAAACCTGTCCAAATTTTACGTTCATATAAACAATGCAAAAATAGTAAAAAAAATTTACGATAATATTAAATTTTATCAAAATTTAAGAATGAGCCTTATTTTTATTTCGTGAAATTTGGTCAAATAAGTAATTAAATACGAACAATTTATTTGTCTATGGGAAATTAACATGGGGGTAAAGGAGGTAGAGGAGTTGTGGGAGGAATCAAAAAACGAAAGTTTGGGAAATTGACTCTGAAACCTGGCTAGATAGTTTGGAAATGATCTAAGAAAACAAAAGTTAAATTTTAAAAATCGGTCCAGTATTTCTGAAATTCTAAAATAATACCCATGTTAAATCCCCATAGACATCTTCACTCTGTGACACTCTGTGAAAATGTCTATGGGGATTTAACATGGGTAAAAAAAAATTTTTCGCAATAAAATCAATATTTGACCAAATTTCACGACATAAAAAGAATTCTTAAATTTTCATTTAATTTAATATTATCGAAAAATATATTGTTTTTGAATTGTTTATATAGCCGTACAATTTGGGCAGATTTAGTGAAACAGACAGTAGCCAGCAGATATTCTCAATATAATGGCCAAGACGTGTACGACGTAGCAAGCATACCTTGTTGATCAGCTGGTGTCATGGCGGACATAATGCCCCTGATAGTGGGCCGTGTCAGGTACGATAAAACAGCGGGCAGAGCAACTGAAATAATCGGGCGTCACACATGAGGAATAGCAGATACGTGTATACCGTAACACTAAAATATACAATATGGGTGCCCAGAGACAAATTCGTGAAACTGTAAGTACCGCCTAAATCGTTTCTTTTCGTACCGTTTGAGTGTTTTTGTTCATCGCGTGTATATATTTCATTTTGGTTCAACCCACGTTCGGATTACGCTTGTGCTACATATGCTCACAGGTGGAAGACTCGGACCTATGACACCAAAGAAAATGCCTATTACAAAAATCCCATACCCCACCCATTTGGTCTCGTACAGTACCATATGCTATATATATCATATATGGTACTGTACGAGACCAAGTGGGTGGGGTAATGGGATTTATTTTAATAGGCATTTTTTTTGGTGTCATAGGTCCGAGTCTTCCACCTGTGCATATGCTAGCCTAGATAATGTCAGCTATGTGGATGTCGTTTACGTCCTCACGTTTATCGAATAAATACAATGATAATCCAGGTCATTAAACTGCTCGATCGTCACAAAACGCCAGGACAGAATTCATGTGAACTGATGACAGCAACGCGTACAATCCTTTCTAAATATAACAGCCGAACATTTAATGACTAATTTAATATATATTGGCGAAAGCGTCGCAATAAGCGATTAACTGAGACGAAATGCTGTTCTGTCATGGTCGAGAAACTGGGGTAAACAATAACATTTGTTATAGTTCAGTTCACGATGCAAACAGTCTGTCAGGCAGGTCCCTGCAAATATCATGTAGCGAGAATAGCATGTCACGGTTGGTGGAATAATGTAGCGCAATCATATAGAATAACGACTACACAGGTGACTCAAAAACATTCGTATGTCAGTAACGTCTCTAATTACAGTGGAACCTCTCTAAACCGGCCACCCTGGGAGATCCCCAGGGTGTCCGGTTTAGAGAGGCTCCACTGTAAATCATCAGGCATATGAGCACCGGAAAACAGGTATATGTGGTTTGCGAGCATGAGCAGACGTTATCAACAGTGATAGATGACAATAATTCCAGAACAAAAATATTTACACGATTCCCTAACATTTGATTGGCCCGTAGCAAGACTCTGTCCAAAGTTTATATCCCAGTAAACTCCCACGCCGAACTACTTTCCGTAACAGTGAGGCGCAGTTAAAATAATTCTTAAGAAAACGGAAAATAAACATATTTTCTTGATGAATTTATTTCAAATGCTGGAATTATAAGGAATGAATGGCCTTTTTGTGGAATTGATCGGGGATATAAACTTGGAAAAGTCGCGGGAATACTGGACGAGGCCTTCCGGCCTTCGTCCAGTATTCCCGCGACTTTTCCAAGTTTATACCCCGATAAATTCCACAAAAAGGCCATTCATTGCTATAATACATACATACAATTAAGCAAACATAGATTGTATGGGTGTCCGGTTTATAGAGGTTCTACTACAGTATAATTGTACATGGGTATCGCCAAAATTGCCGAATGGACGAAGCCGTGGATGTACTTCATTTACTTTAGAATTATGGGGGCCAGTTGGAAAAGGAGGCTAATATGGGACGCAGCCCCTTTCTTCCACTGATCCCTTCAATTGAGCGTTGTGTTTGTGCTGTTCACTGCGCACGGGACATGCACGGTCACGTGATACATTTCACGAAGCACGCAATAGTTACCATGCGACTATGTGTGTTAGAACAGTTAGAATTAAAGAGCACTCATATTACTGTCATCTAATTATCAGTTAAATTATTTTCTATATCATATCATCTAAATTACACACATCACGTTTCTAACAGCCGCTATTTCAACGGCATTAGCTAAAATAGGAACATCGTGTGAATGCCGCAATTAACGTAACACGTTGCATGTTTATTGAACAGTTGTGTTATAGTATTTATAACGGTGATGCTAGGTGATATATAGAGAATAGTAGGTTAATGCCGTGAATGGGAAAAAATATCCGGCAAGGCTCAATAATTTCTTTATTTCTCATCAGAAGTATATGTTGTGACCACTTATTTGAACCGTCTCGCCGAGACGGTTCAAATGAGTGGTCACAACATATACTTTGGTTCAGAAATAAGGAAAATAGATAGAGAATAGTAGGTTAGTGCCGTGAATGGGAAAAAATATCTGGCAAGGTTTAGGAAACGGGATGGGCGAGGCTCTGCCGAGCACATCCCGTTTCCGTGCCGCGCCAGATATTTTTCCCATTTACGGCACTAACCTACTATTCTATTTATCCCGTCAACACCTACAAATGGCTTTAAAATGCAAAGAAGTAACCCCAGTCACCGCATATATTCATACGCGGTGATTAGGTCGTATTGACAGGATATCAAAAATGTTTCACGGCACCGTGTTTCACAGCACATACGCACTGTGTTGACGGGATAAATATGAATTGTGGTAAACACTTACCCATATATAACATGAGATCCGTGTAAGCGAATGCTTCCAGAATGAATGAGGAAATGTTTGAGATTCCGGCGAGAACATTGATGACTTCATCAGACAGACATTTCTGTAGGAATCGTACTATGCCGATACTCACAGCTCCCTGGGCCATACTGGTCAACGTGGCAAAGTAACCGATTTGCTTTGACTTCCAGCAGAACGGCATGCCCAGTTGATACAACGTCTCTAGTACCCGTCTATGTACACTGGTAATATCATACAATATAAATGCAATTATTAGTATGATGTACAGTGAACGTTTTCCTTTAAACTCCGAACTGGTGTAGAATTTCGCTAGTCGCTTCACACTTTTGTGGATGGGTACGGCCTTCGTCCTGTCTGCCACCTTCAGTGACTCCGGGATGAGGAATATGGCCAGCAGCAGGGCGATGAGCGACAACAGAGCGGCCGTGGCGGCGGGGTAGGCGTACCCCGAGCTGTGGATGTAGAAGCCGGTGGCGAGCGCCCCCAGGGTCGAGTGGATCAACATGCACGCCTCCACGATCGTTATGCCCGCCGTGCGCTGTTTGCCGCCGGACGTGATGTCGGCGATATAGGAGAAGGTGGCGGCCAGAAGACAGTACGACGTGCCGGACAAACCGAACGCCAGGTAGCCCAGTATAAAATACACAAATCTCGCCTGGAAGTAGATCGTCATGGCGGATACGGAGTTGAGAATAAATACTCCGGACAAACTAAGGATGAACAGATACCGCCTGCCATAGCTATCCGAGTAGGACGGGTAGACGAACGCCGTAACAAACCCCGGCACCGTGGACGCCACGGTATTGTACAGCTGCCACCTCGCCGCTTCCTGTTGCACATGCGTATACCGGATGTAATCCGGGTCAGAATGGTTCGCCGTTTCACAAGCAGAAAAATTCGTCTGCATCGTTTCATTTCCAAATTCCCTCTCCTTTATCACGTGCTGCGTCCATTCGTTCACGCTATACGTATGCATACTCATCCCAACGTAATTTACTCCAGTTACAACACAAATTATTACAAATCTCCAAATAAGTTGCCATTGTGACGTCACGGACGATTTGTTCGCTTCCATCGGCATGTATCCGTCGTTATTTGTCGTAACACACGTCATGTTGGAAACACGATTACTTTATGTTTAGTATGCAATATGTTTAATCTCAATTTACGAGGGGTGATCAATTTATGCATGAACTTATCATGATACTTGTTGTTTTAAAAATAGGTTGTCATTAATTTAGCCTATCAAAATACCTAAAGACAGTGGAGGTCAGATATGCGCAGAAAGTACTGATTAGTAAAAACATAGTTTTAATTTGTTTGCTTACATATTGACCACCCATTGTACATGTTTACACGCATAGTATATACAGATATCAAATAAGACATATACTGCAACCACATCTCCATCCACATATCTACAATAGGCCGCGGAATTACACATATAGTCACTATGCGAATGGCGTAGCTCATATCAGCCTACAGTGGGGTCAGCGTGTAAGTGCACACACGAACGAACACGACAGGTTGGTTCCAACCTGTCGTGTCCGTTCGTGTGTGCACTTACACGCTGACCCCACTGTACGTGCATTCGCAGCCTAATCGATGTTGTACTGTACTAGTCTACATTCATTTAGTTAGTGGGAATTCTGTGCACAGAATATGCTGTCAACTTAAGGTTACGGTGCTACGGAGCCCCGCAGGGGACGTAGAATTCTTTTTTTTTATTAATTCGTTCCTACGAAATAACAATTCGTTCCCTCAATGTAACAATTCGTTCCCCCAATTTAATACTTCGTTCCCACGAAATAACAATTCGTTCCGAATTGTTAATTTGTGGGAACGAATTAATAAAAAAAAAAATCTACGTCCCCTGCGGCGCTCTGTACGACGCAACCGTCCAGATTGGTCGCGAAATTTTACGCTAACATACACATATATGTAAAGGCTCTGACATCTATTATGATAGCAACACATGTCACTTCATTGACTTGTCTGATAAACTTGATTACAACAGTCATAGCCATACTCTCTATTTTAATAGCAGATAAATGTACTAAAGAATCAAATATCATTTTAATGGTAAACAGCCAGGACATGACCCTACCGGACGGAGCATGTGATTAAACACTGATTACACTGACTGTAAAAAGCTCGTAACGTATCACTTATCAGTGGACTACTGATACATGTACGTTACAACCAGTTATCTGTTGATGTACCACGTACAAGGGACACACCATGTCACATGTTCTAGTTAGTGTCGCCTTGGCGGGTGTATCTATTATTGGATTTACATTTATTGAGCATAGGCTGTAAGCAGCCTATGCTCAATAAATGTAAATCAAACAATTAAAATTTCCAGTCGATCCTAAATTTGCACAACCCCCTAGTTGCGAACGGTAACTCTTGCAATTAATCCCTTACCGTCCGTACCTTGCTATGTGGACGGTACGGGAGTAGATTGCAAGAGTTACCTTCGCAACAAGACAACCCCCCCATTCCCCAAATGCTGGGTCCGCCCCTGAAATGGATACATAAACATAAACAGCACATGACAAACTTTAATTCAGCATTGTGAGGGTTAAATGTGATATGAATGAGTATATGCAATGAAAAATAACGACAGGTACATGTTGATGGAAGAGGAAGATTCGCCTACCACGTCACAATGGCAACTGATTTGGAAATTTATAATAATTTCTGTCGTTACTGGTATAAATTACTTTGGAATGAGCATACAGGCATATACCGTGAACGAATGGACGCAACACATGATAAAGGAGAGGGAATTTGGAAATGAAACGATGCAGACGAATTTTTCTGCATGTGAAACGGCGAACCATTCTGACCCGGATTACATCCGCTATACGCATGTGCAACAGGAAGCGGCGAGGTGGCAGCTGTACAATACCGTGGCGTCCACGGTGCCGGGGTTTGTTACGGCGTTCGTCTACCCGTCCTACTCGGATAGCTATGGCAGGCGGTATCTGTTCATCCTTAGTTTGTCCGGAGTATTTATTCTCAACGCCGTATCCGCCATGACGATCTACTTCCAGGCGAGGTTTGTGTATTTTATACTGGGCTACCTGGCGTTCGGTTTGTCCGGCACGTCGTACTGTCTTCTGGCCGCCACCTTCTCCTATATCGCCGACATCACGTCCGGCGGCAAACAGCGCACGGCGGGCATAACGATCGTGGAGGCGTGCATGTTGATCCACTCGACCCTGGGGGCGCTCGCCACCGGCTTCTACATCCACAGCTCGGGGTACGCCTACCCCGCCGCCACGGCCGCTCTGTTGTCGCTCATCGCCCTGCTGCTGGCCATATTCCTCATCCCGGAGTCACTGAAGGTGGCAGACAGGACGAAGGCCGTACCCATCCACAAAAGTGTGAAACGACTAACGAAATTCTACACCAGTTCGGAGTTTAAAGGAAAACGTTCACTATACATCCTGTTATTAGCATCATTTTTATTTTATGATGTTACCAGTGTGCATAGAAGTGCTTTAGAAACATTGTACCAGCTTGGAATGCCGTTCTGCTGGAAATCCAAGCAAATTGGTTACTTTGCCACATTGACCAGTATGGCACAGGGAGCAGTGAATATCGGCATTGTACGGTTCCTACAGAAATGTCTATCTGATGAATTCATAAACATTCTCGCCGGAATCTCAAACATTTCCTCATTCATTCTGGAAGCGTTTGCCTACAACGATCTCATGCTATATTTGGGTTAGTGTATGTTTACATGTACGGAGCCCCGCAGGGGACACATATTTTTTTTAATTAAATCGTTCCCACGAAATAACAATTCGTTCCCTCAATTTAACAATTCGTTCCCTCGAAATAACAATTCGTTCTCTGGAATTAACAATTCGTTCGTTCCCTCGAAATAACAATTCGTTCCCTCGAATTAACAATTCGTTCCCACGATATAACAATTCGTTCCCACGAATTAACAATTCGTTCCCACGAATTAACAATTCGTTCCCGTTCGATTAACCATTCGTTCTTTTTTATTAATTCGTTCCCACGAAATTGCAATTCTTTCCCTCAATTTAACAATGCGTTACCACTGATTAGCAATTCGTTCACCATGGGAACGAATTGTTATTTCGTGGGAACGAATTGTTAAATTGAGGGAACGAATTGTTAATTCGTGGGATCGAATTGTTAAATTGAGGGAACTAATTGCTATTTCGTGGGAACGAATTACTAAAAAAAATAATTCTACGTCCGTTTGCGGGGCTCCGTATACATGTACCTGTATTTTATTCTTCACAAGTCATTACCCACAGCAATATCTTAGTTACGGGCAGCTAGCGTGGGAGTCCATGACGCCGTACACTAATGGCAAATATAATCATTCCCGTTTGCACACGTATTCACCATAGTGAGACTGCGTGTTGCGTGCAAGACCCTGGTGCCCGTTTCACTAAACTCCGTACGACTAAAATGTTCGTAAGTGCATAATTATGATAGTCTGTACATTGCACATGAACAATGTGTTCTCGTAAACAACTATTGGATTTACATTTATTGAGCATAAGCTACATATGCAGCCTATGCTCAATAAATGTAAATCCATCAATTAAAATATCCAGATGATCCTAAATTTGCACTTACGAACATTTTAGTCGTACGAAGTTTACGGAAGAAACGGCCCCCAGGTCCGCAGCTCACGGTAAATGTTACATTTCCAAGTCGAAGATAAAATAGAGTACACAAGAGATAACGTCCAGGTTGTAAAAGTTACAACATGGACATCTCTTATGTACTCTTTTTTATCTTTGACTTGTAAATTGTCATTCATGAAGGGATTTCGAAATAATTTCAAACAAATGTTCCACACAATACACCAATGTGTCGCACACCACATCCAGCTCCCTTGTGTAATGGTCAATGACACAGTGGGGGCCTTCCTGTGTCGACAGGCCACGTTTCTTGATTTGTAATTCATTCAAGTAAATGTAGGTATAAATGAAGAAATGATCAGTCCAAACTATGGTCTACGATTAAAATAATACTTATATTATTTTTCCTTTTCGACTCGGGAATGGTCTGTGGGTCAGGAGTAGACTACAGTACTTCAATACTGAAGGTTCGCAATCTTCCATAGTTAAAGAAAAATACTTTTCATAGTATTTACATTCCACTGGTCTGTCAGATGAAACTTTAAACTCTCGTCACGTCCCTGTATGACCTTCGCTTTTGATGGGACGTTAAACCCCATTCATTTCATATTTTACTTTTCGACTCTTCATTATCATTCTTTCCTCGCGTTTCTCATAGAAAATTCTCAGTGGAACCTCTCTAAACCGGACACCAATACCTCACCTGTGATCCTATTTTTTATGGGTTTCTTGGTCATTTATCTCAGGTGACAATGCCTGTTCATGATAGCATAGCACACAACAATGGCACAGCATGATCAAATGCGTGACTCACGCATTTGACCATGCTGTGCCATAGTTGTGTGCTAGTTTACAGTGAAACCTCTATACACCGGAGGTCCCCAGGGTGTCCGGTTTAGAGAGGTTTCACTATATTGTTTAATGTGTAATCTTCAACGTTTCAGTCGCGGTGCCTGCTATTCTATCGTACCTGACCACGCCTACCATCAGGGGAATTATGTCCGTCATGACTCCGGCTGATCAGCAAGGTGCGTCAATTAAACGGTGTATCACTATATGTGGCTGTGACTGGAGAAATGGGCTTACGGGATGTATGACCAATGTAGCTCCTGATCGAATAGCACACGCATATAGCCTGATAACGACATATAGTACTTGTTAGAAGATCTGGATCTACACTGCAAAACACATAAGGCACATTCCTCCAGTCATAGCCACATATAATTGCCCCTGCTTCGAAATTACCCCCACTCCATAGTCGTATATCCGTGTTTGAGTGATACGGCTTTCGAAAATGAGCAGAAAATCAGAACAACAAAAGATTCCCATGTGCCAAAAATGAGTAATATTTTTAATAAACATGACGCAACCAAGTTGGATAAAACATTCAGAACCCATACGGATGTGATTTCCGCAGAGGCTCTGAATTATTTGCCAACTTTAGACGACATGTACGGGAACTGTTGAGTAGTTTTCGAGGTTAACCCTTTGAACCAGAAAGGGGTTTGGTTTGCAAACAGTGCAGATCCAGATGGGTCCCCGTTTCATAAATGGACTAATCAGAAAATTATTTTGTGACGATTGGATTTGGTCGGAAAATTAGCATATCACATTCCATTCCAGTTACTTGGGTTGACATGGTTAATATGCGATAGTTAGGGGAGGTAATCAAGTATCCATAGTTACTATACCCACTGCTACAAAATTGACGTTACCAGTGTGACTTTATCACTCAGTACATACATACGCTCCGGTTGTTTCTGATTTCTACAGAAAAGTCTTCAAGAATATATATTTTCCACTGGCATATGATAATAAGGTTGTGGTTTGATAAACAACAAACCCACTATTCAAACGTTTCCGACTAGGGCATTTATCAAGGATTACAAACAGCTAAGTTGCGTATTACAGTGAAGTCCCAGGGTGTCCGTTTTAGAGATGTTCCACTGTAAATCAGACACCCTAACCCTAACCCTAACCCTAACCCTAACCCTAAGGGTAGGGTAGGGTTAGGGTTATATTACTATGCAAAGGTATGCAAACTTGAACAGGCATTAGCATCATACATATAAACCAATGTACTTCCATAACATTCAGGTACACAGACTGCCTGCGTGTCCGGTTTACAGAGGTTGTACTGTAGCAGTTAACTGATTCATTGATCCGTATACCGAGGCGTTGGCATAGTGATATTTGTGGTTTATTAAGTATACCTTGTATTATTGATAGTTATTGAGTAATGGAAATGTATGTTTATAAGAAATGTTTATATTCTTGCATTTTGTAATTGGCTGAAATATTATTTACAAACCATCTCTCAGTCTAGAATGACCTTCACTTTACTACGTACATTATATCATAACAAGTTCTTATGGTCACTATAATTATGTGACAGCAATTATCTTTGTATCGCCGAATTTTACCGATATTGGTTTAAATTATCCATATTTTCAGTAAATGACAACATATTCATACATGCAGCTAGTGCAGAATTCAAATCGGCAGGAGACCCTAATTTTATGCCAACTTTATCATATATGTCAACTTTATAATGTCATTTACATAAATACTTGCATTGTTTTCTAAATTAATATGGGCGATATACGGCGATATGAGGGTATCTGAGAGACGCGCCCATTTGAAGGAGTCAGTGCAATAAGGGGGCTAACTCTTCCACTGACCCATTTATTCAATGGAACCTCTCTAAACCGGACACACAGGGCCAGGCAATATATGTTTTCCTTAATTTTACGAGTTTCATTTTCATCTATCTCTGATGATAATGCCTGTTCGTGTTCGTAATGCACACACGCATGCATTAACATATGCATATGTCTAATCTACAGTGGAACCTCTCAAAACCGGACACCCTGGGGGCCTCCCACACTGTACTGGGGGCCTCCCACACTGTACTGGGGGCCTCCCACACTGTACTGGGGGCCTCCCAGGGTGTCCGGTTTAGAGAGGTTTCACTGTATGATCTTTTCAGGAGCACTGTTTGCCAGTATCGTTGTAGTGCAGAATTTCACCTGGTTGGTTGCCACATTTGGGGATAACATGGTATACTCGGCCACAGTGGGAATGTTCGATGGATTCGTATTTCTTGTGTTAGCTGGGTGCTCAACCATCGGGCTGATTCTTATGTGGTATGTATTTCTTGTATTATTGTCAGTGCATGTGAATAATTAAGTAGCGATTTTTTATTGGTAAGTTATATTATGCTATATGAGACGCGCCATGTGATTTTGTACGTTCGGACATCTGATTAATTTCATGAAATATGTTTACCAAATTGACAATATGTTCAGTAGGTGGTCAAAAGTTTTCAAAATTTTCAGAGTACATGCATAATTCGGCATGTACTCTGAAAATTGTGTTAACTATTGAATTTATTAATTAAAAATATTGTAAATTTTGTAAACGTATTATGCACATGCCCGAATGTACAAAATCACATGGCGTACCTCATTTACACAATGTACATGTATGTGTCGCTTTTGATTGGAGTAAGTCTGATATGGGTCCGCAGATTTTACAACGAATCACTATATTACCCAAGGTGCATGATCACGTGGTTACAACAACAACAACGTCGCCCACTCCAAAGTAAGTATTATTTGATATTTTCCTTAATATGCAACGGATTTTGATGAACTATGGCGCAGCAAACGCGTCTTCATGAGATGCATTTGGTGGTCCATGGAGTTTGGAACAGACTTATGTCGTTTTTGCTAAGAATTGATTTCCGTGTTGGAGATCACCAAATGCAGCTTAACAAGACGCGTTTGATGCGCCATATTTCATCAAAATCCATTACGTAATAAGGACAATATAAAAGAATACGTACTTTCAATCGGATGGATTCTGGAAGTTTCAGTACTGGTTGTTGTTGTTAGTACCACGTGATCATACACAGTGTTATCGTTTAGTGGCGCCTATTTCAGTGTCATTTAGTTAACTTATACCATTTTAAAAGATTCACGTTTTTTTTTTTTTTTTTTTTTTTTTTTTTTTTTTAAATCATTTTACTCGTACTGAAATAAATATTGGATGATTAAGCTAACATAATTTCTTTTTGAGGTCAGCATGACCAAACTATACATATACTATAATGGAGGTACAGTACTCGCATGTTCAGTATGTCAGGTTGTCATGACGATTCACATATATACATGTATGTTCAGCGCGTGGCCTACCCACAATAGTATCTGCCGTCGTCGAGTGCAGGGGCCCGTTACACTAAACCTCGTACGACTAAAATGTTCGTAAGTGCAAACTTATGATAGTCTGTAAATTTCACATTAACAATGTTTTCCTGTAAACAAGTATTGGGTTTACATTTATTGATCATAGGCTTCATATACATCCATCAATTGAAATTTACAAACGATCATAAATTTGCACTTACAAACATTTTAGTCGTACGAGGTTTAGTGAAACGGGCCCCTGAACACATTAACTGACGTTAAGTACTACTGAATATAATGTCGATTTCAAAACAAAAAAAATATTGTTTTCTCGCATTCCAGAATTTACTGTTTCACTAAACTTCGTATTACTAATATGTTAATATTGAATTTACATTGTATTGAGCATGGGCTGCATATACATCAATTGAAATTTCCAGACAATCCCAAATTTGCACTTACGAACATCTTAGTCGTATGAAGTTTAGTGAAACGGCCCCCAGGTCGACAGTTGCTGGGAGTAGTCACACGAAGTATCTCAGCTACGTACACTGACTTGTACGTTGACGTGAACATAGACCACACGCTAGTATGCTCTATTTCAGGATATTTATATTAGTGAGAAAGAGGTCAAAGACATTGAAGACACAGGAGTGTTTGTCGGTAACTACCTGAAGGAGGAATGTGTGTCTAGTTGCGAATGTAACTCTTGCAATCTAGCTAGCTACGGACGTTACGGGAGTAATTGCATGAGTTACCGTTCGTAACTAGGGGGTTGTCCTATTTTCGAGCTCTTCGAAAAGCACTTTCCTGTGTTTTACGGCATTTAAATATAGACTCCAACTGGTGGTAAACTGTGATCTATGTAACTCCGTGACTGAACGGGGGGGGGGGGGGGGGGGGTGGGATTGCAACCCCGGAGCTCCCCTCCAGATCCGCTCCTGTGGCTTAGAGACATTCCACTGTAAGTCCAGTGTATTGAACTGTCTAACAGACATTTTCGATCATCAACATACATTATTAAATTAGTATATGTGCCTGTGACTGGAGAAAGGGGGCTTATGAGATTCGTGACCAGTGTAGGTCCTGACCAACTAGCACCACACTATTGTAACCTGATATATATTGATTGTTATTACCATGGCGGATGTTACATTGTTAATGGCGATCAGTATATATCCAGATAAGACTGCGAATGCACAGGCTTATCTGGATCTACACTGATTTCAAATCCCATAAACCCGTATCTCTAGTTACAACCACGTATACTGAGTTTAAACTTTATATGTACATGTATAAAACATGCAAACAGAAAACCGTTTAAATGCATAGTTGGATATTAGTATGACAACACATAACTTTCTGCAGTCTACACAGGCGTGTAGTCATGTATTTCCTCTTTCCAACAGTGAACACATATGCACGGATGAGACTACACCCGGATTTAAACTGGAAATGTATTATTTCTTCCCTGCGTATTACATCAGTAATGATAATACATAATTCAGAGCTCCAGATAAGCTGCGTATTTGCGTAAAATTGCCATAAACCCAATTGAAATCGGAAGTAGCGAGTATCAAAAAGCAATAACAAATTTGTGGTACCTTTAACATGTTACAGAAAACAATAAACATACCACAAATATGCATTTTTTTCTTATTTTCCATGAAAACACATCTTGGTATTTCATAAAGCAAACTATTCAATAATGGCTGTCTGTTGATGTGTAAACAGTACTGTGATTTTATTTTACCCAATTAAAATATTGAAATACCCGATTGCTTCAGATATCATGGAGTGAAAATACTCAATTACTAATTCCTTATCTGGAGCGCTGTCATATCATCATCATTTTCTTACGACATACTACTGATCGTGGCATAAACGGTTTATTGGTTTCGTACTCAGTAAAACTACCAATGTAGTCGCATCATGATGACGTTGAAACATTCCAAATGCTACTACATATACACTAATTTCCAGGTTAACCATTTCGATCCTACATACCATAAAGCCAACAAGCCGCCTCATCTGGATCGGTGTTTGTCAGTAGCTTTAAGATGTTAAACATCATCATACATGTATGATTCGTGAACTAGTCCAAACGTGAGCATGAACCAGTATAAATTACAGTGAGGTCAGCGTGTAAGTGCACACACGAACGAACACGACAGGTTGGTTCCAACCTGTCGTGTTCGTTCGTGTGTGCACTTACACACTGACCCCACTGTATGGCAGTTGACATCTTTGAACGTGAAATAGCCCTAATTCCGGAACGTCAAGATGCCTGTATTAAGCAGATGTGGCGTCGCGAAATTAAAGGTACATGCCCACGTGCCAGGTTTTAATATAGGGAGGCATATGTTTTTCGTCCATTCGTTAGATATGACATTGTTAGGGTAAAATAAACAGCCATGAACCATTTCCCGACGATATAATTGGCATTATTATGCTTCGTATATCAAACATGAATTTCCACACAAATGTCAGGGGCGATAACCGTGTTTCCTTAAAATGTTAACTGACGTAACTATTTATTCTCTGTAATTATGTTTGATGTGCAATGATCATACTTTATAATCTGTCGAAAATATTATTTTGTTCAGGTGATTCATTTAATTAGTATATACAAAATAACATGCCTCATTTACATATGAAACTAGCATGATACCACCGCGCGTCACTATCAGTACCATAACTATTACTAAATGATTATATCTGTATAGCGGACACTCGTACTTTTTAAAACTGGTGGAATAGTGACACAATTATATACTTATTTAATTCCTATAAAGAACTGTTTGTGCCTACTGCGTGGGCATGTACCTTTAAGGTAAATTCAGCTTTACATACACTTAATCATATACATGATCTATACTGCTCAAACTAGGTGCTAATTATTGATTTTATATTGTATATCTACACATGCATTTGTTACCTAAAATTTGAAAGTGACATATAGGCCCATAGGGTCAGGTGTTTTCGTCAATATTATATTGTAGATATTCCCTGTTTCGTTTAACACATGTCACTATAATAAACAAATTACTTACTTACTTACTAATATGGCAAGTGCATAGGGCAACAAATGGTATTGCCTGTCAACAGCAATATGCCCGTTTATGCCGGGAGGAGTCATTGTTAACAGCCATCTGTATACATATATTCCACTGCTAGTATTCACTTCCTTTTTATGTATTTCATTTTTGTTTGTTATTTTTTTAATGCATCTATAACTACGGTTTAGAGTGCCTATGCTTCTAACCATCTCACAATCTGCACACCTACATGCATAACAATTTGTTTCCACGACGAAGTGATATACATATGTATATTAGTACATGTAATTGAATTCTCTCCGAAGGGAAGCACATATTTATATACACTGCCGCGTCTCTAATCTTGCGAATATTTCTCAATTTCGTTATTTAAACATGCTTGAAATCAAGCAGCTTGATTGAGTGAACATGAGCTGTGCTACAGCTCAGGCTCAGTCAATCAAATTGCTCGATTGCGAATTTGCATTGCCAATATATGTACAGAAACGTCGATATTAAATATATGCAATATCGTGCATTACTACGAATACAGATGTATATCATACATAATCACAAGGAACAAATGTCCCAACAGGACAATATTAGTCATTCACATGTAGCTGTTCATGAAACCATCGAGTTTAGAAGCGTAGACACTCTGAGGGTAATCCATGAATGGTTGCGGTCTGTCAATTCCGTGGGTTCATTTCATGTCCTGTCGGCAGGCGGGACTACGTACCGGGAGCGGCACCTGGAACGGAATAGAATGGTGATTAACGGTCCATCGACATAGAAGGGTAACATTTAGAGCGAAGCTGCACCTGGAACACATATGTGGTTGTGACTGGATAAATGGGGCCTATGGAATTTGCGACCAGTGTAGCTCCTTATCAAATAGCACGCTCATGTAGCATGTTACTGATCTGTATTGCTTGTTCGAAACATGGCGGATGTTTCATTGATGCAATGGCGAACAGTGCAGATCCTGATCAGACTGTGCGGATGCACAGTCTGATCTGGATCTACACTGGTCGCGAAGCCCATAAGCCCCATTTCTCCAGTCGCAGCCACATATAACAAAAGAAGCAGATAAGAGAAAATCCAGTTTGGACCGCACACCGCTGGTCGTGGCGTGCATATCGACCACCGCTGTGAGTGTGTAGTGTATTTATCATCATAATCTCTTACATTAGTTTCTTCTTTACATGGGTTTACGTGGGTCGTTACGTGGGTTCATGTATCTCATTTGGTTATCTTTTTCTCTAAAATCATTCTACGTCAATCATTAACTGAATGCTTACAACACTTGTGAAATTCTTCTGCATATGAAATATATTAAAGGCAATCTACTGTATACACGTCTAAAACATGACTTCACGCCATTCGAAAACCATGTTTCAAAATTCGGACCGACGACCATCGGCCTGCTTCTTTACTTGGCTATATATCCCGGGTATGGAAAGTGTTCGAGTCAATTCCCACCCTTAAATATAAGCCGAATCATAAGCCAACACACCATGAAATTGCAAGTTGATGAGAATGTCAAGGTACAATCTTCAGTAATCACCATTTCGACGCCACTCAGTTTACAATTCATTTTAAGATATCTAATCGCTGATTTTTTAATTAAGGGATATACCATGGGCTGCTGTGTTTACTGCAGTATGAAAAACATTTGGTCTGTTTAACGTGCGTGCAGTCCGATGCACTCCTCGCAAACTTTAGATGGAAAATAAAAAGCATACGACAACAAAATAATAAGATAGCGGTCTAAGGGTTAAAATGGCAATATATGAACAGTAACATATACATATAATGGTATCATGTGATCTCATGTTGACATACTAACTGAGCCTGCGCCAGCGTTAAACCTTCACGTCGTTATAAGCGACGATTTCCCGTTCGGCTACATGCAGTAGCTACTGCATTTAACACATTTAGTGGCATTTCGTCAGGAAACCGATGCATTTATCGACGTGAATGGAATAATATTACGATTTGTACACTGGACTAATACGCACCTGCCGGCATCTGAGCGCTACTCTGAGCGCCACATTCATTGCATCCACACGTCACCATAGACTTGATATAACCTTTGGTGACTCCCTCTCCAGCACATTCCATGTCAAACTCCATAGGTACCGCCACACCTATAACACATACATGTAGAGAATATCAGACTAGTGTTCGCTTTTAATCATGCCTGACAATACCCAATACCTGGAACCCGTTTCACTAAACTTCGTACGACTAAAATGTTCGTAAGTGCAAATTTAGGATCGTCTGTAAATTTTAATTGATGGATTGACATTTATTGAGCATAGGCTGCTGCAGCCTATGCTCAATCAATGTAAATCCAATAATTGTTTACAAGAAAACATTGTTAATATGCAATTTACAGACTATCATAACTTTGCACGTAAGAACAGTTTAGTCGTACGAAGTTTAGTGAAACGGCCCCCTGGGGCATTATGTCCGAAATGATACATGCGGAACAACAAGATGAGCTTGGTATGTCGTATACGTTTTGACTAATATACAATGGAACCTATCTAAACCGGACAGACTGGGAGGTCACCAGGGTGTCCGGTTTAGAGAGATTCCACTGTAAAACAGACAGATGACTGTTTCAAGACACGCGTGGTTGCTTTGCGATGATGAACAGACATTATTGTTGGAGGTAAATGGCAAAGAAACATCAAACTTAAGTACAGCTAACATGTATATTTGTCCGGTTTAGAGAGGTTTCACTGTATAATTATAGCATATCAGGCTAGAGTGTTGTATTATTAAGTTAATCAGGTAAGGCTAGGAAATGCGTAGGAATTACTCGGTGAGGAATTCCTACCATTTTTGGATGAGCCACATATCAGAAGACACTAGCATCGTATTCTATTTATCAGGTAACAACTGATCAGTAGCCGATTTCATCAAAATTGCAAAGTATACTTATCTCGCAAAGTATTCTTTGAGGGAGTAATCATTTATTTTTCCCAAAATGCATTATTTCATATAGAAATAACCACTGCATATACTTGATGATTAAAAGTATGCAGAATTATTATACTGAATTTATTACATTATCACAGCCAAAATGGCTGTGATAATGTAATAAATTCAGTATAATAAAAAATAATAAATTTATCCTAAAATTGAAAATTTCTCCCTCAAAGTATACTTTGCTAGAAAAGTATACTTTGAAATGTTGGTGAAAGCGGCTACTGTTGATTCAAATGTCCAAGTATGGAAGCAATCCTTCGCGTAATATTGAAGATATTACATGTTGGAGACGCTCTTACAAACGTTTCGACGCAACAAAATGGCTAATCTGTTTCAGCGACATGTCGAAGGCGACCAAGGTCAAGGTCGTGTTAGGTTGTGGCGCGAAGGTTCATACAGTGGGGTCAGCGTGTAAGTGCACACACGAACGAACACGACAGGTTGGTTCCAACCTGTCGTGTTCGTTCGTGTGTGCACTTACACGCTGACCACACTGAACTGATTCGAAACGAGTGGCAAAAACATATACTTTTATATTATTATCGAGAAAATAATAAAATAATTGTATTTTTTTTTCAATAAAAAGTATTGTATACTTGATGGGATATTCATACATACCTGTACAACATTCGCACTGTACTTCCATATCGAGTACGTCGCCATCAGGACCAATGCCCATCACTGGGAGGGGCTTAAAGAGGCTGTTACCGCATGACCCAGCGCAGTAGTTGAAGGTCACCGGATTCCTTGACGTACAGTTACCACGCTTCAGCGTGTCCGTTACCGTGGCGATCTGGCATCGGTTTGGTGTCTCTGTAGAGAAATAGAGAATACCAGGCTACTGTCTGTTTCACGAAAGCTGCCCAAATGTTACAGCATTATAAACAATGCAAAAACATTATTTTTTCGTTAATATTAAATTAAAGGAAAATTTAAAAATGGGTGTTATTTTTATTTCGTGAAATTTGGTACAATATTGATTTTATTACGAACAATTTCCCCATGTTAAATCCCCATAGACAGATGTCTATGGGGGATTTAACATGTGGATATTTTTCTAATTTCAGAAATACCAGATCAAAATTTAACGTTTGTTTTCTTGGTTAGATCATTTCCAAGCTATCTAGCTAGATTTCAGAATCAATTTCCATTTTTTTTCGTTTTTCGACTCCTCCTACAGGTTCTCCACCTCTTTTTCCCCCCATGTTAAATTCCCATAGCGAACTCATTTTTCGTAATAAAATCAATATTGAACCAAATTTCATGAAATAAAAAATAGGCTCATTCTTAAATTTTGCTATGATTTAATATTATCGAAAAATAATTGGGCAAGTTTCGTGAAACAGACAGTAGTGTCTTTTGTTATCATGTTTATCAGGTGAGGCTAGGAAACGCGAAGTAATTCCGAGGCTCGCCGAGGAATTCCTACGCGTTTGAGGTTGACGGTGACATATTTACCTAAGCAACACTCCTATGAATGTTGTAGGCGAACGTTTTGAGATGCCCAACTTCAAGTATCAACAGTGAATAATTAAAAAAAAGTCGATAAGTGTACGTATGTTACGCTACTCGAGTGGTAAACAGTTTAGAGTTTTGTCATGTTTGAATTGTGTCACTTCTGAGACACACGTGACATAATAATATCACCTTATACTATACTAGAATATTTACACCTTCCATAAATTCATAATGGAAACACCCATTCAGGTATTGCGTTTATATCCCAATGCATTACATTAGCTCCACGTGACGGGACGTAGTTGATTGGTTAAAGTTTCTTTGACGTCATTAATCTCCGCTGCACCACGAACAGCGACACAATCTCATTAAAGAAGATGATTATACACTTTAACGCCATACGCTGTTATTTACATTTTTGAAACTATCAACAAAATGCATCGTAAATATAAGTAGTACATCCATGGGCTTACTGTGCTACTAAAACATTTGGTCTGTTTAAAAGATACGACGAGTCCTCCGTACTTTAAACAGACCAAATATTTTGCCTAACAGTCAACTTTACAGCCCATGGTGAGATTCCTTAAATTAACTAGACCTGGGGCCAATTTCACTAAACTTCGTACGACTAAACTGTTTGTAAGTGCAGCTTTAAGATCGTCTGGAAATTTCAATTGATGGATTTACATTTATTGAGCACAAGCTGCATATGCAGCCTATGCTCAATAAATGTAAATCCAATAATTGTTTACAAGAAAACATTGTTAATGGGAAATTTACAGCCTATTATAATTTTGCATTTACGAACAGTTTAGTCGTACGAAGATTAGTGAAATGGCCACCAGGTGACTGATACGTATACGAGAATAAACTACATGTATATCAGGTGATTCTGTTCTGTAATGTGTTTTGAGGCCATGAATCTGTTCATCCAACAATAATTCCAGCACAAAAATATTTACACAATCCCCTAACATTTGATTGGCCCGTAGCAAGTCTCTGTCCAAAATTTATATCCCAGTAAACTGCCACGCCGAACTACTTTCTACAGGTGTGCTGAGAGTGCTGTCAATGTAAAAAAATGGCTGCCGTCTGTCAAAATAAACACATTTTCTTGATGAATGTATTTCAAATGCTGGAATTATAAGGAATGAATGGCCTTTTTGTGGAATTTATCGGGGATATAAACTTGGAAAAGTCGCGAGAATACTGGACGAGGCCTTCCGGCCTTCGTCCAGTATTCCCGCGACTTTTCCAAGTTTATACGCAGATAAATTCCACAAAAAGGCCATTCATTCCTATAATACATACCTTCGGCTGGTTTGCATATTGGACAGCATTTGTCGTCCTCAACCGACAACAGGTAACCAGGCTGTAAATAAATAAATACATACATAAATAAAACATGGCTACCATGGACGCAGATACATGTAATAATCACGTTGCTTATGAACAGCCTTACATCTTCATACACACAGGCAGGTTGAAGTAACTAACTTAAGTCAATAAATGCATTAAATATGGCGAACTATTTAATTCAAACAAAAACATCAATAATTAAAACAAGTATTAACGAATGTTGTCTTTTTACTCTGTGACATGATAAGATTATAAGTTCTTGCCACAAAGTAACACACACAATATTCTTTATTGTTTGCTTTACTTAGAGTAACAAATTAATCCGAATATGATTTCAGTTCGTCAGTGTAACTGTGAACGAACTAATAGTACATAAAGTATGCACACTGTTGTTAGGGGAATTAATACACGTAGTTGATGTCACAGTCGTTGGCCAGTTAAACCAAGTTTATAGTCAGACTAGTTCATTTATGAAAAGGGGTATTTTTTGTTCTCAAAAATAAGAAAATTACTTTCAAAAAGTGCATATCCTGATGAGATTGCTTATTACGAGCCGGCTCATCTGGATCTGCAGTGTCTGCATAAACCGCTATAGTGGGCTTTCGAGTTCAAAGGGTTAACCCCAATAAGTTACACATTACCAGATATAATGAGTATATGTTCGACAGGAAATGGAAAATCAATATTTGGGTATCAGACTGCATTATAAACCTGGCTAATTATAAGTATGCTAGCGCTCCCTCACTTATTGTTCACATATTGGATTTTTCAGGAACTAAATGCTGTGGTCGCTAGCGCTCATTCGCATTTAATTCCTTAAAAATCCAATATGTGAACAATACACAAAATGCATTTTCCATTCGACTAACCTCACAGATAACCTTTGCACATTTCGGCTCCGTGATGACGTCACCGCCGACGCAATACGATCGTGTGCATTCTTCATCGTTCTCCCACATTGCGTAATCCTGCAGCGGAAATAAAGAATTGTTTTTAAATTGGTGGCGATCTTATTTGTGGAAGTGATATTAACCCATTAGCGACGGGATACAATTATAGTAGTATGAAACGTTTGAGGAACAAATTCTCTATTTTCTTTATTTATCTCCGATGTATATGTTGTTACCACTCATTTGAACCGTCTCGATGAGACGGTTCAAATGAGTGGTAATAACATATACCTATATGGAGTAATAAACAAATTATTGAGATTTTTTCAACTAAAATGATTGAGTCCTTAGGCTGAAGTGGGTTAAATACCAGTACACATAGTACATACACGACATAATGGAAGATTGATTCAAAAGCTGACATCGACTGACATATTTATCTGACACCGCACCAAAGTGTCGTTACTTATTTGTGGCTGTGACTGGAAAAATGCATTTCTCTCCATTACATCAATGTAACGCCCGTCATACAAGTATCAGGTATCGTTATCATGCTAAAGGAGAGGGCTATTTGATCAGGAGCTACACTGGTCATACTTGTACATCCCATAATCCCATTTTCGTCCAGTCACAACCATATTTGTGTTTTTATCGAGTTACTAACAATCCGTGATTTTTCAGCTTGCTGAATTGGTTGGAGTTGACCGCTGTGCTATTCTAAACTGCAGTAATTACAAACGGTTTATGCCTGATTCCCCAACTTTTGATTTCCAGGGGACGGTTTCACTAAACTTCGTACGACTAAAATGTTCGTAAGTGCAAAATTATGATAGTCTGTAAATATCACATTAACAATGTTTTCTTGTAAATAATTATTGGATTTACATTTATTGAGCATAGGCTGCATATGCAGCCTATGCTCAATAAATGCAAATCCATGAATTGAAATTTACAGACGATCTTAAATTTGCACTTACGAACATTTTATTCGTAAGTAGTTTAGTGAAACGGGCCCCAGCATTCCTGATTCCACCAGTTTGTTTTTTACAGGTAAATCAGAAAAGGCGAGACCCAAAGCTATAATCTGTTTCAGTAAACTATTGTTGAATGTGTGTGTTAATCTATTTCAAGTGTAGATTATTAATGTCAATTATCATACAAACCAACTACCGACATATTGAACGGAGGCTACGCACCCTCAAGTTGCGACTTGAGAACGGGGAGATCGGCACGATGGAATATCGATGGTCAAGTAACATAAGGCTTTAGCATAGCAGTTACGACCTTATGTTACTAGACCATCGATATGTGGACGAAGCATCGAAGCTGCTGCACGTATATACAATCATTGTAGGAGACGATTATAGTGTGCTGTCAAATGTTTTTGAACGTATCAATGTGCTGTAAAATTATGTATTTGTGTTGAAAATAAGAAACTATAAAATGATTTGATAGTGTGATTTCGGTCTAATCATTGTAGGAGACGATACTATTATGCTGTCAAATGTTTTTGAACGTAGCAATGTGCTGTAAATTATGTATTTGCGTTGAACATAAGAAACTATAAAATGAAATACACTATCATTGAGCTTCTTTTATACATTTCCTTACGTCTTTTTCTAGTTGTAACCTGCTTAAACAGTGGGAAAGTAATACTATTCCTTACGATTTTTCTCATTTCTCCACTAATCAGACATTAATATTGATGTTTTAGTGGGAAAATAAGAAAAACACGACAAGTATCCCGTAGTAACCTGCTTAAACGGCAGTTTCCACCAGGTTTTCACGCCCCAAGCTACATGTATGTTACTACTAATCAACCAACGGGACAAATTCCTGTTTCCCCCACACAAAAAGTGACCAGTTTTTATAAAAGTGGGGGAATCAGGACGACACCATGACAAACTACTGGAAGGAAACGTATGCAATATTTAGTATATACCTACCCATGAGATACATAGTTATACGCTGTAAATAAAAGTCATATGTTCTCATCGATGAAATAAACAACTTCCGATGAAAATACGACTACTTCCGCTATCTATATTCATAACGCGCATATGCAGTGCCGGACTGCAAATAGGCTGCAAATACACATTCATTACCATATACAGTCTAAAAAACTGCTAATTCTCATGGAGGGGTATATAATAAATCAAATATTCATATTTTTGCAACGAATATGACATATACGTTCATCGAGTGGTGTGAAATGTCCATATTTCACGAGTGCCTAACCGGCACTCGTGAAATATGGACATTTCACACCACTCGATGAACGTATATGTCATAACGGCACGAGTGAAATATGGACATTTCACACCACTCGATGAACATATATGTCATATTCGTTGCAAAAATATGAATATCCTCTATAGATTCGTGTAAAAAAGACACAAAAATAAACAATTAATCCAATCTACAATTGGCACCAATATTTATAGACGCAGCCAAAATGTGTTGATCCATCCTCACTGATTGACTTTTGATAATTTCATTTTGGATAATTATTTTCATTTCATTTCAGCGCCACAACGGTAATATGAAAATTATTCAGTTGAAACTTTTAGATACCAGAGAAAATATCAAATTCTATTATGAGAAATTATACTGACTTCGTAGGTATGCTTTTTAGTGATTGCAAACCCGCAGTTCGTAACAACCAGTGCCCGGCTGATCAAAACCTCTGTTCGCTTAATACCGTTACTTTAACAATCCGATAAGCTAACAGAGGTTTTGAGCAACCGGGTCCAGATACCGTGAAACCTCGCCAAACCGGACACCCTGGGAGGTCCACAGGATGTCCGGTTTAGCGAGGTTTCACTGTAAATCAAGCATTTGATTATCTCCAGCCATACTTGTCTGCTATGCGATCACGAACAGCCAGTGTCACCTGAGATAAATTACCAAGAAACCCATCAAAATTATGATCAAATATGTTTCTTCTTGTCCGGTTTAGAGAGGTTCCACTACATACAACTCGGCAAATAAGACGTAAACAAAAAATTGTTTGTTTCCACTAACCCGACAGACCCTATTTTGTCCCTCCGACACTTTTTTTCGTCATATCATTAATTTTTTTATAAAAACAGTATATTTTCATGGTGGGTTAACCCTTCCTACGCTGTTGACGGAAATTGCCGTCTGCTGTTTTTCATTTTTGCTTTAATTCTTAACAAAAAACTGGTTTTGTCGAGAAATATTGAAAATAAAACATTTCCAGCAGACGACAAAATTTAATTCAGCGTAGTAAGGGTTAACATATCCGGTACAAAAAGTGTGTCGTGACTGGAAAAAAAAATTCGAGAAAAAAAAAAGTTTCGCCTACCCTATTTTTTTCCCAGGTGTTATCGGAAACAAACAATTTTTTGTTTGGCCTAATGTACTACATACCTCGTATACACGGCCGTCGTCGAGCGTGCAGTATGAACATGTGGGTCCGTCAACACACTCGCCGTCCCTCATGTAGTATCCTTCATCACAGAGGCAGCCTGATACACACAATATCGTTAGCATCAATTGAACATTCAGATTGCCCTGTGTCTTAGTTGCGAATGGTAACTCTTGCAATCTACGAACGGAGAAATTGGGCTTATGGGAATTTGTGACCAGTGTAGCACGATAATGACCTATTATGAGCATGGTGCGTGGTTTCTTGATGGAATGACGAACGTTGTAGGTGCTGATCAGAAGGTGTGGATGTGTATCCTGATCAGGGGGCCGTTTCACTAAACTTCGTATGACTAAAATGTTCGTAAGTGCAACATTATGATAGTCTGTAAATTTCACATGAACGGTGTTTTCTTGTAAACAATTATTGGATTTACATTTATTGAGCATAGGCTGCATATGCAGCCTATGCTCAATAAATGTAAATCCATCAATTCAAATTTCCAGACGATTCTAAATTTGCACTTACGAACATTTTAGTCGTAGGAAGTTTAGTGAAACGGGCCCTTGGATCTATACAGGCCACAAAATGCATGAGCCCCATTTCTCCAGTTACAGTCACATAATTATGACATGTAATAGTATTGCAAAAACAAATAAGCATTTCAATACATATTACACACTTGTTTGTGAGTATAAAACATTCTAATTATTTTTCTGCCATTGTTCTAATTTCTCATCAAAAGTATATGTTGTTGCCACTCAGTTGACGAGAGTGGTACCCCAATACACTTTGGGAGAACAATAAGAAATATATATTCTACGTTAGAGAATACTAAATGGTGCGAAATCGCCAAAGAGGGTAAAAGTAGTTCGGTATAAACAAAATAGTGCGGGTGTTTTAGGTCACAGACACAGTTTGCTTGCAGATCTTGCTCCATTACTACCCAGTTTTATTGAGCAACATTTTGAGGTGTTTTAACACAAGTTGTAAACTCATTTGTAGCATTTAAAAGCAAACACTGAACCTGTTGGTCACGTGATGTAAATTGAGCTTCCGTGGCCAAAAATGAAAACAATATCGGGGGACATGACGAGGTGTGATTTTACTGTTTAAAGGTACATGCCCACTCAGTAGGCACAAAATGTTCCTTATAGGAATTAAATAAGTGTATAATTGTGTCACTATTCCAACGGTTCTAAATTTTACAAGTGCCCGCTATACAGATATAATAATTTAATAATATTTATTTTACTGATAGTGACGCGCGGTGGTATCAGTCTATTTTCATATGCAAATGAGGCATGATATATTTTAGTTATTTATACTAATTAAATGCGTCCCATGAAAACATTAAATTAAAGACAGATTATAAAGTATGATCATTGCACATCAAAAAATAAATACAGAGAATAAATAGTAATGTCCGTTGACATTTTAAGGAAACACGGTTATCGCCCTTGATATCAGTGTGTAAATTTTACGTCTGATATAACATGCATAATAATTTCAATCAATACGTGGGCTAATGGTGAATGAATGCTTATTTTGCTAGAACATGTATCAGATGATGTCTCCGATATACAGAACATTTCGTGCCTACTGAGTGTGCATGCACCTTTAATTAATGCAGAAGCAGTACAGACTGGCTGCAGGTCATATACAAGTAGGTCCCACAGCATCCATACGAATAGTGAAAGTAGGAGAGACTGGTCTCATTGGATGGGATTTAGTTAAAATATATAGTAAAACTACGCATTGTTCGTATAGGGTTGGCGGCGCGAGCCGTTGTTATGTCTGGACTATATATAATTAGGGACCCGAAACGACAAGAGCAGACCGAGGGGTAACACCGTCGGTCTGCCACGCTGGTGACCCGGGTTCGATTCAGGGTTCAGTTCCCGGGCGTCAGTATTTCTGACATACTTTGTATTTCCTGCTCTACTAGTCCTTTCGGATGGGGACGTTAAAAGGCGGTCCCGTGTATCAGATTTGAAGGAGAGTCTTGGCACGTTAAAGAACCAGAGGGGACTATTCTAATAAGAGCTAGGCTCACCCATCTCCTTCCTTTCTCCCCTTCTTGGGAGACGACATGCAATGTAATTGAGCCAGTGCCGTCGTTAAATCCAAGCATTTACATTTTAGCCGGAACGACAGAGTCGTGGCCAAACTGTCTCCGTGTAGTTAGTTACCTTGGTACACGGTGGTGTTGTCGCAGTCGATGTCGCCCGACTGCGCCAGGTACTCGGCACACGTGTGATACTCGCAGTCCGTGTAACTCGAGTAGAAAGCATTGGCGCCGCAAACCGATTCTGTCGCAAAAAGATATAGAACGGCCATTATAGGAAAAACAATGTTTGCGGACTTTATATGTTTGAAGTGCAACAGTACAGGATGAATAAACATTTTAAGGACGTTGTTTTACAATGCATTGGTCGCAAACCGATTCTGTCGCAAAAATATATAGTTCGGCCATCATAGGAAAAACAATGTTTTCAGACTTTATATGTTTGAAGTGAAACAGTACTGGATGAATAAGCATTTTAAGGACTTTGTTTTACGATGCATTGGTCGCAAACCGAGTCTGTCATAAAATGTAGAGTTCGGCCATTTTAGCAATTAACATGTTTTTACTGCCTGTTTCACGAAAGCTGCCCAAATGTTACGGCTATATAAACAATTCAAAAACATTATTTTTTTCGATAATATTAAATTAAAGGAAAAATTAGAAATGAACCTTCTTTTTATTTCGTGAAATTTGGTCAAATACTGATTTTATTGCGAAACCTTTTTTTTTCCCATGTTAAATCCCCATAGACATCTTCACAGAGCGAAGATGTCTGGGGATTTAACATGGGGAAATTGTTTGAATTTCCGAAATACTGGACCGATTTTCAAAATTTAACTTTTGTTTTCTTAGTTAGATCATTTCCAAGCTATCTATCCAGGTTTTGGAGTAAATTTCCAAACAATTTCGTTTTTGGACTTTTCGTAATAAAATCAATATTTGACCAATTTTCACGAAATAAAAAGAAGGCTCATTTTTAAATTTTCCATTAATTTAATATTGTCGAAAAAAATATTGTTTTTGAATTGTTTATATAGCCGTAAAATTTGGGCAGCTTTCGTGAAACACACAGTAGACTTTATTGGATAATGCATTTTTAAAGTGCAACTATACTGGATGAAGACCTTCTTTAAACCACATTTTAAATAAAATTATAGGGGTATACATTTTTAAAACACCCATACTGGAAAGCCCTCGACCGCTATTGTTGGAATTTTAGCCCGCAACAGTGCTGAATTTAATGTTGTCGTCTGCTGTTTATTTTCGATTTTTCTCATCAAAAACATGATTTGACTGCACTCTAGCAGCATTTTCAATAAGCCATTCAACAACGTCGAACGACGTTACGTAATGCTAACGTTGGATGGATATGTCCATTAAGACTTCATGGAGGGTGTAGGTTAGATACTACTAAATGATTCGAAATCGCTAAGGGAATATGCAAAAGTCGTCCGATATAAACAACATAGTTCGGGTGTTTTGAGGTTACAGACACAGTTTTCTCGCAAATCTTGATCCATTACTTGAAATAAAACACTGAACCTGTTGGTCGCGTGATGCAAACAGAGAGTTCATGGCAAAATAATGTAAACAATATTGGGAGGCATGACGAGGTTTAAGTTGTTTTTCGTAGGAGTAAGTGAACATATTATTTTATTCATGCAGATCCAGCCTGAGTGCAGATAGGCTGTAGATCATGTACAAGTAGGTCCCACAGCAACCATACGAATAGTGAAAGTAGGTGAGACTGGCCTTATTGGATGGGATTCGGTTAAATTATATATAGTAAAACTATTTGGTGTGTTCTAACCTGTACATATAGAACGTTAACGCAAACAGAACAGTCCAAATTAACCATTTCAACAATATAGATTTATCCCGTCAACACAGTGTGTATGTGCCGTGAAACACGGTACCGTAAAACATTTTTGATATCCAGTCAATACAATTTTTGCATTTTACAGCCATTTGAAGGTGTTGACGGGATAAATAGAATAGTAGGTTAGTGCCGTGAATGGGAAAAAATATCTGGCGCGGCACGGAAACGGGATGTGCTCGGCAGAGCCTCGCCCATCCCGTTTCCTGAGCCTTGCCAGATATTTTTTCACATTCACGGCACTAACCTACTATTCTCTATCTATTTTCCTTATTTCTGAACCAAAGTATATGTTGTGACCACTCATTTGAACCGTCTCGGCGAGACGGTTCAAATGAGTGGTAACAACATATACTTCTGATGAGAAATAAAGAAATTCTTGAGCCTTGCAGGATATTTTTTCCCATTCACGGCACTAACCTACTATTCTCTATATACGCAGTGGTGTTTGCAGACAGTGTAGATCGTGACGAGCCGTCTCACCAGCATCTGCACTTCTTGCAAGTAATTTTAATATTTTTTTAGAACAAAAACACCCCCTTTTTCATAAATGTACAAGTCTGAAAACTATTTTGTGATGATTGGATTAGTCGGAACTTTAACATATACAAATCCACACCAGTTACTTAGGGGGGAAATGGTTAATAAATGCAAATGAATGAAAAGTCAGATGTACAGGTCACTTTAAACGCCCAGTAACTTACCCGTGGTGGTATGGGCAGATGAAGTCGTAACAGTGGATGTGATCGTTGTCGCACCTGTTGGAGATAATTATAATTAACAGGCGGGAAATGAATGTCAATATGGGAAATGACAAAACAATAACATGGTATCTTCTTTAAAATAAATGTCTCTGCTTTTATCATCAATTACAATTATGAACATTTTATTTTGAATGTTATATAGCCTATGAGATGTGCACTTTAATTTAAAACTGAACATACCGCTTTCTTACATTTCAGCCGTCAGTTGTTTTCATAAGTGTGACCCGTAAGTGCAAACTTATGATAGTCTGAAAATTTCACATTAACACTGTTTTCTTGTAAATAATTATTGGATTTACATTTATTGAGCATAGGCTGCATATGCAGCCTATGCTCAATAAATGTAAATCCATAAATTGACATTTACAGACGATCTTAAATTTGAACTTACGAACATTTTAGTCGCAAGAAGTTTAGTGAAACGGCCCCCAGTTGGGCGGTGGTCGTTCAATACAGAAAGCATAACAAAATGGCATTTCGCAAAATTACCATAATTTGATATTTTCCCATTTTCATTAAGTCTCATATTAGTTACGTATCATGAGAAAAGTTCAACCTAAAATATTGCTTAGTTTTGAAGATATAATACTTTAGAATGACTTGTCAAGCAGACAAAGTCAGTTTTAGATGTTACGTTCTCAAACCGACGTCACATACCATAATCCCCAATTATCCAAGCACATATTATATCATATTATGATATATTGCTCTGACATTCCAAGGTGTATGATCACGTGGTACTAACAACAACAACACGTACTGAAATTTCCAGAATGCATCTGATTCAAAGTACGTATTCTTTTATAGATGAAACGCATCAAAGGCGTCTTGTTAAGCTGCATTTGCTGGTCTCTGTATTTTCGCCCAAACTTCTGTCGTTTTGCGAAGAATCGATTTCCGTGTCTCCGACGGAGACATCGATTCTTTGCAAAAACGACATAAGTCTGTTCCAAACTCCCTGGACCACCAAAATGCAGTACATGAAGACGCGTTTTCTCCGCCATATATCATCAAAATCCGTTTCATATTAAGGAAAATAACAAATAATACTTTCAAGATTTCAACACTTTCAGCCACTGTTGTTGTTGTTATAACCACGTGATCACGCACCTTGCATTCGGACCACCTATAGCAATGGCTACCCCATACACAATGCCGAATCTCGAATTCATTTTTTTATTAATTCGTTCCCACGAAATAACAATCCGTTCCCACGAATTAACAATTCGTTCCCACGAATCAATAATTCGTTCTCACGAAATAATAATTCGTTCCCACAGGAACGAATTGTTAATTCGTGGGAACGAATTGTTTGTTAATTCGAGGGCACGAATTTTTAAATTGAGGGAACAAATTGTTAATTCGAAAGAACGAATTGTTATATGGTCGAACATTTAATAAACAGAGTGACTTTACAACACAGTGTTTTTCATTATATGTTTAGATATTGGTGGAACATAGAACATTTTACTAATATATATGTATGTGCGTGTTTGTTGACGATATTTAGTAACAACTTACAGTTTTCCAGCTCTTGGCAGCTCATCTGACCATTGGCTCCACAGGTACTGAAATATAACATTAATTTGCTTCATTTTGATTATTTGAACATATTAAAATAATTTTGGAATTTGTAGACACATTTTTAAAATCTAACTTTTTGTTTTTTTAGTTACATGATTTCCAAGCTATCTAGCCAGGCTTCAACCATGTTCAAAACAAAATGTTTTTCTATCCGCCAGAACACTCCGCATCTCCTATTTACCCCATGTTAAATTCCCATATACAAATAGTTTCACATAAAAAAAGGCTGCGAGGGAGACTATGTTATTACTGATGCAAAGGTACTTACATGTAATCAGTTTTTAGATTTAATGCACCTTTAACATGTTTAATAAGGTTTGTAGGACGAAAAACGTGCACCAGACAGTAGTTACTTCCCTTCAGTAGCTTTATCTCCATTTGCTTACATAAATCGATACAAAACCTGCTGTGACCGTGCTTCAGTTTGAATGAACTATTTTTCTTTGCATACGCAGGCAAATCACAAAGTACATTTCCAAGGTGTATTATCACGTGGTACTAACAACAAGTACCGATTCAAAGTACGTATTATTTTATAGTGTCCTTATTACGTAACGGATTTTGATGTAATATGGCGCATCAAACGCTGCATTTGGTGGTCTCTTTAATATTTTCGCCCAAAACTTCTGTCGTTTTGGCGAAGAATCGATTTCCGTGTCTCGCAAAAACAACATAAGTCTGTGCCAAACTCACTAGACCACCAAATGCAGCTCATGAAGACGCGTTTGCTGCGCCATATTTCATAAAAATCCGTTGCATATTAAGGAAAATATCAAATAATACTTACTTTGGAGTGGGCGACGTTGTTGTTGTTGTAACCACGTGATCATGCACCTTGAATCTACTCCATGTACCGTCGTAGGTAGAACGGTACGGGAGTAGATTACAAGAGTTACCGTTCGCAACAATGATTGACAGTGGTGGGAAAAACTTATTTTTGTTAAAACATTGCAATGTACGTTGTGACATATCCACTGAACATTTCCTGGGGTAAGTGTAACTATGTTGTGTTTCAACTTTACAAAATGTGGCTTGAGTACGCCGGGAAGCCCATTAGGGCCACTTCACTTTTTTTTTATCTTTTCTTGAATTTTCGAGATCTTTTCTTGAATTTTCAAGATGTTTTCTTGAATGTTCAAGTTCTTTTCTTGAATTTTCAAGATCTTTTCTTGAAAATTCAAGAAAAGATCTTGAAAATTCAAGAAACATCTTAAAAATTCAAGAAAAGAACTTGAAAATTCAAGAAAACATCTTGTTTTCAAGATGTTTTCTTGAATTTTCAAGTTCTTTTCTTGAATTTTCAAGATGTGTTTTCAAGATGTTTTCTTGAATTTTCAAGTTCTTTTCTTGAATTTTCAAGATAAAAGATTTTGAAAATTCAAGAAAATAACTGGAAAATTCAAGAAAACATCTTGAATAAATGGAAATTAAAAAAAAAGTGAAGTGGCCCTAATGGGCTTCCGATGGGCACTTATTTTAGCTGAAATTTCAGAACACGTGTTTGATTTAGGGCCATTTAAGCCCCAGGGATACGGCTTGCTTCGGCGTTCTTTGGTATTTCTTTGGTATTGCTATAACATGTGCATTGTGCGATTTTTCATGAAATATATTCACAGAAACTGTGATGTTTTCTGTATTTCAAGTTAAATGACATCGAAAGATGACATTTTCATAGCAAAATTTCGTCAATTTCATAGCAAAATTTCGTCAACCTTCTACGTAATTTACGGAAAATATAACTATTTCCAAGAGATATCGCACATGTTCTTAAGCACATGGCGTGCCTCTCATAGAATACGTTATGAACAGCAGTGCTCCAGATAAGCTGCGTATTTGCTTAAATACCCAATTAAAATTGCCAAAGACCCAATTGAAATCGGAAGTAGCGAGTATCAAAAAGCAATACAAATGTTGTGGTACCTTTATTGCTGCAGAAAACAATCAACAGACCACAAATATAGCATATTTTTCAAGCTTATTTTCCATGAAAACACATCTTGGTATTTCATTAGAATTGTCTCCATGGAGACAATTCTAATGAAATACCAAGATGTGTTTTCATTTCTAAGCAAATTATTCAATAATGCTGTCTGTAAACAGTAGTGTGATTTTATTTTACAAAATAAAAATTTTGAAATACCCTATTGCTTCAGAAATGATGGAGTAACAATGCTCAATTACTAATTCCTTATATGGATCCCTGTTACAGATAACAAATCAAATGTTGTTATGCATGCGTCAAGGGCAGTAATCCTTGTATTCACCGGATATAGCTATTTTAGTTTATAGTCATTTTGAAGCAAGCCGAACACCTTTGGTTGACACCTGTGCTATTGTGATTTAACGCACATTGTGTTACTTGCATTCGTTAAATATTTCTTCAATGTATACATATTATATTTATTGAAGATTTCAAGATTTATGCTAATCTGCTAATGAATTTATTCTATGACTAACGGTGAATTACCGGGATTTATTATAGGAATGAAGGGCCTTTTTGTGGAATTTATCCGGATATAAACTTGGAAAAGTCGCGGGAATACTGGACGAAGGCCTTATAATTCCATCATTTGAAATAAATTCATCAAGAAATGTGTTTATTTTCCGTTTTCTTTAGAATTATTTTAACTGCGCCTCACGATTACGGAAAGTAGTTCGGCGTGGGAGTTTACTGGGATATAAATTTTGGACAGACTTGCTACGGGCCAATCAAATGTTAGGGAATTGTGTAAATATTTTTGTGCTGGAATTATTAGTGGAACACCAAACGTTGTATTTTCACTACGGTTTGTGTTCACTCGATGAAAAATAGTTCGATCTTACACTGAAAACAACAAATATTCTCTATACATCTGTGTGTTTTTCAGTCACCAACGTACATATATCAGGGCTCCAGATAAGGAATTAGTAATTGAGTATTGTCACTCCATCATTTCTGAAGCAATTGGGTATTTCAAAATTTTAATTGTGTAAAATAGATTCACACTACTGTTTACACATCAGCAGACCGCATTTATTGAATAGTTTGCTTCTAAATGAAAACACATCTTGGTATTTCATTAGAATTGTCTCCTTGGAGACAATTCTAATGAAATACCAAGATGTGTTTTCATGGAAAAATAAGAAAATATGCTATATGTGTGGTCTGTTTATTGTTTTCTGTAGCATGATACAGATACCACAAATGTTTCATTGCTTTTTGATACTCACTACTTCTGATTTCAATTGGGTTTTTGGCAATTTTAATTGGGTATTTACGCAAATACGCACCTTATCTGGAGCTCTGCATATATGGTGAAACCATTTAAAATAAAATGCACTGCGGTAAACACCAGTCAGATGTGGCTATGACTGGAGAAATTGGGCTTATGGGATTTCTGACCAGTGTAGCTCCTGATCAAATAGTACACACATGTAGCCTGATAACGATCTGCATTGCGTATTAGAAGCATGCGGATGCACATGCTGATCTGGATCTACACTGATCCAAAACCAATACGCCCCATTTCTCCAGTCACAGCCACATATATATAGGTTAGCGAGCTTGGAAAATACCGTCGAATTTCTCCCCGGGCATCATCGGCCAAAGAACTTGGAAATTTATTTAAGTAGCAGTGATATTAGCTACGAGAGTTGCCTACGAGAGATAGCGTAGCGGGGTTAGCAATTTTGTTTCTAGTGCGATATCTCATGAAAATTATTTACAAAATTTACGATATTTTCAGTAAATGGCATCGAAAGTTGACGAAACCTTGATAGCAAAAGCAGAATATAATTCCGCGTTAGCTACGAAAATTACGTCATTTATCTACGTCATTTACAGAAAATATCACAGTTTCTGTAACTATATTTCGTGAAAAATCGCACATGTTCCCGTGGGTACAAAGTCACATAGTGTGTCTCATTTACCATTGTGTACATCCTCTGGTTTCCTTTTCATTGAGCGGCAGCTGGTTGCCGGATGTGCTATAACACGGGCATTTGTATGTTTCGATACATTTGCCATCGAGCCCGATCACCATGCCCTGTTGGCACACACAGCCTGGCACGCACTCGTCCTCCGATTCCGCGTCGCAGTACGTCTCTAATCGCATATCACTGCACGCAATACTACCACACTTGTTGGAGCAGTTGGATGGAACCATGTTCTCTTCTTCGCAAACCACCGCTGAAATAATGTTTAAAAATCAATATGTGTTCATGCCCCACCACGATAGTGTAGGGCAGAGCTCCAAATAAGCTGCGTATTTGCTTAAATACCCAATTAAACTTGCCGAAAACCCAATTGAAATCAGAAGTAGCGAGTATGAAAAAGCAATAACAATTTTGTGGTACCTTTATCATGCTGCAGAAAACAATAAACATACCACAAATATAGCATGTATTTCTTATTTTCCATGAAAACACATATTGGTATTTCATTAGAATTGTCTTTAAGGAGACAATTCTAATGAAATGCCAATACATGTTTTCATTTCCAAGAAAGCTATTCAATAATTGCTGTCTGTTGATGTGTAAACAGTAGTGTGATTTTATTTATTTTGAAATACACAATTGCATCAGCAGGAATGATGGAGTCAAAATATTCAATTACTAATTCCTTATCTGGAGCCCTGGTGGAGGGGACATTCAGTGTTATCATTGTCCGTCCGTCCCGTGCGTGCGTGCGTCCATCCGTCACAAACCTTGTAACTCGTAACACTTTAAACCATAATAGAGACTTGAACCTTACGGCATGTACATGTAGGTGCTGCAAGTTAATTTCGATCTTTTCATCCCCCCTCCACCACCGGTCATGGATTACGTGTAGGTCCGTCCCCCTTTTATTGTGTCACGTATGTGGCTTAGAGTGAATAAAATGTATTGTATATTTGCATGTTTCCCTTGAACTCATAGCACTTTTAAACCGTACTACATACATGTTTCATTCTTGATATGTACATTCCTTATGATCTGTAGATGCGCAAGATGAATTTCGATGCTTGATTCGACAGCAGACCATGGATTATCTACCCCTGTTGGCTTAGAAGTTTCCAATTTTGCCTCGGTTACTGTCTCGGCCAATTACACTTACATATTTCGAGTACAAGGTGCCAGCTGGATAATCGACTAACAGAGCTCCGATAAGGTGCGTATTGGCGCATTTTACGCACTTATTTTAGCAGAATACGCATTGATTATCAAAAGTGGGAGTACAAAATACTCACAGCAATGTGAAAATACGCATTGATTTTCAAATTGAGTAGTGAAACTGATGTCGTAAAGTTTGCATTTTGTAGCTCAAATAAGTGAATTTTTAATTGTGTTTTATTTTCTATCATTTGTTCCCTATTTAATAAGGAAGAACATCAATAATATATTTGTAAAATTAAATACGCATTGAATTTGAAATATGGAACTCTACTACTCTTTAGATACAACACTTATCTGCAGCTCTACACTAAGAAAACTATATAATCGCAGTGCAGTAGCCCATTTCATCAAGATTGCAAAGTATACTTTAGTAGCAAAGTATACTTTGAGGGAGAAATTTTCAATTTTATGAGAAATTTATTAATTTTTATTATACTGAATTTATTACATTATCACAGCCAATTTGGCTGTGATAATGTAATAAATTCAGTATAATAATTCTGCATACTTTTAATCATGAAATATATGCATTTGTTAGTTCTATATGAAATAATGCATTTCAGGAAAAATAAATGATTACTCCCTCAAAGTATACTTTGCAAGTAAAGTATACTTTGCAATGTTGATGAAATAGGCTACTGGGGTTCACTTACGCATCTCGCACGTCTCGTCAACGTTGCACGTGACGACCTCCACGTCGTCCCCGTCACAGCTCTCCTCTTTACACTCGCGCGTCCGTTGCCTAGTACCCGCGTGACAGGGCTCCGTCGACGTACACGTCGTCCAAGACGTCCAAGTGGACCACATAGGCGGCATCGTGACTGTAATCGATGGCACATAGGAGCATATGGGCATATGAGCGCTGTACGACATAGTTTCTAACATGTACAATTTATACAAACGGGTGTTTCCAGTAATGATATTCCGATAACAACAACCGGTGAACCGGTAATACAATTTTCACGACCACAATGCAACTTTCCAGTACATCGAGTGTGGCCCTTAGTGCTCGACAGTAGTACATACTGAAGAAATAGTGCGAACATTTTGCTCGCTTTGAGCTAATCTTTTGTGGTTATTGGTGAACTGGAATTATTAGAAGTAAATAAACATGAACTCTGTGAAGATGTCTATGGGGATTTAACATGGGGAAATTGTTTTTTCACAACAAAATCAATATTTGACCAAATTTCACGAAATAAAAAGAAGGCTCATTATTAAATTTTCCTTTAAATTAATATTAACGAAAATATAATGTTTTTGAATTGTTTATATAGCCGTAACATTTGGGCAGCTTTCGTGAAACAGACAGTAGGCACCTCATTGTGTCTAATGTAGTTGTGTTTCATTGTAATTTATGTCATTGTCTGTTCATAACAGAAAATGACGAAAATGCCATCGAGTGCTTAATGACATTGGAACCTCTCTAAACCGGACACCCTGGGGGACCTATTTAAAGAGGTTCCACTGTAGCGAAATTTGAAGAAATATTGTCATGGGCGGATTCAGGGGGGGGGGGGGGACCCGGCGCGCGCCCCCCCCCCTAAAATTCGCCCAGTAAAGATTGTTTACAAGTTACAAGGCACGTTTCATGTCAAGTGCCATGTATTCCATGCATTTTTCTGCTCCGCTCCGCTCGGTCGACTATTTTGCAATACTTGACTATATTATCGAACGAGCTTAGCTCGTTCGATAATATAGTCAAGTATTGCAAAATAGTTACGCCCCCCCCCCCTAACCCGAAATCCTGGATCCGCGCCTGACTGTTACTCAGAATAGTACTATTGTTTTACACAGAATTCCACAAGCGCGTCTGCTAACTTGTACGAGTATGTTATATGTATGTATACGCGGCAATGTGAATCGGTGGGTGGGGGTCGGGGTGGTTGGGGCGTTTCACTAAACTTCGTACGACTAAAATGTGCGTAAGTGCAAAATTATAATAGTCTGTTTAACGTTTTCTTGTAAATAATTATTCGATTTACATTTATTGTGCATAGGCTCAATAAATGTAAATCCATCGATTGAAATTTCCAGACGATCCTAAATTTGCACTTACGAACATTTTAGTCGTACGACGTTTAGTGAAACGGCCCCCGGAAAACTGACTGTATGACTCATATTGTCATTGGTTTCCGTTGTTTGCACATATAGCGCGTGCTGTTTGCATATGGCTTTAGGCAATGCTCATTCCGGGGCCGCGCGTAATGGAAGTGCCTTCATGACGTCACTACGCGGAAGTGCCTTCATGACGTCACTACTTCATGACATTCATGACGTTCATGACGTGGCCCCGGAATATGAATACCGAAAATTGTCTACGTGAATGGGACGATTTATAAAAGTACTGAAAATACTGAATATAATGCTCAAATTACATCAGTTTTTTGTTGGAAATGTAACAATAACGTTTGATCATGTCCAGCAGTGTGCAAACGTTTGCTGTGGCCCTCGGGAACTGTTTGCACTTATATTGTCATTGGTCTGTCTTCACATGTGTTCATAATCCAATGATGAAATGTGCTACACTTTTCAGTTTTGTGTTATAAGCTACGGAGCCCAGCAGGGGACGTATAATTCTTTTTTTATTCGTTCCCGCAATTTAACAATTCAGTCCCACGAAATAACAATTCGTTCCCTCAATTCAATTTAACAATTCGGTCTCGCGAAATAACAATTCGTTCCCACGGGAACGAATTGTTATATCGTGGGAACGAATTGTTAATTCGTGAGAACGAATTAATAAAAAAATCCATGTCCCCTGCAGGGCTTCGTAAGAAACAGATAACAAATCGGATACATCATAATCGAACATAAACAAAATATGAGTTGTTCGAGAGTAAATGTATGCGGAGATGTATCTTGGATTATCATCATAAGGCTTTAATGGCTCACTATTTTGCAGATACCGATTGGGAAAATGTGCAGGTCATTGTATGACAATTATATGTCTATTGCCTTCGCTATCAGCACAGATGGAGACCAAATCTGCTCATACCGGTATTCTGAGTAGTAGTGTGGGAGCCAAGTCCAAATTTGTTGGGCTACCCTACCCTGGCCCCTCCCCCTCATTAGAGGATTTTAATTGTTAAATTAGACATCTGAGAAAAAGAAACCTCTAATATCACTTTCCTTGGGAGTGGCGAAAGCATAGGATATACACTTAAAACCTGATGGTTTAAACTACATGCGTATGTGTATGTTAGAGCATCGGTACATTCTACGCATATTTGATTGTGTGGACACTATTGCCACAGACAGCGAAAGACAGGGACCGATAAATATATGTTGTGACCACTCATTTGAACCGTCTCGACGAGACGGTTCAAATGGTGGTCACGACATATATTCTGAGCTCATATACAAATATTTAGGATTGTCCACAAATAAAATGGCGTATCCTCAGCATGAAATGGGTTAACGATCAATTAAATTAATTGGAATTAATAATAAGAAATATTGGAGATTATCGATGACATTTCTATTATAATGGACAATATCTTAGTAAATTAAACTATGTTGAATGGCATTCAACTCCAAATCTGAGACGCCATCCATTCACTCAATTTTGCTATCAATTCGTATGGTGTGTGTATATCACAAAATCTGGAAGTATATACTATTATATATCTGTCTTGTTAAGCTGTCTTTCTGATGTGAGCAGATCATCGAATGAATGTCTTTAACTAGTATTACACTGTCAAACATGTTAATAAACTACATGTGTATGAAATGGCGCCAACGCCTAATTCGAAACACCACCCTTCCATTCTAGTATTTGTATTGTCAATATGGTTTCTTTATACATTTGAATTAGAGGAGTATGTGCTTGATTGAATAACATTAAACAGTTTAAATTAAAGACCAAGATACACAGAATGTGATGAATGAACACACGACGGAAACATGAAGATAACACTCGATATCTAATGCTCGTAACGTGACACGGGCTTAGACGATAGTGTTTGCAGTACTCACTTGGTACAGTGGACGTTGGTAATGGACTCGTAACAGTTGTGGCCGAAGGAACACTGGGAATGCCAACTGTTGTTACGGACGGTGCAGTAGCTGGCCCAGTTGTTATAGCTGTGTTGTAAAACATCATTATGTGTATATATATATATCTTAAATATATACCACTTTTGTTCAACAAAATGTTTGTTTTTTTGTTTATTAGTGGATTAGTTTAATAGTATTATCATATTACAAACAACTGACTATTTGTCACAAAGCAATAGAACGTATTGAGACATGACAATCATTAATCTAGGAATGTGTTAAATATTTATTCTTCACTACTATGCTCATTAAACTTGTAGTAACCAGGGGGCCGTTTCACTATACTTCGTACGACTAAAATGTTCGTAAGTGCAACATTGTGATAGTCTGTGAATTTCGCATTAACAATGTTTTGTTGTACGCAATTATTGAATAAATAATGAATTAAGACTAAACCTTTTAGTCGTACGAAGTTTAGTGAAACGGCCCACAGAGTTCACAGAACCCAAAATGCATTAAAAGATGCAAAACCTTGCAAGAAGTTTGAATATGTAATCTTTCTCAATGAGGCAGACGACAATAAGCATCATAAGATACAGTCACATTGTTTTCACCAAGCTTACCTTCCGTACAGGCTTTGACCTTCAAGTTGCTTATAACCGTTGGTCTGGCACTGCTTGTTGGTATCTCAATACTTATTTGACCTGGTGTCACTGGCAGGAAGTCAACAGTATTTTCCACGCGATCGTCTTTATCTTGAGATTTGAATTCCTACAAATAAATGAGGGTTAATTAAAAAGTGTATGGCCACTTCTATAACGAGCGTCATTACATACGACAACATGTAATTGGTACCAATAATTTCAGTTTGATTTATCAGTAATTGACTTAAGAGAGTTTTAGGTAACGACTGTAGACTGTTCATGGTATAGGAAAGTGCATCTGGCCACGTTTTGGAATGTTCATGTACAATCTATTTCACATTGGCATTTAGTTACATACCATTTCTACAACTGTAGTTCCATCTGGCAACTCCACCCTTACTGTAGCTTGAACGTCTGTATCGCTGGTAAAGTCTATACCAGTGACAGCAGTTGTTACATCATCCATTGTCAACGTTATGGTAACAATGCCTGGGGTTTCGATATCAGGAAGTATTTCAATACCGGGGCCTTCACCTTCACTGACACTATCGTACGCGTCTGGTTTAACATCAAATGTTGATCGTCCTCCGCTATTGTCTTCCATGTCATATGTACATGCTGCAAAATTAGGAATAATGTGTAGCGATGAATAGACGCTGTGTATTCTCAATAAATCAAAAAGTATCGTTCAGTATTTTAGATCAACTAAATGTGTATAGCGATTATACTGTCGATACTTAATTGGAAAATGGATATGTCATTATATTACAAACTCGGGTGTTTTGCCTTTGTAACCGATGCTGACAGAGACCAATTTCCCAATTCCGGCATGTTTATGTTTGAATAATATCGTTCTGCTAGACATTAGTATTATATCAACTACATGGTTTGGCAGTTGCCACAACAACGTGTTCCCCAATCATAGCATCCACCGAGTAATAATGAAAAAGAGAAAATTTCATGTACCACAGATGACTAATGTTGAACATACACGAAAAATTGACACAACACTTCCAGACAGTTGAGGGTAATATTCACTCGAAAGTGGAAATGTATGTGGACAGCACAGATGACTGAAAAAAATCGCAATATTAGTATTTCTACATATATGCAGGTATTTAGCGGTATCTTCAGTCTCCCAGAGCATTGTCCAGACTATATTTAAAACAGATACGTATATTAATCTATCTAGAACAAGGGAATCGTTATTACGAGGCTAATCCCATCGCTGGCAGGTTTGATAATAGAAAAAGTAATTAGTGACCTTGACTTTGGGCGGTCGGATGTGAGTCATATGCAAAACAAAGCAGAAGCCATAGACACACATTGTTGGCCAAATGACAGGTGTTAATAACGCACTTACGTACATATGCACGTACGCATCATTCCAAGCTCGTTGTACCTTCTAATTGTGTATAAATCTGCGAAATTACCAGATGTCCGAAGGTACAAAAGAACATAGCGTGTCTCATATATGAATCGCATATATCGACTATTGTCATAAACAATCATCGAGATGTTCGAGAGTGAACATTCAATGGATATGTGGATGGCTATTTGATTATCATCCGAACTAAGGCTTATATTTGCTCTTCGTATTGTCGATACTGAATTGGAAAATGTACATAATATATATTTATGTCATTATATGACTAGACCAGGCGTATTTCCTTTGTAGCCAATGCAGACACTAGACAATTCTGACGTTTTGGGCAGGGTAGGCACTTGAAATTTACGGATGTTAAAACAACGTCTGCCAGATGATCGATACATTCGATGTATGCTTGATTTTTCAGGAACTTGCGAGAACCAACCACATTAACACACGCATCAGCCAGTTATAACATATGGCAAGAAATAATAAGAACGAGATCATGTCACTTGCGTCGACGATGGTGTTTGTAGTACTCACTTGGTGGACCAGTGGCCGTTGGCGATGGAGTCGTAATAGTTGTGGCTGAAGGTGCTGGTCTTGAACCTGTAGTAAACGAAGGAACACTGGGAGCCCCGACTGTTGTTACGGACGGTGTTGGAACTGGCCCAGTTGTTATAGCTGTGTTGTGAAACATTATTAGGTTTATATAACTTAAATATGAACCACCTTTGTGCAAAATATAATTTGTCTTATTTATCACTGTATTACTTTAATACTATTACTGTAACCATACTTATTATATAACAACTGTATACATTTCACAATCAATAGGATGTATTGATACATGTCAAACTTTAACCTATGACGTTGTTAAATATTTATTTCTCTCCACTATGGTCATTGTATGTTTAGTTCCCAGTAACTAAACCTTACACAAATATGCAAAACCTTGCAAGAAGCTGTAATATTTCACAATGAGGTAGACGACAATAAGCATCAAAAGATACAGTCACATTTTTTACACCAAGCTTACCTTCCGTACAGGCTTTGACCTTCAAGTTGCTTATAACCGTTGGTCTGGCACTGCTTGTTGGTATCTCAATAATTATTTGACCTGGTGTCACTGGCAGGAAGTCAACAGTATTTTCCACGCGATCGTCTTTATCTTGGGATTTGAATTCCTACAAATAAATGAGGGTTAATTCAAAAGTGTCTGGCCACTTCTATAACGAGCGTCATTAAATAGGATAACATGTAATTGGTACCAATAATTTCAGTTTGATTTATCAGTAATTGACTTAAGAGAGTTTTAGGTAACGACTGTAGACTGTACATGGTATAGGAAAGTGCAACTGGCCACGTTTTGGAATGTTCATGTACAATCTATTTCACATTGGCATTTAGTTACATACCATTTCTACAACTGTAGTTCCATCTGGCAACTCCACCCTTACTGTAGCTTGAACGTCTGTATCGCTGGTAAAGTCTATACCAGTGACAGCAGTTGTTACATCATCCATTGTCAACGTTATGGTAACAATGCCTGGGGTTTCGATATCAGGAAGTATTTCAATACCGGGGCCTTCACCTTCACTGACACTATCGTAGGCGTCTGGTTTAACATCAAATGTTGATCGTCCTCCGCTATTGTCTTCCATGTCATATGTACATGCTGCAAAATTACGAATAATGTGTAGCGATGAATAGACGCTGTGTCTTCTCAATAAATCAAAAAGTATCGTTTAGTATTCTAGATCAAATAAATGTGTATAGCGTATATACTGTCGATACTTAATTGGAAAATGGATATGTCATTATATTACAAACTCGGGTGTTTTGCCTTTGTAACCGATGCTGACAGAGACCAGTTTCCCAATTCCGGCATGTTTATGTTTGAACAATATCGTTCTGCTAGACATTAGTATTATATCAACTACATGGTTTGGCAGTTGCCACAACAACGATGATACGTGTTCCCCAATTATAGCATCCACCTAGTAATAATGAAAAAGAGAACATTTCATGTACCACAGATGACTAATGTTGAACATACACGAACAATTGACACAACACTTCCAGACAGTTGAGGGTAATATTCACTCGAAAGTGGAAATGTATGTGGACAGCACAGATGACTGAAAAAAATCGCAATATTAGTATTTCTACATATATGCAGGTATTTAGCGGTATCTTCAGTCTCCCAGAGCATTGTCCAGACTATATTTAAAACAGATACGTACAGTAATCTATCTAGAACAAGGGAATCGTTATTACGAGGCTAATCCCATCGCTGGCAGGTTTGATAATAGAAAAGTAATTAGTGACCTTGACTTTGGGCGGTCGGATGCGAGTCATATGTAAAACAAAGCAGAAGCCATAGACACACATTGTGGCCAAATGACAGGTGTTTCTAACGCACTTACGTACATATGCGCGTACGTACGTACGTACGTACGTACGTACGTACATGGTCTAACGTTATATACCCGTTTGTCTATCAGCGAGGGGATAGTGAAATAGGCATCATTCCAAGCTCGTTGTACCTTCTAATTGTGTATAAATCTGCAAAATTACCAGATGTCCGAAGGTACAAAAGAACATAGCGTGTCTCATATATGAATCGCATATATCGACTATTGTCATAAACAATCATCGAGATGTTCGAGAGTGAACATTCAATGGATATGTGGATGGCTATTTGATTATCATCCGAACTAAGGCTTATATTTGCTCTTCGTATTGTCGATACTGAATTGGAAAATGTACATAATATATATTTATGTCATTATATGACTAGACCAGGCGTATTTCCTTTGTAGCCAATGCAGACACTAGACAATTCTGACGCTTTGGGCAGGGTAGCCACTTGAAATGTACGGATGTTAAAACAACGTCTGCTAGATGATCGATACATTCGATGTATACTTTATTTTTCAGGTACTTGCGAGAACCAACCACATTCACACACGCATCAGCCATTTATAACATATGGCAAGAAATAATAAGAACGAGATCATGTCACTTGCGTCGACGATGGTGTTTGTAGTACTCACTTGGTGGACCAGTGGCCGTTGGCGATGGAGTCGTAATAGTTGTGGCTGAAGGTGCTGGTCTTGAACCTGTAGTAACCGAAGGAACACTGGGAGCCCCGACTGTTGTTACGGACGGTGTTGGAACTGGCCCAGTTGTTATAGCTGTGTTGTGAAACATCATTAGGTTTATATAACTTAAATATGAACCACCTTTGTGCAAAATATAATTTGTCTTATTTATCACTGTATTACTTTAATACTATTACTGTAACCATACTTATTATATAACAACTGTATACATTTCACAATCAATAGGATGTATTGATACATGCCAAACTTTAACCTATGACGTTGTTAAATATTTATTTTCTCTCCACTATGGTCATTGTATGTTTAGTTCCCAGTACCTAAACCGTACACAAATATGCAAAACCTTGCAAGAAGCTGTAATATTTCACAATGAGGTAGACGACAATAAGCATCATAAGATACAGTCACATTGTTTTCACCAAGCTCACCTTCCGTACAAGCTTTGACCTTCAAGTTGCTTATAACCGTTGGTCTGGCACTGCTTGTTGGTATCTCAATAATTATTTGACCTGGTGTGACTGGCAGGAAGTCAACAGTATTTTCCACGCGATCGTCTTTATCTTGGGATTTGAATTCCTACAAATAAATGAGGGTTAATTCAAAAGTGTCTGGCCACTTCTATAACGAGCGTCATTAAATAGGACAACATGTAATTGGTACCAATAATTTCAGTTTGATTTATCAGTAATTGACTTAAGAGAGTTTTAGGTAACGACTGTAGACTGTACATGGTATAGGAAAGTGCATCTGGCCACGTTTTGGAATGTTCATGTACAATCTATTTCACATTGGCATTTAGTTACATACCATTTCTACAACTGTAGTTCCATCTGGCAACTCCAACCTTACTGTAGCTTGAACGTCTGTATCGCTGGTAAAGTCTATACCAGTGACAGCAGCTTTTACATCATCCATTGTCAACGTTATGGTAACAATGCCTGGGGTTTCGATATCAGGAAGTATTTCAATACCGGGGCCTTCACCTTCACTGACACTATCGTAGGCGTCTGGTTTAACATCAAATGTTGATCGTCCTCCGCTATTGTCTTCCATGTCATATGTACATGCTGCAAAATTACGAATAATGTGTAGCGATGAATAGGCTCTGTGTCTTCTCAATAAATCAAAAAGTATCGTTCAGTATTCTAGATCAAATAAAGTGTATAGCGTATATACTGTCGATACTTAATTGGAAAATGGATATGTCATTATATTACAAACTCGGGTGTTTTGCCTTTGTAACCGATGCTGACAGAGACCAGTTTCCCAATTCCGGCATGTTTATGTTTGAACAATATCGTTCTGCTAGACATTAGTATTATATCAACTATATGGTTTTGGCAGTTGCCACAACAACGATGATACGTGTTTCCCAATTATAGCATCCACCGAGTAATAATGAAAAAGAGAAAATTTCATGTACCACAGATGACTAATGTTGAACATACACGAAAAAATTGACACAAACATTCCAGACAGTTGAGGGTAATATTCACTCGAAAGTGGAAATGTATGTGGACAGCACAGATGACTGAAACAAATCGCAATATTAGTATTTCTACATATATGCAGGTATTTAGCGGTATTTTCAGTCTCCCAGAGCATTGTCCAGACTATATTTAAAACAGATACGTACGTAATCTATCTAGAACAAGGGAATCGTTATTACGAGGCTAATCCCATCGCTGGCAGGTTTGATAATAGAAAAGTAATTAGTGACCTTGACTTTGGGCGGTCGGATGCGAGTCATATGTAAAACAAAGCAGAAGCCATAGACACACATTGTGGCCAAATGACAGGTGTTACTAACGCACTTACGTACATATGCACGTACGTACGTACGTACGTACGTACATGTTCTAACGTCATATACCCGTTTGCCTATCAGCGAGGGGATAGTGAAATAGGCATCATTCCAAGCTCGTTGTACCTTCTAATTGTGTATAAATCTGCGAAATTACCAGATGTCCGAAGGAACAAAAGAACATAGCGTGTCTCATATATGAATCGCATATATCGACTATTGTCATAAACAATCATCGAGATGTTCGAGAGTGAACATTCAATGGATATGTGGATGGCTATTTGATTATCATCCGAACTAAGGCTTATATTTGCTCTTCGTATTGTCGATACTGAATTGGAAAATGTACATAATATATATTTATGCATTATATGACTAGACCAGGCGTATTTCCTTTGTAGCCAATGCAGACACTAGACAATTCTGACGTTTTGGGCAGGGTAGGCACTTGAAATTTACGGATGTTAAAACAACGTCTGCTAGATGATCGATACATTCGATGTATGCTTGATTTTTCAGGTACTTGCGAGAACCAACCACATTAACACACGCATCAGCCAGTTATAACATATGGCAATAAATAATAAGAACGAGATCATGTCACTTGCGTCGACGATGGTGTTTGTAGTACTCACTTGGTGGACCAGTGGTCGTTGGCGATGGAGTCGTAATAGTTGTGGCTGAAGGTGCTGGTCTGAACCTGTAGTAACGAAGGAACACTGGGAGCCCCGACTGTTGTTACGGACGGTGTTGGAAACTGGCCCAGTTGTTATAGTGTGTTGTGAAACATTATTAGGTTTATATAACTTAAATATGAACCACCTTTGTGCAAAATATAATTTGTCTTATTTATCACTGTATTACTTTAATACTATTACTGTAACCATACTTATTATATAACAACTGTATACATTTCACAATCAATAGGATGTATTGATACATGCCAAACTTTAACCTATGACGTTGTTAAATATTTATTTCTCTCCACTATGGTCATTGTATGTTTAGTTCCCAGTACCTAAACCGTACATATGCAAAACCTTGCAAGAAGCTGTAATATTTCACAATGAGGTAGACGACAATAAGCATCATAAGATACAGTCACATTGTTTTCACCAAGCTTACCTTCCGTACAGGCTTTGACCTTCAAGTTGCTTATAACCGTTGATCTGGCACTGCTTGTTGGTATCTCAATAATTATTTGACCTGGTGTCACTGGCAGGAAGTCAACAGTATTTTCCACGCGATCGTCTTTATCTTGGGATTTGAATTCCTACAAATAAATGAGGGTTAATTCAAAAGTGTCTGGCCACTTCTATAACGAGCGTCATTAAATAGGACAACATGTAATTGGTACCAATAATTTCAGTTTGATTTATCAGTAATTGACTTAAGAGAGTTTTAGGTAACGACTGTAGACTGTACATGGTATAGGAAAGTGCATCTGGCCACGTTTTGGAATGTTCATGTACAATCTATTTCACATTGGCATTTAGTTACATACCATTTCTACAACTGTAGTTCCATCTGGCAACTCCACCCTTACTGTAGCTTGGACGTCTGTATCGCTGGTAAAGTCTATACCAGTGACAGCAGTTGTTACATCATCCATTGTCAACGTTATGGTAACAATGCCTGGGGTTTCGATATCGGGAAGTATTTCAATACCGGGGCCTTCACCTTCACTGACACTATCGTAGGCGTCTGGTTTAACATCAAATGTTGATCGTCCTCCGCTATTGTCTTCCATGTCATATGTACATGCTGCAAAATTACGAATAATGTGTAGCGATGAATAGGCTCTGTGTCTTCTCAATAAATCAAAAAGTATCGTTCAGTATTCTAGATCAAATAAATGTGTATAGCGTATATACTGTCGATACTTAATTGGAAAATGGATATGTCATTATATTACAAACTCGGGTGTTTTGCCTTTGTAACCGATGCTGACAGAGACCAGTTTCCCAATTCCGGCATGTTTATGTTTGAACAATATCGTTCTGCTAGACATTAGTATTATATCAACTATATGGTTTGGCAGTTGCCACAACAACGATGATACGTGTTCCCCAATTATAGCATCCACCGAGTAATAATGAAAAAGAGAAAATTTCATGTACCACAGATGACTAATGTTGAACATACACGAAAAATTGACAGAACACTTCCAGACAGTTGAGGGTAATATTCACTTGAAAGTGGAAATGTATGTGGACAGCACAGATGACTGAAACAAATCGCAATATTAGTATTTCTACATATATGCAGGTATTTAGCTGTATTTTCAGTCTCCCAGAGCATTGTCCAGACTATATTTAAAACAGATACGTACGTAATCTATCTAGAACAAGGGAATCGTTATTACGAGGCTAATCCCATCGCTGGCAGGTTTGATAATAGAAAAGTAATTAGTGACCTTGACTTTGGGCGGTCGGATGCGAGTCATATGTAAAACAAAGCAGAAGCCATAGACACACATTGTGGCCAAATGACAGGTGTTACTAACGCACTTACGTACATATGCACGTACGTACGTACGTACGTACGTACATGTTCTAACGTTATATACCCGTTTGCCTATCAGCGAGGGGATAGTGTAATAGGCATCATTCCAAGCTCGTTGTACCTTCTAATTGTGTATAAATCTGCGAAATTACCAGATGTCCGAAGGAACAAAAGAACATAGCGTGTCTCATATATGAATCGCATATATCGACTATTGTCATAAACAATCATCGAGATGTTCGAGAGTGAACATTCAATGGATATGTGGATGGCTATTTGATTATCATCCGAACTAAGGCTTATATTTGCTCTTCGTATTGTCGATACTGAATTGGAAAATGTACATAATATATATTTATGTCATTATATGACTAGACCAGGCGTATTTCCTTTGTAGCCAATGCAGACACTAGACAATTCTGACGTTTTGGGCAGGGTAGGCACTTGAAATTTACGGATGTTAAAACAACGTCTGCTAGATGATCGATACATTCGATGTATGCTTGATTTTTCAGGTACTTGCGAGAACCAACCACATTAACACACGCATCAGCCAGTTATAACATATGGCAATAAATAATAAGAACGAGATCATGTCACTTGCGTCGACGATGGTGTTTGTAGTACTCACTTGGTGGACCAGTGGTCGTTGGCGATTGAGTCGTAATAGTTGTGGCTGAAGGTGCTGGTCTTGAACCTGTAGTAACCGAAGGAACACTGGGAGCCCCGACTGTTGTTACGGACGGTGTTGGAACTGGCCCAGTTGTTATAGCTGTGTTGTGAAACATTATTAGGTTTATATAACTTAAATATGAACCACCTTTGTGCAAAATATAATTTGTCTTATTTATCACTGTATTACTTTAATACTATTACTGTAACCATACTTATTATATAACAACTGTATACATTTCACAATCAATAGGATGTATTGATACATGCCAAACTTTAACCTATGACGTTGTTAAATATTTATTTCTCTCCACTATGGTCATTGTATGTTTAGTTCCCAGTACCTAAACCGTACACAAATATGCAAAACCTTGCAAGAAGCTGTAATATTTCACAATGTGGTAGACGACAATAAGCATCATAATATACAGTCACATTGTTTTCACCAAGCTTACCTTCCGTACAGGCTTTGACTTCAAGTTGCTTATAACCGTTGGTCTGGCACTGCTTGTTGGTATCTCAATAATTATTGACCTGGTGTGACTGGCAGGAAGTCAACAGTATTTTCCACGCGATCGTCTTTATCTTGGGATTTGAATTCTACAAATAAATGAGGGTTAATTCAAAGTGTCTGGCCACTTCTATAACGAGCGTCATTAAATAGGACAACATGTAATTGGTTACCAATAATTTCAGTTTGATTTATCAGTAATTGACTTAAGAGAGTTTTAGGGTAACGACTGTAGACTGTACATGGTATAGGAAAGTGCATCTGGCCACGTTTTGGAATGTTCATGTACATCTATTTCACATTGGCATTTAGTTACATACCATTTCTACAACTGTAGTTCCATCTGGCAACTCCACCCTTACTGTAGCTTGGACGTCTGTATCGCTGGTAAAGTCTATACCAGTGACAGCAGTTGTTACATCATCCATTGTCAACGTTATGGTAACAATGCCTGGCGTTTCGATATCAGGAAGTATTTCAATACCGGGGCCTTCACCTTCACTGACACTATCGTAGGCGTCTGGTTTAACATCAAATGTTGATCGTCCTCTGCTATTGTCTTCCATGTCATATGTACATGCTGCAAAATTACGAATAATGTGTAGCGATGAATAGACGCTGTGTCTTCTCAATAAATCAAAAAGTATCGTTCAGTATTCGTAGATCAAATAAATGTGTATAGCGTATATACTGTCGATACTTAATTGGGAAAATGGATATGTCATTATATTACAAACTCGGGTGTTTTGCCTTTGTAACGATGCTGACAGAGACCAGTTTCCCAATTCCGGCATGTTTATGTTTGAACAATATCGTTCTGCTAGACATTAGTATATATAACTATATGGTTTGGCAGTTGCCACAACACGATGATACGTGTTCCCCAATTATAGCATCCACCGAGTAATAATGAAAATGAGAAAATTTCATGTACCACAGATGACTGATGTTGAACATACACGAAAAATTGACACAACACTTCCAGACAGTTGAGGGTAATATTCACTTGAAAGTGGAAATGTATGTGGACAGCACAGATGACTGAAACAAATCACAAAATTAGTATTTCTACATATATGCAAGGTATTTAGCGGTATCTTCAGTCTCCCAGAGCAATGTCCAGACTATATTTTTAAAACGATACGTACGCAATCTATTCTAGAACAAGGGAATCGTTATTACGAGGCTAATCCCATCGCTGGCAGGTTTGATAATAGAAAAGTAATTAGTGACCTTGACTTTGGGCGGTCGGATGCGAGTCATATGTAAAACAAAGCAGAAGCCATAGACACACATTGTGGCCAAATGACAGGTGTTACTAACGCACTTACGTACATATGCAACGTACGTACGTACGTACGTACGTACATGGTCTAAAGTTATATACCCCCCGTTTGCCTATCAGCGAGGGCATAGTGAAATAGGCATAATTCCAAAGCTTGTTGTACCTTCTAATTGTGTATAAATCTGCGAAAATTACCAGATGTCCGAAGGTACAAAAGAAACATAGCGTGTCTCATATATGAATCGCATATATCGACTATTGTCATAAACAATCATCGAGATGTTCGAGAGTGAACATTCAATGATATGTGGATGGCTATTTGATTATCATCCGAACTAAGGCTTATATTGCTCTTCGTATTGTCGATACTGAATTGGAAAAATGTACATAATATATATTTATGTCATTATATGACTAGACCAGGCGTATTTCCTTTGTAGCCACTAGACAATTCTGACGTTTTGGGCAGGGTAGCACTTGTAAATGTACGGATGTTAAAACAACGTTGCTAGATGATCGATACATTCGATGTATACTTGATTTTTCAGGTACTTGCGAGAACCAACCACGTTAACTCACGCATCAGCCAGTTATAACATATAGCGGAAGAATAAGAACGAGATCATGTCACTTGCGTCGACGATGGTGTTTGTATGTACTCACTTGGTGGACCAGTGGCCGTTGGCGATGGAGTCGTAATAGTTGTGGCTGAAGGTGCTGGTCTTGAACCTGTAGTAACCGAAGGAAACACTGGGAGCCCCGACTGTTGTACGGACGGTGTTGGAACTGGCCCAGTTGTTATAGCTGTGTTGTGAAACATCATTAGGTTTATATAACTTAAATATGAACCACCTTTGTGCAAAATATATTTGTCTTATTTATCACTGTATTACTTTAATACTATTACTGTAACCATACTTATTATATAACAACTGTATACATTTCACAATCAATAGGATGTATCGATACATGCCAAACTTTAACCTATGACGTTGTTAAATATTTATTTCTCTCCACTATGGTCATTGTATGTTTAGTTCCCAGTACCTAAACCGTACACAAATATGCAAAACCTTGCAAGAAGCTGTAATATTTCACAATGAGGTAGACGACAATAAGCATCATAAGATACAGTCACATTGTTTTCACCAAGCTTACCTTCCGTACAGGCTTTGACCTTCAAGTTGCTTATAACCGTTGGTCTGGCACTGCTTGTTGGTATCTCAATAATTATTTGACCTGGTGTCACTGGCAGGAAGTCAACAGTATTTTCCACGCGATCGTCTTTATCTTGGGATTTGAATTCCTACAAATAAATGAGGGTTAATTCAAAAGTGTTTGGCCATTTCTATAACGAGCGTCATTAAATAGGACAACATGTAATTGGTACCAATAATTTCAGTTGGATTTATCAGTAATTGACTTAAGAGAGTTTTAGGTAACGACTGTAGACTGTACATGGTATAGGAAAGTGCATCTGGCCACGTTTTGGAATGTTCATGTACAATCTATTTCACATTGGCATTTAGTTACATACCATTTCTACAACTGTAGTTCCATCTGGCAACTCCACCCTTACTGTAGCTTGAACGTCTGTATCGCTGGTAAAGTCTATACCAGTGACAGCAGTTTTTTACATCATCCATTGTCAACGTTATGGTAACAATGCCTGGCGTTTCGATATCAGGAAGTATTTCAATACCGGGGCCTTCACCTTCACTGACACTATCGTAGGCGTCTGGTTTAACATCAAATGTTGATCGTCCTCCGCTATTGTCTTCCATGTCATATGTACATGCTGCAAAATTACGAATAATGTGTAGCGATGAATAGACGATCTTCTTCTCAATAAAATCAAAAAGTATCGTTCAGTATTCTAGATCAAATAAATGTGTATAGCGTATATACTGTCGATACTTAATTGGAAAATGGATATGTCATTATATTACAAACTCGGGTGTTTTGCCTTTGTAACCGATGCTGACAGAGACCAATTTCCCAATTCCGGCATGTTTATGTTTGAACAATATCGTTCTGGTAGACATTAGTATTATATCAACTACATGGTTTGGCAGTTGCCACAACAACGATGATACGTGTTCCCCATTATAGCATCCACCGAGTAATAATGAAAAAGAGAAAATCTCATGTACCACAGATGACTAATGTTGAACATACACGAAAAATTGACACAACACTTCCAGACAGTTGAGGGTAATATTCACTCGAAAGTGGAAATGTATGTGGACAGCACAGATGACTGAAAACAATCGCAATATTAGTATTCTACATATATGCAGGTATTTAGCGGTATCTTCAGTCTCCCAGAGCATTGTCCAGACTATATTTAAAACAGATACGTACGTAATCTATCTAGAACAAGGGAATCGTTATTACGAGGCTAATCCCATCGCTGGCAGGTTTGATAATAGAAAAGTAATTAGTGACCTTGACTTTGGGCGGTCGGATGCGAGTCATATGTAAAACAAAGCAGAAGCCATAGACACACATTGTGGCCAACTGACAGGTGTTACTAACGCACTTACGTACATATGCACGTACGTACGTACGTACGTACGTACATGGTCTAACGTTATATACCCGTTTGCCTATCAGCGAGGGGATAGTGAAATAGGCATCATTCCAAGCTCGTTGTACCTTCTAATTGTGTATAAATCTGCGAAATTACCAGATGTCCGAAGGTACAAAAGAACATAGCGTGTCTCATATATGAATCGCATATATCGACTATTGTCATAAACAATCATCGAGATGTTCGAGGGTGAACATTCAATGGATATGTGGATGGCTATTTGATTATCATCCGAACTAAGGCTTATATTTGCTCTTCGTATTGTCGATACTGAATTGGAAAATGTACATAATATATATTTATGTCATTATATGACTAGACCAGGCGTATTTCCTTTGTAGCCAATGCAGACACTAGACAATTCTGACGTTTTGGGCAGGGTAGCCACTTGAAATGTACGGATGTTAAAACAACGTCTGCTAGATGATCGATACATTCGATGTATACTTGATTTTTCAGATACTTGCGAGAACCAACCACATTAACACACGCATCAGCCAGTTATAACATATGGCAAGAAAGAATAAGAACGAGATCATGTCACTTGCGTCGACGATGGTGTTTGTAGTACTCACTTGGTGGACCAGTGGCCGTTGGCGATGGAGTCGTAATAGTTGTGGCTGAAGGTGCTGGTCTTGAACCTGTAGTAACCGAAGGAACACTGGGAGCCCCGACTGTTGTTACGGACGGTGTTGGAACTGGCCCAGTTGTTATAGCTGTGTTGTGAAACATCATTAGCTTTATATACCTTAAATATCAACCACCTTTGTGCAAAATATGATTTGTCTTATTTATCACTGTATTACTTTAATACTATTACTGTAACCATACTTATTATATAACAACTGTATACATTTCACAATCAATAGGATGTATTGATACATGCCAAACTTTAACCTATGACGTTGTTAAATATTTATTTATCTCCACTATGGTCATTGTATGTTTAGTTCCCAGTACCTAAACCGTACACAAATATGCAAATCCTTGCAAGAAGCTGTAATATTTCACAATGAGGTAGACGACAATAAGCATCATAAGATACAGTCACATTGTTTTCACCAAGCTTACCTTCTGTACAGGCTTTGACCTTCAAGTTGCTTATAACCGTTGGTCTGGCACTGCTTGTTGGTATCTCAATAATTATTTGACCTGGTGTCACTGGCAGGAAGTCAACAGTATTTTCCACGCGATCGTCTTTATCTTGGGATTTGAATTCCTACAAATAAATGAGGGTTAATTAAAAAGTGTCTGGCCACTTCTATAACGAACGTCATTAAATAGGACAACATGTAATTGGTACCAATAACTTCAGTTTGATTTATCAGTAATTGACTTAAGAGAGCTTTAGGTAACGACTGTATACTGTACATGGTATAGGAATGTGCATCTGGCCACGCTTTGGAATGTTCATGTACAATCTATTTCACATTGGCATTTAGTTACATACCATTTCTACAACTGTAGTTCCATCTGGCAACTCCACCCTTACTGTAGCTTGGACGTCTGTATCGCTGGTAAAGTCTATACCAGTGACAGCAGTTGTTACATCATCCATTGTCAACGTTATGGTAACAATGCCTGGGGTTTCGATATCAGGAAGTATTTCAATACCGGGCCTTCACCTTCACTGACACTATCGTAGGCGTCTGGTTTAACATCAAATGTTGATCGTCCTCCGCTATTGTCTTCCATGTCATATGTACATGCTGCAAAATTACGAATAATGTGTAGCGATGAATAGACGCTGTGTCTTCTCAATAAATCAAAAAGTATCGTTCAGTATTCTAGATCAAATAAATGTGTATAGCGTATATACTGTCGATACTTAATTGGAAAATGGATATGTCATTATATTACAAACTCGGGTGTTTTGCCTTTGTAACCGATGCTGACAGAGACCAGTTTCCCAATTCCGGCATGTTTATGTTTGAACAATATCGTTCTGCTAGACATTAGTATTATATCAACTATATGGTTTGGCAGTTGCCACAACAACGATGATACGTGTTCCCCAATTATAGCATCCACCGAGTAATAATGAAAAAGAGAAAATTTCATGTACCACAGATGACTGATGTTGAACATACACGAAAAATTGACACAACACTTCCAGACAGTTGAGGGTAATATTCACTTGAAAGTGGAAATGTATGTGGACAGCACAGATGACTGAAACAAATCACAAAATTAGTATTTCTACATATATGCAGGTATTTAGCGGTATCTTCAGTCTCCCAGAGCAATGTCCAGACTATATTTAAAACAGATACGTACGCAATCTATCTAGAACAAGGGAATCGTTATTACGAGGCTAATCCCATCGCTGGCAGGTTTGATAATAGAAAAGTAATTAGTGACCTTGACTTTGGGCGGTCGGATGCGAGTCATATGTAAAACAAAGCAGAAGCCATAGACACACATTGTGGCCAAATGACAGGTGTTACTAACGCACTTACGTACATATGCACGTACGTACGTACGTACGTACGTACATGGTCTAAAGTTATATACCCGTTTGCCTATCAGCGAGGGCATAGTGAAATAGGCATCATTCCAAGCTTGTTGTACCTTCTAATTGTGTATAAATCTGCGAAATTACCAGATGTCCGAAGGTACAAAAGAACATAGCGTGTCTCATATATGAATCGCATATATCGACTATTGTCATAAACAATCATCGAGATGTTCGAGAGTGAACATTCAATGAATATGTGGATGGCTATTTGATTATCATCCGAACTAAGGCTTATATTTGCTCTTCGTATTGTCGATACTGAATTGGAAAATGTACATAATATATATTTATGTCATTATATGACTAGACCAGGCGTATTTCCTTTGTAGCCACTAGACAATTCTGACGTTTTGGGCAGGGTAGCCACTTGAAATGTACGGATGTTAAAACAACGTCTGCTAGATGATCGATACATTCGATGTATACTTGATTTTTCAGGTACTTGCGAGAACCAACCACGTTAACTCACGCATCAGCCAGTTATAACATATAGCAAGGAAGAATAAGAACGAGATCATGTCACTTGCGTCGACGATGGTGTTTGTAGTACTCACTTGGTGGACCAGTGGCCGTTGGCGATGGAGTCGTAATAGTTGTGGCTGAAGGTGCTGGTCTTGAACCTGTAGTAACCGAAGGAACACTGGGAGCCCCGACTGTTGTTACGGACGGTGTTGGAACTGGCCCAGTTGTTATAGCTGTGTTGTGAAACATCATTAGGTTTATATAACTTAAATATGAACCACCTTTGTGCAAAATATAATTTGTCTTATTTATCACTGTATTACTTTAATACTATTACTGTAACCATACTTATTATATAACAACTGTATACATTTCACAATCAATAGGATGTATCGATACATGCCAAACTTTAACCTATGACGTTGTTAAATATTTATTTCTCTCCACTATGGTCATTGTATGTTTAGTTCCCAGTACCTAAACCGTACACAAATATGCAAAACCTTGCAAGAAGCTGTAATATTTCACAATGAGGTAGACGACAATAAGCATCATAAGATACAGTCACATTGTTTTCACCAAGCTTACCTTCCGTACAGGCTTTGACCTTCAAGTTGCTTATAACCGTTGGTCTGGCACTGCTTGTTGGTATCTCAATAATTATTTGACCTGGTGTCACTGGCAGGAAGTCAACAGTATTTTCCACGCGATCGTCTTTATCTTGGGATTTGAATTCCTACAAATAAATGAGGGTTAATTCAAAAGTGTTTGGCCATTTCTATAACGAGCGTCATTAAATAGGACAACATGTAATTGGTACCAATAATTTCAGTTGGATTTATCAGTAATTGACTTAAGAGAGTTTTAGGTAACGACTGTAGACTGTACATGGTATAGGAAAGTGCATCTGGCCACGTTTTGGAATGTTCATGTACAATCTATTTCACATTGGCATTTAGTTACATACCATTTCTACAACTGTAGTTCCATCTGGCAACTCCACCCTTACTGTAGCTTGAACGTCTGTATCGCTGGTAAAGTCTATACCAGTGACAGCAGTTTTTACATCATCCATTGTCAACGTTATGGTAACAATGCCTGGCGTTTCGATATCAGGAAGTATTTCAATACCGGGGCCTTCACCTTCACTGACACTATCGTAGGCGTCTGGTTTAACATCAAATGTTGATCGTCCTCCGCTATTGTCTTCCATGTCATATGTACATGCTGCAAAATTACGAATAATGTGTAGCGATGAATAGACGATCTTCTTCTCAATAAATCAAAAAGTATCGTTCAGTATTCTAGATCAAATAAATGTGTATAGCGTATATACTGTCGATACTTAATTGGAAAATGGATATGTCATTATATTACAAACTCGGGTGTTTTGCCTTTGTAACCGATGCTGACAGAGACCAATTTCCCAATTCCGGCATGTTTATGTTTGAACAATATCGTTCTGGTAGACATTAGTATTATATCAACTACATGGTTTGGCAGTTGCCACAACAACGATGATACGTGTTCCCCAATTATAGCATCCACCGAGTAATAATGAAAAAGAGAAAATCTCATGTACCACAGATGACTAATGTTGAACATACACGAAAAATTGACACAACACTTCCAGACAGTTGAGGGTAATATTCACTCGAAAGTGGAAATGTATGTGGACAGCACAGATGACTGAAAACAATCGCAATATTAGTATTTCTACATATATGCAGGTATTTAGCGGTATCTTCAGTCTCCCAGAGCATTGTCCAGACTATATTTAAAACAGATACGTACGTAATCTATCTAGAACAAGGGAATCGTTATTACGAGGCTAATCCCATCGCTGGCAGGTTTGATAATAGAAAAGTAATTAGTGACCTTGACTTTGGGCGGTCGGATGCGAGTCATATGTAAAACAAAGCAGAAGCCATAGACACACATTGTGGCCAACTGACAGGTGTTACTAACGCACTTACGTACATATGCACGTACGTACGTACGTACGTACGTACATGGTCTAACGTTATATACCCGTTTGCCTATCAGCGAGGGGATAGTGAAATAGGCATCATTCCAAGCTCGTTGTACCTTCTAATTGTGTATAAATCTGCGAAATTACCAGATGTCCGAAGGTACAAAAGAACATAGCGTGTCTCATATATGAATCGCATATATCGACTATTGTCATAAACAATCATCGAGATGTTCGAGGTGAACATTCAATGGATATGTGGATGGCTATTTGATTATCATCCGAACTAAGGCTTATATTTGCTCTTCGTATTGTCGATACTGAATTGGAAAATGTACATAATATATATTTATGTCATTATATGACTAGACCAGGCGTATTTCCTTTGTAGCCAATGCAGACACTAGACAATTCTGACGTTTTGGGCAGGGTAGCCACTTGAAATGTACGGATGTTAAAACAACGTCTGCTAGATGATCGATACATTCGATGTATACTTGATTTTTCAGATACTTGCGAGAACCAACCACATTAACACACGCATCAGCCAGTTATAACATATGGCAAGAAAGAATAAGAACGAGATCATGTCACTTGCGTCGACGATGGTGTTTGTAGTACTCACTTGGTGGACCAGTGGCCGTTGGCGATGGAGTCGTAATAGTTGTGGCTGAAGGTGCTGGTCTTGAACCTGTAGTAACCGAAGGAACACTGGGAGCCCCGACTGTTGTTACGGACGGTGTTGGAACTGGCCCAGTTGTTATAGCTGTGTTGTGAAACATCATTAGCTTTATATACCTTAAATATCAACCACCTTTGTGCAAAATATGATTTGTCTTATTTAATCTCTGTATTACGTTAATACTATTACTGTAACCATACTTTATGAATATAACAAAACTGTATGAAACATTTCACAATCCAATAGGATGTATCGGTACATGCCAAACTTTATTTACCTATGACGTTGTTAAATATTTATTTCTCTCCACTATGGTCATTGTATGTTTAGATCCCAGTACCTAAACCGTACACAAATATGCAAAACCTTGCAAGAAGCTGTAATATTTCACAATGAGGTAGACGACAATAAGCATCATAAGATACAGTCACATTGTTTTCACCAAGCTTACCTTCCGTACAGGCTTTGACCTTCAAGTTGCTTATAACCGTTGGTCTGGCACTGCTTGTTGGTATCTCAATATTATTTGACCTGGTGTCACTGGCAGGAAGTCAACAGTATTTTCCACGCGATCGTCTTTATCTTGGGATTTGAATTCCTACAAATAAATGAGGGTTTTAATTCAAAAGTGTTTGGCCATTTCTATAACGAGCGTCATTAAATAGGACAACATGTAATTGGTACCAATAATTTCAGTTGGATTTATCAGTAATTGACTTAAGAGAGTTTTAGGTAACGACTGTAGACTGTACATGGTATAGGAAAGTGCATCTGGCCACGTTTTGGAATGTTCATGTACAATCTATTTCACATTGGCATTTAGTTACATACCATTTCTACAACTGTAGTTCCATCTGGCAACTCCACCCTTACTGTAGCTTGAACGTCTGTATCGCTGGTAAAGTCTATACCAGTGACAGCAGTTTTTACATCATCCATTGTCAACGTTATGGTAACAATGCCTGGCGTTTCGATATCAGGAAGTATTTCAATACCGGGCCTTCACCTTCACTGACACTATCGTAGGCGTCTGGTTTAACATCAAATGTTGATCGTCCTCCGCTATTGTCTTCCATGTCATATGTACATGCTGCAAAATTACGAATAATGTGTAGCGATGAATAGACGATCTTCTTCTCAATAAATCAAAAAGTATCGTTCAGTATTCTAGATCAAATAAATGTGTATAGCGTATATACTGTCGATACTTAATTGGAAAATGGATATGTCATTATATTACAAACTCTCGGGTGTTTTGCCTTTGTAACCGATGCTGACAGAGACCAATTTCCCAATTCCGGCATGTTTATGTTTGAACAATATCGTTTTTGGTAGACATTAGTATTATATCAACTACATGGTTTGGCAGTTGCCACAACAACGATGATACGTGTTCCCCAATTATAGCATCCACCGAGTAATAATAAAAAGAAAAAAGATAAAATCTCATGTACCAACAGATGACTAATGTTGAATAAAAACATACACGAAAAATTGACACAACACTTCCAGACAGTTGAGGGTAATATTCACTCGAAAGTGGAAATGTATGTGGACAGCACAGATGACTGAAAACAATCGCAATATTAGTATTTCTACATATATGCAGGTATTTAGCGGTATCTTCAGTCTCCCAGAGCATTGTCCAGACTATATTTAAAACAGATACGTTACGTAATCTATCTAGAACAAGGGAATCGTTATTACGAGGCTAATCCCATCGCTGGCAGGTTTGATAATAGAAAAGTAATTAGTGACCTTGACTTTGGGCGGTCGGATGCGAGTCATATGTAAAACAAAGCAGAAGCCATAGACACACATTGTGGCCAACTGACAGGTGTTACTAACGCACTTACGTACATATGCACGTACGTACGTACGTACGTACGTACATGTCTAACGTTATATACCCGTTTGCCTATCAGCGAGGGATAGTGAAATAGGCATCATTCCAAGCTCGTTGTACTTCTAATTGTGTATAAATCTGCGAAATTACCAGATGTCCGAAGGTACAAAAGAACATAGCGTGTCTCATATATGAATCGCATATATCGACTATTGTCATAAACAATCATCGAGATGTTCGAGGGTGAACATTCAATGGATATGTGGATGGCTATTTGATTATCATCCGAACTAAGGCTTATATTTGCTCTTCGTATTGTCGATACTGAATTGGAAAATGTACATAATATATATTTATGTCATTATATGACTAGACCAGGCGTATTTCCTTTGTAGCCAATGCAGACACTAGACAATTCTGACGTTTTGGGCAGGGTAGCCACTTGAAATGTACGGATGTTAAAACAACCGTCTGCTAGATGATCGATACATTCGATGTATACTTGATTTTTCAGATACTTGCGAGAACCAACACATTAACACACAGCATCAGCCAGTTATAACATATGGCAAGAAAGAATAAGAACGAGATCATGTCACTTGCGTCGACGATGGTGTTTGTAGTACTCACTTGGTGGACCAGTGGCCGTTGGCGATGGAGTCGTAATAGTTGTGGCTGAAGGTGCTGGTCTTGAACCTGTAGTAACCGAAGGAACACTGGGAGCCCCGACTGTTGTTTTACGGACGGTGTTGGAACTGGCCCAGTTGTATAGCTGTGTTGTGAAACATCATTAGCTTTATATACCTTAAATATCAACCACCTTTGTGCAAAAATATGATTTGTCTTATTTATCACTGTATTACTTTTAATACTATTACTGTAACCATACTTATTATAATAACAACTGATATACATTTCACAATCAATAGGATGTATTGATACATGCCAAACTTTCAACCTATGACGTTGTTTAAATATTTATTTATCTCCACTATGGTCATTGTATGTTTAGTTCCCAGTACCTAAACCGTACACAAATATGCAAATCCTTGCAAGAAGCTGTAATATTTCACAATGAGGTAGACGACAATAAGCATCATAAGATACAGTCACATTGTTTTCACCAAGCTTACCTTCTGTACAGGCTTTGACCTTCAAGTTGCTTATAACCGTTGGTCTGGCACTGCTTGTTGGTATCTCAATAATTATTTGACCTGGTGTCACTGGCAGGAAGTCAACAGTATTTTCCACGCGATCGTCTTTATCTTGGGATTTGAATTCCTACAAATAAATGAGGGTTAATTAAAAAGTGTCTGGCCACTTCTATAACGAACGTCATTAAATAGGACAACATGTAATTGGTACCAATAACTTCAGTTTGATTTATCAGTAATTGACTTAAGAGAGCTTTAGGTAACGACTGTATACTGTACATGGTATAGGAATGTGCATCTGGCCACGCTTTGGAATGTTCATGTACAATCTATTTCACATTGGCATTTAGTTACATACCATTTCTACAACTAGTAGTCCATCTGGCAACTCCACCCTTACTGTAGCTTGGACGTCTGTATCGCTGGTAAAGTCTATACCAGTGACAGCAGTTGTTACATCATCCATTGTCAACGTTATGGTAACAATGCCTGGGGTTTCGATATCAGGAAGTATTTCAATACCGGGGCCTTCACCTTCACTGACACTATCGTAGGCGTCTGGTTTAACATCAAATGTTGATCGTCCTCCGCTATTGTCTTCCATGTCATATGTACATGCTGCAAAATTACGAATAATGTGTAGCGATGAATAGACGCTGTGTCTTCTCAATAAATCAAAAAGTATCGTTCAGTATTCTAGATCAAATAAATGTGTATAGCGTATATACTGTCGATACTTAATTGGAAAATGTTGCCAAATGACAGGTGTTACTAACGTACTTACGTACATATGCACTTACGTACGTACGTACGTACGTACGTACGTACGTACGTACGTATGTACATGGTCTAACGTTATATACCCGTTTGCCTATCAGCGAGGGGATAGTGAAATAGGCATCATTCCAAGCTCGTTGTACAAACTAATTGTATGGTTGTCAGGACATATATTCTGAGCTCATATAAAAATATTTAGGATTTTCCACAAATAAAATGGCGAATCCTCAACATGAAATGGGTTAACGATGTCTACCATAAAATCAGCATATTGGTTAGGAATGAATAAACCGTCTGTTTTCAATAATTCGAAACGCATATTTTCTTATTCTAGAAAGACGAAATGTGGATATTATTAACACATTGTCGCCTAATTAAGTCATATATTTTTGTACTGGCTTAACAATATATGACTTAATTAGGCGACATACATTAAATCACTATCCATTTATCTTTCTGTGTTTCATAACCAGTCTGTTAAATTAAACTTAGTCTAGTAGTGTTAAAATACACATTTGTTCAATACTTTAATTTACTAGTGAACAGATAAATTAAATGTATGTCGACAGTAAGTGCAATAGTCGAAATGGTATCGGCAGGACAAACATGCGCCACAAAGTGGTCATACGAAATTATTTGAAAGTATTATGGAGTATCATCCAGTGCCCACTTGATAAGGGTCACGTGTCTTTCTGACAACCCCTGATGAGAGTGGAACAGCAACACTAGACGGCGTATAATCTGATATATACATGAATGGATAACAGTTTGCAGCAATTAGAATTTACAACCAGACTGTTACAGAGAGAGAGAGAGAGAGAGAGAGAGAGAGAGAGAGAGAGAGAGAGAGAGAGAGAGAGAAGAGAGTAGATAGAGATAGAGAGAGAGAGAGAGAGAGAGAGAGAGAGAGAGATAGAGAGAGAGAGAGAGAGAGAGAGGATATCATGGGAGCTAGGTGCTTGACTAATAAACTGCAAAGTATTAAACTCGAGACGAATATACGCAAAGGGACGAATGAACACACAGAAACAAAAGTTTGACAATCATTACAGGATGTTAATCACATGCTAGTTACTTAGACAATGACATTTCGTTTACTCACTTGGCGGACCAGTGGCAGTTGGAGCAGTTGTGGCTGATGGTGTTGACGGGCCTGAAGTAGCCGCTGGAGCACTAGAAGCCCCCACCGTTGTGGCTGATGGTAGTGGTGCCGGACCTGTAGTGGCTGATGGTAGTGGTGCCGAACCTGTTGTCGCCGATGGAGCACCGGGCGCCCCGACCGTTGTGGCTGATGGTGGTGGTGCCGGACCTGTAGTAGCCGATGGGGCGCCAGGAGACGGACCCGTAGTAGCCGATGGGGAACCAGGAGCGCCGACTGTTGTGGCTGATGGTGGTGGTGCCGGACCTGTTGTAGCGGATGGAGGACCAGGAGCCCCGACCGTTGTGGCTGATGGTGGTTGTGCCGGACCTGTAATTAGCCGATGGAGGACCAGGAGCGCCGACCGTTGTGGTTCGATGGTGTGGGCCGGACCTGTTTGTAGCGGATGGAGACCAGGACCCCTACTGTTTGTGGCTGATGGTGGTGGTGCTGGACCGATGTAGCGGATGGAGGACCAGAGCCCCGACTGTTTGGTGGCTGATGGGTGTGCCGACCTGTTGTAGCGGATGGAGGACCAGGAGCCCCGACCGTTGTGGCTGATGGTGGTTGTGCCGGACCTGTAGTAGCCGATGGAGGACCAGGAGCGCCGACCGTTGTGGCTGATGGTGGTGGTGCTGGACCTGTTGTAGCGATGGAGGACCCAGAGCCCCTACCGTTGTGGCTGATGGTTTGTGTTGCCGGACCTGTTGTAGCGGATGGAGGGACCAGAGCCCCGACTGTTTGTGCTGATGGTGGTGGTGCCACCTGTTTGTAGCGGATGGAGGACCAGACCCCGACTGTTGTGGCTGATGGTCGTGGTGCCGGACCTGTTGTAGCGGATGGAGGACCAGGAGCCCCGACCGTTGTGGCTGATGGTGGTTGTGCCGGACCTGTAGTAGCCGATGGAGGACCAGGAGCGCCGACCGTTGTGGCTGATGGTGGTGGTGCGGACCGTTGTAGCGGATTGGAGGACCAGGAGCCCCGTACTGTGCTGATGTGGTTGTGCTGACCTGTTTGTAGCGGATTGAGGACCAGACCCCCGACCGTTTTGTGGCTGATGGTGGTGGGTGCTTGACCTGTGGTAGGGATGGAGGACCAGGAGCCCCTCCGGACCTGTAGTGGGCTGATGGTGGGGTGGCCGGACCTGTTTGTTAGCGGATGGAGGACCAGAGCCCCCGACCGTTGTTGGCTGATGGTGGATGTGCCGGACCTGGTATATCCTATGGAGGACCCCGCACCAGGGAGCGCCGACCGTTGTGGCTGATGGTGGTGGTGCTGGACCTTGTTGGTTAGTCAGGCCGGATGGAGGACCAAGAGCCCCTACCGTTGTTGCTGATTGGTTGTGTTGCCGACCTGGTTTGTAGCGATGAGTACCAGGAGCCCCGACCTGTTGTGGCTGGATGGTGGGGGCCGGACCTTTGTAAGCGGATGAGGACCAGGAGCCCCGGACTGTTGTGCTGATGGTCGTGGTGCCTGGACCTTGTTGTTGCGGATGGAGGACGCAGGAGCCCCGACCGTTGTGGCTGATTGGGTGGTTGTGCCGGACCTGTAGTAGCGCCGATGAGGAACCAGGAGCGCCGACCGTTTTGCTGATGGTGGTGGTGCTGGACCTGTTGTAGCGATGGAGGACCAGGAGCCCCCTACTGTTGTGGCTTGATGGTGTGGTGCTGGGACCTTTGTAGCGGATTGAGGACCAGGACCCCCGACCGTTGTGTCTGATGTGGTGGTGCTGGACCTTTTGTAGCGGATGGAGGACCAGAGCCTCGACTGTTGTGGCTGATGGTGGTGGTGCTGGACCTGTTGTACGGATGGAGGACCCCAGGAGCCTCCGACCGTTGTGGCTGATGGTGTTGTGCCGACCTGTAGTAGCGGGTGGAGGACCGGGAGCCCCGACCGTTTGGGTGGCTAATTGTGGTGGTGCCCCGGACCTTGTTGGTAGGCCGAATTGGAGGACCAGGAAGCCCCTACCGTTGGTGGCTGAATTGGTGGTGGTGCCGGAACCTGTAGTAGCCCATGGAGGACCCAGGACCCCGACCGTTTTGTGGCTGATTGGTGCGGTGCTGGACCCCCTGTTTGTAGCGGATGGAGGACCGGGAGCCCCCGAACCGTTGGTGGGCCTGATTGTGGTGGTGCCCAGGACCTGTTGTTAGCCGATTGGAGGAACCTAGGAGCCCCTACCGTTGTGGCCTGATGGTTGGTGGTGCCGACCTGTAGTAGCCGATGGTGGACCTCAGGGAGCCCCCGACCCGTTGTGGCTGATGTTGGCGGTGCTGGGACCGTGTGTAGCCGGATGGAGGACCTGGAGCCCCGACCAGTTGTGGCGATGTTGTGGGTTTTTGCCGTACCCTGTAAGTTTGCCCGATGGAGGGACCCGAGGAGCCCCTAACTGTTTTTGTGGCTGATCCGGTGGCGGATGCTGGACCTGATTTGTAGCGGAATTGGAGGGACTAAGGAGCCCCGTCCGTTGTGGCTGATGGTGGTTGTTGCCGGACCTGTAGTTAAGCCGCTGGAGGACCAGGAGCCCCGACAGTTTGTGGCTTGATGGGTGGCGGTGCTGGACCTGTAGTAGCCGATGAAGTTACCCAGAGCCACCCGACAGTTGTGGCTAATGGTGGCTGGGTGCTGGACCTGTTGTAGCGGCATGGCGGACCAGGAGCCCCGATCCCCCGGCCACCCTGTGGCTGATGGTGGTTGGTGACCCCGGACCTGGTTTTTGTAAGCCGGATGGATGGAATATGGAGCCCCTCCCGAATGTTGTTGGCCTGATTGGTGGTGGTGCCGGACCTGTTTAGTAGCCTGATGGAAGGACCAGGAGCCCCGATTGTTGTGGCCTGATTGGTGGTGGTGCCGGACCTGTAGGTAGGTTGAGAGGACCATTAGCCCCGACCGTTGTGCCTGAGGGTGGTGCTGGACCTGTTTGTACCGGATGGAGGACCAGGAAGCCCCGACCTGTTGTGGGCTGGATGGTGGTTGTGCCGGAACCTGTAGTAGCCGATGGAGGACCAGGAGCCCCGACCCTGTTGTTTGGCTGGGTGGGTGTGACGGACCTGGTTGGGTAGCCAGATGGCGGATTAAGGCCCCGAACCGTTGTTGTTTGATTGTGGTGGTGCCCGGACCTTTGTAGCGGATGGAGGACCCAGGAGCCCCGACCGTATTGTGGGCTGATAGGTGGTTGGGTTGCCAGGACCTGTTGATTGCCGGATGGAGGACCAGAACCCCGAACTGTTTTGTGGCTGATGGTTGGTGGTGCCAGGAACCTGGTAAGCGATGGAAGGACTAGGGATAGCCCCGACTCGGTGTGGCCGATGGAGGCGGGCCGGACCTGTTGGTAGGTGGATGGAGGACAGGAGCCGCCGACCGTTTTGGGGCTATGGTTGGTGTGCCGGACCCTGTTGGTAGCCGATGGAGGAACCATCAGGAGCGCCGACCGTTTGGCTGGAAGGTGGGGTTGTGCTGGACCTTATTTACCGATTGGAGGACCAGAGCCCCGACATTTGTGCTGGATGGTGGCCGGTGCTGGACCTTTAACCGGATTGGAGGACGCCAGGAGCCCCGCTGTTGTGGCTGATGGTGGTTTTGCGACCTGTTTTGGTAGCGGATGGGGGACCAGAGCCCCGACTGGTTTTGTGGCGGATTGTGTGGTCCGGACCTTGTTTTGTAAAGCGGATTGGAGGACCCAGGAGCCCCGACTTGTTTGTGGCTGATGGTGGTTTGGTGCTGGACCAGCTTGTTTTAGCGGATGGAGGACCAGGAAGCCCCGACTGTTGTGGCCTGATTTGGGTGGTGGTGCTGGACCTGTTAGTAGACCGGATTGAGGACCTGACCCCGACCGGTATGTGCCTGAGTGGTGGTGGCTGGACCGTTTGTAGGCGGATGGAGGACTATGGAGCGCCGACTGGTTTGGTGGCTGATGGTGGTGGTGCGGGAACCTTTTTTTGTTGTAGCGGATGGATGGACCCAGGAGCCCCCGACCTGTTGTGGGCTGATGGTGGTTGGTGCCCTGGACCTGTACGTAGCCGATGGTAGGACCCATGAGCCCCCGCCGACCTTTTTGTTGTCTGAATGGTGGTGGTTGCGGATGGACCGGTTTGTAGCGGGATGGAGGAACCTAGGAGCCCTGACTGTTTGTGGCTGAAGTGGTGGTGGTGCTGGGACCTGTTTTGTAGCGGATGGAGGACCCAGGAGCCCCGAACCGTTGTGGCTGATGGGGGTGGTTCTTGACCTGTTGTAGCCGGATGGAGGACCTGGTGCCCCGACTGTTGTGGCTGATTGGAGGAGGTGCCGGACCTGTCCGTAGTGGGATTGAGGACCAGGTGGCCTTCTGACTGGGGTTGGTGGCTGATGGACCTGGTTGGTGCCCCCGGACCTGGTTTTATCCGGAAGGAGGACCATGGAGCCCCTAACTTGTTGTGGCTGATGGTGGTGGTGCCTGGTACCTGGTTAGTATCCGGATGGAGGACCATGGACCCCGAACCGTTGTGGCTGATGGTGGTGTTGCCCCTGGACCTGGTTTGTAGCGGAATGGAGGACCCAGAGCCGCCCCGACCGTTTGTTGGCTGATGGTGGTGGTGCCCGGACCTGTTGTAGCGAATGGAGGACCAGGTGCCCCTGACTTGTTTGTGGCATGATGGTTGGGTAGGTGCCCGGACCTGTTAGTAAGCCCGAATGGAAGGAACCAGGAAGCCCCGGATTGTTGTGGCTGATGGAGTGGTGGTGCCTGGGACCTGTTTAGCGATGAGGACCCCCAGGAAGCCCCGACCGTTTGGCTGATGGTGGTTGTGCCGGACCTGTAGGTAGCCCCGATGAGACCAACCCCGGAACCGTTCTGTGGCTGAATTGGTGGTGGTGCCTGGACCTGTTTTGTAGCGGTATGGTAGGGACCAAGGAGCCCCGAACCTGATTGTGGCTTGAATGGTGGTTGGTGCCCGGACCTGTTTGTAGCGGAGGTAGGGACCAGGAGCCCCGATTTGTTGTTTGGCTGATGGTGCTGTTGCCGGACCTTGTAGTAAAGCCTGAAATGGAGGACCAGGTGCCCGGACTTGTTGCCCTGATGGTGGTGGTGCCCCGAACCTGTTTTAGGGTACTGATAGGTCCAGGACCCCGATTTTGGTGGCTGGATGGTGGTTGGTGCCGGACCTTTAGTAGCCGGATGGAGGACCAGGAGCCCCCCGACCAGTTGTGGCTGAATGGTGGCGGTTTGCCTGGGACCCTGTAGTAGCCGATGGAAGGACCAGGATCCCCGACCCGTTTTTTGTGGCTGAATGGTTGGGTGGTTATGCCTGGACCTGTTAGTAGCGGATGGAGGACCAGGATCCCCGACTGTTTGTGGCTGGATGGTGGTGGTGCCGGACCGTGCTTTTGTAGTAGCCGAATGGTAGGAACCAGTAGCCCCGACCGTTTGATTGGCTGATTGGTGGTGCTGGCTGAACCGTTGTAACCGATGGAGGACCTGGTGCCCCGACTGTTGTGGCTGATGGTGGTGGTGTCCGGACCTGTTGTAGCCCGGATGGAGGACCTGGATTCCCCGACTGTTTGCTTGATGGTGGCTGGTGCCGGACCCTGTAGTAGCCTGATGGAGGACCAGGGAGCCCTCGGACTTTGTTGTTGGCTGATGGTGGTGGTGCCGGAACCTGTAATATCTGAGAGGACCAGAGCCCCGATTGTTTGTGCGCTGGTGGTGGGCCGGACCTGGTATAGCCCAGGATGGAGGACCAGGAGCCCCGACCGTTTGTGCTGATGGTGGGCGGTGCTGGACCTGCTAGTAGCCGGATGGAGACCAGAGCCCCGACCGTTGACCGTTGTTGGCTGATGGTGGTGGTTGGCCGACCTGGGTTGGTTTTTAGCGATTTTGGAGGACCCTAGGAGCCCCGACTGTTGTTGGCCTGATGGGTTTGCCGGACCTGGTGGTAAAGCCGATGGAAGGGGGGAACCCCCCCCCAGGAGGCCCCTCGAACCTGTTGTTGGCTGGATGGTGGTGGCTGCCTGAACCCTGTTAGTAAGCCGGATGGCGGACCAGGAGGCCCCGAACCTTGTTTGGCTTGAATGGTGGTGGCTGCCTAGGAAACCTGTTTGTTAGCGGATGGATGGTCCAGGAGCCCCCGACCTGTTTGGTGGCTTGCTGGTGGTGGTGGGCCCTGGGACCTGGTTTGTAGCGGATGGAGGACCAGGAGCCCCCGACCTGTTGTTGGCTGATGGTGGTGGTGGGGCCTGGACCTGTAAGTAAGTCTTGATGGAAACGCCAAGAGGCCACCCCGGACTGTTGTTGCTGGGATGGTGGGGTGCCCGGACCTGTAGTTAAGCTGATGGAGGACCAGGAGCCTCCCGATTGTTGTGGCTGATGGTGGTGGTGCCGGACCTGTAGTAGCCCAGATGGAAGGACCAGGAGCCCCGACCGTTGTGGCCTGATTGGTGGCGGTGCCTGGGACCTGTTTGTAGAGATGGCGACCAGAGCCCCGACCGTTGTGGCTGATGGTGGTTGTGCCGGACCAGTAGTAGCCGGTGAGGACCTCAGGAAGCCCCGACCGTTTGTGGCTGATGGTGGTTGTGCCTCGGACCTGTAGTAGTACCGGTCTGGGAGGACCAGGGATCCCCCACAGTTGGGTGGCTGATTGGTGGCGATGCTGGTCACCTTTTGTTGTAACCGGATGGAAGGACCTAGGAAGCCCACCGACTGGTTAGTGGACTATGGGTGGTTGGTGCCGGACCTGTTAGTAAGCGGGATGGAAGGACCTAAGGAGCCCCGACTGTTTGTGGCTGATGGTTTTGGTGCCGGACCTGTTGGGTAGCGAATGGAGACAGTAGCCCCGACTGGTTGTGGACTTTGGTGGTGGTGCCGGACCTGGTGGTAGGCCGATGGAGGCCCTGAGCCCCGACCGTTGTGGCCTGATGGTGGTGCTGCTGGACCTGTTTGTAGCGGAATGGGCGGACCATGATGCCCCCGACTTTTGTTGTGGTGGAATGGTGGTGGGTGCTGGACCCTGTTGTATCGGATGGAGGACCAGGAAGCCCCGGACCGTTGGTGGCTTGATGGGGTTGGAGGTGCTCGGAACCTGTTGTAGCGGATGGGAGGACCAGGAGCCCCGACCGTGTTTGGCTGATTGGTGAGTGGTGGCCTGGACCTTTGTTGTAGCCTGAATGGAGAACCAGGAAGCCCGGACTTGTTTGTTTGGCTGATGGTGGTGGTGACCGGACCTGTAGTACCGTGAGGACCAGGAGGGCCCCGGACCGTTTTTGGCCCTGATTGTGGTGGTGCCGAACCTGTTTAGCCGATGGAGGACCAGTGAGCCCGGATTGGTTTGGTGGCTGATGGTCGTGGTGCCGGACCCTTAGTAAAGCCGATGGAGGTCCAGGAGCCCCGAACCGTTAGTGGCTGAATGGTGGCGGTGCATGGACCTGTTTGTCGCGATGGGCGGTAACCCAGGAGACCCCGACCGATTGGTGGCGTGAATGGTGGTTTGTGCCGACCTGTAGTAGCCTGTTTGGAGGACCAGGATCCCCCACAGTTGTGGCTGATGGGTGGCGGTGCTGGACCTGTTTGTAAGCGGATGGAGGACCAGGGAGCCCCCGACTGTTTGGTAGCTGATGGTGGTTGTACCGACCGGAACAACGCACACTTTTCGTTTGTAGCCGATGGGTGGACCAGGAGCCCCGACTGTTGTGGCTGAAGGATGGTAGGTGGTGCCGGACCTGTTTGTAGCGGATGGATGGACTAGGAAGCCCCTCCCCCGACTGTTGTGGTCTGATGGTTGGTGGTGCCGACCTGTGGTAGCCGAATGGAGGACCAGGAGCCCCCGGGGAAAAACCGTTGTTGGCTTGATTGTGGTGGCTCGCTTGGGAACCCTGTTGTAGCGGATGGAGGACCAGGAGCCCCCGACCTGTTGTTGGCTGATGGTGGCTGGTGCCTGGAGGACCGTTGTACGGATGGAGACCAGGAGCCCCCGCCCGTTGTGGCTGAAGGTGTGGGTGCTGGATAACCTGTTGTAAGCGGATGGAGCCAGGAAGCCCCGACCGTTGTTGGCTGAATTGGTGGTGTGCCGGACCTGGGTGGTAGCCGATGGAAGGACCATAGCCCGATTGTTGTGGCTGATGTGGTGGTGCCGGACCTGAGTACCGGATGGGGAGGACCAGGTAAGACCCCCCGACCGTTTGTGGCTGATTGGTTGGTGGGTGTCCTTGACCTGTTGGTAAGCCTATGGAGGACCTAGGAAGCCCCGAACTTGGTTTGTGGCTTATGGGGTGAGCGGGACCTGGTTGGTAGCGATGGAGGGACCGGTAGCCGGACCTGTTTGGCTGGATGATTGGGTTGGTGGCGGACAGTCGGTAGAACCGGATGAGACCCCCAGCCCCGGACCTTGTGTGGGCAACTTGATGGTGTGTGCCTGACCTGTAGTTAGCCGATGGAGGACCAGGAGCCCCGACCGTTTGTGGCTGATTGTGGTGTGCTGACCTGGTTGTAGGAAGGAGGTAGACCAGGACCCCGACCTGTGGATTGCTGGATTGTGGTGGTGCTGACCTGTTAAGTAGCCGGATGGAGAGGCCCCTTAGGAGTTCGACCGTTGTGGCTTGATGGTTTGTGGCCGGAAGTGCTGGAACCTGTTGTAGCGGGATGGAGGACCAGGAGCCCCCACGACCGTTGTGGCTGATGTGGTGGTGCCAGACCTGAATTGTAGCCGATGGAGACCAGGAGGCCCCGACCCCGTTTGTTTGGTGGGGGGGGGCTGCCTGGTGGTGGTGCTGGACCATTTTTCGTAGGCGGATGAGGACCATGAAAGCCCCGGACCCCTGTTTGTGGCTTGATGGTTGGTTGGTTCCGGACCTGTTGTTAGCCGATGGAGGACCAGGACCCCGACCTGTTGTGGCTGATGGTGGTGGTGCCCGGACCTGTTGTAGCGGAATGGAGGACCTTGGAAGCCCCCGACGTTGTGGCTGATGGGGTGGTGGCCGGACCTGTTGGTAGCCGGATGGAGGACCCAGGAGGCCCGCCGTTGTGGCCTGATGGTGGTGGTGCTGGACCTGTTTGATCGGATGGAGGACCAGGAGCCCCTACCGTTTGTGGCTGATGGTGGTGGGTGCTGGACCTGGTTTTTTGTAGCGGATGGAGGAACCAGGAGGCCCCGGAACCGTTGGTGGCCTTTGATGGTGGAGGTTGCTTGAACCTGTTTGTAGCGGATGGAGGAACCAGGACCCCGACCGTTGTGGGCTGAGGGTGGTGGCCGGAACCTGTTTAGCCCGTTGGAGGACCAGGAACCCGGATTGTTGTGGTTTTTTTTGAAATGGTGGTGGTGCCGGACCTTAGTAGCCGATGGAGGACCAGAGCCCCCCGACCGGTTGTGCTAGGGTGGTTGGTGCTTGACCGTTTGGTAAGCGGGAGGAGGACCAGGAGCCCCACCGTTGTGGCTGATGGTGGTTTGGTGCCGGACCTGTTGTAGCCGATGGAGGACCGGGGAGCCCCGACCGTTTGTGGCTGAGGTGGTGGTGCCCGGTCCTTTTGTAGCGGGATGGAGGACCAGGTGCCCCGACTGTTGGTGGCTGAAGGTGGGGTGGCCGACCCTGTTTTGTTAGCCGGATGGAGGACCAGGACCCCGACCTTGTTGGTGGCTGGAGGTGGTGGCCGGACCTGTTGTACGGAATTGGAGGACCAGGAGCCCCGACTGTTTTGGGGCGATGGTGGTGGTGCCGGACCTGTTTGGTAAAGCCTATGGAGGGACCAAGGACCCCATTGTTGTTGGCTGATGGGTGGTGGTTCCGAAACCTGTTGTTATCCGGATGGAGGACCAGGTGGACCCCGACCGTTGTGGCTGATTGTGGTGGTTGCCTGGACCCTGTTGTTAGCCGGATGGATACCAGAGCCCGGATTGTTGTGGCTGCTGGTTGGTGGTGCCGGAACCTGTTTGTAGCGGATGGAGGCCAGGAGCCCCGACCATGTGGCTGGATTTGTGGTGGCCGGACCTGTTGAGCCGATGGAGGACCAGGAACCCGGATTGGTTGTGGCTGATGGTGGGGTAGCCGGACCTGTATAGCCGAAGGAGGACCAGGAGCCCCCAGACCGTTGTGGCTGATGTGGTGGGTGCGGACCTGTTGTAGGCAGATTGAGGACCAGGAGCCCGGATGTTTGGTGGCCTTGATGGTTGGTGCGGACTCTGGTTAGGTAGGCGATGGAGGACCAAAAAAGAGCCCCGGACCGGTGTGGCTGATGGTGTGGTGGCTTGACCGTTGTTTAGCGGATGGGAGGACCTAAGCCCGGAGTTGTGGCCTTGTGGTGGTGAGCGGGACCTGGTTGGTAGAGGATGGAGGACCGGGAGCCCCGACCCCTGTTGTAGGGGCTGATGATGGTGGGTGCCGGACCAGCGGTAAGCCCCCGGTTTGGGGACCAGGTGCCTGGACCTGTTGGTGGCCAGATGGTTGGTTGGTGCCAAGGACCTGTTGTAGCGGATGGAGGACCGGAGCCCCGACCGTGTGGCTGATGGTGGTGGTGCGGACCTGTTGGTAGGCCGATGGAGGGACCAGGAGGCCCCCGGATTGTTGTGGCTGATGGTTTGGTGGTGGCCTGAACTGTAGTAGCGATGACCAGGAGGCCCGGACGTGGCCTGATGGTGTTGGTGGCTGCCGGTTGTAGCCGGATGGAGGACCAGGAGGCCCCGACCTTGTGGTGGCTGTAGTTGGTGGTTGGCCGGATCCGAGGAGGCCAGGGTAGCCCCCGACCGATTGTGGCTTGATTGGTGGGGGTGGTGCCGACCTTGATTTGGTAGCCGATGGAGGACCAGCCCAGCCCGGATGTTGGTGGGCAGGATGTGGTGGTTGCTACCTGTAGTAGCGATGCGGAAACAAGGAGCCCCGGACCCGGTGTTGCAGATGGGGTGGTGCCCTGGACCGGTTGGTAAGCGGAATGGAGGACCAGGAGGCCCCGACCCCTGTGGTGGCCTGAGGTGGTGGTTTGCCCGGGACCGGAGGCCCCGGACCGGTTGTGGCTGCTTGTTGGTGGTGGCCGGACACCAAAGGTTGGTTGGTTAGCCGATGGAGGACCTTGGGAAGCCCGGATTTGGTTGTGGCTGATGGTTGGTAGGTGGTTCGGGACCTGTAGTAGGCCGATTGGGGAGGCGGGGACCAGGAGGCCCCGGACCCCGTTGAAGGGCCTGGTGGTGGGTGGTTGCTTGACCGGTTTGGAGGGCCGGAATTGGAGGACCTAGGAGCCCCCGATTGTTGGTGGCTTGGATGGGTGGTTTGGAGGGGCCGGGACCTGTTGTATGCCGGGATGGAAGGCCGGGAGGCCCCGGACCCCTGTTGTAGGTGATGATGGTTGGGGGAGCCCCGGACCAGGTCCGTTAGCCGGATGGAGGAGGCCCCAGGTTGCCCCGACCCTGTTTGTGGCCAGGTTGGTTGGTGGTGGGGCCGCCGGACCTGGTTGGTTAGCCGGAGGAGGACCAGGAGGCCCCGACCGTTTGTGGCTGATTGGTGGTGGTGCCGGAACCATGGTTGTAGGCCGATGGAGGACCAGGAGGCCGGCGGATTGTTGTGGTGGGGGGGATGGATGGTTTGGTTGGCCTGACTTGTAAGTAGGCCGGATTGGAGGACCAGAGCCCGACCGGTTGGGTGGTGGGGATTGGTTGGTGGTGGCCTGGAACCGGTTTGTAAAGCCGGAATGGAGGAACCAGGAGCCCCCGACCTTTGTTGGTGGCTGGAAGGTTGGTGGTTGCCGGACCCCTGTAGTTGCCAATGGAGGACCCATGACCCCGACCCCGTTGTGGCTGGATGTGGCCTGGGCTTGGACCTGGTGTAGCTGATGGAGGACCAGAGCCGCCCGAAAACCGTTGGTGGCTGAATGGTGGTAGTGCCGGACCTGGTAGTAGCCGATTTTTGGAGGACCAGGAGCGCCGACCGTGTGGCTGATGGAGGTGGGTGCTTGGACAGCTGGTTGTAGGCGGATGGAATAGCCAGGAGCCCCCTACTGTTGTGGCTGATGCCTGGTTTGCTTTGGCTGTACCAGTTTGGTAGGCGGATGGAGGTACCAGGAAGCCCCGGCCGTTGTTTGCTGATTGTGGTGGTCCTGGACCTGTTGTAGCGGATGGGAGGACCAGGAGCCCCGACGTTGTGGCCTTATGGTGTTGTGGTTGTGGGCCGGACCTGGTTTTGTAGGCGATGTGAGGACCTAGGAGCCCCGCCGACCTGTTTGTGGCTGATGGTGGTTGTGCCGGACCTGGTAGGTAACCGATGGGGGACCAGGAAGGCCCCGACCGTTGTTTTGGCCGAGGGTGGTGGTGCCTGACCAGTAGTAGCGGATGGAAAGACCCAGGAGCCCCGAACTTGTTGTGGCTGGATGGTGGTGGTGCCGGAACTGGTTAGTTAGCCGATGGAGGACCAGCGCCCCGACCGTTGTGGCTTGATGGTGTGGAGCCTGATTCTGTAGTAAGCGGATGGGAGGACCAGGACCCCGCCCGATTTGTTGTGGCTGATGGTTGGTGGTTGCTTGACCGGTTTTGTAGCCGGATGGAGGACTTTAGAGCCCTACTGTTTTGGGCTGGATGGTGTGGAGGCGGACCTGTTTTAGGCGGAATGGAGGACCCCGGGAGACCCGACAGTTGTTGGTGATGAAGGTGGTTCCGGACCAGTCGTATCGGATGGAGGACCAGTTGCCCCGACTGTTGCCTGGCAGATTGTTGGTGGTGCCGGACCTTTGTTGTAAGCGGATGGAGGACCAGGACCACCGACCGTTTGTGGCTGATTGGTGGTGGGTGCCGACCTGTTGTAGGCCGATGGAGGACCCCCAGAGCTCGGATTTGTTGGTGGCTGATGGTGGTTGGTGCCCTTGACCTGTAGTAGCCGATGGAAGGACCAGGAGCCCCGACCGTTGTGGCTGATGGTGGAGGCGTGCCTGGACTCGGTTTGTAGCGGATGGAGGTACCAGAGCCCCCGACTGTTGTGCCTGAAGTTGGTGGTGCCGGACCCTGTAGTAGCCGATGGAGTACCAGGAGCCCCGACCGTTGTGCCTGATAGTGGCTGGGCTGGTACCTGTTGTAGCGGATGAGGAACTGAAGGAGCCCCCGACCGTTGTGGCTGATGGTGGTTGTGCCGGACCTGTATACCGATGGAGGACCAGGAGCCCCCGACCTTGTTGTGGCTGATGGTGTGGTGCCGGACCTGTAGTAGCCGATTGGAGGACCAGGAGCCCGACTGTTGTGGCTGAAGGTGGTGGTGCTGGACCTGTAGTAGCGGATGGAGGACCAGAGCCCCGACTTGTTGTGGCTGATGGTGGTGTGCCTTGGACCTGTTAGTAGCCGATGAGGACCATGAGCCCCGACCGTTTGTGGCTGATGGTGGTGGTGCTGAAACCTGTTGTAGCGGATGGAGGACCAGGAGCCCCGACCTGTTGTGGCTGATGGATGTGTGCCTTGGACCTTTTTGTAGCGGATGGAGGACCAGGAGCCCCGACCGTGATGTGGCTGATTGGTGGTGGTGCTGGACCTGTTGTAGCGGATGGAGGACCAGGAGCCCCGACCTGTTGTGCTGATTGTGTGGTGCCTACCTGTATGTAGCCGATGGAGGACCAGGAGCCCCCGATTAGTTTGTGGGCTGATGGTGTGGTGCCGGACCTGTAGTAGCCGATGGAGGACCAGGAGCCCGACCTGTTGTGGCTGATGGTGGTGGTGCCTTGGACCTGGTTAAGTAGCGATGGAGGACCAGGAGCACGACCTGTTTAGTAGCATGATGTGGTGATGCCGGACCTGTTAAGTAGCCGGATGGAGGACCAGGAGCCCCGACCGTTGTGGCTGATGTGGTGGTGCCGGACCTGTTTTTAGTACGGATGGAGGACCAGGTTGCCCCCGACCGTTGTGGCTGATGGTGGTGGGCTTGGACCTGTTGTAGCGGAATGGAGACCCCAGGAGCCCCGACTGTTGTGGCTGATGGTGGTGGTGCCGGACCTGTAGTACGATGGAGGACCAAAAAGGGAGGCCCCGATTGTTGTGGCTGATGGTGGTGGTTTGCCGGACCTGTAGTAGCCTATGGAGGACCAGGGAGCCCCGACCGTTGTGCTTGATGGTGGTGGTGCCGGACCTGTTGTAGCGATGGAGGACCAGGAGCCCCGACTGTTGTGGCTGATGTGGTTGTGCCGGACCTGTAGTAGCCGATGGAGGACCAGGAGCCCCCGACGTTGTGGGCTGATGGTGGCTGGGCTGACCTGTGTAGCGATGGATGACCAGAGCCCCGACCGTTGTGGCTGTCGGTGTTAAGTGCCACCCCTTGGTTTGGTGGCCTGGATAGTTAGAATCCGATGGAGGACCAGGAGCCCCGACCTGTTGTGGCTGAATGGTGTGGTGCCGGACCTGTGTAGCCGATGGAGGAGCAGGTTGCCCCTGATGTTGTGCAGATGGCCTGGCTGTTGGCTGGGAAACCTGTTTGTTAGCGGATGGAGGACCAGGAGCCCCGACCTCGTTGTGGCGATTGGTGGTGTTGCCTAGGACCTGTTGTAGCGATGGAGGACCAGGAGCCCCGGGAGACTGTTTGTGGCTTGATGATGGTGGTGCCTGGACCTGTGTACGGATGGAGGACCAGGTGCCCCGACGGTTGTGCAGATGTGGTGTTGCCGGACCCTGTTTAGCGGATGGAGGACCAGGAGCCCCGACTGATTTGTGGCTGATGGTGTGGTGCCAGGACCTGTTGTAGCGGATGGAGGACCAGGAGCCCCGACTGTTGTGGCTGATGGGTGGTTGTCCGACCTGTAGTAGCCGATGGAGGACCAGGAGCCCACCCCGACCTGTTGTGGCTGATGGTGGTGGTGCTGGACCTGTAGCCGGATGGAGGACAGGAGCCCCGACTGTTGGGCTGATTGTGGTGTGCCGGAACCTGTAGGTAGCCGATGAGGCCCAGGAGCCCCGACTGTTGTGGCCTGATGGTGGTGGTGGCCTGGACCTGTAGTAGCGGATGGTGGACCAGGAGCCCCCGACCGTTTGTGGCTGATGGTGGTGGTGCCGGACCTGTAGTAGCCGATGGAGGACCAGAGGAGCCGAACCGTTGTGGCTGATGGATGTGGTGCCTGGACCTGTTGTAGCGGATGGAGGAGGGCCAGGAGCCCCACCGTTGTGGCCTGATGGTGGTGGTGCCTGGACCTGTAGTACGGATGGAGGACCAGGAGCCCCCGACCGTCGTGTGGCTGATGGTTGGTGGGGTTGCCTGGACCTGTTAGTAGCCGGAATGGAGGACCAGGAGCCCCGACCGTTGTGGCTGATGGTGGTTGGTGGCCTGGACCTGTAGTAGCGGATGGAGGACCAGGAGCCCCGACTGTGGTGGCTGATGGTGGTGTGGCCGGAACCGTAGTAGCCGATGGCCCCGACCAGGAGCCCCGACCCTTGTGGCTGATGGGTGGTGGTGCCTGGACCTGTAGTAAGCGATGGAGGACCAGGAGGCCCGACTGGTTGTGGCTGAATGGTGGTTTGGTGCTGGACCTGTAGTTAGCGGATGGTGGACCAAGGACCCCGACCGTTATGGCTGATGGTGTGGTCCTTGGAACGCCCCTGTTGTAGCCGGACCTGGAGGACCAGAGCCCGAGTTGTAGGCTGATGGTGTGGTGCCTGGACCCTGAGTAGCCGATGGAGGACCAGGAGCCCCGACCGTTGTGGCTGATGGTGGTGGTTGCCGTGGACCTGTTAGTAGCGGATTGGAGGACCAGGAAGCCCCGACTGTTGTGGCTGATGGTGGTGTGCCTGTACCTGAATGTAGCGGATGGAGGAACCAGGAGCCCCGACCTGTTAGTGGCTGATGGTGGTTTTGGTGCCGGACCTGTAGTAGCCAGATGGTAGGAGGCCTGGACCGTTTGGTAGCGGATGGAGGACCAGGAGCCTACTTGTGGCTGATGGTGGTGGTAGCTGGACCTGTTGTAGCGATGGAGGAGCCGGAGATGGAGAACAATGTTGAGCACCGACCGATTTTGGTTGTTGCTGATGGTGGTGGTGCCTGGACCTGTTGGTAGCGGATGGAGGACCAGGAGCCCCGATTGTTGTGGCTGATGGTGGTGGTGCGTGGACCTTTGAATAGCGGATGGAGGACCCAGGAGCCCCGGACTGTTTGTTGGCTGATGGTGGTGGTGCCGGCCAGGTTTGTAGCGATGGAGGACCATTAGCCCCGACTGTTGTGGCTGATGGTGGTGGTGCCGGACCTGTTGTAGCGGATGGAGGACCAAGAGCCCCGAGCCGTTGTGGCTGATGTGGTGGTGCCGGAACCTGTTAGTATCCGGATGGAGGACCAAGGAGCCCCCCTGAACGGTGATTGTATGATTTGTGGCTGATGGTGGTGGTTGCCGGACCCTGTTTGTAGCGATGGATGGACCAGGAGCCCGGATTGTTGTGGCTGATGTGGTGGAGCCTTGACCGGTTGTAGCCGATGGTAGGACCAGGAGCCCCGACCTGTTGTGGCTGATGGTGGTGGTGCCATGACCGTTGATGCGGATAGGAGGACCTAGAGGCCCCGACTGTTGTGGCTGATGGTGCCCGGTGTGCGGAATACCGGTCCAGTTAGCGATGGAGGATCCAGGAGCCCCGACCGTTGTGGCTGATGGTGGCCTGGGCCTGGGACCTGTTTGTAGCGATGATGACTAGGACCCCGACCTGTTGTGGCTGATGGTGGTTGGTGCCGGACCTGTAGTAGCCGATGGAGGACCAGAGCGCCGACCGTTGTGGCTGATGGTGGATGGCTGGAACCTTGTGGTAAGCGGATGGAGACCAGGAGCCCCGACCGTTTGGCTGAATGGTGGTTGTGCTGGACCTGTAGTAGCGATGGAGGACCAGGAGCCCCGACCGACCGTTGTTGGCTGATGTGGTGGTGCCTGGACCTGTTGTAGCCGGATGGAGGTACCAGAGCCCGACCGTTTGTGGCTGATGGTGGTTGGTGCCTGGACCTGTAAGTAGTCCGATGGAGGACCAGGAGTCCCCGACCGTTGTGCTGATGGTGGTGGTGCCTCGGACCTGTTGTAGCCGAATGGAGGTTACCAGGAGCCCGGACTTGTTGTGGCTGATGGTGGTGGTGCCGGACCTGTAGTAGCCAAGATGGACAGGACCATTGGAGCCCAGGTGGGCTGCCGACCTGAGAAATGGAGACCTAAACTTGTTTGTGCCTGGATGGTGGTGGTGCTGGAACTAGTTTGTAGCGGAGTGGAGGACCAGGAGCCCCGACTGTTGTTGCTGATGGTGGCGGTGCTCGACCTGTTGTAGCGGATGGAGGACCAGGAGCCACGACAGTTGTGGCTGATGGTGGTGGTGCCGGACCTGCAGTTGCCGATGGAGGACCAGGAGCCCCGACTGTTGTGGCTGATGGTGGTGGTGCCGGACCTGTTGTAGCGGATGGAGGACCAGGAGCCCCGACCGTTGTGGCCGATGGTGGTGGTGCCGGACCTGTAGTTGCCGATGGAGGACCAGGAGCCCCGACTGTTGTGACTGATGGTGGTGGGGCCGGACCTGTTGTAGCCGATGGAGGACCAGGAGCCCCGACCGTTGTGGCTGATGGTGGTGGTGCCGGACCTGTAGTTGCCGATGGAGGACCAGGAGCCCCGACTGTTGTGGCTGATGGTGGTTGTGCCGGACCTGTAGTAGCCGATGGAGGACCAGGAGCCCCGACCGTTGTGGCCGATGGTGGTGGTGCCGGACCTGTTGTAGCGGATGGAGGACCAGGAGCCCCGATCGTTGTGGCTGATGGTGGTGGTGCCGGACCTGTTGTAGCGGATGGAGGACCAGGAGCTCCGACTGTTGTGGCTGATGGTGGTGGTGCCGGACCTGTTGTAGCGGATGGAGGACCAGGAGCCCCGACTGTTGTGGCTGATGGTGGTGGTGCCGGACCTGTAGTAGCTGATGGAGGACCAGGAGCCCCGATTGTTGTGGCTGATGGTGGTGGTGCCGCACCTGTAGTAGCCGATGGAGGACCAGGAGCCCTGACCGTTGTGGCTGATGGGGGCGGTGCTGGACCTGTTGTAGCGGATGGAGGACCAGGAGCCCCTACTGTTGTGGCTGATGGTGGTGGTGCTGGACCTGTTGTAGCAGATGGAGGACCAGGAGCCCCGACCGTTGTGGCTGATGGTGGTGGTGCCGGACCTGTAGTAGCCGATGGAGGACCAGAAGCGCCGACCGTTGTGGCTGATGGTGGTGTTGCTTGACCTGTTGTAGCGGATGGAGGACCAGGAGCCCCTACTGTTGTGGCTGATGGTGGTGGTGCTGGACCTGTTGTAGCGGATGGAGGACCAGGAGCCCCGACTGTTGTGGCTGATGGTGGTGGTGCTGGACCTGTTGTAGCGGATGGAGGACCAGGAGCCCCGACTGTTGTGGCTGATGGTGGTTGTGCCCGACCTGTTGTAGCGGATGGAGGACCAGGAGCCCCGACTGTTGTGGCTGATGGTGGTTGTGCCGGACCTGTAGTAGCCGATGGAGGACCAGGAGCACGGACTGTTGTGGCTGATGGTGGTTGTGCCGGACCTGTAGTTGCCGATGGAGGACCAGGAGCCCCGACCGTTGTGGCTGATGGTGGTGGTGCTTGACCGGTTGTAGCGGATGGAGGACTAGGAGCCCCGACTGTTGTGGCTGATGGTGGTGGAGCGGGACCTGTTGTAGCGGATGGAGGACCGGGAGCCCCGACTGTTGTGGCTGATGGTGGTGGTGCCGGACCTGTTGTAGCGGATGGAGGACCAGGAGCCCCGACTGTTGTGGCTGATGGTGGTTGTGCCGGACCTGTAGTAGCCGATGGAGGACCAGGAGCACGGACTGTTGTGGCTGATGGTGGTTGTGCCGGACCTGTAGTTGCCGATGGAGGACCAGGAGCCCCGACTGTTGTGGCTGATGGTGGTGGTGCCGGACCTGTTGTAGCGGATGGAGGAACCAGGAGCCCCCTACTGTTTGGCTGATGGTGGTCGTGCCGGACCTGTTGTAGCGGATGGAGGACCAGGAGCCCCGACTGTTGTGGCTGATGGTGGTGGTGCCGGACCTGTAGTTGCCGTTGGAGGACCAGGAGCCCCGACTGTTGTTGCTGATGGTGGCGGTGCTGGACCTGTTGTAGCGGATGGAGGACCAGGAACCCCGATCGTTGTGGCTGATGGTGGTGGTGCCGGACCTGTTGTAGCGGATGGAGGTCCAGGAGCCCCGACTGTTGTGGCTGATGGTGGTGGTGCCGGACCTGTTGTAGCGGATGGAGGTCCAGGAGCCCCGACTGTTGTGGCTGATGGTGGTGGTGCCGGACCTGTAGTAGCTGATGGAGGACCAGGAGCCCCGATTGTTGTGGCTGATGGTGGTGGTGCCGGACCTGTAGTAGCCGATGGAGGACCAGGAGCCCCGACCGTTGTGGCTGATGGTGGCGGTGCTGGACCTGTTGTAGCGGATGGAGGGCCTGGAGCCCCGACCGTTGTGGCTGATGGTGGTTGTGCCGGACCTGTAGTAGCCGATGGAGGACCAGGAGCGCCGACCGTTGTGGCTGATGGTGGTGTTGCTGGACCTGTTGTAGCGGATGGAGGACCAGGAGCCCCTACTGTTGTGGCTGATGGTGGTGGTGCTGGACCTGTTGTAGCGGATGGAGGACCAGGAGCCCCGACTGTTGTGGCTGATGGTGGTTGTGCCGGACCTGTTGTAGCGGATGGAGGACCAGGAGCCCCGACTGTTGTGGCTGATGGTGGTTGTGCCGGACCTGTAGTAGCCGATGGAGGACCAGGAGCACGGACTGTTGTGGCTGATGGTGGTTGTGCCGGACCTGTAGTTGCCGATGGAGGACCAGGAGCCCCGACTGTTGTGGCTGATGGTGGTGGTGCCGGACCTGTTGTAGCGGATGGAGGACCAGGAGCCCCTACTGTTGTGGCTGATGGTGGTCGTGCCGGACCTGTTGTAGCGGATGGAGGGGGGGGGACCCAGGAGCCCCGACTGTTGTGGCTGATGGTGGTGGTGCCGGACCTGTAGTTGCCGATGGAGGACCAGGAGCCCCGACTGTTGTTGCTGATGGTGGCGGTGCTGGACCTGTTGTAGCGGATGGAGGACCAGGAACCCCGATCGTTGTGGCTGATGGTGGTGGTGCCGGACCTGTTGTAGCGGATGGAGGTCCAGGAGCCCCGACTGTTGTGGCTGATGGTGGTGGTGCCGGACCTGTTGTAGCGGATGGAGGTCCAGGAGCCCCGACTGTTGTGGCTGATGGTGGTGGTGCCGGACCTGTAGTAGCTGATGGAGGACCAGGAGCCCCGATTGTTGTGGCTGATGGTGGTGGTGCCGGACCTGTAGTAGCCGATGGAGGACCAGGAGCCCCGACCGTTGTGGCTGATGGTGGCGGTGCTGGACCTGTTGTAGCGGATGGAGGACCAGGAGCCCCGACCGTTGTGGCTGATGGTGGTTGGTGCCGGGCCTGTTAGTAGGCCGATGGAGGGGGACCAGGAGCCCGACCTGTTGGTTGGCTGCTGGTGGCGGCCCGGCCCCTGGACCATGTTGTAGCGGATGGAGGACCAGGAGCCCCGACCGTTGTCGGCTGATGGCCGGTGCTGGCGGACTGTTTAGTTAGCCGATGAGGACCAGGAGCCCCGACGTGTGGTGACCTGGTGGTGGTGGCGGACCTGTAGGTTGCCGGATGGAGACCGGAGCCCCGACCTGTTGATGGTGGATGTGGCCGGTTGCTGGACCTGGTGTAGCGGATGGAGGACCAGGAACCCCGATCGTTTTGCATGGTGATGTGGTTGGTGCCGGACCTGTTGTAGCGGATGAGGTCCCCAGGAGCCCGGACCTGGTTGTGGCCGGATTTTTGGTGGTGGTGGCCGGACCTGTGTAGCGGATGGACCGTGGCAGGAGGCCACCCCGGACTGTTTGGTGGCCCTGAGGGTTGTGGTGGCGGACCTGTATGTAGTGGATGGAGGACCAGGGGAGCCCGATGTTGTTGGATGGATGGTTGGTGGTGGTCCGGACCTGTAGTAGCCGACCTGGTTGAACCAGGAGCCTGACCGTTGTGGCTGATGGTGGCGGTTGCTGGACCATGTTGTAGCGGATGAGGACCAGGAGGAACCCGACGTTGTGGCTGATGGTGGTTGTGCCGGACCTGTAGTAGCCGATGGAGGACCAGGAGCCCCGACGACCGTTGTGGCTGATGGTGGCGGCGCTGGACCTGTTGTAGCGGACCTGGAGGACCAGGAGCCCCGACCGTTTGAGGTAGGGCAGGAGCCCCGACGTTGTGGCTGAAGGTGGTGGTCCGGACCTGTAGTTAGCCTGATGGAGGCCAGGGAGCCCCCAGATTGTTGTGGCGAATGGGGTGGTGTCGGACCTTTAAGTAGCCGATGGAGAACCCAGGAGCCCTGACCGTTGTGGCTGATGGTTGGCGGTGCGGACCTTTGTAGCGGATGGAGGAACCAGGGAGCCCCGACCGTTGTGGCCTGATGGGGTTGGTTGCCGGACCTGTTAAAGCCGATAAGGACCAGGAAGCCCCCCGACAGTTGTGGCTGATGGTGGCGGCGCTGGACCTGTTGTAGCGGATGGAGGACCAGGAGCCCCGACCGTTGTCGCTGATGGTGGTGGTGCCGGACCTGTTGTAACGGATGGAGGACCAGGAGCCCCGACCGTTGTGGCTGATGGTGGTGGTGCCAGACCTGTAGTAGCCGATGGAGGACCAGGAGCCCCGACCGTTGTGGCTGATGGTGGTGGTGCTGGACCTGTTGTAGCGGATGGAGGACCAGGAGCCCCGACCGTTGTGGCTGATGGTGGTGGTGCCGGACCTGTAGTAGCCGATGGAGGACCAGGAGCCCCGACTGTTGTGGCTGATGGTGGTGGTGCTGGACTTGTTGTAGCCGATGGAGGACCAGGAGCGCCGACTGTTGTGGCCGATGGTGGTTGTGCCGGACCTGTAGTAGCCGATTGAGGACCTGGAGCCCTGACCGTTGTGGCTGATGGTGGTGGTGCCGGACCTGTTGTAGCGGATGGAGGACCAGGAGCCCCGACTGTTGTGGCTGATGGTGGTGGTGCTGGACCTGTTGTGGCGGATGGAGGACCAGGAACCCTGACCGTTGTGGCTGATGGTGGTTGTGCCGGACCTGTAGTAGCCGATGGAGGACCAGGAGCCCCGACCGTTGTGGCTGATGGTGTTGGTGCCGGACCTTTTGTAGCCGATGGGGGACCAGGAGCCCCGACCGTTGTGGCTGATGGTGGTTGTGCCGGACCTGTAGTAGCCGATGGAGGACCAGGAGCCCCGACTGTTGTAGCTGATGGTGGTGTATGTATAACATATATGTGAACACTGCCTCGTTACTACACGGCACATGGAGTGAGTGGCTAAGTCGGCCATCTGTGTGTGTTCGAGCAATCAGTCAGTTTCACCTGTTCTGCCGTTTGACAAAGGACTCAAAATGTGAAGTAGAACATATGATATAATGTAGCTAATCATATATAGAAAGCCAGGAGAGCGGACTCCTATCAATTATATTACATCAAACTGTAAACTATGTCAGTTTTCTGGACAGGTTTGTGTCTGTAGTTTTAACAACCACCGTTATATATAACCTCATACACAGAAAATCGCACAGTATATCACTTGTACTTGGCCAACCACACAACACATACCATATATACCATATATAACCCACTACTGTACTCTGTTATTAGCTATCAAATCCAGTGGCATGTAAGCAGTTACCTGAGTGTATTGTCCCTGGTGTCTACTCACATACTATGCGAGTAAGTATGGCTTTACCTATGTGTAACGTGTACATTAACATATTATGCATCAGATTGAAAAGTTCACACATCAAAATTTATTTTGAGATTGATGGGAGAAATGCACATACGATATATCTCGTATTTTGTATAGGTATAGTTTGCGGGCATAATATGTATAGCTTGCCGTTGTCACATCTGTTTATTATGTATTGCACCAACTTTTATTTGGTTTGCTCAACTTTGCTTGTCATATTATTTGCTGTATGTGTCAAATGCACGAAATGGTGAAACTGTACGATGGCTTGTACATACAATGATGGTGAAGATGGCAACTTAATGCTCCACATAGTATACAGTAACAAGACAATATTCACATATGTTATATACATATATCACATCACTCCTATGAAGCAATTATCATTGAAGCCAAGTGTATATATATATGCACCAACTTGTATTTATGTATATGTCATATTATTTGTGGTATGTGTCAAACGCAACAAGAGGTAAAACTGAATGATGGCTTGTACACACTCAGATGGCCAACATAGCAACTCCATGCGTCGTATAGTATACAGTAACTGGCTAATATTCACATATATAGTATACATCCCATCCCATCCCATTTAGGAAGCAATTATCTTTGAATCAAACAATGATCAGTAGCCGATTTCATCAAAATTGCAAAGCATACTTATCTAGCAAAGTATACTTTGAGGGGAGGGAGTAATCATTTATTTTTCCCGAAATGCACTATTTCATACAGAACTATAACGACTGCATATATTTGATGATTAAAAGTACACATATTTATTTTACTGAATGTATTACATTATCACAGCCATTTTGGCTGTGATAATGTAATAAATTCCGTATAATAAAAATTAATAAATTTATTCTTAAATTGAAAATTTCTCCCTCAAAGTATACTTTGCTAGAAAAGTATACTTTGAAATGTTGGTGAAATCGGCTACAGATATAGAACGGGTCCTAAAAGCAGAAGATGAAAAACATATAACAGAAGAAAATAAGCTTTTGAATAATATCATGAAAGCGTGGGCACATGTTAAATGAAATATAATGTGGAACTAGAGCACAATCGATGGCGCGCTATCGCAATATATCGACTTTTCCCAAGTTGTAAGTAGAACAGGGGGAGATAATCCATGACCGGGGGTAGAATCAGAAATCGAAATCCACTTTGCGCAGATAAACATCATAAGGAAGGCACACACACCAAGTTTCAAGTCCCTAGCTATTACGGTTAGAAAGCTTTACTTTTTACTAAGCAAACTTGGTAGATTCTCAGAAAGGGGGAGATAATCCATGACAGGGGATGAGAGGCAAATACGTCCGTACCCACGGTCCCACATGTCTCATTGAAAAATTACTATTTGGGTTGCAGTATTAACTCAATATGGTACATTGTATGTATACATATCATCGGTGAAACATTCCAAAATATAGAGAATATCAGGCTAGTGTCAATTTTATCAGGCAAGGCTAGGAAACGCGTAGGAATTCCGAGGCTTACCGAGGAATTCCTACCGTTTCCGAGCCGAGCCTGATAAACTTGATATAAAAATACACTAGCCTGGTATTCTATTTATCAGGTAACGTTTTATGCTCGAAAATGACATTAGATGACGTCGTATTATATGGACAGAACGCGGACTTGTTTACATTGCGTCATTACACTGACGTCATTCGGTAACATCACGTGACGTCATCCGACCAATGGAACGTCAGTTTTCACTTCGTTGTAACCCGGATGTTTATATCAGGGCAATGCCTGATACAACACTATGTTATCAGTCAGCACGTATTCGGTCAATACAGGGCAGGTTACCTGATAAATAGTGTATACATGTACTAAATCACAGCTTTCAGGAGCAATGAGACAATGATTGTTTGTTTTAAATTAATTATTGACTCTGGTCCATGAATATTACATTTTGCAATAAATACAATCGATGTAAGTGTCCAATGTTTTTAAGTATAGTAGAGGGAGGCAACACAAATAAAATCATCCGTTCTATGTAATTTGAGAAGTTTGTAATAGGAACTCATCGTGCAGTACGACCGGCGCTGCACACAAGTAAGCTAAGACTCCTACGACTTGGGGTGTAGATCCGCACCTGTGGTTGTGTTAGTTGTTTTTAGTTTCTGCAAATATTTATAGAAATATAGTCTCATTCAGAGTTCAACATATGGTGAAAATGTCAAACTATCAACATGTTATATTATTAAATTGCGTTCACTAAACTAGGACATTAAAAGACCCGGAGTGGTGGACTTAATATTATAAAAAATACATGTGGGTCCCTGGTTGAGAAAAAATATGTTTTTAAATAGTTGTGGGCATGTATACTAGTAATAGATAGATCATACCTAAACCATCATAATGAAGAAAAAACGGTGTAACATATGAAGGAAAACTATATAAAACTATTTAAACATCTACCCACACGACTGTCATAATATACACCAATTCGTTAAGGTCATCTCTATTAAAATAGGCACATATACAGTCTAAAGTTTCGTTTTGGTGAGCAGAGTATATAACTAAATACAGCAGGATATCGCAGGAATGTGGTGAAATAAAAGTGGAAGTTAAATATGTATATAACATGCTACCCAGTGATTTACCTCGATCCTGGCGGGATTTATATCATTGAAGGAAACATTTCCTCCTAGACGTCGCGAGACGTAATTGACGTCACGTTTTGACGTCATTTCCGGCGAAGAAACAATTCGTACGCTGACGTCAAAATTGTCAATTATGACAACGTTATAAGCTGGTCTAAGAGCAAATTTCACATTTTTTGAAGAGTATGTAATATATGTACTATTTATTCCACTACCATTTTGAAGTACCCGATTTATTTCCCTTAACGTCTGTAAATCCGACAAAGAAACTTGTGCTCCGCACTAGTTTGTTTATCGGATTTCCAGATGTCTCGGAAATAAATCCTTTATTTCAAAATGGTAGTGAAATAAACTTTATATAATTATGTAAGTAGTGTTACCTTCTGTACATGCTTTAACTTGTAGATTTGTTATAACTGCTGGATTGTCGTCGGTTGTTGTAATCTCAATAAATATCTGGCTCGGTTTTACTGGTTGGAAATCAACAACATGTTCCACGTGAGCGTCAACTTCTTCTGGTTTGAACTCCTGCAAGTTATGAGCATCAATATTAAATGTATAATACAAATGTGTAATTCAGTTCATCTTGCTGCTCTTGGCTTGACTTTAGAATGGGAATTTTCAATCCATTTAGTGTACATTTAACCGAATGTTAGGAATCTTAAACCGCCATGTTATTTGCAGGATTGATATAAATACTGCAGATGTCGGTGTCTATTAAATAAGTCATATGTACGTACATGTATGTACATTATTATAATACAGTGTATGTGTTTATTATTTGTTATTAAAATGATTCATTGTATTTCAAAGACATTTTCAAATAGCGTTAAATAGGATTTTAGTAGCCACCTTCCTGGATTGGTGTAGTCATAAATAAGTTTACTAGTTAGAACATATGCTTTGTTTTGTCCATATACTACTTTGAAGTAGCGAAAATAATTTCTAAGTGGCCATATCTTGGTGTAGACCTGTTTTAATAATGAGAGGCCATTATATACATGTTAACACTATGTATTTGTTAAATAAAAAACAAACCTCTCATCTTATCTTAGTATTATTGTATTCTTGTTTTACATCTTAGTTGAAACACGTTCCGAAACGATAATAACATAATATAAACAAATGTTGTGGTAGGTACTACTAGTTATTGACAGCCATCTTAGATTTTGAGGGCATCTCTATTCAGAATAGTACAGTTCTGTTTAATATAGAAAATAACTGACATTGTTTCCAGTTATTATGTGTATATCTGTGTGTGTGAGAGTGTGGATATCTTACAATAATTGGTAGTGGCAATTCCCTATACCAGCCCCCATCCGAATCCCCATGGCTCATACCCTGTATGTTTCGTTTAAATGATAAGGTGGACATTTCTAATATAACACAATCAATTAAACAGTCGCAGTTACGCACATGACATTGGTAAGGGATCAAAACCTTCAATTGGTTTGACTACAAATAGTAAGGAATGGGATCAATCTAGTGCCTAGCAAGTTATATTGCCATTTAGCTGCATACCTTTAATACAACGATCGTTCCATCTGGCCCTTCCACTCTTACTGTAGCATCTACGAATGTATCGCTACTAAATTCAACGCCAGCGACAGCACGTGCTTCATCATCCATTGTCACCGTTATGGTAGCACGGCCTGGGGTTTCGGCATCAGGAAGTATTTCAACACCTGGGCCTCCACCTTCACTGACACTATCGTAGACGTCTGGTTTAACATCAAATGTTGATCGTCCTCCGCTATTGTCTTCCATGTCATACGGGCATGCTGCAAAATGTGGAATACCACTGACATGTGTTGCTTGCTATTGACAGCAAACAAAACGTTTTGGACAATGCCTTGCAAGTAGCTACCACAAAAATAGTATCCATAACGTGACTCTGGTTAAGTCTTTAAGATGATCATACAGTTGTAACAAAAACAACTCAAAGTCGATAATTGATTTTTTTTATTTCACTTTTAAATACAACATGTACGTTTATACATATAATATTCACTAATATGTATGGCTTACATGATCGCATACAGTTACACATGTACTCAATGTATTCGAAAGTAAGGTTTTTAGTAGAAAAATAGTAAGGGGGAAAGATAGAAATGGGAAATTGTTGGAGTAATATAGAAGGATAGCAGTTTGTGTGATTGACACCTGTCTACAGTGCTTAAAATATAACTATGTCTGAAACCTGCCCCATGTAATAATATATTGTTCCCGTTTGTCTTTTGTTGTTGCTATAATCTCCTCTATGTATATCCTATGTCTTAAGTAATTTAGAAATGGGCCGAAAGGTATATCATTATTTTCATATTTACATTTAACAAAAGTCGCACAAACTGCTAATAATTAAGTTACAGCGATAACGTAATTTATTTGTTCCAATAATTCTCATTAAGTATTTGTATTGGAAATTACGCAATACGGAATCTATAGTACAGTTGAAATGTAAATTGTAAACTTGTTTACAATTTAGGTTAGTATCCGGAAATTCATGTATCCATTTTTTCTCAGCTTTTATATCTTTTATTAGTGTTATGTCTGTTTGAATCTTGTATAGTATTTTATTAACGTATTTGCTTTTCTGTTATTTTAACTTAAGTGTTTCTGAGGTTGTATCGCGTTAATATGTTCTGTTTTGACTGTATCCTTCCACAGTGGAATTATACTGTTTAATATACTTTGATATTTTATAAAATCATTATTTCTTATATTGAACATTTCTGCAAGATTAGTGAATCTTAAAAAAGTATTTATTCTATAATCGTATACATGTTCAATGTACTGTATACCTTGATCATACCAGTTCCTATGAAATAAAGGTTTGTTTTCATGTTTTATATTAGAGTTATTCCAAATAATCTTTAGATACTGTGCCGGTTTGAGGGGAATAGTTTATACTTGCACAAGATTTCAACACATTATTTGAAAACGTGTTGTGTTCACTTATGTATTTTTGTCTCTTGTGGTTTTAAGTTGCATTCAAAGGATAAAAATCCCACCATATCTTTCAAGTATTTTTTCATAAATTGCTTTCCAGCTCCCTATAAACTCGATAACTGTTGTCGTAATTCTTCAACTTAGTATCAATTATGGGGTCAGGGCCAGAGAGCATTGGATATGAGCATGTATTAAAATGCGACAATAAACATGTGTATCGTACTTGCAGCGGATGTGGTGGCCGATGGCTGTGAGGTTCCTGTTGAGGTCGCGGTTGTTGGTGCGACAGTGGCTGTAATGTGAAATGTGACAATGACACTACATGCACAACTGACCAAGGTACATGTGTAAACGTTAGGCATCATGCATGCTTCACTGACTACATCGCACAATCTTGGCGGATGCTAAATCATGATTATAGTGATGTATGATCCAGTACAATTCAGGTGGGTCATTGTGCCCCAAATAACCAAAATACGCCGCGGTAACTTACATTGACAAACTATGTTCATCCGCAGTTTATTCCGTCAATGAGCAAAATGGTAATTTTCGAAACATCGGCATGCAGAACATGTCCACAATTGATTGTATTCGCTTTCAAATCAGGTAACGAGCAATGCAATATATGTTGTTTAGCATAGCTATATTACAATGTACAATATACACTACAATTCACTCGTACATTGTCGCAAATTGCGATAGCTCGTTCAGCATTGGCAGTATAGCACAACTCCAGTACCGATATTTCCCAATGAGTTGCTGAGAAAATAGCAGCTACAGCAGGAAAACACATCACAAAGATGTACAGTACATGTATACATGATAACACTTGAATACTATTACAGGCCCCGATACCAAATTTCTGCAGGACCAAATATACTGATATATAGCTACTAAGACAGCAAGACAGCGACAAATAATCATATCAATGTAATAGAAAATGAAAAGAGCCAACATACGATACAAAACACTTTGGAGAAGCAAAGCTGCGCTCAACAACAATCACACAGCATTAGAAAAAAGAAGTTACAGTCTTAATAATGAATGACTGGTAATCACATGGCATGACCATCTAGGTGACCATCCGGTCAAGTTTCTGAAACATCATTCAGTGCCATGGTTACTAGTAATTTTATCAATACTTAGATCACGTGAGCAAACGCTACAAAGGCACCTGACCTTTTCTGAGTTTCTGAGTCGTTTGGACATATATATTACATTTCCAACTCAATATATTGCGGTACTCGAAATTTCTAGGTTCACTATTTGGTGATACATACCCAGAGTAATACAAGCTCTGACTTTCATTTCACCGACTTCTATTGTCGCAACATCGACCAGTAAAACGGTAACGACAAACGAGCGTGTGTTGAAAGACTGCTCACTCCCGAATACGCCATCACCCAGTGCATCCATAGGCTACAATATACATATTACGTTCACACATTACATTCTGTTGATGCATGATGATGTACATCGCTAACTGGGCTGAGCATGATTCATATATATGATATATATATTTTTCTATACTTAAGATTTACTAACTATGACGTCGAGACGTTACGTAGTAACAGTGCTACATGTACCTCTGGTTATTGTACTTATATTTTATACATATATGTATATTTGTAGCGGAATAGCAGAATGTTCCAACTTTATGAATATAAGGCAGTAAAACCTATATTAGGGCATGAATTGTTGTAGATCTGTATGTTCCAGACCAATTTAACGCGTGTTCGTTGCACATTATGCAGAAAAAAACACACACCCAAAACGTGGATTCTTATGTTGGTATATCGATATTGGCTTACCCAGCTGTCAAATTGCTCAATTTTACCGATCGGTTTGGTGTATATGGTCGCAGATCTCATAGACCTACATTAACTTACCACTGCCATTGGTGTGTTGCCATCTGGACCTATGACTGTAAGAACGACTGACTCAATGAGAATTGTGGGATCCCCAACGTTCACAGTTATCTGAACATCAGAAACTGCAGCCGTCCCTTTGACATTTGGAAATTCTACGACGAACTCATATGTATCGAGCGTTTCACTGGGTGTATAGGCCGCGCCAATGTTGTTCAAGGCGGCTACTGCAGATCTACGGGTGTCCTGCGAGTCTTCGTATAACACGTCAATGTAGCCGCTATTCGTATCAGCCGTGATCATGACTTCAGAACACCCTGGAAAAACGCAAACAATCAGGTAGACCAGTGAATGCCATATGCTAATACATGTATAATGATCTACATACACGAGACCACGTGCATCGGAACATATATTTACCACCAACCGTTGCAAGACATCCGAGATATTATTTAAACTAGAAGGCCGCTACCAGCATATGATGGTCGTCGAGGTATTTGATGGTCCCAATATGTACGTGTGTGGTTAGAGTCAATCGGATTATGGAGACATTGGATAGTTAAAAACTTTAACGCAGATTTTTTATTAGTCAACGCAAATTGCACAGTAATTTGACATGGACTTGGCATGGGGTCTGCTGCATGGGTGGACCTTAGAATGGAAATATGGATGGTGATCAGCAAGTATGTGACGTTTCAAGTCAGTTCGACTTAGTGTTGAACTTACTTAGGATTGTGGATATATTTGGCACTTGAACACGTTAACGCAAATGTTGTCAAAGACAATTTACTGCACATTTAAAATTAATTTGACCTGAAGCAAGGGCATTTCTGTGTCACATAAAATGTTCAATATATAACGAGGGTCCACGTATTATTTGATCACCCATTGTATATGTTGCGACAATTCCTTTCTGTCGCCTCGTTGAGATCGTTCTAGTGAGTGGTCTCATCACATAATAACTATAGTAATTACAAAACTAAACAATTCCTAAATTATTTCATATTACTCTAATTGTAGGTCGCCTGACCTTCTTCGTGGTACTTTCTTTATAAATGATAGTAGAAATGAACGCTTAATGTATTTAAAGCTATACAATAATAATAATAATGCAATGCTGGAATGTGAAACCGCTTGCTCGTCGATGAGCGTAGGGACAAGACATATGATATCCAGCAGGATAATACATGTTGCAATGCACATGCATTAATATTGTTTTAATGTAGTGCCAATCGCGTAGTTCAGTGAAATTATTAGATATATGGAGAATAAAATGGTTGGTCTGGTGTAGCGTATCGAGCAGCTTCACTGTAGTTACCTTCGGGTATCAACGTCGTTGGCGTAGGCGGTCCCGTGGTCACGGTGGGTTCTAAGGTAAATAAGAAACAAATATTAGAAATGTCTGTATAAACGTGATTTGTTATGCGGTGATTTTACAAAATAAAAGAATTGTTTTCCACAAAGTGTGTACACTGGTAGAGTCATGTCAGACACTGAGTATACACTTGAACAATTGAATATACTGGCGAAATCTATGACGATGGTAGCTGACTTCAGTACACCAATTGTCTGATTCATGTAATATTGCGTCACATTTATCCGATTCGTATAAACTACGTTTATTTTCTGCGACTCATGTAATGTTGTGCTAATGCTACGTACAATAACCTTCGGCATGTTTTATTATTGAACTCGTCAGTATCGTTCAGTATCATCCAATGTAATATATTGTCTCGTAACTTTTCGTGTATCATATTGTTGTTATAATACTGTGATGAAATGCTCAGACACTGTATGTGTGTATTTCAGAGACGTCGTTTCGTTCGTGTGAATAAATAATTAGTTAAATAACATTATGTGTATGCTGTTGTGACATACTATTCCATCACACATTGCATTGCCGGGCAAGCACATGGTGTGACATATACGGTCTGAACTTTCGTTTTGTTGAGCACAGTATATAACTGAAGACAGCACGATCTCGCAGGAATGTGGTGAAATAGAAGTGGAAGATAAATATGTTTTTGCAAGTAATGTTACCTTCTGTACATGCTTTGACTTGTAGATTTTCGATAACTGCTGGATTGTCGCCGGTTGTTGTAATCTCAATTAATATCTGGCTCGGTATCACTGGTTGGAAATCAACAACATGTTTCACGTGAGCGTCAACTTCTTCTGTTTTGAACTTCTGAAATTACAATGATTATCAACATGGAATGAATATTACAATAAATGTGCAATTCAGTTCATCTTGCTGTTCTTGGTTTGACTTTAGAATGTGGATTTTCAATTCATTTAGTGTCCGTTTAGCAGAATGGCAATGGTATTTGCAGGACTGATATAAATAACGCAGATGTCGGTGTCTATTAAATAAGTAATGCTTACGAAATGTATGTAAATAATGCAAATACAGTATATGTGTGTATTATTTGTTATTAAAATGGTTCATTGTATTTCAAATACATTTTCAAACAGCGTCGCAGTCGTTTTAAATCTAGCAATACAATAACTGGCTGAAAGTGGACTTTTAGCTGCCATCCTCCTGGATGTATGTTATCATAAATAATCGGGAGGCAGATTCGCATAAACAATTTACTTTCCTCTGAATTCCATTCATGTTACCTCGAGAATTGATCGTGAATTACATCATGTACATCTCATGTAAAAATAATATGATTACAATATGTTTATACCAATCATAAATAATGTTAATGATTGGAATATATGCTTTATTGTGTACAAACTACTTATAAGTAGCCGAAAATAAGTTGCAGGCGGCCATATTGTTGTCTTGACATTTACTTGGAGGCCATTATATAGTTATGTTAACAATATGTATTTGTTAAATAAATATTCAAAACTGTTATCTTATCTTAGTCTTACCGTATATATTTTACATCTTGCAGAAACGATATTAAACTAATGTAAACACATTAATGTTGTGGTAGTAGCTACTGGCGAGATTTTGAGGGCATCTCTATGAAGTGATTATGTGTGTATGTTTGTGTGACAGATCGGATATCTTTCAATAAATGGTAGTGGTAAGTTTCCACCCCAGCTCCCCACCCACCCCCATCCGAATCCAAATTGCAATGCCAACCCCAACAGAAAATACGCTGTATGTTTGTCTAAATGACGAGGTGGACATTTCTAATATAACACAACCGAGTAAGCAGGCGCAATTACTGCATATGACATTGGTAAGGAATCAGAACCTTCAATAGGTTTGACTATAGATAGTAAGTAATGTGCAAGAACCTAGTGCATAACAAGTTGTTTTGTCATTTAGCTGTATACCTTTACTTCAACGATCGTTCCATCTGGCCCTTCCACTGTTACTGTGGCATCTACGGCCGTATCGCTAGTAAATTCAACGCCAGTGACAGCACGTTTTTCATCATCCATTGTCACCGTTATGGTTTCAAGGCCTGGGGTATCGGGATCAGGATGTATTTCAACACCTGGGCCTCCACCTTCACTGACACTATCGTAGACGTCTGGTTTAACATCAAATGTTGATCGTCCTCCGCTATTGTCTTCCATGTCATATGGGCATGCTGCAAAATGTAGAATACCACTGACATGTGTTGCTTGCTATTTGACCAACGTTTTGGACAATGCGTTGCAAGTAGCTACCACAAAAATAGTATCCATTACGTGACTCTTGTTAAGTCTTTAAGATGATCATACATTATAACAAAAACAACTCAAAGTCGATAATTGTTGTAGTAATTCTGCAACTTACTGTCGGTTCCACGTTTATCTGCCAACGAACTTTTAGCCATTAAACACATTAAAACTTAAAAATATTTAAATGTAAGTACAAAAAAATCACTCTACCCAAAATATTTTGTTTAATAAAATTACATCAACTATTAATTTTTACAGCGAAACAAATTTAACATGGGGAAAAAACAGGTGGAAGCGCTGGGAGAGGAGTCAAAAAACAAAAAAAAGGAAAGTGACAATATTTGATGGAATTTTATGAAATAAAAAAAATTGGGAAGGGTCACCATTTTGTTATTGATGAAAAAGTGTAATGGCCAAAAGATCGTCGGCAGCAAAACGTGGAACAGACAGTAGTATCAATTATGTGGTCAGAGCCAGAGAGTATTGGATATGATGAGCATGTATTAAAATGCGACAATAAACATGTGTATCGTACTTGCAGCGGATGTGGTGGCCGATGGCTGTGAGGTTCCTGTTGAGGTAACGGTTGTTGGGGCGACAGTGGCTGTAATGTGAAATGTGAAAATGACACTACATGTACAACTGACCAAGGTACATGTGTAAACGTAAGGCATGCATGCATCATGCATGCTTCACTGACTACATCGAACAATCTTGGCGGATGCGCATACTAATCATGATAGTGATGTATGATGTCGTACAATTCAGGTGGGTCATTATACCCCAAAGAACCTAAATACGCTATGGTAATCCGCAGTTTATTCCGTCAATGAGCAAAATGGTAATTTTTGAAACATCTGCATGCAGAACATGTCCACAATTGATTGTGTTCGCTTTCAAATCCGTTAACAAGCTATGCAATATATATTGTTTAGCATAGCTATATTGCAATGTATATCATATACACTATAATACACTCGTACATATGTACAGTACATGTATACATGCTAACAAGGGTGCCGCCCGCGTTGGGACGGCAAGTGAATAAAACAGTCCCCTCGAGTACTATTACAGGCCCCGATACCAAATTTCTGCAGGACCAAATATACTGACATATAGCTACTAGACAGCGACAAATAATCATATCAATGTAATAGAAAATGAAAAGAGCCAACATACGATACAAAACACTTTGGAGAAGCAAAGCTGCGCTCAACAACAAACACACAGCATTAGAAAAAAGAAGTTACAGTCTTAATAATGAATGACTGGTAATCCCATGGCATGACCATCTAGGTGACCATCCGGTCGGGTTTCTGAAACATCATTCAGTGCCATGGTTACTAGTAATATTATCAATAATTAGATCACTTGAGGAAACGCTACAAATGCATCTGAACTTTTCTGAGTTTCTGAGTCGTTTGGACATATATATTACATTTCCAACTCAATATATTGCGGTACTCGAAATTTCTCTAGGTTCACTATTTGGTGATACATACCCGGAGTAATACAAGCTCTGACTTTCATTTCACCGACTTCTATTGTCGCAACATCGACCAGTAAAACGGTAACGACAAACGAGCGTGTGTTGAAAGACTGCTCACTCCCGAATACGCCATCACCCAGTGCATCCATAGGCTACAATATACATATTACGTTCACACATTACATTCTGTTGATGCATGATGATGTACATCGCTCATTGGGCTGAAAATGATTCATATATATGATATATATTTTTTCTATACTTAGATTTACTAACTATGACGTCGAGACGTAACAGTGCTACATGTACCTCTGGTTATTGTACTTATATTTTATACATATATGTATATTTGTAGCGGAATAACAGAATGTTCCAACTTTATGAATGAATATAAGGGAGTAACACCTATATTAGGGCATGAATTGTTGTAGATATGTACGTTCCAGATCAATTTAACGCGTGTTCGTTGCACATTATGCAGAAAAAAACACACACCCAAAACGTGGATTCTTATGTTGGTAGATCGATATTTGCTTACCCAGTCAAACTGCTAAATTTTACCGATCGGTTTGGTGTATACGGTCGCAGATCTCATTGACCTACATTAACTTACCACTGCCATTGGTGTGTTGCCATATGGACCTATGACTGTAAGAACGACTGACTCAATGAGAATTGTGGGATCCCCAACGTTCACAGTTATCTGAACATCAGAAACTGCAGCCGTCCCTTTGACATTTGGAAATTCTACGACGAACTCATATGTTTTAAAAGCGAGCGTTTCAATGGTGTATTAAGGCCGCGCCAATGTTGTTCAAGCGCTACTGCAGAAATAACGATACGGGTGCTGCGAGTCTTCGTATAACACTTCAATTGTAGCCGCTACTACGATCAGCCGTGATCATGACTTCAGTAAACAACCACCCCGGAACAACGCAAACAAGGTAGACCAGTGAATCCATATGCTAATACAATGTATACTGATCTACATACACTGACCACGTGCATCAGAACATATATTTACCACCAACAGTTGCAAGACATCCGAGATATTATTTAAACTAGAAGGCCGCTACAAGCATATCATGGTCGTCGAGGTATTTGATGGTCCCACTATGTACGTGTGTGGTTAGAGTCAATCGGATTATGGATACATTTGATAGATAAAAACTGTAACGCAGACTTTAAAAATTAGTTAACGCAAATTTCACAGTAATTTGACATGGACGTGGCATGGGGTCTGCATGGGTTGGCCTTAGAATGGAAATATGGATGGTGATTGTCACAGAGCAATACAAATGTATATAGCGATCTAGGCTGGTAAGAATCATAATTCAGAAATAGTATATATTTAATGAGAATGGGAGATAGGTGCTGTAGGATTAGCTTACAAGGTACAACAGGGGCCTGGGGGTAAATTATCAATTTTGATTGAAGGGAAAGCTTTTGTTACTGGTGAAGGATAATCCGTGGTCAGTGAGCTATTTTAGTACTTGTGGGTAGTTGGCAAGTGAGTTTAAATTTTGTAGAACAGTGTGTGTTGGATGTTTGTGAGAGATGGTTGTGTGAATATGCATATCTGGCAGCTTGGTCAGAGAGAGAGGGAGAAATACATACAATCTCATTGGATTATTTCTTGCTGATGGAAGTTGATCAGGAATGTTTAATTAGTTAGTAAATAGGTACTCTGTATTGTATACGCGTGGAATATTGTGCGTCGCATGGAGTTTAGTAGAGAGGCAGATGGGATATCGGTCTCGTTCTTTAATTTTAGCGGATGGACGATCCAGAGGGCATTTGAGTAGTTAGAGCGGGATCCATTGATGTAGTCGATAGAAGAGTCGGGAAGGTGGCGGATATTAGAGATAGCGGTCTACGATGCACGCAGATATATATTTATTGAGGTTTCCTGACGTGACTCTCGCGAAGAACGGCATTATAGGGCGTCAGCGGTGATATATATAGACAGCAGTGAACTAAATATTGGTGACTGCTGGGGTATACATATACTTCAGTCATTGAAGTACATGTATGTAAAACGTTTACTTCGGACGTGGACTTGGACGTATGTGGGACATTTAACGGTGATGATAGGTGGTGATAGGTGGTGATAGTAGTAAGGGGGTCACTTTGGGTATAATATAACGTATATCAAACATTCAAAGGAACTGTGACTTGTGCGTGATTAAATTACATGTATTTTGATGTATAGTGTTACATCTGGAAATACCAATTTCAATGATCATTACTTGTGACAATAGTGAAGTATAAACAGTCCAAATTGTATTCTATCTGTGATATTGATGTATGATATGTATGAATGGTGTGTATGTGTGTGGGAATTCTGTATTGTGTAATACATGCTGTAAATAACATAATTGTACATAAATGAAGAAGAAAACATTGGCTCAATATCCTAAATCCAATTGAATTCAGACAATGTAGAAGAAGGTGATATATGGGGTCGTAATTATGTACTCTTTATTTCCCTTCGCAACTCATTCATGAAATATATATAGTCTTCGTCATTCTGTTATATGAAGTCCGTGAAGAATTATGTTTATTAATTTACTGTTTGACTACAAATGGCATAATTCCGATTGCAGTCCACAAACACCGAGTGTATGTATCGCATCAGGGCTCTAACAGTGATAAACAAGTATGTGACGTTTCAAGTCAGTTCGACTTAGTGTTGAACTTACTTAGGATTGTGGATATATTTGGCACTTGAACACGTTAACGCAAATGTTGCCAAAGACAATTTACCGCACATTTAAAAGTAATTTGACCTGAAGCAAGGGCACACGGGCCGCATGCAGGGGCCATATGATGAAAATAATGATAATGTTAAAGAGGAGTGTTTCGAGTCAATCGGACTTTGTGTTGTGGAGATATTTGGTACTTAAAATATTAAAGCAAATGCGTATCCATAGTAACGAGGTATCGGCGCAACCCAAATATTCAAATGGTTTGTTCTGCAAAAGAGTAATAGGAACTACAATATAGGACCGGCAAATTCCGCTGAACGTCATTTCTACTAGATATCAGTGATATTAAACGTTTATGTTATTTAAATATCATGGTGTGAGTAGTAATAAACTGAACGGCGATTTTAAAAGCGGTCATTAAATGTTATTATGCAAAAAACTTCGTCCTCCTAATGGCCAGAAACCAGTGCAATGATACACTTTTGCCTAGAGGAAACCACAACGCAAACCTTATAGTTGATGAAACATGTGAATAATAAAACCATCACGGTGCCGATAGCTAGTATTTCAGAGACATAATCGATTTTTAGCTCGACTATTCGAAGAATAGTGGGAGCTTATGTAGTCACCCCGGCGTCGGTGTCGGCGTCACCGTCACGCCTTGGTTAATGTTTTTAGTGAAGCTTGTATATGGAATACTCCTGGCCCTACACCCACCATACTTGGACAACTTCATCTCCTAGTGATGTACATCAACAACCCCTGACCTATATTTGACATTGACCTACATTTAACCTTCAATTACTTAGTTAATTCCCATTGGTTAAGGTTTTTAGTCAACCTTGGTTAAGGTTTTTAGTCAAGCTTGTACAAGGAATACTATTGTGCATACAGACACCATACTTGGATAACTTTTCTCATAGGGATGTACACCAATAACCCCTGACCTATATTTTACATTCACCTACATCTAACCTTGAATTACTTACTTATTTCCCCTTGGTTAAGGTTTGTACTCAAACTTGGTTAAGGTTTATAGTCAAGCTTGTATATGGAATACTCCTGGGCATACATCAACCATACTTGGACAACTTCATCTCCTAGTGATGTACACCAATAATCCCTGACCTATATTTGACCTTGACCTACTTTTACCCTTGGATTACTTAGTTATTTCCCCTTGGTTAAGGTTTTTAGTGAAGCTTGTATATGGAATACTCCTGGGCCTATAGCAACCATACTTGGAAAACTTCATCTCATAGTGATGTACATCAATAACCCCTGACCTATATCTGACATTGACCTACATTTAACCTTGACTTACGTACTTAATTTCCCTTGGTTAAGGTATTTAGTCAACATTGGTTAAGGTTTGTATGCAGGCCGCGGCCACCTTGTTTATCAAGCTATGTGTACATCGACAACCCTCGTAGTCGAGCTACGCTGTTCTCCTACAGCTCTTGTTAAACGGGCCGGTTGTGCACGCTAACAGCGGAAGGAAACGACGTAAGCCAATTGTCAACGTAAAACACGTATAATCGACGTGGGACTACAACGAAGAACAACAGGTTGTTCACCATAATAGTCATCTATCGGACGTACATTACGTTGCGATTAAGACGACATTGACAGCACATTTGCAGAGGAGTAACATATGTCCGATAAAGTAATAGAATGATGATGATAGCCGCAACATTGCTCAAAGTCACTCACGACAACGTGGTGCCCCGACGTCAGTAACGTCGCGGGATGGGCAGACATGACGAGATGTATATTTTCAACGTGTCAGTGTAAGGTAACTACTTGCATAAGGTACATATCGTTTATGCTTCCGGTGGTCTAATTTTAATATCTGTGTCACATAAAATGTTCAATAGATAACGAGGGTCCACGTATTATTTGATCACCCATTGTATATGTTGCGACAATTCGTTTCTGTCGCCTCGTTGAGACCGTTCTAATGAGTGGTCCCATCACATAATAAACTATAGTAATTACTAAGTTAAACAATTCCTAAATTATTTCATATTACTCCAATTGTAGTTCGCCTGTACAATTGCCTGACCTTCTTCGTGATACTTTCTTTATAAATGAAAGTAGAGATGAACGCTTAATGTCTTTAAAGCTATAAAATAATAATAATAATGCAATGCTGGAATGTCTACCCAAACTATAACCTTTAGTGAAAACGCTTGCTCGTCGATGAGCGTAGGGACAATGCATATGACATCCAGCAGGATAATACAATGTACATGCATTAAGATGGTTTCAATGTAGTTCCAATCGCGTAGTTCAGTGAAATTATTACATATATAGATAATAAAATGGTTCGTCTGGTGTAGCGTATCGAGCAGCTTCACTGTAGTTACCTTCGGGTATCAACGTCGTTGGCGTAGCCGGTCCAGTGGTCACGGTGGGTTCTAAGGTAAATAAGAAACAAATATTAGAAATGTCTGTATAAACGTGATTTGTTATGCGGTGATTTTACAAACTAGAAAAATTGTTTTCCACAAAGTGTGTACACTGGTAGAGTCATGTCAGACACTGAGTATACACTTGAACAATTGAATATACTGATGAAATCTATGACGATGGTAGCTGACTTCAGTACACCAATTGTCTGATTCCTGTAATAGTGCGTCACATTTATCCGATTCGTATCAACTACGTTTATTTTCTGCGACTCATGTAATGTTGTGCTAATGCTACGTAAAATAACCGTCGGTATGTTTTATTATTGAACTCGTCAGTAACGTTCAGTATCCTCCAATGTAATATATTGTCTCGTAACTTTTCGTGTATCATATTGTTGCTATAACACTGTGATCAAATGCTCAGACACTGTATGTTGTATGTGTGTATTTCAGAGACGTCGTTTCGTTCGTGTGAATAAACAATTAGTTAAAGAACAATACTTGTATGCTGTTGTGACTTTCTATTCCGTCACACTTTGCATTGCCGGGCATGCACATGGTGTGACATATACAGTCAGAACTTTCGTTTTGTTGAGCACAGTATATAACTGAAGACAGCACGAATTCGCAGGAATGTAGTGAAATAGAAGTGGAAGATAAAGATGTTTTTGCAAGTAGTGTTACCTTCTGTACATGCTTTGACTTGCAGATTTTCGATAACTGCTGGACTGTCGCCGCTTGTTGTAATCTCAACTACTATCTTGCTTGGTAGCACTGGTTGGAAATCAACAACATGTTTCACTTGAGTGTCAACTTCTTCTGTTTTGAACTTCTGAAATTACAATGATTATCCATATGGAATGAATATTACAATACATGTAAGATTCAGCTGATCTTGCTGTTCTTGGTTTGACTTTAGAATGTGGATTTTCAATTAATTTAGTGTCTATTTAGCCGAATGGCCATGGTATTTGCAGGACTGATATAAATTCCGCAGGTGTCGGTGTCTATTAAATAAGTAATGGTTACGAAATGTATGTAAATAATTCAAATACAGTGTATGTGTTTATTATTTGTTATTATAATGATTCGTTGTATTTCAAATACATTTTCAAATAAAGTCGCAGTCGTTTTAAATCTAGCAATACAATAACTGGCTGAAAGTGGATTTTTAGCTGCCATCCTCCTGGATGTATGTAATCATAAATAATCGGGAGGCACATTCGCGTAAGTAATTTACTTTCTTCTGAATTCCATTCATGTTACCTCTCATGAATTGCATCATGTACATCTGATGTAAAAAAGTAATACGAATAAAATATGTTTATACCAATCATAAATAAGGCTCATCAGTATCCCTGTCCTGATATATACCCCACGGCTGGGTAAATAGACCGGACTATATATGTACACATATATATATTAGCCTGGTCGTAATGCACATTCTTGCAAGGTCAACTCATTGACTTCACGGAATAGAGTGCAGCGTTGGCCCGGATCAGACTGTGCGGATGCGCAGGCTGATTTTAGCCTACACTGGACGGTCATGTCGCATGGTCCATGTTGCCAGCCGGGGGGGGGGGGGGTCTAACGTATGCTTAGTGTATGCATGTATGTGTCGGTGTGACTCCACAATGTGATCATTTCCTTATTATAATATAAGCCGTACTCGGCCTGTGTGTTTTACTACCTCTGTAAGAGATATCATACAGCTGAGAAAATGGACCTGACGATATCTGCACCAATATATAGTATAGTGCTCATTCTTGTAATGTGGCTAGGTTGTAGCTTTCGCTTAAAATAAAGGAAAACTCATTGTCTGCATTGAGTAGCGTGCAGCGTAGTCCCAGATCAGACTGTGCGGATGCGCAGGCTGATTTTAGCCTACACTGGACGGTCATGTCGCATGGTCCATTTTGCCAGCCGAGGGGCTAACGTATACTTGTATGTGTCTGTGTGACTCCATATATGATAATTTCCTTGTTATGGTATAAATCGTGCTCGGCCTGTGTGTTTACTACCTCTGTAAGAGACAGCCGTACTGATCAGGGTCTCCGGCACTACATTGTCGCCGCCTCATCATGCTAATGTCTCCTGTATACAGGTGGTCAGTCTCAAACTGTCGCAATGTTTTGTACTCTTGAAATATATTCTCCGTTAGAAATGCTGAATGTTAGAGCACGATTTGTATTTTAATTGGGTAAATTATCATATGATTTATCAAAGTTATACATCATACAAATAACTAAACATAAGTAAGAAACAGCAAACATTTATGAATTAATATTAACAGTCTCTCAATTAACATCGTATGCACATGCATTGAAAGAATGTCGTATCTACGACCTTAGAAACAACTTCTCATGACGCATTAGATCGTGGTGCTTATATTGTGCATGTAACTTTACTACCACGTACTCCTATATATCGACGTCTGGTGTGTGTGTGTACTTGTATGTGTGGACGTGTGAATCTAGTTGCTTGAGTATGGTGTGTATGTGTGTGTTCATGTGTTTAATGTGTTTATTGCATATACATGTACTTAACTTACTCTTCATATATGGAGGAAATAAAGATATACCCACATCTGTTAAATAAAAATTCAAAACTGTTATCTTATCTTAGTCTTACTGTATATATGTTTAAATCTTGCAGAAACGATATAATAATGTAAACACATTAATGCTGTGGTATTAACTACTCGTGAGATTTGAGGGCATCTCTATGAAGTCATTATGTGTGTATGTTTGTGTGACAGGTCGGATATCTTTCAAGAAATGGTAGTGACAAGTTTCCACCCCAGCCCCCATCCGAATCTAAATTGCAATGCCAACCCCCACAAAAAATACGCTGTATGTTTGTCTAAATGACAAGGTGGACATTTCTAATATAACACAACCGAGTAAGCAGCCGCAGTTACTGCATATGACATTGGTAAGGGATCAGAACCTTCAATATGTTTGACTAGAGATAGTAAGTAATGTGCAAGAACCTAGTACATAACAATTTATATTGCCATTTAATTGTATACCTTTACTACAACGATCGTCCCATCTGGTCCTTCCACTGTTACTGTGGCATCTACTGTCGTATCGCTAGTAAATTCAACACCAGTGACAGCACGTGTTGCATCATCCATTGTCGCCGTTATGATAGCACTGCCTGGGGTTTCGGCATCAGGAAGTATTTCAACACCTGTGCCTCCACCTTCACTGACACTATCGTAGACGTCTGGTTTAACATCAAATGTTGATCGTCCTCCGCTATTGTCTTCCATGGCATATGGGCATGCTGCAAAATGTAGAATACCACTGACATGTGTTGCTTGCTATTTAACGGCAAACAAAACATTTTAGACAATGCATGGCAAGTAGCTTACACAAAAATAGTATATATAACATGACTCTGATTAAGTCTTTAAGATGATCATACATTTGTTACAAAAACAACTCAAGTGAAAATTGTTGTCGTAATTCTGCAACTTAGTATCAATTATGGGCTCAGAGCCAGAGAGTATTGGATATGTTAAACATGGATTAAAATGCGACAATAAACATGTGTATCGTACTTGCAGCGGATGTTGTGGCCGATGGCTGGGAGGTTCCTGTTGAGGTAGCGGTTGTTGGGACGACAGTGGCTGTAATGTGAAATGTGGAACATGACAGAACAGGTACAACTCACCAAGGTACATGAGTGTTATTTAGTATCATCATGCATGCATCACTGATTAAACCGAACAGTGGATGCTAATCATGAGAATGATTTATGATGTAGTATACTCGGCGACGAAAAAAACCGTACAGTTTTTAAAAGAGCACAACTATATTTCTAAACGATTGGTATCACATTTTACTATAAAATTTACCTTAACATGATTCAGTGCAGAATGTATTTCTTACAGCCTCGAGATAACCTTAGGCTAGTAAATCCACATACTATAAAGATGAATATTTACTATTTTCAGGTATCATATATAATTTGTAATGTGTAAAATGTGTGTATTATAAAATGGCATGTTTGCTGCAACTGCTTCATTCTTGACGGGGACATCATTGTGGTATAAAACAATATCATGTATTACGAGACACCCTGTAAAATACGAACACATCATATAAGCAATTGGATGATGTCATGAGACTGAACAAACGCAAATATTAATCCGATACAGATTAATTCAATAGAAGGAGAGCGACATTCATTATTATAGACCTCATATCAATTCCAATTTTCTCTGGTAAATGTCTCATGCAAGACAGGAATGCACATACATTTCAATCACAAACGCTTATTAAGTAATGAAGAGCGCTAGCAGTGACGGTTTGATGCAGCTTACGCTCTGCAGAAATGTCACCAAACACGGTTTAGACCAGAAGTACTGTTAAATACAAGCATGAGTGACAGTTGATATTGTTAACCATAGGAAAATAATGCCACCACCTTCTATCTCCTTGGCCGACAGTATTAGGGCCCCGTTGAGACTCGGTGTTGAGCTAGGCTTCGCCCTGTCTGTCCGTTTATTTTTTGACAGTTTGTGTAAGAGTTTCTCAAATCACCTATAATATCTGTTTGCCTTCACCTAACATCTTCATATTGCACACTTGCACTACTTAGTAACGATACATTCTTCCACATTACTACATTTACCGTCTGTCTGTCTGTGTATGTTTTGCAACAGTTCTCAAATTACCTATAGGGGACCTAAGTGCGTCGACAGATCACATTGTCTAGTTTCGTCAGATTATCTACTGTCAGCCTTGTTGGAATGTAATATTATATACTGTCACTGCCTGTGGATAATACTGATTTGTAGTAGTCTGATACCGGTGACGTGATAAATTATTATGCAAATGACGGCTACATTTATATATGGTGTATTATTTGGTGTAGCATTTGTCAACAAATTTAAAAACGTAAGCATTTAACCTGCTTACTATTTCGGCCGTGTTACAAGTGCCATCATGTCATCATCCGAAATTGACTAATGTGTTGGATAGTTAAAATAAGAACGTCATTAAGGACGTTATTACAGTGTGTATAGTAAGGTACATGTAGTAGGAGAGGAATGTGTTGTAAAGTGAAAACTATTTTAACGGCAGCTGGGGTCGAGCCCAGCCGCCTATGTGTAAGGCGAACACTCTACCATGTCACTGCAAGGCAGTACAAATGTTCGAGTAACCAACAAAACACCTGTTTTGACAGCACATGAGAATCGTCTCCAGTGGAGACGATTGGACGATTCTCATGCGCTGTTAAAACAGTTTTTCGTAATAATATGGCCGTAGCGCTACATTCATTCTTCCTACAGATAGACAAAATTGCATCTCAAATGTCGAGATATACACGTTATGTTTTTTTATAGACTCCCTAGTTCAAACTGTATGGAAGACTTCGTACGAGATATGACTTCGCCTATTGGCTCGAGGAGTAATCTATCCTGTTTGATTGGTACCATTGTAGTAGGAGGGGAATGCGTTATAAAGTGAACATATTTTGTCGGCAGCTGGGGTCGAACCCTGACCGCCTGCGTGTGAGGCCCACACTCTACCACATCGCTATAAAAGCCGGCTTGTACCGCAAAGCAGTAAACATGATTGATTAACAAACTATGTCCGTACTACTATAGTAAAGGTAATCTTTGAATAGGAGTTTGAATGACACTTGATGTGGGTGGCATGTGTGTTTGATGTTGGAGCATCCTTGACATACTATTCAAGATTTATCTGATCAAATGTGTAAGATGTTATGCATCCAACCAGGGTCCACACATGAACGAGGTGTCATAAACTTCATTCACAACTGAATTCATTAGAGTTCGAGCAAGTAACCCCGTATTTTTCAGATTGGCATGTTCCATACATCTATCGGCAAAACTATTCATTCGTTTCTATACTGTCTCACACGACAATGCATTAATACATGCAATCTGTGCTATTTTTTCCATTGGTCGTTCAAATCCTATTAATTCTGCTGTTATTTTTTACTATTTGGCATCCGGATCAATTTATGTCATACGATATCGAGAGCGACAATATTAGTGGCTCGCCAAGTTCAGTTTCGAAATGTTCCAATTGATGAAAGATTAGCGAAAGGCCGGATCATGGACGTACATTCCAGTATAACAACTGCTTCACCTTGGGATGCCTCTCAAGTTCAGCTGGACATTTAACTTTTTCTTTCTGCAATTTCAGCGTTACATATAACTGACACACTTTGGACAGTGACGTGTTCACCTCAAACATAGGGATGACGCATTTCTTAAACCTGACGGGAGTTGGCAAGCACCTCACTGAATGCTAGTTATCATATCCTTGTCATTTCCAAACGTCTGCACATGTCCAATGTAACACAACCTAGTATACGTTAATACGGTTTGAGCTACAACCAAAGGACATCACACAGCAACAAGATACTAACATCGACCACCATGAGTATGACTACGATCATACATAGTGGATTATTTTATCATTGTTCCACACATCTGACTCAATACAATCCTCTACTAGAACCTCTCAGAGTTGCCTCGTACATGTGAGAAGTATTTTAACAAAAAGGAACATATCTATAATGCCATGAGTGTCTGCCAATGTAACTAACTCCGTCGTCGAGATGTCGGAAGGTATCTTCATAGCAGAATACTGGAATGGCAAACTGGGAGAGGTTGACCAGTCAACATACAATATGTTGAAGATTGAGACCAGTCACATGTTCTCTTATAGGGGAGTGTCCATATGTACATGTATAAAGCCAACACACAGTCAACACACAGTCGAGGCACAATAGTACACAGTATCACCAAAACATAAGAAACGCCCAATGTAGACAGTGTAATATACTCGCAGCTATATTTGGCGAGGGTAATTCCGGTGTCCGGCGACAGAAATGAGAAATTTGTTCTCGTTAGCAGAGAGTGTTGAGAGCAGGAACATTGTCAATGTTATTAGTAATATCCAATTCATCTACGATTTTGAAATTTAGTGTAAGAACCGAGGGTACGTCTCGAATGTAAGTTGCTTTTCAGTATGTTAGTTAGTTTCAGATTTATCAGAACATCAAGTAATATATCCATCAAATAGTCGTGTGTTGTTAAATAATGATCTTCAAACGAAACTATTACCACATCACTAATATATTTCATTGATAATCGATAGCGGATTACATTTGATTATGTAATTAAAAACGGCAGTCTATTAAATAGACAACAATTACACTGTGACTTAAACAATTATAATATTACTTTATGTGACATAGATTCAGATTTACTTTCGGCTAACAATTTTACTTGGCTATACTTGGTGGCCATCTTGGATTTTTTCTGGCTTTGACCCCAAACGACCCTAAAATCTCCTTCAATCAATTAGGAATCAGTGAATTAGTAGGAAATGACACATCAATTAATATTGTAATACAATTTGATTTCGAGTACGACCATGCGAACATTTAACATTGTGGCGGATGGAGGCCGTCTTGAATTTCATCAACTAACCATATCAAAATTATATTCCATAGTGGAAATACATAAAACTTACACCAGAACACCATTACATACATTACAATCATTATTTCGCCATCTTGTATTGAAATCATATGAAGATTTCTTGTTACTTGATTAGCATTAGGCCGCTATTTTTTTCTAAATGGCCGCCACAAGTTCATGCCCAGTTTTCCAAAGTTCCACCTAGTAGAATTTTTAAGACATAAGTTTATATTACTCAAATCAACATTCAATTTCTCTTAACTAGAAAAAGCATACGGGTCTTTAGTAAAGGCTCTGAACTATGAGTGTTAATCCCAGGGCATGACCATCCAAGTGACCATCCGGCGGGGTTTCTGAAACATCATTCATTGCCATGGTTACCAGTAAAAGCTACAAAGATGCAAAATTGGCACCCGGCAGTTTCTGAGTCCTTTGCACATATATATTACATTTACAACTTAATAAAGTGCGGTACTCGACAATCTATGTTCACCATTTGGCTAGTAGACAATAACTGGTGATACATACCCGGGGTAATACAAGCTCTGACATTCATTTCGCCGACTTGTATTGTCGCAACATCGTCCAGCAGTATGGTAACGACAAACGAGCGTGTGTTGAAAGACTGCTCACTCCCGTATACATCATCGCCCAGTGCAGCCATATGCTACAATATACATATTACGTTCATTATAGGAATGAATGGCCTTTTTGTGGAATTTATCGGGGTATAAACTTGGAAAAGTCGCGGGAATACTGGACGAAGGCCGGAAGGCCTCGTCCAGTATTCCCGCGACTTTTCCAAGTTTATATACCCGATAAATTCAACAAAAAGGCCATTCATTCCTTATGATTCCAGCATTTGAAATAAATTCATCAAGAAAATGTGTTTATTTTCCGTTTTCTTAATACTTATTTTAACTGCGCCTCACGGTTATGGAAAGTAGTTCGGCGTGGGAGTTTAATGGGATAAACATTTTGGACAGAGACTTGCTACGGGCCAATCAAATGTTAGGGAATTGTGTAAATATTTTTGTGCTGGAATTATATAGGCTACAATATACATATTACGTTCATATAGGCTACAATATACATATTACGTTCGCACATTACATTCTGATGATGCATGATCATGTACATCGCTTGACTGAGCATTATTATGTGAAACCTCATGATTTTATATATATGAACATGTGCGATTTTTCATCATGATAACTACTTACAAAATTTACACAATTCCCTAACATTTGATTGGCCCGTACCAAGTCTCTGTCCAAAATTTATATCCCAGTAAACTCCCAAGCCGATCTACTTTCCGTAACCGTGATGCGCAGTCAAAATAATTCTTAAGAAAACGGAAAATAAACACATTTTCTTGATGAATTTATTTCAAATGCTGGAATTATAAGGAATTAATAGCCTTTTTGTTGAATTTATCGGGGATATAAACTTGGAAAAGTCGCGGGAATACTGGACGAGGCCTTACAACAATTACAATTTTCGAAAAAAAAAAAAATAAAAAAAAAAAATTTGTTTGTCTTTTTTTTCCAAAATTGTAATTTTTTATCGCTTCGTCCAGTATTCCCGCGACTTTTCCAAGTTTATACCCCGATAAATTCCACAAAAAGGCCATTCATTCCTATAATAACTACTTACAAAATTTACACTATTTTCCGAAAATGACGTCGAAGTGTTTCATAGCAATTCTATTCCGCATTTGCATGAAAATTTCGCCATCTTTCGACGTTATTTACAACTAGATTGGTCAATAAGCGAGGCTTACGGAATACCCCCCGCGTGGTCCCAGGTACCCCTAAAATATGTACAAATTTCCAAGTGTGTGGGCTTGTGACCTTGACTCTGGGATTAGCGCGAGCGGCATGAACGTGAATTTGTCACAGGGTGGTAGAGGTCCATTGGAGCAATGAGTGTGTGAAATGTGAAGCAGATCCGAGCAAGGAAATAGAAGTTATAACAGATTTCTCTGATGTTAAGTTTTGTAAAGAGACTACCGTATAACCTCGAATTAACGCCCCCGGAGGCGTTAAATTTTACAAAGGGGGTGGGGGGCGTTTATTTGTCACAGGGTGGTAGAGGTCCATTGGAGCAATGAGTGTGTGAAATGTGAAGCAGATCCGAGCAAGGAAATAGAAGTTATAACCGATTTCTCTGATGTTAAGTTTTGTAAAGAGACTACCGTATAACCTCTAATTAACGCCCCCGGTGGCGTTACATTTTACAAAGGGGGAGGGGGGCGTTTATTAGCCAGTAAAAAAAAAAAAAAAAAAAAATTTACCAAGGACCGCCAATTTCAAACACAAATAAGGATTTAAGGATTATTTGTGTTTGAAATTGGCGGTCATTGGTAAAAAAAAATTTTTTTTTTTTTAATTTTTTTTTTTTGGGTGGGGGGGCCTTTATTAGGAGGGGGGCGTTAATTCGAGGTTATACGGTATGTATGTGACGTTGACCTCGAGATCAGCGGGGATTTGTCACAGCATATGAAATATTAAGTATTTTCAATGAAAGAAATAGAAATTATAACATATTTCTCTGATGTTAAGTTTTGTAAAGAGACTAAGTATGTGACCTTGACCTTGGGATCAGCGGGGGTTGGACAGTCGTAGATTTGTCACAGCATGATAGTACAACCTTAGAGGAATGCACAAGTGAAATAATAAGAATTTTCAATGAAGGAAATAGAAGTTATAACTTATTTCTCTGATGTTAAGTTTTGTAAAGAGACTAAGTATTTGACCTTGACATTGGGATCAGCGGCGGTTGGACGGTCATGGATTTGGCACAGCATGGTATTAGAGCCTTACAGGAATGCATGTGTGAAATATTAAGAATTTTAGATGAAGGAAATAGAAGTTAGAACAATATTTCTCTGATGTTAAGTTTTGTAAAGAGACTAAGTATTTGACCTTGACCTTGGGATCTGCGGGGGTTGGACGGTCGTGGATTTGGCACAGCATGGTAGTAGAGCCTTACAGGAATGCATGTGTGAAATATCAAGCATTTTAAATGAAGGAAATAGAAGTTATAACAATATTTCTCTGATGTTAAGTTTACGGACGCACGGACGGACGCACTGACGGACGGACGAACGAACGGACAACCTGACTCCAGTATACAACTCGTTGCAGGGGGTATGAAAAAATTATCAGTCTCTGTAAATATAGTGTATGAACAATCGCACATGTTCTTGTGTACAAAACTACCTGGCGTGTCTCACACACATTGGCGATAAAAATTACAATTTTCGAAAAAAAAAAAAAAGGATTTTTTTTTTCGAAAATTGTAATTTTTTATCGCCAGGTGATCGGCATGTTGATAGGATAGTGTATTATACTTGTTTAGGCATGTAGAAAAATAATGCAGTCATTCTATAATGAAAGTATTATATAATCAATCCCTTGAACTCCGTATGCCTCAATTTCACCATCACCAGTTTCAAGAAGTAATATATTTTCTATTTCTGATAAAATCCCATTACTCCTAGTGCCTACACAGAGCTAAGGCCACCTGCGCCTAATAAAACCGACACATACTCAGCATTTTACACGCAGAAGTCGTACCAGCCAGAAAACATGACCCAAGTCACCCGACTACGCTGGGTCGGACACGATGTTCGCTGGCAACAGTGTAAAAGTTGAGACACGCCATGTGATTTTTTACCTTCGGACATCTGCGTAATTTCATTAAATACGTTTACAATGTTTTTCATAAATAAAATCAAAAGTCAGAGAAAATCAACTTTTGACGCCATTTGCGGAAAATACTGTAAATTTTGTAACCATATTTCATGAAATTAAGCAGATGTCAGAAGGTACAAAATCGAATGGCGTGTCTCAATTATGTTGTTGGTCGAGCGACTAGGGCAAACAATAAACTAGATGGTCAGTAAATCCGGCATATGCTCCCGGATAACGCCTGGATTGAAATTCAAAGTCCTTGGTATTGGTGTAGTATGCTTATTACTCACAATAAAAATAAATGGTGATAAATGTGTATTTGAAGTATACATCATAATCTCAATTGTTAAAGTCATTTGACCTTGACCTTGGGCTCCTGGGCAGCATGGGTAGGGTATACAATGAAAATATGGATGGTGATCAATGTGTATATGAAGGTTCAAGTTGATATCCCAAGCAGTCACAGAGATATAGCAATTTGAGCAACTTTAACGTAAAACTTTAACAAAAACTATCAAATTCATTTGACATTGACTTTGGGCTCATGGGCAGTATGGGTAGTGTATGCAATGCAACTATGGATGGTGATCAATGTGTATATGAAGTGTCAAGTTGATATCCCAATCAGACATAGAGATATAGCAATTTGAAAAACTTTAACGTAAAACTCGGACGGCGGACGCCGGACGGCGGACGCCGGTAAAGCGGTAACTATATGCATTCGGAGAGCATAATGAGTTAACCTACCACTTCTATCTGTGCACTGCCATCAGGATCCATGGCTGTAAGAACGACTGACATAACGGTAACTTCTGTATCGCCAACGGTTACTGTGATCTGTACATCAGAAACTGCCGTTGGTCCTTTGACATTTGGAAATTCGACGGCGAACTCGTACATTTCGTGCGTGCCACTGGGTGTATAGGCCGCATCCATGTCATTCAGTGCGGCTAATGCAGATCTACGGATGTTCGTCGAGTCTGTATATGCCACGTCTATGTATTCACTGTTTTCATCAGACGTAATCATCACCTCGGTGCACCCTGGAAAAATTTAAGCATTATGCGGCTGGGGGTGGAGAAATAGAGGATATTCATATTTTGTCAACGAATATGACATATATGTTCATCGAGTGGTGTGAAATGTCCATAGGCACTCGTGAAATATGGACATTTCACACCACTCGATGAACATGTATGTCATATTCGTTGCAAATATATGAATATTCTATGTATTATATACCGCTCCATGGAAATTAGCAGTTTTTTAGACTGTATACGGCAATGAATGTGTATTTGCAGCCTATTTGCGCTGTTTTCCCGAACATAGATTTTATGAATATAGATAGCGGAAGTAGTCGTATTTTCACGGGAAGTTGTTTATTTCATCGATGAGAACATATGACCTTTATTTACATCGTATAACTTTGTATTTCATGGGTAGGTATATAATAAATAAGTACATGCATACCAGTTGCAAATGGTCAAACTAGTCGAAGATCACATTCAGTCTGCCGGAAAGGAACACGATCAATGGTCAAAGGGAAACGCATGTAATTACGTAGTATTCACACCGTGAGCCAACATATAGTTTGGCACGCATGTTGAATATGCATGTATTTACCAGTGAATCCATACATGCTTCACCACTGTTTGTCGTCTTGTGATAAATATGCTGTTGTATTATATTGTATGCTCAAATGCCAGTAGGCCTATTGCTGAATAAACATTACCATATAACGCATGCATTGGGGGAATGTGACCAAATACAATATTGCGATTGATTTATATATGTAATTTACTGTGCATGAAGCGAAACACATTTTGTATACCTGGGGCTATACATCATCTGCCGTGGGGCCGTTTTACTAAGCTTCGTACGACTAAAATGTTCGTAAGTGCAAAATTATGACAGTCTGTAAATTTCACATTAACACACTGTTTTCTTGTAAACAATTATTAGATTTACATTTATTGAGCATAGGCTGCATATACAGCCTATGCTCAATACATGTAAAGCCATCAATGGAAATTTCCAGACGATCCTAAATGTTCACTTTTTAGTCGTACGAAGTTTAGTGAAACTGGCCCATGTGTTATTTTTCTTGCTAATATTTACACCTTCTATAAATGCATAATGGAAAGGCCCATTCGACGTATTGCGTTTACATCCAAGTACAATCCATTAGAGCCACCTGACATCGAGCAATGTTGTTGATTGGTTAAAGTTCATTTGATGTCATTAATTTCCACGAGTCAATAACGGCACGCTATGGACCGGCAACGTCGCTATTCCAGGAATTGCGACAAAATGACGTAAAACAAGATTATTTTTAATATTAACGCCAAATTTAGATATTTACATTGTTAAAATTATCAGAAAATGCAGTGTAAATATAAGTAATCAAACCATGGGCTGCTGCGTTTATCAGGTAACCTGCCCTGTATTGACCGAATACGTACTGACGGATAACATTTTGTTGTATCAGGCATTGCCCTGATATAAACATCCGGGTTACAACGAAGTGAAAACTGACGTTCCATTGGTCGGATGACGTCACGTGACGTTACCGAATGACGTCAGTGTAATGACGCAACGTAAAACAGTCCGCGTTCTGTCCATAGATAACGACGTCATCACAAACAACATTCGAGCAATTCATAAACTGTGGCTGTGACTGGAGAAATGGGACTTTTGCGACCAGTGTAGATCCTGATCAGCCTGTGCATCCGCACAGTCTGATCAGGATCTGCACTGTTCGCCATTCCATCAATGAAACGCGTCATGCACAGTCTGATCAGGATCTGCACTGTTCGCCATTCCATCAATGAAACTAAACTGTGGCTGTGACTGGAGAAATGGGACTTTTGCGACCAGTGTAGATCCAGATCAGCCTGTGCATCCGCACAGTCTGATCAGGATCTGCATTGTTCGCCATTCCATCAATGAAACGCGTCATGCAAAGTCACCCTCCCCAAATGTTTGTATTTGATGACATTCCATGAAATATTGATTTTATTGTGAAAATAAACAATGTTCGTATGGAAATTTAACATGGGTGGACAAGAAGCTGAAGGAGCTGCAGGAAGAGTAGCAAAACGAAAAACGATTGTTTTTGGAAATTTACTCCGAAACCTGACTAGATAGCTTGGAAAGGATGTAACAAAGAAAATAAACGTTACATTTTGAAAACGGGTCTACAAAGTCCAAAATCTATTTTCAGTCCTCGTGTTAAATTCCCACAGGAAAAGTGTTTTTTCGCAATAAAATCAATATTTGATGGAATTTCATCAAATAATTTTTTTGGGGACGGTGACTGTTTTGATGAAAAAGTACTTACATTTAAATATTTAGATTTAATGTATTTAATCGCCAAAACGTCGTCGGTAGCAAAACGTGGAACAAACAGTAGGTCGTGACGTTATCCAAACACAGGAGTGGGTTATTTGATCAGTAGCCCATTTCATCAACATTGCAAAGTATACTTTACTAGCAAAGTATACTTTGAGGGAGTAATCATTTATTTTTCCTGAAATGCATTATTTCATATAGAACTAACAAATGCATATAGTTCATGATTCAAAGTATGCAGAATTATTATACTGAATTTATTACATTATCACAGCCATTAAATGGCTGTGATAATGTAATAAATTCAGTATAATAAAAATTAATAAATTTTTAAAAAAATTGAAAATTTCTCCCTCAAAGTATACTTTGCTAGTAAAGTATACTTTGCAATGTTGGTGAAATCGGCTACAGGAGCTACACTTGTCACAAAACCGATACGCCACATTTCTCCAGTCACGACCACATACATGTATACGACACGCTATGTGATTTTGTACCTTCCGATGTCTGCGTAATTTCATGAAATACGTTTACAAAATGTTCAATAGTTTCCGTAAATGGCGTCAAAAGTTGACAAAACTTTCGGATGTAGTCCGAAACTTTTGTCAACTTTTGACTTTATTTATGAGAAATATTGTAAATTATGTAAACGTATTTAATGAAATTACGCAGATGTCCGAAGGTACAAAATCGTATGGCGTGTCTCGTATATGGAACACAAATAAACTATAGCTACCTTCGGGTATCACCGTTGTTGGTGTAGGCGGTCCCGTGGTTACAGTCGGTTCTAAAACAAATATGAAACGGTACTTGAACACTATATGTTAACACTAAGTATACCATATATATGATGGAATGTTATTTAATGAATACATTGTAGTATAATTGTAACGTTCAAACATTAAAATAAGTGCAATATTAAGGCTGTCTCTTACGGAGCCCCGCAGGGGACGTAGAATTCTTTTTTATTCATTCGTTCCCACGAAATGACAATTCGTTCCCTCAATTTAATAATTCGTTCCCACGAATTAACAATTCTTTCCCTCAATCTAACAATTAGTTCCCACGAAATAACAATTCGTTCCGACGGGAACAAATTGTTACTTCGTTGGAACGAATTGTTATATCGTGGGAACGAATTGTTAATTCGAGGAAACGTTATTTCGTGGGAACGAATTAATAAAAAAAAAATCCATGTCCCCTGCGAGGCTCTGTAACTTTGATTTTTAATTCGAGGGAACGAATTGTTATTTCGTGGGAACGAATTGATAATTCGAGGGAACGATTTTGTTATTTCGTGGGAACATAATTGTTATATCGTGGGAACGAATTGTTAATTCGAGGGAACGAATTGTTAAATTGAGGGAACGAATCGTCATTTTGTGGGAACGAATTAATAAAAAAAAATCTATGTCCCCTGCGGTACAATATAAATGATCGATTTGAGTAATCCCCCCTGATATCGCGTTAGTCGGGTATAGTACTTGCGTGGTGAGTGTGTACATGATTGTATCTGTTTTTTTAAGTACAGTGAAACACCTTTAAACCGGACACCTAGAAAACACCTGTGATGATTGTTTTTTATGAGTTTCTTGATCATTTATCTCAGGTGATAATGTCTATTCGTGATCATATAACACACAGCTATGGCTCAGAATGATCAAATGCCTGATTTACAGTGAAACCTCTTTAAGCCGGACACCCAGGGTGTCCGGTTTAGAGAGGTTTCACTGTAATATTCGTGTATATTTCGTGGGAGCGTTACAGGTGTCGTGTTCGTGTGGTGTCATACTGGTATAGTGAGGGTGATGCACTATAGCATCGGCTTGCTTGTACATCGTGTGGGCATTCCTGTCTGTTTCACGAAACCTGCCCAAATTGTTTGGCCCTATAAACAAGGCAAAATTAGTGTTTTGCTTAAATTTTTGTTTAAATATTTTTTTTATTTGTTGACCGATTTTCAAAACTCTAACTTTTGTTTTCTAAGTTACATCATTTTCAAGCTATCTCGCCAGGTTTCGGAGTCAATTTCCAAAAACAATTGGAAATTGGCTCCCCGTGTTAAATTCCCATAGGAAAATCGTTTTTCGCAATCAAATCAATATTTGATGGAATTTCATCAAATAATTTTTTTTGGGGAGGTTGACTTTTTTGTTGCTGATAAAAAAGTACTTATTTTTAAATATTTTTTAGATTTAATGTGCTTAATAACCAAAAGTTCGTCGGCAGCAAAACGTGGAACAGACAGTATATCCCATCTTGTCTATCGGTGTGGGGATAATAAACACCACGTTACCTTCAACACAGACGTCTATCTTCAAATTATCCAGGACGACTAGATTATCTATGGGCGATTTGATCTCCAGTGTTATACTGGACGGTGCTATTTGCTCAATGCCAATATACATAACGCCATATTGATTCTTCAAAGCATCCAGTGGCTAAAACATAAATATAAATGTAGTATAAAATTGGCTTTCGCATCACATTAACACAGTGAGTTGAAAACATAATACACAGGGGCGGATCTGGAGGGGGGTTCCGAGGTTGCACGCCCCCCCCCCCTCTCCCGTTCAGCCACGGAGTTTACATATATCACAGTCTACCAGCAGTTGGGAGTCTGAATTTAAATGCGTAAACCACAGGAAAGTGCATTTCGAAGAGCTCGAAAATTGGACAACTCTTGTAATTACTCCCGTACCGTCCGCAGCTAGCTACGGACGGTACGGGAGTAGATTGCAAGAGTTACCTTCGCAACTAGACAACCCTCCCCCCCCCCCGTTCCCCAAATGCTGGACCCGCCCCTGATACATTAGGCCTAAATTAAAATACTGAGTATAGAACACAAGGTGTATGATCACGTGGTACTAACAACAACAACAAGTACCGATTCAAAGTACGTATTCTTTTATAGTGTCCTTCTTACGTAACGAATTTTGATGAAATATGGCGCATTAAACGCGTCTTGTTAAGCTGCATTTGGTGGTCTCTGTATTTTCGCCCAAACTTCTGTCGTTTTTGCGAAGAATCGATTTCCGTGTCTCTGACACGGAAATCGATTCTTCGCAAAAACGACATAAGTCTGTGCCAAACTCCATAGACCACCAAATGCAGCTCATGAAGACGCGTTTGCTGTCATATTTCATCAAAATCCGTTGCATATTAAGGAACATATCAAATAATACTTACTTTGGAGTGGGCGACGTTGTTGTTGTTGTAACCACGTGATCATACACATTGGAACAGTCAGTGACAGGTGTTTAAGAATGCAGGAACTTTATCCAAATAGTGGATATTTTCTTTTCGCGTTAACCATCGATGCTTTGGATAACGTTTATGTTAATTAAACATTATGCCTTTAATAAATGCAGTATATTTGTTTTTTAATTGATTATTATATTGACATGTTATTTGTCTAATGACGAATGTTGGAAGATGAAGGGCTGATGATTATACCTGCGATACGACCGATCCATTACTGGTAGTGAATATTAAAATGCCTTCAAGAGTGGAACTGGACATCAACTCGAGTCCAATGATGTCTGTAGTCATGTCCTTCATGGTGATCGTAAATGTGACAACATCCTCATTGATGCCGGTAGGCATTAATGTCACTGGTTTGCCGCTGCCCACCTCGCTGAATGCATTAGGCAGCACGTCAAATGCTGGCTCTGCGTCGTCCTCGTTGCTCATCAATTTATGTGGACATACTGCAACACGGAAAGCACAATTTATTTTGAAACGACATGTTATAAATATAATACATAGCAACTCGTTACTCTGCACATTTTATTATGATGCAATGCGAAGCAAGTCCGTTATTACTCTGTACCGTAAGTACACATTGGAGTACAGAAATTGGATTATCTGTTTTAGAATAGTAATACATGTAGTTTGTTTCAAATGTATACATGCATGAACATTAGTTACAGCCCTCCCAAACCGTACATTGGTTTCACGATAATATAAAGATATAATGTTTCAAACCAAAAAGCGCACGTTCATGAGTTTAACATGAGGGATTGTGCGAGTCTTTTACATTAACCAGAAAAAACGGAAATGTCACAGTTACTCCAGGCAGTCACATATCGGTAGTTTTTAACCAGTCACAAATGGCATTAGCCTTTCACAGTCACGTAATATGAGAGAAATTGTAGTAAGGAGCCTATGTGTTTTATGACCAGTGTAGATCCACATCAGCATATGCGTCCACAACAGTCTGATCAGGATATATACTGTGCGAGAAATGGAGTTGATGGGTTTTGCGAACAGTTTAGCCCAAACTCTGATCGCCATTCCAATGGAACACCGGTCATGCTTCTAACAAGGAATATGTGTCATTATCAAGCGGCAGGAGTGTTGATCAGGAGCTACACTGGTCACAATTTACATAAATCCCATTTCACTAGTCATGTGTACGAGCATCAATTGCTAGCCCGGCTACATGTCATAAGCCCCATTGATCCAGTCGGAGTCACATGTCATAAGCCCCATTTCTCCAGTCGGAGTCACATGTCATAAGCTCCATTTTTCCTAGTACACTTGCACTAACACTGCACTCTGACGGAAAATTCAGCTACTTGCAGAATATATTGTAAACTTGAACATATTTTCGTCTAGTAAACGGCGCAAATTTGCAATTTGCGCCGGTTACAAGACGAAAAATGCGTCTACGCGAAAGCTCTAAGTAGAACTGAGTGCCATCTCGTCAGGAAATCGGTGCATTTTTTCAACTTGAAACATTTAAATGCGTTTATGCGAAAGCTCTAAATAGAACAGAGTGGTATCTCGCCAGGAAACCGTAACATTTTTCGACGTGAAGCATTTTACGCCAGTGTGGAGTGCTGCACCAGTGACGTACCACAGTCCTGTTCGTCGCTACCGTCACCGCAATCATCATGACCGTCACAGACCACGCTCGTTTCCACACACATGCTGTTGGAGCACGAGTAGTGGAGCAGGGTGGAGCACGGGGCAGGCGTCGACTTGGCTGCAATGGAATCACAAACACAATAACCGCCAAGGACCTACATAAACACCTATGGACATTGAAAGTCGTTGTTTCATGCATATTAGTACAGTTAAAGTAATCCGTCCATGTTTTGACACATACCTTTTTGTCGGATAACGGCCGGGTTTTTGTTTTTGTTTTGTTATTAACATACATGTAAATGTAGAAAACACATTTTTGCGTGGTCAAATATTTAATATGACTATATGTTGCGCATTAACGTATTAATTAAGTACCATAATAACCCTTAATAGCGGCCACAATTAATTGTGGGAAGCACATATAAATATATGGTTTCCCACAACAAAGAGTGCCCCAATATTTAGAGCTAGATTGGTTATACATGTATTGTATCACACATTTAAATTAATCAATTTATCGTGTTAATACAGTGCGTATGTGCCGTGAAACACGGTGCCGTGAAACATTTTTGATATCCTGTCAATACGACCTAATCACTGCGTATGAATATGTGCTGTGGCTGGTGTTATTTTTATTGCATTTTAAAGCTATTTGTAGGTGTTGACACAAATATCTGGCGCGGCACGGAACGGGATGTGCTCGGCAGAGCCTCGCCCATCCCGTTTCCTGAGCCTTGCAAGATATGTTTTCCCATTCACGGCACTAACCTACTATTCTCTATCTATTTTCCTTATTTCTGAACCAAAGTATATGTTGTGACCACTCATTTGAACCGTCTCGGCGAGAAATTCTTGAGCCTTGCCGGATATTTTTTCCCATTCACGTCACTAACCTACTATTCTCTATGTATGTGGATACAATTTGTTTAGAGAAACCCTTATTTCTAACAGTTATGGTTATTACAGTAGTTCATAATGTTACTGTGATTGGGCAAAATAGAGAATAGTAGGTGAGTGCCGTGAATGGGAACAATATCTGGCAAGGCTTAGGAAACGGGATGGGCGAGGCTCTGCCGAGCCCATCCCGTTTCCGTGCCGCGCCATATATTTTCCCATTCACGGCACTAACCTACTATTCTATTTATCCCGTCAACATTACAAATAGTTTTAGAATGCAAAAGAAAACCCAACCGCATCCTAAAAATCAGAGAATCGATTAGTATGATAACCGCACATATTCATACACAGTGATTAGGTCGTATTGACAGGATATCAAAAATGTTTCACGGTACCGTGTTTCACGGCACATACGCACTGTGTCGACGGGATAAATAACAGTCTTTGACAAAATTCACTGCTCTCCAATGCAATTGATTCTAAAATGTTGTCAAATCAGGTTTTTACTGAAAAAGACAACGGCATGCGATACGTTTCGTGTCCAGCATTCTCAGGGTTAATATATCGTTGTCATGGTTACCTGCGCAGTCAAATTCGTCATCGCGTTCGGGACAGTCGATCTCCGAGTCACATTTCCAGCTGATCGGGATACAGATGGTGGAATTCACACACGGAAACTCGCCCTCCTCGCATTGCACTTCCGCTGGAGAAATAACAAACGAGATCACGTGATTCAAGGTGGGTATATTATGTTAATTTGAAATGAGCATTTAGGTTGATGGGCAGAGAAACACACCGAGTGAAATCCACACACCTCTGCAATTGTAACAAACGAGAATGCGGTTAACGGTTATTGAATCCAAGCAAAACAGAAGGACTAGTTCGTTTGGAATGAACGTTTAGGTAAACGGGCATAAAGCACGCAAATCAGGGGGCCGTTTCACTAAACTTCATACGACTAAAATGTTCGTAAGTGCAAACTTATGATAGTCTGTAAATTTCACATTTACAATGTTTTCTTGTAAATAATTAATGGATTTACATTTATTGAGCATAGGCTGCATATGCAGCCTATGCTCAATAAATGTAAATCCATCAATTGAAATTTACAGACGATCTTAAATTTGCACTTACGAACATTTTAGTCGTAAGAAGTTGGTGAAACGGGCCCCTGGATTCGTCCGCAATTGACAAACGAAAATGCGTTTGCAATTAAAATGGAAGCAGATGGACGGAGAAATGCACACAGATACTCGGTGTCCATGAACTTTTGTTCATTCAGTCGGCTTATTTAATGTTGTGAATTGACTCAAGCCATCTGCGGAATAACTCCCCAAGGAATTCCTTCAATTCTAACAAAATGTTCTTGAAGCCAATCAAAACAGTAGGACTGTTAATTTGAAACGAACATTTCGGTAGAAGCGCTTTAGAAATATACACAGGAAATTGGCGTTCTCATATTTGGCTTTTTATCTTAATCCGAAATTGTAACACACCACACAGCAGGAATCCAATCTAAACGAAAGGGACCATTAGATTGAAATGAACATTTAGGTATATGGGTATAGATAATCAAGGCACATGATCACGATTACAACAACAACAACATCGCCCTCTACAAAGTAAGTATTATTTGATAGTTTCCTTAATATGCAACGAATTTTGACGAAATATGGCGCAGCTGCATTTGGTGGTCCAGGGAGTTTGGCACAGACTTATGTCGTTTTTGCGAAGAATCGAGTTCCGTGTCTACCGCAAAAACGATAGAAGTTTGGGCGAAAATACAGAGACTACCAAATGCAGCTTAACAAGACGCGTTTGATGCGCCATGTTTCATCAAAATTCGTTACGTAATAAGGACAATATAAAAGAATACGTACTTTGAAGCAGATGGATTCTGGATTTTTTAATGCCTGTTGTTGTTGTTTGTACCACGTGATCATACACCTTGGATATTGGTTTAGTAAGTTAGTAACAAGTTCTTCATGTCACTTACCGCATGACATCTCGTCGGAGTTGTCGCCGTCCCCACAATCGTTGAATCCGTCACAGCGGAACGTGCGGCTTATGCACCTGTGTGTGTCCGCGCACATAAACTCATTCCAGTCGCACTGTTCTCCTGCAATAAATACAGTGGAAACTCTCTCAACCGGACAACCTTGCGACATCGATATGTTAAATTATGAACTCTTTCACTGTCAAAGGTCTCGGATTTTCATGATTGCAAAGCACACATGCATGTATTTAGTGCTTATACATCGGAATAACAGTGGAACATCTCTAAACCGGACACCCTGGGTCCCAGGGTGTCCGGTTTAGAGAGGTTTCAATGTATACACTGTGGGACAGCGTTGTACTGGGGCGTAAAGTAGTTCCTGTCGACAAATGGACCGGTTTCCAGACAAGATGCCATTCAGATCTAGTTAGATCTATCGTATAAACGCATGTATTCGTCCAGTAATTGGTGATTTGTGGACCGATTTTCAAAGTCTATCTTTTGTTTTCTTAGTTACATTATTTTCAAGCTATCTCGCCAGGTTTCGGAGCCAATTTTCAAATTTTTTCGTTTTTTGATCCTTCAGGTCAAAAAACGAAAACATTTGGAAATTGACTCCGCATGTTAAATTCCCATAGGAAAATCGTTTTTTCATCATTCATTTGCAAGCAATCTAGCCAGGTCGAAGTCGATTTCATTTTTCTTTATTTTTCGTTTTTTGACCCTCCAGCTCGGTCTCCAGCTTCTTTTTGCCCCATGTTAAATTCCCATACTTACATTTAAATATGTTGTTTTGATTTAATGTGTTTACTGGTCAAATGTTCGTCAGCTCCACCACCTCATTTTCCATAGACAAATCAATTTTTAGTAATAAAAGCAATATTTGACCAAATTTCACGACATAAAAAGAAGGCTCATTCTTAAATGTTGATAAAATTTAATATTATCGAAACAAAATGTTTTTGCATTGTCTATATGGCCGTAAGATTTGGGCAGGTTTCGTGAAACAGTTTGTTTGTTTGTTGGGGTTTACCGGCCTATCAACAGCTAAGGTCATTTAAGGCCGGGTCAATGGGTTTAGTACTAAATCCCATAAATTACCTGTACATGTACATGTTAAAGTACATGTACAAATGGGGGAAAATCCCAAAATCAGAACTGAATATTTACAATATATATATTCAGCCCTGAAATCGGAATAATCCTGATCTGATGCCAGGTCTTCGCCACACCAGAATCACTTGGCCCCTCCCAAAAGCAGTAGGATCAGTAATAATCTTACTATTTTTATAACGGGCAATAAGCCAATTCAACTTCCATGTAACAAAAGAGCCAAAGATATACAAAAAAACGTACCTGAGGGCGAAACTAGGCAAATCATGATTCCTATAAGGAGGAACCCTTACCGTTAATTTACACCGTCACGTTCACCCGACCAACCACCAAGTTCGTGAAACATACATTAGTTTATGCTCTCGATCTCAGTAGAACCGGGAGACTTATAGTGGATCCGGTTAAGATGTTTAATGGAAGCTCTCCAATCTGCCACCGGGAACATTTGTGTATGTTGTGACCACTCATTTGAACCGTCTCGGCGAGACGGTTCAAATGAGTGGTCACAACATATGTGCCGACAGGCTGCATTTTATTTTTTAATTTGTATTTCTTATGTTTTCTGCGCATGCGCATTCTCTATTGGTTTATTGTGAATGCCCCACACCGATACAGTACTATACCAATGAATATCTTATTGTTACATATTAAAGTGTACTATTGTCAACGTTAGATTGGAAACACATATACGTAGTCCGGTTCCGGTTTTGTTCCCATAGTCTAGTATCTAATGAAATGCCCATGTGTATATTTACATAAATATATTTAATATCATTCATAGTGAGTTCTATTTGTATATGTGTACATTATTCCTTGCAACACTTTATAAATTCAAGGGTTGGACAAAATCTAAAATATATCACCGGTTCATTACCTGAAGATATTCTGATTACATAAAGTTTGTTTTATATTTACATATCTGTGGCTGTGACTGGATAAATGGGGCTTATGGGGATTTATGACCAGTGTAGCTCCTGATGAAATAGCACACTTTTATTACCCAACCTCCTATATAAATTGTAATTCGTTAGTTTGGACTGTGTTCCTCATTTGTTTACATTCGGCCGCTTGACTATGAAACAGTTGCACGCGCAGGCAATATTACTTTAATTTCTTCACCCAACTATTGACTGGTCATGTGACTTGCTTTGCCTCGGATCGAATAACATGATAAATCGAGCCAATGAAAACGCGTTTGAGTACGCGAATCTTCATTTCCGTTTCATGGAACGCGGACATATGTAAACATATGGGCCAAACTTCGCTATGAATATAGAAGATATGGACTTCTTAGACTTGACATCGTCACAAGAAACAACACTTCTTTCTGATATTCAAACTGTGATTAATAGTGAAAGTCAAGTAGTGAGCGTTACCCCTTAAGTACAACAAATGAGCGTAGTTCGTACATAAAGTGTTCAAAAACAGATTTCTACCAATTATTCTGGGAGGCCGCCAATATATTATGTCCCTAATTCAGAAGTACACATTCACAACCACTATTAATATTATACAGAACTCGAATTATGTGTGTTATAAATGGGTTCAAATTGTTTGGGTAATACATTTGTGCCCATATTTGGCAGTTGTGGCTTGTAGCGTTTTAGGACTTTGTTGGGTAATAAAACAACTATTTAATTGCCATTCGGGGAAACTATTGCCCCGAAATGCTGTGGACGACCCGATGAATTATTGCCCGAGGCCTCGAAACTATTGCCCCGAGATGTTGCCGCAGGCCTCGCGCAATAGTTCATCGGGTCGTCCACAGCATCTCGGGGCAATAGTTTTGACTGTTCCCCGAATGGCAATGAAATAGTTGTATAGTGTAACCAGTAACTACTAGTACATTGCTAGTTAGAAGCATGACGGGCATTTCACTGATGGAATGGCGAATAGTGCAAATCCATTCTGGATCTACACTGGTCGCAAAAGCCATAATACCTATTTCTCCAGTCACAACCACATTTATTAAACTAAGTATAGTGTATTACCAAGGTGTATGATCACGTGGTACTAACAACAACAACAGCAAGTACTGAAACTTCCAGAATACATCTGATTCAAAGTACGTATTATTTTATATTGTCCTTATTATGTAACGGATTTTGATGAAATATGGCGCATCAAACGAGTCTTATTAAGCTGCATTTTGTGGTCTCTGTACTTTGGCCCAAACTTATGTCGTTTTTGCGAAGAATCGATTTCCGTGTCGGTAGACACGGAAATCGATTCTTCGCAAAAACGACATAATTCTGTGCCGACCTCCCTGGACAACCAAATGCAGCTCATGAAAACGCGTTTGCTGCGCCATATCTCATCAAAATCCGTTTCATATTAAGGAAAATATCAAATAATACTTACTTTGGAGTGGGCAAGATTTCAACACTTTCAGCCACTGTTGTTGTTGTTATAACCACGTGATCATGCACCCTGATTACGACTTTCCTACCACAGTGTTATTGCAATGGCAAAGCCATTTGAAGCAATACAAATACAGTGACATTGCGTACCACATCCCGTCTCATCGCTAGCATCCTGGCAGTCTATATGACCATCGCATGTGGCGTTCTGTCCTATGCAGTAGCCGGGGGCGCACTCAAACTGTTCCTCTGTGCACTCGCAGGCTGCGGCATCACAACTCAGCGTACCGTTTATGCACATACTGGAAAATCGTAGAACCAGTTAAAACAGATTGATCAGCCAACTGAAATAGATGTATGCATTGTTCACGGTCCGTCCGTAATTGAGACACACTATTGGCGTTTTCTTATCATTTGTGATATTGCTGGCTGTCAAAGTCCGCCGTGGCGTTATTTTAGATACAGCTAAAGGCATGGAAAGTCGCAAACATAACGACAATCGCGCCTTGAGCTGCTACATCACTATAATAATTATTATGACACCGCAATACCCATATTATAATATTAATAAATTTAATAAATACATTAAAATAACACAGATGTACAGTTATACTCTAGTTATTCAATAAGCACATTATCACTAAAGCTATACTGACCTCCTAAATAGTCTTCTGTCTTATTTACATGTTTATTACACTATGTATTTTATGATTTTAGTACAGTTTTATTTTATTGCGAATGCCCAGTGTATGATATAACCAACTTTATATATATATATTAAGCTGCTCTCTTTATCCGTTCGAATGGTACCGGTGGGCCAGATTTCAGGTCGTACATCATGGATTAAATGACATTTACTGTCTCTTTCTCGAAAGCTGCCCAAAGTGTACGGCTTTATAAACAATGCAAACAAAAATAATATTTTTTTAGATAATGTTAAATTTTATCAAAATTTTATCAATTTTGTTTATAAATGACTTGTGTATGGAAATTTAACGTGGGAGAAAAGGAGTCAGGGGAGCTGGGGAGGAGTCAAACAACGGAAAGTTAGATTTTGAAAATTGGTTCACTTTTTCTGAAATTAGAAAAAAATATCCCCATGTTAAATCCCCATAGAGATCTTAACATGGAGAAATTGTGGGTTTTTTTCGCAATGAAATCAACATTGGACCAACTTTCACGTAATAAAAAGAAAGCTCATTTTAATTAAATGTTGCTAAAATGTAATATTTTGCATTGTTTCTCTTGTCGAATATTTTGGGCAGCGGGAAACAGACAGTAATCCATGATCTACGACCTGAAATTTGACCGACCAGTACCATTCGAGGGACAAAGAGAGCGGCTTATTGTACAGTGAAACCGCGAGGTACCCAGGGTGTCCGGATTAGAGAGGTTGCACTGTAAATCAGGCATTTAATCATTCTGAGAAATAGTTGTGTGCTATGCGATCACGAAAAGACATTATCACCCGAGATAAATGACAAAGAAACTCATCAAACATAAGATCACAGGTGTTTGCTTGGTGTCAGGTTTAGAGAGGTTCCACTGTATACACATTAGGTCACCTACCACTCCTTGCATCCGATAGTGACGGTCGTCTCCGGTAGATACTCCACACCGTCCACCATACATGGGCACTGGTCTACTGGGAAACAGCTTTCGCCTGTAACGTGTGCGCGTATGTGACAATTACAATGTGTATGATCTCGTGGTTACAACAACAACATGGTCGCCGACTCCAAAGTAAGTATTAATTGATATTTTCGTTAATATGCAACGGATTTTGATGAAATATGGCGCAGCAAGCGCGTCTTCATGAGCTGCATTTGGTGGTCTAGGGAGTTTGGTACAGACCACCAATTGCAGCTTAATAAGACGCGTTTGATGCGCCATATTTCATCAAAATCCGTTACGTAATAAGGACACTATAAAAGAATACGTACTTTGAATCGGTACTTGTTGTTGTTGTTAGTACCACGTGATCATACATCTTGAATTAGGAGTTTATTTGACATAATTCTCGAATATACATGTACCATACACATGATATATCAGACACGCCATGTGAGTTTGTACATATGAACATGTGCGATACTGTCATTAAAAATATTTACAAAATTTATGATCGCAAATGACGTCGGATGTTGACGAAAATTTCATAGCAAATGCGGAGTTAATTGTATATGCATACATTATAATTTCTAAACGTTATACATGTATGTATTGTATTGCTTAGAAGAAAGTTCCAGTTTTTAAAGACTAGATTCATTACCGAATTATGAGATAAACGTTTAGTTTATTTATAAGTATTATAAACCAAGTGTACATTTCAAACAGCATGCATGTGTAATAAATATATAAAACCTGACAAGACTATGTAAACATAAATCCGATTTGTTTGATGCGTAAAAAGAATTGACCCATTATCCCTTCTCTATAAATATCACCGATTGTTGACGAAATTCACATCTGGGTTCATTCTTTATGAGATAAACATGTGATCAAATTTATATTCTGAATCATACGTAGCGAATGTGAAACTACTGTCTCTTTCACGAAACCTGCCAAAATTTTACGGCTATATAAACAATGTAAAAACAATTATTTTTTCGATAGTATTTAATTAAAGCAAAATTTAAGAATGTGTCTTAATTTTATTTAATGAAATTTTGTCCAAAATTGATTTTATGGCAAAAAAACAATGTCCCCATGTCATGTTAAATCCCCATAGACATCTATGGGGATTCAACATGGGGAAATGTTTCGAATTTCAGAAATACTGGACCGATTTTCAAAATTTAAATTTTGTTTTCTTAGCTAGGTTTCGGTGTTAAATTCCATTGTTTTGACTGCCCACGGCTCCTCCACCTCTTTTTCCACCATGTTAAATTCCCATAGACAAATCAATTGTTCGTAATAAAATCAATATTTGACAAAATTTCGCGAAATATAAAGAAGGCTCATTCTTAAATTTTGCTAAAATTTAATATTATTGAAACAAATATAATTTTTGCATTGTTTATATGCCAGTGAAATTTGGGCATGTTTCGTGAAACAGACAGTAGGAAACGTTACCATTTTGGACCATTCCTTCTGGACAGAAGCAGCCTTCCACGCACATCTTGGCGGAGCTGCAGTAGGGGTCGTCCTCGTCGTCGAGGTTACGGCAGGTGCGCGGGCATGCGGAACCACACGCCTGATACTCCATACCGTTTTCGCATTGTATCGCTGAAATAACAGTGACGCATCATTCAGCGGCATAATCGTTATTTCTCAAGATAAATTCGAAAGGGATGCACATGTTGTAGATTCGATGGAAAGCATAGGGACATTAATGTTCGATCCTTCAAAGTGTAGAGCTGGGGGCCGTTTCACTAAACTTCCTACGACTAAACTGTTCGTAAGTGCACACTTTTGTAAATTTCACATTAACATGTGCAAATGATTTCTTGTAAACATTTATTGGAGTTACATTTATTGAGCATAGGCTGTATATGCAACCTATGCTCAATAAATGTAAATCCATCAATTCAAATTTCGAGACGATCCTAAATTTACACTTACGAACATTTTAGTTGTACAAAGTTAGGATTAAGCATTGTAAATTTCGTTCCCACGCCGCGTAGAGTGAAAAGACTATTAATTTGTGTTATGTCGTTACTTTCATTGACTTTGGTTCAAATTTATCGACTTCCCGTATGAAATTTTGTAAGTGTGACCTTGGAAATGGATCGCATCGTGTTTACAAAATGAGCAGATATCAGCCTATGCATCAACAATGTTATTATACAAGGTGCACGATCATGTGGTTATAACAACAACAACAGTGGCTGAAAATGTTGAAATCTTGCCCACTCCAAAGTAAGTATTATTTTATATTTTCCTTAATATGAATTGGATTTTGATGAAATATGGCGCAGCAAACGCGTCTACATGAGCTGCATTTGGTCTTCCATGGAGTTCGGCACAGACGTATGTCGTTTTTGTACCGACACGGAAATCGATTCTTCGCAAAAATGACCAAAGTACAGAGACCACCAAATACAGCTTAACAAGACGCGTGTGATGCGCCATATTTCATCAACATCCGTTACTTAATAAGGACAATATAAAATAATACGTACTTTGAATCGGATGGATTCTGGAAGTTTCAGTACTGGTTGTTCTTTTTAGTACCACGTGATCATACACCTTGTGATATATACACTGTAAATTATCCAGTGACAGTTACATATATAGCTGTGGTCTGTATGAGACATCACCCCACTCAGAGACACACATGTGGCTGTGACTGGAGAATTTGTGATCAGTGTTGCTCCTAATTAAATAGCACATTCATGCAGCCTGATATAACGATCCATAGTGCATGCTAGAGGCATGGTGGTGTTTTATTGCTGGACTGACGAACAGTGCCGATGCCGATCAGACTATGCGTACGCACAGGCTGATTTGGATCTACACTGGTCGCAAAACCCATGTGCACCACTTTTCCAGTCACAGTCATGTATTCAACGTACGGCACATCCTGTTGGATCGCCATTTCACGGGGTAGCCGGCGGCAATACAACGGTCGGCAAACGCCCCAATGGCGGTACAGAGGCATTCACAGTCCCCGCCCTGGTTGCAGCTGAAACAATCACGTGATAACCACAAATAAAAGACTGATTGCACGTATTATGATTCCGCCGATTCACCTTCACGTGGCCTATTTGTTTTGGTTCTGCATAACGACGGTGCCAGTGAGTTGTGAGGTAAATATTATTTTTCATAAATACGGTTTCTATCGTTGAGCATGTTTTATACAGTACCTTATTATCGGATGACAACAAGGTGTACAATCTGTTCTAAATATAGCGCTGAACATTTAATGATTAACTTAATAGATAATGGCGAAAGAGTCGCAATATGCGATTAATAGATGACGACGAAATGCTGTTCTTTCATTGGTCGAAAAACTAGGGTAAACTATACATTTTTATCACGTCAACACAGTGCGTACGTGCCGTGAAACACGGTGCCGTGAAACATTTTTGATATCCAGTCAATACTATTTTTGCATTTTACAGCCAATCAATCAATCAATATCTTTATTTCCTCTTGACAGAGATTTGAAAATACATGTATACAATGTGAAAGTACATGAATAGAAATACATGCATAGGTGAATTATGTACAGGTGTGCAAGGCAAACATACGATTCACTGTTTAAATATTAAATGTTTGTTTGTGCCAATTGTTGGATACATCTACTCCTGGAATAGTTCGTCATAATTGACCGATCCTCATGTACTTTGTTGTTCACTATTCGCAGTTAACAACATATCCAACTTATGTGCGGTTTACAAGTTCAACGTATAGTTCATAGCAGCGTTTTGCACACTTGAATGCTGCACTCAGAAAGGTGTGTACATCATCTGTATTGTTTATGCGTGTGATATCAGCTCCCAAAACACAGTCCAGGAACTCATCTCCAGCATAGTGCTCTAGTTCATCGTATACTTCTGCCGAGAACGTACGGTGGATGCTGTCCATGAAGGCGTCTCGCAAAGGCATGGTAATTGCGCACTCGGCTATAGTGTGACATATGGTATCACCAGTAATGCCGTCACAAAGGCAACATACACTTATATTGACGTCTGGTACACACGTCCATAACAGAGCTACAAAGTCTGCCAGTTTTAGCTCAGAATGTGTCTTTGCAAACTTCCAGACGATGGCCGGTGTTATGGACGTGTGTAGCCTGCGGAATCTAGCAAAATCATTGTCATTTTCCATTCTCTGATCCCAAAGACTGGACTCACGGACAGCAACCGCCGTACTGACATCTCGTTTCCACGAGCATTTGTGAGGCAAATTGTCATAGTGATTGAGTATATGTATTAGGCCATACCTAGACAGAATTGCACATATATCAGGAATGAACCCTCGACACGCTGCAATAGATCCTGATAAGTACAAAAACAATTTCCTGAAGAAAATACTTTGGCATACAGTCGAGCTATGTGACGACAGTAACTTATACAGAAACATTAACTTGCGTTTATCAATTTCAGCGGATAGACGGTGAAGCCCCAGCATTGACTCGCACATATCTGATCTAGTTCTTTTATGAAATCCTTGGATACATTTAACAATTGTATGTTGATGTTTAGAAATACAGTTTATGTCTGTGCGAGAAAGACCGTTCCATAATTCGCAACCATACAGTGAGATAGGCATTACAATTTTCCTATATAGGCCTGTCGACGTTATTGGATTCATACACATAGGCTTTACACCGAACCCAATCATAGCGTGGAATGCGTTGAGGCCCCTTTGACATCTCTCACGGACACGTTCTTTGTATTTTGTGTTGGCACACTGTTTGATTCCCAGATGAACTGCAGAATCTGTTACGGTGATGGCATTAGTGCCAATATGAAACTCGTTACATACAATGGTGCGGGGCTTTTTAGAGAATACAACTATACATGACTTTACCGAGTTTATACTAAATCGCCAATTGGAAGCGTATGTGTTTACGATATCTAACTGTTTTTGTAGCGATGCCGGACTTGTGGCTATACATGTTATGTCGTCGGCGAATGCCGGATTACCGGCTTTTACTGAACATACTGTTGCGCCTAGACTAGTATCTTCCAATTGGGCAAGTAGATCGTTGATGAAAACGAGGTAGAAAAATGTGGATATTACACCGCCTTGTCTTACACTACGAGTAACTGGTATTTGTCTAGAGGTGACGCCGTTAACTTTTACTACGCATGTCAGGCTCGAGTAATAATTGTTAATCAGTCGTAGTAGTTTTCCCTTTATACCCAGATTATACAGTTTATACAAGAGACCATTGTGCCACACGGTGTCGAAAGCCTTTTGAATGTCCAGGAAGGCTGCGTACACATTACTGCCCAAGTCCAAATTATAATAAATTGTCTCCTGCAGATTGAAAGCGGCCGCTAAGCAACTGAGGTCTTTTTGAAATCCTAGCTGCTGACTGGATGGGAATGTTATGGAATGTTCATCTAGATATGACCATATTCTGTTGACTACGACTTTTTCGAACAATTTACATAAACACGGAATTAGTGAGATTGGTCTGTAGTTGCCAGGATCCGTTTTACTTTTCCCGCCTCCTTTATATAATGGAATGACAACACTTTTTTGCCAGGCACTTGGTACTTTTTCGAGTGTTAATATTTTGTTGAACAGTAACGAAATGATTGTATACAATTTTTCACTTCCATATATGATATGTTCGTTTTGTGTTTTATTCCAGCCTGGAGCTTTTCGTCGTTTCAGATGCCGTATTAATACTTGTAATTCACGCGTTGTTACTGGCTCAGAAAAAACTTCACTGTATCCGGTTTCACTGGTTTGTAGATATGTACTGATCATGGTATTGACGTTTTCAGCGAAATCATTGTCTCCCGATTGAGACTGTCCACTATCGTTGAATATGTTTTTGAAAAATTCGCTAAATCCATTTGCAACATGTTCCGGGGTCGAGTAATGTTTTTCATTGAAAATTATTTCGGTGCATGGTAGAACTTTTGTGTTTTTCTGATTACGCAGCAATTTCCAAAATAGTCTGTAGTCTAAACCGGCAGCTTCGTCCAAATCACTATACACTTTGTCCATATACTTTTCCGACTCAATCTTCTGAATTTTTCTAAACTTCGATTTTGCATCTTTGTATTCTTTAAAATATATGTTATCGCGTCCACGAGGCCGACCTTGACTAATCCACACTGTTCGCAAATGACGTGATGCCGTGTGTGCTTTCTTAACTTCAGGCGTCCAATAGGGCTTAGCAAACTTGTTAAATGTGCATTTCGGTAGGGTAGTAAATGCGGAATGGTGAAGTGCATTTGTAATAGAGTCTGATAACGTGTCTATTGATATTGAACTGTCTGTGGGAATCGAGTCTAACATGGCATCCAGTGTATATCTGTAGTTAAATATATGTTCTTCTGTGATCTTGTTCCATGCAATTACTGGTTCATTGGGCGTATTGTTGGGAACACGTGTTATATGTTTCAAATTGAGCTTTGCCACGAATGGTAAATGATCTGACGTTAATATTAGGTCACTTTCATCCAATATTTTAAATGTCACTTTCATCCATTATTTTAAATGTCTCAACACAGTTAATTAACGTTGTATCAACGAGGAAATGATCGATCATTGATTTCGCTGGTTCGTAGCTATAATGTGGACCATTACTGTGATGTGATATATTAACCGGAATTAGGTTGTTGCTATTTATATACTGTGTCAACATTTTTGTCTTGTATGGTGCCCGAGTCATGTCTAAATTGCTCCTAATTTCCGCGTTAAAATCTCCACCGACTATTACTTGGCCACGTGACGTATAGTACGTGGTCAGTGCTCTGAGTTCAGAAAGGGTTTCGTCATATGAGGTCATATTATTATCTGACGGCAGATACACCGAAAATATGTAGAGTGGTAGTGAATGTTGGGGCTTCATCTCTATGCCTATTATCCTATCAGATATGTTTTCAATAGGTGATGTTATGTTATTCAAATGTTTTTTAACTAATACACTAACACCACCTTTGCCGCACCTTGCTCGACTGTATGGATCCACATCGCTTTGAACTTTTGTAAATGCTTGATACTCGATATGTATACTGTCAGCAAAATGTTTAGAATGTGGCATCAACTTATGTTCACTTATTAGCGCAATATCAACACTATGCTTATCTAACAACTGGGATAACGAATATGCCGTGGACATTATACCTCTGACATTCCAGGTAAGTATGCTAACCATAATTACGAGTAATATGTAACTATATGTTTGTGATGTACGTATTGATTGATACATGCTGAATTTAATATCTGTCCTCATTATCGTTATCAAACCAATCACGTTCGCGATACCCTGTTGTGTCATTGTTGTCCGTATGTTCCGTCCTATCATCATAATTGTTGTTACACCAAGCACCATAGTTTGTCATGTAGTCCGAGTCGGTTCGTTGGTAGTAATTATCGTCTCGGTACCTGTTGGCCGTGTCTACCTGTCGTTGCCCTGTACGTGCGTCTCGTCTCTCAGTCAACTCACGCTCCCACACTTGCTTACTCATCCATCTCCTAATGACAATCTCATTTGGCCAAAAATCACTCCTCTCCAAACGATCACCAACATCTGAATATACTAAGTTTGGCCGCGGTACTATTTCTGCTGGTAAACATGTTTAACTGCCGCGGCACGACTTCTTTACTCTGCAAGAAGTCTAAAATGTCGTCTTTCGTAACTTCCGTGTCTATATTACCAATATGGTATGCAATCAGCTTTTTCTTTCGCGCGGCAATGAATCGCTGACCCGATGGCAATGCATTGTTAGCTTTTCTGTTTACGTCACGACCAATGTATGTCGTGCGCCTATTGTAACTATTTCCGTGCGTTGCCGCGGCGCTGTGGCTACCATGATTGCCATTGGGTTCACGACTCGTTACCGTGCGGGACGGAGCAGCTGATGCTAACATATTCGGTTTACTTTGACCGTGTGTTGTTTGTGTATCACTATGTGTATCACTTTGTGGGAGTGTAACATGTGCCTGATCTTGCACTACGTCGGAGAATAGTCGCGCCGTTAACAAATCATCGCCCGCAATTTCCGTGTGTCGCCCATTGTCGGTACCAGTGTCTGTATCGTTAGATGCTGTACATGTGCCAGTCGTGGGTAAAATGCTGGATACAACATTGGCGTCACGCGTGGATACTCTGACATCAGTATTTCCGTGCGTTGGCTCGCTGCTCGATACATCTCGGGCGTCGTATGTGTTTGGACGGTTGGTGATAACGATGACGTCATTTGTGACGGCACCGTCACTTGTCGATCTATTTGCGATAATAGCTGTACCTGGCGTGTCGATCCTGGCGTCGTTACTCGCATGGCCACTCGAGCGATCAGATATTACGATGTCGCCAGTCCCCAGTGCGCATGCGCCATTCGGGGTAGCGCTATCATCACGAGGACGCCGGGGTACGGAGGCCAGCTGAGCACTCATCGTATACACCGATGCATGGAGTTTAATAACTTCGCCTGTTAACATTGACATCGCGTTTTTCACGTCTTGTGTGTCCTGTACACACGATCTGAGACTGTTAACTGACTGATACATCATTCCTATCGATGTCGTGAAGCCGTCACACTGCGTTTTAATATCGCGTAATATGGACGAGTCTGACTTACATAGATCAATAAGATCTTTTACGTCAGCCTGCAACTTTATAACAACGGCAGAAACGTCGGCCAATGCTAAACTTTCCTTTAATGTAGTACCATGGGTGGGGCTACTCTGGGATGGTTCATTTGTAAGGTCTATTGGGCTTCTTTCATCAGATATAAACACATTGCATATGTCATTGGTGCGTTCGCCACTGATGAACATTTGTAACGTGAAACAGTCGCGTGCGCATTTCTCTGCACCGGATGCGACTTTAGAGTTGCGCCTGTTAACCAATCTTGTTTTCGGACAATCTTGACACTGTCTCGCCCTTTCAGCTAAAGTAGCACGATACCAATTTATGCGCTTAGCCTCGTGATTACATAGGCTTAATAGCTCGTCTATAAACAGCTCCTTTGGCAGATGTTCCAGCGCGGTATCGAGTTGTGTGTAGAACTGTTGGTTTGGGACCTGCGTATCGTACGAAACCGACTCGTCGTCGTCGCTTTCCGACGTGGGTTCCGGCTTAATTCGTGATAATTGTGCATTTATTATCTGCTTTGGGTCCGTTTCGCTACTGATGGACGAGTTGAGCGAGGCCCGTTCGGGCGATATACAGGGGCTCATCATTTTGCTTGTGTCCAAGTGCTTTTCATCGAATGGATAGAAGTCAGTGGTCACTTTGCCGGCCATTGTCAGTATATACCTATACGCCCAATTACCCGCTGGTCAGCAGACCGTGACGAGTTTCGGATTAAGTCCCATGTACGCGTGTTGCCTTTGTGTAAAATAACTAAGTCTAAAGGCCGCAGGGCATGGTTAGTACGGACAATAATGGCGGACACATTGTTAGATATACAGTCAACATTCCATCAATGTAAGATTTTAGAAAACATCAGAACACTCGGAAAATAGTCAATGCTACCATCTAATATTTCCACAGTAACTAGATGTTACATTTACACACAGGTCCATCAACTTTCGAGAAATTAGTCCGTCAAATTCCGAAGAAAATACACGTTTTCCGTGAGACACATTTTTATCAACATATTACATTGTTGTTTTTATCCTTAATTATCTGGCGCGGCACGGAAACGGGATGTGCTCGGCAGAGCCTCGCCCATCCCGTTTCCTGAGCCTTGCCAGATATTTTTTCCCATTCACGGCACTAACCTACTATTCTCTATCTATTTTCCTTATTTCTGAACCAAAGTATATGTTGTGACCACTCATTTGAACCGTCTCGGCGAGACGGTTCAAATGAGTGGTCACAACATATACTTCTGATGAGAAATAAAGAAATTTGTGAGCCTTGCCGGATATTTTGTCCCATTCACGGCACTAACCTACTATTCTCTATACCTTTGAGCATCTTTGATGCAGTTGTCGTACAGGTGCGCCGTGGTGGACTCGCTGATATGGTCGATACACTCCCGAAATACTCCGTTAGGGTTCTGTATGACGTTGCAGCTCTCCGTGGCCCACGCATTGCGGTACTCTAGCTCTTCCTGAAACCACAGAGCAAAGGGCTATGAACAAATTGCATGTTATCGTTAGCATACGCACACCCTCCCACTATCCGGACTTTCAAGCATGAAGATGGAGTATATGCTCAGTCAGTTGTATCACTCAGCTGTAACACATATGTGGCCACTGCCGGAACGCAGGCATTTTCAATTCACTGGAAAAATCCATATTAATTATTTTATTTATTTGTTATGTGTAACTATTAAACCAACTTATTCAGTACGTAACCAATCATTTTAATTCACTTTGTATATGTGTTAAGCGTTTGAAAACGCATGTGCATACATTGTTTTACTTGTGTAAATACCACCATGTTGTCTCATAGGTCGATATCGGCAGGGTTGCTTATGTTGTACTGTCAGTTATTTTATTGTTGAATATATATTGTAAATAAGAAATTTGACACGTTAATAAAATACATACATACATACATACATACATACATACATACATGTATAATCACGGGCCCGGATAACCCGAATTTTCTGTATGTAACGCAGGCTCGCCCTGCGTTACAGACAGAACATTCGGGTTATAGCCTGGGCAAACGTACGTGACACACGTCATCGCCCTGTGACGTCTCGTCCGCGTCCTCGCATGTAGACACGGTCTTCCACGAGTTGCCGAACTCGTTGACGCTGTTTGTGACGCCGCCTGACCAGAGCTGGAAATCGTCCTGACTGTCGCCGTTCAAGTTGCCACAGAGACCTGTGACGTGGTTCTTCCACCGTTCGCTGTCCAACCGTGTATACATACGCGTTCCTGAAAATCATTGAGCACTCCATACCATGGGCGTCACCAGCATTTCTTAAAGGGGGTTTGACTTTCAGCTGTGAAGCAACCGAATTATGTAAGGGGTCGAGGGGTTGCTCCTGGATCCTTTTTATTTCGGTTGCTTCACAGTCCCGGAAATGATTTGATTTCTAGAGGCAAAAATGCTGCATTCTGGTATGTTTGGGCAACAACTAGCTCCTGTGCAAACAATGTTGGCTGGCTCTAAGACAAGGGGATTAGTACGAACCCATCTAATCTCACCTGACGATGCCCTTCTATACTAATACTAATTTTCCAAGTTTATACCCCGATAAATTCCACAAAAATGCCATTCATTCCTATAATGTCTTCTACGTTAGTTATGACATTTGACAGATGATGGAAGATTCACTAATGTTTGAAGTGATAGGTGGAATGACGCAATGTAATCTGCATTGTAGTTTCAACCCACTACTGTGCAATTTACCGAACTGACCGTTCCAAGTTTGTACTATTGTCGTTATTCGTGATTGGAGTGTTTCTATGCTTTACCGTTTCAGTTCCTACGAGCTTTGTGTTCTATGACTCATAAGTTGCATTCATTATTTCCATGTTATCACATTTGTTGGCGTTTATTATAATGTGTGTGGGTTATTCAACGCTAGTGATTTATCAGGTAACCTGCCCTGTATTGACCGAATACGTACTGACTGATAACATATTGTTGTGTCAGGCATTAACCTGATACAAACATCCGGGTTACAACGAAGTGAAAACTGACGTTCCATTGGTCGGATGACTTCATGTGACGTTACCGAATGACATCCGTGTAATTACGCAACGTAAACAAGTCCGCGTTCTGTCCATAGATAACGACGTCATATGTGGTCATTTTCGAGCATAAAACGTTATATGATAAATAGAATACCAGGCTAGAGTCTCGGCTCGGAAACGGTCTAAATTCCTCGGCAAGCCTCGAACTTCCTACGCGTTTCCTAGCCTTGCCTGATAAACTTGATATCAAAAACAAAAAACACTCGCCTGGTATTCTCTTTTTAGTACGCCTCGGAGCTGGGTGAATGTTGTGATCACAGCTGTACACAGTGTCATTGATATTCTACTCCTATAATAGCTCAGTTTATTTTGTGTATACATATTATACATGCATGCCGTAAATCAAAAACCTCGACTGGGTAAATCATTATAATAACCGACTGATTGCTACGGGACTAGAGTGTATACTGGTGAAACCTCACACCGCGTTGTTCATTGTACCTTTCGCTACAAACTGGCGAATAGAAAAGACAGATCCGGACTAGATTGTTTGAACATTTGTGAATTGATAAGATCTGTGTTTCCTGTGTATGAGCAGATCAGATTCCATGGTGACGCATGTCTAAATGCATGTATGGCTCTACGTAGATCGTAACGCACATATCGACAAAACTGAAGAAAGATTCTGACTTTCCGTCAACACAGTGCGTATGTGCCGTGAAACACGGTGCTGTGAAACCTTTTTGATGTCCTGTCAATACGACATAATCACTGCGTATGAATATGTGCGATGGCTGGGGTTATATTATTTTCATTTTTTAAAGCCATTTGTATGTATTGACGGGATAAAGAGAATAGTAGATTAGTGCAGTGAATGTAAACAAATATCTGGCGCGGCACGGAAACAGGATGTGCTCGGCAGAGCCTCGCCCATCCCGTTTCCTCAGCCTTGCCAGATATTGTTTTCCATTTACGGCACTAACCTAATATTCTCTCTATATGCGGGAATGTGAAGTGTTAAATGACCTCAACTATTCATAGACCTCCGCCGTACATAAACTACATGTACACATGCACAAGTCCCTTGTCCAACTAGTTGCGGTAACGCAACACTGAACATTTCCCCTCTCCCCCGTATGGTACGGGTGTCTTTGAAGTGCTACGTGTCCGCAGCCGTTGTCTGTCGTGCCTACACCATACTGCAACTGCACACCAAGTCCCTCGTCCAACTAAATGCGGAAACGTAACACTTAAAATAGTCCCGTATCGTTACGGGAGTATTTGAAGTATTACGTGTCCGCAACCGTTGTCCGTCGTTGCTACATCATACTGCAACTGCACGTCCTCGTCCAACAAAATTCGAAAATGTAACACTTAAACTACTCCCGCATCGTCAATACGATATGGGAGTATTTTAAGGGTTACGTGTCGTCAACTCGTACCTAAATCATACTGCAGCTGCAGCCCCAGTCCCTTTGCTTCCACGATAACCCAAATCCCGGCTCGGATCACTTTCAATGTCTCGGACTCGTAGAAGTAATCCGGGTATGGCGTCACCCCGATATACATCGGGCTGCCTCTGATCAGCTGTATCTTCACGCGATCGATGGTCATTGTCACGGACTTCGTGCAGGTAGCGCCGGACGTTCCACACTGGACGTTCTCTACTTTGATGTCGAAGTCGGTTTCCGTGTCCCTGGACTTGGCCAGAACATAGGAGCAGGGACCGTTGAACGTGAAGGGTCTGCGGTCGAAGGTGATGTAGTTTGAGGCGCCGTATACCCTGCAGATACCTAGGGATGAAGGAGAGAATACAAGACAATGAATGTTGGCCCTTTGAACCTACCATAAATAACTGGAATGTGTGTACGCCGCTCCCCTCGCAGGGAGCACATTGCAACGTGAATTTTAACCATTTCACCCCTAAGTAACTGGAATGGATTTTCATACGTTAATTTTTCAGACTTGTCCATTTAGGAATAGAAGGTATTTATATGAAAATTACTTTCAAAAAGTGCAGGTCCTGCACTGTCTGCATAAACGCTATAGCGGGCTTTCGGGTTCAAAGGGCTAAATATACATATATGGCCTTATGTACTATTGTAATACTATTTTGGTATTTACAGATAGTTTCTGAATCTACTAGTCCTCATAACTTTCAGAAAATGGATGTAAAGTAAAAAGTCAGCAGAGGGGTGGGGTGGTGGTGGGGGTGGGGGTAGATTTCTTAAAGAAGTAACCCTCCTTTTCCAATGACTCATTCAAATATTCAAGTGTCAGTAACGGTAATAAAATTGATAAACATGTACGTTGATTGATCGGTGCAAGAATGGGACGGATTCCTTCAAAGGAAAAGAACAATGTGTATTGAAGACAAATGTGTCCTTACTGGGACAGGCTTCTTCCCGGATTATCTCCCATTCAGGACCGCGGCACTGCCTGAAATAGACATAAACACGTCGACATCAGTTTGGGTCTTCAATTAAAAAAAACAAAATCTTCAGTTGCAGGGGTGAATGGAAGAAGGATGATAATTCCCTCGTGGACTTAGCCCCCTTCGTCTACTGACCAAATCAGGTATTCGAGTCTTCTGTACAAATGGCATTTTAATTAGTTGATGAATTTTGTTTTTGCGTCGTATAACAGCAAGGTCATCATGTGGCTGTGACTGGAGAACTGGGGCTTATTGGTGTTACGTATGTGTAGATACAGATCCAGAATGAAACACCTGCCATGCCTCTAAAAAGCAATATAGATCGTTATCAGGCTATAATAGTGTGTTATTTGGTCAGGAGCTACAATGGTCACATATCTCATAAGCCCCATTGCTCTAGTCAAAGCCACATAGAAAGACGGAATTACATCGTCAATCAACACTGATATTAAAATAAAACGTATCAGCAGTGGCCTCATCCAGTGCCAGGCACCCTTACTACACGGATCACTTGGCCATATGTGTGAATCCCAGTAATATTCGTCGTTAAGATATGATTGTTCAAGATGGATTCATCCTTAAGATTAGTAGCGAACAGTAACTCTTGAAATCGACGCCCGTACACTATATTCACATTAGTTTCGTATCTGAGTGGTTATGTCTTGTAATCTACTCCCATACCATCCGTAGCAGACTGCTACGGATGGTATGGGAGTAGATTACAAGACATAACAGCGCTACGGATGGTATGGGAGTAGATTACAAGACACAACAGCGCTACGGATGGTATAAGAGTAGTCTAGATTACAAGATATAACAGCTCAGAGACGAAACTAATGTGAATTATATAGTGTAGGATCTTTCCATCAACGAAGATGATATGTCCACCTTGCTTAGGCATTACTGTATCAACAACATGCGTTATATCTCTTGAAAGTTGGATGACGCTATTCGCTTTAATTTATATATATATATATATATACCAGGTGTATGATCACGTGGTACTAACAACAACAACAAGTACCGATTCAAAGTACGTATTCTTTTATAGTTTCCTTATTACGTAACGGATTTTGATGAAATATGGCGCATCAAACGCGCCTTGTTAAGCTGCATCTGGTGGTCTCTGTATTTTCGCCCAAACTTCTGTCATTTGTGCGAAGAATCGATTTCCGTGTCTCCGACACGGATTTGCGAAGAATCGATTTCCGTGTCGGACATAAGTCTGTGCCAAACTCCATAGACCAGCAAATGCAGCTGATGAAGACGCGTTTGCTGAGCCATATTTCATCAAAATCCGTTGCATATTGAGGAAAATATCAAATAATACTTACTTTGGAGTGGGCGACGTTGTTGTTGTTGTAACCACGTGAGCATGCACCTTGATATAGCAATACCAAAATTTTGAAAGCAAGCTGAAATCCTGTATTTGAACATTCAGCTCTACTTGAGTCCACCTTCGTGAAGCCTTGGCCCGTAAATTGAGAATAGAACTATCTTACTTGGCGGGACGATTTGTTTGCAAGTTTAATTCTGCCCACATACACAACCGTCTGAGCTAATCTTGCCAAGATGTCATCGTTTCGAACATCTATCGGCAATCCCAACTTGCAATCTAGCAGTTGAATTGACGTAGCATAACCTGTGCTACATCTCAGGCTCAGCTAATCAAGCTGCTTGATTTCAAGCACACTATTCAAGTATTTATAAAATAAAATATTGGCAAGATTAGCGCAGGCGGTGTTGTAGCCAGCCATCATTTCTGGTTGTAACGGAACGAAATCCGGAACGATGGCTCCATGACCAGAATGTACATACCAGTCTGTGCAATCAGACGCCATGATGTCTCCGGGCTGGTATTCATTTCCATTCCAGGAGCACGGGCAGTCCGACTTGGCGACACACGTGCCCTGAAACGATTAGGTTGTGGTAGCAATTACTTAGTTTAATTTTCCTTCAATGAACAACGTGCTTAGAAAATGGAGACATGGAAGTCCCTTTACTAAGCACCTAGCTCATTTTGTATTCCTATGATGGATAAACAGAAACTTGAATATTATAATAAGCTAGATGGCCGCGGTCCGCATGTCGCACGAGCGGTTTATGCCAACAGTGCAGATCCAGATGAGCTTGTAACGATCCGTCTCATCAGGATCTGCACAGTTTGCATGGACTAGTCTGAATATTAATTTGTGGCGGTTGGATTGGTTGCAAAATTAACATACCAAAATCCATTCCAGTTACTTGGGGATGAAAGGGTTAACTTACATTAGTGGACATATACAGGTCGTCGGCACACCCGCACCCGGAGTATGAAGTCTCACACGACGGGTTCGGGAATGCGCATGAGCGCGGGCACACGTCACTGTTTTGGAAGTGTTGCTGATTGGACAGGCACACGATCTCCTCTGTGCACGCCCCGGCGTCCGCCTTCTTTGTGCAGTTGGGCTGCCCGTTGTCGCAGGTGCTAAAGGGGAGACAAACGATGCATTTTATCAGATAACCTGCCCTGTATTGACCGAATATGTACTGACTGATAACATATTGTTGTATCAGACATTGACCTGATACAAACACATCAGGGTTACAACGAAGTGAAAACTGACGTTACATTAGCCGGGTGACGTCACGTGATGTTACCGAATGATGTCAGTATAATGACGCAGCGTAAACAAGTCCGCTTTCTGTACATATATACAGGGGTCATATACCAGTTACCCGGACAATCAGTTTATAGGACAAATGAAAATACCTGTTAATTAAGCGCATTCTTTGATCCGATATTGCAACGAATACATATAAATCACGCAGATGCTTGCTGTTTCTATACCAGTGTGAATAATATATCGCCAAGGTAAATATTTTAGTAAATTTTACTGAAAACATTCCCCAAGATCAGCCTGTGCATCCGCACAGTCTGATCAGGATCTGCACTGTTCGCCGTTCAATCAATGAAACACCCCTCGTGTTTGTAAAATGTAGATCGTTATCAGGCTACATGAGTGTGATATTACATCAGAAGAAGCATTAGTCACAAATCCCATAAGCTCAATTACTCCAGTCACGACCACATATAAGTAAAAATACTAACGATCACCCGGAGAATGAGGCGTCGCAGTGTACATAGATTAACGATTTGTCTCACCAGTGTTTGCAAACAGTATAGATCAAGATGAGTCGGCTCGTAACGAGCCGACTCATCAGGATCTGCACTATTTGCAAGTAAATATTTCTTATTTTTATAAAAAAAACACACCCCTTTTTCATTATAAAACTAGTCTGGGAATTATTTTGAAATATATATATATTATGTGGAAATACAATGCAAATAAGATATTTCACATTACTGTTTACCTTTGGTTCTCGATCAATGAAAGAACCGCATTTCGTCTCCATTAATCGCATATTGCGACGCTTTCGCCAATATATATTAAATTAATCATTATATGTTTAGCGCTATATTTAGAACTGATTTTACGCTCGTTGTGATCAGTTCACGAGATGCAAAGCATATTATCGCCCACAAACGCGATAGTATAGCGATTCGAAATCACGTTCAGGGGCGGAGGTTCGCGACTGGGTTGGGTAAACAATAAGCTCGTTATAGTTCGCATATTTATTTTTTAATAAACTTATTTATTAACAATTCAATATGTGAACTATAACTGCTACATGTATTCCCATATCAAGGTGTATGATCACGTGGTACTAACAACAACAACAAGTACTGAAACTTCGCATCAAACGCGTCTTGTTAAGCTGCATTAGGTGGTCTTTGTATTTTCGCCCAAACTTCTGTCGTTTTTCCGAAGAATCGATTTCCGTGTCTACAGACACGGAAATCGATTCTTCGCAAAAACGACAGAAGTCTGAGCCGAACTCCATGGACTACCAAATGCAGCTCATGAAGACGCGTTTATTGCACCATATTTCATCAACATCCGTTTGATATTAAGGACAATATCAAATAATATTTTCATTGGAGTGGGCAAGATTTCAATACTTGCAGCCACTGTTGTTGTTGTTATAACCACGTGATCATGCACCTTGTATATACTCACCAGATGTTACATTTGGTATCCCAGCTGCTGCCGGGAGCATATTCCACCATTTCGTCATCCACGCAGTTACAGTCCGCCGCCTGGACGCACATGTTGTCCTGCAGGTAGAGGGGTGGTGGGCACACACAGGCGGCGACCGTCATGTCCTCGTCACAGTAGCCCGGGTGGAGGGAAATGTCCTGGCAGTGGCTGGTACACACGTCGGCGTCGTCCGAGTACACCATCGTCGGGTTCTGGCACGTGGTACTCACTGTACATGCAACAACGATTGTGCATTAGTTATCTGACGATAAGTGAATTGATTGATTAGTAATTGATTGAATTATTACATCATTTTCGTATTCTAACATATTGTACTCGGTATGAGTGGCACATTACTAATATTAGTTAATTAAATAAAACACGGTTGATTGATTGATTGATTGATATATTGGTTAGTTGATTGCTTGATTGATTGATTGATTCATTCATTCATTCATTCATTCATTCATTCATTCATTGGAAGATTAATTGATTACACGCTCTCTATTATACATGGCACATTACTAATCATGATATACATGGTATAAAATGAATATGATTATAATATTAAATTGTATATTGCTTATATAAATATAATAAATAGTGTGGTTCATTGGTTGGTCGAGTGATTGATTGATCGATATATTGATCGATCGATCAATTGATTGATTTATTGACTGGTTGATTGATTGATTTATCGCAATTCAATCATGTAATATATATTTACATGTTCCGTTTCTAAGTAAAAACAACGTAGCTCTTTATCAAATTACAAGATCGGGAGCTACACTTGCCTTAAATCTCGTAAGCCCATGCGTCCAGTCGCATTCCGTTATGGAAATGCCGCCACTGCGTACTTAACTCGCTTAACCCTAGCTACAATAATTCGCCTCCGATATGTTATATACGGCTACAATTTGACCCATTAAAAACATGTGAGCAACCAAAGTGCATACCCAAACATGTTGCATGTAGGTCAACATTTAGTCAACTGTATACGTTATATCTTTAAATACAAATAATATTTGATGTAGAACTGGTAAATTGCCAAAAATAATAGAACAGTGAAATCAGTTTCCCATGGAAGCCATTTTTTCTCTTGTTGATGTTCAACATTCAACTTAACGAAATGAAGCTTTCGAATTTACCAAGATATACATGTAAATGTCAGATAAACACATTGACACGGTAAAATAACCAATTTCTGCATGTGTATATTCTTTATTAATAATGTATTGATACATCTTTGACAGTTTTATATCGCTAACATATCAAACACGCCGGATAACCGATTGCAAATATCACTCTTCCATGTGTTACATTAAAGAGATGGGGTTAAATTGCTACCCTCGCGAGACGTATGGAGTGGGGTAGCAATTTTATTTAGCGTAACCCTAAACATACCATAAAGCAAACATTCGCCTACACTGTAGATCCAGATGAGCCGGCCTGTAACAAGCCGTCTCATCAGGAGCGACAGTGTTTGTCAATATGTGTCATACATTATCTCTTTAATGGAATTACTAGTAGTTCAGAACATAGTTGCGAACGGTAACTCTTGCAATCTACACCCGTACCGTCCGTAGCTACGGACGGTACGGGAGTAAATTACAAGAGTTACCGTTCGCTATTACTATTCAGAACAGACCTCAATGACATATATGTACTGTATGTTCCCCATTCTGCTGTCGACGTACTTTTAAACCATTAAACGCATTTTTTTGGGTACTTTTTCATCAATAACAAAAAATGTTTTCTATGAGAATTTAACATGGGGAATGAATATATTTGTTTGAAATAATTTTGGAATTTGTGGACCTATTTTCAAAATCTAACTTTTGTTTTCTTAATTATATCATTTCCAATCTATCTATGTTTCGGAGCCATTTTCCTTTCTTCTCGCTTGTTACAACTCTTTTTGCCCCATGTTAAATTGCCACAGGAAAATATTTGTTGGAATTTCATCAAATTAAAACAAACAGATGTGTATCGGTTTTCTGAACATATATGACGTATGCATCACCTGAAAAAATGAAAGTAAAACTAAAAAAAAATTATTGAACAAGAATAACTTAGTAGCGTTGTAAATGCTAGTTTTGCTATTTAAAGGTATATGCCCATTCAGTACGGAAAAAAATGTTCTTGATTGAAAGGAATTAAATAAGTGTATAATTGTGTCACTATCCCACCAGTTATAAAACTTACGAGTGCCCGCTATATAGAGGATATTCATATTTTTACAACGAATATGACTGACATATATGTTCATCTCGTGGTGTGAAATGTCCATATATGGACATTTCACACCACGAGATGAACATATGTCATATTTGTTGCAAAAATATGAAAATATGAATATTCTATTTATTATATACTGCTCCATGGAAATTAGCAGTTTTTTAGACTGTATACGGTAATTAATGTGTATTTGCAGCCTATTTGCGCTGTTTTCCCGAACATATATTTTATGAATATAGATAGCGGAAGTAGTCGTATTTTCACCGGAAGTTGTTTATTTCATCGATGAGAACATATGACTTTTATTTACATCGTATAACTATGTATTTCATGGGTAGGTATATAATAAATAGATATAATCATTTAGTAATATGTATTTTACTGGTAGTGACTCTCGGTGGTATCATGCTATTTTCATATGCAAATGAGGCATGCTATTTTTTAATTATTTATACTAATTAAATGCGTCTTCGCAAAAATAATATTTTCGACAGATCATAAAGTATGATCATCGCACATCAAAAAATAAATACAGGGAATAAACAGCAATATCCGTTCACATTTTAAGGAAACACGGTTATCGCCCCTGATATCAGTGTGGAAATCTACGTCCGATATAAAATGTATAATAATGCCAATCAATACGTGGGGTAATGGTGAAAAATGTTTATTTTGCCAGAACATGTCTCAGGTGATGTCTCTGATTTTAAGAACAGTTCGTGCCTACTGAGTGGGCGGGCATGTACCTTTAAAATATAACATTCATATGTCTCACTGATGTACTCGCACTTAGTAGTCACGTGGCTTGCTTTGCCTTGACACTACGTCACAGTTAACATTCAGTTCTCGCATTTTCAAATTTGGTTAGTTTTGCTTATCGAGCTCATACGCCGAGTATTACAGTGTGTGGAAATTCCATGCTAAAGTTAACTTAACTGTATTGCAATTTATCTGGGAAAAAACCCGGCTAGTAGTGAGGTAATTCCTTCCACCGATTCACCAACTTCAACAGCGTATGTAGAATATCATTTCACACTTCTACATAATCACCACAAACTGTGAGTTTGTGGTGATTATGTAGAAGTGTGCAATGATGAAATTATATTGTAAAAACGCTGTTGAAGTTGGTGAATCGGTGGAAGGAATGACGTCACTACTAGCACGGTTTTTATTCCAGGTAGATTGCAATACAGTTAAGTTAACTTTAGCATAGAATTTCCTCGATTTGCTGTTTAGGAGATCAAAAACGGATATGCAAATATATGTACAATAGTTATCCGATAAATGTAGGTTTATGACCACCGACAAGTTGATACTGTATTCATATCATATTCAATGTATCTCAACTGTTTATGCGAAATGCGTCTTTGGAGGTACCATCTGAGACACTTTAAAAACTTTTCCACATTTAATGTGTTTATTGTGTCTGCAGAAAAACGTGGGTGAAAAGTTTAAGGGTGAAATGGTAACCCTACCACACTTGTCGCCAATAGCTGAGTTGGCCCAGTCCAAGATGAAGCCTTTCTTGCCGCAGTCGCGGACCAGCTCGGCCGTGATGGCACACAATGGTCCGGTAATCCGCGCATCAATCCTGCACATGTCTTCCTCGCACAAGTTCCGGTAGTAGTCCGTTTCCACGGAGCCCGCGCATGCGCCCAGGAACTTCAGCTCGCCCAGATGCTTACACGCCTTGCTCACCTTCTTATGCTGAAAATACAATGAAAAGTAATGTGTTTATTATAGTGTCATCCTTATTGAAAAGTGCCAGCCAGTTTTGTCTCATGAGACGCTCTCATCTCTCAACACCAGTACTTCCCCATTCCTATCATATATGTCAGGCAGAAGACAGGGAGGCAATTGGTATTTTTTATTTAACTTCTTACATGCTAGGAAACATGTGGGCTATACATAGTTCAATATATCATATTTTCTATTATGTCTCCCTGTAAATATCACGAATATAATTTATTATGTATTGTAATTTCAATAAATATTAACAGAGAGAACATCGAAAGTACAGTTCATGGCGATTGTGCCATTATTTGTACATTCGGACATCTGTGTAATTTCATGAACTACGTTTTCACAATTTACAACTGTTTCCGTAAACGGCGTCAAAAGTTGACAAAGTTTTCAGAGTACATGCTGAATTATACTCTGAAAGTTTCGTGAACTTTTTACTTTATTTATGAAAAATATTGTAAAATTTGCAAAAACGAACCTTTATTGAATAAATAAAGTCATTTATGGGCGCACTGTTATACATTATATCATTACTATAATGCGTAAAGTCAGCAGAGTGGTATAACAGCAGTTGCCTCCCTTAGCGTGGGGGCGCTGCGTACCTAATTATCATAATTCATAGTCAGCCATTTTGTAAAAAGAAGAAGTATTTTGCCACCCGGAACTAATGTCAATTACATTAGGTTGGCTGTTTTACTTACCGTATCGCACCGGCGTCGTGCAAGTATTTATCCCGTCAACACAGTTCGTATGTGCCGTGAAACACCGTGACGGTGCCGTGAAACATTTTTGATATCCAGTCAATACAATTTTTGCATTTTACAGCCATTTGAAGGTGTTGACGGGATAAATAGACTAGTAAGTTAGTGCCGTGAATGGGAAAAAATATCTGGCGCGGCACGGAAACGGGATGTGCTCGGCAGAGCCTCGCCCATCCCGTTTCCCGAGCCTTGCCAGATATTTTTTCCCATTCACGGCACTAACCTACTATTCTCTATCTATTAAACTTATTTCTGAAACAAAGTATATGTTGTGACCACTCATTTGAACCGTCTCGGCGAGACGGTTCAAATGAGTGGTCACAACATATACTTCTGATGAGAAATAAAGAAATTCTTGAGCCTTACCGGATATTTTTTCCCATTCACGGCACTAACCTACTATTCTCTATATGGCCGATCAGCAACGGATTAGTTGTTGCATGTGTTTCATGTGGTAACATGAGGTGCACCCGATATATGCTATTATTGGTTCCATGTCGTGCATATGTATTGTTGGTGCCCTGTCGCCTACCAGCTAGCATGTGGTTACATGCGATTCATCTGAGATGTGCTGGTTCAGGTTACATGTATTGCAGACGCATGTAGCTTACTAATTTCGCATACTAGTTATCATGTGGTTACATGAGTTCACATATGTTGTCGTGTTAGTAATTTGATTACATTCCTTGTCGTTTCATGTATTTTTGCATGTTTCTATACTGTTTCGTATGCCATGTAATAGCGTGTGATACGTTATAGTGGACACTATAGTCTGTTTCACGAAAGCTGCCCAAATTTTTCGGCCATATAAACAATTCAAAAACCATATTTTTTTCGATAATATTAAATTAAAGGAAAATTTAAGAATGAGCCTTCTTTTTATTTCGTGAAATTTGGTCAAATATTGATTTTATTGCGAAAACAAAATTTCCCCATGTTAAATCCCCATAGACATCTTCACGGAGTGAAGATGTCTATGGGGATTTAACATGGGGAATTTTTTTAGAATTTTAGAAATACTGGACCGATTTTTAAAATTTAACTTTTGTTTTCTTAGTTAGATCATTTCCAAGCTATCTAGCTAGGTTTCGGAGTCTATTTCCCCACAAGTCCTCTACCCCTTTTCCCCCATGTTAAATTCCCATAGAGAAATCAATTTTTCGTAATAAAATCAATATTTGACCGAATTTCACGAAATAAAAAGAAGGCTCATTCTTAAATTTTCCTTTAATTTAATATTATCGAAAAAAATATTGTTTTTGCATTGTTTATATAGCCGTAAAATTTGGGCAGCTTTCGTGAAACAGACAGTAGGTGTTACGTTTCATGCGTTGTACACACTAAGTATAGTTTCTCCTTACTGTTGATTACTTAGTTTTATCAGTAAGTTGTCATGGCGTTAATTATTTACCCCACACCTTTTAGAGTAACAAAATATGAATAATATTCCATGTGTGGGGGCCATGGCGTCATTTAATAATAAATGACAACTTTCAATCTTATCTTAACTTTGAGTTTCTATTTTTGTTCCCAACAAACAGAGCACAATAAACGTATTTAATGAAATTACGCAGATGTCCGAAGGTACAAAATCGCATGGCGTGTCTCATATGTATTACTCACCATGCTTTTCTTTGCCTTGCACGGGTTGGTGTAGTGTTGGACACTGCACTCTGGCCGGGTGTATGAGTTGACGAAACTGGACGTCGTTTCCTCTACAATGTTGGACGGCACGTACTTCTCATCTTCCCGCTTGTAGTTGAACTTGCCGCACATGCCGATTATCTGGAAGTGGATTAGTTGGTTGGTTGGCTTGTTGGTTGATTGACTTACAAATTCATAGGACCTACTACGCATGATGACTAACGATGCTTTCAGATGACATATGATGCACAATAGTGTACACGGTTTGCATATGAAATATTACGCACATTGACTTTCACTGATTTCACAGGGCAGTCACTGTGTTAAAATGACGGTGCCCTGTTAGGCTCATGTTACAATCTCGCGAGATTGAATGCAATAGAATCTCGCGAAGTTCGCGATCTCGCGTTATCGCCTGGCATTTTCGCGATCTCGCGATCTTGCGATCTAGCGATTTCGCCACGCGATTTCGCCTTGCGTTTGCGCGATCTCGTGTATAGGTCGAGATCGCCAAAACGATAGATTATAACATCGCCCTAACAGGACACCGGAGAACATAGATGATCGTACGAACACCAATGAGACACGCCATGTGATTTCGTACCTTCGGACATCTGCGTAATTTTCATGAAATACTTTTACAAAATGTACAATATTTTCTGTAAATGTCGTCAAAAGCTGACACAATTATATTCCGCATGTATATTGTACATTTTGTAAACGTATTTCATGAAATTACGCAGATGTCCGAAGGTATAAAATCACATGGCGTGTCTCCAATAACGTATAACTTACCTTATCTTGATAGAATGGCTGCACGGTGATGTAGATGCGATTCCGGCCGTTCACCAGGATTGTGACGCCGAACGTGCGGATCATGGTGTACTCGCCCGTGACGCCGTTGATGTAAGCGGCCTTGTTGCGAGTAATATGCGGCAGCTCCACGATTTCGCCGTTTACCGTCACCGTATCGTCCTGGTACATGATCGCCAGTCCGTCCACCTGGATCTCGATCCCGTAGACCTTCGTCACGCGGATGTACGATTCATCCGCTCGCGTGAGAAGCTTCACCGTCAAACCGCGAGTCTCTTTGTCGAATCCGTTGCTTGGCTAAACAAAATAAAGGTTTGGGTCAAGTGTGTGTGTCTAATGCGCAAGATATCACAGAGCTGATGATATGCGAGTGACTGTTAAGAATAAATGCGATTTATTATCTCGTGGAACCGTTTTTGAAAGATTAAGAGACTTAAGAGACCGGTTTCGGACTTCGAATCATAGACTGGCAGTCGAAACTGGAACTTCAAGATGGTCTGGGACGCCGAGAGTACACAGAACATGGGCCAAATGTGACACTGGTGCTCTCGGCGACGGGTTTATATTCCTCCTCGGGTGGTGCTATGAGGAAGGACACAAATGATATATAAAGCCATTTTATAGGCCAAATACAATGAAAATCAAACAAGTTTTTTCAAATAATTATGGAAAGCAGCTAAAAAACCTAGCTATTTTTTATAAAAACATCGTTATCATTATAATAATTGCGACACGATTTTGTACCTTCGGACATCTGCGTAATTTCATTAAATACGTTTACAAAAATTATAATATTTTTCATAAATAAAGTTAAAAGTTTACAAAATCTTCAGAGTACATGCGGAATATAATGTTGTCAACTTTCGACGCCATTTACGAAAGATATTGTAAACCTTGTAAACGTATTTAATGCATATGTCCGAAGGTGCAAAATCACATGGCGTATGTCATATGTCAACGAACATATTAATGGTACCCATCTTACATATTGGATTCCCATATATACCTCGTGTGTCACGTTCTGTGACTTTGAGTGAATAAGCGCATTGTATTGTACCTGAATCAAGGTGTATTCGCACTGCGAGCGTGGGGGCTCGAAGCTATACTGCTCCCCGTCAAATGTCTCCATGTGGTTGTAGCCAATCAGCGAGCACGTGGACGGGCACTCGTTGTCTTCACAGTCCCACATCCCCATGTTGCACGTGCTGCCAGCGAATATTATATTATTCATAACATACTACGGACATACTACTAACCCAAGTGCTACACTTATAAAGTACACACAGGAACGTAGAAATATGATTGAATGTTTTATTCTACTTATAGTATCGCCAAATATGCAATATCAGTAGCCGATTTCATCAAAATTGCTAAGCATACTTATCTAGCTAAGTATACTTTGAGGGAGTAATCATTTATTTTCCCCAAAATGCATTATTTCATATAGAACTAACGACTTCATATATTTGATGATTAAAAGTATGCAACATTATTATACTGAATCATTATCTCAGCCAAAATTGCTGTGACAATTTAATATATTCAGTATAATAAACATTAATAAATGTACCCTTAAATTGAAAATTTCACCCTCAAAGTGTACTAAGCAAGATAAGTATACTTTGCAATTTTGGTGAAATCGGCTACAGAATTTCATTTAATGGTTTAAGTGTATGTGCACGATGTATGTATACGTATAATATACACTGTATCCTCAAACACTATTCGATTCGATTCGGCTTATATTCAAGGGTGGGAATTGGCTTGAACACCTTCCATACCCGGCTCAAACACTATAATGACTAATCACTTTTGTACATCCCCTCACTAAATATGTCCAGCATAGGTAGGCGTTATTTGACAGTAACTAGTAGTGTGAGGAATAATGAAAATAAGTTATCCATTTGCTGGTATATTATGCTTTATTATATATACGTACTTTCGTTTTCCATTGAAACGCAATGGAACGCAAGCCGTCAATATTTTTCTTTATTATATAGTATAATAATGACGACTTGCGTTCCATTGCTTTTCAATGGGAAACGAAAGTACGTATTAAGTACTTTCGTTTCCCATTGAAACGCAATGGAACGCAAGCCGTCAATATTTTTCCATGTTGACGTCTCGTGAGCTTATATTGGTCAGTGCCGGAACAACGCTTCATCTCGCAATATAGTTCCTTCTAATTCACCACTAATTCGTTTATTTCTGTTTCTGTTTTGTGTATTTTAGGAAGTGCATATACTTTGCGAATGATGTACGTGCATAATAAAAAGGTTATTTGATTTGTATGTGGATATATGCTACTCGTTCCGCTGCGCAACGATATTGCGCTCCTAAAGTCGCGCAATATCGCACGCTGCGGAACTCGTGCATATATCCACATACAAATCAAATAACCTTTAAATAGTTCACCTAATATTGCCCAATTGCCTAATAACGAACTTTGTATTGGTTAGATTTTGAAATCGTTTCATAATTTCTGAAATTAGAAAAATGTCCTCATGTTACATCCCAATAGACAAGATTCACATGGGGAGATTTTCTTTTCGCAATAAAATCAATATTAGAACAAATTCAAAAAATAAAAAGAAGGCTCATTCTTAAATGTTGACAACTTAACATTATCGAAAACGAAATATTGTTTTTGCATTGATTATACAGCCGTAAAATTTAGACAGGTTTCGTGAAACAGTCAGTAACTAATTCGTAGACATAAACTACAAACCAGAGATTGCATGCCATCTTGGTGACGTCACCGTGCGAGTAGAAGTTGTGGTTGTGTTTACACTGGCAGTCCTGCGCCTGTACGCAGGTCCCATTCTGGAGGTAGTGGCCGTCGGCGCAGAAACAGCCGGAAACCTTTTCTTCCCGACACTCGTCCCTCATCGTGTGCCACACGTAGTCGCATGTCAACGGGCACGTCGGCATCTGGGTGCGATACACGGTACCCGCCGGACACAACTTCGCTGTAATCGTCACTTATGTAGTTGCGGACGGTAACTCTTGCAATCTACTTCCGTAACGTCCGTAGGCTACGGACGGTACGGGAGTAAATTGCAAGAGGTACCAGTTGCGAACGGTAACTCTTGCAATCTACTTCCGTACTGTCCGTATGATACGGACGGCACGGGAGTAAATTGCAAGAGTTACCGTTCGCAACTACTACGTATGTCATAAGATAATCGAAGTTCACAATTTGTCACACTGAATTTCTTTCATTAGGAGCAGTAAAACGGCCGTCTGTTGTGGATGGCTAATCAGTGTACAAATTGCTCGCTTAGCGGTATACACTCAAGTTGGGCTGGTTGTAAGGTTTGACCCCACTGGGTTGCCTTGGGGCGCCGTTTAGTAGTCTGGGCAAGGGCGTTAACCCGGGAGTCTGAGATTTAGGTTAATTTCGAATAAATTCACTATATGATTGCGTGTCAATAAAAGCATGATTGCAGAACTACTACATTGTTCGTCTTATAGAGGTTCCAGACAAGGTGCAACTCAGGTGGTGATCACAACAACGTTACATTACCACATACGATTGAAGAATTCATTTCATCACGTTTCCAAGCTGACGATGAGCTATGATTATTTCCTTCCATTGTCAACAGTAAGATCGCAAATGTCATTTTAATCACGTCAATCAGCCATGTTGAAGGTATAATCTGATAATGATCACAAATATTGTTAATGGTATGATTTTCAATGATTACTACTGGTTCTATGATTACTTTTCCAATCAGATTAATCAGTCATGTTAATGTTATGATGATCGATGACCTGTGCGTCACAAGAATTGTTAATACAGACACGACAATGAAATAATTACAACGAAACCCATCTAAATTAAACAAAATGGGATCGCTAGGCTGACCGGTTTAGAGAGGTTCTACTGTATTATGACGGTAAATAATCTTACGGCAGAAGTTAACTGTGCGCCAGGTGATGTCGGCGCCCTCGCAGCCACACTGCTGTGCCAGCGTCTCCATGGAGTCACAGACGACCTGCTCCTTGTCTTGCCCATCCTCCGCCGCACAGTGCATGTTGATGCACGACTCGAATATGTTGTCGGCATTCACCTTACAGTGGGAATATGTGACTGTGACTGGAGAAACGTGTATTATTTGTGGCTGTAACTGGAGAAATTGGGCTTATCCCATAAGCCCAATTTCTCCAGTCACAGCCACAAATAATACACGTTGACGCACGACGCGAATATGTTGTCGGCGCTCACATTACAATGGGAATAGAATTGACGCACGATGCGAATATGTTGTCGGCATTCACCTGACAATGGGAATAGAATGCATGTTGACGCACGACGATATGTTGTCGGCACTCATCTTACAATTGATGCTGACACACGACGCGAATATCTTGTCCGCGCTCACCTTGCAATGAGAATAGAATGCATGTTGACGCCATACGTGAATGTTGTCGTCGCTCAGCTTAAAATGGGAATACAATGCATGTTGACGCACGACGCGAATATGTTGACATTCACCTTACAATGTATGCATGTTGACGCACGGCGCACACATTACAATGGCAATAAAATGCGTGTTGACCCACGACGCGAATATGTTGTCGGCATTCACCTTACAATGGCAATAGAATGCGTGTTGACGCTAGACGCGAATATGCTGTCGGCATTCACCTTACAATGGGAATATAATGCAATAATGCACGAGTAATTGGGTCCTAACGCTACACAAACGACTGCGAGTAGCGAATCGAGTTTGTTTAGCGATAGTACCCAATCACGAAGTCAATTAGCATTAACGTCGAATAAACATTGCATGCAAAAATAGCTTGTACATTTCTTGCAGGCGTTGTCTAGAACACTTTCAACATCACTTTAAATCGACCATTGCATAAAGAGGAACTTACATATTTATTGCAGACGTTGAAGACAGACGACATGAGGTAGGAGCAGGCGTTGATTGCCGCGTTCTTCAGGGCATCCGTTGGACACATGTCCAGCACGTTACCCGCCGATGTGCACTGTGGGTGGAATACAGGTAGAGGGGATATACGAGGGGTGATCAAATAGTACATGGACAAACCATACTACATTGTATTTTGTACCAAAGAAGATGTGCGATATGTCATTAAAAATATTTACTGAAACTGCTATTTTTCTGTAAATGACGCTGATAGTTTATGTAATTGTCCGAGCACGTAAATAATTTTCGCACATCTTCTCATGTATAAAATTACATTGAATGTTTTAAGTGATATAGAACTAAAAATTTAACACAATTCACCCCTCGTATGCAAAGTCAAAATCAATATGTCACATATGTAGATGATTGACTGGAAACGGCTTGCGGTCACAAGTGTAACAATATAGCTCCTACTGCACACATGTCAGGACATCGGGGGGCCCGTTTCACTAAACTTCGTACGACTACTGTCTGTTTCACTAAGCTTCGTACGACTACTGTCTGTTTCACGAAAGATGCCCAAATTTTACGGCCATATAAACAATTCAAAAACCATATTTTTTTCGATAATATTAAATTAAAGGAAAATTTAAGTTAAGAATGAGCCTTCTTTTTATTTCGTGAAATTTGGTCAAATATTGATTTTATTGCGAAAACCAAATTTCCCCATGTTAAATCCCCATAGACATCTTCACGGAGTGAAGATGTCTATGGGGATTTAACATGGGGAAATTTTTTTGAATTTTAGAAATACTGGACCGATTTTTAAAATTTGACTTTTGTTTTCTTAGTTAGATCATATCCAAGCTATCTAGTGAGGTTTCGGAGTCAATTTCCAAATTGTTTCGTTTTTTGACTCCTCCCACACTTCCTGACCACTTTTCCCCCCATGTTAAATTCCCATAGACAAATTATTTTTTCGTACTAAAATCAATATTTGACCGAATTTCACGAAATAAAAAGAAGGCTCATTCTTAAATTTTCCTTTAATTTAATATTATCGAAAATATATTGTTTTTGAATTGTCTATATAGCCGTAAAATTTGGGCAGCTTTCGTGAAACAGACTATAAGATTGTCGTAAGTGCAAATTTAGGATCGTCTGAACATTTCAATTGATGGATTTACTTTATTGAGCATAGGCTGCACGAAACACAATTCGTTCCCTCAATTTAACAATTCGTTCCCTCGAATTAACAATTCGTTCCCACGAAATAACAATTCATTCCCTCGAATTGACAATTCGTTCCCTCAATTTAACAATTCGTTCCCTCGAATTAACAATTCGTTCCCACGATATAACTAATTTAATTCGAGGGAACGAATTGTTATATCGTGAGAACGAATTGTTATATCGTGGGAACGAATTGTTAATTCGTGGGAACGAATTGTTAAATTGAGGGAACGAATTGTTATTTCGTGGGATTATTTCGTGGGAACGAATTAATAAAAAAGAATTCTACGTCCCCTGCGGGGCTCCGTAGATGGGTACTGTAGACGCGTATAATAACTTCCTTTCCAGCGACTTGTCACAATGTGCACCCTGATCGTAACTTACTATTTTGTCTTCGTTGGCCTCCGTGTACGAGTTGCCAAATATGGCCGCATTATGCACTAATTTTCCGTCTGAGGTCACAAACTCGTCTGAAATACGAGAATCGCAATATTAGACAGTTCCCTCACGATGAATTCATATTCATAGACGTTTTTAATTTGTTCGAAATGGCAGACTGTTTTGTGTCAAATTATTTAAATAAAATGTAATATCCCCAGCTCTGTAACAGCCGATATGTTATATCCCAAATAGACAATTGCCCCTATATTTAACATCCCTACAATATCCGCCTCTCTACACTGACAGCGAGTTGTGTGTCTCCCATAGGTGCCTCTTGTAGAGAGGTTGAACAAAACATGAACTGACTCATTCCAATTCTAAGGAGAAGGGATAAAGGGTCATACCAGGACCTCTGGGTTGTTTCTATTTTCACCCATATAGGTATATACATATCATATTTCCTATCGTGTTGCGTTCAACAAGATAGAACATCTGATACTTATGTACCGATATCAGTGAAAATTGAAACACCCCTGCAGTCCTTGTATCGTCATATATCTTCAATTAAACCACTTTACCTAGGGCCATGATGCAAATACGCTTTTATTTGTTATAGTATAATTCCAGCACAAAAATATTTACACAATTCCCTAACATTTGATTGGTCCGTAGCAAGTCTCTGTCCAAAATTTATATCCCAGTAAACTCCAATGCCGAACTACTTTCCATAACCATCAGGCGCAGCTAAAATAATTCTTAAGAAAACGGAAAATAAACACATTTTCTTGATGAATTTATTTCAAATGCTGGAATTATAAGGAATGAATGGCCTTTTTGTTGAATTTATCAGGGATATAAACTTGGAAAAGTCGCGGGAATACTGGACGAGGCCTTCCGGCCTTCGTCCAGTATTCCCGCGACTTTTCCAAGTTTATGCCCCGATAAATTCCACAAAAAGGCCATTCATTCCTATAATGTTTAAAAAAAGAAGTCCTGATATGCCCCTTTAATATACATACTCTCGACATCTCCATCGAAGTTTCCACACAGCCCCTCAATGTTGTATTGGTGGCTCCTTGCAATGGTGAGGTAGACGGCGCTCTTGCCGTCGAACTTGAGTGTCGCAGTCTCACCCTCAATATCCGCGTAGATCAAATCGCCGATGCGGTTCAGTCGGATTTCTGTCATTCAGCAAGATATGAGGTGGTTATGAATGGGTGGCTATAAGACACTCCGAGCACGTGCCCTGCTCTGCTCTCATGCGTGAAATCAGAAAGCTTGATTGGTCGAGACTGAGCTGTGCTCAGCTCAGTCTCGACCAATGAAGCTGTCTGATATCGAGTACGAATTTTCAGGAAGTATACTAATACATTTAGCAGTTTGCTGCCTGATTTCCGAGTACGAATTGGGAAAACTTGGTTTCTTAGAAAGATCTATAAGCACGGGACAAGAAAGAACATAAGCATTATGTGAGAACTTGATAATGTGGAAGCAGGTGAGCGGGGTTAATAACTTGGAGCACGGTTGTCCGCTTGTATGAGAAGACAAGCTCGATAAATATAGTATAGATGCGGAGGGACCGTGTTGTAAGTATTGTTTAACTAATACGAGTATGCTGATAATGCATATGTAGCCTTCTGGAGAAATGCATACACATGTAGTAGTTAGAAAAGAGATTGACCAGAAATGTACATTCCAGACAAGTGGTGACAATTTCAGTATCACTCATATAACACTTGGTATACCGGTATGCGATGTTATTGACATGCCAGCTGTTTACGTAAATCTAAATAGCTCACGTTTATTACATGCTACCCAGTGATTTACCGTGATTCTGGAGGGATTTATTTCCTTCAAGGAATTGTTTCCTCCTAGATGTTCACGAGACGTAATTGACGTCACGTTTGGACGTCATTTCCGGCGAAGAAACAATTCATAACGCTAACGTCAAAAGTGTCAATTTGACAACGTTATACATGTATGCTGGTATAAGAGCAAATTTAACACTTTTCGAAGAGCATGTAATATACAATTTATTACACTACCATTTTGAAATACCGGATTTATTTCCCTTGGCATCTGTAAATCAGACAAAGAAACTCGTGCTCCGCACTCGTTTCTTTATCGGATTTCCAGATACCTCGGGAAATAAATCCTATAGTTGACTAAACTCTATATAAATTATTTCTTTCGGAAGTATACTAATTTATTTGGTAGTTTGGTAGAAAAAATCAGACAAGTGATTTCGATCAAAGAGAAATGTGGGTCATATACTAACAGTCAAATACGGTACAAGGTGAATGACGAAAACGTACAAGCTCAATCAATGGATGGCATAAAAAGACTTACTGTTGGTATGGGCACTGGATCCTGCAATGAAATAAAACAATGGATCAATGCCAGCGAACGGAAGTCTTCGTCTTTACGTACAATAGGTGTTCAACTTATTCAGAAACTCATTCAAACCGTCATATTCTGATTTCATGATCATGCGTGATATCACCGCCATGTCTATTCACCTCGTTAGTTTCTGAGATTATTAATTGGTTATATTCATCCTATTAAACGCTTTATCCATCAGTAATTTTGTAAAATGATAAATGCATAAACATAAATGATTTTAAGTCCACTTTTTTTTCATAATTTTGAATTGTGATGTGATATGATAAATGCTATTTAATCTGGTTACCTTAACCCTTTCAACCCTAAGTAACTGGAATGGATTTTGATATGTTCATTTTGCAACCAACCCAACCGTCACAAAATGATTTTCAGACTAGTTCATTTATGAAAAGGGGATATTTTTTGTTCTCAAAAATATTAAAATTACTTTCAAAAATTGCAGATCCTGATGAGACGGCTCGTTACGAGCCGGCTCATCTGGATATGCACTTTTTGCATAAACCGCTATAGCCGGATTTCGGGTTCAAAGGGTTAAGCTATTAGTGTATATTAGTCCTTAGTCCAATAATTTTAGGTTCCATTTGTATATGTTATCTCCCTTAAGATAGCATATTATGTCACGCAATTTTCTATGGGGGCAGCCATATTGTCGTGCAACGCCTAAACGGCGAGTACGACCAAGCAAATAGTGCCCTGTGCCAACTTATCATATGGCGTTTTGGTCTGTCTTGCTTTGTATATAAAACTCTATATATACTATTCTCTATAGTTTTCACTGTTTGGGGCTCAGTTTATCAGTTAAATTTTGGAAAATACGAATCAAGACATTTCGTGCGTATGAATACAGCAACTATTATCTTTAGTTCTCACAGTTCGGTAGCAGTGACCAGTTAGCCGCCAATTCCGTACAATATTTCCTGGGAGTTACAAACAGTAATTTATTCTAGAGAAAACGTGTAGATGGGAATGGGTTTGCACCATCACAGTACATTTGCCTCTGGATGATGATTGAGAAAATATGCAACTTTCAGTCTCTAGTTCCGCAAGTGATCAGTTTTTGTGGAGATAACATAGTTCAGTAATTTGATTCAGTATGTAGCCTGGCATGTAGCGGGTACCAGAGTGACACATTTTGACTTACCACTGGCGTGTGTGGCGGGTATGCCGGGTACCAGAGTGACTTCCTCCCCGTTAATCCAGGCCCGGTCTTCGAACAGCTCCAGTGTCTCCCCTGTCGTCTGCACCAGCAGTCTCTGATGTACACAGAACACGGATGAGATCGGAGCCCGGGGGCCGATTCACTAAACTTCGTACGACTAACATGTTCGTGAGTACAAATTTAGGATCGACTGGAAATTTCAATTGATGGATTTACATTTATTGAGCATAGGCTGTATGCAGCCTATGCTCAATAAATGTAAATCCAATAATTGTTTACAAGACAACATGGTTAATGTGAAATGTACAGACTATCATAATATTGTACTTACGAACATTTTAGTCGTACGACGTTTAATGAAACGGGCTCCAGATTGTCATATTAATCCTTTGAACCCGAAAGCCCGCTATAGCGGTTTATGCAAACAGTGCAGATCCAGATGAGCCGGCTCGTAACGAGCCGTCTCATTAGGATCTGCACTGTTTGAAAGTAATTTTCATATTTTTGAGAAAAACAAATACCCCCTTTTTATAAATGGAATAGTCTGAAAATCATTTTGCGATGATTGGATTGGTTGCAAAACGAACATATCGCAGCCCATTCAGTTACTTAATTAGGGGTGTATGTAGTTATATATTTCAATGGAAGCATAATCACAATACAATGCTGTGTTAGAATGAAGTCATACTTAACCCCTTCACCCCTAGGTAACTGTAATGGATGTTGATATGTTCATTTTGGAACCAACCCAATCGTCACAAAATGGTTTTCAGACTAGTCCATTTATGAAAAGTGGATATTTTTTGTACTCAAAAATATAAAAATAATTTCAAATAGTGCAGATCCTGATGAGACGGCTCGTTACGAGCCGGCTCATCTGGATCTGCACTGTTTGCATAAACAGCTATAGCGGGCTTTCGAGTTCAAAGGGTTAACCTCGTCTAGCATGTATGGATGTGACTGTGGATAAATAGGGCTTATGGAAGAGTGTATGTGATTATCTGGGGTATCTGCACTTTTTTGCACAACAATCTAAGAAAATGTAGCTGGAAACGGGTCTACATAGCAGATGTGCGTGACGTACTATGCCCACCGTGAAAGGTACATGCCCACTCAGTTGGCACACAATGCCCTTTATAGTAATTAAATAAGTGTATAATCGTGTCACTATTCCACCAGTTCTATAAATTACGAGTGTCCGCTATACAGATATAATCATTTAGTGATATTTATTTTACTGATAGTGACGCGCGGTGGTATCAGGATATTTTCATACGCAAATGAGGCATACTATAGTTTAATTATTTATACAAATTAAATACGTCACCTACAAAAATTGTAGTTTCGACAGATTATAAAGTATGATCATTGCACATCAAAACTAAATACAGAGAATAAATAGTAATGTCCGTTAACTTTTAATAAAACACGGTCATCGTCCCTGATATCATTGTGGAAATTTACGTCTGATATAAAATGTATAATAATTAAAATCAGTACGTGGGGAAATGGTGAATGAATGTTGGTTTTTTCCAGGAAATGTCTCAGATGATGTCTCTGATATAAAGAACATTGTGTGCCTACTGAGTGGGCATGTACCTTGAATATTAACTACTGTCTGTTTCACGAAACCTGCCCACATTTTACAGCTATATAAGCAATGCAAAAACAGTATTCTTTTCGATAATATGAAATCAAAGCAAAATTTAAGAATGAGCCTTCTTTTTGTTTCGTGAAATTCGGTCAAATAATGATTTTATTACGAAAACATGATTTCTCTATGGGAATTTAACATGGGGGGAAAAGATGTAAAGGAGTGTGGGAAGAGTCAAAAAACGAAAAAAATTGGAAATTGACTCCGAAACCTAGCTAGATAGTTTTGAAATGATCTAAATAAGAAAACAAAGTTAAATTTAAAAAATCGGTCCAATATTTCTGAAATTCTAAAAAATTTCCCCATGTTAAATCCCCATAGACATCTTCACGGAGTGAAGATGTCTATGGGGATTTAACATGGGGAAATTGTTTTTTCGCAATAAAATCAATATTTTACCAAATTTCACGAAATAAAAAGAAGGCTCATTCTTAAATTTTCCTTTAATTTAATATTATCGAAAAAAAAATTGTTTTTGAATTGTCTATATGGCCGTAAAATTTGGGCAGCTTTCGTGAAACAGACTATAAGTTGAATGGCAGTAAATACAGAACACATACCTTTCGGCACGTACTATACTTGTCACAGTCAACCATCTCGATCTGAATCTGCCAACTGGAGTCAGCCTTCGCGAGTACGTACGTACATGTGCCGCCAAAATTGTACTCCACCCCGTCAAGAGTCCGATAATAGTTCAACCCGAAGTTCATACAGGTTCTAAACGCCAGTCGATGGGTTTGCTCAATTACTTGATTTTCTGCAGTAAACACACAGGTTTAAAAAGTGCGTGTCTCAAATATTCAATATTTGTTTATAATTCCAGCACACAAATATTCACACAATTCCCTAACATTTGATTGGCCCGTAGCAAGTCTCTGTCCAAAATTTATATCCCAGTAAACTCCCACGCCGAACTACTTTCCGTAACCGTGAGGCGCAGTTAAAATAATTCTTAAGAAAACGGAAAATAAACACATTTTCTTGATGCATTTATTTCAAATTATAAGGAATGAATGGCCTTTTTGTGGAATTTATCGGGTATATAAACTTGGAAAAGTCGAGGGAATACTGGACGAAATACTTACAAAAATTACAATTTTCGAAATAAAATCAAAAAAAAAAGAAATTGATTTTTTTTCGAAAATTGTAATTTTTTATCGCTTCGTCCAGTATTCGTCCAGTATTCCCGCGACTTTTCCAAGTTTATACCCCGATAAATTCCACAAAAAGGCCATTCATTCCTATAGTGTCTGACATGGTCTAAATCCAATTGCTATGGAAGCGTCCTGGCGCCAATCCTAATTATTAGGAGATAATAACTCATAATTAGGAGATACTAAGTCCTAATTAGGATATATTCACTCCTAATTAGGAGATAATATCTCCTAAATATAACTTAGTATCTCCTAATTATGACTTTGTATTTCCTAGTCCTAACTAGTCCTAACTAGTCCTAACTAGTCCTAACTAGGAGATACTAACTCCTATTTAGGAGATAAAAGTTCTAATTAGGAGATAGTAAGTCGTAATTAGGAGATACTAACTCCTAATTAGGATATACTAAGTCGTAATTAGGAGACAGTAAGTCCTAATTATGATATACTAACTGCAAATTAGGAGATACAAATATGTTAGCATCTTTTTATTCGATGAAGAAATCTGAGCTGTAATGCATTATTTTACAAACTGTGATCAATGGGCAAAGTAATTGGTTAGTATATGTACCTGATACACTGAAGTATTCCGATAAGATAAGCTTTTTTGACTCGCAGATACAGTACTATGGAAAGATAAGCCTTGGTAAGCTTTTGAACTGACTATAAGGTCGCCAAACATGTATTTTTCTTTAGTGTCTCATTTACACATTTATCACATTAGTGTATCACATAACTTTTAATACACTGTGTTATTACACTCTAAAATCCCAGTCGATACAAGCATATACAGTATGTACCTTCGGTGTCCGAACACTTGACGCAGTCCCCTTCAGAGCCCCACGAGTTGGTGTCGTTGTCGCCGCAGCACAGCTCCTTAGTCATGGGCCCAGCCCCGATAATCTCGCCATCACAGCCAGAAGCGAAACAGAATCGCTGGAGCTCGGTCAACTCTGCAAAGCAATGTAGCAATAAAACAACGTTGGGCGGACACTTGAACACTTGAAGTGTTTTTCGATATTTGCAACAATTTAAGGGGTCACTGGAAGAAGTGGGCTCATCCCATAAGGGAATTAGCCCCATCTTCCACGGCAAAACCATCTTCAGAAGCAAAACAGAATCGCTCGACTTCCGTCACCAACGTGGTGTAGCAATAAACCAATTGTGAAGAGATATTCAGGTAACCGACTGAGAGATTGGATTTTACGATGTGATGTATTCACATTTATTATAACTTTTATAAGGTTCGACCATGTCCAGCCGTAGGTAAACGTTTGCCGTGGTACAAGGGAACTGTTTGAAGCCCGCGGCCTACGGCCTTGGGCTCAAACAGTTCCCGAGTGCCACGGCAAACGGTTACCCACGGCTGGACATGATCGAACGTTATTGTTACATTTCCGTCGGAAATATCGTGTAATTTCAGCATATATGCAGTACTTTCGGTACTTTGATAATCTGCTCCGTTCAAATAGCTGATTTACACATACATGTTCCGGGGCCGCAGTACATGTCGCGTAATGCAGCCGCATCATAGTTGTTTGCTTGGCCCCGAAATGAGCATTGCATACAGTCATGGTCAAACAGCACGCGCATGTTCCATTTTTTAATTATATATTTAACGAATCCACGTTTATCCCGTCAGCACAGTGCGCATTTTTGATATCCTGTCAATACGACTTAATCACTGTGTATGAATATGTGCGGTTGTCTTACTAGTCAATTCTCCGATTTTGAGGATGCTGCTGGTGTTATTTCTTTTGTATTTTATATTTGTAGGTGTTGACGGGATAAATAGAATAGTAAGTTAGTGTCGTGTATGGGAAAAATATCTGATTCGGCAGAGCCTCGCCCATCCCGTTTCCTAAGCCTTGTCATATCTTTTTCCCATTCACGGCACTAACCTACTATTCTCTGTATCAAAGTCTCGGCATACAGCCTTTATTACGGAGTGAGTGGACTACTATAAATGTAACCATGGTAGATTTAGTAGTTAACTATGGCTATGATGATGACAGTAGTGAACTAATTCATTGATAAAAGTATATTGTCGAAACGTTATAATACTGGATGTTTGGTTCCTTAAACAATATTCAACATAACATATTCCCGCAGTACGTTTATTGAGTCGTATAGCCACATGCCCATTTTATTTACTTAAGGCACATGCCCGTGATTTTACTATTTTTTGCACATGCCCGCAGGCACATGCCCTTTTTACTGAGGTTTGGCTGAGGCATGCCCTTTTGAGGCCATTTTGCCCTTTTGGGAGGCGGCACATGCCCATTTTATGAGGTTTGCTGAGGACTGCCCATTTTTCTGAGGTTTGCTGAGGCACATGCCCATTTTGCTGAGGCACGAGTTGAGAACTTACGGGATACGTCCTGTCCACAGTCCTGTCCCAGAAAGCCCTCGTCACAGCGGCACGTGTTCGGCAGTATACACTCGCCGCCACTCTTGCACGTGGGGTTGCATACGGCTAAATGTAACGAATGTATATTATGGTCATGTACATGTAGTTTTAAGAACGCTAACATGTAACAATATACACATTGTTTTAAAGTCACTCTTTTTATTAAATTTTCGACCACATGGTCGAAAATTTAATAAAAAGAGTGACTTTAAAACAATGTGTATTAAAGGTACTTCCCTTCGGAGGTTATTGGAAATTACTGTAGCAATATAGTCGGTGTCGGAAAGTGAAAAAAAATGCATTTGCTGACATGTTTTAAATAGTCCATTAAAATATAACTGATTGTTGAGGTTAACGACACAGTTTGTTTGCATAACCTAATTCATGCATGCATTGATATACTGCACAATCATGTTAATATATTTACATATAGCTTCGACCAATCTGATCAAGATTCACGCTGGTCGCCGTTTATTCAATTGTATAATATATATATTCTGTAGATTTATACGCACCAGTAACAGGGGCTCGTTTCACTAAACTTCGTACGACTAAGATGTTCGTAAATGCACATTTAGGATCGTCTGGAAATTTCAATTGATGGACTAACATTTATTGAGCATAGGCTGCATATGAAAATTTTGGAAATTGCTTCCGAAACCTGCCTTGATAGCTTGGAAATGATTTAACTAAGAAAACAAGTTAAATTTTGAAAATCAGTCCACTATTTCTGAAATTCTCGTAATACAATCAATATTGGACCAAATTTCACGAAATAAAAACAAGGCTCATTCTTAAATTATCGAAAAAAATATTGTTTTTGCATTGTTTATATATCCGTAAAATGTTGGCAGCTTTCGTGAAACAGACAGTAGGTACAAAATCACATGGCATGTATTAAATGCTCTAAGCTCAATGTTCTCAGCTACATCACGTATAATATTACCCTCGGTACAGCGATCGTTAGGTGACGGCCCGTCTGTCCAGCCTGGACAACACGACTCCACGTCCACGTCAGCCGTCCTGTAAACACAACAACACAGTGTTAGCTGCATCTCACTGGCGTCGTGAATTCGCTACCCAGCTGTCACACACTTTTCCACGCATTTTTCACTATTAAGAGAAAATCGAATTTTGCGGTTTTCAGCCTGCATCATAAATAAAGTGGCGGATGTACAGTAATGGGGTACAGTCACTATCGCATTGTGACACAGAATAATTGCGCGCTTTTGTTTTATCTATATGATATACAGTACATGGAATAATAGCATAGTTTTGTATTACATGCTAATGAGACAGTTTGGCTAAAAAACAATACTACCCTACCAGTTGTTTTCAATTAACTGTCATGTATATATAGTTAGCTGTAGCTATTACTGTACACGAGTATAGTTATATTCTCAATAGCAAACAAATATTATTATGCTTATATATAGAGAATGATAGGTTAGTGCCGTGAATGGGAAAAAAACTATCTGGCAAGGCTTAGGAAACGGGATGGGCGAGGCTCTGCCGAGCACATCCCGTTTCCGTGCCGCGCCAGATATGTTTTCCCATTCACGGCACTAATCTACTATTCTATTTATCCCGTCAACACCTACAAATAGCTTTAAAATGCAAAAATAACCCCAGCCACCGCACATATTCATACGCAGCGATTAGGTCGTATTGCAGGATATCAAAAATGTTTGACGGCACCGTGTTTCACGACACATACGCACTGTGTTGACGGGATAAAACCCTCTTTAGGTTTGTGAAATGTGTAATTGTACAACAAGATCCAGATATATGTAATTACAACGCATGGTGTAGTCCATGTTCTGCACACTTCAATTGAACAAGTCGATTTTCTCTTGAATAATTCTTAATTATGTAATGACTTTCTATCACAGGGAATGAGTCCATGTGTGCCAGAGCTCCAGATAAGCTGCGTATTTGCTTAAATACCAAATTAAAATGGCCAAAAACTCAATTGAAATCAAAAGTAACGAGTATCAAAAAGCGATAAAAAATTTGTAGTTCCTTTACAATGCTGCAGAAAACAACAAACAGACCACAAATATAGCATACTTTTCTTATTTCCCATGAAAACACATTTTGGTATTTCATTAGAATTGTCTCCAAGGAGGCAATTCTAATGAAATGCCAATACATTTTTTCATTTCGAAGCAAAATATTCAATAATTGGTGTCTGTTGATGTGTAAACATTAGTGTGATATTATTTTACCCAATTAAAATTGTGAAATACCCAATTGCTTTAGAAATGATGGAGTGACAATACTCAATTAATAATTCCTTATCTTGAGCCCTGTGTGCTTTTATGTGAGTGAATGTAGTATTACCTTGTCCGTGCCTTCCCCTCATATATATTAATGCGAATTAGCCACGTGCTTCTACAAACATGTGTAGAGACGAAAATATATATTTTCCAAAGAAACATGTGTGTATGATTTGCAGCTTATTTGTATTGACGGTGGTATCTGCATACATATTTTCATTTATCCCGTCAACACAGTGCGTATGTGCCGTGAAACACAGTGCCGTGAAACATTTTTGATATCCAGTAAATACTATTTTTGCATTTTAAAGCCATTTATAGGTGCTGACGGGATAAATAGAATAGTAGGTTATTGCTGTGAATGGGAAAAAATATCTGGCGCGGCACGGCACTAACCTACTATTCTCTATCTATTTTGCTTATTTTTGAACCAAAGTATATGTTGTGACCACTCATTTGAACCGTCTCGGCGAGACGGTTCAAATGAGTTTGAACCGTGGTCACAACATATACTTCTGATGAGAAATAAAGAAATTCTTGAGCCTTGCCGGATATTTTTTCCCATTCACGGCACTAACCTACTATTCTCTATGTATGTATTACATATAAATGGTTTAGTAACTTCACAAGCGCTCACTGGAAGGGACACCTACCCTAGTACATGCATTCCTTTGGCAATTTTTGACAATATGACTACGTATAATGAATGTGCTAAATCAAACTAGAAATTCCAAAGTAATAACGAGTGTGCATCGTATCTAGTATTGGCCGCAGTATGTAACCGTCACATTGAATATAAGTGGAAAATGTTCACATAGTATAATCTATAACACCAGACAGACCTGAATACACACTGGCTGTGCAATTTCTACAGAAACCTGGAAACTTTAGACTATATATGTGTTGTTGCACCCGCTTGCGGACAGCGCGATATAGTCGGCACATTGGCGTACATACGTCCGTACGTGCGGCCGGGTTAAACTTTTCGGTTAAATGTTTTTGGTATACTATCAAAGCCTCGGCGGGCACGACATCTGGGGCCCGTTTCACTAAACTTCGTACGACTAAAATGTTCGTAAGCACAAATTTAGGATCGTCTGGAAATTTAAATTGATGGATTTACATTTATTGAGCATAGGCTGCATATGCAGCCTATAGCAGCCTATGCTCAATACATGTAAATCCAATAATTGTTTACAAGACAACATTGTTAATGTGATATTTACAGACTATCATAATTTTGTACTTACGAACATTTTAGTCTTACGAAGTTTAGTGAAACGGCCCCCAGACATGCGGGTCTGTTTTTATTTGGTAAATAAATTAATATGGCTATAAATTAATCAATATGTGTTTTCATACTCCGAAGCTGTCAAAGCTATCTACAATGAAACACTTGCGCACCCTGTTAGTACCAGCTGACTTCTGAACATGCTTCACTATAGGGCTAACTGTATTGTAATATAGGGTTAACTGTATTGTAATATAGGGTTAACTGTATTATAATTTTCAGGAAAATTTGTTTAATGGCTAAGCGCTAGCCATTAAACATGTTTTCCGACCTATCATTTTCTGATATACGCCGCAAATTTCAAAATTACAATGCGGTTAGCCAATTTCTTATGCACTCCTTTACTACTGGCGTAGGAATACATATTGAAATAATTTGCGACCGTTCATCAAAAATGATACACCTGTAATGTATGACCATCAGCCAATCAGATTCATGCTATTTATAGAGTGTATTAGAATAGGATATGCATGCCTTTCTATTTCATTCATATACTTATTGGCACAGTTATATCTACTAGACATGCGTCATCACAATAGCAACTTTTTCAAGAGTGGATATTATGATACAGAAACAGTGGTATCAAACACCATCAACGCAATTGTGGAAATTATCACATTTGCTTAGTTAACAATATCACGTGCCAAAGGATTTCGAGCTTGTTGCACCATATACAGTAAATATTTCCATACCATTATTTATATTTTCTGATGGATAATCCAATATCCTATTAAAGGAGCACAAACGATGCATATAGTGAGGGACAGATGCCATGGGATGTCGATAGTTCATATATTTCAGCGTATTTTGTATGAACACGATGCTGTTGTTTGTTTCTAAGCGGCCATTTTGAAATTTATTTTGGCCAAATTATATGATAGTATACATACTATATTGCCGTGTCAATGATATGTCATTATACATATTCAGTATGAGCAATACATCACTTTAGAAGTCAATGTACAGCATCTATGATTTATTTCAAGAGTTGATATACAGTGTTGTCGGCCATCTTGGATTTGGCAGTCGTATTGGATTTGGAAAAAAATCCACCCTATTTTGTTTAAACCTCTGTAACATAAACATGCCAAAACAAGTCAAAGTTTGCTTTTAAAGGTGCATACCCACTCAGTAGGCACAAATTGCTATTTATATCAGACATCATCTGATACATTTTCTGGCAAAATAAACATTTATTCACAATTACCCCACACATTGATTGGCATTATTATACATTTTATTTTAGACGTAAAGTTCCACACTGATATCAGGGACGATAACTGTGTTTCCTTAAAATGTTAACGGACATTTCTATTTATTCTCGGTATTTAGTTTTTGATGTGCAATTATCATACTTTATAATCTGTCGAAAACATATTTTTTTCAGGTGACTCATTTAATTAGTATAAATAATTAATAAATAACATGCCACATTTGCATATGAAACTATCCTTATACCACCGTGCGTCACTATCAGTAAACTAAATATTACTAAATGATTATATCTGTATAGCGGGCACTTGTAAATTTTAGAACTGGTGTAATAGTGACACACTTATACACTTATTTAATTCCCATGTATAACATTTTGAGCCGACTGAGTGGGCATGTACCTTTAAAAAACATTGGACACGAGAATTACATTCTGGTATACACTATATTAATAACATTTAATTTAAAGTTCGTTCATCTGTTTTCATAAAGCAGTGATGAAGATTATTCGGCCGAAAACGAAGGGTCGAAACTCAAGTTTATTAATATTTATTAAACAGTGCAGACGAAGATTACTAAATACACTTGATGTTCATTTCTTCGTTTTACGCCGGGTATATTAATAACATGAGTTTCTTTCCTTTGATTTACGCCGAGGGTAATGTAGACTAATAACATGTATACTAATAGCATAACGTGTCGTTCTTCCATTTCTACGCCGCATATATGAACATTAAGGTTCTTAATGTTCGTCTCTACGCGTCGTAGAAACTAAGGTGTATGCTCACGTGGTACTAACAACAACAACAAGTACCGATTCAAAGTACGTATTCTTTTATAGTGTCCGTATTACGTAACGGATTTTGATGAAATATGGCGCATCAAACGCGTCTTGTTAAGCTGCATTTGGTGGTCTCTGTATTTTCGCCCAAACTTCTGTCGTTTTTGCGAAGAATCGATTTCCGTGTCTCCGACACGGAAATCGATTCTTCGCAAAAACGACATAAGTTTGTGCCAAACTCACTAGGCCACAACATGCAGCTCATGAAGACGCGTTTGCTGCGCCATATTTCATCACAATCCGTTGCATATTATGGAAAATATCAAAGAATACGTACTTTGGAGTGGGCGACGTTGTTGTTGTTGTAACCACGTGATCATGCACCTTGGAAACTAAGAGACGAACTATCACTAACTAGCGATTATATCAAACCTATGTGAGTTCTCCCCATACATTCATACCATTATACAGGTAACAGATGTGAGTGACGTACCTTTTAAAGAAGCACATGGCGGTGGATTCGGGGCGGGTTAGGGCCATGCGTTGGTCAAACGACTCTCCCGCCAGTCCCGTCTTGTCCCAGTCGAAGGCCATCTGTTCAGCGAAGATCAGCTTGGCGTAGTTCTTGCAGCGATCCTCTGTGCTTTCAGTCCGTGTCTCCGTGTGTTTGCACATGTGACTACAATTGGGAAGCAACTAGATACACTGCCGCCTGCGCTAAACCTTCCAATATTTATAAATTTCTTTATTTTATTTTAAAATACTTTAATAGTTTGCTTGAAATCATGCAGCTTGATTGTCTGAGCCTGAGCTGTGCTACAGCAAATTTGCTGGTTTTGAAGTATGTGTAGAGTTTCAAATAATTTCTTGTAGTTACAAGTATTAGTTATTGTTCACATATTGGATTTTTAAGGAATTAAATGCGAGGGAGCGCTAGCGACCGCAGCATTTAGTTCCTTAAAAGTCCAATATGTGAACAATAACATATTTATAGTTCAGCCACATTTTACTATGCATCTCCGATTCAAGTATTGATTTTACATTTACTATCGAAAACATAATAATGATTAAATCTGGTAATATGTAACTTAGTTGGGTTAAATCGTGCAATATGTGAAATAAGTGTAGCTCGATACTGGCCAGCGATTAGCTTAGAAAGTAGGGCAAGCTACAAACTTGACTATTTATACTTATTCATACTTTATTACTACATTCAGTGGTCATCTGGAAGCTACGGAGCCCCACAGGGGGTATGGATTTTATTTTATTAATTCGTTCCCACGAGATAACAATTAGTTCCCTCAATTTAACAATTATTTCCCTCGAATTAACAATTCGTTCCCAACGATTACAATTTCGTTCCCACGAATTAACAATTCGTTCCCCCGAATTAACAATTCGTTTCCACGAACTGACAATTCGTTCCGTCAATTTAACAATTCGTTCCCTTGAATTAACAATTCGTTCCCACGATATAACATTTCGTTCCCACGAATTAGCAATTCGTTCCGGTGGGAACGAATTGTTATTTCGTGGAAACGAATTGTTAAATTGAGGGAACGAATAGTTACGAATTGTTAAATTTAGGGAACGAATTGTTATTTCGTGGGAGCGAATTAAAAAAAAAAGAATTCTACGTCCCCTGCGAGGCTCCGTAGGAAGCAATGGCAATAAGAAATTATTCTAAATGTACACATTACTCTTTCATTAGAGATACGAACAATTGAACTCATCAACATTACGTACGCTGGAACAGGTTTCTGATTGTCAGTTTTTACTTCGATGGGTCTCAGCTATGTGCATTTTGTGATGAAACAGATGTCGTAAAATATTTTAATTATACAGTGAAACCTCTCTAAACCGGACACCCTGGGATTCGCGTTTCGGCTGTGATTCGCGAACTTGAACAGGCATTATCATCATAAATGTACTCCAATGAAACCCATAACATTAAGGATACACAGTTTGTCTGCGTGTCCGCTTTAGAGAGGTTCTACTGTAGATTTACATCGAATTTCTGAATGCCATACCATGTACATACATGTATGAATCGCCTGATAAAACTGGGATTAGGTTTTGCGTGCGCACTCAATAGGGTTTTGCGTGCGCATGCGATAGGTTTTGCGTGCGCACGCGATAGCTTTTGCGTGCGCACGCGATAGGTTAGCCAATGAAAGCTATCGCTTGCGCACGCAATAGCAATCGCGTGCGTACGCAAAACCCTATCGCGTGCGCACGCAAAACACCAAAACATATTGCGTGCGCACGCAATAGCTATCGCGTGCGCACGCAATAGCTATCGCGTGCGCACGAAAAACCTATCGCGTGCGCACGCAAAACATATTGCGTGCGCACGCGAAAGTAAAACATATTTCCATATCCCATCTGTGCCATCGTACTTTCACCCCTAATGGGTTTTGATATGTTAATTTTGAAGCCAATCCAATCATCACTGCACTGTTTGCATAAATCGCTATAGCGAGCTTTCGGGTTCAACGGGTTAAACTATTTTTCCTAATTGAAGCGTCTTTCTACATGATTGTGGTAATATATGCTCGTTTCTCAACAAATAATATGTTTAGTTCACAAATTTATCTTACTAATACGTTGATAATGAATATCAATATCCAAATTATCTCCCCTGTTTATCACAGCTTCTGATATTATATAAGTTGTGGGAATTCGATCAACTGAAAGTTTACGAGTGAATTTGCTATCTGAGACACAGTGCATTTCAATGTTCATACCTGTTAGGTTTGTTTACTTGAGCGGAAGCCGTCATGGCAACAACTGTCAGTATCCATAGTGTCAGTCCGGTAGGCGGCAGTCGGGAAGCGACTTCCGTCATACTCCACAGTCGGGAGTCGGCTCTTATGTGGTTACCCCCGTGATTGTAAATTTTAAGTTTCCAGAAATTAGTTAACTTTTTTTGGATGATTCGCTTGTGTAATCTCGCTGAGATTGGGGTTCGACCCTTGCGCAGAGTTTATATATGCATTTTCCGCGGGCGCATTGTGACCTTGCTAGCTAGAGAATTACCATGTTTGTGTCAGCTGATACTGTACCACGACCTGATTGGATAAAAAAGCAATGCATGTTGATTATTCATGTCATATGACTGTCATAGTGAGATACCATTGGATTGAATGTATTTTCTTTGAGTCCAAGGTCCGGATGGCGAACAGCTGAATGGGATATTGTCAATGGAAGTTAATTAGATTTCGCAACAATAAGGGCCTGGCTATGAAATCAAAGGTTATCTGGCTTACTGAATCGCCGCACTTCGACATTATCGTCTTGAAAACCAGCCATCACGTATCTCTCAAAACTGACGTCGAAAGTTGACGCAAATGTCAGAGCACGAGCTCGGAAATTTGTGTAAACCTTCAACGCCGTTAATAAAATAATAATTGTATTATGTTTTTCTCAGAATTAAAACCTGCCCAAAGTCTACGGTTATATAAATAATGCAAAAACAATATGTTTTTCGATAATGTTAACTTTTATGAAAATTTAAGAATCGGCCTTCTTTTTATTTTGTGAAATTTGTTACCATATTGATTTTATTATGAAAAAACTATTTCCACATGTTCAATCCCGATAGACATTTTCACAATCCATGTGGATTTAATATGGGGAAATTTGTCCAATATAAGAAAAAGTCGATCGATTTTCAAAATTTATCTTGTTTTCTTAGTTAGTTCATTTGAAAGCTATCTCGCCAGGTTTCGGAGTCAATTTCCAAAATTTGTCATTTTGTTTTACTTCTCCCACAGCTCCTCCACCTCCTTGTTACATTCTCATAGACAAATACATTTCTCGTAATATAATCAATATTTGGCAAAATTTCACGAAATAAAAAGACGGATCATACTTAAATTTGATAAAATTTAGCATTATCGATTTTTTTTTTTATTGTTTCTGCATTATTTATATCGCCGTAAAGTTTGGGCAGGTTTCGTGAAACAGACAGGACTAAAATTGACGAAAAATTCAGAGCTCATGCGGAATTAAATTCCGCATGAGCTCTGAATTTTTCGTAAATTTTGAGTAGGTATACGACAAGGGAGGTAATTCCATAATGTGGCCATGGTGTTATATCGGTACGCTTGTAATTAAACCGCGAGATGTCGCCCGATGCTTCAATAGCTACGGACAGGGGACCGGCAATGGAACAGCTACATAATAATATCCTATTCAATTACATATATATTCATCTCTATAGCCCAATGTTGTCAAATACAAAAGAAGATACGAAGACAATATGTTGTTTTCTGTGTTCATTATGAATTGACATAGATGATCTTTTCTCCTCCGCAACTCATCGCGAATCTTTAGAAATGTGTTTTGACATTAGTGGTAACACGTGTGTGGATTTTTATTAAATTTCCTCTAGGATGTACGTAACCGATGGAGAACGTACAATACTCGATTGTAATATTTTCGAAATTGAATTACCGTATATGATAGATACACTGCATTTGTTTCCTCTCGCTCCTACGGTAAAGTGCAGAGGTTATTCACTTTCGCATTAAAGGTACATGCCCACTCGGTAGGCACAAAATGTTCGTTATAGGAATTCAATAAGTGTATAATTGTGTCACTATTCCACCTGTTATACAAATTACGAGTGCCCGCTATACAGATATAATCATTTAGTAATATTTAGTTTACTGATAGTGACGCGCGATGGCATTAGGCTATTTTCATATGCAAATGAGGCATAATAGTTTTTAATTATTTATACTAGTTAAATGCGACACCTGAACAAATAATATTCTCGACAGATTTTAAAGTACAGTGCAACCTCTCTACAACAGCCACCCATGGGAAGAGGCAAAATTGGCTGTTATAGAGAGGTGGCTGTTGTAGGGAGGTTAATGCGGAATACAATTTTATCGTCTGATGTTTATTTATTTTCTTCAATAATTCTCAATAAAAACATGTTTTGACAGCATTTTAGATTGGAAATTGAAATTCTAAAATGCTGTCAAACATGTTTTTATTGAGAAAGAATGCAAAATCATGTTTACACCAGTGTTTGTCATCTTTATAACAATTCCAGTGTATAACGTCACTTGATGAAATATCTGTGTTGTATCATCCATTTGGGATATAAAATAGCGGCTATTACAGAGAGGTGGCTGTTGTAGAGAGGTGGCCGTTCGGGGAGGTTCGACTGTATGATCATAGCACGTCAAAAACAAACACAGAGAATAAATAATAATGTCCGGTAACATGTTAAGGAAACATGATATCAGTGTGTAAATTTATTTCTTCCGATATAAACTGTATAATAATACCAATCAGTACGTGGGGTAATGGTGAATGAATGTTTATTTTGCCAGAAAATGTCTCAGGTGATGTCTCCGATATAAACAACATTTTGTGCCTACTAAGTGGGCATGTACCTTTAATGCGTTACTGTATACTTAAATCCACACCCGTGTACTTGAATGTTCAGCTCAATATGTATGGGTATGTGGTCTATTCAATTGACACTTTCACCCCTAAGTAACTGGAATGGATTTTCATATTTTAATTTTCTGACCAATCCAAGTGTCACGAAATGATTTTCAGACTAGTCCATTTATGAAAAGGGGGTGTTTTTGTTCTCAAAAATATGAAAATTACTTACAAAATGTGCAGATCGTGATGAGATGGCTCATCTGGATCTACACTGTTTGCACAACCCGTAAGTCCCATTTCTCCAGTCACAGTCACAGCCACATATCAGAAAGTGTCGTGTTTATAATGATTTCCGTCAACATAAATGTTAAATTATATTTATTGCATAAAATAGACTTTGACAGTGTCATAACACAGCGTAATAAAACTCATAATACCCTAGTGTAATACATATGCAAATTAGGCCGGTACAGAAAACACGCTGTAGGTGGTCATAACATATTCAACGTATTGTGATGTTCTTATGCAATAAATATACTCTAACATGTGTGTTGATTTAATAGGATATTTATTAAACTCGTTGACTGATTTCATAAGAAACTCGGCATTAGCCTCGTTTCTTATGAACTCCCTAAACTCGTCATATTAAATCATCATTCATGTAAGATCCTCTATATATTGCGACTCATATATTACAGCTGTATGTATAATAATTAATATACGGCATATTCTGTATTTATTACGCTAGTGTATTATTGAGTTTAATGAACTGTGTTATTACATGATGAAAACCCATGCTATGCAGTAATAATTATTGATCACAAATGTAGTTCACATTTTTAGCTGGCTCATCAATTTCCATCTCCAATACATGTGTTTGAAGAAGGAAGAATACTTCATTGAAATTGGAACTGAATAGCTGTAGCGGAATTGTGGCACAGCTGCGGGACTATGATTAGGCCATACCAAGTTCTTTCTCTGTTAAGCGTCCGCGTGCGGATAGGTTTTGAAAGTGGTTCTGTGAAGAAAAAATGTTTATGTTATTTTACACTAATTACTGGTAATATGAATACTAATTGGGGGACGTGTCCAAGTGTTATTTCCGTCCACTTAATAAGTTTAATATAGAGTCTTTTTTTCTTAAAAGTTTGCTGGCTAAAATTTAAATTTATGCTAAAAACTTCCTCAACCCTGCAAAGGGTTGAGGAAGTTTTTAACATAAATTTACCTTCGCTTTTTGTTCACGGCCTTGTTTGTTTTTACCGGATATGTAGGTAGGTTTTGGTCAACTGAGTAGACGCTTAACATAGAAAAGATATGGTATGGCCTTATGTTGATAATTGAGTCACGCCATGTTATTATGTATCTAAGATGATGTTCGATTTTTCATTAAAAAATACAGAAAGTGTGATATATTTCGCAAGTAAGGTCGAAATTCGACGAAATGTTCAGAGGACATGATGTTCGCCAACTTTTGGCATCCGTAAGATATCATACATTTTGTAAATAATTTCATGAACAAGAAACTGACAGCAAAGCTATCTTTAAAAATAGATCGCGACTTGATCGGTGGCTTAACCCTTTGAACCCGAAAGCCCGCTATATCGGTTTATGTAAACAGTGCAGATCCAGATGAGCCGGCTCGTAACGAGCCGTCTCATCAGGATCTGCACTGTTTGAAAGTAATTTTCATATTTTTGAGAACAACAAATACCCCCTTTTTATAAATGGAATAGTCTGAAAATAATTTTGCGATGATTGGATTGGTTGCAAAATTAACATATCGCAGCCCATTCAGTTACTTAGGGGTGAAAGGGTTAAGGACCCATGGGGCATAATTGCTTCGTGAATGTGATGGGATATACGTATAACATACAAGTGAACAGTCTCCTCTTCTTACTACACAGTGCATGGAGTTGCCATGTCGGCCATCTTAGTGTGTACTAGCTATCTTCCAGTGTTAGTTTTTATTTCGTTTGGCACATACCACTAATAATATAACCAACACATGAATACAATTTGGTGCAACATGATGGGGAGACATCAGGCTACAGTGTGCTATGCTTTGTTTTCATCAAATTTATATCCATAGTCTGATATCTGAAGGGTTTGTTGACCCTTTCATAAAATGTGAATTCAGTAAAGACTGTGTAACAGTAAGCACAATGCATAGTGCTGTAGGTATATATACCTGTATTACAATACATACTGTATCAAATCCAGTGGCTTGTAAGCAGTTATCTGAGTGTATTGTCAGTATTGTCTATTTGCCTGTAAATACGGTTTTACCTGTGTCATATGTACTTCTAATAATATACAGTGCATCAGTTTGACATTTTACACATTGAAAAGGTTTCCATTGCATATTTTGTGAGCGATGGTAGAAAAGCTCAGATACCTAGCTTTTCGTGTAATCGGCTGAAATAATATTTATAGGGCGTTGTCGTCCTATATATCTTCAATGTATTGCACCAAATGTTTTACTGTACGTACGTGTCAAACGCTCCAAGTGGTGAAACTGTCTGATAGCATGTACCAACTAAAATCGTGGAGATGGCAACTCAATGCTCTGTATAATATACTCTAAAAAGAACAGGGTCAGATATACTTTATATAGATATTCCGTCACATGTATGATTTTACTACATTTGAAACAAAATGTCATATTCTATATAATCTATCCTTAACCTTTCAACACAAAATGCCTGTATAGTGGTATTGGAAAACCGTGCAGATACAGATGATTGAATTTACATTTATTGAGCATGTGTTCAATAAATGTAAATCCATCAATTGAAATGTCCAGACGATCCTAAATTTGCACTTACCAACATGTTAGTCGTACGAAGCTTAGTGAAACTACCCCCCTGTTTATAATCTTTATTTATTTTACAGCGATTACAAAGACGCGCGAGAGGACTTACAAAATGAAGCTAATAATTATACGTGGAAAAACCAGAACAACACACTCATATCTCCTATATACCAAACTGCAAAATACGTCAGTTTCTGGACAGTTGTGTGCCTGTTGTTGTTTTTTTAAACACGAATCACCATTGTAAAAAGCCTCATGCCCAGAAAATTGCACAGTGTGTCACATTTACCTGGCTGACCACACAACACTTGCCCCACTACTACACATTTTTAGACACTATTACATATACCTGTACACATGTGGAATACTCGGACGTGTGACACAAAAAAGGCTTCACTATGGGGAGAGTAAATATGACCAATGTATATAGTCATAGCTTATGTACATTTTGAGAATGTTGGCAAAAATACTCCGATATCTGACTTGCAATATATATTGATGTAATATCATGTAACATTACAGCCTGGCCTATCGAGTACCACCGAGTGTATACTAATATTATGACAGCATTCTTCAATGAAAACTAGTTAAAAACAGTCTGCACTGGTAAATAACATGAATTATATATATATAAGGCTATCAGTGTACAAATTGCTCGCTAATACGTTATACACTCAATTTGGCTGGCTAGGAGGTCGGACCCACGTTGGGTCGCCTTGGGGTTGCCGTTTGATAGTCCGAGCACGGGTACCGATCCGGGACTCTGAAATTGAGGCTAATTTCGAACATATCCAAAATATGATCGATTGCTTCTATAAAAAAGCATGATTGCAAAAGAACGGTGTTCGTCTTTGAGTGGTTCCAGAGGTCAGGTGGGTCACACGTGGTGATCGCAAGAACGTTATAATTATTGATTGTGCTGGCTTTTCTATGTATTATTAGCTACAGTGTAATTATGTTTAAATCATATGAAGGAGAGATGAAATATTGTCACATCTATAATGTATGTCAACTTAAAATGTTTATATACATTGATAGATATACGCAGACGAATTCGTATTATGTGCGTATGCCTGATTAGTAGTGGACATTTTCTTTCATACTTTGGCGATTGATATTTCAACGTACCCTTTTCTTACGTTCAAGTGTATTCTGAATTTTCCATATAAATTACTCTCTCTCTCTCTCTCTCTCTCTCTCTCTCTCTCTCTCTCTCTCTCTCTCTCTCTCTCTCTCTCTCTCTCTCTCTCTCTCTCTCTCTCTCTCTCCATCGCGCATTGTAACTTTGTATTTACAAAACTGCTATTTAGTCTACACATACACTACTTTTCATGTCCACTGCCTGTCATCTTGCTTGCATTGTCATGTTGCTTGTATGTTTGTTAATTACTATTGTGCTCAAGAGCCAGTATGGCTCAAGAAATAAACGATTATTCTATTCTATTCTATGATGATCATAGGTCACACGGGTCCTTAACCCTTACAGTGCTGAATTAAAATGTTTCGTCTGCTGTTTATTTTTTATTTTCCATTTTTATTATCAAAAACATGGTTTGACAGCACTTTAGAATCATTTACGATGGAAATGATTCTAAAATGCTGGCAAACCATGTTTTTATTTAGAGAAAATACAAAATAAGAAGCAACAGCAGTCGACAAATTTCGGTTCCCGCCTTCTAAGGGTTAATACATTTTTGTTTTGCGTAGTGTATTGTTTTAATATTAAACAGAATATACTACGTACATTCCTTATTGCAATTGACTTTCGCTATCTGATTGTGCTTTTAAAGACGAGCGCAACATGACACCCGTATATGACACACGCTTTTAGTATCGGTTCATTAATAATTATATCAATGTACGGGAAAACCGGTACACTTGCTTTTGCAACCAGGGCCCAGTTGCTCAAAGCTTCTGTTCGCTTAACAGACTGTTAAATCCTTAACAATGTTAAGGATTTAACAGTCTGTTAAGCTAACAGAGGTTTTGAGCAACTGGGCCCAGCGTATGTGTACAGGTTAGTATGCGCTATCGAGTTTGGTCCAGAACTCCACGGTTTGCCATTGCGTGCGTCTTATATTCGACGTATGTCTTGATCATTATTAAGTGTACGCACTGATCTATGTATGCTATTGGGAAATATCAAGTTACACGTTTCGCTATCATTGATCGAATTGTCTGTTTATAGTACATACTGTACGGGCCGTTTGAGAAAGTGTACCTTATGTTGGTGCCCATAGCGACCATGGCATCTGTATGAATGGCTGTTACGATATATAATGTATATACTGTGAAACCTCTCTCAACCGGACACCCTGGCGACCATATTATGTTTAATTAGATGGGTTTCATTGTAATTTGTATCAGTGTCGTGTATGCCCATGATCATAAATGGCAATAACTGTTCATGGAGTGATTAACCCTTTCAACCCTAAGTACCTGGAATGGACTGTGATATGCTAATGTTCCGACCAATCCAATGGTCACAAAATGATTTTCAGATTCGTCTATTTATGAAAAGGGGGTGTTTTTCTTCTCAAAAATATTAAAATTACTTTCAAAAAGTGCAGATCCTGATGAGACGGCTCGTTACGAGCCGGCTCATCTGGATCTGCACTTTTTGCATAAACCGATATAGCGGGTTCAAAGGGTTAATTACAGTGGACCCTCTCTAAACCGGACACCCTGGGGACCTCCCAGGGTGTCCGGTTTAGAAAGGTTCCACTGTATATGCCTGTATGAACAGATACGATGATCATAACTACACTGGGTACACATGTCTAAAACTCATTTATCTCAGTCGGCGGCCCATGCATTGTTTCGCCGTTGAAATCCAATCGCGCTAGTGTTAGTAAAGAGGCCACCTTGTCATTGACAGTTTCTGGAATGTTTTACACACACCAATAGAAGTATAGGAGAAGGTAAAATATGCACGTGTATGCACCATGTTCATTTTGTACAGTTATAACACTGACGAATATGTCAGGATAATGTGTTTTGTATTTATTCGTTCCCACGAATTAACAATTCGTTACCATGATATAACAATTAATTCCCACGAATTAACCATTCGTTCCCGTGTTAACGAATTGTTATTTCGTGGGAACTAATTGTTAAATTGAGGGAACGAATTGTTAATTCGAGGAAACAAATTGTTATATCGTGGGAACGAACTGTTAATTCGAGGAAACAAATTGTTATATCGTGGGAACAAATTGTTAATTCGAGGGAACGAATTGTTAAATTGAGGGATTTTTTTTTTATTTCTTTTGTTTTGCAGTTTACTTTATTAAATACTATATGTGGTTCCGGTGGATTCCGGGGGATTCCGGGGTTGCACCCCCCCCCCCCCCCCCACCCCCCCCCCCCACCCCCCCCCCCCCCCCCGTTCAGCCTTCGCGACTAGACGTGCCGTGAAACAAGGTGCCGTGAAACATTTTTGATATACAGTCAATACTATTTTTGCATTTTACAGCCATTTGTAGGTGTTGACGGGATAAATAGAATAGTAGGTTAGTGCCGTGAATGGGAAAAGATATCTGGCGCGGCACGGAAACGGGATGTGCTCGGCAGAGCCTCGCCCATCCCGTTTTCCTGAGCCTTGCCAGATATTGTTTCCCACTCACGGCACTAACCTACTATTCTCTATCTATTTTCCTTATTTCTGAACCAAAGTATATGTTGTGACCACTCATTTGAAATGTCTCGGCGAGACGGTTCAAATGAGTGGTCACAACATATACTTCTGATGAGAAATAAAGAAATTCTTGAGCCTTGCCGGATATTTTTTCCCATTCACGGCACTAACCTACTATTCTCTATATATGTGACTTGCCACGAGACAAACATATTTATTAAGGTTGACAACAATAGTGTACAATATCAAATTTCGTATCCGCGCTGTCTGATCAGGACATACGCTGTTCGCTATTAAATTGAGCATTCAAACAGTCCCGGTACATTTATATGTATCATCAATTGCAAACCTACATCATGCTGCAGGGATCGTGCTTTTAAACATGTATAAGCAACCAATAAATTACTGTCTGATTCACGAAACATGCCCAAATTTCACGTCCATATAAACAATGCAAAAACAATATTTTTTCCATAATATTAAATATTAGCAAAATTTATGAATGAGCCTTCTTTTTATTTCGTGAAATTTTGTCAATTATTGATTTTATTGCGAAAAGCTATTTCCACATGTTAAATCCCCATAGACGTATTCACAGAGTGAAGATGTCTACAGCTTTAACATGGGGAAACTTTTCTAATTTCAGAAATAGTGGACGGATTTTCAACATGTAACTTTTGTTTTCTTAGTTAGATCATTTCCAAGCCATCTAGCTAGGTTTCAGAATCAATTTCCAAATTTTTTCGTTTTCCGACTCCTCTTCCAGGTTCTCCATCTTTTTTTCTCCACGTTAAATTCCCATAGAGAACTATTTTTTGGTAATAAAATCAATATTTGACCAAATTTCACGAAATCAAAAGAAGGCTCATTCTTAAATTTTGATAATAATTTAATATTATCGAAAAAAAAAATTGTTTTTGCATTGTTTTATGGTCGTACAATTTGGGCAGGTTTCGTGAAACAGACAGTAGTTGCGAACAGTAACTATTGCAATATATTCCCGTACCGTCCGTAGCCAGTACCGACGGTATGGTAGTAGATTGCAAGAGTTACTGTTCGCAACTACCAATAAATCGTCCTGGTTTCAAACATGATACTGGGTACACAGAATGTTTGATCCTGTCCCGGACTTGTAGCTACACCGCTTGTAGCTACGCCGCTTAAATAAAAGGAGCACAATCAGCCCATTTTCTGTCGTGATGGCTGACACATGCCTCTGGTTTACAGGATACAATGAGAATGGGAGCGGGCACGTCCCGGATGGAGTACTATCCCATGACGTCACCACGACCGGTGTCCGGGCGCACCAGGCCCACACCGAGACCGGCATCGGGGAACAGACCCGCCTTACCTAAGCCGGTCAGGCTCAGCGCTGTATCGCTACACGCCACCACCAACAGCGCCGTGAACACAGCGAATGAAATACCTGCTACACAGTACAACACGAATACAGACCGACATACACACATACAACATAGCATGTCGAAGAAACAAAGATCAACACCAACGAAGAATAGACCGACACCGTTATGGACGCCATCGAAACAGAATACGGGTGCACATACCACAGCGACCTCACGTGGAAATGATAGGGCTAATCATCGAGCAGGTAGTCCTGAACAGAATAACGGAACAGTTAACTCGAAGAAACATGTCTGGACACCACGACTACACAGTAATACGTTTAATTTAGACGACGAAGTTAATGCAACAGGTGACAATGGTACTGGAACGTGGACTCCGCGGCCGTACAACAGCAATGACAGGATCTCTAACCTCATAGAGCCTGATACCACACACACCGTGACCAATGGGATCGATGCGGGTGACGATGACGCCTTGTCGCCGTGCCAGGACCGGGATAATGGGGCTGGGGCGATGAGCAACTATAGTCCGGACATTGGCCGGGGGGAGATGTCCAAGCTGTCCACGGGTAGTTGGAAGTCTGGCAGACCACCTCCACCCACGGCCAGACCCACACAAAATACAGCTAAACACAAACAGAGTACGCACCACCATCCGCCACAGACATCGCTCAAAGACTCGTGGTTAAAACATTCAACAGCTGACGTAAACAATGAAAAGCGACAAAAGCGTTCCGAAGCAGGTTCAAAATCAAAACACGTAGATAGGTGGGTAAATCCTGCGTACACCACAAACGGCACTGCCAGTCCATATAACAAGGGCATTTACCGACTGCAAGCTGACCCCATGAAACGGTACGCCAGTCCGAGCGCATCTCGCATAGTGGGTACCACAGGCACCAGGCAGTGGACGTTTTCCGCCGAGTGGTTTTAACCTTTTCAACCCTAAATAACTGGAATGGACTGTGATACGTTAATCATCCGACCAATTAGTTTGTCACAATCTAGTCCATTTATAAGAAGGGGATGTTTTATAAAAACATATTTAAATCTCTTGCAATAGGTGCAGATCCTGTTGCGACGGCTCGTCACAAGCCGGCTCATATGATCTACACTACAAAAGAGGTATGTAATATTGAAATGGTTAAAATAGCATGGATTGAAATGTGCAAGTTTACTACTGTTTGACTAGTGTTTATTAACAACGTTCTGCGTTACATTTGTCCATATCATCAACGTTTCTGAACAGTAGCCTATTTCACCAACATTGCAAGGTATACCTTTCTAGCAAAGTATACTTTGAGGGAATAATCATTTATTTTTCCCCGAAATGCATTATTTCATATATAACTAACGACTGCATATATTTGATGATTAAAGGTATGCAGAATTATTATATTATACTGAATTTATTACATTATCACAGCCACAATGGCTGTGCTAATGTAATAAATTCAGTATAATAAAAATTAATAAATTTATCCTAAAATTGAAAATTTCTCCCTCAATGTATACTTTGCTAGAAATGTATACTTTGCAATTTTGATGAAATCGGCCACAGGCGTTGGCAATGCAAACTCATAGTCGAACACTTTGATTGTCTGAGCCAGTTCAGCCAATCAAGATGTTTGAATTTAACAATAATATTCGAGTATTTTGAAATAAAGAAGTTGCGAAATATTGGTACAATTAGTGCAGGCAGTACATGGGTGTATATGTGTGTAATATAGGCTGCCTATGCTCAATAACTGTAAATCCATTAATTGAAATTTCCAGACGATCCTAAATTTGCGCTTACAAACATTTTAGTCGGAACGAAGTTTAGTGAAACGGGCCCGATATATATACATGTACATGTACGTACAAGTGCCCTCTCGACAACTGATCACAATAATTCCTTGACAAATCTAACATTCTCATTGTAGCTATTCGTATTTAAACATAAAATGGCAATGACATCGGTAGCTAACATGGATAGTAGATGTACAAAGAAACCAACTATAGTTATGAGTATCTACTGAAGACAACACAAGAGTGCCGAAGGTCACAATGTACGCCCGTCGATGTATGGCTAGTCAACAAGGGGAGATAGCTCACTGAAACTCAACAGGTGCCCGTTTCACTAACCTTCGTACGACTAAAATGTTCGTAAGTGCAAATTTAGGATCGTCTGGAAATTGAAATTGATGGATTTACATTTATTGAGCACAGGCTGCATATGCAGCCTATGCTCAATAAAAGTAAATCCAATAATTGTGTACAAGAAAAATTGTTAATGTGAAACTTACAGACTATCATAATTTTGCACTTACGAACATTTTAGTCGTGCGAAGTTTAGTGAAACGGCCCCCAGGTTTGTTTCTCTTACCATGAAACACACATGCACCGAAGTTCGTTAAGGCCCGTCAAGTAGAACTTGAGTTATTGCGCGGACAATGCTACAGAATGCGAAAATTAAACTTCGCCGCCAAGGTTAGATGAGTCGTCCGAAAAGTTTGAAAGAAGTCGGATTCTTCGTCTCGCCGTGATAAACATGTATTCCAAATTTGGTTACGATCCGTTAAGTAGATTGCGTGGAAAAAGATACTGAGAGCGAAAATTAAAATGGCCATCAATGGTATACAAGTCGTTCGAAATTAGTGTGCTACTCAAGTAGAACGCTAGTTATTGTGTAGTTATTGCATATACAGGATGTGACCGCCCGCCCGCCAGTGACAAACTTGGGGCCGTTTCACTAAACTTTGTACGACTCAAATGATTGTAAGTGCAAAGTTATGATAGCCTGTAAATTTCACATTAACTATGTTTTCTTGAAAACAATTATTGGATTGCAGCCTATGCTCAATAGATATAAATCCATCAATTGAACTTTCCAGACGATCCTAAATTTGCACTTACGAACATTTTAGTCTTACGAAGTTTAGTGAAACGGGCCCCTGAAATATAGCTGCTTCATAAAATACGTTATGTGGCAATGTCTCTGTCTATTGGTTACGCTTAGCTACACAAACCAAACAAACGTTACACTCATCACACATATACGATAGTACAATTTGCAAGTGTTGCAATAATTTTCTAGTGCCATACCTCTAAACAACTTAGCTAATTAAATGTAGCATGGACGATAATATTTGCACTCAGTCTGTTTATCTAATCTTTATACCATTTTGCATCACCATTTACACCATGTTGTTGTCATTCACATGTCCGTCAAACTAAATTCTCCTGATATCGGAACATTTAATATCCAATAATTCCAGCACAAAAATATTTACACAATTCCCTAACATTTGATCATTGGTCCGTAGCAAGTCTCTGTCCAAAGTTTATATCCCAGTAAGCTCCCACGCCGAACTACTTTCCGTAACCGTCAGGCGCAGTTAAAATAATTCTTAAGAAAACGGAAAATAAACACATGTTCTTGATGAATTTATTTAAAATGCTGGACTTATAAGGAATTAATGGCCTTTTTGTGGAATTTATCGGGGATATAAACTTGGAAAAGTCGCGGGAATACTGGACGAGGCCTTCCGGCCTTCGTCCAGTATTCCCGCGACTTTTCCAAGTTTATACCCCGATTAATTTCACAAAAAGGCCATTCATTCCTATAGTTCAACAACATTTCTGGGAAATATTTCAACATATCACTCGTTTTCAAAGCATAATACATTGCACTATGTTAGTCTGTGTCAGACATATTTTCGACGACAAGTTCTACCGACTAGTAACAATGACTCTCATTGGAGTATGTTCCATAAACCGAGAGGGAAGTTCATCTGTTGTTAGATTTACCAATCGTTTACTATCAAGACATTTACTTATATTGCCTCCATCTACTGTCTGTTCCACATTTTGCTGCCGACTAACATTTGGCCATTAAACACATTAAATCTAAAAAATATTTAAAAGTAAGTATGTTTTCATCAATAACAAAAAAGTCACCCTCCCTAAAAAAAGTATTCGATGAAATTCCATCAAATATTTATTTTATTGCGAAAAAACGATTTTCCTACGAGAATTTAACATGGGGAGTCAATTTCCAAAACTTTTCAGGATCAAAAAACGAAAAATCTTGGAAATTGACTCCGAAACCTGGCGAGATAGCTTGAAAATGATGTAACTAAGAAAACAAGTTAGATTTTGAAAATAGGTCAACAAATAAAAAGCTTTGAATATTTAAAAAATATCTATTTTTAGCCCCCATGTTAAATTCCCATACGAAAATCGTTTTTTCGCAATAAAATGGTGGCTTTTTTGTCATTGATGAAAAAGTACTTACTTTTAAATATTTTTTAGATTTAATGTGTTTAATAGCCAAAAGTTCGTCGGCAGCAAAACGTGAAACAGACAGTAGTGCTAAGGGCAGATGCTGTCAAGTGCAGATATGCGTAGTAGTTTACTTCATACAGTGTGTTTAACCGCTGCTGGTATTGCTTCGAAGTTCAATTTTGTTATGGAGTAAATGCAATGGTACTTTCATGGCATGTGTTAATATATGATGTCCGGCAGAGCTCGCGACAGCCTCAACCAGTCCATGCTAATCAAGTGGGTCAGGTTGTCCCTTATTCCCTAGTGTTCGCTTTGTGTCGTTATCCGTACTTGTTTCATATTGGTGACATGTTACATGATCGCCACACAAAACATAATTACCCAGAAGGAAACACTCCGACAGTGAGAAACCACCACACTATTGTGGTGGTTTGTCACTGTCGGAGTGTTGCCTTCTTGGTCGTTTGATTTCCTGGCTGTTTATTTCCTGTATTTCACCGTCTGTGTGCGTCATGATAACAAGCTAAGAAGGCCGTGTGGGCGTTTCGACGCCATGCTGCATTTTTGTAGTAGCTGTAGTAGTACAGGTAGTCGTATGTCTTTATTTCCTCCAGTAGGAGAGTACAGAAAACATTTGCAACAACATATATACACTTATCCCGTCAACACAGGGCGTATGTGCCGTGAAACACGGTGCCGTGAAACATTTTTGATATCCAGTCAATATTATTTTTGCATTTTACAGCCATTTGTAGGTGTTGACGGGATAAATAGAATAGTAGGTTAGTGCCGTGAATGGGAAAAAATATCTGGCGCGGCACGGAAACGGGATGTGCTCGGCAGAGCCTCGCCCATCCCGTTTCCTGAGCCTTGCCATATATGTTTTCCCATTCACGGCACTAACCTACTATTCTCTATCTATTTGGCTTATTTCTGAACCAAAGTATATGTTGTGACCACTCATTTGAACCGTCTCGGCGAGACGGTTCAAATGAGTGGTAACAACATATACTTCTGATGAGAAATAAAGAAATTCTTGAGCGTTGCCGGATATCTTTTCCCATTCACGGCACTAACCTACTATTCTCTATATACAGTCATGTATGCATGTCGTGAACCTATAATACAGTTTGCACGATGTAGTTTTATATGTTATAGATGTGGATTTATTTACCAAATACCACGGGATAACCCGCAACCAAACCCGGGCGCCGTAGACAGACGCACGGTACGGCAACGGTAATCATCAGAAGGGAGACAACACATGACAAGTAGTGATCAGTTGAAATAATTATGATGACACATACGCAGAAGATATCCGTGTTTATGTGCCATGGCTATGGTCTATATAAATGAATGTCATACTAGTAATACAGTTTGCGGTAATGAGACATATATTGTTTGTTAGTGGAACGGTATTCAGCAGCGATGCCTGTAGATCACATTAGCGGTTGATAGACCGTTAAACACCAACAAACAAATTATTCATTTCGAAATCTAACGTGTTATCTTCTTTCTTCATTTCCAATCCGTTATTTAGCCCTAGCCTGGGGGCCGTTTCACTAAACTTCGTATGACTAAACTGTTCGTAAGCGCAACTTTTGGATCGTCTGGAAAAAAATTCAATTGATGGATATAAATTTAATATAAATCCAATAATTGTTTACAAGAAAACATTAATGTGAAACTTACAGACTATCATAATTGTGCACTTACGAAAGTAAATGCAATGGTAATTTCATGAATTGTGTTAATACATCATTGGGCTTAGCGGCAGTCAAATGCTCATGGATTTGCCACAGCAGAATAGAGGGTCATCAGAGCATGCATGTGTGAGAATGATACCTTCCCAATATATATGCCATTCATTTGAGGACTTGTCGGAAAGCTACACAATTTTGATCAATATTTCAAATCTTCCGAGAAGAAAGAACACATGACTTTTGTATATATTGCTTCCTTAGCCCGTCCTTGGTGAACAGAACTGTTGGAAAGCATACCATCTACATTTATTATATACCTACCCATGAAATACATAGTTATACGATTTAAATAAAAGTCATATGTTCTCATCGATGAAATAAACATCTTCAGGTGAAAATACGACTACTTCCGCAATCTATATTCATAACGCGCACCTGCAGTGCCGACTGCAAATAGGCTGCAAATACACATTCATTACTGTATACAGTCTAAAAAACTGCTAATTTCCATGGAGCGGTATATAATAAATATAATATTCATATTTTTACAACGAATATGACATATATGTTCATAGAGTGGTGTGGAATGTCCATATTTCACAAGTGCCTAACGGCACTCGTGAAATATGGACATTCCACACCATCTATGAACATATATGTCATATTCATTGCAAAAATATGAATATCCTCTATATATTCAACATTCCGTACAACAAAATATAGCATGGAACATTCATGCATAACACGGGATATAATCAGAAACAAATACAATATGACTTTATTTGAATAACGTTTAATGGAACAGCACTAACACAATGGCTCGTTATAATGACATAGACCACAAGGCGTGTCACATAATATACAATAAGGTTACTTTTAATTCAAGAAGCAAGTACAAACAAAGATGATATATCGTCTACTTCGGAACACAACAGGTACATGTATGAATAGTACGACGGGAAACAACTTACAGTAAGTATACCAAATCGGACTTTATCCCGTCAACACAGTGCGTATGTGCCGTGAAACATTTTTGATATCCTGTCAATACGACATAATCATTGCGTATGCATATGTGCGGTGACTGGGATTATTTTTTTGCATTTTAAAGCCATTTGTAGGTGTTGACGGGATAAATAGAATAGTAGGTTAGTGCCGTGAATGGGAAAACGTGAATGGCAGAGCCTCGCCAATCCCGTTTCCTGAGCCTTGCCAGATATGTTTTCCCATTCACGGCATTAACCTACTATTCTCTGTTCTCGCTTTGTAACGACAATAGATTGATGAAAGACACAGTCGTGCCGTGAAACACGATACCGTGACATTTGTTTGATATCCTGGCAATACGACCTCATCACTGCGTATGAATATGTGCGGTGGCTGGGTTTATATTTTTGCATTTTACAGCCATTTGTAGGTGTTGACGGAATAAATAGAATAGTAGGTTAGTGCCGTGAATGGGATAAATATCTGGCGCGGCACGGAAACGGGATATGCTCGGCAGAGCCTCGCCCATCCCGTTTAATGAGCCTTGCCAGATATTTTTTCCCATTCACGGCACTAACCTACTATTCTCTTTTTCACGCTTTGTAACGACAATAGATTGATGAAAGACACAGTCGTGGGTCACAATGAAATGTCATGTCCACCGGGGCCCTGGGTATCCGACACAGTGCCGTCCGTGGTACAGGGCGGGCATACAGCGCTGGCTCCACTAGTCAGGTCAATGGGTCACCGTCTCACCGTGCCACCCGCGCTATAACGTTCCACCGCGTTATACTGCCAAATTCGGAGCCATCATCTTGCAAAATTCTGCGGAAGAAAGACAACACCAGATGATAGTGGTTTGCAATTCGAACCCGCCGAGACATTTAATAGTCCTTTGATATGACGATGAGCATAATTTATCCCGTCAACACAGTGCGTATGTGCCGTGAAACACGGTGCCGTGAAACATTTTTGATATCCTGTCAATACGACCTAATCACTGCGTATGAATATGTGCGGTTGCTGGGGTTATTTATTTTGCATTTTAAAGCCATTTGTAGGTGTTGACGGGATAAATAGAATAGTAGGTTAGTGCCGTGAATGGGAAAAATATCTGGCGCGGCACGGAAACGGGATGTGCTCGGCAGAGCCTCGCCCATCCCGTTTCCTGAGCCTTGCCAGATATGTTTTCCCATTCACGGCACTAACCTACTATTCTCTATCTATTTTCCTTATTTCTGAACCAATGTATATGTTGTGACCACTCATTTGAACCGTCTCGGCGAGACGGTTCGGCAGACCCTGTGTTCGATTCCCACCTCTACCCGCTGCGAATGGCCGATTCGGCGTGTCCTTTGACTTAAAAAGTCGGTCACGACATGCAAGGTCGTCGAGCTAGTGCCGTAGTTAAATCAAAGCATTTACATTTACAATGAAAAACAAGTTTATCAAGTTTCAAGGCAATATCACGTATGGTTACTGAGATGTAACAAGCTTTAAAATGGTATTTTTATGAAACTGGAAGACGGAAACTGAAAACTTGATAGGCATGTTTATCATCAACTATGTTTTATTATACGACATACGATATGTCTTACAAATTTGCGTTAAAGTATCTTCTATCTCTGGAACCAAGTGCAATAAATATCATTATAAACGCAATCTAGCAGATGGTCTTATCAGAGCTTCAGTTAAGGTGCGTAATTTGACCAACATGGGGTGAAATTTTGTTTATTTCTTCATCAAAAATGGCAAGTAGGTACCATTGAGACGATTCTAAAGCACTCCCAATTTGCCATTCTTGATGGAGAAATAAGAAATGTACCACCAAATTACGCACCTTAACTGGAGCTCTGCTTATTCCTCGAATATCGAGGAATAGTGTATAGTGTGTGAAATGTACCCTGGTAGTTGACCTGCCCATCGCCGTCAATGTCCGCCTCCTTGATCATCTCGTTCACCTCCTCGTCCGTCAACTTCTCGCCTAGGTTCATCATCACGTGACGTAGCTCCGCCGAACTTATGAAGCCATTTCCGTCCTTGTCGAACACCTGAAACGTGACATACCCGAGTTTGAAAAACAACAAAATGTTAGGCCTACTTGAACACGATGCCAATGATACATTACCCTGCTTACGGAGTAAATAAGTACACAAATTTACGGAGCTACGCAGGGGACATGGATTTCTTTGTATTAATTCGTTCCCATGAAATAACAATTCGTTCCCTCAATATAACAATTATTTCCCTCAAATTAACAATTCGTTCCCACGATATAACAATTTGTTCCCTCAATATAACAAGTCGTTCCCTGGAATTAGCAATTCGTTCCCACGATATATAATTCGTTCCCTCGAATTAATTATTCTTTCCGGCCACGAAATAATAATTCGTTCCCTCAATTTAGCAATTCGTTCCCACGTTGGAACGAATTGTTATTGAGGGAACACATTTTTATTTCTTGGAAACGAATAAATAAAATGTAAGGCATGCAGAGCATGATGTTATTAGCCGATCAAATCAGGGTTCAATATATGTCCACATTTTAGTAGTTACGGAATCTCAGGGAAAAGTGAGAGAAGTGTTGATTTCCTCTCCAACCAAATTCTCCCAGTTATATTTGGTAAATTACTAAGGATTGCCATTTACTTGGCGGCCATTTTTAGTTTTCTGACAATGGAGTATATTAACTGCAATATTATTCCAGTTGAAAGAATTAACCTTTGAATATAGGTGAAGGCGCTTAGCATTACACAAATATGTAGCAAGTCAACCGAAATCTCATAAATACCCGATTTTTGGCGGCCATCTTGAAAATATGATAATAATATACTGAATATTAGTGTAGTTTACGTAAATTCTTTAATATATCCATCTGAAATGTTTTTGAACAACTTACACCAATTTCCAAGTTAAGGACCATGACCTACCTATTGGCTCATATATTGGCAATTTTCGACTTCCGTCAAGCATAAAGTTCAATGACCTTGAAATGACCTTGAACTTGGTTTAAAAAAATGGCACCCGGATTTTTTGGAAACCTTATACATTCAAGTTTATAAAAACACCGGGTGCCATCAATTAACACGAGGTGCCGGAAAGATGCCAGAATTTAGGAAAAACAAGCGTGTAAAACGGTGATTCATTTGGTGTGCAAGTACTGTATGTGAACTTCAATGTATATATTGCCAATGCATATATACTGTTTGTATAATCGAGACGCACCATGTGATTTTGTACCAACAAACAGGTGCGCAATTTCATGACATATGCTGAAAGTTGATGAAATTCTCAAAGCAAATGCGGAATATAATTCTGCATTTGCTTTGAAAATTTCGACAACCTTCGGTGTCATTCCAGGAAAATATCGTAAATTTTGTAATTTTTTTATGAAATTACGCCCATTTTTGTAAGTACAAAATCACATGGCGCATCTTAATTATTATTTTTACACTGGTGCTGCACTCCGCGCCGGTGGAAAATGTAAGACAATCCACTTGAAAAATACAATATGCGCCATTATAAAATGTTTCTAGATGAGTGTTAAAAAATCAATAAAATTACTACTCGTCTTGAAACAATTTTTTGCAATTAATGGCGCCTATTGTATCTTTCAAGTGGATTGTCTTGAAATATTTCCATCGGCACGGAGTGCAGCACCAGTGAAGTAAGTGGACTGTTTCTCTAACGGTGCATCACAAATATAGACAAGAAACGAGGCAATGCCACGAAGGCCAGGTTTTTTCCAAGCATAGACACCTGGATAACATAATTATACCCACCTTTTGTAGACTAGATGGCCGTGGCCTGCATGTCGTGCCTTGGGGCGAGGCATGACACTAAACAAGAGGGCCATGATGGCCCTAATTCGCTCACCTGACTCCATGAACACCAGAGGAGAATGTGACATTGAGTTCATGTGTTTTAAAAAAATGTGCTATTTTTAGATGGCGGTCATCTTGGATTAAGCGATGACTCTCATTTTACCAAATCTGAAAATGCTTCACCCAGGGATCTTAACTTCCTATGAAGTTTTACCAGCATCGGCCATGTGGTTCCTGAGAAAAAGACGTTAAAAATCTTGAATAAATGGACCTTTTGGTGGCCATCATGGATGACATAATCATCCGATTCCGACAAATATTGCACCAGAGCAATCGCCTCATCGATACCTTCAATTGTATATATGACATGAGCATATTCGGTCAAAAATAAAATTTGACCCCAATTTGACCCCACGGGCCACGCCCATTTTTGACCAAGGAGTCACCATTTTCACAACTTTGAAAGAGCATTGTAAATCGATCATTCCTACCAAGTTTCGTCAAAATCCGAATGAAATCTCTAATAAAGAACGACCTTTTGACATTTCGGCGGCCATCTTGGATGACATAACAATCCGATTTCGACAAAAAAATGTACCAGTGATCGCCTCATTGATACCTTTGATTTGATATATAACATGACCATATTCGGTCAAAAATAAAATTTGACCCCAATTTGACCCCACGGGCCACGCCCGTTTTTGACCCCGGGGTCACCATTTTCACAATGAAAGCATTGTACATCGATCATTCCTACCAAGTTTTGTCGAAATCCGAATAGCGGTTCTTGAGAAGAAGGTTTTTGAAGAATTTGTGCTATTTTTAGACGGCGGCCATCTTGCATTACGTAATGACGTCATTTTAACAATTTTGTAATCCCCCTACCTAAGGACCATGACCATGAGGTTTGGTGACTATAGGCCCAATGGTTACCGAGGAGAAGACGTTTGAAAATGTTCACGGACGACGACGGACACATTGCGGTAACAATAGCTCACATGAGCTTCGCTCAGGTGAGCTAAAAAATAGATATAGTAGATGGAAAAACTTTAACCAAAAAACTTTTACCGGACACACGGACGGACGTACGGACTATATCAATGCCGACTATATCAAATGCCGAATATATCACGCTTTCCGCAAGCGGGCGCGACAATGATGATAAACACCCATGTAAAGTATCAAGGTAATGGGTGAAGCAGTTGCAGAGATATAGTACACGAAAAAACTTTAACCAGACGTAAGTTAAAAAGTTAACGTTGAAAATGGCTAAGTAAATTACGTAGAAATAATAGGTGAAGGTAAAAAAATGGTCACATGTTGGATAGTTGTATGTGGTGGGGACCCCTTGATTATGAAGCTGTGAAAGTTTGGTGGTCCTAGGTAGTACAGTACCAAAGAAATGGACTTAAGCACGAAAACCTAACATTGTAATCGCGAAAAGTTAGCATTGAAAATTGAAGCATTGAAGTCGACTGCGCGGAAAAAAATGGGTCAAGTTCAAAACGAGGCAAAGCCACGAAGGCCAGGTTTTTTCCAAGCATAGACACTTGGATAACATAATTATACCTACATTTTGTAGACTAGATGGCCTTGGCCTGCATGTCGCGCCTTGGGGCGAGGCATGGACACTAAAAAATAGATATAGTAGATGGAAAACCTTTAACCAAAAAACTTTAACCGGACACACGGACGGACGTACGGACTATATCAATGCCGACTATATCAAATGCCGAATATATCACGCTTTCTGCAAGCGGGCGCGACAATGATGATAAACACCCATGTGAAGTATCAAGGTAATGGGTGAAGCAGTTGCAGAGATATAGTACACGAAAAAACTTTAACCAGACGTAAGTTAAAAAGTTAACGTTGAAAATGGCTAAGTAAATTACGTAGAAATAATAGGTGAAGGTAAAATAATGGTCACATGTTGGATAGTTGTATGTGGTGGGGACCCCTTGATTATGAAGCTGTGAAAGTTTGGTGGTCCTAGGTAGTACAGTACCAAAGAAATGGACTTAAGCACGAAAACTTAACATTGTAATCGCGAAAAGTTAGCATTGAAAATTGAAGCATTGAAGTCGACTGCGCGGAAAAAAATGGGTCAAGTTCAAAACGAGGCAAAACCACGAAGGCCAGGTTTTTTCCATGCATAGACACTTGGATAACATAATTATACCTACATTTTGGAGACTAGATGGCCTTGGCCTGCATGTCGCGCCTTGGGGCGAGGCATGGACACTAAAAAAATAGATATAGTAGATGGAAAACCTTTAACGAAAAAAAAACTTTAACCGGACACACGGACGTACGGACGAACGGACGGACATATGCCAAAATGCCGACGATATCGCGCTTTCCGCAAGCGGGTGCGACAATGATGATAAACACCCATGTGAGGTATCAAGGTAATGGATGAAGCAGTTGCAGAGGTATAGTACACAAAAAAAACTTTAAAAAAAAAATTCGAAGTAATTTGACCTTGACATTGGGCACAGGGGCCTCACGGTTGGGGGTTAGAATGAAAATATGGATGATGATAAACACCCATGTGAAGTTTCAAGGTAATGGGCGAAGCAGTTGCAGAGATATAGTATAACGAAAAACTTTTAACCAAAAAACTTTAACCAGACGTACGTTAAAAAGTTAACGTTGAAAATGACTAAGTCAATTACGTAGACATTACAGTACAGTACAGTGCCAAAGAAATGGACTTAAACACGAAAAATTAACATTGTAAACGCGAAAACTTAACATTGAAAATGGCTAAGTCGACTGCGCGGAAAAAATGGGTCAAGTTAAAAAAAAAGTAACATGTTGGATAGTGATATGTGGTGGGCACCCCTTGATTATGAAGCTGTGAAAGTTTGGTGGTCATAGGTGGTACAGTAACAAAGAAATGGACTCAAACTTAACATTGATTGTGGACGCCGCCCGCCCGCGCCCGCCCGCCCGCCCGTCCACCCGGCTTTCGCCAATCCAATAGCCTGGATTTTTTTTCAAAAAACCTGGCTAAAAAGTATATGTGGCCGTGGCTTGAGAAAAAGGCCTTATGGTGTTTGATAAATCTGGATATTAATCTGCTAGTACACTCCTGTATGTGAATGTGCAGGCTGCTCTGTGCCTAAACTGGTCATATTACCATTGAAAGGAAGTAATATCATGCTTACTATGAGTGTTTATACTTTATTATTACATGTTTTATGTGATAATCATGATAATGGAATAAATGATAAAGAATACATGTTTAGCTTCTATTAAAATGGTTTTGAATTGGGATATGTATATGATTTTAATTTCAAAAGGTGCCAGCAAATCTGATGAAGAAATTCCACACCCCTGGCCCAGGAATACCAATTCAGTGATTTCGGTCTTACCAAACTTATCCTTGTTCATGAGACAATTAATGGGAAGACAACCTTTCAATATAGTATATTTCTGTCGAACTGAACCAATAACCCGTTCCACATGTATTCTTAAGTGGGCAAGTTTACGCGTTGATTCCACGTCCAGAGGGGATAGCTGATCACGACCTTTCGTAATGCTGGAATCTTCACTTCTGCAGCTACCGAGCCAACACTGTCCTTGACATCAAATCCTCTGTCCGCCAACACTAAATCCCCAGGTAATAACTTGGACAGGAAGTCACTGTTCTCTGTCACAAACTTTTCACTCACACGACCACCCCATGCTTTCGATATGAAGGACAGACTACCCTGAGGAGTAATTCCAATTAGAAATTTCACAGTGTGGTGGTGTTTGTATGAAGACCAGGTTTCTGCTCTGGCTTTCAAACCACTTGGTTTCTCAATAAATACCTCAAAACAATCAATTATCACTGCACACCTGTGGCCGAAGTACTTCCTAAATTCCATTGGCATGGTTGTTCTCAATGTCTCGCGCTCTGGCCATCTTATGGGTTTCTTTAGCCGCTTGTACATACAGTCAATTGTCCGTGTAAAAAGTATAGATATTGTTGATTGAGTAGTGTCAAATTCATACGCAAGAAAGAGATTTGACAAATTTAGTCGCAATTTCACTAATGTCAATATCATTACCTTGAATTTGGGCATGACCAGACTGGATGGCAGGTGAGGCCAGAAAATTAAACAATATAGATAGAACTGTGAATAATGGTAATCTGTTAAATGTTTCACCTTCTCGTCACTACCCTTAAAATAACTTGCAGTGAATTTAGTTTCCAAATGGGCCACTTTTTCCTTCAGCTCCCCATTCTCTGTACGCAGTTCCTGCAGCTCCAGCGACATAGCCTCCATGAGTGGACCATCAACATCAGTCTGTGACTGAACGCCGTCTTCATCAATGCTGTCACCCATATCCATACCCATCTCAGTGTGATCAGGTCCAACAATAGTTGTGGATTCAGCTGGCTTCCTTCTCTTCTTTTCCTGCTGTCGATCATATCTTGACGTAGATGATGCTCGCTTTTGTCCGCCCAGATTAACTGATGGTGCCCAGTTTGGGTTAAGATGGTCATACAACTCTGCCTTCTTTCTTGAAACATATACATGATATATATTGAAAACAAATAAATACATGTGTACTTGTCGGATATTGTAACTGTGCACATTTAGTTACAATATAATAACTTATGTTTATTATTTCTTCTCGGAAGTATATGTTGCATACACCATCTGAACATTCTTGCTGAGACGGTTCAGATGAGTGGTCACAACATTTACATGCACTTTTGAGGAGAAATAAAAAAGGAAAGGTGTATTCTTATGAAATATCTCTGAAATATTAACAATTTATGACAAATTTTATACATATGACATGCGCCATGTGATTTTGCATGTACAAACATGTGCGCACTTTGATGAAAAATATTTACAAAATGTACAATATCTTTCATAAATAACATTGAATGGTGACAATATGGTGACATTCCGCATTTGCTCTGAGAATTTCATCAACTTTTGGCATGATTTACAGAAAATATCGCAAAATCTGTAAACATGTTTCATGAAATTCCACACAAATTGCAATTTTGTATTGTCTGAGGTCCATCAAAATACACCATCTCGCACGTCTTAAGCATGTTAAGTACAGTGACAGCACGGGTGTCAAACATTATAATTCAGTGGGTGGCCGCAGTGCTCCAGATAAGGAATTAGTAGTTGAGTATTGTTACTCCATCAGTTCTGAAGCAATTGGGTATTTCAAAATTTGAATTGGGTAAAATTAAATCACACTACTGTTTACACATCAACAGACAGCAATTATTGAATTGTTTGTTTCGAAATGAAAACATATCTTGGCATTTCATTAGAATTGTCTCCTTGGATGAGTTTTCATGGAAAAATAAGAAAAATATGCTATATTGTGATCTGTTTATTGTTTTCTGCAGCATGATAAAGGTACCACAATTGTTCTCATTGCTTTTTGATACTCACTACTTCTGATTTCAATTGGAATTTTGGCAATTTTAATTGGGTATTTACACAGGGGTCCGAAGTTGCGCGGGGAAAAGTGTACCGAGTCCGAATCGGTGGGCGTCTTAGTCGGTGGACGTCTTTTTTACAAGACGCCCACCGAATAAGACAACCACCGATTCGGACTCCGTACATTTTTCCCAGCACAACTTCGGGCCCCTGTGAGTATTTACGCTAATACGCAGCTTATCTGGAGCTCTGGGTGGGGTTCATACACAATATAATGATTACACCAGCTTACACTGTCTCACAAGCTGACAATGTAGAACTATCGGATTATTTATAACATCAAGGACTTACCATTGACAAAATGCGAATACACCCGAACATTTTGGATATTCTTGTGCCCAAATTCTTGTCCAATTCTAGCCAGCCATTCACGTCTCCGATCCGAACTCAGTTTCTCGCATTCCACACCTTTGATTTGTGATTACTGCAGGCAATCTATACTATTCCAGTGTCCTTTCGCGATCTTTACAATGACTACATCCGTATATAGAACATGACACAATCATTATGCGTCTAACTAACTGAATTTAGGTCAAACTTCGACGTGCTTTGTTTTGTGTATCGAGATATTGGAACTATTGCGCAATAACACGCGGCCTCCAACATGGCGGAGCTTCCGGTTTGTGACGTCAAAACTTTATGTATAGCCAAATTACAAACCGCAGAACTCTTTGTCGTTAAATCGTTTATTTATAGCCAAATTGCAAACCGCCGAACTCTTGTAGTTAAAACGTTTATTTATAGCCAAATTGTGTTATTTCGCTATATTTAAAGTTTTAAACAGAGATAATGGCCAAAAATGAAAAAATATTCGGTTGATGTAATTTGGAAGTGATACAACAAATTTCGCGTTTGTAGATTACCGAATATAGGAGAAAAGGGTGGTTACAAACGTTTTCACAAACCAATGGATAACCAATATATAGCCGATCTATAGATAGATCGGCTAATAAAAAAAAAGTATACGTCCTCTGCGGGGCTCCGTACCAATTGACCAGATCCTGAAAGAAAATAGTGTGTCTGGCCTAACACCATCTGGATTATGTGTAGTAAATTACGGACTAGTTTTGACTAGTTAAACCAACATTGAACAAGAAACGAGGCAAAGCCACGAAGGCCAGGTTTTTTCCAAGCATGGACACTTGGATAACATAATTATACCCACTTTTTGTAGACTAGATGGCATTGGCCTGCATGTCGCGTCTTGGGGCGAGGTATGGACACTAAAAAAATAGATATAGTAGATGGAAAAACTTTAACGAAAAAACTTTAACCGGACACACGGACGTATGGACGGACGGACGGACGTACGGACGTATGCCAAAATGCCGACGATATCGCGCTTTTCGCAAGCGGGTGCGACAATGATGATAAACACCCATGTGAAGTATCAAGGTAATGGGTGAAGCAGTTGCAGAGATATAGTACACGAAAAAACTTTAACAAATAAATTCAAACTAATTTGACCTTGACATTGCGCACAGGGGCCGTACGGTTGGGGGTTAGAATGAAAGTATGGACGATGATAAACACCCATGTGAAGTTGCAAGGTAATGGGCGAAGCAGTTGCAGAGATATAGTATAAGGAAAAAGTTTTAACCAAAAAATTTAACCAGACGTACGTTAAAAAGTTAAAGTTGAAAATGGCTAAGTCAATTACGTAGAAATAATAGGTGAAGGTAAAAAAATGGTCACATGTTGGATAGTTGTATGTGGTAGGCACACCTTGGTTATGAAGTTGTGAAAGTTTGGTGGTCCTAGGTGGTACAGTACCAAAGAAATGGACTTAAACACGAAAATTTAACATTGTAAACGCGAAAACTTAACATTGAAAATGGCTAAGTCGACTGCGCGGAAAAAATAGGTCAAGTTAAAAAAAAAAGTAACATGTTGGATAGTGATATGTGGTGGGCACCCCTTGATTATGAAGCTGTGAAAGTTTGGTGGTCCTAGGTGGTACAGTACCAAAGAAATGGACTTAAACACGAAAATTTAACATTGAAAACGCGAAAAGTTAGCATTGAAAATGGCTAAGTCGACTGCGCGGAAAAAAATGGGTCAAGTTAAAAAAAAAAGTAACATGTTGGGATAGTGATATGTGGTGGGCACCCCTTGATTATGAAGCTGTGAAAGTTTTGGTCCTAGGTGTACAGTAACAAAGAAATGGACTCAAACACGAAAACTTAACATTGATTGTGGACGCCGCCCGCCGCCCGCCCACCCGCCCGCCCGGCTTTCGCCAATCCAATAGCCTGGATTTTTTTCTCAAAAAACCTGGCTAAAAATCATAAGTACTCATGACTTGTGGGGCATCATTGCCGCTAGAATTGGCTGATTGTGTCAGTTTGACACCACGTTTCTTAGTTTCGCAACACATTCAGAAATTTTTCAAAGGACTTGCTCTCTCATATAGGTTAGTTAGCCATATTAGATACGCAATACAACGTGTACCAGTGACATGAACATCACTGGTACACGCTGTATTGCGTATCTAATGAATATCACTGGTACACGCTGTATTACGTATATAATGAATATCACTGGTACACGCTGTATTACGTATATAATGAATATCACTGGTACACGCTGTATTACGTATCTAATGAATATCACTGGTACACGCTGTATTACGTATCTAATGAATATCACTGGTACACGCTGTATTACGTATCTAATGAGTATCATGGTACACGCTGTATTGGTAATATAATGAATATCATGGTACACGCTGTATTACGTATCTAAGAATATCATGGTACATGCTGTATTGCGTATTCATGAGTATCACTGGTAACACGCTGTGTATTGCGTAATATAATGATCACTGGAACACGCTTGTATTACGTATCTAATGATATCACGGTACACGCCTGTATTACGAAAATGAATATCATGGTAACACGCTGAATTGCGAATCTCATGATATCAAATGGTACACGCTGTATTGCGTTATATAATGAATATCACTGGTACACGCTTGTTTTGCGTATCAAATGAAAATACCGGTAACACGCTGTATTACGTATCTAATGAGTATCACTGGTACAACGCTGTAATTGCGTATATAAATGAATATCCATGGTGGACACGCTGTATTGCGTATTAATGAATATCACTGTACACGCTGTATTGCGTATCTAATGAATATCACTGGTACACGCTTGTATTGCGTATAATAAATGATATCCACTGGTACACGCTGTATTACGTATCTAATGAATATCACTGGATACACGCTGTATTGCGTACTAATGAATATCACTGGTACACGCTGTATTTAACGTTATAATAATGAATATCACTGGTACCGCACGCTGATTAAGTTTATATAAAGAATATCACGGTAACCACGCTGTAATGCGTATCATGAGTATCATGGTACACGCTGTATTGCTTATCTAATGTATATATGGAATACGTATTACGTATAATGGAATATCACGGACACGCTTTTGTATTACGTATATAATGAATAATCACTGGTACACGCTGTATTACGTATATAATGAATATCACTGGTACACGAACAGTATTACGTATCTAATGAATATCACTGGTACACGCTGTAGTAAGTATTAATGAATATCACTGGTACACGCTGTATTGCGTACCTAATGAATATCACTGGAACTACGCTGTATTAAGTATTAATGAATATCACTGGTACACGCTGTATTAAGTATCTATGAATATCCACTGGTACACGCTGTATTAAGTTATATAATGAATATCACTGGTACACGCTGTATTACGTATATAATGAATATCACTGGTACACGCTGTATTACGTATTATGAATATCACTGGTCACGCTGTATTAACGCATAAAATAATGAATATCACTGGTACTCGCTGTATTGCGTATCAATGAATCACTGGTACACACGCTGTAATTACGTATCTAATGAATATCACTGGTAACACGCGTATTAAGTATAATGAATGTATATGAATATCACTGGTACACGCTGTATTAAGTATATAATGAATACACTGGTACTCGTAATAAGTATGCACGGTACACGCTCTAATGAGTATCACTGGTACACGCTGTATTACGTATCTAATGAATATCACTGGTACACGTTGTATTACGTATATAATGAATATCACTGGTACACGCTGTATACGTATCTAATGAATATCACTGGTACACGCTGTATTACGTATATAATGAATATCACTGGTACACGCTGTATTACGTATATAATGAATATCACTGGTACACGCTGTATTACGTATATAATGAATATCACTGGTACACGCTGTATTACGTATCTAATGAATATCACTGGTACACGCTGTATTGCGTATCTAATGAATATCACTGGTACACGCTGTATTAAGTATATAATGAATATCACTGGTACACGCTGTATTAAGTATATAATGAATATCACTGGTACACGCTGTATTGCATATATAATATGGCTAACTAACCTATATTAGAGAGCAAGTCCTTTGAAACATTTCCGCTTATCCAACTGGTCATATCGGGGTTTGTGTTCTGGTGGCCGTTTCACTAAACTTTGTACGACTAAAGTGCAAACTTATGACAGTCTGTCAATTTAACATTAACAATGTTTTCTTGTAAACAATTATTGGATTTACATGTATGCAGCATAGTAGTACGAAGTTTACTGAAACGGGCCCCTGGTGCACAAACAGGCGTGTTACATTAAATGCCTCCTTCAACTCCAGTTCGTTGTCCACGTGCTGCATCTTCCGTGACATCATCGTGAGGAACTCTGGGAAATCTATCGTGCCGTTTCCTGTCAAGCACGAGCGATATTAAATCTGTGTTCCGGTTGCCTGTTCCGCTCGCCTGTCTGTCGGGTCAGTGGGGCAGAAAACTGGGAACCAGGTTTCCACGAGTTGGATAATATAGCATAACGAGTTGTTCGTAAGTGTTTGTTCGTAAGTGCAAACTTATGATAGTCTGTACATTTCACATTAACAATGTTTGTAAACAATTATTGGATTTACAAGTATTGAGCATAGGCTGCATATGCAGCCTATGCTCAATAACCGTAAATCCATCAATTGAAATCCATCAATTGAAATTTCCAGACGATTCAAAATTTGCACTTACGAACAGTTTAGTCGTACGAAGTTTAGTGAAACGGGCCTCCGCTGTTGCTTACACCAAACTGCCAATCGTTACGCTTTTGCATAGTATGTTATAGTCGGTTTCACGAAAGCTGCCCAAATTTTACGGCTATATAAACAATTCAAAAACAATATTTTTTTCGATAATGTTAAATTAAAGGAACATTTAAGAATGAGCATTCTTTTTATTTCGTGAAATTTGGTCAAATATTGATTTTATTGCGAAAACAAAATTTCCCCATGTTAAATCCTCATAGACATCTTCACGGAGTGAAGATGTCTATGTGGATTTAACATGGGGAAATTGTTTAGAATTTCAGAAATACTGGACCGATTTTTCAAATTTAACTTTTGTTTTCTTAGTTAGATCATTTCCAAGCTATCTAGCTAGGTTTCGGAGTCAATTTCCCCAAAAAAATGTTTTTTGACTCCTCCCACAAGTCCTCTACCTCTTTTCCCCCCATGTTAAATTCCCATAGAGAAATCAATTTTTCGTAATAAAACCAATATTTGACCAAATTTCACGAAATAAAAAGAAGGCTCATTCTTAAATTTTCCTTTAATTTAATATTATCGAAAAAAATATTGTTTTTGAATTGTTTATATAGCCGTAAAATTTGGGCAGCTTTCGTGAAACAGACTATAGTATCTTAGATCATCGTAGGACTTACATATGTATACATAATACAGTGAAACCTTTCAAAACCGGACACCCGGACGACCCTATTTTGTTTCATAGAGATGAGTTTCACTGTACTTTATATCATTGTCGTGTATGTTCATGATTGTAAATGACAGGAACTGTTCATTGAGTGCTTAATTACAGTGAACATCTCTAAACCGGACACCCTGGGGACCTCACAGGGTGTCCCGTTGTTGAGAGGTTCCATTGTATCTAATGATACATAGAGGATATTCATATTTTTGCAACGAATATGGCATATATGTTCATCGAGTGATGTTAAATGTCCATATTTCACTCGTTCCGTGAAATGTCCATATTTCACACCACTCGATGAACATATATGTCATATTCGTTGCAAAAATATGAATATTCTATTTATTATATACCGCTGTGCATCAGATTGAAAAGTTTACACGTCAAACTTTATTTTCAGATTGATGGGAGAAATGCTCAGATAGCTCGTCGTTTGTATAGTTTACTGGCATAATATGTATAGGACGTCGTTGTCAAACCTGTCTGTTATGTATTGCACCAAATTTTATTTGGTTTACTGTCATATTATTTGTTGTATGTGTTAAACGCACGAAGTGGTGAAACTGTACGATGGCTAGTACATACAAAGATGGCGGAGATGGCAACTCAATGCACCATATAGTATACAGTAACAAGACAATAGTATAGGAATGAATGGCCTTTTTGTGGAATTTATCGGGGTATAAACTTGGAAAAGTAGCGGGAATACTGGACGAATACGGATTGGTACTCAAAGTAAATAATAAAGCAAACAATAAAGATTATTGTTTGTGTTAATTTGTGGCAAGAACCTATAGTCTTATCATGTCACATATTAAAAAGACAACATGCGTTAATACTTGTTTTAATGATTTATGTTTTTGTTTGAATTAAATAGTTCGCCATATTTAATGCATTTATTGACTTAAGTTAGTTATTTCAACCTATGTAAAGAGCCTGCCTGTGTGGATGAAGATGTAAGGCTGTTCATAATCAAAGTGTTTATTACATGTATCTGCGTCCATGGTAGCCATCATGTTTTATTTATGTATGTATTTATTTATTTATTTACAGCCTGGTTACCTGTTGTCGGTTGAGGACGACAAATGCTGTCCAATATGCAAACCAGCCGAAGGTGTGTATTGTTGGAATGAATGGCCTTTTTGTGGAATGTATCGGGGTATAAACTTGGAAAAGTATTCCCGCGACTTTTCCAAGTTTATATCCCCGATAAAGTCCACAAAAAGGCCATTCATTCCTTATAATTCCAGCATTTGAAATAAATTCATCAAGAAAATGTGTTTATTTTCCGTTTTCTTAAGAATTATTTTAACTGCGTCTCACGGTTACGGAAAGTAGTACGGTGTGGGAGTTTACAGGGATATAAATTTTGGACAGACTTGCTGGCCAATCAAATGTTAGGGAATTGTGTAAATATTTTTGTGCTGGAATTATTCACATATGTTATATTCATATATCACATCACTCTTTAATATGAAGCAATTATCATTGAAGCCAAGTGTATCTATATATGACCCAATACCTTAAACTGGCACAATAACTGGCAATGTCAAATTAATTACTATTGAGTCATAACAACATTTTATTTATAGAGAAATAAACAAAATACATATTTTTGTAATACGATTTTTGCAATACAATATATGAATCAATAGACTCCATGCAATGGGTTAAATATCTACTGTCTGTTTCACGAAAGCTGCCCAAATTGTACGGCCATATAAACAATTCAAAAACAATATTTGTTTCGATAATATTAAATTAAAGGAAAATTTAAGAATGAGCCTTCTTTTTATTTCGTTAAAATTTGTCAAATATTGGTTTTATTTAGAAAAAATGATTTGTCTATGGGAATTTAACATGGGGGAAAAATGTAGAGGAGTTGTGGGAGGAGTCAAAAAAAGAAAATTTTGGAAATTGACTCCGAAACCTAGCTAGATAGCTTGGAAATGATCTAACTAAGAAAACAAAAGTTAAATTTTAAAAATCGGTCCAGTATTTCTGAAATTCTAAAATATTTCCCCATGTTAAATCCCCATAGACATCTTCACTCCGTGAAGATGTCTATGGGGATTTAACATGGGGAAATTTTGTTTTCGCAATAAAATCAATATTTGACAAAATTTCACGAAATAAAAAGAAGGCTCATTCTTAAATTATCCTTTAATTTAATATTATCGAAAAAAATATGGTTTTTGAATTGTTTATATGGCCGTACAATGTGGGCAGCTTTCGTGAAACAGACAGTAGACTATTGTAGATACCGTCGGCGTCGACTTCGTGGATCATGTCATGCAACTCAGGAGTGGTCGGGTTCTGGCCCAGCGACCTCATGACGGTTCCCAGCTCTTCCGTGGTGATGGTACCGTCGCCGTCCTTGTCGAATAGACTGAACGCCTCCTTGAACTCTACAACCCGTCCCATAACGTGTAAAAATCGATACACAGCGTTATATATAAATACCTTTGCATCCTGAATAGTTTGAAAGCGCTATATATAGGGTGATCAAAGGAGACATGCGGCCTAGGGTATTAATATGCGTGTAAATCTCGTGCAAGAACGAAGTAGGTAGAACTAATGATTTATCATGATTATAACATTCGTATCAAGTTAAAAAGTAAAGTAATGATTCTAAATAACCTAATTTACGGCAGCGAATTCTTAACCCTTAGACCGCTACTCACAACAATTGTCTGCTGTTGCTATATCTTGCCTTATTTCTCAATAAAAACATGGTTTGACAGCGCCCCAGAATCATTTCCAATGAAAATGATTCTGAAGTGCTGTCAAGGCATGTTGTAAATTATTCTAAAGTGCTGTCAAAGCACGTTTTTGATGATAACAATGGAAAATATAAAATAAACAGCAAAATATTAAGATAGCGGTCGAAGGGTTAAACGGCAATGAAAACAGCCTTGTATTCCAAATAGTTAAACTGTTCACCAGACTGCCCCTGCGACTGATTGGTTTGCAATGTTTACCTTATAATTCCAGCACAAAAATATTTACACAATTCCCTAACATTTGATTGGCCAGTAGCAAGTCTCTGTCCAAAATTTATATCCCAGTAAACTCTCATGCCGAACTACTTTCCGCAACCGTGAGGCGCAGTTAAAATAATTCTTAAGAAAACGGAAAATAAACACAATTTCTTGATGAATTTATTTAAAATGCTGGAATTATAAGGAATGAATGTCATTTTTGTTGAATTTATCGGGGATATAAACTTGGAAAAGTCGCGGGAATACTGGACGAGGCCCTAAAAAATTACAAATTTCTAAAAAAAAATCAAAAAAAATAAAAAATCTTTTATTTTTTAATTTATTTTCGAAAATTGTAATTTTTTTATCGCTTCGTCCAGTATTCCCGCGATTTTTCCAAGTTTATACCCCGATAAATTCCACAAAAAGGCCATTCATTCCTATAGTAAATTACCTACAGCATGTCAAATGCTAGTCGAGTACACGTATCATTATTGACATTTCCCAATGGTTCGGAACGCATGCATACTATATTTTAACCCTTCAATTATTTAACAAAGCTTATATACGTATATAGTATATGCATTCTTGCCACATTCCCATTTACTGAAAGGAGAAGAATTCACATTAGCTTAGTGAGCTTGTTTTGTAATCCTTATTCATCGTTACTTGATATGTATTTTGATGCATGCTTGTACACTATTTGAAATAAATGTTGTTTAACCCTTTGAACCCGAAATCCCGCTATATCGGTTTATGCAAACAGTGCAGATCCAGATGAGCCGGCTCATCAGGATCTTCACTGTTTGAAAGTAATGTTCATATTTTTGAAAACAAAAACACCCCCTTTTCATAAATGGACTAGTCTGAAAATTATTTTGTGACTATTGGATTGGTTGCAAAATTAACATGTCAAAATCAATTCCAGTTACTTAGGGGTGAAAGGGTTAAACTAAAAAGGAAAGTAGCAGCTAATGGCTATGCTTGAAGTAAGTGGTTATATAAAATAAACTTTAAAGATGTCAAAAAAATAATATGAATTGTTGCGTACAATTATAAATAAGAAGCAGCACCGAATACGAGACATGCTGATTTTGTAAAAAAAACAACCAAGATGAGCGATATCTCATGAAAAATGTTTGCTGACGAATGTTTGTCAACTTCCGACGTCGCGTATGTACACTATCACAGTATCTGTAATTATCCCGTCCCCATAGTGCGTATGTATCGTCCTACTTACCCGCAATCTGCTCTTCTGTCATGTTCTCGGCCTGAAACGACAATGTTACCAGAGTCAGTGACCAATGTTTATCCCGTCAACATAGTGAGTATGTGCCGTTAAACACGTTGCCGTGAAACAATTTTGATATCCTGTCAATACGACCTAATCACTGCGTATGAATATGTGCGTTGACTTGGGTTATTTTTTGGCATTTTAAATCCATTTGTAGGTGTTGACGGGATAAATAGAATAGTAGATTAGTGCCGTGAATGTGGAAAATATCTGGCGCGGCACGGAAACGGGATATGCTCGGTAGAGCCTCGCCCATCCCGTTTTCCAAACCTTGCCAGATATGTTTTCCCATTCACGGCACTAACCTACTATTCTCAATACGTATATGGACTGCGCGTTGTGCTATGGCCATGATGTTTGTGGTATCGTAACGTGGGATCAGCTCTTGCATCCATGAAGTCTGATCAGGGCCTAGGCTATTCACAATCAGTCACTGAAATAGGCTTACTGCATCCGCAAACCACCAGATTATACCGTACTGGGCGGACGTGCAAGTGGAGCAATATCTTCAATTGTTGCCAATGTTACAAGGCGTTTTCTCATCCGGCTGCTTTTCAAACTGTTCGCATGATTCGCTATACATAAATAAAGTCAAAAGTGGATAAAATTTTCAGAGTGCATTCGGTAATCTGACAATTTTGTCAACTTCTTACGCCATTTACGGAAAATACTGTAAATTTTGTAAACGTATTTCATGAAATTTACGCAGATGTCCGAAAGTACAAAATGACATGGGGTGTGGGTTGTTAGATCATGGGGCCGTTTCACTAAGCTTCGTACGAATACAATGTTCGTAAGTGCAGATTCAGAATAGTCTGTAAATTTTAATTGAAGTATTTACATTTATTGAGCATAGGCTATGCAGCCTATGCTCAATATATGTAAATCCAATAATTTTGACATTGTTAATGTGAAATTTACAGACGATCATAATTTTGCACTTACGAACATTTTAGTCTTACAAAGTTTAATGAAACGGCCCCCATGTTCCCACAGATATGCGTTATATTCAAGTACGGGCTATCAGAAACTGTGATAAACGCATATTCAAGTACGGGCTATCAGAAACTGTGATAAGCAGGGGAGGTAATTTGGCTTGGCATAAATTGGTATTTTCACTGTACTGTTTAATAGTTTATTTACGTCTCCTCACGTCTGTATGCAATAATAAGTACCGGTAAGATAAAACTATTACAAATACATGTCATGCCATGCTGTCTAGAATTATAAGAGACGAAATATCCCAGTAAGGAACTATTGTGACATTTCTTTATTTTTTTATTGTGAAACATTAATACTATACCGAATTTAGTTCCCATTATAAACGCTGGTTTATTAATTGAAATAAAATAATTTTGCAACCATCGATTGAAAAACATTGTTGCAAACGCTAGTTATTGTTCAGTATTAAAAGCTTGTGTTTTACCAAACCCCATATTTACAGGCGTCTTATATGTGCAATTAGGTTCAGAAACACGATGAATGTATAACCCGCGATAAGACTGTCCGAATGCACATATTGGTATGGCGTTACATGCCACCAGTCCTGCAATTTCGTTGGCGATAAGTACTTGTAAGTGCAATAACCGCTCATTGAAAGTATGCATCATAGTATATAGAGACTAGTAGGTTAGTGCCGTGAATGGGAACAAATATCTGGCAAGGCTCAGGAAACGGGATGGGCGAGGCTCTACCGAGCACATCCCGTTTCCGTGCCGCGCCAGATATTTTTTCCCATTCACGGCACTAACCTACTATTCTATTTATCCCGTCAACACCTACAAATGGCTGTAAAATGCAAAAATAGTATTGACTGGATATCAAAAATGTTTCACGGCACCGTGTTTCACGGCACATACGCACTGTGTTGACGGGATAAAGCGGTTTATGCAAACAGTGCAGATCCAGATGAGCAGGCCCATAACGAGCTGTCTCATCAGGATCTGCACCTTTTGAAAGTAATGTTCATATCTTTGAGAAGAAATAATATGTCCTTTTCATAAATGGACTAGTCTGAAAATCATGTTGTGATGAATGGATTGGCTGCAAAATTAACAAATCAAATCCCATTCCAGTTTCTTAGTGGTGAAAGGGTTAACAAGTAAATATACGATTTACATTCTTTTTATTATGTCAGTCGATCTAATCCCAGGTGCAAACATTTGTCCAGCATTCGCTTTGCGATTTATCTGCACAAAAGATCGCCATCAAAAGCTATGAACTCCGCTTAATTAATACACACGGGAATTCTGGTTTACCTGAGGCAATATTGAACGGAACCTGTATTCATCACATTGAATAGAACGGAAATATGGGCCACATGTGAAGAAAATGCATATGTGGCTGTTCCTGAAGAAATGGGGCTTATGGATTTTTGCGACCAGTGCAGATCCAGATCAGCCTGTGCATCCGCACAATCTGATCAGGATCTGTACTGTTCGCCATTCCATCAATGAAACACCCGTCATGCTTCTAACAAGCAATATCGGTCGTTATCAGGCTACATGAGTGTGCTATTTGTTCAGGAGCTACACTTGGCACAGATCCCATAAGCCCAATTTTTCCACTCACAGCCACATATAAAAGCGCAAACGCAAACAGCTTAAATTCCACCTAGTGTGCGCATTATACGCACGGCTTATTACGGACAAACGATTGAACAGTCAGGCGTGTAACTGATTTCAATTATGTAATAGTTACTACCCTAATCGAGGTGTTTCATGGGCACATGTAGGTTGTTTAAACACATGGACACCTCGATTAGGGCAGTAACTGACTTACACATCTACTTACTGACTACCGTTGGCTAGTATTCAGTGGATATTTTGAATTTCCATTTGACATTAAAGGAACTGTCACTACAGTTATGACAGTCGATCAATAACATCAATTTACGCATGCTGCCAGTGAGATTATACACATTTCTGATTATTATTTGTGTTTGACGTCTAACGTATACGTATACGAAGCAAGCACTCAATATGCTGTATAATATGCATTGGAACATGCTTGCATAAATCATACTAATTCACAGAGAATACCAGGCTAGTGTAGTTTGAAATACCAGTTTATCAGGCAAGACTGGGCCGTTTCCGAGCCGAGCCTCATTATCGTGATATCGAAAGACATTAGACTAGATTTTATTTTGTCAGGTAACGTTTTATGCTAGCCAATAATCAAACTTAAAGCAGTTTTCGTTAAAAAGAACGCCGACTTGTTTACGTTACGTGTCTTATTAGTCTGACGTTGTTCGGTAACGTCATGTGACGTCGTTCGCAGGGTGTCCAACTTATATAGGTACAACTGTAACAATAAATGGCAGCGCTAAGCGAAGCTTATGCCCTCGGTGTCTGCCTTGACAATAAAAAAACACAAGTCCTCTGTGACCTTGACCTTGGGCGGTCGTACTGGCAGCCTTGATAATTAAATAAGGACTTTAACATTATTGCCTTAAACATTTGTCGTATTGCAAACAAGGTGAACATCGGTCCTCAGTGACCTTGACCTTGGGCGGTCGGATGTGGGTAGCATGCATAACAAAGCACGATCACATTGTGGCCAAATATTATAAAAATTGATGAAGCGGTTCATGAGTTTTTGAAAAATGAAAGGTGTTACTATGCATGTACGTACGTACGCAGTACATGGACTACCGCTATATCCCCTTCTTGCCTATGAACGAACTACAATCAATGCCATATAAATGAAACGCAATGGGGTCCCCGGGGTGTCCGGTTTACACGTGTATACATAGCCCACCACGTTTACGTTCAGCAGTTCTCTGTCAAAACATCGGCGAAGTGATAAGCACCCGGCCAAGTAGAATATATTTGTAATTGAAGGGCCTCCCATCGCCTGATGCAGTACGTACAACTGTACCTGCACGTGCAGCATATGCATGCGTATATCTATTATTGGGTGGTCAGTTATAAAAGTCATTTACGAGGGGTGTTCAACAATTAATTTCCCAATATTGATTTCAAACTAAAAAAAATGTTATGTTTCACAAAATGTGCTTCCTGGTACTGAAATAGCGAACGGTAGTGCGTTACCAACTTATCTCCCCTCTTCATCAGAGTCAATTGTAGTACATTGTATATAACAAAACACACAGTCCTTGTATATGGCATTTGGATTCAATAATGCGAAAATTAAAGGAATATTGAATATTTTCGACAACATCTGAAACATCATGTGAGACACTGTTTCTTTAAAATACGTTAGGACATCTCTTTTGTCATATATCATCAGCTGGGTCTCTGTAGAGTGCACATCTTAAGAATTTAATCCTTCATATGTTTAGCCACTGTATTTTCACATGCAGCTGCAGTAATAAACCAACTTAAGTGATTGAACTTAAGTGACTGATGCAGTTGTCATTCAACAATGAAACATGCCCTTTTTTGCGATAAAAAAACTATTCTCAGTCAAAATACAGAATATATCATAGTTGTATGCCAGTTCATGTGTACATGCATTTTATTATGCATAAATTTGACTTTCGTAGGTGGCGTAAAACATAATATGTCCTATTTTTGTATAATTAGGATCAAGTGAACAATGTTCTCGAGCCAAAAAAAGCGTTACAGCTATTTTATTGTATCTTGAATATGCACTGATCACAAGTTATCAATAAGCATAGCTTAAGTTCGACTCGTATGTTCTAAAAGGCCGGCACTAGTTTATGTTCAATATCATTATACACTAGTGAAATAAATGTGCAACTCAGACGTGTACAATAAAACACATTAGGTGATCAGTATATGTATGATGCTGTGCTCCTGTAATAAAGCAAATCTAACATTTGTGTTGATGTAATATTATATTTATTAACATAATTAAAGCTCCTTCAATGATTTATAAAGAAACTCAGCATAGCCTCTTATGGCATCAGTAAACTCGTTAATAAATATCAAAGTATCATCACGCAAGTAAGATTCTCTCTCTATATATATAACACTGTTTTTGAGACCTGATAAAATATGCCACTTCACGAGTGGGTGTAGGTTTATAACACTTTATGTCACCTACTGAACGCCCCTCAATGATATCCCTATTTTTGTCGTTAACACGTGTCTTTCCACGTGCTAAACTATACGTAAACAGAAATATAATGTATACTACGTGTGAGAGATTCACCAGGTAAGCTTTTATTTAAAGTATTTCAACAATGTTACATTATAGTTTAGACATTTCTGCCGTCCGTCTGTATATATATTTTTGTTTATACATCTGTCCACGGCATTGACACGATTTGTGATTACATATGTATGCGTCACTGGTACGGAGAAGGACCTTGCAGCATTTGTAAGGCGAATATGTGTACCTTTATCATCATTCACCATCCAAATTAGCGTTGTATGTTCCGCTGATCGCAAAACATCAACAACTGCTACACTGGTGACATGTAGTAAGGATAGGAAATGGTATTTATCGAATGGCGACAAACACATGCAATGATCAAACTGCGCGGATGCGCAGACCAATCCGGGCTACGCTATCCATCGTAAGACCGCTTTTCTAAGCCGGTGTTCCTTGTGTCAAGCTATCAATTCATATCAATTCACATAATGACCATAGACACATAACCTGTGCGGTTTGCCGTGACGCACGACTTTTCGTGCCCATGTTTGCATATAGATGCAAACTTTTCTTTTGTCTACAGAGGTGTTCAAGTTGCTTACCAACCTCTGACAAACAATAGAGTCGATGTGTAAGTTCGGGAAAACGTGATAGCGATATGTTTTGCCGAATACGACGTGAATAATAGGAGCATAGCAGTAGATAGCTGCGCCATACTTGCAAAATACGCATAGCAAACATCTACCATTGTGGGCGATCTTGTTATATAGACAATTCGACCGACACTATACCAGGCCCGTACACAGAGCGGGTGCTACGGGTGCGTACGCACCCACCTTAACCCGTTCAACACCACATGCCTGTATAGTGGTATTGGCAAAAAGTTTAGATCCAGATGAGCCGGCTCGTCACGAGCCGTCTCATCAGGATCTGCACTTTTTGCAAGTAATTTTCATAATTTTGAGAACAAAAACACCTCATGTTCGTAAATGGACTGGTCTGAAAATCATTTTGTGATGATTGGAATGGGTTGCAAAATTAACATATCAAAATCCATTCCAGTTATTTAGGGGTGAAATGCTTAATCTGCCGAGGTCTGTCCGTGAATGTGCAAAAAAATGATGTTTAGCCCTTCGCGTCGTCGATAACGCACCCCATAAATTAATTCCTGCGTACGGGCCTGTATACTCGGCAAGGAAAGAAACTCAAAATAAGTATAGTAGCAAGAGAAATAGGTGCCTTTTAAAGCCCATATACGGCTCAAGTTGCCGAATTTGGCCTCCTAATGGGTTTTCCGACACATACATCCAACAGGTTTCTATTTACACACACTTTGAAACTGTTTGCATTCATTTTGGTACAACAATGAGTTTGTAGTCGATGAAAATATCAATATTTGTTGATAAACAAACAGCAGGCGCGTGTTCAAAGTCCGATCGATTTTCACATAGACGCTCGGGTCAACTGCTCAACTCCCTGATTCGCGGCCGATGAATTCCGATAGCCGGAGTTTATCGACTCGCTTCCGAGCCGAAGCCGTTGGGTTACGGAAATTAACTTGTCAATATTTACATTTTGCACCGAGTGGTACACAAAACAAGTTTTTGTTGTCTTCACATTGCGATTAAGATGTAAATCTCAAGACTTGAGATGTATCTATTAGGCAGTATATGTTAGTTTGTGTACTCAATCAGTTGCCAAACATGTTTTTGTGTTTGAAAAAATCGGAAAATTGTAATACTGAGCCGTTCAGGGCCTTTAACATATAAATAATGCGCAACTATGCATGCTACTTGCCTGGTATTTGAGTTATATACTATGCAATATGTATACGAAAATAAACAAAAAACCAATAACACCGATGGAGGGTGTGCCCTCAAAAAATTTAACACAAACTTCTAAGTTATTTGACATTCAAAAGTGCCTGGTTTGAAAACTGAATAAAATACGAATGATAAATATGTACTTATGAAGTTGCAAGCCAATTAGACTTACGGTACGGAAAACAAGTATAGTAGGTAATCAAATATTTAAAGCAAATCCCCGACAGACAGACAGACAGACAGACAGTTACACAGTGTGGCGACTATATAGACGGGGTATATAAAGATTGTTGATCTGGTGTGGATGTTGTAACGATCAAATGATGCAACACATTTCCTATTGGTTTCCAGTTCCACACAAGAGAGAGAGAGAGAGAGAGAGAGAGAGAGAGAGAGAGAGAGTATTTGTCTGAAAAACAGTAGAACCTCTCTAAACCGGACATCCTATCGGTATAGAAAGGTTCCGCTGTTTTGTCAGAATGGTAGCATGCCATCGATAAATGGGGAGACATGCGATGATGGGGAAGGTGTGCTTGATCTAGTCGAGTAGTTGCATCATGCATCAGGGGTGTTTGTTTGTTTTGTTTATTGGGGTTTAAAGGCATATCAACGGCTAAGGTCATTTAAGGCCGGGTCAATGTGTTTAGCACTAAATCCCATATATTACCTGTTCAAGTACATGTACACATGGGGGGGGGGATCACAACATCAGAACTGAATATTTACAATAAAAAATAAATATATATTCAGCCCTGAAATCATAATAATCCTGATCTGATGCCAGATCCTCGTCACACCAGAATCAATTGCCACCTCCCAAAAGCAGTAGGATCAGTAATAGTCGTACTACTTTTATAATGGGCAATAACACAATTCAACTCCTGGGTACATGAGGGCCAAACCAGGCAAATCGTGATTCCTATAAGCATGATAAGGAGGAACCTCTACCGTTACTTTACGCCATCGCGTTCGCCAGACCAACCGCCCACAGTCGCAACCTGTAACTCTGACCCTCCCGCACCGTACGTACGGACGGTACGAGAGGTTCACAGAGTTACAGGCTGCAACTATGCACCGTGATGCACCGTATCTGGTAGGTCACGTGTGTACATGTTTATTTTGTAATTAACTTAACAGGTTAACGGATGATACTGAGAGATCATACAGACGTACTCACCATATTCGGGGATACTCCGCGGTTGCAATACACATCCACTTCCTGTGACATGCGAGTATAAAATACATACCTGTACACCCACGAGATAACATGCTTTAACACGCATGAGTGAATTTTTCGAAAGAAAAGAGAATATTTTCAAAATGTCAACGTTTTTCCTGTAATAAACGTATTCACCAGTGATTCGTCGTCTAGTGTCGACATAATTTACGCAATAATAATCGCAATTTCAATACTGACCATTAATTAATAAGGCATATTTTTCAATATAACGAGCCTAGAGTAGAAAGGTAGGAATATATTAAAGGCAAATATTGCGGTGGTTGACGCCGGCAATACAGTAAATACACGGGAATTTGCCGCATTGCGACTGCGTGATTCACTGGCTACAACTCAACGGGAGCCTAGTTTATGAAATAGAGAATAGTAGGTTAGTGCCGTGAATGGGAAAAAATATCTGGCAAGGCTCAGGAAACGGGATGGGCGAGGCTCTGCCGAGCACATCCCGTTTCCGTGCCGCGCCAGATATTTTTTCCCATTCACGGCACTAACCTACTATTCTATTTATCCTGTCAACACCTACAAATGGCTGTAAAATGCAAAACTAGTATTGACTGGATATCAAAAATGTTTCACGGCACCGTGTTTCACGACACATACGCACTGTGTTGACGGGATAAAAGGGTGCATTAACCCTTAGACCGCTACTCACAACAATTGTCGTCTGCTGTTGCTTTTATAGCTTGCATTATTTCTCAATAAAAACATGGTGTGACAGCACTTCAGAATCATTTCCAATGGAAATGATTCTTAAGTGCTGTCAAAGCATGTTGTAAATTATTCTAAATACACCGTAATTTACCGCATTGCGACTGTCGTGATTCACTGGCTACAACTCAACGGGAGCCTCGTTTATGAAAAGGGTGCATTAACCCTTAGACCGCTACTCACAACAATTGTCGTCTGCTGTTGCTTTTATAGCTTGCATTATTTCTCAATAAAAACATGGTGTGACAGCACTTCAGAATCATTTCCAATGGAAATGATTCTTAAGTGCTGTCAAAGCATGTTGTAAATTATTCTAAAGTGCTGTCAAAGCATGTTTTTGATGATGCAAATTGAAAATAAAAAATAAACAGCAGACGACAACAAAAATAAGATAGCGTCTAAGGGTTAACCATATAATACAGCCTGCCGTGTTTAAAGGTACATGCCCACTAAGTAGGTACAACATGTTCTTTATATCAGAGACATCATCCGAGACATGTTCTGGCACAATAAACATTCATTCACCATTACCCCACATATTGACTGGCATTATTAAACATTGTATATCAGACATAAAAGTCCACACTGATATCAGGGGCGATAACCGTGTTTTCTTAAAATGTTTACGGACATGACATTACTATTTATTCTCTGTATTAAGTTTTAATGTGCAATGATCATACTTTATAGTCTGTCGAAAATGTTATTTGTTCAGGTGACGCATTTAATCAGCATAAATAATTAAAACATATCATACCTCATTTGCATATGAAAATAGCCTGATACCACCGTGAGTTACTATATCCGTAAAATAAATATTACTCTAGTATGATTATACATGTATCTGTATAGCGGGCACTTATAATGTTTAGAACTGGTGACATAGTGACACAACTGTACACTTATTTAATTATATAAAGAACAGTTTGTGCCTATTGAGTGGGCATGCGCCTTTAAAACTTTCACCCCTAAATATCATACATAGACTGTTCTATTAGATTCACGGACTATTCCATTCTTCCAAAAAGGGGTGCCTATGCAACAGTTGTGTTGAAATTTCACTCTTGCAAATTAATTGCACGGGTTTTGCTGTGAGACAAAACCCGTACGTAATCAACTCCTTACAAATAATACACCGTGAAGAGAACAGTCGTAATTGCGCGCCTGTTTTCTTGCAAACCACGAGCTACCATGCAACATGTTTATATTTTATAACAGTCAAAATAAAGTTATTTGATAATTTGGAAAGGGTCTCGACTAATCTAGAATGTTAACACATTCCAAACATGCACTCAAATATATCTGGCTCATAGAAACAGCTGCGTAATATGGATTTCAAAAGGTTTACATGACGTCACATTTTACGTCACACAACGTAACGTCAAAACGCGAGAAAACACGTAATTCATGCGCACATCACATTGATAATCTCAAAAATAGACTAAATTGGCATATACCCGCCGTGGAAGTGTAAATAGGATATTCCATCGTACATGTTTGAATAGCGGAAATAAGACACTCGTGTCCGTCGGCGTCCGTGCAAGCAACTCGTTCGCTACGCTCACTCGTTGCTTACGCGGAAGCCGACGCACACTCGTGTATTATTTCCCGCTATTCAAAATGTACAATAGAATGTCCTCTATATGCCTTATTGCAGTGCATAAAATGGGCTTTCATTTTTAATAACAGTGTAATAAAAATAATAACAGCCTAGCTAGTGTAATAAATATCCAAATGTGCCGGCTACAGAAAACATGTTATGTAATCAATACAACTTCAAATTATGTGCTTATGCAATACATATAATCTACCATTTGTGTTGATTTAATCATAAATAATCTGAAATATTGAGCTGTGCAAAGATAATACTATTCCTCTGTGCACTGTTGTTTGTTTGTGTGTTGGGGTTTAACGGCATATCAACAGCTAAGGTCATTTAAGGCCGGGTAAATAGGTTTAGTACTAAATCCCATATACATTGTATTACCTGTACATAGGCGTAGGAGCGTTTCAATTATTGGGGGGGGGGGGGGCAAACTATTTTGCTACATGTACAATTATATATGTTCGGTATGTCTTTGCTTAATATGCTACAGTACACTGTCCTGTACTACATGTATGTATATATAGGAAAGATATACATGCTGTAGTGATGCAATTAAATATACCGCATGATTGTGTTAGTTTTATGTTATGCCCTTATAATAGCGTAACATGTAACCAGAAATACATAGTTACAATTTTAACATAACCCATTACACGTAATAAGATAAGGCGTGAAAATGGTCAGCTTACACTTACACTCCAAAAAATACATAGAATGTAAGCTTTTTTATTTTGTAAAATACCGATGATTTTATACACATTATCAGTTACATACATAAACTGATTGTAATTCCCTCTAACGATACATTATTGGATGAATAAACGTTTGCAGGCTGTGACATTGGTCAATGTATGACATACCGAGAGGGTACTTTGTAATGAATTGGTGCCCGAGTGAGATGTTTTGTGACAATGATACGTTATTCTATTTTGATTAGCGTTTGAGCAGCAATCCTGCTAGAAAAACCTGCCAAATGGATAGGTACAAAACCTTAAGGACCCATTCTATACCTGATCATCGTTTGATTCAAAGATAATTGCTTCGTAAATATGATAGAATATATGTGAATACTGCCTCGTTACTGTATCCTATACGGCACATGCAGTGGCCAAATCGGCCATCTGTGTGTGTTCCAGACATCAGCCAGTTTCACCTGTTCTGCCGTTTGACAAAGAACTCAAAATGTGAAGTAGAACATGGTGTCTACTCACCTACTATGCAAGTAAATGTGAACTTTACCTATGGTATCATGTACAATAATATAGACTGCGCATCATATTGAGAAGTTTACATTCATTTTTATATTGATGGGAAAATGCTCAGGTATATCGTCTTTTGTATAATTTGCTGGCATAATATGCATAGCTTGCCGTTGTCATTTGTGTGTATTATGTATTGCACCAATATGAATATAACATATGTGAATATTGTCTTGTTACTGTATACTATATGGAGCATTGAGTTGCCATCTCCGCCATCTTTGTATGTACAAGCCATCGTGAAGTTTCACCACTTTGTGCGTTTGACACATACAGCAAATAATATGACAGTAAACCAAATAAAATATAATGCAATACATAATAGACAGATGTGACAATGCCAAGCTATAAATATAATGCCTGTATAAAAGACGAGATATATCTGAGCATTTCTCTCATCAATCTCAAAATAAATTTTGATGCGTAAACTTTTCAATCTGATGCACAGCCTATTGTTAGTGTACACATTATACATAGGTAAAGCCATAGACACCAGGGACAAAACACTCGGGTAACTGCTTAAATATCACTGGATTTGATAGCTAATAACAGAGTACAGTAGGAGGTACATGTATATATGGTGTGTGTTTTGTGGTTATATATGGTATGTGTTGTGTGGTTGCCAGGTAAAAGTGATACACTGTGCGATTTTCTGTGTATCAGTGTATTTATAATGGTGGTTCATGTTTTTAAAAACACAGGCTCATACCTGTCCAGAAAACTGACATATTTTACATTTTGGTGTAATATAATTGATAGGAGTCTGTTCTCATGGCTTTTGTGATTAACTCATGTGATTAGCTACATTATACCATATGTTCTTCTTCACAGTTTGAGTTCTTTGTCAAACGGCAGAACAGGTGAAACTGGCTGATGGCTAGAACACACAAAGATGGCCGGCCGATTTGGCCATTCATTCCATGTGCCGTATAGGATACAGTAACAAGGCAGTATTCACATATGTGACGCACCAAGCGAAAACCTCCCTTATCGGAAAACGTGACGTAACGAGTTATAACGTTACAAAGATGGAGTAATTTCCGCGCGATTTTGACAAAGTAAACGTCACATTTAGCGTCATTGTCGCGTCTATGTATATTTTTTATTTATTTCCATAAATACGCCTACTTACTTTGTTCTTTTATTTTATTTCGAAGAAAGCGGGTACTACAGTAAATGTTTCTGACAATAAAAAAATACCTCACAATGTATGAAAATCAACCTGTGTTTAATAAATCGGCAACAAAGAACGTAGTTTCCTTCTTTTTTGCCTTTTTTTACCACTGGTCACGTTATCTCCCTTGGACAACTGCTCACGTCGTTCTCAAGACAATTCGTACATAAAACAACATGCAGGTGTGCCCATCTGGGCGGTAGGATAGAATTGTACTACGGCGACGGAAAACTTAAGGGTAATTAGAGAAAAGTTAAATAATCCCACATCTTTATTTAGTCTAATTCTCTGTGTATGATCGACCCTACCTCATAAAGGTGTATGTGTATTGCAATCATGCGGACATGACAACCCAGGTCTGGGAAAACACATTTAAATATCACATAGTTTATTGTCCCGTTTACATCGACAGTTGATTCAAAATTATACGAAACTGTAATTGCTAAACGTGTGTATAACTCCGTTGGATAAAACATGTCCTACATGCGTTTCTTTTATATGTTGGCTAGTCTCAGTATTGAATACATCCCAATGTAGACCGTGTATTGAGCATGCTGCCAGCCGCGAACGAAGGGCACACCGGTACCGAAACAATACAAGCAACGTACGCGTGTTTGGCATGTTTTCAACTTCTGACAAACAGATATTACTGCTGTGTTACACGCGACGACCCCTCTTTAAGAAATGTGATACATGTGCACGCAACGGCCGTCAACAACGATAATCATCTTTATTCATAATTGATCATTGAAAATTAGAATCATTGTGTTGACATAATTTAAGGTCGCATCTTGCAGATATTGGAAATAATTTCCTTTGAAAATCTTCATACAATCTAAAGCCTCATACATGTACAATGATTATCACAAGGACGGGGTTCGTTTATAGATATAATTATAGTACTTATAGGTTATTATGTTTTCTATATGTGGATATATGCACGAGCTACGTAGCATGCGATATTGTGCGACTTTAGTCGGAACGAGTGGCAATTATATCCACATACAAATCAAATAACATTTTTATAATATATGTAAATCACTCACAACTAAGATGCGCCTAAAAATATACAAACTATCAATGAAGTAAACCAATTACTGATGATTTAGAAGGAACTATTATACAATGTGAAAAGAGTAATTCTGGCACTGATCAATATGGTAAAATATTGACAGTCACAATTTACTTTCCATTGTGTTTCAATGTCAAACAAATGTACATATATAATAAACATATATGTTTTATTATCTGATAAAATATCAAGAATATTTGTATTCCTTTCATGTGCTGGACGTACGGACGCCGGTAACACTATATGCCCGCCTCACCATTCGGTGGCGGGGGCATAGCAATAAAAAACTATATATTCAACCCTGAAATCAGAATAATCCTGATCTGGTGCCAGGTCCTCGCCACACCAGAATCACTTGGCCCCCTCCAAAAAGCAGTAGGATCAGTACTACTTTTATACTTTTACTACTACTTTTATAATGGGCAATAAATCAATTCAACTCCCAGGTAACAAAAGAGCCAAAGATAAAAACGTACCTGAGACTTTGTTTGTGACATTGACCTTGGGGTAAGGGTTGAGTGCTGGGACATGGATTTGCTACAGCACGATGGAGGGCCATCTGAGGAATGCATGTATGAAATAGCAAAGGGCTCCATGAAAGGAAACAGAAGTTATAAGACATTTACCCCTAGGTTAAGTTTGTGGACGCCGACGACGCCGGGGGTATGCCATAAGCTCTTCCGCACTTCGTACTGGCGAGCTAAAAACAGGTCGTTGAAAATATTCATCCGAATCTCCACAAAAAGTAGTTCTTCGATCTGGTTCACACGAACGAAACTATAACACAGGCTGTAAACATCATATGTAAAAAGAAACAAATGTACATAACTCCAAAAGAGAAATCTCACATCTTTGACACGATATCTATGAATGTGTGAAGTTTTGTTTTTAAATATTCCATACGATATTCAACTTATGCTCTGGACAAGAAATTACAAAAAAAAAAAAAAGAAAAGAAAAAGAGCAATAACTAAAAAATAACGATGAAATTATCCAAATTAGCGATGCTAGAATAGTCATTGTTGCGTACGACACACCTTTGACTCAATATCTTGTATGCTGTGTGTGAAGTTTTATTAAAATATTGCACACGCTATTCAACTTAACCCTTACACCGCTATCTTAATTGTTTGTCGTCTGTTGTTTATTTTCCAGTTTTATCACCATGCTTTAACAGCACTTTAGAATAATTTACAACATCATGCAAAGTGTTGTCAAAACATGTTTTTACTGAGAAATAAGGCAATATATAAAAGTAACAGCAGACGACAATTGTTGTGCGTAGCGGTCTAAGGGTTAAGATGGTCTAGACAAGAAAATGTTTCCAGACGTGACTGCTTGACCACGTCAAATTCATAATATTTACGCTGTCCTTAAATTCATAATGGAAACGCCCATTCAACGTATTGTCTTTATATTCCAGTGCATTACATTAGCCCCACGTGACGTCGCATCCGTGTTCTATGAACAGATAATCCTTGATTATGTTATCTTGTATGCAAATAGTCTAAGGAATTACTTACTACAAATTTGGCTGCAACTAAGATTCAGGCGCGGATACAGAAATTTTTAAATGCCAGATCGCGCAGATGCGATTTCCTGACACCTAGACTACAAATTCACACTTTAAAATGTCCCCTTTTTATTTTTTGCCGGGAGCAGAGGGGGGGGGGGGGGGGGGGGGGGGGGGGGGGGGGGGGGGTGGGGGGGGGGGGGTCCTGGACCCCCTCCTGTATCCGCGCCTGAGATTTGTAAAAAGCATAGGCCTAAAAAAAATTCGAAAACAAACTATAGTTTCACTGAAATGTTTTTGTTGTTGTTGTTGTAGAGATCTACATGTCTGTAAAACCAGCACTTATTTTTCGTGGCACCAACATACTTCCAGTAAACGCTTGCTCTCTTATGTCAGTCTCTGCATGATAAAAAGAACTGTCGCACGAACTTAGGGTGAAATTATTCACAAACTCTAGCTTGACATTGTCTCATATATATATATGAACAGTATAAATGACGATACATACACACAATTTCGTGCAATTATTGGAGGGGCCAAAACATACTTTTTTTATCGTCTGCTGCTTATTTTCTATTTTCCATTGTTATCATCAAAAACATGGTTCGACAGCACTTTAGAATCATTTCCAATGGAAATGATTCTAAAGTGCTGTCAAACCATGTTTTTATTGAGAAATAAGGCAAGATATAAAAGCAACAGTAGACGACAATTGTTGTGTGAAGCAGTTAGGGTTAAGACCTTTTCAAGATACAGAATTTGGAGAGGATTCTAATAAGTTTTATAAGCTTTCAATCCAATCCAAACTATTACCTATGTGCATGTTTGTATATGAATGCAGTAAATATGTTTATACCAAGATACAGAATGTTTACAAACTGTGTTGATTAATGTGAGCCAGTCTCGTAACTGGAGTCTTCTCTTCATGAGCGGAGTTATTTATAGGTATTGTCTGAATGTATTCATCTGTTGTTGTTTTTTTGCAAACGTATTCATGTTCTGAATAATAGATTACACAATTTAGTCCAGCAAGAATTGTTGCTGTTATTTTGGGATATCGTACGGAGCCCAGCAGGGGACGTAGAATTCTGTTTGTTATTAATTCGTTCACACGAAATAACAATTCGTTCCCTCAATTTAACAATTCGTTCCCACGAAATAATTATTCGAATTGTCATTTCGTGGGAACGAATTAATAAAACAAATCCATGTCCACTGCGGGGCTCCGTAATATCGGGCCCTGTAGTATTTACTACAGTGAAACCTCTCTTAAGCCAAACAACCTTGCGACATCGATCTGATAAATTATGACCGATTTCACCGTCAAATATCGCTGATGTTTATCAGAGTTCATGACTGCAATGCACACAGATACGTGTTTCAGTGCTATTACATTGAAACACCTCGAAACCGGACACCCTGGGGACCTCCGAGGGTGTCCGGTTTAGATATGTTCCACTGTACTGGGGACCTCCGAGGGTGTCCGGTTTAGATACGTTCCATTGTACTGGGGACCTCCGAGGGTGTCCGGTTTAGATACGTTCCATTGTACTGGGGACCTCCGAGGGTGTCCGATTTAGATACGTTCCATTGTACTGGGGACCTCCGAGGGTGTCCGGTTTAGATGTTATTGTTCTGGGGACCGAGGGTGTCCGGTTTAGATATGTTCCACTGTAATGGGGACCTCCGAGGGTGTCCGGTTTAGATACGTTCCACTGTACTGGGAACCTCCGAGGGCGTCCGGTTTAGATATGTTCCACTGTACTGGGAACCTCCGAGGGTGTCCGGTTTAGATATGTTCCACTGTACTGGGAACCTCCGAGGGTGTCCGGTTTATATAGGTGTCCGGTTTAGATATGTTCCACTGTACTGGGAACCTCCGAGGGTGTCCGGTTTAGATATGTTCCACTGTACTGGGAACCTCCGAGGGTGTCCGGTTTAGATTGGTTCCACTGTATCAGAGTAGATACCGCGCATCCTCTCTCCCCAGTCAGTGAAAAACTCGGCATGCAGTGTTTGTAACAAGCAGTATGGATGCTTATGGTGAGGTAAGTCTAACCAGACATTATAGGAATGAATGGCCTTTTTGTGTAATTTATCGGGGTATAAACTTGGAAAAGTCGCGGGAATACTGGACGAAGGCCTGAAGGCCTGAAGGCCTCGTCCAGTATTCCCGCGACTTTTCCAAGTTTATATCCCCGATAAATTCAACAAAAAGGCCATTCATTCCTTATAATTCCAGTTTTTGAAATAAATTCATAAGAAGGCCTTCGTCCAGTATTCCCGCGACTTTTCCAAGTTTATACCCCGATAAATTCCACAAAAAGGCCATTCATTCCTTATAATTCCAGTTTTTGAAATAAATTCATCAAGAAAATGTGTTTATTTTCCGTTTTCTTAAGAATTATTTTAACTGCGCCCGACGGTTACGGAAAGTAGTTCGGCATGGGAGTTTACTGGGATATAAATTTTGGACAGAGACTTGCTACGGACCAATCAAATGTTAGGGAATTGTGTAAATATTTGTGTGCTGGAATTATTATGTTTGTAAAACATGGATATGCCTCGTGGCATACCGGGAGCCGTTTCATTAAACTTCATACGACTAAAATGTTCGTAAGTGCAACTTTTGGATCATCTGGGAATTTCAATTGATGGCTGCAGCCTATGCTCAATAAATGTAAATCCAATAATTGTTTACAAGAAAACATTGGTAATGTGAAATTTACAGACATCATAATTTTGCACTTACGAACATTTTATTCGTGGACTCTAACTGGAGAAACTCTTACAAACTTTTTTCAACTTTTCGACGTAAATGTACACGGAGGGTCTACGGAACCTCAAGAGCAACACAATATGCCCCCCTTGCTATCGCATAGGCGACATCATTAAAACTGCCATAGTGTTACCTATAATCCCTGTGGTCCGGTCACAGCCACAAGCTATGCCTGTTTGTACCTAAGAAAATGTACAATATTTTCTGTAAAGATGTCTAAAGTTAATGAAATGTTCAGAGCCAATGTGGAATTCCGCATTTCTATGAAAATATTGTAAACATTCAACGTCATTTACCTACAGTTTCTGTAAATGTTTTTTTTATGAAGAATCACTAAAGGCCCGTACATAGGAATTAATTTAGGGGCGTGGTTATCGACGCTGGGAAGGGCTAAACAGTTTTTTTGCACATCCACGGACAGACCTCGGCAGATTAACCCTTTAACCTCTAATTATAAGTACATTTAACTGGATTGCCAATCCAATCATCACAAACTGATTTTCAGACCAGTCCATTTATGAACATGGGGTACTTTTGTTAAAAAAAATTATGAAAATTACTTGCAAAAAGTGCAGATCCTGATGAGACGGCTCGTCACGAGCCGGCTCATCTGGATCTACACATTTTGCCAATACCACTATACAGGCCTGTGGTGTTGAACGGGTTACAGGGGGTCCGCACACACCCGTCGCACCCCCTCTGCGTACGGGCCTGCACTACATCTTCTTAGGTAAAAACTCACACGATTTGTCTCATTTGTTCAAATATTAGAGCCACAAATATATGTGTAGTTCTTTGTTTTGTAGATTTTCATATGCAAATGAGGCACGATACAATTATTTATAATAAATAAAGGCGTCATCTGAAAAAAATAATATTATAAAGTACGATCATTGCACATCAAAACTAAATACAGAGAATAAATAGTAATGTCCGTTATCATTTTAAGAAAACACGGTTCTCGCCCCTTTGAACCCGAAAGCCCGCAAAAGCGGGGTTTGCAAAAAGTGCAGATCCAGATGAGCCGGCTTTTTGCAGGCTTTGCAAACAGTGCAGATCCAGATGAGCGGGCTCGAGCCGTCTCATCAGGATCTGCACTTATTGCAAGTAATGTTCATATTTTTTAGAACAAAAGCACCCCCTTTTCATAAATGTACAGGTCTGAAAATAATTTTGTGACAATTGGATTGGTTGCAAAATTAACATATCAAAATCCATTCCAGTTACTTAGAGGTGAAAGGGTTAAATTTGTATGACCCAAATCTGTCTAGGTCTGTTTCTGAGTTTCTGAAGAAGTAAGATGTGATCAGCATTAAAAGACTTATTGAAACGTGACTAGAGAAATGATGCTAGAAGCATTTAGAAAATTCCGAAGCTGACAATCATTTCTTTGTAAGTTCATTAAAATCAGACATGCGGTTATGTCGTTTGTTTGACCTGTTACTTTTGCCTACATTTATTTAATGCACATGAAGGATAATGCAACCAATTCTATATAATTCCAGCACAAAAATATTTACACAATTCCCTAACATTTGATTGGCCCGTAGCAAGTCTCTGTCCAAAATTTATATCCCAGTAAACTCCCACGCCGAACTACTTTCTACAGGTGCACTGCCAATGATGTAAACAAATGGCTGCCGTCTGTCAAAATAAACACATTTTCTGGATGTATTTATTTCAAATGCTGGAATTATAAGGAATGAATGGCCTTTTTGTGGAATTTATCGGAGATATAAACTTGGAAAAGTCGCGGGAATACTGGACGAGGCCTTCCGGCCTTCGTCCAGTATTCCCGCGACTTTTCCAAGTTTATACCCCAATAAATTCCACAAAAAGGTCATTCATTCCTATAATAGATCATCATTGGCAGGTAGTGTATACACCGACTAAGACGTTTATGATCACTCGCCTCAAGTTGGTACTAAAAGTACAGAATTGTCTACATGACATGCCTTTAGGTCATTATGACGTCTCACAAAAATATTTCCAGCAGAGTAAAAAATCCAGTCATTCTTGCAAGCAACACACCTTTAGGTAATGAAATTCTTCCTAGCTGAACAAGAAAGACATATCGATGGTCTAGTAACATATTAAGGTTGTAAGTGCTATGCTTTAGCATAGCAGTTACTAAAGCATAGCAGTTACGACCTTATGTTACTAGACCATCGATATGTACCCAAGTTAACAATGTCATGTACAAGTGCAAAACATAACAACACCCACTAACCCAAAATAATGTACTACATAAAAGTTCATAGTGTCATGTTGCCATGGATGCAGAACATCACGAGAAATGCACCATCATACACAAACCAATTCAAGACAAGATAGGCAGAGTGAGGACCGTGACCTTGATCATGGGGGGCGGGGGGCACATAAATGGACTACAGATTGGAAGTACGGATGATGACGCAAATAAGCATATCAAATTTCATGTCAGTCTGATTTATGGTTCAAGAGATATACGGTACATTAACGGAAATGGTGCAACATTTTTAAATCAAATTTCTCAGTCATTTGACCTCCATCTTGGATGAAACTAGAAAAATGTGTTCATAGAACATGGATGCCCTACCTACCGCTTTGATAGTAAACAAGCTCAAACAAAAATTTAACCAAGGGAAATAAGTATGTAAATATTGCATATAATTTTATTGGTAAAACATGTACATGTATACAAAATATCCTCTATTTTCTTATGCTGTGCCACAGGTGGAAGACTCGGACCTATGACACCAAAAATATGCCTATTAAAAAAATCCCATTACCCCACCCACTTGGTCTCGTACGAGACCAAGTGGGTGGGGTAATGGGATTTTTTTAATAGGCATTTTTTTGGTATCATAGGTCCGAGTCTTCCACCTGTGTGCTGTGCCATCAATTCACTGCTGTCGTCATAAGTATAAGGCTAATTTCTGAAGATCACAGTTGACGTCACATATGTCTTTCATGTTTTCTTCTGCTTCGTTAAATCACGTTTTGAAGTCACAAATGCTGCTTTGATTGCAGGCCATAGGAGGGAAACGCTCTTCTTGTACCAGCTTCTGTAAATACACATACAGTATACAGTTATTTCATGGTGATTCGGAGAACAGTCAAAACTATTGCCCCGAGATACTGTGGACGATCTGAGCCACTATTGCCCTGAGGCCGAATAGGGCAATAGTGCACAGCACTGAGGGGCAATATGTTTTGACTGTTCCTAGAATCACCATGAAAATAACTGTTTTATTACTCAACCTGTAAACAGTGTACATGTATGTGACACAATGATGGACGTACATTTCGTTGACTCACCGATCTACGTTGAATTGTATGACATAATCTTCGACAAATATCATGACGTCATGATGTTTTGGGGGGTGGGGGTGGGAATAGTTTTGACTATTACATAGGAACGCGGAACTATTGACCAGGCAAGCGTAACTACTGACCAGGCATGTAAAAACCCAGGGAACTAGTCAAATCTATGGACTACTATAGGAATAAATGGCCTTTTTGTGGAATTTATCGGGGTATAAACTTGAAAAAGTCACGGGAATACTGGACGAAGGCCAGAAGGCCTCGTCCAGTATTCTCGCGACTTTTCCAAGTTTATATCCCCGATAAATTCCACAAAAAGGCCATTTATTCCTTATAACTCCAGCATTTGAAATAAATTCATCAAGAAAATGTGTTTATTTTGACAGACGGCAGCCATTTGTTTACATTGACAGCACTGCACCTGTAGAAAGTAGTTTGGCGTGGGAGTTTACTGGGATATAAATTTTGGACAGACACATGCTACGGGCCAATCAAATGTTAAGGAATTGTGTACATATTTTTGTGCTGGAATTATCAACTTGTATAGGGAGTTGGGTAATAATATATACTGTTGGAGAGTCAACCTCTGCTATATATGTACTTTACTCAAGAAACTTTCACAAATTGGTCACAGGCTGAGAAAATGCAGGGATTCCGCTGGCGATTGCCGATAAAAATAAACAATTGGCGATAAGAAATTACAATTTTCGGAGAAAAAAAATAAAAAAACTTTTTTTTTTCCCCGAAAATTGTAATTTTTTATCGCCAATTGTTTTAGAAATTACAATTTTCGGAGAAAAAAAATAATTTTTTTTTTTTTTTTCCCGCCGAAAATTGTAATTTTTTATCGCAAATTGTTTTATTTTTTTTGAAGTGGCGATTTTTTTGTTTTCCCCAGCGAAATCCATGAAATGGAAACAACAATGAAGCAAATACAGAGCTGGATCATTCTGATCACTTCCATGGTTTCATCAGTATTAAATTAGTTTTGCTGATGGCAATGACAGAATGGCAGACAGTATAGCTTGTGCAGTTGACCAAAATCTTTAACGTTGGAAACTGACACACAGTACGAAACTTAAATGCAACAGAAATAGATTGAGATCACCTGAAGGGCACAAGTTTGACAGTGGTCCGTGATACACATCACTGGCTTGTGGTAGTATGCAAATATTATATAGGTATAAGGTTAAATAGTATTTCAGATTGAAAACTAACAAAAAAACCCTGAAAATAATCAGAGCTCCAGTTAAGATGCGTAATTTGATCAACTTTGAGGGGAATTTTGTTATTTCTTCACCAAAAATGGCAAGTTAGGAGTGCTTTAGAATCGTCTCATTGAGACGATTCTTAAGAACTCCCAACTTGCTATTTTGGGTGAAGAAGTAACAAAAATACCTAGAATATTTGGTCAAATTACGCATCTTAATTGGAGCTCTGAATAATGTATTTGAAAGATTGTGATCCTCACAAGTGGCTCATCATAATACACAAGTATTCGTATCGAAGATAGGTTTATGAAAAATCTTAAAACAAAGATAACGGGTAAATTGGGCAAAGTGTGATCAATGTTATGTGAAGGTCACATGTTAAACAAGAACTGGCATCGTTAAACGAAGCTAATCCCCTCGCTGGCAGCCTTAATAAAAAGAAAAGCAATTCCTCAGTGACCTTGGGCGGTCGGACGTGGGTCGTATGCAAAACAAAGCAGCATCCCTAGACACATATTGTGGCCAAATGTTATGAAAATCACTGAAGCGGTTCATGAGTTATTAAAAAACTATTTTTTTAAACATTTTTGCCTTACAAACAAGGTGAACACAAGTCCTCAGTGACCTTGACCTTGGGCGGTCGGACGTAGGTCGTATGCGAAACAAAGCAGCATCCCTAGACACACATTGTGGCCAAATTTTATCAAAACCAATGAAGCGGTTGATGAGTTATTGAAAAATGAAAGGTGTTACTAACGTACTTTCGTATGCACATGATACATGGACTAACGCTATATTCCCTCTTGCCTATCAGCGACGGGATAACAATGGTTTGTGATGCACATGTTGATCACGATATTGTGCAAGTACGCTGGTTGTTGGCCTGATACTATTGAAGATCGAAGGTGGACCAAAAACTAAGTAAGTAAAATAACTGGAGTAAATGTGGAAAGGTTAGGTCAATGTCACGTGTTAGACAGTGGTTGGCAATTCACACCATGTCGAGCCCGCCGAGGCATTTGATGGTATTTTTAAAAACTTTAACTTAGATTTCGGACGGACGCACGGACACCCAGACGTCATTGTGATCACTATGTCACGCTTTCTGCAAGCGGCTCGACAAAAACTTTAATGGATTTGAAATGCCGGGGCAATGACATAAGTTCTTCTTACTTTTTAAATACTCCAGCTAAAATGTGGAACAAAAACACTTACATGTTAAACTGTGTGTGCATTTTATAATTGGTATCCAGGAACTTCTTATAAAACTCCGACATCTCTTCAGCAGATAATCTCTGTTCTGCACTCACACTATTGCTGTCCACAGTATGTCCTTTCTGGGCCAGTCGTTCTTTGATGAATGCCTCTTTCTGCTGCAAAATAAACAATGGCATCATTATCACTGAGCTACTCCCCTTGCTGGCAGCCTTGATAATAAAAAACAAAAACAAAATTCAACATTTTTGCCTTACAAACAAGTTGAACATAAGTGACCTTGACCTTGGGCGGTCGGATGTCGGTCGTATGAAAGGAAAAGCACCATCCCTAGACACACATTGTGGCCACATATTATCAAAATCGGAGAAGTGGTTCATTTTAAGAAAACATGGTTCTCGCCCCTGATATCAGTGTGGAAATTTATGTCTCATATAAAATGTGTAATAATGTCAATCAATACGCAGGGTAATGGTGAATGAATGTTTGTTTTTCCAGAAAATGTCTCAGATGATGTCCCTGATATAAAGAATATTTTGTGCCTACTGCGTGGGCATGTACCTTTAAGGCACTTGACATTCTGCAGCCGAGTGGTTCAATGTATTTATTTCAAATGCTGGAATTATAAGGAATAAATGGCCTTTTTGTGGAATTTATCGGAGATATAAACTTGGAAAAGTCGCAGGAATACTGGACGAGGCCTTCCGGCCTTCGTCCAGTATTCCCGCGACTTTTCCAAGTTTATAGCCCGATAAATTCCACAAAAAGGTCATTCATTCCTATAATAGCTCATCATTGGCAGGTAGTGTACACACCGACTAAGACGTTTATGATCACTCGCCTCAAGTTGGTACTAAAAGTACAGAATTGTCTACATGACATGCCTTTAGGTCATTATGACGTCTCACAAAAATATTTCCAGAAAAATCCAGTCATTCTTGCAAGCAACACACCTTGTGTAATGAAATTCTTCCTAGCTGTACAAGACATATCGATGGTCTAGTAACATAAGGTCGTAAGTGCTATGCTTTAGCATAGCAGTTACGACCTTATGTTACTAGACCATCGATATGTACCCAAGTTAACAATGTCACGTTATTTTGCAGCAGAAAGAGGCATTCATCAAAGAACGACTGGCCCACCACTGCATGTTATCAGGACTTGGAAAAGTAGAATTTAAGGCAGCAACAGCATATATGTAGCTGCCTTGTATTTTCTGCATACTTTTGAAGATACGCGCAACACAAGTTGAATATCCCAACTTTTCACTAAGTCAAGGGCCATAACTCCATGAATATAGGATGAATCCGCATCTAAAACCCCAGGTGCGCAACTTCACACGATGACAAGTATTCCTGTAAAGTTTCACGACTCTAACTGAAATACATTTGGAGATACGCGCGTCACAAGTTGAAAATCCCCACTTTTCACTAAGTCACGGGCCATACCTCCGTAAATACAGGATGAATCCGCATCTAAAACCCCAGGTGCGCAACTTCACATGATGACCAGTATTCCTATAAAGTTTCGCGACTCTAACTGAAATACTTTTGGAGATACGCGCAACACAAGTTGAAAATCCCCACTTTCACTAAGTCAAGGGCCATAACTCCGTGAATACTGGATGAATCCATATCTAAAACCCCAGGTGCGCAACTTCACACGATGACAAGTATTCCTGTAAAGTTGCGCGACTCTAACTGAAATATTTTTGGAGATACGCGTGACACAAGTTGAAAATACCCACTTTTCACTAAGTCAAGGGCCATAACTCTGTAAATACTGGATGAATCCACATCTAAACCCCCAGGTGCGCAACTTCACACGATGACCAGTATTTCTGTAAAGTTTCACGACTCTAATTGAAATACATTTGGAGATACGCGCGACACAAGTTGAAAACCCCACTTTTCACTAAGTCAAGGGCCATAACTCCATGAATACTGGATGAATCCGCATCTGAAACCCCAGGTGCGCAACTTCACACGATGACCAATATTCCTGTAAAGTTTCACGACTCTAACTGAAATACATTTGGAGATACGCGCGACACAAGTTAAAAATCCCCAATTTTCGCTAAGTCAAGGGCCATAACTCCGTAAATACAGGATGAATCCGCATCTAAAACCCCAGGTGCGCAACTTCACACGCTGACCAGTATTCCTGTAAAGTTTCGCGAATCTAACTGAAATACTTTTGGAGATACGCGCGACACAAGTTTAAAATCCCCACTTTTCACTAAGTCAAGGGCCATAAATCTGTGAATACTTGATGAATCCGCATCTAAAACCCCAGGTGCGCAACTTCACACGATGACCAGTATTCCTGTAAAGTTTCACGACTCTAATTGAAATACATTTGGAGATACGCGCGACACAAGTTGAAAACCCCACTTTTCACTAAGTCAAGGGCCATAACTCCGTGAATACTGGATGAATCCGCATCTAAAACACCAGGTGCGTAACTTCACACGATGACCAGTATTCCTGTAAAGTTTCACGACTCTAACTGAAATACATTTGGAGATACGCGCGACACAAGTTGAAAATCCCCAATTTTCGCTAAGTCAAGGGCCATAACTCCGTAAATACAGGATGAATCCGCATCTAAAACCCCAGGTGCGCAACTTCACATGATGACAAGTATTCCTGTAAAGTTTCACGACTGTAACTCAAAAGCTTTTGGAGATATGCACGACACAAATTTTGTGACGGACAGATAAGACAGACGGACAGACAACCAAGCCAAAACCAATATGTCTCCCCATTCATGGGGGAGACAGAATTCTAGAAAGGTTTAACACAATGTTTTGTTTATTAGTCACAATAAATATTTGGATGCTAATTTGAATTGAAATGAATTTGAAAAACTTTAACGTACAACTTATCATTTGACCTTGACCTTGGGCTCCTGGGCAGCATGGGTAGGGTATACAATGATAATATTATGGATGATGATCAATGTGTATATGAAGTTTCAAGTTGATATCGCAAGCGGTCACAGAGATATAGCAATTTGAAAAACTTTAATGTAAAACTTTAACAAAAAGTTTAAGTCGTTTGACCTTGACCTTGGGCTCCTGGGCAGCATGGGTAGGGTATACAATGAAAATATGGATGGTGATCAATGTGTATATGAAAGCAATTTGAAAAACTTTAAAGTAAAACTCGGACGGCGGGCAAAGCGGTAACTATAATTATGCTCCCCCCAAAAAATAATTCAGGGAGCATAATTATGATTATAATAATTCTACAGATGTGGATAAGTCTTATTAAGATAAATTCTACAATACAGTGCATAATTATAATATCATGGCATTTATGTCATTTGATTGCGTAAGCTCAGACAGCTAATGTAAGAACAACATACTTCCAGAAATTTCTCGTTGTGCTGAACCCAGAACTCATGATTCCATTGCTGTGTCTTGCCCCGTTTCTCGCGAAACTCCCTTTCTGCTGCAGTCTCATTGGGCGGTATGTGGAACCTCATCAGTCGAATGTTGGAGACAGGGTCTGCTGGCCCAATACAGTCACCTTGTACACCATCGGATGATGATGGCCCTTTGTCGCCATTGTCCTGCAATAGTATGGGTTATATGTGGTTGTGACTGGAGAAATGGGGCTTATGGGATTTGTGACCAGGATCAAATGGCACACTCTTGTAGGCTGATAGCGATATATATTGCTTGTCAGAAGCATGACGGATGTTTCATTGATGGAATGGCGAGCAGTGCAGATCCTGATCAGACTGCATCTGGATCTACACTGGTTGCAAAACTCATAAGCCCAATTTCTCCAGTGACAGCCACATATATAGACTGCCATATGATATATGAGACACTTCATGTGACTTGTACCTAAGAATATGAGTGACTTTTCCTGAAAAATATTTACAAAACCTGTGATATTTCTTCGTAAATAACACGAAATTCTCAGAGCAAATGCGGAATAGAATTCCGTATATGCTCTGAAAATGTTGTCAAATTTCGTACCAGTAGTCATTTACAGAAAAATCTCAAATGGTACAAAATCGCATGGCATGTTTGATATAAACGTGCTGTGCAGTACTAAATAAAAGCATCCACAAATGAGGCGAATTGAACAGGATCTGTCACTCAGATCATCTACACTGCTCAGTCTTCAGACATAATTGACATATCTGAGTTATTGCCAGCAAGTGATGTACGTATTTGTGGCTGTGTCTGGAAAAATTGGAGAATTGCGATCAGTGTAGATCCAGATAAGACTGTGCGGATGCATAGTCTGATCAGGATCTTCAATGTTCGCCCTTCCATCAGTGAAACACCTATCACACCAGACCTGTAACATGTTGAACAGGCAATATAGGCTATACATCTAGGAGTGCGCTATTTGATCAGGAACTGGTCACAGATCCCAGAAGCCCCATTTCCCTAGTTACAGCCAGAAATATCTGTCTCTGACAGCCAGTTGGTTTCAGTGGGTAGCCTTACTCTAACTTCAGTGCATTAGTAGTAGTGGTGCAACGATATACCGGTATACCGGTATATTGTGATATGTCATATTGATGATACGTATCGTGGTACGATTTTCGCGTATCGCGATATTTACTCCATATTCTCAGTCACCATCTTGTGTTAAAATAATAGTGTAAAATTATTCAAAATCATTCAAAACATAATTTTTAATATGACAGAAGTAAACATTTTGAATAAACACGCCACAATTAGATGACTAATACATGTAGCGAGTAATCTCGGACGTCCAATTTCTGTTGTAAACCATCATGTGTCCCCATTCGCGTTGCCAGCAAGACTATGCATAAAACCAAAATATCACCTTATATATCTTATATACTGTGTCATTCCTATAACTTGTTTGAGTTTGTCTTCCTCTGGTGATACACACCAAACAAGGAGTTCGAAGTTATAAAAATTTGCACTAAAACAAACTTTCTAGACCAAAATGTGAGTACGTGACAGTAGTCCTGTTCTGACTTAGGGGAGATAACTCTTGTTTACTAATGGACTTATTATAGTGGAACATTTATTTTTGAAAATAACTTTATAATAAACGGATAAAGAAGGAATAATACTATATAATCTTAATAGTATGTACATTAGTACTCGTCTAAAAGCTGTAGCAATATAATTGTTAACAAATTTAATATGATTTTGTGTTAATATTAATACTCCTTTTTAGGCACCATCTCGTTATTACATGACTCCATTTTCTTGTCCAACATGAAAACGCCAGTAGGTCAGCCGCAATAGCTCAGTGGTAGAGCATCGGACTAGTCAGATCGAAAGGTCCTGAGTTTTGGCCGATTTTGGCGTGTCCTTGGGCAAGACACCTTCGTGATAGCCTAGTCCTATCGGATGAGGACTTAAATAGTCGGTCCCGACTTGCAAGGTCATCGAGCCAGTGCCGTCGTTAAATCAAAGCATTTACATTTCAAAACGCCAGTAGCAAAATAATTCAAACAAATTGGTGTCCAAGTGAAGGAAAGTTTGTACTTTCATAGTTAAATATACAAGGGAGCCCTCAGGCTCACCCACCCCACACATTGTGCTAGTGAACATACATATAACACCATTGGCAATCCATCAGTCATTATTATGTTCTCATGCTTCATATTTTGAACAAGTATAATACCAATCTAAGGGACTGGTCATTATTTATCACCAAGGGGGTTGGGGTGCGAATGGGGCTGGATAAATTTTGTTAACTCACCTTAGAAAAGTATAAGCCCCCACCCCTTCCCACAGCTTTTCATTAAATTGTGAAGGCCCCCCCACCCCCCCCCCCACCCCCACATTGAACAATTAATAGTGTTCAAACCCAAAACGAGACGGTTCAAATGAGTGACATCATATTTTTTTAATCAGGGGGTTAATCATGCCCCTATGCGATAGCCAGGGGGACATATTGCCTTGCTCTTAAGGTTCTGTAAGGTTCCGTAAGTCCGTCCGTCTGTGTACATTTACATCAACAAGTTTGTAAGAGTTTCTCCAGTTAGAGTCCAGTATTCCAGAGGGGCACATCCATGTTTTACAAACATAATGTCTAGTATTAATGTTGGTACAAAAGCTAATTTATTAAAGGTATTAATACATGTACATGTACTTACATTTTCCTAAAATGTTGGGCAAGTAGCTTTTTTGTCTCGGGCGAGCAGATTATAATTGTACTTGCCCGGCCGGGTAAGTGTGAAAAGTGAATATTTTTAAGCCCTGAATATCGCAATACATATTGCAATGTGGGTTTGTTGTATCGCAATATATCGCAATACGGGTTTGACCATATCGTTGCACCTCTAATTAGTAGGTAGTAATTTTTGGATTTCGAGGACTTAAAAAGTTATAATCAGAGCTCAGAACTGGTTTTCAAAGCTGAGGGACAATCAATTAAAGATAAGTCCGAGATGCAGCACCAAACATCAAATAATTTATGACAAAATTTAATATGGCAAGTTTTTACATGCATTTGTATCTGAAACTGTGTGGAAAATTAAAATAATGTACAAATGTACAACACAAGTTATGAAGGAGGGACACATAAGAACTATTATGTTGTCGTCAGTTATGTACTCAGAACTATCCAGTGCAGGCGCGGCTCCAGGATTTCGGTTAGGGTGGGGGCATGCACCCCAGAAAATGTTTGATATCTACATCCCATTTCGTGCATTCTGGCGCATTTTAGAGAAAAACAATCTTCACTCGCTGAATTTTATGGGGTGGGGGCGCACGCCGGATCAACCCCCCTGAATCCACCCTTGCAGTGTGGTACCCCTACAACACACAGGAAGGTGTGTGTGAAAATCGGGAGATGATGGGTGGCATATTATCTGTAAGAAATAAAAAGTGTGGTATGGATGGGGCTTTAGCCAGATATTGGGGATTGGATGTGGGGGTCGTCCGTAAAAACAAAATTGGAGGTGGTGTGTGTCCGGGGTTTATCTGTAAATAAATTGAGGGGGATCGCCTTTTCAGTGTGATAAATGTTTTGTACGCTTTTTTTGTGGTAAATTTATGTTATTGTAAATGTTTGTGTAGTCTAAGGGTGCAACAATTAACCGCCATACTGGATTATTTGCGATTCACAAGTTCACAAGTCCATATGGTATGATGGTTCGGTATAAAAATACAATCTTGCTGAAATCCATTTATCAATGATGTTGTGAAATTCAAGGGATTATTTTTCGCATAACGCTTTCCACTGTAGATCAATTATTAGTGTATGTGTCATCCACAAACGCATACTGCGTAAAATTTCAGGACATTCAGTCCTTTGATTTTTTACCGTGAACTTGAAGGACATAAACTTATTGCTTTCCATTTCCGAACCTTAGACTCCAAATTGGACGACTCTTTGGTTGTGGACGTTGCCTGTATTACGGATACATATATCCTGCGATGGGCCAAACAATATAGTATTTGAAGGCCTAAATTTATGGCATTTGACAATCTTGATAAAAGTTCGTGTTTTCACCATGGGCGCAGCCATTTTCTTTGTACTGGATCCCCGTTTTATAAATATATTAGTGGCCGTGACCTAAATCCAGGGGAACCAGTTATGATCACAATTTTCGGAATACTCGGAAGTCTTCCCTAAATTATTTTGGATCCATGGCTACTTGGACGCTATTTTAGGGTTGACAGTTGTTCCGAGTACATAACTCTAATTACATTTCATTACATTGCGCTATACATCGGAATATGTGAAGTTAGTTTGACAGGTGTGTGAATGCCTCTCTAATTTATTGTTTTGCAGTACCAATATGGCATTGTCATCTCGTACAAACTGAAGAATTACTGCAAGATTTTGGGCTAAAAAAGGAGAAACCTCCTTCCCTTAGAGCCCAGAAATCATCATAGAGGTATCATAGAGGTAGAGGTAAACTGCATGGTGTATTTTGATGGAAGTTGTTCCGGACAATTTCCTTACAAATGTTTTTTGAACTGGTGCATATGCCGATATTGCACCAGTCAATGGAAATCCCCGCCCCCCCTGGCCCGGGGAATAGCCGGGACATAGCCGGGCATACCCCGGGGTTTTAACCTGTCACGATGCCCCGCACTGCGGGGACAACCCTGGGGCTTTAACTTCGCCAAAATATGCGGGGACGTAACCCCGGGGCTTTTTAACATACTTTTTAAATAGTTTTTTTCTGGATCTCAGCAGTCTTTATTTATTGAACTATAACCATGATATCACTGCGTGTTGTCCCCGGGCACACCTACACCAAATCACTTGGTTTTCGACCTCTTTTACTAGACTTTTACGAGAAGCAGGTGATAATGTGGCTTATTCTATCATAGGACCCCCTGTGGTGTGGGGGGGGGGGATCAGCTGCAGTGGTGCTGCTGATTCCTACGATGGAATAAATCACAGTATCCCCTGCTTCTCATAAAAGCCGGGTGAAAGGGGGCGGGGAGCCCAGTGATTTGGTGTGGTAAGGGAACCTGGCACCAAATTGAGATTTCGTAAATTCAGATCTGAATTACTATTTCTCTCCCTGATACAGGTGTATTCCCGGCTATAAATGACTTAAAAAGTTGATGAGCCATAAAACACCATTTCATCTGTTATAGGAATGCTGCTGATCCCTCCCCCACACCACAGGGGACAGCAGACAACATACATGTATCACTGTATGAGGGGAATGTATGAGGGCGTCAGACAACATGTATCACTGTATGAGGGCATCAGACAACATGTATCACTGTATGTGGGCGTCAGACAACATGTATCACTGTAAACATGTATCACTGTATGTGGGCGTCAGACAACATGTATCACTGTATGATACAACTGTCTGCCATGAGCACGGCCCTCAAACCACCGGACCTTCACAATATTGTGATCTTACTATTTCAAGATTATTTTACAACAACGGCATTTTTTTTTAAAAATTGGAATGCTATGCGATGTAATTATGAATATGGAACATTCAGAAGAAAAAGTGTTACAATCCATCCATAATTGGTGAAGATATCACACTTACAACTTGAGATCTGCCTGTTTTTCATGTTGTAAGTGCGATCGATATCTTCATCAATTACGGATGGATTGTAAAACTTGTTTCTTCTGAAAGTTTCATATTCAAAATTACATCGCATAGCATTCCGATATTTTTGATAAAATTGATAAAATGTCGTTGTCAAATAATCGACAAATATTAAACACGAAAGTTGACACCGTCTTTTACGAAAGTTGCCACCGACAGGTTTACGCCGATTAAAAA